>JAZHEH010002554.1:10000000-12400000 GCA_036589455.1 Ateles fusciceps | reverse complement strand
AGATTTTCTGAACAACATGAATGGAATACAAGAAATAAAGCACAAAAAGTGTAAAGCTTAACAGAAAGGATTTTAATTAAAAAAATCTGTGACACAAGACATCAGGACTAATTGAACCCCTGCCTCCAATGCAGACATCTGTGACCCACTTTGTGTAACATAATTACATAGACAAACCTCCCACCTCAGGGAGGAACAAGACAAGCTGTCTGGAAGGAAAATGAAAGGAGAATACAAACGAGTAATCCGCATGAAAAGAACCCAGAATGGCTGATTAAGACATAGCAAGAGACCCTGGCCCGTGGAAATGATGGAGAAATGCAAGGCCTGGCACCAGTTTCTCACCACAATCACGATGTGCGGTGCGGCAAGGACAAGGCCATGGGCTCAGAGGCTGTGCAGCCTGACTGCAGATGAGCTGGGAATCTTCTCCCCCCCACGAGCAAACTCATAGCTCAACTGTGGGTGTCTGTTCTTGTCTTTCCTGCTCATTTGCTGTAAGATGGAAATGAGGGAAGAGAAACCTCGCCTGACATCTGTGAATGCTAACTGGTCACCACTCAGACCAGGAAGGGGTGTGACATTTGATGAAAGGATCCACACCGATCCGTATGGGTGCGTCCCCCAAACAGAAGGGCCAGTGGCACAGCAGTTCTATGAGGACTCATACGCCACAGCCTCTGCAGTCCACGCATGTTTAAAGCACAGAGCACACAGGCAATCTTTATCTTACACCTGTGTGCTTTGTGCTTTCATAAAGATGGGGCAGAGCTAGAGCAGGGGACAGAGAGAGAGAGAGACAAAGACAGTAAAACAGACGGAGAGAGTGGGGACAAGCAGCGACAGGTACACTCAAAGCCATGGGGCACACGTGTGTATTGGGACAATGGATATCAGCTTCATGTGTTTGGGACAATGGATATCAGCTTCAGGTCAGAGGTGATCTATTAACCCAAAAACCTTGGGACTGCAATATCCCCCCCCATACTGGAGCCAAGCGACTAAGAAATGACTCGGACAAGTGCAGCTTGGCGGCCAGATGAATTTATTAGGATGTACATGGGGACAATCCTGGGTGGGGGCAGGAGATGAATTTATTAAGATGTACATGGGGACACTCCTGGGTGGGGGTGGGAGATAAATTTATTGGGATGTACATGGGGGTACCCCTGGGTGGGGGCAGGTCAGCCCTAGAGGTCTGTGCTACCTCCTACATCTAAGCTGCTTTAAATCTAATTTTCTGGCTCTCTGCCCACTGCATTTGCACTTTGAGACTGCTTTTCTTGGTGGGTTCTCAGATTGTCTCAAGGATATCTGGATTCTTGGGGATACCTGCTCCTTAGCTGGGCACCACGGTCTTCCCTCACCGCCTGACCTTCCAAGTTCAAGCAGCAGACACATACCTGATGGGGGAACCCATCACACTTCATGACCCAGGTAGGGTGAGGAGGAAGGGTGGATGCTAAGGTTTTGGCTGTCTCTAATGCCCCCCTCCTTTAAAATTAGAGATCTGAAACAAATGAGACTCTGTTAATACCCAATTATTTGTTTCTTGGTGAAATGGATGCTCAGTAGACACAGATATATGATTTAATTTATATTTCAAGTTTTCTATAATTTAAAAAATACACTATACTGTTTACAAGGTAAAAAAAAAAACACAGTAAGTCTTTAAAAAGTCAAAAAATAAACCTTTACAAGGTAAAAAAATACAGTAAGTTTAAAAAATTTTTTTATTTTTATTTTTTATTTTTAGACAGGATCTCACTCTGTTGCTAGAGTGCAGTGGTGCAATCTCGGCTCACTGCAATCTCTACCTCCCAGGTTCAAGCGATTCTCCTGCCTCTGTCCCCAGAGTAGCTGGGATTACAGACGTGTGCCACTACACCTGGCTAATTTTTGTATTTTTAGTAGAGACAGGGTTTCACATGTTGGCCAGGCTGGTCTTGAACTCCTGACTTCAGGTGATCCACCCGCCTGGGTCTCCCAAAGTCCTGGGATGACAGGCGTGAGCCACTGCACCTGGCCCACAGTAAGTTTTTAAAAAGTCAAATAATATGCCTGAGGTTGCTTTAAAGCTATGAATGATATTACAAACATATGCAAATGATAAGTTACTGTTCAAAGACAGAAATGATCAGATTGGAGTAAAAAACCTACACCAACACACTAAACATAAGACAAAGTGAACACCACCACCACCAAGGTAGTAATGTATGAAATACACTTTCTCCATTTTTTTTCTCTAGCACCAAACCAGTGTATTGAAATAAAACTACTCAACTCTGCCATCCTAGTACAAACGCAGTCATAACTGAACTCATGGGGATGGTTGCATAAATAAACCTTTATTTATGAATACATCAGAGCTTCCCAATATGGCCTGCAGCCCATGGTTGGCTGACCCCTGTCCAGAGCCAAAGATGCCTGGCTTCATGACTGAGGCTGCAAAAATTGTAACTGAGGAAATGATGGCCGTGAAAGAGATCAGATCTAACTGACTCCATCTTGCTTGTAACTTCTAAGCTGTCCTTATTCATGCCTGGCAGAGGCTGAACTAACCTCAGGAAGACATTTAGTTTATAGTTCAACTTTGAAACAAATATTATAACAGCTCTTTCCCAAAATAAACCCCCTTCTTGCCTGTGGACCAGTCTGCCTTTGCAGGACTAACAAATTAGCTACAAGATGAGAAATTACGATTTAGAGGCCATGCAGCCTGCAGTTGTAGGAGTCTGGACCGCCTCGAGTTGCTTCTGGGAATAACATCACTGATATAAAACCTAAGATCAGGGCCTGAGATATTTTGCAGACCCTGGGTTCCCATGCAGGCACCAGCTGACGCCACCTACGTCAGTAATCTGGCTCAACCAGTTCTGTGATCCCACCCGGGGAGCAGAAGACAGCAAGAAGAACCCACTTTCAACCCGTATGATTCCATCTCCAGCCCGACCCATCAGCACTCCCCCACTTCCCGAGTCCCTACCCACCAAATTATCCTTAAAAATTCTGATCTCCCCGGCCACCTCCCGCCCATTTTCAGGGAGACTAATTTGAGTAATAATAAAACTCTGGTCTCCTGCACAGCCAGCTCTGTGTGAATTACCCTTTCTGTATTGCAATTCCCCTGCCTTGAAAAATGGGCTCTGTCTAGGCAGCGGGGGAGGTGAACCCTGCTGGGCGGTGGCATTACCGACTCAGACTCAAGGGTATCCCTTCGTGGCTGTGGAAAAAGCCCAGTCCTGGCTCTCACTTCCCTTCCACAAACGAGTCTTCATCTGAAGTTCCCACCAACAGAAACAGAAGCCCTCACCTGCCAAGAGTCTTGCAAAGACACCTACATCTTTGAGACTTTTTCGGGGGAATATAATTAACACTGGAATCTTCTGACAAACTGAAAAAAATCTCCACAATGGTAGAAGAAAAAGAAGACAGTTTTATGATAGAATAAGCACTAAACCAGAAGATGACATGCATCACAGGTGATCGCTAAGAGATTGCAAAGACAGGAAACCTCTCCTTCACATGGCCAGCAGGTGCAGCCAACACACTCATGCTGAGGTGGGCGGGAACTCGGACTCAGGCGAGAGGACACCACGGCTCCACTTGCCACTTATAGCTCACCCCCGATTTGCCTGACAACTGGGATGGCCACCGATAGTTAACTGGCTTTATCCATAGGGAAAAATAAACTTCTCCTATCTTTACAACAGGTGATGGGTTTGCAAATTCGAGGCCCTGCCAGCTGACCTAGCTAGACCCTTGCCTCCCAGGGAACCTGGAGCTGCCTTCCTGGATGACTATGTTTCAAATGGATGGCTCCCAAGTCCTTGAGAAAGACATTCCTGGGCTGTAAAACTGTCACGAAGCTTATTTAGCTTTTAAAAAGAGTTACACACATTTCAAAGGGGCAAAGCACTTTCGATTACAAGTTTTCTACAGTAAATGCTCTGAGAAAAGGTGCCAGGGCACTCTCCTGTTAATACAGGAAGAGTTACACCTCTTACTTTTAATTTGTATTTTCCCTTACTTTTTACTTGCTCTTTTAGGAAACTGGAGTCAAGGAATTCACACTTTAAAGAAAGGTGATTCACTGATTGCTGACATGTTGGAATCCAATAGTGCTTGACCCACAGTTTTTCCTATGAGCAGCTGAGCAATGTCTTTGCCATCCCCTCCACCAGCTTCCTCAGTTCCATCCAAATTCATCAAAGGAGCGCCCTATGGACCTCTTCCAGGGGCCTCTGCCTTGGGAGCTGAGCAATCAACAATGACATGCAAAGTAAAAGTCAATAACTGACCTGAGAAAGGTGATGCGTGCTACAGGCACGGAAGCAGAGCAGGTTACAGAAGCCAGGGTACCATGGCCCTGGAGCACTCGATGAAGCTTCATTACTAAGTGGGCACGGTGGGGCAAGAAGGTTTCCTTGAGGGGCAAAAACCTGAGCTTACTCCGGGCAGTCAGGGTGAGGCGTCTGGAGGGACACGCAGGGCAGGGGCCACAGGAAGAGCCTGGCTCTTCCTCTGGCAGAACCAGGAGTCACTCAGGGCTTTATCTGTGGAGTGGCCCTGGATCCTTCAGGGTTGAACTGACAGCAGACAGGGACTCCAGGGCAAGGCCAGGTGGGACTAGGGAGAACCTCAGAGGCCACCACTGCCACCCGCCAGGGAGGCATGGACTGGACTAGGTGGGACCACGCTGGCGGCCCAGGGGGCGGCGGAGTTGGAGGGGAAAACTGGCGGGGCTAGTAAATTGTGAAGATAAATCCAGCGGGTGGGAGGTGAGCATTAGAGAAGCCGAAGTGTCCAAGGTCTGCTGGGAGCGATGGAGCCGCCTCTGCCCCTGGAGGGGAGTCCTGGCTGGATATGAGCACGTGGGCTGTGGATGGCTGCCGGTGAAGAGATCCTGTCCCAAAGGTCAGGCTGAAGCGCCTCTGGATTGGGAGCAGCCTTGGCTGAGGCCTAACCCCAGGCCTCTGCGGTCCCCAGGGAGGGGCTGTGGCGGGGGGTTGGGGAGCGTTGAAAGGGCTGGAGACCAGGTCCAGGGAAGAGAGGGATGCAGAGGGCCAAGCTGGCTCTGGGTATCAGCCAGGGCTCCTCAGAGGAA
This sequence comes from Ateles fusciceps, assembly GCA_036589455.1. NCBI lineage: Eukaryota > Metazoa > Chordata > Mammalia > Primates > Atelidae > Ateles > Ateles fusciceps. The sequence continues at coordinate 12,394,893 of JAZHEH010002554.1, read as the reverse complement.
GAGAACTACAGGAGGTGCGGACCTGAGGCGGTGGTGATGGGAGCCGGTCCACATCACCATGGAGGCCAGGGAGGCCTGGGAGGCCCGGAGGCCCCTCTGCAAGCTGTAGAGCTGGGGAAGCCCAGGGAGCAATTCAGCCTAAGTCCAAAGTTCCAAGAGCCAGGAGTTCCGGTGTCCGAGGGCAAGAGCTGGATGTCCCCACTCACTGAGTGAGAGGGAAAGCTCAACCTTCTTGTGGGCCCAGAGCACCCCTACCCAGGGCGAGCCAGACCGCAGAGTGAGAACTGCGCATGCTCTCAGGACAGCAAGCCCAATCTCAGCCAATCACAGCATCTGGGTGTTAGCCAGTCACAGCAGCTGACTCTCAGCCAATCATAGCAGCTGACTCTCAGCCAATCACAGCAGCTGACTCTCAATCACAGCAGCTGACCCTCAGCCAATCACAGCAGCTGACCCTCAGCCAATCACAGCCACTGGGTCGCAATATGAGCCTCAGCCGGTGACGGTCTCCTGATGCCAACAGTCTTCTCCACTCCTGAGGCCGTTTGGTTTCCACCATCCAGGCTCCCGGCCCTGGGGCAGCCCTGGCGGCTCCACGCTGGATCTGGGGGTCCCAATGGTGAGTTTTCTTTGCTAAATTGAGCTCCGTCGAATTTAATTTGTCTCTGCTGCCCAGGCTGGAGTGCAGTGGCGGGATCTCAGCTCACTGCAGCCCCCGCCTCAGCCTCCCCAGTAGCTAGGATTATAGGTGGCGCCACCACATCAGGCTAATTATTGGCCAGGCTTGTCTTGAACTCCTGACCTCAGGTGATCTGCCGCCTCAGCCTCCCAAAGTGCTGGGATTATAGGCGTGAGCCACAGCACGGGCCTGTCTAAACTTTTTAACTGTGGTTGTGAGTGACTTGCTGCACAGAGTCCGGGGCTGGGGTGGGTGGTGGGGCTGATAGGAGGTGGGGTTTATGAAGGTGGGATTCATGGAGGTGGGGCCCAGGGGAGGTGGGAACTATAAGGAGGCAGGTACTAGGGGAGGTGGAGCTGAGGGGGTGGGGCTGATGGAAGGCAGAGTTCATGGGAGGTAGGGCTCATGGGAGGTGAAGCCTGTGGAGAGGTGCAGCCTAGGGGAGGCGGAGCTGGCAGTGCCAGCCTTTCCTACTGGGAACCTGGTAAGTCCGCGGCCTCAGGTCGTGATAAGGCCACAGCTCCAGCAGGGCCTGGACCCACACAGTGTTCCATCCCAAACAAACGCCAGTGAGGTACCGACAGTCCACGCTGCTTACAGCCAGGCCCTGCATGGATTCATACATGGGCACTCTAGTTAAAGGAGTCTGAGGTGGGTTAGAGGTCAAGCCTGGCCTATGAGCCGAGCCTGTCTCCGAGGTGGGCTGTGTGTGCCTGGAACCACGGAGGGAACTTGGGAAGTTTGTGTTTAATATTGGAAACTTTGGTGCCAAGGTACCATCTTCAAGGCCCCCACAGCATGACCTGCACCCTGTGGGAACTTGGCGGGCCCCACTGGGCCTGTTTTCCTTTCTGCCTGTGCTATGCAGGCTTTGAGTTTTGGGGACTCGATATTAAAGCAGCAGGGAGAACGTCTGAGAGCTGTTGTAGGAGAGCATCTTGGATAATCGGCGCCTGTGTGTCTATTCATCCAGCTCATTAATTGTTCTTTTAGTCACATCCTTCGTGCCTGTGACATTTGAGTCTTTTTCTTTTTTAATTGGCAAGTTGGGGACTTTATGAAGACAAATCCCATCAGCTATCCAGAAATGCTTGCATCGCCAGGGTGTCCTGGGAAAAGCCTTTCTCCCACGGGGCTCCCCCATGACTTCTGCCCCATGGCTTCACTAATCCCACAAAGGGTTTCAGGGGTGGCAGGTTTCTCATTTGCATTTCCAGTTACATCAGGACTAACAGGGTGTGGTGTCTCCTGTGGTACCTCCAGACAATAGTCAGAGCTATCCCAGGCTTTGCTGAGCCTCTGAAAACCCAAACCCAAAAGGCTTCATGCCCTCCTCACATTCTGGTGGCTCTTGCACAGTCAAGCCTCCTAACGACTGAGAGATCCGCTCAGCACGTTTCTCCCTGGCTCTGTCTGCTTCTTTCTAGGACTTTAAAGTGATGAGGCTCCAGGTGGTAGCATTCTCTACCACATTAAATAGAGATTGGTGATGATCTTGATCTTGACAACTCTAGCCGGGCTCTCTGCTTGTGGGTCAGGGTCCTCCTGTGGGGCGTCCTCTGCCAGGCTGCTCTCCTCACAGCTCGGAAGCCTGGAAGCCTGTGACATCTTGACAATTAGTTGAAGGCACTCTACCTAGAATCAGAATCCTGGGAAATCTGGGGGGGGGCAGTCAGGCCCAGTTGTGCAAGAGTGGGGTGCTGGTGGAAGGGCCTGGTTCTAGGAAACAGACATCAGTGTTCAGGCAGAAACTCAGTTGGGTGTGCAGTGAGATTTCATGCTCCAGAGATGTAGGAGCATTTGGACCTGAGCTCATGGACATTTTACTTTGACAACTCTAATGCCTCAGATAATGCAAACCCCTTATATCTGGTCCTCACACTCACTGGAATGTGTGATCTTGCCTGGGAGTCTTCCAGCCCATGCCAGGTTTGGTAACTTGGCTGTTATCAATGCACACCCCACTGGGTCTCCAGTCACAGAAGGAAACATCAGGAAACCAGATGCCATGTTTAAATAATTTTTTATTGATGCTTCAGGGTGCCTTTCCTAGGTGTAGGTAGGTGTAGGATAATGCTGATTTAATTAGACCACAGACTGGAAAATATCACTGTCTCACCCAAAGACTTTGATCTTAAATTTAGACTTTGCCAAAATTTATGTTTTCTAGCTAAAATAAACATAGGTTTGGCAGACTCCGTCCCTCAAAAGGGTTAAATCATCCAAGAAAAGTGCTTTTCCTTTGTTTGGTTTCCTGAAGTGAATTTAATGAGTTGGTCAACTTGTGTTTATCCTGATGTGCTGGGAATGAAAACATGAACGGGCAGGAAAATGACATTTAATGAACAGAAGGGTCTTTCTAAAGTGAAATGGCTGAGGGTGTTCTGTGGCAGTGTCTTAGAGAAGCTCATAGAAGAACCACCAGCATGTGACATCTTCCACATTTGCAGAGTCTGTGTTTCTGAAATGCATTCCACCCACTTTTACAAACCTGGCCCATTTTACAACTTCAGCTTATCTCACAGAACACAAGTGAAAAGCCTGTGTGGAAAGTTTCACTTCTGCTAGGGATGTCAGAGGATGCAAAAGACCTTTGTTTTTCTGTCGGCACCACGAGAAATCCCAATCACATGAACATGACTGTGGCTGTGGGTGAGGGGTGAACATGTCTGTAAGTGTGGGTGAGGGGTGAACATGGCTGAGAGTGTGGGTGGGGAGTGAACATGTCTGTGGGTGTGGGTGGGGGGGTGAGCATGGCTGTGGGTATGGGTGACGGGTGAACATGGCTGAGGGTGTGGGTGGGGGGGTGAACATTGCTGTGGGCGTGGGTGAGGGGTGAACATGACTGAGGGTGTGGGCGGGGGGTGAACATGGCTGAGGGTGTTGGGGGGAACATTGCTGTGGGTGTGGGTGGGGGGTGAACATGGCTGAGGGTGTGGGTGAGGGGTGAACATGTCTGTGGGTGTGGGTGGGGGGGTGAACATGTCTGGGTGTGGGTGCTGGTGTACATGTCTGTGGGTGTGGGTGGGGGTGAACATGGCTGAGAGTGTGGGTGAGGGGTGAACATGGCTGAGGGTGTGGGTGAGGGGTGAACATGGCTGAGAGTGTGGGTGGGGGGTGAACATTGCTGTGTGTATGGGTGGGGGGGTGAACATGGCTGTGGGTGTGGGTGGGGGTGAACATGGCTGAGGGTGTGAGTGGGGGGGTGAGCATGTTTGTGGGTATGGGTGGGGGGTGAACATGTCTGTGGGTGGGGGGTGAACATGTCTGTGGGTGTGGATGGGGGTGAACATGTCTGTGGGTGTGGATGGGGGTGAACATGTCTGTGGGTGTGGGTGGGGGGTGAGCATGGCTGTGAGTGTCGGTGAGGGGTAAACATGGCTGTGGGTGTGGGTGAGGGGTGAACATGGCTGAGAGTGTGGGTGGGGGGTGAACATTGCTGTGTGTATGGGTGGGGGGGTGAACATGGCTGTGGGTATGAGGGGAGGTAAATATGGCCATGGTTATGGGTGAGGGGTGAACATGACTGTGGGTATGGGGGGGGGGGAGGTGAACATGGCACATGTATACCTATGTTACAAACTTGCATGTTCTGGACATGTATATAAAATATAATAAAATTTGATAAAAAATAACTCTATTAAATATATATTTAATATATAAAACTTAAAATATAATAAAAAAAGTAAAGCAATCATCCTACCCTACTGGAAACCTCTAGAACACAGAGAAGAGGGTTTGTTTCACAAGGCCAGAACAGCCCTAGTCCCAAACCTGACAAGGGTGTTAGAGGAAAAGAAAGCCTAGATGATTATCCTCTGTGAATATGGGATAAAAACTCTGCTTGCATTATTATCACATACAAACTCGTATTAAAAAGTAATTTATTAGAGAAATTAAAGGTGGCACTAATATTTGAAAATCAGTCCCCCATATTAGTAGAATAAAGAAGAGATATAATGAATATATTTATAATATGAATATAAATAGAATCCCAGAAAATTAAATATGAGCAACCAAATGAAAAGAACAAAAAACTCAGACACAGAGCATGTAAATAAAGATAGATGTGACACAGGATAATAAATATAAAAAATGGCTGGCATCCTTATCCATTAGGCAAACGCAAATTAAAACCGCAACGAAGTACTATTACGTGCCCATAAAAATGCCAATTTTTTGTTTTTTAAATGATGGTACTAAATGTTGGCAAGGAAAGAAGCCATTGGAACTCTTATGCACTGCTGGTCAGAGCATGCAGCAGTACTACCACTTGGGAAAACTGGTATTTTCACAGAAAGTAAAACATATAGTACCATAGGATCCAGCTGTTTCATGCATAGGTATTTGTAAAGAAATGGAAATAATTGTCTGCAAAAAGTCTTTATGGTACTCTTCACTGTAGCTTTATTCATAATGGGAAAAATGTGGAGAAACCTAATTACCTATCAATAGGAAGATTGATAAACAATGGCAGAGTATTCATACAAAGGAATACCACCAGTCCCCAAAGTGAATAAGCTGTGTGCTGCAGGTCATGAGACTTCCACAACCTGGAGCCAAAGAAACCAGGTGAAAACAGAAGCTCTAGTATCACCTGTTTGTAGAAAGTTCATGAAGGGCAGTCTGTGAAAGGCAGGGATGGGAATCAGAAGAGAGGTTGTAGCTGGGAGCAGAGGGTGATTGCAGGGTGCCGGCGAGGTTCTGTCCTTGATAGGAGTGCTGTTAGGTGGCTGCAGACTTTGTCAAATCTCCTGGAGCTGTACAGTTACATGTCAGTAAAAGAGAAAGAAAACATGAGTAAGACTTTCTTAACATGATGACTTTAAAGGTTTACAATGTTCATAGACACTGTTTTTCATTTTTGTCAAGATAAAAATACAAATTTAATTTTTTTATTGAACTCTACCTGTTTTATTCATATCACAAATACAAATGAGAAAGAAGGTGCAGTGGGACTCACAGATGAAATAGATGACGTCATCAGATCAGTTTCCATGACTGTGATCTCTCTGTTGGCCAAGGTCCACCCAATACGAAACTGGAAATAGCTGCCCAGGGCTTTATCACATAATAATTCAAAAATCTACTTATTGCTATGAGTCCATTTCAATAACACACTAGGGTGAGGTTCCGCAAGCAAACAGAAAACAAGGCGGGTGAGAAGCTCCGTTAGGGAATCTCCTATTTTCTCCTGTGCCTGCTCCCTACACTTCCTGTTACTGTGATAGTCTCTGAATCCCAGGATGAGACCATATGCATTTGGAGCTTCAGAGACCTCAGTAATTACTTTTGTAAAACATAAAAGACTTATTTCAGATCATAGTTCATGTGCTTCACCTGGAAAAGGATCCCTGATTCAATGTTTACTGCATTTGGCCTTGGTGTTTCGGGCATATTTGGGTTCTGAAAATGTGGAGGCAGGATATGAGTCCACGTCCTCTTGAAGAACAGTACTGGGGGTCAGGTGGGTAGGTATGTCAGTAGGATGTCAAATGGTCATGATTTGATGTTGGTGCATGTGTAGTGCATGTGTAGGTGGGCTCCATGGCACACCTTAGGTCTCCTTCATTTTCGGGTAAGGAAAGGGGCTGATCCTCCCTGGGTAAGAGCTACGGGAGCTTTGCTGGGAAGGAGCTTGGTTTGGTGACAGTAAAAATGTAATCACTTGCAGTGGGCAAGTAACATTTTTTCTTTTAAAGATGTGTCCTGATTTGAGGATAAAAGCATTTCACTGAAAAACCAAGGTTGAGTAGATTCAAGGTGTACAATATGGTAATGTGATTATACATACATTGTGCACTGATCACTACAATACAATTGACTAACTCTTCCATCACCACCCCAGCCCTTATTCCATGTATAATGGAAAGCTCGTGCACGCTGACCAGCATCTCAGCAACACCTCCCCCTCCCAGCCCCTGGGCACCAGCCTTGTACTCTCTGCTTCTCTGAGTTTGAGTTTTTTAGATTCCATGTGAGAAGAAGATAATGAGAATGTGTCTCTTTGTGTCTGGCTTACCTCACTGAGCATCGTCCTCCAGGCTCGTCCACTGTGTCACAAGCTTCCTTCTTTATTAAGAAGAATTTTCTTTTCTTAAGGCTGGATAATATTGTGTGTGTGTGTGTGTGTGTGGAGTGTGTGTGTGTGTGTGTGTGTGTGTGTATGCATATCAAACTTTATCCATTCACCCCCTGTGGACAATTAGTTTCATTCTGTGTCTTGGTTATTGTGACAGTGCTGCAGTGAAGGTGACGTGTCTATTGTGACAGTGCTGCAGTGAAGGTGATGTGTCTATTGTGAGCAGTGTTGCAGGGAAGGTGCCGTGTCTGTTGTGAGCAGTGTTGCAGGGAAGGTGCCGTGTCTGTTGTGAGCCGTGCTGCAGGGAAGGTGCCGGGTCTGTTGTGAGCCGTGCTGCAGGGAAGGTGCCGTGTCTGTTGTGAGCAGTGCTGCAGGGAAGGTGCCGTGTCTGTTGTGAGCAGTGCTGCAGGGAAGGTGCCGTGTCTGTTGTGAGCGGTGCTGCAGGGAAGGTGCCGTGTCTGTTGTGAGCAGTGCTGCAGTGACGGTGCCGTGTCTGTTGTGAGCAGTTCTGCAGGGACGGTGCCGTGTCTGTTGTGAGCAGTGCTGCAGGGAAGGTGCCGTGTCTGTTGTGAGCCGTGCTGCAGGGAAGGTGCCGTGTCTGTTGTGAGCCGTGCTGCAGGGAAGGTGCCGTGTCTGTTGTGAGCGGTGCTGCAGGGACGGTGCCGTGTCTGTTGTGAGCGGTGCTGCAGGGAAGGTGCCGTGTCTGTTGTGAGCGGTGCTGCAGGGACGGTGCCGTGTCTGTTGTGAGCGGTGCTGCAGTGACGGTGCCGTGTCTGTTGTGAGCGGTGCTGCAGTGACGGTGCCGTGTCTGTTGTGAGCGGTGCTGCAGGGACGGTGCCGTGTCTGTTGTGAGCGGTGCTGCAGGGACGGTGCCGTGTCTGTTGTGAGCGGTGCTGCAGGGACGGTGCCGTGTCTGTTGTGAGCGGTGCTGCAGGGAAGGTGCCGTGTCTGTTGTGAGCGGTGCTGCAGGGAAGGTGCCGTGTCTGTTGTGAGCGGTGCTGCAGGGAAGGTGCCGTGTCTGTTGTGAGCGGTGCTGCAGTGAAGGTGCCGTGTCTGTTGTGAGCGGTGCTGCAGGGAAGGTGCCGTGTCTGTTGTGATGCGGTGCTGCAGGGAAGGTGCCGTGTCTGTTGTGAGCAGTGCTGCAGTGAAGGTGCCGTGTCTACTGTGATCAGTGCTGCAGTGAAGGTGCCGTGTCTACTGTGATCAGTGCTGGAAGGTGCCGTGTCTATTGTGATCAGTGCTGGAAGGTGCCGTGTCTACTGTGATCAGTGTTGCAGGGAAGATGCCGTGTCTATTGTGAGCAGTGCTGCAGTGAACGTGCTGTGTGTTTTGTGAGAAGTGCTGCAGTGAACGTGTTGTGTGTTTTGCAAGCAGTGCTGCAGGGAACTCGTGGTGTTGTGAAAGTGTGGCAGTGAATATAAAAATGCAGGTGTCTCTTTGACATACTGATTTCATTTCCTTTGGACATAAACCCAGGGGTGGTTTTTCTGGATCCTTCAGTGGTTCTATGTTTTGTTTTTCGAGGAGCTACTGTCCTGTTTTTCTCTGCGGCTCAATATCTTCACAGTGTCCAAGGCTTCTTTGTCAGTGTTGGGGCTGGGAGGCTGACTTAGGAAACGAAGTCACCATAGTTTGCGAAACAGAGCTCCTCCTAGGAAATAGAAGATAGGGACCTTAAACCCTTCTTTGTCAAGGTCATACCCATCCTGATGATACAGATGGATTTACAGAAAAGCAAAGTATTCTGCAAGCATAAGAGAAATCATCACAACAGTAACCAAAAGGTTAAAAAGTCTGTGTAATATATGAAATATAATGTCCTTATCAATAGAAGTTCTACATGAATTTCAAAACAGACTAAACCCCTGACTTCAGCGTTTTGATTAAAGAATGGCTACCTCATCATAAAAGTATAAATTTAATCCCAAACTGTTTAATTGGAACATTTTATGATAATACCTAGTTTTAAACATATCAGTAAAAATGCAAATTCATTTTGGTTAAGCTGAATTGGGGAATGTGCTCCGATTTTAAACTAATGTATAGAAAGATTACTTAAGGAAGTTTATGTAGCTGTATCTAAAAATGTGATTTTTAATGGCATGCTGAGTGAAGAGAGCAGCCATCTAGAATTTAAAATAATCTGCACTCTCTTGATTTCTACCATGTGCTACAAAACTTCTATACAAGGCATTGTTTCCATTGTGCTGGTGACACTGAGGTTGGCTGGACTCATTTGAAACACACAGGTAAAAGGAAGCGGTAAACTTCCTCTCAGGCCTTCCCGCCCACACTGGGCATTTTCCTTGTTTTGTTGGTTTCTCCCAGGTTATATGGCACAAACTCAGCAAGAGTGGCTGTGGTCCCTTCACGTTTTTTTTTTTTTTTTTTTTGAGATGCAGTCTTGCTCTGTTGCCCAGGCTGGAACAAAATGGCACAGTCTCAGCTCACTGCAACCTCCACCTACTGGGTTCAAGTGATTCTCCTGCCTCAGCCTCTTGTGTAGCCTGACAAAATTTTTGTATTTTTAGTAGAGATGGGGTTTCACTATGTTGGCCAGGCTGGTCTTGAACTTCTGACCTCATGATCCTCCTGCCTTGGCCTCCCAAAGTTCTGGGATTACAGGTGTGAGCCACCACACCCAGCCCAAATTTGTTTTCTTATAGATACTGCAGCCATGCATATACATCTAGTTAACTCTCATGTATATAATTCTATGTGTGTGTGTGTATGTATGAATTTATTACGGAATAAACATATTTTGTTGTTCAAAATGCCTTAAGTATAAAAATGTAAAAATTTAAACATATATACTCCATGTACATAAAAATATGGGCATGCATAAGCAGAAATTTAACTTTTTTGCCCCCCCCCCCAAAGAGCTACCGTATCTGCATTTTCCAAAAATTACTTTTTTTCATCAACAATATTTGTGGCTAGCTATCTCAATAAATATAGAATTCTCCTTGGTTATTTTCTGATGCCCTTAGTGCATTCCATGTTACCAACATAAGGCAATCTATCTAATGGGTACCCGGCTAGTGAGATTTTTTTTTTACCTTTTCACGTAGAGACTGAACTTGCACATTAGCAATTTAAGCACAAGAGAGGGAACTTGAAGGGCGAGGGAAGTCGCGCTCACTTTCCCCTGCCCTGTGCATCCCAGGCACAGCCCATCCCCCTCTCTCTATAATTTCAGAGCTTCTCGCAGCTTCTTTTGAAACTCTCAATAATTGAGTGAGATGCCTGCCCATTGCTGTATCAACTTCCATCGCGATGCGTTGACCGCAGGCCGTGAAAGGTGCTGAATTTCGAGCATTTGGTGCAATCCCAGTGCTCTTCCTTCCCCCAGGAGCTCTTTGCTGGGTCTGTGCCCATGTGCACAGATCACCGCTTCCTGCAGGGGATTCACTTCTGTAGCTGCACCCAAGTAGTCCACACTTTTATGTATAGAAGGATCTACAGGAATAAACAATACCTATAATAGTTGGAATGTTATTTTTAACTTTTTCTTAAATCATTTATTTACAATATGATAGTATCCAGGGAAAAGTAAAGAAGTCTATTAAGTCATGTTATCCGATTATTAATTCTTTTGTATGTTACACTATTCTTTTTCTAATCTCTTTTTGACAGAAACAGAGTGACAGTGTGTCTGATACTTTGCGATTGTTTTACGTAGCAACTGACCATACAAGCCTACTGCATCCGTATAGACTGGTTCACTTCACTTTCCCACACAGTTTAAATGAAATTTGCTTCATCCCATCATTTATTGGTTGGTTAACTTTTCACTTGCTGGCGTGGTTTGTTCATTGTCACTATAAAGAATGCTTCCGTGAACATCCTTGATACATTGATATTTTGTTTCTTCTGAATAGGTTTAATAAAGTTGGAATAAAATTAACATTAGTTAATGATTTCCAGATTTTTTTCTAAATATAAATTGTGACAATTCACACTCCCAGAATATATTAAAGGGTCACTTCAATGCTTGTCAAGTTAACCCATTAAAATTGCATATCATTGTTATGTTATTTTGCATTCCCTGAATACTAATAAGCCTAAGCATACCTTATAATGTTTTTAGACATTCACATTTATTTTTCTATAAGTAACATTTTATATTTGCCCAATTTTTATTGTTTTTTCTTAAAAATATTTTCAGTATACAGAGGCCTTTTGTTAGCTAAGGTAAACTTTGTCTTGCATATTATTCTAAATATTTTTCTATGCTGTCAATTTTATTTTGACTTTGTTTACATGTACAATACATTTACAAACTTTTTTTTTTTTTTTTTTGAGACAGTCCTGCTGTGTTTCCCAGGCTCTGTTGCCTTGCCCCAAAGCACTGGGATTAGAGGTGTGAGCCACCCTGGGGGGGCCCAAACATTTACGTATCTTACTAGATTTGTTTTCTCTTTTGTTATTTTTTAGTTGTATAACTACATGTTTAATAAATATTTATGTAGGCTGAGGGTGGTGACTTCTGCCTGTAAATCCCAGTGCTTTGGGAGGCCAAGGCAGGAGGATCATGTGAGGCCAGGCGTTTAGAGCACCCTGGGCAACACAGTGAGACCTCATCTCTACTAAAAATAAAAATAAATAGTCAGGTGTGGTGGGCATGCCTGTAGTCCCAGCTACTTGGGATGCTGAGGTGCAAAGATGGTTTGAGCCCAGGATTTGGAGGTTGCAGTGAGCTGAGATTGCACCACTGCATGCCAGCCTGGGCAGCAAGGGAGACCTGTCTCAATAATAAAAATGAAAATGTATGTACCTAAATATTTTTCTCATTTGGGCATTTTCATCCTAAGAAATATTCCTTGAAGTATAATGTACCTCTATATATTCTTCTAGAAGTTATTTCTATTTATGCTCAAGGGTCCTAACTTTGTTTCTCACCGAAGAAGGCTGGCCATTGGTGCCGTATTTACTACATTAGTAATTTGTGTTATTGTCATATGTAAGCATTTCATATGTGCCTAGATCTCATTCTTGATAAGTTTCTTAATTTTATTTAGCTCCATAAATTAATTTTTTTCTTTTCTGAATAAATACAAAGCCACTTAAAACACAACTTTATACAACTCTTTAATATCTTGCCATTTTCAGCACCACCAAGTATCATCTTATAACATTTTCCAGGATATGCATCCACATTAATTCTTTAATTTAAAATTTAAATCATTTTGTGAAGCTCTAAAATATTTCTATTAACATTCTATTTAAAATGCATTATATTTACATACTAACTAGGGAAGTATCTGAATTTTTACCAACTTCCCGTTCAGTAAAAGTCTATCATTATCCACTCATTCAGATCTTCATTTCTGTTGATCACGAAAACTGTCACCATTTTCTGGGTGTGTTTGTCCCTCTCTTGTGAAGTCAGTTCCTAGGTATTATGAAGTTTTTGGTTTTTGGCCATTTTTGTTATTTCCATAACCTGTTTTTAACGATACATTGATGGTACACTCAACATTTAACGATGCATAGCAATGCATATGTCACGTGTTGCGTGCCTGGCCACACCTTTGATCACTAAAACAGCTTTCTTTAATTATTGTATGTGGGTGTTCCCAAGTGTGCATCCTGGTCATCCACACAAAAAGGCAGTTGCTTACATTATTTTTTAAAGAGTTATAATCATTCCAAATTCTCTAATTTGGTAAGGTATATTTTAAAATAAAATTGAACAACATTGATCAAACAGAAAATCGTTTTGGTCTGTCACCCAGGCTGGAGTACAGTGGAGCAATCTCAGCTCACTGCAGTCTGGACTCCCCACGCTCAAGCAATCCTCCTGCCTCAGCCTCCTGAGTATCTGAGGGACTACAGGTGTGGGCGGCCATGCTCAGCTAACTTATTAATTTATTTTTCAGAGATGGGGTCTTGCTATGTTACCTAGGCTGGTCTCAAACCCCTGGCCTCAAGTGATCCTTCCTTCTCAGTCTCAGGAAAGGTATTTCTTACAAACTGGCCATGAAACATGGTGAAGGGACCTGTGGAAGCTACATTTTTCTTTAAGAAGAGGTGGAGACACCTTGTTCCTGATCTTAGAGGACCTTGCTTTAGGGTTTTCATAGCTTTAGGGTTTTCATAGATTCTGTGTATCAGGCTGAGGAAATTCCCTTCTATTCATAGATTGCTGTGAGTTTTGATCATAAATGAGAGCTAAATCTGTTAAATAGTTCCTCAGCTATGTGATGGGAGATGTCACAGCACCTGCCCCCTGCCCCAGGTGGTCATGGGGACCATAATATACATACGCATATACATCAATACATTCTGCAATATCGGTAGACAGATATATTAATATATAAATACTAATACATTCTCTGGTGATGGTAATTACTGATTATTAATAAATACCCTCATGGTGTCATAATCAATTTACTACATATTAAATGGATGTGTTTCATTGATTTACTTTATTATTTAAACAATTTTAATCTAAAGTGTTCCCAAGTGTCTTAATCTTTCTGGAGCACAGAATTATAATTTTGCTGACAGAGTCCACGCAGGCTTCCTCACCCGTATGCATCACACTTCGGTCAGAGGCTTGCAGTTCATGGGCATCTGAGAGGGAATAACGCATCCAGGGAGTCATCCTGGATTTGCTGGCCAAGAATATCTGAGACTTGTCAAAAGTCAATTTAGTGTTAAAATAAAAACTACTCAAGTAAAATTAATTGAAAAAAATGAGAGGTAGTATGTTGTTCAGTTTTCAATAAAGTGTTTTCTGTTGATAAAACAAACTTAAAGGGACAGTCAGAAAACAAACAGCAAAACAAAAGCTCCAAAATAATCACATTGTGAAGGTTTAAGCAGCTATAAAAAGGGCATAATTTCCAGTGAAAAATAATAAACTATGCAAAAGAAGCAGAAATTAAGAAAGAATATATGAGTTTTAAGCTAAGTATACTGATATTATAGATAACAGTATACTTCTTTAAAAATGTTTACTATCTATTAATAGTTCTTTATGTAAATGAACATTTTAAACTAAAATTTAGCTAATAAAGTATATTTAAAATGTATATATCTTATAATACTATAAAATACATATGTTGAAACTAAAACACATAGGTAAATTTCATTAGAAATTAAAATTTTCATATAAAAAATAGGAATGTTAAATCAATAATTTATGGCAAAACTCTATACTCCCACATGTGATTTGAAAATATAAATGGAAACTCATAATATACTCTTTCCTAGGAACAAAATAAAACAAAACTATGACAAACATAAGCAATTTCCTTCAAATACCAAAAAGCCCAAAACAATGAGGAATCCAATATCGAGTGTCACTAGCAGATTTTTATCTGTAAATATCCTTTTTCTTCTAAATGAACCAGAGAAACTTGGAAACGTAGTGGGATTCGGTTTACAGCCTGAAACATAAAAAATATTTCCAGACCATCTTGTCATAGAGAAATCGAGAAAACAATTAAAAAATGCTCACCAAATTCATAATGGGACACAGACAGGGCAGGGTTCCAATGACCAAAGAGAGGACTTTCAGCATTAAATCCATCAATAGATTTTAGTTCCAGAAATGGAGGGTAGATGGACTTTTGTCCTATTACTCTCACTAAATATGTGTGTGTGTGTGTGTGTGTGTGTGTGTGTGTATGTGTGTCCATGACATAGCATGAAAGAAACATTTGAAGACTCTGATAGAACAAGGAAGGAGGCAGACAAGACCAGCTGGGACCTCAGGACCTAGCAGTGACACCATGGTGAATTCCTTGGTTTTTCTTTTGCCTCAGGTATCTAAGAGCATACAGGCTCTCCCTCAGCTTCTGGTGCAGGGATAAGATGTGAACTGCACACTGGTAACCCTGTCAATTGCTCATTAAATCAGCTTGCTATTAAATCAACACACCTGGCTGGTCAGTGACAATCATGGCCTACTTTTTCATGTTTCTTCTTGAACTGCCCTTAGTAAAAATTAAGTCTCAATCTTCATCACTCTTTGTGGACAGTTGCCAGGATAGAGGAGGATTTTCCCTTGCGCCAATGTGCTGTGTTGTGAAAGTGATGTGGAAATCATGCCCTACATTTATGTGTCTCTGTAAATCTCCACCCCTTGCCATGGTTACTCAATGATAAATGAAATTCCATCATTAAATAAGTATTGCTATTTTCAACTAGTAATCCCTGATTGAATAAACAAATAACACTGTATTGCAATATGTGAAGCTATATTTGAACTTTAGCCTGTATTTACTTTTAAGATTGCCTCTTCTGTGCAAGTAAGAGCTAAGAAGAGTTGCAACTGATGGGGAAAACAGATTCAGTGAAGTTTTGCTGTTGTAATGACAATCTCCCGTCCTAGTGGTTAATAAGGGCAAAGGCTCATTTACCCCTGTGCCTTAGGTACATCTGGGTTCATGTGCCTGGAAGGAGAGGAAAACCGCAGGTCTTGTTGAGGAGGGGTGACATCAGTGACAGGGAGCAGGAGCAGTGAGTCCTAGGAAGTGCAGATGCTGGATGCCTTTCTAGTATGGAGGGGTCAGGGGTAGCTGGAGGTTTAGAGAGTGGATCCTGTCTGTAGAATCCTAATTAGGGAATAGGAGTCAGGCTGGCAGGACGAAGGGAAAGCAAAACAAGAAAGCAGATAAAATATAAGTCTGCCTCTCTGCATGGTCCAGGTCACATAACCCTCCTGTGCAAATAACTCAGAATTTTCCAGTGCCCAGATATCACCAGGAATCACCAGACACCTGCAAGCTAGCTCACAGCAACCTTGGCGTTATCAGCACATAGCACAAGCACCATCCTATAAAATCCCCAGCAAGCCTGCAGTAAGCTCCTTTTGCTAGCCTGCCCGTTGCTCCCTTGCAATGTATTTTTATACTTGCTCTAATTTATTACATGTATCCACCTTTATTTGCCTACAACTGTCTTGGTAATTTCTCCTTACCTCCTCGCCACCAGCCCCAGATAATTGCCACTCACCTGTAACATTGTCCTCTGAGCAGAGTTGGGGGAAGCATGTGACCAAATAGATGCAGAAGGCTGCAGGTGTGGTGCCCATGTGAGGAGAGAGGACTGCAAAGCTCCTGGATCCTGGTCCAGCCTTGCCTTGACGAAGGTCCTCTGGGCTTCCTGGGATGAGTCTTGCAAAGGTGGTCGCTGCACTTGCTGGGAGTGGGCCAGCATGTGAGCTCCAAAGCTGACTCCCTGGATCTGTGATTCCCTCTCAGACGCCCACAGCCATCTGTCCCTGGGGATCGCCCACTTCTTTGTGTGGCTTTCCTCAGTTGTGCAATGGTGATGGTCACAGCACCTGCCCAGGTGGTTGTGGGGACCAAGTGCTGCTATGCACTGAAAATATTTGGAAAACACGTGGCAATTGTGTTCAACATGTTAGGGGTGATTTGCCTGCTTTCAGTCTCCAGGCCCTCCAGAATAATGCTCAGGACAATGAGTGCTCATTCAAGAAGAAGCAGGAAATGTCTGATCAAAGTCGACAGGTTCCGGCAGCCACTGTGCTCTTGAGGTAGGAGAAAGGACTTGACTCCAGGGGTGGGGCTTGAACACCAGACCACATTGAGGACTGGCTAAAACAGGGCCAGGAGGAAGTAGCTTTCAATCAGACATGACCACCAGCATGCCATTTCAATTCCTGTTGCCATGGCAACACTGGAAGTTACTACCCCTTTCCAGGGCAACGACCCATTGATTACTCCCGCTTCCCTAGAAATTTCTGCATAGCCAGCCTCTTAATCTGCATGCAATTAAAAGTGGGAATAATGTGACAGCGGACCTGCCCTGAGCTGCTCTTCTTGGCTTCCAGGGTAGCCCTGCTCTGCAGGGGCCGTCCCGAGGCTGTGATGCTGCTGCTTCCATAAAGCTGCTTCCTTCCACCTCCAGGCTGCCCATGAATTCTTTCCTGGGCAAAGCCAGGAACTCTCCAGGCTAAGCCCAGCATCACCGTCACAGTAAACCAACACCACAAAAAGTGCAACAAATAGAAAACAGACACCAAACACAGAGTGGATGCACTGTCTCTCCCTCTCTCTGTCTGTCTCTGTGTCTCCCTAGGCCTCTATCTCTCATTGGGTTTCTGTCTCTATACCCCTCTGTCTCTCTGTTTGTCTCTATCTCTCTATGTCTCTCCAACTCTCTCTGTTTCTCTCTCTGTCTCTGTCTGAATGTTTGTGTTACATCATCCACCCATTGACCTGGACTTGCTGAAACGACCTTCTTCCAACCACCACAACCAAGCCGAGGACATTCTGTTCCCATGGCTCTCCTCGTTTATCTTTTGTTCATTCAGAATATAACAAACACAGGCAAAGAATTGGTGGGCCTTCCCTGCCTGCCTGTCTGCTGGGCTCGTCAAGTGGTGAAAGCAGAGGACTTGCTGGCCCTCGTCTTCCCCACTGAATGGCGCCTCTTGCTCCGCTCCTGTGAGCTCCAGGCTGTAAAGAGACACCCCAGGCCTTTCCCCATGACCCTTTCCCCCACATAGCCCCAGCAGCACGACCCTATACAGCTTCCCTGGACCCAGCCCCACGTGGAAGCTGGCTTCCCCCAGCGGCTTCTCATAGTGGCTGACTCCCTGGCCACACAGGAGGGAGGTACACCCGGTTGAGTTTCTACCCAAAGCCATGAGAGTCCAAGCCTGTTCACCTCCCCACCATCGTAGATCGAGAGGGCCCTGCAGGAACCTGCCTGCTTCAGCGCCTTCCTGGCTTTCTGCTGCGGGCAGGAGGTTTCTGCTTTACAGAAATCAGTTCTGTTTTCCTGGGGGAGCCCCAGGGGAATCTCTAGAATCCCTGAAACTCGCTCCACATTTATTCTGTTGACAAATTATGCTCTAATTACAATAGCTTTGGGCCGGGCTTTTTGGATTCCCAGAAGGTGTTTCCTGAAAAAGATGTTTTCTTCTTTGGAGGCGGAGGTGCTATTAGACACTCACAAGGCCTCAGAGTTAGGTGAATGATGTTGGTGCTGTTAGATGCTCACAGGGCCCTGGAGAGTCAGGTGAATGACACTGGTGCTGTTAGATGCTCACAGGGCCCCAGAGTCAGGTGAATGACACTGGTGCTGTTAGATGCTCACAGGTCCCCAGAGTCAGGTGAATGACACTGGTGCTGTTAGATGCTCACAGGGCCCCGGAGAGTCAGGTGAATGACATTTAAGTCCCATCACAAAACACGCCTTCTGCCTTTCTACACGTCGAAATTCACAGAGAAATTAAACATTTGAATTACCCTCTCCCTGATTTATTTGTAATTCCGTGCTATGGACTGGTACGTGTGTGAAACAAACTCTACTTTAGAGCGCTCATTTGGTGAGACAGGTTTCTTAAATCTTTAGGTAAGAAATTACTCTCAGAGAAAAGTGGTAACAAAATAGAATGGTAAAGACAATGCCGAGACCTTTTGCTGTTTTATGTTTGTTTTCATTACTGTGGGGGAGGGTGAACTTTCTGGAACAAGCACGCTAGAGTTCCCAAATCATTCCTCACCCCCACTTCTGTGGGGGAAGCCTGGGGAATTAATCAACATAGACGTTGGCTGGCAGAGTGCATGGGGCTCACACATCATCCACGGCTGACTCCCCAGAATATCACCAGCATAACCTGTCCCTGAATGTAATGTCAGCATATTCACCCTTTGCTAAGACAAAGCTGAATGGCTTACTTCCTGCAGTAGGGAAGAGCCCTGCCTAGCTTCAGGGGTGTCTGACACTTGCAGTTTTGTGGCCTGGTTTACATGCGTCTTTCAACACAGGGGCACCCAGTGGAGAGGGGCCTGGCTTGGATTTGGGTTAAGTATCATGATATAATCATTAGGAAGGGTGGACATAGGATGTCATGGCTGGACTGTGTCCCCTAAAATTCATATGTTGAGGTCCTAAACCCCAGAACCTAGAATGTAACTGTATTTGGAGGCAGAGTATTTAAAGAGGTACTCAGGTTAAAAATGAGGTTGCTAGGGTGACCCTGACCCAATCTGACTGGTGTCTTAATAAGGAGAGGAGATCAGGACCCAGACACGCATAGAGGGTCCCCATATGAGGGCATCACCTTGGGAGGAGATGCCCAGTGAGAGCCAGGGAGAGAAGGCCTCAGGAGGAGACGCCCAGTGGAGAGCCAGGGAGAGAGGCCTCAGGAGGAACCAGCCAGGTGCACCTTGGCCTCGGGATTCTAGCACCCAGGGCTGAGAAAATAAGTGTCTGTGGTTTTAGCTGCTCAGCGTGCGGTGCTCTAAGGCAGCCTTCAGACAGACACAAACCCAATGGCGTTACAGGAGTTTCCCAGAATTGATGATACAGTGATGCGCAGCTTTCCTCTTCCTGAGAAGATGCTCCTGGAAAAGCGAGCATGTGCTGGTCGAAACGTAGGTGTGGGAGGCTCCCACAATCCCAGTGCTGTGGGAAATGCTGCCTCAGTTCCATCCAGATCACTTCACTTCTGTATGGCAGTCCCTGGGAAACTTAGGACTGGAAGGAAAACTGGGTAAAGGAAGAGAAGGAGAATGTCTGTATTTCCTGGGAAGCAACACCACCAGGTCCAGGCACCCTGGCATGGGTGTCAGCAGACGCATGGGCTCAGCTCAGATTGGGGCAAGCCCGGAGCCATGTGCCTACAAGTGGTTCACGTGGAACGGGACTCAGGCTTCCTAGGCTGGCTTCTTGTTGTCTCAGAAACCCTGGCCATCCTGGAGAGGGCCAGGGGGGCTGTTCCAACTGTCACCTCCAATGCTGATTCCTGCCTGGGAGGAGAGCTGCAGAGGTGCATCTGACTCCACCTGGCCCCTGGGCCTTCTGTGCAAGTCAGCTTAACTCGAACCACCTGACGCAAGAACACAAGATGGGAAGTGCGCGCCCCAAAGACTCCTCCCACATATGGTGCTGGGGAGACCCCATCTTGCCCGAGTGCTCATTGCCTTGGTGGAGACTGTGCAGCCTCTAATTTTAACAGAAGCACCAAAATGGCTAACTGTTGAAAATTGCCAAACATATTCCTTCATTCATATAGATGATGCCACTGCCTGGTCAGGGGCTAAGCCCAGGCTGTCACCAAACTCCCATTCCCATTCAATTCTGCATGACTCAGGTGGTGATGGAGCCCAGGCTGGCACCAAACTCCCATTCCCATTCAATTCTGCATGACTCAGGTGATCATGGAGCCCAGGATAGCACCAAATTCCCATTCCCATTCAATTCTGCGTGACTCAGGTGGCGAGTGATAGTTTAAGGAAAATGCTGGCTTTCACTGTCGTCATAAGGGAATTCCAAAACTCCCATCACAGGGACTAGTGGGTCATGGTGAGCTGCAATGAGACAGGGCAGGTGGCCCCAGAAAGGCAGGCATGAGCCATGATGTCTGCATGGAATTACATGTTAAAAACGAGTGTTGAGCTCAGGCTCTGTGATACAGATAATGATGTAACTTGTACTCGGGTGCGGGGGGTGGTCTCAGAATTCAGAAGCCGCCTTTCCTGGAGAATGAAGAGAGGATGGGCCAAGCACAGAGTGGTGGAACCACTGAAAAATGGCAAATGGAAAAGTCCTCCTTAATCAGGAAAACCACAGAAGCTGCCAGAGTGGGTAATTCTAGCCTTTGCTTCTCCAGCCTCTCATTCCACAATGTGCATTTTTTGGGTAAATAATTAGAAATTAACATAATATTTAATGTTTTTGTTTTGTTTTGATTTGAAGGATATTAAAAAACAACCATAAAATGCAGGTGGTGCAAATTAGAACACCAAAGCGAAGCCCTAAAACTTTCTGCCAGTGGTCTATAGACATTTCATTGTTTCCACCACCGGCCCAAGGCTGATATTGCAGGAATAAGTGACTAAGAACTTTTGAAGAGGTGGCCACCCCCGGGGAATAAAGTTTTAAGCGGAATCATTTAAGCTGTAATGACATTTTAGATATGAGACAATAGAAATCAAAGAATTTTTGGTCACCCATGAAATCACCTCTTCTAACTATAATCATTAAATCCTCCACCTGACATGAGGGTGGCATTTGATAAGACATTCCAGGCAATACTTGTGTGAATTAGCCCACTTTTGGGTCCATAGGCAAGCCATGCGTTTCCAGAATCAAAATCTCCAATATCTCACTAACAGAAAACATGGCTTTCTCCATGAGCACTCCGGATTATGGAACTCAACGTAATACTAAATGTATGAATTTCATCTAAAGAATAAGCTCCGAGATTCAATTGTGTGTGTCCCTGAATATCTTAAATAAAAGCACCACTCACGTTGTGAGCTCCATGTGACAAAGCCACTATTTAAACTGTCGTGGATTATTGGAACAGCAACATGAACCCAGCATGTGCAATGTTCAGAAGTCTTCACTATTTGACAAAATTAAATATGCTTACTGCCCAATAAAGAGTTCTTGAAGTTTGAATGCATTTTTATTTAATAACTCACAAGATAAAACTTTCTATAAGCATCAGCCTCATAAATATATTTCCCATGGAAGAGCCTATAGAATTGTCTGGTTTTCGTTAGAGAGTTATTTAAAAACAACAATAGGGGCTGCTCTCGACTCTCAGCAGAGCAAGATGATCTTTAACTGAAAACAAGACAAAAATGCTCAAGTCAGGGGTTTTGTGATTTAAAACAGTGGTTTGTGTGATTATTTGAGAGCATGCCTATCAGTCTCAGTTAACCCGTCCAGGCCCCCAGAGAAGCTCCCCACTAGGCGGCAGTGCTGCTTCCCGGCTGCGTGAGGCTTCCCGGCCACGTCCCCCAGGGCTCGCTCCCACTGCCAAGTCCCCAGGGCTCGCTCCCACTGCCACGCGCGGATTCTGCAGGCCAGAAGCACAGTCCATGACGAAGGGTATGTCAGGAACACACGCGTGAACACACACTGGATCGGTGAGAAGACCTGAAGGGTTCTGGACCTGATGTATATAAAACGCAGGCTGCCGCCTGGCTGGGTTCTCCTTCCGTCTGGTCTGCGTGTACTGAAGCCAGTGTTTGCCGCACAGCCTCAGCCGCAGCGCCCGTGGTCAGGTGCAGGTGCTTACTCCATCTCCCCAGAGAGCTCCACCCCCGCCCCTTCACCCGCAGGCCCTCAAAACTACTGCCCTGCTCCCCCAGCACGGTAGCGCCGCCTTCCCCAAGATGTTGTGTGGTGAGATCCTTCACCTGTGCCCACTGCAGCTGGCTTCCTTCCCTGGGCGAGTGTCCTGGGAGAGCTGCTGCATTCGGGGCCATCTTTCCTCGATGGCTGGAGCCCCCTGTGTAGAAGCGTCGCGTATACCTATCGTATAGTTAAACAATAGATAATTTTGGGGTGCACCTGCAGGAGTGTGGGAATGGACACTTTGTTCTTGTCCAGTTATTGGTAATGAGGAAAAGGCCTAAATTACGTGCGCGTGTTTAAGTTTTCTCTTGGAGGGAATTCCAGGAGTGGGGTTGCTAGATGACGTGTTAAGGATGTGGTTAACTTAATAAGAAACTCCAGGAACACTTTCCAGTATGGCGGGACCCCCTCCCGTTCCCACTGCAGCTTAGGAGGGTCCCAGTTCCTCTGTGTCATCACTAGAACCTGGGTTGGCCATTGGTTTCTGTCTGTTTTTAGCCATTCTAATGGATTTGCAGAGGGGCTGCTGATTAGCATTTCTCCAACATCTCTATAATGCTGAGTGTCTGTCCTGGGCAATCTGCCCTCCTGATGCCTTGTTTGATGAGGCCTCCATTCAAATATTCGCCCTCTCTTTTATACTGGGGTTTTCACTTGTAGGCCAAAATAATAGAGAGCAGGCCGACACCATATCTACTTAAGAGTTGATCTGCTTCTGTTTAATAAGTTATCCTTAGTTTAAGATTTATAGTTTATAGCACTTTGTGCACTGTTTTAGCTAAACAAAGAGTGCAGCTTGTACTTTGTAAAACAACGCTGGGTTGGTGAGAAAGTTTGTAAAGTGCTGATCACAGCCCTAGAATGTTTGGGCATCGAAGACAGGAACACCTGGTCCATTGCTCAACCTCCTGCTGCTTGAACCTCTCAGTAAGGGTCTTGTGGCCTGGAGGAGGGGGCCTGCTCACAGGCTTTCAAAGGGTCTCTTGTCTCCTGCCTGGAGGAGGGGGACCTGCTCACAGGCTTGTAAGGGGTCTTGCAGGAGGCCTCTGGGCTGGTTGACATGAGAGTGGCATTCTCTGGTCTCCCTCCTGTTCCATGGGTGACTGGGCTCAGGAGATAGTCTCTCCTTTGACATACGTCATGTGGTCCGAACTTGCTGGCTCTTACCCATTCCCACACTCCTGCGGCTGCGCCTCAATAATGATCTATTGTTTAACTATAAGATAAGTTTAGTTTTTTTAGAATAACCACATACCCCCTACTAAATGTAGATGATGCAAACTGTTCCATTGTGTGTACTCACCCATGACCACCCTACCTTGAGTGAGATGATCAAACTATGTGTGTGTTGCAATAAATATGTGTGGAGCCTAGAGCTCTGGGTCTTCATGGTCCTCATCTTGTGAAGAACCCGTGGGCCCATGCTAATGATTTCTATTTCTGTGTCTGTGTCTTTTTTTCCTTAATTCCCTCATTGCTGCTGGAACTTAGAACACCCACGGGTTGTACTGTGGCTGGTTTGCAACATCGCTTTTGTAAAAACTGGGGTTTTTACGTTGGGGTTTTTACTTATGGTTAAGTTTTGATGGTTCTTCATATATTCTGTGTGCCGAATATATCTCAGTACTTTGTGAGATGTGTGATTCAGAAATATGTTTTTCTAGACCATAGTTTGTGTTTTTATTCTCTTTAAGTTTTTATATTGTTTTATAGATTTGCAATTTTAAATTTACTACTAAATTTAATTTGTCAAATTTTTTTTTTGTGAATCATGCTTTTGGTGTCAGGTCTAAGAACTTTTCACCTAACCCGAGGCCATGCAAATTTTCCCGTATTTTTATCTAAAGGTTTTATAGCGTTAAGTTCTACATTTAGGCCCGTGACAAATGTTGAGTAATGTTTTGTATCAGCCGTGGCTGTATCTTCTTTCATCTCTGACAGTATCGTGGGTGTTTGCTACTCCCTGTGCCCTGTGCTCTTCCCCGTCTTCTTGGTCCACTCTTCCTGTGAGTTTCAGGGAATGTCTTAGTGCTGGCACTGTCCTGGTTCATTGGGGAGGAGGGTGGCAGGGCTTGCAGGCTGCTGTGAGGACCTGGCTCCCTCTCCAAGTCAGGTGATTAGCAGGGGATTTAACCAGAGGAACCACAGGGTCTTGTGGGCTTGTCCATGTGGGAAAGTCGGGACTGTGATGTTGACCAGATGCCCTCTGAGTCGGGGAGGTGCTGATGGGGGTTTCCATGCAGCAGAGAAAGGCGTTTGGTTTTCCGGATGGGGCAGACTTGAGAGGGGACGAACTTGAAAAATGCCACCTATGAGAGGCCCAGGCAGAGCAGGTCTTGGGCTGCCTCGCTATGAGCACCAAATGTGGATGTGTCAGTGGCCACACCAGGAGAGAAGCCCTCAACCACGGGCTTCTGGGTGTCCAAGGCCAAGTCTTGTTCAAGAGGTGTGTTCAGCTGAGCCAATCATGGCAGAAATACTGGTGAACCACTGGGTGATCCCGTGGTTCCTCTGGTTAAATCCCCCTGCTAATCCCACCCGACTCAGAGAGGGAGCCAAGTCCTCACAGCAGCCTGCAAGCCCCGCCTGACTCACATCCTCTCGGCTCTGATTCTCCATGCCTGTCTACCCCTCACTTGTCTCCTCTCCCACCAGAGAGGAGATCCTGAACGTTCATCCCAGTGGATTCAAACCCACCTTTGCCACACAGATAGTCTATAAAGAGTCCTTTGAAAAAGAAAAAAGCAGGCTGGCAAGGTGGCTCATGCCTGTAATCCCAGCCCTTTGGGAGGCTGAGGCAGGTGGATCACCTGAAGTCGAGAGTTTGAGACCAGCCTGGCCAATATGGTGAAAAAACTGTCTCTGGTAAACATATAAAAATTAACCAGCCATTGTGGCACATGCCTGTAATTCCAGGTACTCAGGAGGCTGAGGCAGGAGAATTGCTTAAACCCAGAAAGCAGAGGTTGCAGTGAGCTGAGATTGTGTCACTGCACTCTGGCCTGGGCAAAGAGAAAGACTCCATTCAAAAACATAAAATAATAAAAGAAAAAGGCAAAAATTTAAACAGCTAAACAGAAATGTGGCAAAAGAGTTGAACCAGCCCTTCACAGAAGAAAAAAATGTGGAGGAATGGCCGATAAAAACATGAAAAGGGTCTCAGCCTAAGAGGGTGAGATATCAGGTGACACCCACCAGATTGGCAAAAATCCCACAATCAGTGCGAGTGCTGGGGAGAATGGAGAGCCACAGGAACGCTCAGCCACCACTAAGAATAATTGTGAATTGTTTTTGCTATGCTTGCCTATGAAAGAGTGTGTGTTGTGGGTTATGAGGAAAATTACATTTCTTACTGGGATGAAATTTTAAAATTGAAAGCTACTGACCAGAAGAAACTGCACTTGTGTACAAAAGAAATGCCCAAGAACCTTCACAGCAACATGGTCCTAGGGGCCCCACCTGGCCAAACACTCATCAATGGGAAAATGAAGACATTTCCCCACCGTCCCCTTACACCATGGGAGATCACGCAGCAATGAAAATGAATCGGGTCAGTGTGGACAGGTCTCAGGAAGAGAACAGAGTACAAAAATAGACATGGAGCAAATGCTCAGAGCCAATGCAGCAGAGGAGCAGCCACACAGGAGATTTTCTTGACATCAAAGTTCAAAACTGCAGCGGAGGCAACAGAGCAAGACCCTGTCTCAAAAAGACAACAGAGTGTTCAAAAACCACATGCATTATTGTTTAGGGATGCACACATAAGCAGGGAAAGAAATGCACCATGAAGAAAAGTACAGAAAGTGACGCCCTCTGAAGGAGAGGGAAGGGACTGGGATTCAGGAGGGGCCTCCAGGGAGCATCCAAAGTTTGGTTTCCTCCGATTCTATTCCCTAAACTTGGTGGAGGTCCCATGTGTCCAGTGTGTGAATATTCCTTATACCTGAGGCCGCACAGCTGGGGATCTGGGCAGGAGCAGTTCTTTTTGTAGTTTGAGGGCCACGCAGCTGCAGAAGTGGGCAGGAATGGTTCTTCCTTTAGTTTCAAGGCCACACGTTGGGGATCTGGGCAGGAGCGGTTCTTAGTTTAGGTTGAGGGCCACACAGCTGGGAACCTGGGCAGGAGCGGTTCTGTTTGTAGATTGAGAGCCACGCAGCTGTTGACCTGTGCAGGAGCAATTCTTACTTTAGGTTGAGGGCTGCACAGCTGGGGACCTGGGCAAGAGCAGTTCTTTTTGTAGTTTGAGGGCCATGCAGCTGCGGATCTGGGCAGGAGCGGTTCTTACTTTAGTTCCAAGGCTGCACAGCTGGGGATCTGGGCAG
The DNA here is from genome assembly GCA_036589455.1 of Ateles fusciceps. Classification (NCBI taxonomy): domain Eukaryota; kingdom Metazoa; phylum Chordata; class Mammalia; order Primates; family Atelidae; genus Ateles; species Ateles fusciceps. The sequence goes on along the minus strand of JAZHEH010002554.1, from coordinate 12,368,732 downwards.
GAGCGGTTCTTTAGGTTGAGGGCCACACAGCTAGGGACCTGGGCAGCAGCAGTTCTTTTGGTAGTTTGAGGGCCACGCAGCTGCAGACCTCGGCAGGAGCGGTTCTTACTTTAGTTTGAAGGCCGCGCAGCTGGGGATCTAGGCAGGAGCAGTTCTTTTGTAGTCTGAGGGCCATACAGCTGCAGACCTGGGCAGGAGTGGTTCTTACTTTTGTTCAAGGGCTGCGCAGCTGGGGATCTGAGCAGGAGCAGTTCTTACTTTAGTTTGAGGGCCGCGCAGCTTCGGACCTGGGGAGGAGCAGTTCTTTAATTTGAAGGCCGTGCAGCTGGGGGTCTGGGCAGGAGCGGTTCTTTTTGTAGTTTGAGGGCCACACAGCTGTTGACCTGTGCAGCAGCGATTCTTTAGGTTGAGGGCCACGCATCTGCGGACCTGGGCAGGAGCAGTTCTTACTTTAATTTGAGGGCCACATAGCTGGTGAGTTGGGCAGGAGCAGTTCCTTTTGTAGTTGGAGGCCCACACAACTATGACCCTGGGCAGGAGCAGTTTTTACTTTAGGTTGAGGACTGTGCAGCTGCGAAACTCGGCAGGAGCTACTTTGAAGGCTGCGCAGCTGGGGATCTGGGCAGGACCAGTTCTTACTTTAGTTTGAGGGTCCTGTAGCTTCAGACCTGGGCAGGAGCCATTCTTTTTGTAGTTCGAGGGCCACACAGCTGTTGACCTGTGCAATAGCGATTCTTTAGGTTGAGGGCTGCACAGCTGCGGACCTGGGAAGGAGCAGTTCTTACTTTAGTTTCAGGGCAGCATAGCTGGTGCTTGGGCAGGAGTGGTTGTCTTTGTAGTTTGAGGTCTGCATAGCTGTGAACCCTGGCAGGAGCGGTTCTTACTTTAGTTTCAGGGCCGGACAGCTTGGGAAGTGGGCAGGAGCAGTTCTTACTTTTGAGGGCCGCGCAGCTGCGGACCTGGGCAGGAACAGTTCTTACTTTAGTTTTAGGGCCGGACAGGTCGGGAACTGGGCAGGAGCAGTTCTTACTTTTTGGTTGAGGGCCGCACAGCTGCGGACCTGGGCAGGAGCAGTTCTTTTTGTAGTTTGAGGGCCACCCATCTGTTGACCTGTGCAGGAGAGATTCTTACTTTAGGATGAGGGCCACAGAGCTGCGGACCTAGGCGCGAGCAGTTCTTTTTGTAGTTTGACTGACACACAGCTGCGGACCTGGGCAGGAGCAGTACTTTAGTTTCAAGGCCGCACAGATGGGTATCTGGGCACGAGTAATTCTTCCTTTAGTTTGCAGGCCGCACAGCTGGGGACCTGGGCAGATACAGTTCTGTTTGTGGTTTGAGGCCCACGCAGCTGTGGACCTGGCAGGAGTGGTTCTTAGTTTAGTTTCAAGGCCGCACAACTGGGGACCTCGGCAGGAGCAGTTCTTACTTTGGTTTGAGGGCCGCATAGCTGGTGACTTGGGCAGGAGCAGTTGTTTTCGTAGTTTGAGGCCTGCACAGCCGCGAACCTGGGCAGGAATGGTTCATTCTTTGATAGCCACGCAGCTGTGGACCTGTGCAGGAGCAGTTCTTACTTTAGTTGATGGGCCGCGCAGCTGGGGACTTGGACAAGAGTGGTTCTTACTTTACTTTGAGGCCGTGTAGCAGGGGACCTGGGCAGAAGCAGTTCTTTTTGTAGTATGAGGTCTGTGCAGCTGCAGAGCTGGGCAGATATGGTTCTTACGTTAGTTTGGGGGCCACACAGATGGGGACCTGGGCAGGAGCAGTTCTTACTTTAGTTTGAGTCGGAGATCCTGGGAGAATCCAGTGCTGCTGTTGTAGAGTGACGGTCAGTTAGCTGAAATCATGGGGGAGGAGTCAGTGATGCTGTTATGACTGCTGTTCTCGGAGCTAAACATGGAGCCAAAGTTGGGGAAGGGGAGAGAGAGATAGAGACAGAGAGAGAGAGAGAGAGAGAGAGACAGAGAGAGAGAGAGAGAGAGAGAGAGAGAGAAGAGAGAGAGAGACAGAGAGAGTCACAGTAGGGCACCTGAAACTGTAGATGTAACTGTACCCCAAGCAAGCTAAGCCTGGGAGTGTCTCAGTCCTCAATGCATTCTGTTTCCTCCTACACAGTTTTGATTTGTTTTCAGTCTCACAAGACAGAAAGACCCCGATCAATACCCTCAGGAATTGAAAAGCTTAAAAAAAACTAAATGATGTTGGCAATAATAATAATAGAAATTAAACCATGATTATCCTGACAGAGACAAAATCACACACACACACTATCTATCTATCTATCTATCTATTTCAATCAGTTAGTAAAATAAAAATAAATAGAAAAATAGGTCCAAGTAAAGCTCTATAAATTTGTTTCATGGAGAAGGGGTGAAGGACAGAGGTGAATCTGATAGTTGCTACTAATGGACAAACTGAGAAGTTACCATTTTCCCCACGCGGTTTCAGTGTACAATGATCTTCTGTGAGATCTGGCAGCGGGGGTCACTTCGCACAGCCTGGGGATGCAGCAGGTGTCACAGAAGTACCCTGTCCCAGCTGGTCCTGCCCCTCTGCTGTGATGAATGCAGCCTCTGATCTCTAATGACTGACTGTGTTTTGATGGGAGGCCAGGCCAGTGAGCACAAGAGTTTCCATGGCGAGGTTCTGTGGGTGGAATATCTCGGATGTGCTTGATGTTCCTTCCTGATGCTTATCTGCCATCTTGCTCTTTAACACATCTAGTTTATAACTGTCTTCTCAACTGTGTAGAAAAAAAGCACTTGTATGATGGCCCTCAACCTAAAGAAAGAATCTCTCCTGCACAGATCCACAGCTGCTTGGCCCTCAAACTACAAAAAGCACTGCTCCTGCCCAGGTCCCCCAGCTGTGCGGACCACAGACCAAAGTAAGAACCATTCCTGCCCACATCCACAGCTGCGTGGCTCTCAAACTACAAAAAGAACTGCTCCTGCCCAGGTCCCTAGCTATGCAGCCCTTAACCTAAAGAACCGCTCCTGCCCAGGTCCACAGCTGCGTGGCCCTCAAACTAAAGTAAGAACCGCTCCTGCCCAGATCCACAGCTGCGTGGCCCTCAGATTAAAGTAAGAACTGTTCCTGCCCAGATCCACAGCTGTGTGGCCCTCAAACTAAAGTAAGAACTGTTCCTGCCCAGATTTGCAGCTGCGTGGCCCTCAAACTACAAAAAGAATGGCTCCTGCCCAGGTCCCCCAGCTGTGTGGCCCTCAAACTAAAGTAAGAACTGCTCTTGCCCAGGTCCGCAGCTGCGTGGAACTCAAACTAAAGTAAGAACTGCTCCTGCCCAGGTCCCCAGCTGTGTGGCCCTCAAACTAAAGTAAGAATTGCTCCTGTGGAGGTCTGCAACTGCACCACCCTAAACTAAAGTAAGAACCACTCCTGCCATGGTCTCAAGCTGTGTGACCCTGAAACTAAAGAACACCTCCTGCTGACATCTGCAGCTGTGCGACCCTCAAACTAAAAAGACGAAGACAACAGCTTCTGTTTGTCTGCAGCTGTGCGTCCCCTCAAACTAAAGAAAGAAAAACTCCTGCCCAGGTGTCCATGTCTATGACATTCTAACTAGAAAAACACATGCTTTTTACAAGGCAGAGTCTGGTGTTTTTTTAGTTTGAGGGTCATGCACCTGGAGACCCTGCCAGGATCTGGTGGTTTTCCAGTTTGAGGGTCATGCAGCTGGAGACCTGGGCAGGACCTGGTGTTTTTCTAGTTGAGGGTCGTGCAGCTGGAGATCTGTGCAGGACCTCGAGGTTTTCAAGTTTGAGGGTCGTGCTTCTGGAGACCTGGGTAGGAGCTGATGTTTTCTGGTTGAGGGTCATGCAGCTGGAGACCCGGGCAGGAGCTGGTGCACGGGTCAGGACCCTCAAAGTAGAAGACACCAGCTCCTCCTGGGTCTCCAGCTGCACAACCCTCAGGCTTAAACAACAGCAGCCCCAGCTGCTCCTGGGTCTCCACCTCCGCAACCCTCAGACTTAAACAACCGCAGCCCCAGCTCCTCCTGAATCTCCGGCTTCACGACCCTCCTGAACAATCCCTTCTCGTGAAATTCAGCAGTCAACAAAACCACAGCAGAAGTAAATGAATAAATGTTTTGCTTTCAGATTGGTGTCTCTTTTATGTTCTTGCAAGTCGGTTAACTTTTCTACTTTCCGTGAACCTTGCAATCTACTTCTATCCAATGTCAGATGGAAATACACTATTTGAAATGATGTTTAAAAACTTAGTAATATTTTTAATATGATCTTATCACACAGCTGTAAAATCTTCTTTCTCTCTGTGTGCATTAAAGTCTTATGAACATTCAAACTATGAATTTACTTTGTTGAGGTTCCCAGAATACACATTAACCCCAAATGTGACTCCCCTCCTTAAAATCTTTCAGCTTGTTCCCATCACCCGAGCATAAATGCCAGCTCCCATCACAGCCCACGGTGCCCAGCATGGCCCTGCCCTCTTCTCTGGCGTTGTGGTCTTCCTTTGCTGTTCCTTTTCTGCTGGACGGGCCTCTGTCAGTTCCTCAAACCACACAGGCTCAGGCCTGACTCTGGGCCTCTGCCCCTCTGTGCCCTCTGCCTGGTTGCCTTTCCCCGGCTCCCCATCCTCCTCAGCCTGTTCAGCTCCAGCCTGCTGGTCGCCCCTCAGGTTGACGAACACATGGTGTCCTCCCCACCCCCAGGCCTTTGCACAGGCTATTCTCTGTGCCAGAAACACTTCCCCCCTCACCACCTGGGTTTCCTTTTCTAATCACCATTCATCCTTGGCGTCTCCACTGAAATATTGCTCCCTGCCCACCCCCTCCCTTGGACTTAACCTTGGTGAGGTTGCCAACCCCTATCTCCTGACTCCAGGAAGCCAGAACCTATCCCAGCACTCAGAACTTCCACACTGCCATGTTTTGCATACCCATAATTATTCTATTAGGTTGGTGCAGAAGTCATCACGGTTTTTCCCATTTTAATGAACTTCAGCACTGGCTCCTTCCAACTTTTTTTTTTTTTTTTTTTTTTTTTTTTTTTTTGCCATTGCTATAAGTGGCAAAAGCTGCAATGACTGCTGCACCAACCAATAGAATAATTTATATTTATTCATCCATCCTCTGTCTTCCCCTCTGGAAAGGAGGCTCCTTGAGAATAGGGAGTGAATCTACTCAAATCACTCTACCTCCCCAGCACATTGTCAATAATTATTCTTGCCTGATTGACAGAGAAATAGCTTCATTGTTGCTGGGATGAGGCACATCACAGGACACCCCCCTTTGAAAGTCAATGTCACGGACAGTTAGTGTTTGCTCTTCACTCCTGCACCCATGGCTTGGCTGGGCTTAGGCTGATCTAGTCTGGGCTTAGGCTGATCTAGTCTGGGCTTAGGCTGATCTAGTCTGGGCTTAGGCTGATTTAGTCTGGGCTTGGCTCCAGGCTGAGGGTTGGAACAACGTGTGCTCCACACGCCCTCCTCCTGCAGCCGGAGCTGTAGTTCCCTGGGGCACATACGTCTTGTGGGAAAAATCAAGAGCATTAGAGGACAGGCCTGGCAGGGCCCACACGGTTCAGGCTTCTGCTTGTGCCATGTCTGTTAAAGTCTCGTTGGGGTAAGCAAGTCGCCCAGCCATGAACAACACCTCTGGGGTGGATAAGTCCATCCACCCTCCCTCAGGCCCTGGCAAGGATGTGGATGTGTCATGCTCTTACAGGGGCAGGGAAGGTGAAATATTGAGGCCCAACATTAAATCACCCACAGCAAGAAATGTCAGCCTCTGTGTCCCCATGCTGAATCATTCTTCAGCCACGGATTCCCCTGAGCTGACTTCCCTTTGCAATGGTGTTTGCAGGTTTAGGCCAGTGCTGTTCCCTGTGGAGGACAGAGGAGTCTCAATTTGCCTCTGTCTGTTGGGAAGAGCAAGATATTAGGTTGGCATAAAATAACCACACGCCCCAGGTGGCCTGCGCCCCCTGAGACAGGAGAGGGGCGGAGAAAACAGCCACAGGCCCCATGTGGCCTGCACCCCATGTAGCCTGCACCCTGTGAGACAGGAGAGGGGGTGGAGAACTGTGGGAGCTCAGGGAAGCTTGGGTCCCCAGCTCCCTCCCATCTCTTCTTTCTTTCTTTCTTCTTTTCCTTTTTCTTTTCCCTTTCCCTTCTCCTTCCCCTTCCCCTTCCCTTCCCTTCCCCTTCCTTCTCTCCCTCCCTCCCCTTCCCTCCCCCCTCCCCCTCCCTCCCCCTCCCTCCCCTCCCTCTCCCCTCCCTCCCTCCTTTCTTTTTTCTTTTCTTTCCTTCTTTCTTTCTTTCTTTTCTCTTTCTCTTTCTTTTTTCTTTCTTTCTATTTCTTTCTCTTTCTCTCTTTCTTTCTTTCCTTTTGAGACAGCATCTGGCTCTGTCACCCAGGCTGGACAATGCCACAATCTTGGCTTACTGCAACCTTCACCTCCCAGGCTCAAGCAATCCTCCCTCCTCAGCCTCCCCAGTGGCTGGGACCACAGGTACACGCCACCAAGCCCAACTAATTTTTTTTTGGTAGATTCAGGGTTTTGCCATGTTGCTGTCTAACATCACCAGTTCACATTTGCATTCTCTCCTGGTGAGTCAAGAACCCACCTGGGCCAAGCCCCAATTTTGAGGCTTGCCTGTCCTGTACCACTTCCATTAATTTTGATTTACAATGCTTTATTCAGCTTGTTGAGATGGAATCTCACTGGCTTTAAGCCATTCTTCTCTTCTATCATGTGCATCTGAGGCTATGAATATCCTTTGTGTACTGCTTTACTTGCATTCTGGTTTGATATGTCAGGCCCACACTGTCAAATGGTGCAAAATATTTTCTAATTTTCATTTTGACTTCTTCTTTTGATGAAAAATTATTGAATTATATATTGTTTAATTTTTAGCTAGTTATTTTCTAGCACTTTTTGTTATTAGTTTTTAGCTTAGTTTCCTTGTCCTTTAACATTATACACTGTGAGTTTAAATTTTTTCAAAATTGGTAAGGTTATCTTAATGAGTAGCCTATGTTTAATTTAAGTAAGTGCTATAAGTTCACTTGAAAAAAGAGAGTCAACACTGTTGTGTTGGGAGTGGCCATCCATGAACTGCGCTAATTGTATTGTTTAGATATTCTGTATCCTTATTGATACTTTATCTGCTTGCTAAATCAGCTGCTGAAAAGGGTGGGTTGGCATCTGGCTCCAGCAGTGTTTCTCCTTTCAGTCATGCTATCACTTTTCGTGATAAATTTGGAAGCCAATTCACTGGGTGCCTGCAGATTAGAGCAGTGATATATTCCTTGTTGACTTAGGCCTTTATTATTGTGAAATGCATTTATTTTCTGTAGTCATGCCTTTTGCCTTAAAGTCTGTCTTATCTGCCTTCCATATAGCTACCCAAGTTATCTTTAGGTTACTATTTGTATGTTATATTCTTTTCAATCTTTAATTTTTGACCTACCTGTGAACTTAAAGTCTATATATTGCAGGTTAGCAAAAGAAAATGGTTTTTGATAATAAACACGAACAATTCTAGAAAGATAGCAAGACAGATGCCACGACCTAGTGTTCTTCATCAGCTATATTGCTGAGGTCAAGAGCTTATTACAGTGAATAGTAATAATTCTGTGTTTGTTTAGAATTCGTGGTTCCAGCTCCTAATTCACAGAAGACAGTATTGATGCTGCCCTGTTATGGAGCAAGCCACCCGCAGAGAGTGCTCCCTCTCCTCGTGGGAGAGGAAGGAAGGGGAGGCAGGGGCCAAACGCTCCCTTCTCAGTGAGCCATCTTTGAAGACTCCATGGGGATGGCCAGCACACGTCCCTGCCAAGATCTGGGGAGTCTATGTTCTCGGTGTAAATTGGTGCTGAGTGTGGAACATGTGGCCATTTACACAAAGGTGCAGATGACATGACGCTCTTAACTCCTCTAAGTGTCGAGAGATGCAGTTTTGCACAATTCTGCATACAGGCAGGTTCACACACACGTAGTTTCACACGATTTCACACACATGAGCATAAGTGTGAGAAAAATTCAGAAAATATTAGATTGGGGGCTTTCAGTTAATCTTGGAAACACTTAGATTTTAACTTCCATTCATTCTTAAAATGCCACTAAATTGGCAGCAACTAGGTTTGGAAAACAACTCACAGAAGTCTACCAGGTCCAAAAAAGGAGACAGGGCCTGGCACAAGTGAGAGACATTTGGGGGGGTGGTGGCGTGGGAAATGGAATCAGAGAACTCTTCCTGCCACATGTCCAAGACACACACGAGACAAGACCGTCGGCGATACGGGCACCTGTGCATCCTGGACTTGGAGGCCCCAGTGCCTCTGGAGCGGAGTGTGGAGGGGCTCAGCAAGCCACATTGCCGAGATTCTGTTAGAAGCTGTCTCAGTCTGTTCCAGCTGCTGTAACAAAACGCCCCAGGCTGGGTATTTTATAAATAATAGAACTTTATTTCTCACAGTTCTAGAGGCCGGGCAGTCCAGAATCAAGGTGCTGGCAGATTCGGGTTTGTGGGGGGGGTTCTCGCTCCTCCTACATGGTGCCTCTGGCTGCAGACGGCTCCCTGGCACCTCTTTGTCAGGGAATGAACTAATCCCGCTCATGCCATCTACACCCTTACGACCAATCACCTCCTAAAGGCTCCCCTCCTAATCCTGTGGCATTGGGGATGAAGTCTCAACAGAGGAACTTTAGGGGGCACATTCAGGCCATAGCAGAACCCTAGACCCACCTCCTGGGTTATTCAGGTAGAAGATCACCCCAAAGGAACAGTCAGAAAGGGAGAGTAGCCCCAAGGTTGGAAAAATGCCTTAGACCAAATGTTGGCGGGTGATGGGAAGGCCCTTTATTCACACGAGGATGGGTGTTTCCCTTTCCTGAGCTGGCCTCCAGGATGCCAAGGAGACATTTTGGCTTTACACTATTTTAGCTATTTGAGGAGTCTGAGCTGATATTATCAAATATGTTGCATTGTCAAGTAGCAGGTGCACGTGGCTGCACCAGGGCTTTGAGATGAGACGTTTGTCATCTGAAGCTGTCTGGCTTAGTTAAAATCTAAGTGTTTCCAAGACTAACTGAAAGCCCCTGATCTACGTGGGATTCTGTTCTGAGGAATCTAAACATCCCAGGAGAAAAGATACAGACATCTGGGGTCCCCAGGAAAAGGTCCGCATCCCAAACCACACACCCTGACGCCCCATTGAGGCAAAGCTGTCCACAAATGCAGCTGACTTTAAATCTAAATGCACCATGGGGCTTCCCCAACTGTGGAAAATCTCCACAAAGCACAGAGACACTGAGACAAACAGAATGGGTGAAAGAAACCAGGTAGGACTACAGAGAGCTGAGAAACTCAATAAGCAGGTTCAATTACAAATAGGCAAACATAGCAGACAGTTGGTATCAACCTCATTCTACAGTTAGTGGGAAATTACAACACACTAATAGAACTTACAAAAAAATACAGCATTACAACAAATGATATAGAAGTCTGTAGTGAAGAAGACAGAGTTGAGGAAATCTCTCAAAATAAGGAGAAAACATGGATGTGGACAAATGTCCCCAAGGGTTAAAAAAAAAAAACCTGAGTTTATCCACAAGCATCCCTCCTCAGGGGCGTCTGGAACGCGGCTGTGCCAGGATGAGGGAGTGAACAGGGTGGGGGGGGGATGAGATCAGGGAGCTGGGTTCCGGGGCTGGGATCGATGCCCACCCACCAGCTGAGCTTGTTGGAGAGCCGGGAGGGGTAAACTAGAGGTACGCAGAGAAGCAGAGGGTGGGGTTTAAGTTCATTACTAGAGTGGGGGGGCGAGGGCAGGAGGGGGCGTGGATATTTAAACAGTGATTTAACAGAAGTTAGGGAGCACCAGCATCAGGAGGACAGGAAGCAGCTGGGGGCATCATTGGAGCAGCCTCCAGACGGCTTCAGATTACAGACGTCTCATCTCAAAGCTCTGGCGCTGCCACATGCACCCGCTACTCAGCAATGCAAAGTATTTGTTAATATCAGATCAGGCACCTAAAACAGCTGAAGTAGTGTCAAGTTGGCACGTCTCCCTGGGAGCAGCTTTGTGCAGGGAGGGCACGTGCCCTTCCTTCCAGGTGCCCAGGTGTCCCAGGTGCTATTTTCATTTAAAAATATGTGAAATAAGGAAGGGAAATAAGGAAGAAAATACAATGTAGAAATGTTCTTAATGCAGGTCGGATTTATTCTCATCGTTGCTCTATTAATTTTTTAAACTTAAAAGCTAAAAATCACTTAGGAATCTGGAGGCTTTTAGTTTTTTGCTGGCTGTGTTGAGCCGGCTGGGGAGCACTTTGGAGATGCCCACAGCATAGCTGCACTGCCAAAGGACATGCATGCTACTGGAGGGTGACCTGGAAAGCATTTCTGTGGCAGGCTCTGTGGCAGGCTCTGTGGCAGGCTGGGTTTCACTTAATGCACTTGCTGCTGCACCTTCCCTCCACAGTGTCTCCCCCTGGGCTTCGGGGCATAGCCCACCATGGAGGCAGTGAGGTGCCCAGACCCAGGACCAAGGCAGGAGAAGGCATTTCAGAAACTGGCAACGCAGCTTTCCCTGTTCAGAGTGAAAGAAGGGGCCATGTGGCCACACCGTTCCTGGAGACCCTCCCATGCTGCAGGAGCATTTGCAGCAGAAGGTCCAGGTCATCTCTAGGGAGAGGCCAGTCCTTGGACCCTTTGCTGGGTGTTACCAAGCCCCAAGCAAGCCCAGTAAAGGAATAGGATATTCCTGTGGGGAGCGGAGATGATAAACTTTCTTGAAATTGTATGAACAATTTTAGAGATATAGGTAATTTTCCAAAGCAACATTTTAAAATGGCTTTTAGTTCTATACAACGTTCAGAAGCAGGCAGCCAGAGAATCTAACATGGTTGTCCCTGTGGCCACGTGGCTCCACACCTCTGAGCGGCAGTCACTCCCTGAGAGCTGGCCGGGTTCTGTGGGGAGAACCTCAGACTGGGGTGCCCCCTAGATCTGAGATTGATTCCTGTCCTGGAGTCTGGGAGCTTCTCCCGATCCCCGGCTGAAGAGCGGGGGAAGAAAGTCCAGTGGCTTCCAGGACAGCAGAGAGGAAATCTGTGATTCTGTGACATAAACTTTGGCTGTTTCTTTGAAGCCAATTTCTGAAACACTGTTTATGAATATTTTTATTCGGAATGGTGAATGTTTTGTATGTTTATGCAGACTAGGGATCTGCTATGAAGACATTTCTATTGGGCTGAGGATCAATTATGTGTGAGCAGAATGGTACCTCCAGAGACTCAGAATTCAGATGTCCATGAGCCCCAGCAGACAAGACACTCTGAGGGTCCCCTCCTCTGCCTCCTCCTACTGGTCACTCACACATGTCCTCCAGCACAGGCAGGAGGCCCTGGGCACATCCCTCGGGCCGCACGCCCACCTCCAGGGGAGCACAAAGACCCAGTGGCCTGGCAGGAGTGAGCAGACGCATTTGGTCCATGGGAACCCAGGAAACACACAGAGGAACTCACTTTGATCGGTGACTCCATGTCGTTCCCCTCTTGAATGTCACTTGACGACTCAGTTGCGTGACCAGATCTCACCTGTGTTTGGCTGGAGCCCCACCAGTCCCTGTCCCTGGAGGAATTGGCTGCCAGCCTGCTGATTCCCTCGTTCTGCAGCTGATGAGTCACCCTATTAAAAGCAAAAGCTAAACTTCACAGCTCCAAGTTCCCTTCCACCCCATGCACCACCGCAGAAGCTCTTTTAAACAATCGTGTTTCCCTGCATGGAGAGATGCCGTTTCCCTCTCTAAGTGATGCCGGTGAGACTCCAGCCCTGGGGCAACCCAGAGAACCCGGGCATCTCCACAATGTTACTTGCAGGAGTCAAGGTGGAACTGGTGACTGATGGCCCGTTATGAGCAAGCGTCTGACACACAACCGGGCCAGATTCACCTGGAAAATGGGAGTCGTTAAGAGAAAGAAAGCCTCAGTCTTCTGAGATCAAGTGCTAATTACATGATGTTTTAATCATTTGTCTTAATTTGGAAATGAACACAGTTGGATGTTCTTGCCTTTTAGCTTCATTTTATAATGAGGGCACCAGCCACAGCCCAGGATGTCCAGGGCGCTTGCCGTCCATGCCCCAAGGAGGAGAGACACACTCCCTATCTTTTATTCAAGTTAAAATTCAAAACACCCTCAATCATTTCTTGCTTTACGTGGATCCTCCACCATCTGGTCATCAACCTAGGTTTGTTACACACACACACACACACACACACATATATACACACACACACATATACACGTATATATATACACATATATATGTATACATGTATATATACGTATATACACATATATATAAATATATATATTTAATCCCCAGCAAATCTTATTAAAGGAGAAAGGACACATATTCTTCCTTACATTAAAATATTCAAAATTATGAGTATTCATCAAGTTAAATTATATTTAATTAAGTTATATACATAAATCATTCACTATATATTTTTTAATAATTTTAAGTTAAAATAATATGCATATTTCATAATTGAAAAAAAAAAGCAAATACAAGGTCTTTGTAAAACTTTCAAACAGTTTAGCAGGATATAAAGAGAAGAGAGTCTGTATCTGGCCAGGCATGGTGGCACATGACTATAATCTCAGCTACTTAAGAGGCGGAGGTAGGAGGATCACTTGAGCCCAGGGGTTTGAGGCTGCAGTGAGCTATGATCATGTCAGTGCACGATAGCGCAAGACCCTTTCTCCAAAAAAAACTCTCTATCTGCCCAACTCCCTACAGCCCTTCCTTTCATCCCCTCAGTGTGGTCTCTCTATCTAGTAATAATCTCTGTTAACATTTTTTGGTTATTACTATAGAAATTATACGTAATGTCCAGAATTTTTTCACAAATAAATTGATTCTTTTCACAGCTGCATAATATTCCATCACATGGATATATTATAATTTAATCTGACCATTCCTTTATCAATATACATTTAACACATTTTCAATTCTTTCCCCTATTTTCAGCAATGCAATAGTGAACATCCGAACGTATCTTTTGTACATGAGTTTATGTTGTAGCTGTTTCAAGCACTGGAGTCAGAGTCTTTATTATAGTTAAGATCTTTAAGGTATATGTATTTAGATTTATAAGATGTATTTCTAGAATGATAAGATTCATGCTTAAATGTGGCACCCAGACTGTAATTAAGATATGGATGTCAGAGAAGCTGCCATTTAAACTTGGCCTTTTATCTTCCTGCATGGGAGGATAAAGTGAGTCATTCCGAAGTAGATCTTCTTTGTTCTTTGTGGTTCATAATAAAGATAGGGTAAGCAGGCATCTGTTGCTCTTGGGGGAAATGTACAACAAAGCCTTTTAAAAAGGGCTTGATGAAGCCTGCTTTTTTTAAATAGGTAGAGATGAAAGGTTGCTTAAGCAGAAGTAAATTTTCATGGAAACCCAGGTGGCTACTGGAAGAGGATGCAATATTTCTCATACATCTCTTTTGGACTTCTTCATAAATAGTACCTTTTGGATGGTTAGAGACAACTCTTAGGGGGAGAGAAGGATGAGTGTAGACCAAGGATTCTGGCTTATCACCCAATTCTAGGTAGTCTCGGGGAAAAGTGAGTTCCGGGTTAGCTTGTGGCTATGTCTGGAACTGGAATTGCCCCAGATCTCACACAAAGGCACAGTGAGTGTGTTGGAAAGAATGACTGCATATGTGGGTTTAACCTGGAGAGCTATTACCTGGGAAGTGAGGGAGGAGGACACCAGCGTGGCCTGCATAGGAATATGGACTGAAATGAACAGTGGAGAAGAACATACCAAACTGGGAAAGACCAGTATTCATAATGTCGCAACCACAATGGTAACCGAAAGTTAGGTCTGCTGGTGATAGATTGGATCTTTGGATAATTCTCCAGAAGGCATGTCAGAAATATGTTCAGCCGCTCTGGATGACATCCTGGGATTCTTGAATAAGTGGGCAGAAGGGAAGTTCCTTGAATTATACCTCCAGCTTATCCAAATATTGGGATTCTGGCTTGGTTTAGTTAAGTAAAATAAGAGATGCAACCAATTTGTATCGTGATTAAATAAATTATACAGCTGGGCGTGGTGGCGCACAACTGTAATCCCAGCATTTTGGGAGGCCGAGGTGGGCAGGTCACAGGGTCAAGAGATTGAGACCATCCTGGCCAACATGGTGAAACCGCGTCTCTACTAAAAATACAAAAATTAGCTGGATGTGGTTGCGTGTGCCTGTAGTCCCAGCTACTAGGGAGGCTAAGGCAGGAGAATCGCTTGAACCTGGGTATCAGAGGTTGCATTGAGCTGAGATCATGCCATTGCACTCCAGCCTGGGCAACAGAGTGAGACTCCATCTCAGAAAAAAAAATTTATACTGGTTGTGTCAGCATAATTGCGTGAAGTTCAATGGATAGATTACTTCCTTTTAGATAAACATTTTATGATTGCAGCCTTTTGGGAAGCAACATCTCTCTACTACTTCCTAATGAGCTTATGAAAGTTACCAAAAAAAAAAATGCCACTCTATTTCACTAACTGTTATTTCACTGAACTACTAACAGGAAGTCTCCCACCATTCCTCATTTGAGTAACTGGTTAAAAAACCAAAGCAAGACAAAAAGCACTAAGTTCAAGAATTCTCAGTTATATGCATTAATCTTCATCCCCTTACTTTGTGGAAGACAATAAAATATTTGTCTTGTTGATATCACTAATAATTATATATATATATATATATATATATTTTGAGATGTAGTTTTGCTCTTGTCACCCAGGCTGGAGTGTAATGGCACGATCTTGGCTCACTGCAACCTCTGCCTCCCGGGTTCAAGTGATTCTTCTGGCTCAGCCTGAGTGGCTGAGATTACAGGTGTGCTCCACCATGCCCAGCTAATTTTTTTATATTACTAGTAGAGACGGGGTTTCACCATGTTGGCCAGGCTAGTCTCAAACTCCTGCCCTCAGGTGATTCACCCACCTCGGCCTCCTAAAGTGCTGGGATTATAGGTGTGAGCCACTGCACCCGGCCTAATATTACTAATTCTTATGCTTACAATAATCATAGCACCTTAACCAACAGGGATTGGGGATTCTTACTTTTTAAAAATTATGGGTAACTTTGAAGAGCAATGCCAGATTTTATATTCTCTGATATACAATTGCTCATGGTGTCTCTCAGTCAAAAGTTGTTATAGCAACCAGTCATGGCCCAAAGAGAACCCCAAATTTCAAATTGTGTATTTCCCAGCAGCATTGGTTGGCACTTTCCTTTTCTCTAAGTACGTTTTCTCTTTATCACTAGAGGGCAATAATGCTGCACTATACAAGTCAGAAAACACATAATGAACAGTAAAATCTAATATTTAGTAGGTTGCTTATGCTGTTGTAAACCTACTAGATAATTTATTTCCTTTTAGATTGTCACCAGACTATAAAAGATTGCCTCTAGTATACTTCCCCTTTTTATACAAGTATATTTTTCCTGGTATATATCCCCTTTTTACACAAGATATCTCTGGCATACTATTAGAATCAGTGTAGTCTGCTATAACTGGTCTCACATTTTCAGTCATATAGGACTTAACGCTTTTCCATACAGCAAAATATTTCCAGATTCTGATGACTTCTCATCTCTTCTGCTATTGTCACTCATGTTCAAGCCACTGTCATCTGTCGTCTTAGTGGGGTCTTCCCTGACAACTTGCATCAGTTAAGCTAGGTTGGGTTATGCTGCAGTAACAAACAAGACCAAAATCTCTCTAGCTCAATCAACATGTAGCTCACACCAAGTGTCTAATGCAGGTTGGCAGGGTCTTTGGCTCATCGTAGTTATTCAGGGATTCTGGCCGAGCGAAGCTTCCTATGGCATGCAGCAGTGGGAGGTGCATGAGGAGAATCACAGGCTGTTCTTAAAGCTTCTGTCCAGAAATCACATACGTCATTTCTTCTCACATTCCATTGGCCAAAGCAAGTCCTATTGTTGTACTTAACTTTAATGTGATAGGGAAGAACAATCCTAGTATAAGCCCAGAGATTGTGAAAACCGTATTGGTGAACAGCAGTAAGGAAATCAAACCACTCTAATGATACTTTCCACTTCCCCATTTCTGCCCTAGGACTTTGGATTTCCCTTATTCTGTTCTATTTTCTCCTATAATAACCATTATCTTCTAACTTACTATATAATTTACTTTGTTATTACTTTTCCTACCCCCTCTTTCTAGACCATAAATCCTACAAGGGCAGGGATTTTTGTCTATCTTGTTCTATACTATATCCACATTGTTTGGAACAATGCCTATCTCATTCTAGGTATTCAATACATAATGAGTAACCAATTGATCATACATCAATTTTCTTCACCTTATACAATAACCCACTCTATATGGGTTATGAATTGGATGCAATAACCCACCCTATATGGGTTATGAATGATGACATGAATTGGAGAAATTGACACTGTGCTTATTCGAAACTATGGTGTTTGGGCAAGGCATGGTGGCTCATGCCTGTAATCCCAACACTTTTGGAGGTTGAGGTGGGTGAATCACTTGAGGTCAGGAGTTTGAGACCAGCCTGGCCAACATGGTGAAACCCCCATTGCTATTAAAAATACAAAAATTAGCCTGATGTGGTGGTACCTGCCTGTAATCCCAGCTACTCTGGAGGCTGAGGCAGGAGAATTGCTTGAATCTGGAAGGTGGAGGTTGCAATGAGCCGAGATTGCACCACTGCACTCCAGCCTGGGCAACAGAGTGAGAATCCATCTCAATTAAAACAAACAAACCCAAAACCATGATATTTAGGAAAGTCTTTGCAAGTAGGATGTCTTACTGGAAAAATGAAGTCTTTTGAACCTGGGACCTCATAAAGCATCATGACAACAAGCAGATTGAGAATATTGTTTGCTGTATTGTTTTTACTGTTGGATTCATAAGCATGATGGTAAATATAATGGTAAGTCAATTATTTTCTTTTCTTATTTAATTACTTACTTATTTATTTTTTTTCAGAAAGGTCTTGCTCTGTCACCCAGGCTGAAGTGCAGTGGTGTGATCATAGCTTGCTGCAGCCCTGAACTTTTGGGCTCAAGTGATCCTCCCACCTCAGCCTCTGGAGTAGCTGAGACTACAGGGTGTGCTCCCACACCCGGCTAATATTTTTTCATTTTTGGTAGAGAAAAATTTGGATTTCCCTTATTCTGCTGTATTTTTTCCTATAATAACCCTTATCTTCTAACTTACTATATAATAACTATAGTTATTTTTTCCTATAATAACCCTTAACTTAAAAGACTGTATGAGCATCGTGAGAAGTATAAATTTCAATCTTCATTTGTGTAAGTAGTTTTTCATTAGTGTTTTGAACAAAATTATGTAAATTTCCTATCCTAAACTAGCTTTGGCCCATCTGATAGTCCTCTTTCTCCATTTCTCCAGGTTACTATGTCCCTTACATATATTTGTGGCTTCAGGGACAAGGTCCACAGCCAGGGGACCTTCTCTTCTGTCTCTACTACATTTCATTCATGTTTCCTTCTTTCTTCTTCCTGCCTTGGGCCACACTTTTTCTTCTTCTCCTCTCATACTATTGTAGGTCAGGCTGTCAGGCAATTTAGATGGCTGGGACTGATAGCATAGCACAGGAGATGGAGAAAGGGAGAAGAGGCTGGATGGGTGGCTCACACCTGTAATCTCAGCAATGTGTGAGGCCGAGGCGGGTGGATCACCTGAGATCAGCAGTTCAAGACTAGCCTGGCCAACATGGGGAAACCCTATTTCTACTAAAAATACAAAAATTAGCCAGCTGTCGTGGTGGGCACCTGTAGTCCCAGCTACTCGGGAAGCTGAGACAGAAGAACTGCTTGAACCACGGAGGCAGAGGTTGCAGTAAGCCGAGATGGTGCCACTGCACTCCAGCTTGGGCAACAGAGCAATACTCTATCTCAAAAAAAATAAAAATAAAAAATAAAAAATAAAAAAATAAATAAAAAAGGAGAGAGAGAGAAAGGGAGAGGGGAGAATGGAATAGTAAACTCCTGGCCATGCTCCTCTCTTCCCCCACTAACCACCGCTGTTAGTGACTGGTTCCAGCAGGGAATGTGGTATCCTCTTTCAATCCCTCAGTCTATTCTCATGGGTCCTAATTTGCCCAATATGCTTTCCTTCTCTGGGTTCATGATTTACTCTCAAAACTGCACTTGTGAGAGGGGAATGAGAAGAAATAGTAAGGAAACAGCAGAGGGTATCCAGACAGACGGTATCACCAGTATCCACAAACCATGCCCTAGGCTAGGCAAGCCTGGTCCTCTGGTCTAGTTTGGTCAGGAGGTCATATGTCCAACATCAATGACTTACTGTTTTAAACCTTAGGTCAGGGGTTTTGCTGTCTCCTGATAGGAGGAAAAGAAAGAGGTGAACTTACAGCTGGTAGACAGGCAGATGATCATGCTGTGCATAGCCCACAGCTAATCTTAGTTCTTTAAAAACATATCTGCTTACTCTTGGGAGTAAGTTGCAGATGTGACTTTCATTTCTCAGATATACTGTGAGAGGAAGCAGGGTTGAGAATCCCTGTCCTACTTTATACATATCCACCTCCCTTAAGTACAAGCTTATTCAATTTCCTCTCCAGCTCAGTTGCTGGGATGTTTTTCTTGACCTAGTGACATCAGTTGTGATGGAAATTTTGGGAAGGGTGGGACAAGGGTGGGACGTCTGGACTCCAAGTGCTCTCTTCTGTATGGCAGGCATCTGCGGAGACCAAAACAGGAAATTCAGCCTCAGTGCTCAATTACATATTTTCTTGTGAATAATTATTAAATTTGAAAATTTATTACAAAATATATCAAATATGAGAAGAGCATGGAGAATAGTATAACAAATATCCTCCTATCTTATAGCCATTTCAGATCCCTATTTACTATTAATTTTTTTTGAAGGAGAGTTTTGCTCTGTTGCCCAGGCTGGAGTGCACTGGTGTGATTTCAACTCACTGCAATCTCTGCCTCCCAGGCTCAAGCAATTCTCATGTCTCAGCCTTCTGAGTAGCTGGGATTACAGGTGAGCCAACACTCCTGGCTAATTTTTGTATTTTTAGTAGAGATGGAGTTTCACCATGTTGTCCAGGCTGGTCTCAAACTCCTGACCTCAAGTGATCCTCCCACCTTGGCCTCCCAAAGTACTGGGATTACAGGTGTGAGCCACCATGCCCAGCTGTATCAGATCCCTATTTTTGTTTTATTTTATTTTTTGAGACGGAGTCTCTCTCTTGTCAACCAGGCTGGGAGTACAGTGGCACCATCTCGGCTCGCTGTGACCTCCCACCTCCCAGGTTTAAGCGATCCTCCTGCCTCAGACTCCTACCTCTCAGTTTCAAGTGATTCTCCTCCTCAGACTCCCAAGTAGCTGGGATTACAGGCACCTACCACTGTGCCAGACTAATTTTTGTATTTTTAGTAGAGACGGGTTTCTCCATGTTGGTCAGGCTGATCTTGAAATCCTGACCTCGAGTGACCTGCCCACCTTGGCCTCCCAAAGTGCTGGAATTACAAGTGTAAGTCACTGTGCCCAGCCATATCAGATCCCTATTTTTGAAGAATCTAAGTCACTAGGTATAGTTACAGACACTGTGTATCACTCCCTCGATCTCGTTAGTCTCTTTTTTCCCCAGAGGTTACCACTGTTCTAATTTTGGAGTTCATCATTCCCATGAAAATAAAAAAATTTTAATTACAGATAAATGCACAATTATGTAAAGAATAGTTTGAATGTGTTAAAACTTTACATAAGTTTGTAAAGTTATGTTCATTCCTCTGGGTAATTTTTTTCAACTGCTTCATAATTTTCTATGGCTTTAACCCAATTATTGTATTTATTTCCTATTGTTGAACAGTACTTTAAAAAACAAATAGATCTGTATTGAGATTATTTCAAAAATAGTGCAGTACACTTGTGTATCACTCAGACACTGTGTATCACTCCCTGATCTCATTAGTGTCTTTTTTCCCCCCAGAGGTAACCACTATTCTAATTTTGGAGTTCATCATTCCCATGAAAATTAAAACATTTTAATTACAGACAAATGCACGATTATGTAAAGAATAGTTTGAAGTCTACCCATCTGACAAAGGGCTGATAACCAGAATCTACAAAGAACTGAAACACATTTACAAGAAAAAACAAACAAGCCCATTCAAAAGTGGGCGAGGATATGAACAGACACTTTACAAAAGAAGACATACATGAAGCCAACAAACATATGAAAAAATGCTCATCATCACTGGTCATTAGAGAAATGCAAATCAAAACTACATTGAGATACCATCTCACGCCAGTTAGAATGGCGATCATTAAAAGATCTGGAGACAACAGATGCTGGAGAGGATGTGGAGAAATAGAAACGCTTTTACACTGTTGGTGGGAGTGTAAATTAGTTCAACCATTGTGGAAGACGGTGTGGCAATTCCTCAAGGACCTAGAAATAGAAATTCCATTTGATCCAGCAATCCCATTACTGGGTATATATCCAAAAGACTATAAATCGTTCTACTATAAGGACACATGCACACGAATGTTCATTGCAGCACAGTTTACAATAGCAAAGACCTGGAACCAACCCAAATGCCCATCGATGATAGACTGGACAGGGAAAATGTGGCACATATACACCGTGGAATATTATGCAGCCATCAAAAACGATGAGTTCGTGTCCTTTGTAGGGACATGGATGAACCTGGAAACCATCATTCTCAGCAAACTCACGCAAGAACAGAAAATCAAACACCGCATGTTCTCACTCATAGGCGGGTGTTGAACAATGGGAACACATGGACACAGGGAGGGGAGTATCACACACTGGGGTCTGTCGGGGGAAAAAGGGGAGGGATAGTGGTGGGTGGGGGAGTTGGGGGAGGGATAGCATGGGAAGAAAGGCCAGATATAGGTGATGGGGGAGGAAGGCAGCAAATCACACTGCCATGTGTGTACCTATGCAACAATCTTGCATGTTCTTCACATGTACCCCCAAACCTAAAATGCAATTAAAAAAAAAAAAAAAAGAATAGTTTGAATGTGTTAAAACTTTACATAAGTTTGTAAAGTTATATTCATTCCTCTGGGTCATTTTTTTCAACTACTTCATAATTTTCTATGGCTTTAACCCAATTATTGTATTTATTTCCTATTGTTGAACAGTATTTTAAAAAACAAATAGATCTATATTGAGATTATTTCAAAAATAGTGCAGTACACTTGGCAAGTATTGATTAATTTCATTCTCATAATAGTACTGTGAGGAGCTCAATATTATTTCTCCATTTTACAGATGGGAAAACTGAGACACAGAGGGAAGTTATTTGCTCAAGGTCCCAAAGTTAGTAACTTGTGAGTCTACTTCCTAGAAGTGAAATTGGTGGAGTCACCGGTGATAGGCACCTTCCACCTTACTAGATATTGCATCCTACAAAGTAGTTGTGTAGATAGGAATTCTTGAGAACAGAGCCAGAAGAAGCCCAGAACTGTGGAGAATAATGAATTAAGAAACCATTCCCAGGATATAAAACTAGACCCTAGACTAAGAACATTCTCTGCCTCCAGAATAGGGGGTCTGGCATGGACTGAATTATGTTTCCTCTCAAATTCATATGTTAAAGCTCTATCTTTCAGTGTGACTATACTTCAGTGTGACTATACTAGAATGGGGCCCCAGTCCAATAGGGCTTATGTCCTTATAAAAAGAGGAAGAGACACCAGAGCTTTACAGCTGTCTGCAAACCAAAAAGTGCCCCCTTGCCACAAATCAAGTTGGCTGGCACTGTGATCTTGGACTTCCCAACTCTAGAACTCTGAGACATACATTTCTATGGTTGTGGTCGGTTTGGCAGCACATATACTAAAGCACTGGAATGATACAGAGATTAGCATGGTGCCTGTGCAAGGATGGCATGCAAATTTTTGAAGCTTTCCATATGTGTGTGTGTGTGTGTGTGTGTGTGTGTGTATATATATATATATATATATATATATATTTGTGTGTATATGTGTGTGTCTGTGTGTGTGTATACATATATATATATAACCTCTCTCACATCTCTTTGTTTCTGCTGGAATTCCAATTAGATGTATATTTATCTTCTCATTCTCTCTTCTGTGTCTCTTAAACTCTCTTGAGCCTTTTCCATGTTTTATGTCTTTTGCATTCTGGGCAATTTCCTGAGCTCTCTCATAGTCTACTCTTCACTCTTCAGCTGGTCTAAGCTGCTGCCAAATTTGACTAATGGGTTTTCTGTTTCAGTGATTCCATTTTTCATTTCAGAAGTTTTTTTTTTTTTTTCTATACCGTCTTCTATGTTTACTTTTCTCCTTTATGTCTTTGTTTTATCATCTTAACTCACTTATTCAGCAACCTGAAGCTCTGAGAGTCTAATGAACTTTGTTACATGCTTGTTACTTCTGCAGGCTCTTGCTCATGACGGACTATTAAGTACTTAGTTGTGCGATTGTATGTTATGAGTTCATCTTCAGCAGGCCTCTATTTGTAGGTATAGTGGTGAGTGTGTCCCCTCCTTTGTGGTTTTCTTCTACCAAGTGCTCCAGTGATGTAACCATCCTAGGATCTATTTATGTGTTACTTTTTTTTTGGCTTGGGGGTTTCTGGACCCTCACATGACATTGACCCATAATTGACTTGCCAATAAGGAAACTCATTTTTTTGTTTTTCTATTCAGAGTCTAGGGAGGTCAGAAGAAACAAACTTCCATGTCATCTCATTATGCTGGTAGAGAGATATTTTTCTAGTCCACTCTTTTCCTGTGCTGTATGTGGACTCAGAGAAGGGAGGAAGGGTGGCTCTTACTTCAGCTTCCTACTTGGCAGTCTCAAGGTCTTTTGCTTTATCACTGTGTGCATGTTAAAACCAAATTCCTAAGATTCGTCAAGGTGGAGATAAACCCGACTATTCCAGGTTAATTGCCACATCAGCTCACTCACATAATGCTCTGGTTTTCAGAAACCAGATCTTCATTACTGAGCTCTGGGGAGTTCTCTTACTTTCTTGTAAGCTTAACTATGCATTCAGATGGTTTTACATTTCTTTTTTGTGACAGAGTCTCACTCTCTCACCCAGGCTGGAGTGCAGTGGTGTGATCTTGGCTCACTGCAACCTCTGCCTCCCAGGTTGAAGCTATTGTCTTGCCTTAACCTCCAGATTAGCTGGGATTACAGCATGCACCACCACACCTGGCTAATTTTTGTATTTTTAGTAGAGATGCGGCATCGCCGTGTTGGGCAGACTGGTCTTGAACTCCTGACCTCAGGTAATTCACCCGCCTTGGCCTCCCAAAATGCTGTGATTACAGGCATGAGCCCACCTTACCAGGCTGCTATGCATTCAAATAGATGTTACATGTGGCATTACTCTGTGTTAATGGTGGGAGAGTTTTCAAAACATTGAGTCTGTCCTTTTCATAAAATTAGAAATCTTCAGTATTCTAACCTATCAAAGGTTGTTGTTCATACCACATGATCACAGCCTAATTTCCATATATGGCACACACTTCCACAGGAGCATGCTGCATGTGCACATGTGTGCACCCACACAATACCTGTGTTGCATACCCTTAGTGCCCATGTGTAACTTTATCCCTTATGGATCTCAGTGGAAAAAGTAAAAGTCTGAACGACTAGAAAAGTATATGGGATCAGAGGGAGTCCCTTTATTATCAACAGAAACATTTAGGGAAATACAGCACAGTGGTTAACAACTGTGTATCAGACAAGCCTGTGTTGAATCTGGCCTTTGCCAGTCTGTGACCTTGAGCAATGTACTCAACTTTTTTTTTGAGACAGGGTCTTGCTCTGTCACTGAGGCTGGAGTGTAGTAGTGGATTCTTGGCTCATTGCAACCTCACCCTCCCAGGCGCAAGTGATCCCCTATCTCAGCCTCCTAAGTAGATGGTACTACAGGTGTGCACTAATTTTTTAAAAATTAAAAAAAAATTTTTAAAAAAGTTTTTATAGAGATGAGGTCTCACTATGTTGCTCAGGCTGGTCTTGAACTCCTGGCCTCAAGCGATCCTCTCACCTTGGCCTCCCAAAGTTCTGGTATTACAGGCATGAGCCACTGCGTTCGGCCTTACTCAACTTCTTTGTGCTCAGTTTTCACATCTGTGAAATGAGAGTGTTAAATGTGAGGATTAAATGAATGATTCAATAACGTTAGTAATTACAATGATTATTATTAGAATTCTTTATTTGTATGCTTTAAAAAACTCAATTCTCTTCCAAAACCTCTGAGGGCCAGTATATTAAGTTGAACCACAAAATCGCTATGTTTGTTGATCAAAAGTCATTCGATTGGCAGTTTTGTAAGGCTCAATGTAATACTTCAGAATAGGGATCCTATTTTGAAGTTGTTAGAGGAAGACACATTCAAAGGATGAGACTTTGATAATAGAAACACAGATTGGGGCCGGGTGCGGTGGTGTATAATCCCAGCACTTTAGGAGGCTGAGGCAGGCGGATCACTTGAGGTCAGTAGCTCAAGACCAGCCTGGCCAACATGGTTGTAAACCCCGTCTCTACTAAAAATACAAAAATTAGCCGGGCATGGTGGTAGGTGCCTGTAATCCCAGCTACTCGGGAGGCTGAGGCAGGAGAACTGCTTGAATCTGGGAGGTGATGGCACAGGAGTTTTTAAGAAATAATTTTTAGGCAGATAGAATAAAGGTTCTTGGTGGAAATTTTCCTGTAATAAGAAACAACGCCCGAACCATCTCTTTCTAACAAAAAAGGTGACTTGAAGGGTCCGGCTGCCGTGGTTTAACATGCAAATGCCGGCCATTAGAAACTGGGTTCACTGAATATGGAGATTCCCGCCGTCTTTTCCTTGTCACTAGGTGTGTGTCACCAAGTGTCATGGCCACCTCCAGAAAACACCACGTGTTCAGAACACCACAGCGACCTGCAATTTGCATGTTACGGGGCTAAGGTGGGAGGGCCAGGTTTTTCTCGGGTTATGTAAATGATATACCTGGTTAAAACAATCCTCTGGGCCCTATGGAAATCCAACACCACCTCCTCCAGCCTCCTCATAGGAGCAGCCACTTTTCCACCGCACACGGGGTTTCCTCTTTGTTTGAATCCGCACTCCTTCTGTTTTTGTATAGGGGGAGCTGTTTTCTTCTTCCTTCTTTCTTGCCTATTA
Organism: Ateles fusciceps; assembly: GCA_036589455.1. Lineage (NCBI taxonomy): Eukaryota > Metazoa > Chordata > Mammalia > Primates > Atelidae > Ateles > Ateles fusciceps. The sequence continues at coordinate 12,343,498 of JAZHEH010002554.1, read as the reverse complement.
AACTTTTCGTTCCTTAAAACCACTCCACGTGTGTCTGTGTTGTTTTACATAAACCTGTGCGAGACCGAGGACCCTGGTGTTCCTCCGGTCATTGGAGCTGTATGAGCGAGGTTGCAGTGAGCCGAGATCGCCCTAGTGCACTTCAGCCTGGGTGACAGAGTGCAACTCTGCCAAAAAAAAAAAAAAAAGGAACAAAGATTGGGACTCACTCTCTGGGGATAGGAAGAGTCCCCAAGTGTTGAATGTGAATTCCCCATTGGCTGGACATTTCTTCAATTTTATTATAAGTTACTCAGTTTTAGCATTGCCTAATTTAGATAAAGTTTTGTCAGAAAGTTGCTGAAGTTACATATTTCAGGATATTGAATAGGCCTATGTATTTGAAACAAAAATATCCCATTTTGGAAGTGATCATTAAGAATAGGAGACTTGGTAGTTAGCAGGAGGCTGTTAGATGGTCAGCTCATTAGCCAGCTCCTGAGGTGGACTGCCGAGTGATTAGGAGAAAGAATTGAGGGTGGATTTGCATACTTCTGGATCTGATCTTCTTGTTAACACTGGATAGCTGATTAATAACTGTGAAGAAAATAAAGGTCCTGCCGGGTGGCCCGCAGGGAGCAATACATAATTAGAGGAAACATCCCTGCCAGAGAGAGAGCTGTTGCTGCAGGGTTGATGAATAATCTTCTGAGGCCAGGAGCTGGAATTTAGCCGAATTCCTGTCACTTTCTCCTGTAATTTGACTGTGTGATTCACTGACAAGAAAAAGTGGCCCTGTGGAGGTGAGCCCTCCCACACCCGAGGCTCCCCAATGCTGCTGATGCCTTTTGAATTCACTCCTCTTTTATCAGATCAGTCATTAGGTAATCTCTCTGATTTCACTTTTGTGATTTAGGTAAATAAGAAAATTAGCAACAATTAAGCGGCTATGGGAGAGACTGGAGATATATGGCTTGTTATTTTACAAGACATAGTTACTACATTCTGTAGTGCTTCATATGATCATTATGAGACTGGTTTACTCAGTTTCTCTGGTGGGCAGAATTTAGTTTCTATTCCTACCCCAAAACCAAATGATGGCTGAATGTTGACTTGAAATGATGATGTAGTGTTAGAGCCTCTAAAGAATGCCAGAACTTTCTGATGACAATGGATTACACCTCTCTCTTAACTTCTTCCTTAAACACTATGTAAGCAATCCATGATAGCTTCTTTTATTTATTATATTATATTGTATTTATTTATTTTTAGAGATGGGGGTCTCTCTTTGTTGCCCAGGTTGGTCTCAAACTCCTGGACTCAAGTGATCCTCCCACCTCGGCCTCCCAAAGTGCTGAGATTACAGGCATGGGCCACTATGCCTGGCTCCATAATTACTTATATAAAAGTTAAAGAAACCCCCAGATCACCATATTCACACCTTGGTGTACAGCAAGGCTCTGAGTAAAAAAAAGATTCAATCTAGAGCAGATATGGAGAAATAAGACATTCATTATGGGAAAGGCATTTCTATGTAATAGAAGGAAAAAGAAGACTGTAGATGCAATGGAGAATTTGTGGTTGAAATACGAGGGGTGATTTGAGACTTGATGGGTTCTGTATTCTTTATGAAGTGTGAGGAATGATCAAGTGAGACTACATGGAACAGGAGTCAGAGTTTTAGTGGAATGGAGAGGTATGAAATCCTAATGGAGAATGGGAGAAGGGTTACTAGAGGAAATTTAAGAAAATTTCCTACCAGCTCCCTGCCACAACACGTGGAAATTATGAGAGCTACAATTCAAGATGAGATTTGGGTGGGACACAGCGAAACCACATCAGCATTCAATCAGTGATGGTGGCAAGTTATATAGCCTCCTTGGGTCTCATTTCTCTCATTTGTGATATGAAGGTGTGAAATTAAAACCCTTCCTAACTCTAACATTCTGTGATTCTATAATGCTTTCCATGAATGTACTATTTCTCGATTTCCTGATTTTCTCTGGAGGAAATACTGCCCCCCCCATCTGCTCGTGGACCCTTCATACCTGCCTTACTGGATAGACAGTCACCTGTTCCAGTGGGAGCAGGAGGCAGGAGCAGCCATCATCATGCTTCTCCTCACCTTGGTCTTCCCATAAACTATTCTTGACTGGAGCTACAGACTTCTTGGCTGGAACTACAGGTATGAGTCACTGTGCCCAGTCTCTGCATCACCTGTTCCATTGGGAGCAGGAGGCAGGAGCAGCCATCATCACGCCTCTCCTCACCTTGGTCCTCCCATAAATTATTCTTGGCTGGAACTAAAGTAACTCTTGGCTAGAACTACAGGTATGAGCCACTGTGCCCAGCCTCTACATCTATTTTCTTTTCATTTTTTCCTTTGAGACAGAGTCTTTCTCTGTTGCCCAGGCCTGGAGTGCAGTGGTACAATCTCAGCTCACTGCAACCTCCCTCTCCTGGGTTCTAAACAATTCTCCTGCCTCAGCCTCTGGAGTAGCTGGGATTACAGGCGTGCACCATTATGCCCAGCTAATTTTGTACTTTTAGTAGAGATGAGGTTTCACCATGTTGGCCAGGCTGGTCTCAGACTCCTGACTTTAGGTGATCCACCTGCCTCAGCCTCCCAAAGTGCTGGGATTACAGGCGTGAGCCACCGCATCTGGCCTGTGTCTATTTTCTTGACTGTGTTCTCCTAGGGCAGTCACCAGTTAATACCCAGGTAGTTTACTGTGCCGTAAGCCTTCCACAGTCTTTAAAAAAAAAATTAGTTTTTCAAGGATTGCTTCCTTCAAAGATCAAGATGGGTTTTGACATAAACCTAAGGGTGTCTATATGTTTCATATGGGAAAGTTTGTGATCTTGCATGGGTCTTTATCTCAATCCCCAAACAAAGCAAGAAAACTGGTAGAATCCTAGTATTAGTCAGCAAAATAATCTCTTGCTGCATGGCTTTATTCTCTTCTAGTCCTACTCTGCTTGTTAGAGATGGTAAAGTAGAGAAGGAAGCTACTGAATGTTCCCAATACAAAGAAATGATAAATGTTTGAGACGATGGATATGCTAATTACTCTTATCTGATTGCTATACATTCTGTGTATCAAAACATCACTGTGTACCCCATAAATATGTGCAACTACTATTTGTCAATTAAAAAATTTGTATACTTAAAAAATGGCAAAGCTAAGACATAGAATAATTCTATGCCTCCGTCATTTATGAGGAGAGATGGGATGGTGTTTCCCAGCCTGTGAATTCACTGAGTTGGCTCAGAGATCCTTTTCTGCCTCTGTGCTTTCTTTGGCAGTGGGATCTATAGAGCCATGCCAGCTGGGATAGTTCCCAGCCTCCTCCTCCACCTCCCCTTGGCATCTGAACAAAAATTCCTGGTACATATACAACTATCTAGCTCTGGTAGTGATTTTACTGGCTGTGTGTTTATCCTGCAATTTAGTTTGCAGACCAGATAGCAATGGTATGCCTATAATTACCCAGATTGACTGATGTATTGATCCATTTATTTAACAAACATTTGTCTAATGTCTGTGTGCCAGGTATTAAGATAGGTGCTGGTGTGAGAATCCACCATGAAAATATCACTTTCATTTGAATGTAATAGAGGTGAATTGTAATAGAGGTGAAAGGCAGATTCCTTGTTTATTTGCTCAAATTGTCCAGGAGATTGTGTGGTTCAGCAATGCAGACTTGTCTGAATTTGGACTATCTAGATGATTGTACTATTCCAATAATAGGCCTAATCACCACTTATTTGTTGACTGCTTTCCAGTGTGTGGATGTCAAGATATCTTTCTGGGATGGACGATAGTAAGTAAACAAGGTGCTGTTACTGTTGACCAAGTGCTCTTGAGAGATGGCTTTTTATGTAGATACTGGGGCTGTCAGATACAACAGATAGCAAGATGTTGTCATAGACTGTCTGAGTCTATTAAGTTGGGAAGGGGTGAATCATTCTGACCTCATCATTGGAATTTGCTTTTTTTTTTTGGACACAGAGTCTCACTATGTTGCCTAGGCTGGAGTGCAGTGGAATAGTCTTGGCTCTCTGCAGCCTCGACCTCCTGGGCTTACATGCTTCTCCTGCCTCAGTTTCCTAAGTAGCTGGGACTATAGGCATGTGATAACATGCCCAGCTAATTTTTGCATTTTTTGTAGAGACGAGAGTTTCTCTGTGTTGCCCAGGCTGATCTTGAACTCTTGGGCTCAAGTAATTTTACTGCCTCGGCCTGGATTTTACTTCTAACCTTTCTAAATCTACAGACATTTCCTTTTCATCACCTATGGATTCTGCCTCGATAAAAAACTTTTGCAATCTGATGATGGCAGCAAGTCTCTGCATTGTGAGAAGGTCTTACAGTGAGAATTCTTTGCTGTTTTTCGCACGAAAGTCTTCAACATTGAATGTTGAAGTTCTTTGGAGAAGTGTGGTAGAGATTTCTAGTATTATACTAAGTCATATTTAGTTTTCATCTCCCTCTGAACATATGGGAGGATTATTCTTTCCTGTGACCTTATGGTAAGTCAGGGCCTTTTGATTAGTTCTTGTCAATGGGTCATGAGTGAAAGCAATATGTGTCATTTGAGGGCATTTGTCTGTTGCTGTGAGACGCTCCATTGCTAAGATAAATGTCTAGAAACAGACTTGCTAGACTGGATTTCAAGGTACATCTTTGACTTTATTATTTAATGTCCAAGTTTGCTCTCCATGATGGGTGTGATAATTAACACTTTGACCAACATAATATGAGAGGCCTCATTTCTCCATATCATTGCCAAGTTTGTAAGCCTTAAACTGTTTTGCAATCCAATGGTATAAAATCACCTATCTTTTTTTTTTGGTAAAATTTTGCATCTTCGTGATTACAAGTGATGTTGGTAATCCTTTCATATGTTTACTGGCTATTTGGGTTACATTTTCTGTGAACTGTTTGTTCCTTTCTATAGGGATCATGCTTCATTTATTGCTGCTCCAAGTATTTTCTCTACCTCTTGGTAACTATCCATACTCTGAATCCCACTTTCACAAGAACGATGGCAGCAAATTTGCATCCCCTGGCTCCCTTGTAGCTAGGTGCAGCATATAGTCTAGATCCTTTCACTCACATGGGCCTAAGAAAGACTTGTGAGTGGTTGTCTTTGGGGTGAGTCACAGCAGTTGCCACAGATCAATCTTACCTTCTCTTTCCTGAAGCACAATGCACATTTACTTGTCACTTTCCAGAGTCTGATGTGATAGTTCCTTGTAATGCAGCCTTCCATGTGGTCACTCAGGGGCTCAAGCCTTTTTTCATCTTGCGGTTCTGCCCTTCTCTAGGTTTGCAGAGTTCTCTCCATTCAGGCATGGGAAGAAGCAAGAAAAGATGACTTGGAGGAGGCTATTACTGGCTCTTCCTGGAAGTGATTCACTTTTCCTCTACCTATATTTTATTGGCTGGAACTCAGACACCATATTTAACAGGAAGTCTAGGAAATGTGATCAAGTCATGGGTTTTGGTGACTGCATGGTAGTTTTTGCTACATGATGGAATTGATTTAGCTAGCACAGGGACAGATGGCTGGTCCTTGGGAAAGCTCTTTTTATTTTTTTGGAGAGAGGGTGTCTCACTATGTTGCCTAGGCTGGTCTTGAACTCCGGCCTCAAGTGATCTTCCTGCCGTAGGTTCCCAAAGTGCTGGGACTACAAGTGTGAGCCATTTCACCCAGCTAAAAGCTTTTTAATGTTCAGTCTTTAAGGGCACAGAGACTGAGCAGTGGGGGCTAAGATTGTTCCTTACAAACCCCCACAATATAGCTGGGTGTTATTCTTGCCCACGTAGTTCCAGCAACTGGCTTTCTAGCTCTCTCAGCAATTGCATGAGTTGTATAACATCCTTGACGAAGTTCCTACTCTGTTAAGTCTGAGTGGCTTTCATGGGTTGCAGCTAAGAATCTGGGGTCATTTTATTTATTTTCATCTGTTTTTCTTTTGGTCATTTTATCTATCTTTGAGATTGGGCCTCAGGGAGAATATTTCTACTGAAATAAGTAATGGTGTTTACTTCCGTTTGTGTAATAGCCCATAGAACAAGCCTAAGCTCACATGCCTTAGGTTTTTTGTACAAAAGCATATCTATGGCAAATCCATTCTGCAAGTTTCAGGCCCATCAGAGCAAGTTAAATATTTGTAGTTCCTATGCAGTTGAGGCAGGACAGTTTCATCTAATCTTTGACCAAAGAGAAGTTTATTTGAAATCCCATTATTGCCACCAATGATAAAGGTGTGGTGTCAAGAATGCAATGTTAACTCTAGGAGGGGAGTGGTCATTGATGCTTCCCCTCCCTCTTGGGAGACCTTCAGGCTAGGCAGCAGGTTGTGACTTATAGCTGGGAATACAAAGATGTGTGCTTGGATATTGACCAGAGAGAGAATTAAGACTGACTTAGAGATCATGATTGATGCTTTATAGATGCTTGGGCTCAGGGAGTAATAGGGTTTGGCTGTGTCCCCACCGAAATCTCACCTTGAATTGTAATAATCCCCACATGTCAAGGGGGGTGGGCAGATGGAGATAACTGAATCATAGAGGCAGTTTCCCTAATACTGTTCTTGTGGTAGTGAATAAGTCTCACGAGATCTGAAGGTTTTATGAAAGGAGGTTCCCTGCACAAGCTCTCTTGCCTGCCACCATGTAAGATGTGACTTTGCTCTTCATTTGCCCTCTGCCATAATTGTGAGGCCTCCCAGCCATGTGGAACTGTGAGTCAATTAAATCTATTTCCTTTATAAATTACCCAGTCTCAGGTATGTCTTTATTAGCAGTGTGAGAGCAGACTAACACAGGGAGGGGCAAATGCTGAAAGTTTCAGAGTGGAATACAAATTCCCTGATCACTGAGGAGCTTTAAAATCAGCTTTTTCACTTTTTATTTCATACTGGATTGAAACTATATCTGAGGGTAACCCATTTAATAATGACATTATCTCACCCTTTCAGCTTTGCAAGTCACTTCAATTTGTTGAATCTCAGTTTCATCATATGTAAAAATAAAGAGAATCTTCCAGTCCCCGCTACTAGGATCTCATTTCTCTAGAAGATTTGTACCGATTCTCATTATTCTTCATTGCTTTCAGCATTCTCCACCAGATGGCCCCAGTCTCTCAGTGTAAACCCACGCCCACAGCTTCCTTTGGTGCCCGGCTTGCTTCTGTGAATTCTTCCCCTCTGCACCCTCAACTTCTACTCTTCTCCAAGTTTTTAAACAAAACACTTCATATGTTTGAAAGCATTTTGTTCCTCCTGTCTTCCATAGCACATTACTCTCCTTGTTTCAACCACAGTTTTGCTGACACAGAGCTAGTCTCTACCATAACCCCTATTGTGGACTGTGGCCAGGGCTCACATCCCAAAGCTGGCCCATTGGTGCAGTTAAAAATGGGATAGGAAATTCCTGTGAAAGTCAATGAACTGAGATTCTGGGCTCTTCTGTCTTAGTAGATTCCTTACTCTACTTGACCTGCTGAAGCCACTGAATTTTTTGGGGCTGTAAAGAATTAGGAAGGCAACAGGGATGAGTCTGCTCATGCATATTTTTCTTTTTGCTATATTCTTTTTTTGTTTGCTTTTTTTAGAGCTGGGTGGTCTTGCTGTATTGCCTAGGCTGATATTAAACTCCTGGCTTCAAGTGATCCTTCTGCCTTGGCCTCCCAAAGTACTGGGATTACAGGCTTACAGACTTGAGCTGCCATGCCCTGCTGTGTATATTATTTTCTTTCTTTCCTTTTTTTTTTTTTTTAACAGAGTGTCTGTCACCCAGGCTGCAGTGCAGTGGTGCAAATTCGGCTCATTGCAACCTCTGTTTCCTGGGTTCAGGCAATTCTCTTGCCTCAGCCTCCCGAGTAGGTGGGATTACAGGTGTAAGCCACCATGCCTGTCTAATTTTTGTAATTTTAGTAGAGATAGGGTTTTGCCATGTTGGCCAGCCTGGTCTCGAACTCCCAGCCTCAAGCAATACTCCTGCCTCAGCCCCCAAAGTGCTGGGATTATAGGCATGAGTCACTGCACCTGGCCTGTGTATATTATATTTATTGCTCATTTGCTAGTTGGATAGCAAACAGAAGTGGAAGCAAACTTAAGCCAAGTCTGAACTATTGGTCTGAAAATTATTGAATTCAGATCACCTTTGAGATCTTGCCTGGCTCAGTTCCTTATCAACTCTATTCCTGGAAGATAATCTTGACATCACAGAGATATCTCTATGTATATGTGTGTATAATGGGTAATCGAAACATTAACTTGCGTTTTCTTCTACAGACTCAGCTAGGAAGAACCAAGGACGCTTTCCCATTTTCCATTCCTGAGATATGCTACTTTTGAAGATCTAGGTCCATTGGGCATGGAGTTTGTTGGCAAAGAATGTTTGATAGTTTAAGAAAAGGAGGAGGCTGGAGTCTTGGCATATTGTTACTCATTCAACAGATACTTGTCCCCAGCCTGTGCCAGGCACTTTTCTAGGCATTGGATATATATCAGCAAATAGGACTGGCAAGGATCCAGCTCTCATAGAATTTATGTTCTTCTGAGGAACACAGTAACCGACACATAGCCCACAAATCAGATTGCTTCAGATAGTGATCAGTATCGTGAAGAAAATATGATAGGGTTGTGAGACCTAGAGTGCCAGGAGGTGTTATCTAAACTGATGGCTGCAAGGTCTGGGGAGACAGTGGCAATATACCTCAGAACTGGGAGGAGTATGTAAGTTTCATAAACAGTGCAGAGCTGACCTCCTTTGAGTTCAACATCTCAGGGATGGAAAGACATCCAAAGGCAATGACTGCTGGGCTGTGTGAGTCCTGGTTATTAAGGGATATTCCCTTGTGGCTGAACTTGGCATGGAGGAAATACAACTGCCCGCCATTGAACACATGCAGCATACACCCTGGCCTAGGAGCAGGAAGTGCACATCATCTTGGGGATGATGAGCAGGTCCTCCTCCTTTGGTTTTTTGATCATGTAAACCCCACGTGTTCTTATGCTTATGGGAAGGAGAAATAACTCCCCCCAAATGACAGACATGAACCTTTTCATCACCTTTGGAAAGTAGGGTCTTATTAGATTCAATCCGACTAAAAATATTAGGGAGGCATTTCTTGTATCTCAGTGACACAGACTGGCATGTTACATGTATATTACCGATAGTTGCCTGCCTTATTTTTCCTATTAGAAAATAGGTGCCTTGAGGTCAGGCACTTGACTTCATACACAGATATTTCCAGTGATATAAATCTTAACATTTGTCCAGGTGTGGTGACTCACACCTGTAATCCCAGCACTTGGGAGGCTGAGGTGGGAGGCCTGCTTGAGGCTAGGAGTTTGAGACCAGCCTCGGCAGCACAGTGAGACTTGTCTCTACAAAAAATAAAATAATTTAGCTGGCTGTGGTGGTGCATGCCTGTGGTCCTAGCTACTTGGGAGGCTGAGGTGGGAGGATTGCTTGAGCCTGGGAAGTTGAGGCTGTAGTGAGCTGTGATTGTGTCATGACATGCCAGCCTGGCTGACACAGCAATACCCTGTTTCTACAAAAAAATAAAATAAAAAAATAAAAAATTAGCCGGGTATAGTAGTGTGCACTTGTGGCCCTATCTACTCAGGAGGCTGAGGTGGAGAGATGCTTAAAGTTAGCAGTTTCTGGTTACAGTGAGCTATGATTGCACCACTGCACTCCAGCCTGGGTAACAGAGCGAGACCCTCCTTCTAGAATATAAAAAATGAAACAAACCCCCACACCTTAGCATTCAGTAGCCAGTTCAGCACAATTCTTTTCTCTTTTTTAACCATGCAGACCTGTGTGAATGTGGAGAGAGCTATGTGAAAATGGGGCAGTGCTGTGTGGAACAAGAAAATGGTTAGTTAAGGAGACTTGTTTTTCAGAAAGCGCGGAGTCCTCCTTTGCCGTTACTCGGCGATGATGATTTTCCTCCACAAGATTCCTCCTGTCTGGGTCTCTCTCTTTACTTTGTGGCTCTGTGACCCGACAGGCTTCTGTGACTTAGAAAATGCAGGACCCTAGTGCTTCTGGAGTGAGTAACAGATCCTGGATGGTTACGCCAAAGGCCTGGATAAAGCACCAGGAAGCAAGTTCCTGGGAGGTGCTGGCTCCAGAAAGGCCAGAAGGTGCCAAGAAACCTACAAGGAAAGTGACGTTGCCTCCGCTGTGAGTGCCTGCTGCATCTGCCAGTGAGGATGCTCACCACCTGTTTCTCTGTGCTCTACGGATAGGGGCCGGAGGGGGCGGTCTGAGGACTCGAATGCAAACTTCGGACCAGGCCGTGTTGCCAGGAGCCAGTCCACCGAGATGTGTCCTCCCTCTCTCCCTCTCAAACGTCTTGGCTGTAACAAAAGGTGCTGTGTCAGAAGAGTCAATTGTGTGGTGGTCTCTGACTGCGCTCCAGTTTGCTGAGTGGGCAGGTGTTGTTATCTGTTGGAGCTAGTTGCTAGTATTTGAACCCAAACCAGGAAAGGTTGGGAGTGGAGCAGGTCAGAGTGGAGAGGGAGAGTAGCTGCAGGGTGGGGGTGGGCATCAGCTGGAAGAGCCTCCTGCTCCTGGCCTGCTGACACCTCTGGCACTGCAACCTGGAGGCCAGCCTCACCTCCCAGTCCTGATCTGCCTGCACCTGACAGCCCAGACCTCCTGTGTGTGTCCCTGGGCTGCTGAGATGCATCTTGGGGTGCTTAGGCAAACTCTGCCCTGCCAGACCTTCTAGGTGTACATGGGGCATTTCCCTCTACCCGCTTTCCTTTTCTCTCTCTCCCTTTCTCTCTTTTGGTGAGCTCCTCTTCCCCTAGAACCTATGGAAAGGAAACCTTGAACGCGAAGCCTGACTTGCTTCCTTGCTTTGGTCTGGTGCCTTCCCTCTGCCCTTCAGCTTTGTGCTTTGTGCAGGGAGACAGTGACCCCATGAACGTGCGTTTCCTGCCTGACATCTTCTGTCCCATTGGGAAGTGACTGTCACTCATTGGAAGTCACATAGCCCCATTCCCTGTTGTCTACAAATTTTCTTTGGCCCCTGCAGGGCTCAAAATATTGCCATGACAAGACTGCTGAGTGAATTGATGAGTAATTTGGAAACAGACAAGGCTAGGTGGCAACGAAAAATGCTACTGTCCCATCTGTCACTCTCTTCCTAAGAGGGAAAATGGGAATGACTGTGTTTTGCCTGCAGGGGGTGTGAGGACTCTTCCTATCTGACTTCCAGGAGAGGTGGCATTAGCCTTCCTTGGATCTGTAGGTCTCTATTTCTTTACTTGTAAAATGAAGAGGTTTGTAAAATGTAAAATGATGACCACAATCTCTTCCATCTTTAAACTGCATGGCTCTTTCCTTGCAGGTGGGATGGCAAGAGCTCATGTGTAGCTGTCGGTGGTTTAGGAGAGGTCACCGGGCTTTGCTGGGATCTAGGTGGGGGCAGCAGGTTGGCCTGGGGAGTAAGTGTTTTCGGCTCTGAGCTTGATAGCCCTGGTGGCTAAGGCAGGTTGATCAAGATGACAAGACACCAGAAGTGCCCTCTGATTAATTACCTCGTTGCAACTGAAAAACTCATGAGTCTCACTAAGACAACTCATCTTTTCTTCGTTTTTCAGATGTCTTCCAATTGTAAAAAATACTTTGGGCAACGTAGAGCAATTGGTTTTGCTAAGTGTGGTGCCTGGTGCAGTAATGGAACTGGCTAGCATAGAAAACAGATAGTTTTAAGTAGTTTTAGTTGTGATTTGGTTGTTGCAATGGAAACTCATGTAATCTACGATACCTATTGTGCTATATCTTTGTGCTATTTTCCTGGCATCCTAGCATGATCAAAATCACCTGGGATTTTTCTTTTCTTCTTTATTTATTTATTATTGCATTTTAGGTTTTGGGGTACATATGAAGAACATGCAAGATGGTTGCATAGGTACACACATGGCAGTGTGATTTGCTGCCTTCCTCCCCATCACGTATATCTGGCATTTCTCCCCATGTTGTCTCTCCCCAACTCCCCACCCCACGCTGTCCCTCCCCTATTTTCCCCCTGACAGCCCCAGTGTGTGATGCTCCCCCTCCCTGTGTCCATGTGTTCTCATTGTTCAACACCCACCTATGAGTGAGAACATGCGGTGTTTGATTTTCTGTTCTTGTGTCAGTTTGCTGAGAATGATGGTTTCCAGGTTCATCCATGTCCCTACAAAGGACACGAACTCATCGTTTTTGATGGCTGCATAATATTCCATGGTGTATATGTGCCACATTTTCCCTGTCTAGAGGTCCGTTGCCCAGGCTGGGGCACAGTGGCACAATCTTGGCTCACTGCAACCTCCACCTCCTGGGTTCAAGCGATTTTCCTGCCTCAGCTTCCTGAGTAGCTGAGATTACAGGCACGTACCACCATGTCTGCCTAATTTTCATATTTTTAGTAGAGATAGAGTTTCACCATGTTGGCCAGGGTGGTCTTCAACTCCTGGCCTCAAGTGATCTGCCTTCCTTGGCTTCCCAAAGTGCTGGGATTACCAAAGTGCTGGGTGTGAGCCACCACGCCCAGCCAGATTTTTCTTAAAATGATCGCAAATCTATTCCACAGGTACTAAATAAAAATATCTGGGAGTAAGGCTCAGGAATATGTGTTTTAAATACATTTTTCAGGTGTTCTTATGCACGCTAAAGAAACACTGATTCAGAACTCATGTCACATAATTTCCACTGTCATATGCAATGATGCTATTTATTTATTTATTGTTTAAATGTGTGCTGCCCTTGCCTTTCCTAACTTGACTGTAAGCTTTTGGAAGGCAACACACCAGCTACTTCTTTTTCTGTAGTTTTTGGCACATATTGGTGCTATATACCTCTGAGGCTGACAGAATGATCTATGGATTTGTAACTCCCAAGGTTTGACACAGCTCAGGGATGTGGGCAGTAGCTGCCCATCTTAATTACTGTGTTTTCACACTGCTGATAAAGACATACCTGAGACTGGAGATTTTTAAGAAAAAGAGATTTAGTGGACTCACAGTTCCATACAGCTGTGGAGGCCTCACAATCATGGTGAGAGGGGAGAAGGCACATCTTACATGGTGGCAGCAAGAGAGAATGAGAACCAAGTGAAAGGGGTTTCCCCTTATAAAACCATCAGATCTTGTGAGACTTATTCATTACCACGAGAACAGTATGGGAGAAACTGCCCCCATGATTTAATTATCTCTCACCAGGTCCCTCCCAAAACACATGGGAATTATGGGAGCTGCAATTCAAGATGAGATTTGTGTGGGCACACAGAAAAACCATATCACCGTCCTAGGGAGGAGGATGTGGTGAGGGGGAGGGAGAGGTCAGGTTTGATTCTCTGGATGCATTTGCCTCTTTCTCCTCTTTTCCTGGAAAGCATTTGGTCTGTGAGATCCTTCCTGTCCCTGGAAGTTTGGGTGTTTTGGCACTGGATAAAGGGTCCAAAAGGACTAGGCTCTGAGGGTGGCATGGAGGAAGGCAGGGATGAAAATGACAAATAAAAGTCATTGGGATCTCTAATGTAGAGCCTGGGGTGACTGTCTTGGTTCCTACTGGGAGGGCGATGTGGGGAAGAGTGAACTGGAGACCCTGAGGAGGTCCCCATGTGAGGGACGCAGGAAAATGCTGAGGCTCCGAGGACCCTCAGCCCTTGGGAAAATTAGACACATGGCTCCTGGATGCACAAGTTTTTGCTTAAAGGGTACAACTTCACGAGGTTACATCTTCTTCTGCACATGGCAGAGAGAGAGAGAGAAAGAAAGAAGAGAGAGAGAGAGAGAGAGAGAGCAAGCTAGAAGTTGTGTTAATTTCTTTGTGAGGGAGACAGGGAGAAAAGCCAGGCTGGATGGAGCAAGTAAGAGAGAGCTCTGGGGGCAGTGATTGTAGGGTAGGGTAGCAGGCATGGGGGTGGGGTGGTGGTGGTGGTGGCTCAGAAGCACTTTGGTGGCTGAGGCAAGGAGGGAACCAGTGGGAATGGGGGTCTCAGCCCCAGTGATGGTGGCACTGGAGGAGATAATAGCTTGGCTCTGTGGCACTGGCTGGCTCCAGGAATTGGATCATTCAGCACCAGCTGCAGACCCAAAGACTAGACGAGAGCACACTATGTGGGGGAGTTCTAGGACAGTGATTTATTTGGCCTGGCTGTGGCTGCCTATTGAAGGAAGCCAACCCTAGCACGAAAGAGAGGGCAAACATCAGAGTTTTTGGAGCCAGAGCAGTCAGCCTCCTCCCCATCTCCCTCCTCCTTCCCTTCCCCTTCCTCTCCCCCTCCCTCCTCCCTCCTGCCTTCACCTTCTCCTCCTTCTTCTTCTTGAGACAAGATCTCCATATGTTGCCCAGGCTGCTCTCACTATGTCGCTCCTGGATTCGAGCAATCCTCCTGTCTTGGCCTCCCAAAGTGTTGGGATTACAGGCATGAGCCACTGCACCTGGCTAGTCTACTTCTTACATGGCTGTGCTCATCTGCAAAGTGCATTGTAGAATCCATCAACTTTTGTAGAACAAGTTCTTTCAGTGCTTTATGATTATTTCAGGAAGATTGTGTATGAAGGAGAATTCATTTGTGCCCCAGCATAAGCTAAGAACAGGAGTGCATTACAACCAGAGCATATGAACTGTGATGCCTTGTAACATAGCCATACCATGGTCACTGCAGGTCCAAGGAATGGGAGAGCACAGAACTCCTTTAAATTAGCCCCTTCACCCCTAAATTTTCTACTAAACTTCTAGCTCATATTATAAGTAGTTGAAATCTTGAAACTGTATGAGACTATTTATATGATACATATATTCAAGGAATTGTGAGTTCTTTACTGCCGTCTGTTTTATCTTTCCTAACTTTAAAAGATGGCCAAAGGGCAGAAATAGGATTCCTATTTATGTAAAGAGGAAACTGTTGGTTAGAGAAGCCAGGAGACTTCTAAGGTGTACAGCAAGCTGATGGTAGAAATGGGGATCTACCTGTGTGTGGTCCATAGTTCTTGTGGATGACAGGAGTCCTCTCTCAGTCTGCAGGCATGGAAACTTCAGTCAAGCTGGGTTTGCTCTTCGGTTCTCAGATTTGAATCTTTTCTCATTGTGCCTCAAAGATAAAGCCTGATATTTGAGGCCACTGGGAGCAATTAACAGGCATCAGCAACCCCAGATACTCAGAGAAGTTTTGCGGTGGTACAATCATGTACAGATGTTTGCTTTTGACATCTGCTTCCATTCCCTTCTTTGTTCCTCTCCAAGTCCTAGAAGGCTAAGACCTGCCTTCTCAGGGTCTCTGCCTCCTGCTTTATCTTGCTGTCTGGAAGGCACATTCTACCATCTTCGGCCTTGAGGCCAAGACTCTACCTCTGGGAGCAAGAAGATAGAAGGAACCTGGGCTCCTGTCACTGGAGCAACCTGTGATGCTTGGGTCACTTCCCTGGATATGTAGAAACCACTGCCATTTTGTTGGTTTTTTGCTGATCACTCCAAGCTAACTCCTAACAAATAGAATGAAATCTCACAGGAGCCTGTGTAGATTGCTTCTAAACCAGGCCAACTGACATAGGACCCTGGGAAAGCTTCTCTCTGGCTGCCCACTCCTCTGCTCCCATTTCTCCTGTTGCTGTAGCTAGTGGTCAAGACGAACTTTTCTTCTCAAAGGTCAGTTCTTGGTAGAGTTAAGCCATTAAAATTAAAATATACATTGGACCAATCCTCTAATCATGAGTCTGGCACTGATGTTTGTAGAGTCAATAAATATGCTACCATACATTTATCTCCTGTTCTCCCTCTCTTGGGTCATTTCCCTGGATTTGTAGATGCCACTGCCATTTTTTTTTTTTTTTTTTGCAAGGGTGGAGGTTTTGTGTTGATTACCCCAAGCTAACTCCTGACAAAGTGCAATCTCACAGGAGCTCGTGTAGATTGCTTCTGACCCAGGACAACTTACATGGGATCCTGGGAGGGTGCTCTTTCACCATTTCCCAGTGTGTTGTGCTGATGTGTATGTAAACCCAAAGTATCTGAGACAGGTCTCAATTAATTTAGTAAGTTTATTTTGCCAAGGTTAAAGACACACCCGTGACACAGCCTCAGGAGGTGTTGACAACCTGCGTCCAAGATGGTTGGGGCACAGTTTGCTTTTATACATTTTAGGGAGACATGAGACATCAATCAATACATGTAAGATATACATTGGTTCAGTCTGTTAAGGTGGCACAACTTGAAACGAGGGCTTCCAGGTAATAGGTAGATAAGAGATGAACAGTTGCATTCTTTTGAATTTTTGATCAGCCTTTCTTTTTTTCTTTCTTTTTTTTTTCGAGATGGAGTCTCACTCTGTCACCTAGGCTAGAGTGCAGTGGCATGATCTCGGCTCACTGCAACCTCCACCTCCCAGATTCAAGTGATTCTCCTGCCTCATCCTCTCGAGTAGCTGGATTTATAGGCATATGCCACCATGCCCGGCTAATTTTTGTATTTTAGGTAGAGACGGGGTTTCACCATGTTGGCCAGGCTGGTCTTGAACTCCTGGGTTCAAGTGATCCACCCACCTTGGCCCCCCAAAGTGATGAGATTACAGGGGTAAGCCACTGCACCTGGTTAATCAGTCTTTCACTGAATGAACAATTTAAATGTCGGGGTATTTGTAGAGGAATAGTCACTTATGCTTTAGTCTAGCTCAGCAAATCTGCATTTTTACATGAGCAATAGTGCAGAGGAAGGCAATCAGATATGCATTTGTCTCAGGTGAGCAGAGGGATGACTTTCTGTCTGGCACCTGTGAAGATAAGCTGTCAATTTACATTGCCAGGGTGAAATTCAGCAGAACAGTTTTAGGGTAAAGATCTTGAGGCCCACAAGGAATCCTTGTGAGCAAATTGTGAGGGAGGTATGTAGTTTTTAAAAAAAATCTTTGTAGCTATCTTATTCTGGAATAAAATGGGAGGCAGGTTTGCCTGACGCAGTTCCCAGCTTGAGTTTTCCCTGTGACTTAGTGATTTTGGGGTCCCAAGATTTATTTTCCTTTCACATGTAGAACCAAGAAAGGGCATGGATGTGTTAATTGCATGAATTTATTCCCTGGTTGACCAGTAGGAGAAGCAACAAGTCAATAGCCCCGAGAAGTCCAACTCATTCCTTAAGTACACAAATCAGGTTCATTATGTTCATTCTTTGTCCAAAGCACAAACTTCCTGGAACTTTTCTTTGACCTTCCCCCTCAAGGATGGAACCAATTAGTCTGTTTGTAGAGTGGACTTACACTGCAGTTTTCTTCTTTGGAATGTGTTTTTTCTTACCCTAATGCAATTGCCAAAAGAAGGGCAGTGGGCTCCCAGGTCAATTAGCAGTAGACATATGCAGTTCAGCCTTAGTTGAATCCCCTGCTGACTTTTGAGATGACAGATGCAAGTTTTTCACAGTTCTCCTTTTTGACTTTCCATTTTCCCACTCCTGGTCTCTTACTACAAGTTCTGGCTGTTCTGCTTGGTTTCTTCTAAATTTACTAATTTAATCCAGTTTATCTCTGCTGGCTATCTTGATGGCATTTTCACTTCCTACAAAAAAGGATTACCTTCTAAATGGTCTCTGATTAGCACTCATTTTTGGTCTTGGGGCACGATATGGTTTGGCTTTGTGTTCCCATACAAATCTCCTCTTGAATTGTAATCCTCAGATATTGAGGGAGGAACCTGGTGGGAGGTGATTGGATCACAGGGTTGGTTTCCCCCATGCTCTTCTTGTGATAGTGAGTTCTCACAAGATCTGACGGTTTTATAAGTGTTTGGCAAGTTCCTTCACTTTCCTCTCTGTCTTTCCTGCTGCCTTGTGAAGGAGGTGCCTTCTTTTCCTTTCTGGCATGATTGTAAGTTTTCTGAGGCCCTCACGGCCACATGGAACTGTGAGTCAATTAAGCCTCCTTTGTTTATAGATTACCCAGTCTTGGGTAGTATCTTTATAGCAGTGTGAGGATGGACTAATACAGGGCACCTGCTCTTTGATTTCCCCCACCTCACTCCTTTGCTAGCCACCTTCCAGAGTTAGGACACCAATGGGCTTTCAATAGTGTCATTTAAGGGCAATAAAAACAACTTTGAAAAGATCCCTGTCCTTGTGTAAGACTGGACTGTGCCCAGTAGCAACCCTGTCTGTGATTCCCTTTTTTTTTTTAAAGGTTTGGATGTCGGAAGAGGAAAACGGGACAAGGAGAGGGGGCTGCAACTGGAAGGTATGAGAGGCCACCCAGGACTCTGAATGCTGGTTCTGAAGTTGCATAATGGAATTTATTCCAGGCAAGAGAAAACAAAGCTTTATTTTCTCCTAAGTATAACCCATGTTCAACTTTATACCATGAAGCTAAGGGCAACTCCAGCTCAGATACTCCACTCACTCTGCCGTGACAGTTTCATATTGCATTTGCCAGGATCTTAATGTTCTTTGTTGGCAAGTGGAATGCATATCCTTACATGCTGAACTATAAATATTTCACCAGGGGTTTATATCTTTATAATATGTCCATCAATTTTTGATGTTTTTGAGACGGAGTCTTGCTCTGTCACCCAGGCTGGAGTGCAGTGGTGCAATCTTAGTGCACTGCAACCTCTGCCTCCCGGGTTCAAGTGACTCCCCCTGCCTCCTCCTCCTGAGAAGCTGGGATTACAGGCATGCGCCACCATGCCTGGCTAATTTTTGTATTTTTAGTAGAGACAGGGCTTAACCATGTTGGCCAGTCTGGTCTTGAACTTCTGACCTCAATTGATTTGCCTGCCTCAGCCTCCCAAAGTGCTGGGATTACAGGCATGAGCCACTGTGTCCAGCCAATGTGTTCATTGTTAGAAAGCCTTTTCATGTACTTTGTGAATTTTTCCATTTTTCTTTATGTTTCTACTCTCAAATTGATTTGCATACAAATTTCAGTGAGGAAATCACTTATGAGAACATTATTTGCCAAGACTGATTTATTTGTCCCTGAACTATTATTTTGTCCCTGTTTGGAGAACATACCTTACCTTTCTTTGTTCTACCTTTGAATGGTTTGGCTGTTTCTGAAACATTCTCTGGGTTATATCTTTATCCTCATGTCATCTATTTGGAGATATTTAGATAGTTGTGTCATTAATTTTGAATTGTATAGCAATGAGTATAGTATAATTTCAAATCTGTTCTGTGACTATTCCTGTGGCTTAAACCAAATCTTCAGTTAGAGACCAAAACCTGGCTAGAATTTTAATCTTCGTCACAAGTCCTCAACTGGATGCTACAAACACTCTCTGAAAGTCCATTGCAAAGCTGCTTTTTTAGACAGTCACTTTGTTCTAGCTACTCCTTGCCTGGTTTTGAGAACATTTCTGGGTCACCTGCTAAATTGCTGAGACCACAGGAACTTCTCCTGAGTACAAAAGGAGGGCTAAGCGCAGGTCTGCTTGACTCCAGCTTTCTTAATCTCTAAGGTGAGTTGCCATAAAAAATTTTGAACCAC
The DNA here is from genome assembly GCA_036589455.1 of Ateles fusciceps. NCBI lineage: Eukaryota > Metazoa > Chordata > Mammalia > Primates > Atelidae > Ateles > Ateles fusciceps. The sequence continues at coordinate 12,324,028 of JAZHEH010002554.1, read as the reverse complement.
AAGTACTTTACAGTAAAAGAACTAACACTAACACTTTCATGAACATAAAGCACTTCAAACTTACTTCTATGTGATTAAACTGTTGCCAAGAGGTGTGAATTTTATAAGCATTTGGCAAGTTTCTCCTTCGCTTTTCTCTCTTTCTTACTGCCTTGTGAAGAAGGTGCATTCTTCTCCTTTCCGCCATGATTGTTAAGTTTCCTGAGGCCTTTTCAGCCATGTAGAACTGTGAGTCTATTAAACCATTTCCCAGTCTTGGGTAGTATCTTTATAGCAGTATGAGAATGGAGTAATTGCTATGTACAATTGCACATTATGATATTTTTTATTAAGACTCTTATTCTAAGTTATTCATGTCAACATTACATTCACATCCTTGATATTCATATAATTCATCTAACATTCATATAATTCATATAACATGGTTTTACTGATATGCTGTGATGTTTCTTGTAATTCATTTGTTATTGTGTATTTATTATGTCTTATTTCCAATTAATAGGATTCTTGGCTTTAGAAAAAAAAGTCTCAAAATGATATTTGTCCTGAAGCCACAAGCTGAGAATTACTTAATGGCTTAGCTTTGACTAGAGAAAGGGTCTCTCTCTCTCTCTCTCTATATATATATATATACATACACACACATATATATGTATATACACACACATATATATACACATATGAAGATATTCCTACTTTGTGTATATTTATGCATATAACAATTTTGATAGCACCAGGTGTTACTATCAAAACATATTCTGGAGCTTGCATGCTGGCAGGGGCCTGTAGTCCCAGCTACTAGGGAGCCTGAGGCAGGAGGATTGCTTGAGCCCAGGAGTTGGAAGCTACAGCATGCTATGATTGCACCTGTGAATAGCCACTGCATTCCAGCCTGGGCAACATAGAGCTCACATCAGTAAAAAACAAAGAATCCCCCAAACCCTCCAAAACTAAAACAACCCCCTGACATTTTCTAGGGTTAGTTTACTAGTTGTAAAATAACCCTGCTCTATGATCAGACATGGATATTATAGCTATTGGATAGTGAATAAATGACCAATAGCTGCCTAAAGCAGTCTTGTATTCACTTGGAATAATTTGTCAAAAGGACAACTTGCCTTTCTATGTGTGGCTTAGACCGGTAATGATAATGCAAAAAAACAGTAAGGTGCTATAAGATGAACAATCCACTGTTTAGCAATGAGTATCTTCATATTATTTTTATTTGGCTTGTGGGGTTGCGGAGGGAGTTAAGGCCTCTGATTGAACACTAGAGGGTACTCCTAGCTACTGAATAGCTCTGCCCTTTCTTCCCATTCATGTTTCCTTAGCATTGTCTTGGGGAAACTGGCAGTGACACCAATGCATGTGGCTTAATAAATGCTGCTTGACTGACTTTTTGGCACGATAGTCTCAGGCGATCTGAAATGCAAAGGGATGTTCAGCCCTTGGAGACTCATGTTCCCTTTCCTTTTCTTCCAGTAATGCACTAGTTAGGTGTTTTTCAGGAACAAAAACATCAAAAGAGTTTTCAGTGAAGGATAGACTGATGCTTAAACAGAACCTCAGACAGCTCTCTATGGAGGATTATGTGCAGCAAACCGAGGCAGCAAGGATTGCTGAAGGGCACAGGAGCTGAGCCGCAGGCATTGGCATTCGGAGATCTTAATGCTTTTGTGGATTGGAATGGAGGTTGGGCCAGGAAGGGATGAAAAGGAGGCCAACGAGGCCAGGTAGAAATAGTCACATAGGCTTCTGGGAAAGATGGAAAGTAAAGGACAAGGAAGCAGGCTTGAGACCCCAGAGCCAGGACTGACCAACAGGAGGCAACATGGCCCTGCTAGACAATTAGAGCAATACATTGTCCTAATTCTAGGTAGCCTTTTTTTTCTGAGGCCCTCAGAAGATATGATCTCATTAGCTCTGAAGGTCAGATAACTGACAGGTAACCTGTCAGGATAACTTCCTCTGGCTCCATTTTGTCCCCTTAGTAGGACATCAAGTTCCCAACAGCTGAGGGTCATGAGACTGCACAGGAGCAGGCACCATGTTTATGTCTCATACAGTGAGTTGACCATGGTGGTATGGGGTCTTTCTTGGGGGAGAGGCTCAAGAGCACCACCATCCCATAAACTCAGGTCTTCCCCAGAGCCTTGAAGCCCTTTCAGTGTTTGGTCTGAATTTCTTTTGGATCTATCTTCAAACAAATTAAGATTTTTCCTACACTAAAAACAAACAAAATCCCTTAAATCACTCTCCCCCTCCCCCTGCCATACCTGGAGCTAACTTCCTGTCTTCATCTTTCTCCCCCAATATCAAGGAAGATGGAGCTAGCTATTGACATGAACTGTGGTTTAGTTTTGCAAAAGTTGGGAGATTACTCAAAACATAAAAAACAACATTTGAAAACTATTTAATTACATAGAAAAAATCTCCAGATATAAGTTAAGTGAAACAATCAGGAATAAACCTAAATATAAAGTATGATTCCAATTAAAAAACCCAAACCTCCCTAATATATGCAGAGAAAAATGTCTGGAGGGAGCTATCCCAAGATGTTCACCGTGTTTATCTCTGGGGGTGAGAGTATGGGAAATGTAAATTTTCTTTATACTTCTTTAGAAACGTTTTGCAATAAATTGCTATGAGTTTTTATAATCAGAAAAGGGCTGTATTGTTATTAAGCTATCTTTGTCCACTTCCTCCCACTGACCATGTCCTTAACTAACCCTTGCATTTCACTTCCCATCGCCATGTCTCTGCAGAAATGGTTCTCTCCAAGGTCACAAATGGTCCCCTGTTTATTTAATGTAGTGTTTTTTTTCCCTCCCTCAACTTTAACCTACCCCAGTGGGGATCATTTCTACCTTCTTCACTGTCTTCTAGACATTCCCAGCCAGGTGGCACCAGAACCTAATTTTCACAACGTTCAAAACAGAACAAATACTCTTTATTTACTTACCTCAGTCTCTTCCTGTTCTCCTTCCCAACTCAAAATATCTTTCTCATTTTAAACTTTCTGGCTGGGTGTGGTGGCTGGGAGTGTAATCCTAGCACTTTGGGAGGTGGAGGTGGGCAGATCACCTGAGGTCAGGAGTTTGAGACCAGCCTGGCCAACATAGTGAAACCCCGTCTGTACCAAAAATACAAAAAAATTAGCCAGCCATGGTGGCGTGTGCCTGTCATCCCAGCTACTCAGGAGGTTGAGGCAAGAGAATCACTTTAACCTGGGAGGTGGAAGTTTCAGTGAGCTGAGATTGCACCACTGCCCTCCAGCCTGGGTGACAGAGGGAGACTCCCTATCGAAAAAATAAATTAAAAAAAAAAACCTAAATAAAATTTCTAGTGATGTCATTGCTTTGTTTTGATAGACCTGGACCTGAAGTAGCAGGTCTAGTCTGACACCTCCCCTCTTCCCTGTTTTCTTCCCCATCCACTCATTTGCTGAGTCTTCTGAATTCTCCTTCTGTACTTTCTCTTTCATCCAATCCCCCTGTTTGTTCTCACTGTGCCTCTTCTAGCTCAGAAATTCCCTGCCCCTGATCTCAGGACCATGCCGAGTATCCTGAGTTTTCTTTTTTCTAGTCTCTTACCTGCACCAATCATCAATCCACCCACGGCAGAGGACCACAGCCCACCTTTGAGCGGGCTTCTACTCTGTGTGCAGAAATCTCCATGGTCATCATGGTCTGCTAACGCCAAACAGATTTCCTAGGTTTTCCTAGGCCTACCTATCCCTTTCAATTTTGTTCCCTGCCATCCCCAATCCAAGACTGTTGGCTTAAGCAGAGTGCACACTGTTACCCTAGAACAAATGTGAACCTGAAAGAGCCATTCCTTCAAGATGGATCCTGAGTGGCTAACTGGACCTATTTTATTATTTATTTATTTATTAAATTTTTTTTTTCTTTTGTAAAGACAGGGTGCTACACTGCCTAGGCTGGTCTTGAACTCCTGAGCTCAGGGAATCTTCCTGCCTTGGCCTTCTAAAGTGCTGGGACTACAGGCGTGAGCCACTTTGTCTAGCCCTGGACCTATTTTAAATAGAGTCAAGCAGCCATTTGCTGACTACAGGTCACATGTGTACTCTGAGTTCCTTGAAAACCCATATCCCTACTTAACTTTAGGACTTTCAGAGTTCACCTGAATCAATTACTAAGAGCTCACATGTCTTGGCCATTCAGGGCTTAGCTGTATCAACCAATCAGGGTTCAGCTATATCTACCAATCAGAATTCATGTGTTGACCAATCAGAACTAAGCAAGTTTGAATCTCTCATTTGCATAAGTAGACCTCATTGGGAACCTGCGTGGGAAATTTGGCTATAAAATGGGTGTGGTGGCTCAGCCTGTAATCCCAGGGCTTTGGGAGGCAGAAGTGGGTGGATCACCTGAGATGAGTTCCTGACCGGCCTGGCCAACATGGTGAAACCCTGTCTCTACTAAAAAGACAAACATTAGCTGGGCATGGTGGAGGGTGCCTGTAATCCCAGCTACTTGGGAGGATGAGGCAGGAGAATCGCTTGAACCCAAGAGGTAGAGGTTTCGGTGAGCCAAGATTGCGCCACTGCCCTCCACTCTGGGTGACAGAGTGAGACTCTGTCTCAAAACAAATAAATAAACAAACAAACCTGAACTCTCCCTTTGTTCTCTGGGCCGTACCTTCACTTTAAATGGAAGGCTATGTCTTTCCTGTTTGTAGGCTTTTCAAAGAAATAAAATCTTTTTCCTCCAACTTCTTTTCTAGAGAATTTTGTTCAAAATCCAAACATTCTCTACCAAATGCTTGCTTTCATGTGCCATTCAGAAAATCACAGATTCAGAGGGCTACCAGGCTTAACATGTTTAATTTCTTCTATCATTCTTTCTTGTCCAATGTCTTTTGAGTAAAATCCAGCTTGTTCATGATTCTTTAAAATTTAGTTCCTAGAACTAATTTCAGCATTCTGAGTTCAACAGGTCTTTTGGCTGGGAAGGGTATTGTAGATGAAGGGTTGATGCTGGAAACAGAGATGGATTATTCACAGACACTTCCGTTTGGCACTAAAGTAGCTCTCCTGACAGAGAGTATGAGACTCTGACCTCTCACAGAGGAGCAAAGATATAAAAACATGTCTAATAGTCTGAGGTGGCTCAGACATGGAGCATGTGGTCTCTGAGAGGAACTCACTGTAAGGGCAAGAAGAGATGAGCTGAAGCCACCCCTCAGCATTTGGGTCCACAGGCTTGTGGTGGGGGGGTAGATAATACTGGTTATGGAACTCATAAGGATCTAGCTGGGCTGATGGTGGTGTGCGACTGGTGATTCTGATTATGTGGATGTGAATTACACAAATGGTAGCATTTGAAGACTCTGGCATCTTGGCTGTGGGATACCCCATGAGTAGGGAGGGAGTATTTTCTGTTTTAGTTCATCAAACAGGTCACAGCACCATAAAAATGAGAGACTGGCTATGGTGGAAATTTCCTTTGCAATTAGTGCTGAAGTCATTGGTTATAAAATCTTGGCTCCTGGATTGAGTATAAAAGTTCCCATCCTCTCATCAAGAAGTGAGAAGAGGCCAGATGTGGTGGCTCATGCCTGTAATCCCAGCACTTTGAGTGGCTGAACAGGAGAATCACTTGAGCTAAGGAATTCAAGACCAGCTTGGGTGACATAACGAGACTCAGTGTCTACAAAAAATTAAAAAATTAGGCAGGACACAGAGGTTCACACCTGTAATCACAGTACTTTGGGAGGCTGAGGTGGGTGGATCACTTGAGGTCAGGAGTTCAAGACCAGCCTGGCCAACATGGTGAAACCCCGTCTCTACTAAAAATGCAAATACAAAATTTAGCAGGGTGTGGTGGCATGTGCCTGTAATTCCAGCTACTCTTGAGTCTGAGGGAGGAGAATTGCTGAACCCAGGAGGTGGAGGTTACAGTGAGCCAAGACTGTGCCACTACATTCTAGCCTGGGCAACAGAGCAAGACTGTCTTGCTTTAAAAAAAAAAAATTAACTGGGTGTGGTGGTGTACATCTGTAGTCCCAGCTACTACTCAGGAGGGTGAGGTGGGAGGATCACTTGAGCTCAGGAGTTTGAGGCTGCAGTGAGCTATGATAGTGCCACTGCACTCCAGCCTGGGAGACAGAGCAAGACTCTGTCTCTAAATTAAAAAAAAAAAAAAAAAAAAAACTGAGAAGAAATCCAGAGTGAATTCTGGACACTTTTAAGCCCACCTGGAGATTCTTAGAGATATCTAGGGAGAGAAATTCTAGGAATAGGCTGGACTTGTTGTGATGCAAACCTATGGGGATAAGGAACATTGAGATCTGGAGCGATGCTGCAAGGTGGTCCTCGTATTCACTCACAGGCTGGTGAAGCCTGGGATACCAGTTACACAAGTAACATTCTCCCAAAAGATTGTGAGCTCCATGAGTATAGGGTTGTGTCTGACTTTTCATTATAGCAAACCCAATGCCTAACTCTTAATAGACACTTCATCAAAGTTTTATGAACAGATGAGTGAATGAGTAACTAAATGAATAAGTGATTGACATACAACAGGAAATATTGTCACCTCTTAAAAATAATAATATTAATTATTTTATTAATTTGAGAGAGGTCTCACTGTGTTTTCCAGTCTGGTCTCAAGCTCCTCGCTCAGGCGATCCTTCCGCTTCAGCCTCCCGAATAGCTCGGACTGCAGGCCTGCACCACTGTGCCTGGCTGATCACCTGTATTTTAGAGTCTGTCTTTCTATTCATGCAGCCCAAGACAACATGGATGTTTGTGGGTGCTACGTCACATTCATTCCTGATTGACCCTGATCTTGCTGTAGACTGGGGTCTTTAAACTGGAGTGTATTTGTGAAGCACTTTAAAAAACATATGGTTGTCTGGGTCTACTGAGTCAGAATCCCCAGTGCATGGGGCCCAGGCTTGTATATTCCGCTGGGTTCCTCTGGTTAAACCTCTGCTGTGGCCTGAAGCATGGATACTGTTTTCACAAGCATGGCTGCTTCATCATATTTCCTTCCTTTCTATGTTTTTGTGGTTGAATTTTTGAACTCCTGCTAAATTTTGTCTTGTCAGTTTTAGCTCATTGCACTAGCTCATCAACCTCTTTTTGATCATGCTTCTGTCATTTATTATATTAACTATTTCCCTTTGGATTTGTGTCACATGCAAATTATATAAGCTTGCCTTTTTTATCTTTATGCAAGTCATTGAAGAACATGGGGAACATAAAAGGGTTAGGATTGCAGTGGATTCATCAAGTAATACCCACAAAGAAAATGAGCTTAAACTTTTTTTTTTTTTTAAACAACAATTTCTTCCCCCTTGCAAATGCAGTTTAGAGGAAAATAATGCTGGGATACAGTATGGAGATTTAATCTATATTTCCAGCTTTTCCAATAAATATTTTTATGACCTTGAGAAAGTCACTTATGCTTTCTGTGTATAACTGTTTGTCTGATAAAAACCCTGGGGAAGACTGATTAGTGCTTTGGGCTGACCCAAGTCCTCTCTTTCTGTGGTTTCTTCTCTGAACCTGCCCCAGTTCCATTTATTCCTTCTAGTGCCTCAGCCTGACATGGCCCCTGCTATCACTATGCCTGGCCAGCAGGACATAATTTCCCTCTGTCAAGTCTGGTGTAGACAGATCACCTGTTCCTTTATACCAGCCTGGATAGGGTAGACATTTTTCAAAACAACTTTTTTGATGGGGGGTGGGAAGGGAAAAACCCTAAGGAGATAGACAGGAAACTCTATGAACAGAGAAACGGGGGGATATTATTCATGTGGTGAGGACTCGTGGAGTTTCTGTGTGTGTCAATCACTGTTTTGGGTCCTGGGAATACAGCAGTGAAACAAAATCCCTGCCCCAATGGAGCTCACATTCTGTAGTTGGGAGAGAAAGCTGATAAACACATCATCAGATACACTAGGTGGTGTAACTGCTCCCGAGAAAACAAAGCCTGGTAAAGGGGATGGGAGTGTGGGTGGGCAGTGCTATTTTATGTAGGATGTTGAAGGAAGTCCTCTTTAATTAGCTGACATGAGTGCAGTGATCTGGAGGATGTGAAGGGGTGCTGGGGACAGAGTGTGATGGGCAGAGAGTGGGAACCTTGAGGACAGAGCACGCCTGGGTGGTCTATGAGCAGCAAGGAGGTAGGGGCAAGGGGAAGATGAAACCTGGAGGGAGGAGATGGAAGAGGTGGCAGAGGGCTGCGTTGCTTAGGCCCTTGTAGGGCTTGGGATTTCACTCTGAGTAAACTGAGAGGCCGTTGGAGAGTCTTTGAATAGAGAAGTATCATCTGACTTAGGCTTTTAAGGGAGACCAGTTAGGGGGCCAGGGAACAGAGTGGAGGTGGCAAGGTGATAAAATTGTTCAGATTGGGAATGAATTTGAACTTGGAAGTTCTGCCAGTGGGATGTGTTGGTGGGTTGTATGTAGGATGTATGTGTATGCATGTCTGTGGGAGGGAGAAAGGCAGAGAGAGAGGGAGAGGGAGAGAGAGAGAGAGAGAGAGAGGGAGGGAGGGAGGGGGGGGGAGAGAGAGAGAGAGAGAGAGATAGAGAGAGAGAGAGAGAGAGAGAGAGAGAAGAAACTCCAAAACTTTTAATCTTCTTTTTATCTGAGCAACTGGAATGATGGAGTTGCCATTTGTAGGATGGTTTGGGAGTGAGCATGAATTTGATCTTGGACACATTAAGTTTGAGATGATTTTTCAATGTCTGAATGAGTCAGGGTTTGGTTTGGAAAGCAGAAACCACTAAGGCTGTGTCAAAGAGGATCAGTATCTCCAAGGGGAGTGTTCTAAAATGAAACCTACATGTGCCCTATCTCCTGAAATCTGTCCTAATCTCCGTGCATTCATTCTGTCTCATTACTTTTGCACAAAACATCCTTATTTACCACCCACGAAAGGCTGATTTTCCCTTTAGAGAAGCCTGACTTTGTTCGGCTGTGATTTTTTATTTTTATTTTTTTTTATGAACTGGTCTCTATCACAAGCACTCCTGAGAGAGGTTGGATCAATCTGATGGCTAATAGAAGACTTCTGGGTTTTTTCCTAAATCAAAACTGAAGTCTTTGCCTGCCTGCTAAACTCTCATTTTCTCTTAGCAGATTACTGCTATTGCTACCTCATTTGCAGAGTGGAGGTGACTAAGATGCCATGAGCCTGAGCCAAGTATCTTTGCAGAGGTAACCACCTCCCCAGGTGCCCTGTGGTGACTCAGAAGAGTGCTCCCATTTAGCTGGCATGGTGACTCATGCCTGTAGTCCCAGGAGGCTGAGGCAGGAGAATCCCTGAGCCAGGGAGATGGAGGTTGCAGTGAGCCATGATCATGCCACTGCCCACTGTACTATAGCCTGGGTAACAGAGCGAGACTCCATCTCAAAAAGAAAAAGAAAAATGCTTCTTTATCCTTCCACCTCCTCCCATTGCCACATGACTCCAGACACTGCATGTTTCCAATAGAAAACTTTTTGAACAAGGTCTCAATAAGATAAGAATAGGGCCAGACATGTTGGCTCATGCCTGTAATTCCAGCACTTTGGGAGGCTGAGATAGGTGGATCACTTGAGGTCAGGAGTTCGAGACCAGCCTTGCCAACATCATGAAACTCCATCTCCACCAAAAAACCCAAACACTTAGCTGGGCATCCCTTAGTACCAGTTACTCGGGAGGCTGAGGTAAGAGAATTACTTGAACCTGGAAGGTGGATGTTGCAGTGAGCTGATATTGTTCTTCTGCACTCCAGCCTGGGTGACAGAGTGAAACGCTGCCTCAAAAAAAAAAAAAAAAAAAAAAAAAAAAAAAGATCAACCAATTCATATTTCATTCTGTAAATGGGGGAGGAAATGAGCTGTCATTGGGATAGTCAGTATCCCAGGATTCTGAGTATCAAGGGTCATATAATAACACAAACATTTAAGAAAAAAGAGAAGGAAAAGAAAAAAGCGAAAAATAGAGAATATGATTTCTTACCTTGATTCTAAGGAGGACTCTGTAATTAGAACGTTAAGAGTCTTATTTTAGATGATGCCTAAGACATCAATTAAACATTTCTCTGGCTCAGGTGAGGCTGGGATTCATAACATCTTACCCCCTACCCCTTTTGAGTTTTATTCCTTTAATTTTCTCTGAAGGTGTTAATGAACAGTGAATTGCTTAAGGGTACACTTGCTGACAAGGAAGAATAAAGGCAGGAAACCAGTGACAACAGGGAGTTTCAAAAACTGTTAGGAGCAAATTATAGATGAAATCTTCTGTAGAACCTCAGATTAAATAGATTAAAGTGGGACTGTTTGTCTCCAGCTCCTGCTAAGTCTCCCACTCCCGCTCCATCCCATTCGTCTATTTTTGCAATTGTTGTTGGCCTTTTTCTTGAAGGTCTCCAGAGAAGAAGGTTCTATGTCCTCTTAAGTCATGGTTTATTAAGGGCCAAGTGATGACTGGGTAATCTTGGGAGGTGTTTTCTTCCTCTAGAAGGGTTTCCTCCAAGCCTAGGGCCTTCCACTGAGAAATCAAGAGCCAGGTAGAAAAGAAGCTGGGCTGAAGCTAAACAAGGGTTTAGGATCTGTGGACCCCAAGTCATACTTTGCTAGTAACAACTTGAGAGTGAGTGTCTGAGGTTCCATTCATCTGGTGTGACTGAGAAGGCAGTGTGAAAGCCTGTAAGTTACAGAAGGACACAGAGGGGATATTTACACTATACCACTGACCTTTGCAGAAGGCCTAGTCTTTTTCCTCCCCTAATTCTCCAGAGTTCTCTGTCTTCGCACCCACCTCACCTTAGACTCATCATTCTATTAATAGTTGTTTTTACCATGAGAGCACACACACGGCCCCCAGATGGTGGTTTGAGCCTCACATCAACAGAGTGGCCTGACAGAGACGGCTTCAGCTTTGAGCGGAGAGGAGGGCGATGGGCCATGACTCACTCTAGGAGTTTCCATCATCTGTGCTGGCCAGTCAGCCCATCCATCATCTGTGGTTTGTCTCATCCTGCCTAAGCCTATTAGCTCATCTCTTTTTGCCAACTTGACATTCGGTTCTCTTCCTTTGTTGGAGCCCCTGAGACTGTCTGCCGCATTACCTTCTTATGTGATCATTGTCCCATACGGTGTCATTTGCAGATAATAGTAACATGCCATTTACAAGCTCCTGGATCACCAATAAAAATGTTAAATGAGTCAGAAGGTGACACCTCGCTTTTGCCATCTGCAGCATGTTGACATTTGTCATTACCTTTTAAGGCAAAAACCAGAGCCTGCAATTGTAGCAGTTTAAACTAGACCCACTCAAACTTGACTGTCGACATTCACAGTGACAACACCCTCATTAGCCATCATCATCAGTCTCATTCACCCACAGTGGTGGCCTCTGGAGGTGACCAAGGTGGGGAGAAGGGGAGCAAAGGGAGTTACGAGATCTGAGCGGATGGTGCCAGATCTGAGATTCAGTGGGTTTGGCTCTCTGGATACTTGGGAGTCTGCAAGTAAATATCAGTGACGTGTTGTCATGTTGTCACTGGGATAGCTTGGTGAAGGATGCATTGGCACAGGGGGTAGCTCTGCTGGGTCATTTGAGATACAAAGCAGATTCTTTTTGGTTTGAATTATCTGGCTGCCCTGCTACTGTGATGAATTGATACTTAAGCATGTACATAATCCAGAGACTTATAGGATATTAGTTATCTTAATTCCAGGGATGAACTATTAAATACTGATTTAAACATCCTTATTTTTCAACTTTATGGTTTGACATTTCTTTTTTTCTTTTTTATTAAGATAAAATCTCACTCTGTCTCTCAGACTGGAGTGCAGTGGTGTGATCACAATTCACTGCAAATTTCTCCTCCTGGGCCAAAGCCATCCTCCTACCTTAGCCTCCCTAGTAGCCGGGACCACAGGCATGTGCCATCATGCCCAGCTAATTTTTAATTTTTTTAAAAATAGAAATTGGATCTTACTATGTTACCCAGGCTTGTCTCAAACGCCTGGGCTTAAGTGACTGTCCCACTTGGCTTTCCAAAGTGGTGGAATTACAGGTGTGAGCCACCATGCCCGGCCTGGTTGACTTTTCTCTTTTTCATAAGTTATTCTGATTTTTAAAAAAATGTATTTTTGGTCTGGGTGTGGTGGTTCACACCTGTAATCCCAGTACTTTGAGAGGCCGAGGTGGGAGAATCCCTGGAGCCCAGGAGGTCAAGGCTGCGGTGAGCTGAGATTCCACCACTGCACTCCAGCTTAGGTGACAAAGCAAGACCCTGTCTAAAAAAACAAAGGGATTTTTTTGTATCTTTTTATCAATTCACTACTCTCCTTAATTATTAGCTTGACTTTACTTCTCAATAGGAAATTCTGTTTTTTTTTTTTTTTTTTTCTGGAAAATTGAACTTCCTCCCCCGTGTGTTTAACTCTGAACTGTATACATTGGTAGAACACAATCTTATACATTTCCATGTACTGTTCTTTTTGGTGTGTATTATTATTTTTTCTCTATATGGGTTTGAGCGATCCTTTGAAAGTTCATGCTGCAGGTGCTATTTCTGGGCCAATGAAATTTCACTTAGAAATTTTCTACTTTGGTTTCTTCACTTTTGATGGATTCCCAGGGTGGGCTGTGATTCTTATCCTTTTTTTTTTCCACCAGAGAAAGAAATGAGACATTGGCATAATGACAGAATGTATGAGGTGAGATAACGGTGACATCATAGTAACACCGGCTGTGACAGTGAGGCGGTCCCTGTCACAGAGAATTCTGGCAAGCCACTGTCATCGGTGATGGTGTACAGGGAAAGTGAAGCTAGAGAAATTCTGAAATCAAGGACTGGTTAGCACTGGAACTTGGAATGTCTGTGCTGGGAATCTGAAAGCAGGAAAAGAGAATTTTGGAATCAGCAGCCATACACATCACACTTATCATTTTTTGGAACAGTTTCTTGGAAAAGGCAGTAACACAGGCAGGAAGAGGGTGAAAAATCAGCCTCTGTGAACTTTTAACCATTTATTTAACTACAATTGATTGTGCCAGGCATTTAATTAAATGCTGTCCCTGCATTAATAATAATACTTTATTAAAAATTGATGGTGATAATATTATTATTATGGAGAACAATAATTCTCAACAATCCTCCATCAGCTCATTCAGCTTAGAGAGGTTAAGTAATGAAAGCTTTCCAAGGTCACACAGCTCATAAGAGGAAGAGCTTGAACATGATTCTATTTGACTGCAGAGTTCAAGCTCTTACCATTAATCTAAACGTTAGAGATGCAGAGATGAATCAAGATGGTGTCGGCCCTCAAAGATCTTATAATCAGATGAGAATGTAATGGAGTTTATGCAAGCACATTTTAAGAATGGTGTGATGAGAGTTATGATGGAAGCCTGCACAGGGATTGTTGGGGCACAAAGAGGGGCATATACAATTCTGCATAACAGGGGTATTGACTCAAGGTATTAGGTTGGTGCAACAGTAATTGCAGTTCTGCTGTTGCCTCAATGGCAAAAACCACAATTACTTTTGCACCAACCTAATAGAAGGAAGGGGTGATGAGCCAGGTCTTTAGAGATGGCTTGGCCAGAAATTGCCCTGAGACCACCACCACCTTTCTACACTTTCCTTTGACTCCCAAGTCACCAGGCAATCCTGGATTTGATTGTACTTTCAGTACAGTGCCTTTAATTCAGTAAGTGTTTATCGAAAACCCGCTCCATGAAACACTCTTTGCTGGAAGTTGAGTGGGAATACATAGAAAAGAGAAGACTCGGTTTCGACTCTGCAGTAGACAGCAACAGAGAACGAGGAATGCAGATGTGCAAAGCTCAAACAGTTCAGAGCAGAGGGAGGTGTGTGTGGGTGGGTCTCTCGGAAATCTCCAGGGTGAAGGCAGCTGCAGGGTCCCGAGGCAAGAGTGAGAGGGGGTAAAACTGGGGGAAGGGATGGTACTCCTGGCATGGGCACATGGCCTGTGTGAAGGCTGAGAGTTGGGACAACCGTACTGCTTTCAAAGGAGACGTGAGCTCTTCTGAAGCAGAGGATTCTGCTGTTGGTAACAAGGGATGTCAATGTGAGTAGGAGGGGAGAATCCTGCTCTGGAACTCCTTCCTAGTGTCAGGCACAGGACATTGTCCCTTCTCAACTGTGTTGCCTGCCAGCTGGCTGTGCTGCTGCAGAGCATGCTGCCTGCCCCAGTGGGGTTCTCACTTCTCCCCCATCTCTGCCTGTGATTGACTGACCTCCACCCAGCCACCCCACTGCTGGGTGGGGAGAGTCAGCTGCCTTTCACTCAGGTTGCCTGGTCACGGTCTTCTTAGCTAAATCCAGAGTGGCTTCAACTTCTGGACTTGGTATTTCTTATTTTTTTTAGAGACAGGGTCTTACTCTGTTACCCAGGCTTTGTAAATGACTTTTGAAGAAAGGAAACAGGAGGCAGTCTTGTTACCAGTGTTGTGGGAAGTGGTTTTGTCTTCCTGATGGTCCATTCTTAGATGTTTGGGTCAATTTCCTAAGCACAAATTGAGTGCCCGTTATGGATAACTTCCTGTGCTGGCCACTGAGGGCAATGCCCAGGTGTATTAGTTAAGCCTCTGCTTTACCTGCTGTAACTCAACAAACTAATAATTTTTAATAGGGCAGTATAGTGAATAAGGATGACACTTCAAAAGAAATGCGCACATCCTAATCCCTGGAATTTGTGAATGCGATCATATTTGGAAAAAAAGAAATTTACACGTGTAATTAAGTCGCTTGAGATGAGGAGATTATCCTGCATTGTTCAAGTGGGCCCTAAATCCAAAGACAAGAGTCCTTATAGAAAGGCAGAGGGAGATTTGAGACACACACAGGGAAAGTCGGGCAAACAGAGGCAGAGATTGGAGGGAGGCAGCTGCAAGCCAAGGAACTCTGACAGCTCCCAGAATCTGGAAGAGGCAAAGAAGGAGTTTCTCTGGAGGCCTTGGGAGGCAGCACAGCCCCTCTGACACCTCGAGTTCACACTTCTGGCCTTGAGAGCTGTCAGAGAATAAATTCCTGTTGTTTTAAGCCACCAAGTTTGCAGCAATTTGTTATAATAGCCACAAGAACCGATGTAAGTGGAGTTTAGAAAGTGCTATAGTAGACCACGCACTGCGGCTCATGCCTGTAATTCCAGCACTTTGGGACACCAAGGCAGGGGGATTGCTTGAGCCCAGCACTTTAAGACCAGCCTGAGCCATGTGGTGAAACCCTGTTTCTACAAAAAAATACAAAAATTAACTGGGTGTGGTGGTGCATGCCTGTAGTCCCAGCTATTCAGGAGGCTACGGTGGGAGGATCGCTTGAGGCTGAGAAGCGGAGGCTGCAGTGAACCGAGATCTCACCACTGTACTCCAGCCTAGGTGACAGAGTGAGACTGTCTCAAAACAAAACAAAACAAAAGGTACTACGGTAGAGTATGAAAACATGGTAGTTCTATTATTTAACATGCCCAAATATTTATTACATTTGATAACTAAAATAATTTGGTTTAACATAAACATGTTCTCCTCTCTGCAAGTTATAACATCATGAGTTTCAATGTTGACAAAACATATTAGTTTTTGTCCACAGTTTAAGATCTAAGACCTTCAAAGCAGTGTTTTCTTGACATGATTTGGACCTCAAAAATCAGAGCTCTTGGAAGTGCCAGCTTTTTAAAAATATATATATTTATTTTTTAATTTTAGAGATAGGGCCTTGCTCTGGCACCCAGGGTGGAGTGCAGTGGCATGATCATAACTCGGTACAGTCTCAAACTCCTGGGCTCAAGTAATCCTTTTGCCTCAGCCTCCCAAGTAGCTAGGGTTATAGGTGCATGCCAACACTCCTGATTAACTTTAATTTATATATATTTTTAAGAGATAGGGTCTTGAAACATTGCACAGGCTGTAGTGCAGTGGCTATTCACAGGCACAGTCATAGCCCTCTGCAGCCTGGAACTCCTGGCCTCATGCAATCCTCCTGCCTCAGCCTCCCAAGTAGCTGGGACTACAGTCCCATGCCACCATGCCTGGCTTTGACAGCTTTTTACTAGCCCTTGCATTTAACTGTCTCTCTCTCTCTCTCTCTCTCTCTCTCTCTCTCTCGTGTGTGTGTGTGTGTGTGTGTGTATGTGATTTGTATAACACCATGATGGCTTTTTTTTTTATTTTTAAGAGTAGAGATAGGTTTTTGCCACATTGCCCAGGGTGGGAGAGGGGGAGGGATCCCTGCCCACAGAGGGGAAGGGTCACGGCTTTGGCTTTTCCTGCCCAGGCTGGGGACAGGTGGCATAGAGGAAGGGAGTGAGTGCTGCCCCTTGGTCTTTGTTGGACCCTGAATGATGGGCCAGCTTCCTCTGGTCAGGGCAGGAACCGCATTCAGAGATGGGTACAGCAGGTGTAACGGCAATGGCACCAGCAGAGAGTGACCCTCCCACAACAGCCTGGCAGGGAGACAAGCAGGCTCTTTTGAAGTTAGCCCGGGAGTGCCCGGGTCATATGGGGAACCTCAGGCTATGTGTGCATCACCACACGCCAGTCCTTTCAGCATGAGTCACCAAATCAACTGGACTCTATAATTCACACTCAGGTTGAGCCAAGCGTGGTGGCTCATGCCTATAATTTCAGCACTTTGGGAGGCTGAGACGGGCAGATCACCTGAGGTCAGGAGTTCGAGACCAGCCTAGCCAACATGGTAAAACCCCATCTCTACTAAAAATATAAAAATTAGCTGGGTGTGGTGGCAGGCACCCAAATCCCAGCTATTTGGGAGGCTGAGGCAGGAGAATTGCTTGAACCCGGGAGGCAGAGGTTGCAGTGAACTAAGATTGTGCCATTGCACTCCAGCCTGGGCAACAAGAGCAAAACTCTGTCTCAAAAAAAAAAAAAAAAAAATTCCCACTCAGCATCTGTGCCCAAACTCCATCAATTACTTTATAATAAAATCACATCATGCTGTTTATTAATTAGCGCCTATGAGCTCCAGTAGCTTAGGGGGCAGGCGGGGTGGCCAATGCGAGACACCTCATGACCTCGTAGCTCTAGTTTGAATGGGGATAACCCGTGGTGTGGGGTGAGAGGGTGGTTCCCAGATGTAAACTACCAAGACGTCAAGGTAAACTCAGTCAGGAAAGAAAAACGAGTCTACCGCCAAGTTCAAAGAGGCATGAATTGGGAGAGGATGATGTAGTGATGTTCTTGCATGGTCTTTGAGCTTGTGGTCTGAACTTTCTCAGTAGACCATTTTATATCCTCTTGTCTAAAAAAAAAAAAAAGTCAACATTTCCCAGGTGTTTGGCACCCTGCTAAGTGCTTTCCATGCATCATCTCCTTTAATCCTCTCATGAACCGTCTCAGTACTGTTCTCGCTTTACAGATGAAGAAATTCCATGCTAATCCTGTACATGTGCATTCTTCGTGCACCCGTTCCACTTGATGAAGCCCCAAAGACAACATCTTTGTGTTTGTGCCTCCCCCTGTGGACAGCTAGCAGGTCTGGCTGCTGAGACCTCTGTGCTGCGGTCGTTAAGTGAGTGAAACAGCAAAGCAAACCGCAGGGCAGCACAGGCTGCCACACTCCCACCACAGGATCCTGGGGCTTAGGTTATATTGAGCTCTGAGCACTCGCAGACAGATGTGACTGGCCGTCCCACTCTCCTTCCAAGCTCTGTGGGAACCCACGCTGAGTCTTCAGGGCCTGACATCTCAAGGATCTCCTGCCTGGGAAATAACAAAGTGGCAGCTCCTGGTCAAGCACGGCGGCTCACACCTGTAATCATAGCACTTTGGGATACTGAGGTGGGAGGATCACTTGAGGCCAGGTGTTTGAGACTAGTCGGGGCAGCATAGTGAGGCCCCATCTCTATGAAATTTAAAGAATTAGCCGGGGGATGGTGGCACATGCCTGCAGTCATGGCAACTCAGAAGGCTGAGGCAGGAGGATATTTGAGCCCAGGAGTTCAAGTCTGCAGTGAGCTGTGATGGTGCCACTACACTCCAGCTTGGGAGACAGAGTGAGACCTGTTTCTAAACCAACCAACCAACCAGCCAACCAACCAACCAACCAACAAAAACAAAGTGACTGTTCCTCCACCAAGGAGCCATGGTTAGTGGTTAGTATGCATATCTTGTATTCTCATCTCACTGCCACAAGTCACAATTTAGGGATCTCCTTTACATTCAAGCATGATCACATATTTCCCATATAGGAAACAGGGCAGACAAGGCTGCTGAGCCTCAGACATAAAAAGATCTACCCCATAGTTTACTGGCGAAGGAAGGAGTTTCTTCCAAGGTTTGACGTCTTTTCACTCTACAGGTTCAATGTTTCTTAATCACCTTGGTTCAGATCAATACGTGATGATTCAAGGTACCATTGCAGGAAGATGCCATTTGTGTGCTCTGGGGAGTGGTAGGATGGGGTACAGGACATTGGGTGGAGGACAGGTTGAGAAGGAGCTCTAGACAGCTGGCAGCTGTCATCACCAAGAGAGATGACAGAAAAACAAGTGGAAGCTTCAGTTGGAATTGGGCGAGAGAGAGGTCAGCACCAGCACTGACTGGACCAGCGATGCTCCTTCCATCTGTACATCTGGCTTTTAGTACAGAGAGTTAGAACCAGGAATTCAAGATAAAAAGAAGTTTGAGTGCTTCTTAAGAGATGAGTCAAGGACCTGGGCAGAGGGCGAGTCCAGGTTCAGAGTCCACTCAGACCAGACATCAGGGTCAACCCCACTCACCCAGGCCAAGTGCATTAGTCAGGGTTCTCTAGAGGGACAGAACTAATAGGATATGTGTATATATGACAGGGAGTTTATTAAGGAGAATTGACTCACATGTTCACAAGGTAAAGCCCCACAACAGGCTGTCTGCAATTTGAAGAACAAGGAAGCCAGTGGTGGAGCTGTCTGAATCCCCAAATCTCTAAAGTATGGAAGCCAATAGTGCAGCCTTCAGTATGTGACCAAAGGTCTGAGAGCCCCTGATAAACCACTGGTGTAAGTCCAAGAGGCCAAAAGCTGAAGAACTTGGAGTCCGATGTTTGCGGGCAGGAATCATCCAGCATGGGAGAAGATGAGGGCCAGAAGACTCAGCAAGTCTGCTCTTCCATCTTATCCTGCCTGCTTTATTCTAGCTGCACTGGAAGCTGATTAGATGGTGCCCACACAGGCTGAGGGTGGGTCTGCCTCTCCCAGTCCACTGACTCAAATGTTAATCTCCTTTGGCAATACCCTCACGGACACATCCAAGATCAATATTTTGCATCCTTCAATCCAATCAAGTTGACAGTATTAATCATCACACCGAGTGTCCAGGAGACAAATACTCTAAGTTCAGTAAATCTCTCTCTTTTCCTTCTTTCCTTTTCTCCCCCTTGTCTTCTTTTTCTTCTCTGCTCCCCTCTGCTGTAGTATTTTTTTAAAATAGTATTTAGTTCTTGGATAAACCTTTCAGAAGAGAAACTGTGCCATGGATAACTGGACTAATTCATTTCCACACCTAAGGGGTGTGAATATCTGTGGTCTATGAAGAACGTGGGTCTTCAACTCACCAGTGTGCAAAGTAAAAATCAAAGCAACCCTCTCACCTTACTTCCCTTCCCCCACTAATAATGTTTAAAAAAATGTCGTATGGGCACAGTGGCTCATGTCTGTAATTCCAGCACTTTGGGAGGCCTAGGTGGGGGAATCTCTTGTGCCCAGGAGTTCCAGACCAGCCTGGACAACATGGCAAAACCCCGTCTCTACAAAAAACATAAAAATTAGCTGGACATGGTAGCACCTGCCTGTAGTCCCAGCTACTTGGGATGCTGAGGTGGGAGGTTCTCTTGAGCCAAGGAGGTTGAGTCATGATCACACCACTGCACTCCATCCTGGGTGACAGAGTGAGACCCTGTCTCAAAAACAAAACCTTCCCCCCTCCAAAAAAACCCTCAAACCCTTTCATTAAAATTCATGAGAAAGTAGACATTGTGTCAATGTTTCAGAAGTAATACATATGAATAAATCATTCATGCAACAAAAGCAATCATATTATAAAACTGAATTTATTTAGCAATACTCTCTCTTTCTCTTTTGGAGACAGGGACTTGCTGTGTTGCCATGGCTGGTCTCAAATTCCTGGGCTCAGGTGATCCCCCTGCCTCAGCCTGTCTAGTAGCTGGGATTAGAGGCAGGGACTACCGCACTCAGCTGGTTCTTTAATAAACACACCATGAATTGTATTCACTCAGGAATCACTTCTAGAGACTCACTAGGTTACAGATCTTCTTTGAAGACTGTAGGACTTTGCAAGTATCAGAGGCAGCCTGGGTAACACCAGATAAGAAAATGACCCATTGTGAATGTGCTGAGTCCACATTTAATAACCAACATTTAAGGGGTGCCCTTAAATGTGCCAAGCACTACGTTATGTGCCAAGTTAACTATGTGCCAAGCACTATGTTAACATACTAATACGTGTAATTTTACTTAATCACAAAACAGCACTGTGAGGCAGATATTAACAAAAAAGAATCTGAGACTCATAGAAGGAATACAACCTGCCTAACTTGGCCCTGGCAAGTAAGTGGGAGCACTGGGCTTTGAAATGGTGTCTTCTGAATTGAATTCCTGGGTTCTTTCTAGCCTACTGTCATTGCTTTGAATTCCTTGGACAAAATGACCCACAAAAATACAGAACTTTACCTTCTCATTGCCTGTGTCAGCTATGGCGAAGGAAATATACATAGGTGGGGAAGAGGCAAAAATCGGGGTGCATTTGTAAATAGGTCGGTGCATGAAACAAACAGGAAGACATAAAGTCTTTTCCTCTTGGGTCATCAGACACTGATAAAAAGCAGAGGATAACGATGCAAACCTGTGAAGGCTTACCACAGCTGTGAAGTGTTCATGATATGAAGCTTCGATGGAAGAGTGACTTTTCCACAAATATAATGGGGAATAGTTATTCAATACCTTGTGCAAATGGTGAGGATGAAGATAATTGTGATTTTTTTTTTTAAAGAAAAATTTTGTTTAGCTGGAAAGTCATGAAG
Source organism: Ateles fusciceps (assembly GCA_036589455.1). Classification (NCBI taxonomy): domain Eukaryota; kingdom Metazoa; phylum Chordata; class Mammalia; order Primates; family Atelidae; genus Ateles; species Ateles fusciceps. The sequence goes on along the minus strand of JAZHEH010002554.1, from coordinate 12,302,995 downwards.
AAGCAATGTCATCTCAGAGACCTAATAAGGCATGATGGTCCTGGACTTAATGGCTGTGGGAGCTGTTCATTTGTGACCTCAGAGCCGGGCTGCTGCTCCTGGCGCATGCTCCTGAGAGTTATTCCACCTTGGAGTTAAAACTCCACTGTGCTAGGACCATTGGGAAACCATAACACACACCCTGGTGATTATATTTCCGTGGACTGAGAAAAGCAAGATGGAGCCACTTCCTGATCTGGCTGCCTTCGCCCAGAGTCTGTTCCTAGGGTGGGGCAGGTGGGCCATGACCCTAAGATCCTAGCCTCTCCTTCTTCTAGCCCAGCCCACTCCATGAAACCAGAAAATGGAACCCTGCACAGGCCTGGACTGAGGGCCATGTTCACTTTTGACATCTTTGTGACTCTGGCAGGTCAGGGACCCATCCTTCTCCCCTTCCTCAGCCCCCTCAGAATCTCCAGGATGTCCCTGGCTGAGGTTTGGGTCCTCAGGATGGGACAAGACTGGGGCAAGTGTGGTGGCCCATCAGTGAAAGAGCCAGAGGGAAGGTGATGGAGTTTGGATGTTGTCCTCTCTGAATCTCATGTTGAACTGTAATCCCAGTGTTGGAGGAGGGGCCTGGTGGTAAGTGATTGGATCACGGGGTGGAATTCTCAGGAATGGATTAGCACCATCTTCTTGGTTCTGTCCTCACCATAGTAAATAATTTCTCTTGACATCTGGTTGTTTAAAAATGTGGCACCGCTACTGTCTCTCTTGCTCCTGCTCTTGCCATGTGACGTGCCTGCTCCTACCATAAGTAAAAACTCTCTGAGGCTCCCCAGTAGCTGGACAGATGCTGGTGCTATGCTTCTTGTACAGCCTGCAGAACTGTTAGTCAATTAAACCTCTTTTCATGATAAATTACCCAGCCTCAGTGTTTCTTTAAAGCAATGCAAGAATGGCTTAAACACAGAGAGCATAGCTGAAATTATTGGGAGAAAGTCAAAGTCCAAAGTCAGGAACACCAGCTTGAAAGTCAAATTAAGAGTTAAGCCATTCCCAAAGTGTGGGACAAGTCTTGGAAATGTGCAGAACTGGAATGGAAGAAGAGACAGGTCAGGGTAAAGAGAAGCAGACTCCAAGCTCTGTATGATTTCCCCGTGTGGAAACTTGTTGCCCTTCTTGACCTACCACAGGCCAGCCATCCTGGGCTTTCTTTCAGTCCCTCACACATCCCAGGCAGGCTCCAGTCCCAGGACCTCTGCACCTGTTGTCCCCTCTGTCTGGAATGTCCTAGCCCTGATATTCTCAGTACTTAGATACCAGCTCAGATGTGACCTCTCAAAGAAGGCTTTCTCATTCTCCCTAGATAAATGTAGTAACTACCTCCTAAGTCACAATTGCATTGCCCTAATTTTATAGTATCAATTACTGGTATTACAGTGCTACAAGTATGTATGTATGTATGTATGTATGTATGTATGTAAGTGGTCTGTCTTCCCCAACGAGATGGAAATTCCAAGAGGGTGGAGACTTTACTTTGTTCTCTGCTGTATCACTAGCACCTAGAATAATGCGAGACACTTAGCAGGCACTCTCTAGATACTGCTGAATGAATGGAGATCCTGGCTGATGGCTGGGACCAGTGTGGACATGTAAATGGCTGTCTGATTGGCTGCTGGTCATTGATCAAGGATCAAGGAAATCTTTCTGCATAAATCTGGGGAAGAGGGTGAGGACAAGTTTTCATCTCATTTGGCTCAAAGTAAGAACCAGTCCCTGCTTCCATTGCAAAAGGGGAAGTGGAGCACTTGTCTGGGTTTGGTCAGACCCTGGGACTTGCTACATTGGAACACCAAGTAGAAACATGGCCAGAGAAAACAGATTGTCTGAAAGCATCGTTGGGAAGGTGCTATGAAACTGAGAGAGCCCTGGCTGAAATGTGGGAGCAGGATTTGCACATAGGTTTATGTATTAGAACGTGTCAGCTGCTATTACAAACCCCCAAATATATAATGACTCCAACATAGTAGAAGCTAATCGCTCCCTCAGTGTCTCAAATAGGTGTTCTTGGTTAGCAGGCAGCTCTCTTCTAGGCCGTGACTAAGGCTTGCAGGCTCCTTCATCAATGCTCCATCAGCTTGACATGCAACTCCCAAGGTTCCCATTCTGGGCTGCCTGAAGCCAGGAGAAGAGGAAAGAAAGGGTGAAGAAGGCGCACTACTTTGCTAATGAGCTCAGCCCAAAGAACACACACCAATTCTGCTCCTGCTCCTCATTGTGGACTGGGACACTGTACCCCACTACACATCAGGAAGCAGGAAGTGTGGTTTAGGCTGAGCAGTCACTTCCGCTCATAATGCCATGCCCTGGAAGGGGAAGCGTCAGTTGGGGCGGATGCTTCTCCCTCTCAGAGGCTTGCAGTGAGTTTTTCTCAGGGATCACATTGCCCCTTTACTACAGCATTAGTTTAAACTGGCTGTTCTATGGGGCAGGGCTGGTGGCCAGTAGGACTCATGACAAAGGCAGCCAGTGGAACACATGGATTATGCTTCTCAGTGGTTTGGTAGCTACGATTGTAAAGATAGGAGGGTGTGGGTGTGACAGGTGCAGAAATTCCCCACTTATGCCTTCCCTGAACCTTCCATCTCTATCCCTTGGTTAGCAGCCCAAATGTATCCAGTTCTGGGTCCAACATTCCCAAGTACCTGGGACCATTTCCTTGGAGTGTCTCTGGCACCTGCAATCTCTGAGTGTGTAGGCCTATGGAGGTCATTTTGCCCTCTGCTTCCTCTGCCCCTCAACCCAGCCCCCTACCTGCCAATGACCTGAGAAGGGAGCAGATAAGATGTGCTATTCCGCATCAGAAAAGTGGCTTTCCTCTCCCTAGTTCCCAAATGCAGGAGTGGAAAGGATCAAGATTAAGATGGGCATCTGAACATGAACAGCAGTTGAAGAGATGTCAAGTATGAATGTTGTGAACGCATTTTCAATGACTCTATAGAGGTATTGGAAATGACTTTAAGTTTTAGAAAAAAAATTATTTTCCATTTACTGAGTATCCTTTTTCGTTATACAAATAATCTATGGATGACAGTTTAATGCTGCTCCATGCAGTGCTAATTTGTTAGAGCACCATTTGTCTCTGGAGCATTTTCCTAAAATAGATATGTGTGTGTGTATGAAAAATGATCAGTTACAAAAAACAGCATGTAACTTGTGTTTTTTAATATAAAACTTCCATTCTCTGAATGTTTTTGAAGCTAGGAGCAACATTACAAACTTTGAAAGAAACCCCAAACTACAACTTTGAATCAATTCCTTAAACAAAATTAGAAATGATGGGTTCCAAATTCTAACTTATGGGAAGCCTTGGTAGGCTCTATCTTGAGGTGAGTCCTTTGAAAATTTCAGTGCAGGTTGCTCTACTGCGTGTCTTAGCTAGGTAAACATGTGACAGTTAGAGAACCTTAACCAAAGATGATGGTGAACCAAGACACCCCTTATAGACCAGTGTGGTGGGGCCAAGGTCCCATTTAAAATTAAAATTAAAACTAAACATGCTTTGTTTCTTATCATCATGATTGCAGTTTCTTTCTTCATGTTTCCTGACACATAAGAAGCAGCAGCAAAAGGCCTTCTAAGTCATTCCATTGTTTAATTATATAGATTTTATTTTACTTCCTGGAAAAGCAGTTCTTTAGCTAGAAAGCTCATAATAACAAAAAATATTAAAAACTGTGTTTGTTGTAGGAAATCGTAGTCATTTACTTTTTTTTTTGAGACAGAGTCTCATTCTGTTGCCCAGGCTGGAGTGCAGTGGCACCATCTCAGCTCACTGCAACCTCCACCTGCCAGGTTGAAGTTATTCTCCTGCCTTGGCCTCCCAAGTAGCAGGGATTACAGGTGCCCACTACCACGCCCAGCTAATTTTGGTATTTCTAGTAGAGACACGGTTTCACCATGTTGGCCAGGCTGGTCTCGAACTCCTGACCTCAAGTGATCTGCCTGCCTTGGCCTCCCAAAGTGCTGGGATTACAGGCGTAAGCCACCGAAACTGGCCTGTGATCATTTACTTAAACCACAAATTGTTTGTATAGGAAATTGAATTTGCTTACTTAAGCTGTGTATGAACTCCCCCAGTCCCATGTTAATTAACCCACCACTCTCATAAATGAATTCACTAGCTTTATATTAATTGACTTTCCACTAGATATACTGTGTGTATTCTCTTGTTAGTCAGAAAGCAACCAATTCTAATCTCGTTTTCTCCTTTTGAAATAATGGGTGACTCATGCAGATTTTGACCCAAATGTAGTGTAGAGTGTCATTCTTCCACAATATGCTCTCGTACAGTGAAAGCTAACTCTTCAGATTATACTTTTTTCTCCATATACATTGGTTTTTCTATGTCAGGGCAATGGTCATTAACGTACCACACTGCAAATATTTTCAAAGGATGACTGCTTTATCATTCTGTCCTGAGTTGAGTGTATTTTGCAATGCATGTTGTTTAATCTCTGTCTGCCAGTTATTTTGTGTTCTGGTGAATTGTCTTAACCCATAATAGTTCTCAAAGGTGTGTGAGTAATGAGAACCACATGAGAACATCATGATAGATATTCAAGTGCAAGTTTCATGGCATCCGGAGTTTATTCAAGGACATTGTGGAAGAAGCAGAGGGTAAAGTTCAGGAAGCAGTCAGGGCTTTGTGGATATCCTTTGACATGATGAATAACACCACAAAAACAATTGCAACCTGGGAATGATTGCCTGGTAATAGAACAAATGGAGGTCAGAAGAAACTGGGCAGAGAGTCTTGTTTTGACTTCAGGGGATTAGAAGAGAAAATGCCATTATTACCAGCGTACGACTCCAGGGCTGTATCTTTACCAGAGGAAATGCTACAACCACCTTGAGGCTCTGATAAAGTCAATGCTCAATTTCCAGGAATGTGTACCCCCCACCCCAGTACCTCCATCGAGTCAAAGCAGTGTTTACGTTATTGCATATAGTTAAAAAACTAACCATCCAGAGAGAAGAAAGTGAAAAATGCAAGTCTCCATCCTCTCTTTTCCAGTTCCATTCTCTAGGAGTGGCCATTGTTAGAGTTTCAGAAATTTCTATAGATGATAACAGGGGAAAATTTCAGGCCATACATTCAGGTGGCAGGAAGTAGAATTATTAATAGCATATTTTCCTACAACATAAATTACTTCTATTTTTTTTAAAAAATTTATATACTTTTATTCACTTTTTAAAGGAATAATCCATTTTTTATTAATTTATTTTAGCAATAGTTAAGAATATCTATTATACTTTAAGCTCTGGGGTACATGTGTAGATTGTGTGGGATTGTTACATAGGTATACACATGCCACGGTGGTTTGCTGGATCCATTCCCCAGTCATCTACATTAGGTATTTCTTCTAATGTTATCTCTCCCCAATCCCCCACCCCCTCTATCCCTCCCCATATCCCCCAGCCCCCAAAAGGCCCCAGTGTGTGATGTTCCCCTCCTGTGTCCATGTGTTCTCATTGTTCAACATCCACTTATGAGTGAGAACATGTGGTATTTGGTTTTCTGTTCTTGTGTCAGTTTGCTAAGAATGATGTTTCCAGCTTCATCCATGTCCCTGCAAAGGACACGAACTGATCCTTTTTTTATGGCTGCATAGCATTTCATGGTGTATATGTGCCATATTTTCTTATCCAGTCTATCATTGATGGGCATTTGGGTTGGTTCCAAGTCTTTGCTATTGTAAACAGTGCCGAAATGAACATACGTGTTCATGTGTCTTTATAATAGAATGATTTATAATCCTTTGGGTATATATTCAGTAATGGGATTGCTGGGTCAAATGGTATTTCTATTTCTAGATCCTGGAGGAATTGCCACACTGTCTTCCACAATGGTTGAACTAATTTATATTCCCACCAACAGTGTAAAAGTGTTCCTATTTCTCCACATCTTCTCCAGCATCTGTTGTCTCCAGATTTTTTAATGATTGCCATTCTAACTGGTGTGAGATGATATCTCAATTTGGTTTTGATTTGCATTTCTCTAATGATCAGTGATGATATATGTTCGTTGGCTGCATAAATGTCCTCTTTTGAAAAGTGTCTGTTCATATCCTTCACCCACTTTTTGATGAGATTTTTTTTCTTGTAAAAATATAGAATGCTTCATGAGTTTGTGTGTCATCCTTGTACAGGGGCCATGCTAATCTTCTCCGTATTGTTCCAATTTTAGTATATGTGCTGCTGAGGTGAGTACAATTACTTCTATTTTCAAGCTGCCACTGGGAGGTGTGAACTTAAGCACAGACATTTCAGGGTTTACCCCTGCCCTTTCCTGGAGTTGTGATTGAGCTTTGAGGGGTGATGGATGGAGGGTGATGGGGTGCGAGGTGTGAAGTGGATGAGGTAGGAGCTCCTTGGTGTCGATTGCCACCCAGCATTCTGGGGCTCTTGCCCCATTCAGTATCCAGCCAGTGGCCCATGCAGAGAGCTGTTGCAGATTTTCTCATTCTGGTTTCAAGGCCTCTGAGATCTGGCTTCTCAGTTACTTCTGGGACCCTTCTGGGTGCCTCAGGAGACACATGATTCTCCTCATTCTTGAGTGGGTGTCGCACAGGGCAAATGTACACTGTCTCAGGGCCACCCTACTTGGTTGTCTCTGCTCTTCTGCTGCCATGTCCTGCAGCACATAAGGAACTCTGGAATGTTTGCCACCTCCCTGTAGTGAGGCCATGTCTTCTCTGCTCTCGGATCTCCCAGTGTGTCTGGGGTTTCTACCATATCCTTCCCTGGTGCTGGTTAGAAAAGGCCCTTTCTTAGGGACCCAGTTACAATTAATTCATTTCCCTTTCCTGGTCCATGGAATCTCTTTTAGTCTGAGAGTGAGCAAAAATGGGTCCAACTGAACACACATTCTTCCAACATGATGGCTTGTGGCATACATGATGTGCATTTCGAAAGCCAGTCTTATAACTGGGTTTGAGTCTTATAACTCAAAATCATCAGCTTTCAAACCTCTCAAAGCTATTATGGCAGCAGAATCAATAGCCTGTTTAAAAATTCCAAAGCCAGGAATTGACATCTTTGTTCTCTGTGTAGTGTTTCCCTGAGGCAGTGCCCGTAGAATATTCTGACTGCCACTGGAATGGCAGAAAGGTCACAGAGAAACAGGAAATATCAAGAACAAAGATTACATCACTATTCAAATAGTTCACCATTGTAAATGTTTATCCTTTGAAAAAATACTCACAGGATCAATATTAACCCTCTACACCTTGTCTTTTCTGTTTTTCTGTTTAATTTTATATTTTGTAGACATTCCCATAACATTGCATATGGACCAAACTTATTCTTTCAAACATTAGCTTTCAATTATTTTATATGGCTGTATCATAGTTTATTCGAATAGTTTAGTCAAACAATGTTGTCTTGTTTCTTTCTTTCCTGTTTTTTTTTTTGAGACAGGGTCCTGCTTTGTCACCCAGGCCAGAGTGCAATGTTGAGTTCATGACTCACTGCACCCTGGGACTCCTGGGCTCAAGTGATCTTCCCACCCTGTCTCTAGTAGCTGAGACTACAGACACATGCCACTGCACCCAGCTAATTTTTAAATATTTGTTGAGATGGGGTTTTATTATGTTGCCCAGGCTGATCTCAAACACCTGGCCTCAAGTGATCCTCCGGCCTCAGCTTCCCAAAGCACTGGGATTACAGGTGTGAGCCACTGCATGCAGCCTGGTTTGTTATTACAGAAAATGCTCCGGGTAGGTGAGGTGGCTCACACCTGTAATCCCAGCACTTTCGGAGGCTGAGGTGGGCGGATCACCTAGGTCAGGAGTTCGGACCAGCCTGGCCAAAATAGTGAAACCCTTGCCTCTACTAAAGATACAAAAATTAGCCAGGTGTGGTGGTGGATGCCTCTAATCTCAGCTACTCAGGAGGCTGAGGCAGGTGAATCACTTGAGCCTGGGAAGCGGAGGTTGCAGTGAGCTGAGGAAGAAAAAGCTCCAACGGGGGATGACCTGCTGCAACATTACACCTTCAGGGCTTCCGCGGAAGGGGTTAAGCCCTTTGAGTAAATAGTTTTCTACAAATAGTACATTTTTTCCTAGCATTTCTGAGTGTGTTATTTCTCTGAGTTAAATAGAGAAAGATCTGTCCGCTTAGGATAAATTTGGCTAGTGGTGAGCTAAGACCCTCCAGGAGCTCACCTGAAAATCATCCCAGGCCCTGAGCCCATGGAAAAGGCTTCTATAGGTGGCAGTGCCTCAAGGCTTCATGTTGGACATAAAGTTTCCTTGAACTATCAATGAAACATGGTGATCACCTGCTGGTGGTCTCCTCTAAGACAGCCCCAGTTTAGTCAAGAGTCAAGAGGACAACCCTATAATTGTTCGACTCAGGATCTTTGAATTAGTCCATGGGAGTTCTCTGGGGGAAAAAAAATAATTGGCCTGATTGAACCTTAGTACATAGCAGATGCTCTTAATACCAAACATAGGTAGCTAAAACCAGTATTTACAAATTTCAATTTATAAAGTCAGGAATATATAATGGAAACAGTTATATGGCTATTTTTAATATTAAAATATGCTATTGCTATTTAAATAGCTTTAAAAATTAAAATTCCTTCAGTAAATACTACCTCTGGGCTATAAAAAAATACTAAAATTTTTGCGCTAGTGGCTCTGACTCTGTAGCAAGTAGGGAGAATATCAGCTTATGTTGGAAAATTAAAAAAAAATTATTCATGCATATAACCAATGTTTATTGGATATAAATGTCTACTGGATATGTGCTGTGTGAGAGACCCTGTGTTAGGCTTCCAATATCATTGATCTCATCCATACTCCCATCAGCATCCTCACAAAATACTAATATTCATTTTCTGTTTAGCATTTCCTTTCCTATCCCCCCTCTATTCCAGGCTGCTGTTAACATTAGTTTGACACTCTGGGGTCAGGAGGGGACAAAGCACACAGCACATTTCCCAGTCTGCCCCCCACACCTATGTCTTGTTCACATCAGGCCCCTTAGTTCACAACTGAGAACCACCTACCTGGAAACGAAGGTGACACATTCTGCCCCCAAGAACAGGAAGGGAGATGTTGTTATCAGGGAGGGGGGAGACTTTCACTAAGACAAGAGAGACTGATATGTGTAAAATTCTTAGCATGGTGCCTGACCAATGATATGCACTCAACAAATGCTTCTGCTATGACTACTGTCCTCGTCTCTAGGTTGGCTGCCTTCTGCAGTGTCCTTATGGCCCTTCCACACGTGTTCTTGTTGAGAGAGCAATTTCTTCCTCTACTTACAAGGACACAGTCCTATTGAATTAGGATTCCATCTTAAAACCAATCTCATTTAACTTCAGTTACCTTCTTAAAGGTCCTGTCTCCAAATACAGTCACATTGGGGTGTTAAAGAAGAAATTATTCAATGATATTTGTTAAAGCATGATAGGGAAGACTTTATTCAGGGTCATTGAGTTGGCTATAGAGACCACTGCAATGGATCTTGCAATGAAGGAGAGAGATTGGGATCAACTTTGAATACAGCATGGGCAAGTGGAACTTTATAGTCAAGGAGCAGGGTGGGTGTTGGTGGATGGGAAATTACTAAGAGGAAACATCAGAGGTAAGTGGGATTGTGGCTGAACCCACTTAACAAGATTCTAGTTGAAGTCAGGCCAGGATCATCACACATCACCTGGGGGATGAGGAACCTGATCAGATGTCACGAACGATCTGATGTTGAGGATGGGGGGTGTTTTGCTAAACTGACTGATGTGGTTAGGCTTTCTGTCCTCACCCAGGTCTCATCTTGAATCGTAATCCCCATAATCTCCATAGTCCCCACAGGTCAAGGGAGAGACCAGGTGGAGGTAATCGAATCATGGGGGAGGATTTCCCTCATGCTGTTCTCATGATAGTGAGTGAGTTCTCGCGAGATCTGATGGTTTGATAAGGGCTCTTCCCACTTTGCTTTGCGCTTCTTCTTCCTGCTGCCTTGAGAAAGGGGTGTCTTGCTTCCCCTTTGCCTTCTGCCTTGATTGTAAGTTTCCTGAGGCCTCCCCAGCCATGTGGAACTGTGAGTCAGTTAAACCTCTTTTCTTTATAAATTACCCAGTCTCAGGGAGTTCTTAATAGTGGTGTGAGGATGGACTAACACTGATTTAGCAGGATTCTTTGCTAAAACTGGGCTTTACAGGGGGAGTGGCACAGGTGAACTTAGTGGATAAGTTTAAAAGCTTTGCTAAGTTTTGGTCAACAGAGAATCTTTTTCAGGGGGTTAGGGCTTCATCATATCAATTTTGAGGGGCACAGTTTAGCTTATAATGCTACATAAGGCTTTTGTGCAAATGCTTTATTTTTCCAAGTATATTGGTTTGCCATTATTGCATAGTAATTACTTCACAACACAGTGGCTTGAGACAACAGTGATTTATTAGCCTTCATGAGCCTGTGAGTCAGCTGGGGCTCAGCTGATGTAGGTTGGCCTGCTACTCACTCTGCTTCAGTTTTAGGCAGCTGGGAGAGCTCTACTCCAGATGTCTCTCATCCTTCTCTTGGGTCCAGTGGGTTAGCCCGGGCATGTTCTTCTAGTGGTGAAGGCAGAGTCACCACTGCGCAGGGTAAGCCCTTGCCTGTGACTTACCTACCAACATCTCATTGGCCAAAGCAAACCATAAGACCAAGCCCCAAGTCAAGGGGTGGAAAAATGCTTTTATTTATTTAGAGATAGGGTCTGGCTCTGTTGCTCAAACTGGAATGCAGTGGTGCTATCATAGCTTACTGCAGCCTCAAACTCCTGGGCTCAAGTTGTCTTCCCACCTCAGCCTGCTGAATAACTGACTCGAGGCAAGCACCACCATGGCTGGCTTAATCAAGAATTTTGGTAGAGAGGTTTTACTGTGTTTCCCAGGCTAGCCTCAGATTCCTAGCCTTAAGCAATCTTCCTGCTCCGGCCTCCCATGATGTTGGGATTACAGGTGTGAGCCACTATGCCCGGCCTACTGGACTGAAAAGTCACATGGCCAAAAGTTTGTGTGCAGGAAAGGATGAAGAATTGAGGTGATAATGAAATCTACCAGTCTGTCTTCTTGGCCACAATGATTTGCATTTTTCTCACATGCAAAATATGCTCACCTCATCCAAACTTTCCACAGGCAAGACACAGGCTGTGAAATTTGCTAAGCTAGTAAAATGTGCATATTTTCTAATGTCCTCTTCAGACACATCCACAGAAGTGATGAGGAGAAAAAAGGACATCGCAGAGGGCAAAGCCAAGAGGTATGGAGAGTGGTGTATAAGGAGCTACTCCAGGGAGCAGAACAAGGACCAAGGTAACATTGCTTACCCCCAAAATGGGGAAGACTTCACAACATTTGATGAGGATATTTCAATTTGTTTGGACTAATAATGGCTGCATGCCTGCAATTCTTCACTATTTCAAAAGGAAAGGCTTATTGCAATTATACTATTTCTCCACTGTGTCTCAGGAATATGGAGGTAGATAATTTTATAACTCTCCAAATTATGAGTCACATCCAAACCTAATACAGATCACAAGATCCTAGACTTTGAGTCTGAAGCTATGGTGGAATGAGACTTAGAGGTTCTTGCAATAGTGAAAAGGAGTTTGTTGGTGAAAAGTACCATTCAATGCTGCAGGGACCTGGTTTGAGTATGCTTTTTTCTACTATGTAAACACACAGGGATCCTTCCCCTAGGAACCCATTCTTCCATTATCCATACTGGGAAAATTGTAAGCAATGGTAATACTAGCCCCAATCTATACTCACCTGATGCCGAACAGGTAATTTGCTTTTATTTATTTGACAGGGTCTCACTTTATTGCCCAGGCTAGAGTGCAGTGGCGTGATCATAGCTCACTGCAGCTTTGATCTCCTGGGCTCAAGTGATACTCCCACCTTAGCATCCCAAGTAGCTGGGACAACAGGCATGCACCACCATGTGCACTGGCTAATTTTTTCGATTTTTAGTAGAGATGATGTCTTACTGTATTGCTCAGGCTGGTATGGAACTCCTGAGCTCAAGTGATACTCCTACCTCAGCATTTCAAAGTGCTGGGATTACAGGTGTAAGTTATGGAACCTGGTATTAAGTTTTAAAAAATTATCTTTTGTTTTATAAAAATCTTAGTCTTAACTAGGGAGAGAGGCAACCTTGGCTTTTAACCATTTCTTAGGATAGGGCCTCATACCAGTCTGTTACTGAGCCCAGGGGAAACTTGTCATCTTGATTTTCCTTCTATACCAGGACGGTGAGAAGATGAGTAAAGAGAGAAGAATCTAGTGGGAAGCGGGTGGGGTGGTTTGATCACATTCTGCAGCACAAGTTGGCCATTGTCTTGGTAATAATGACTAATATTTTTGAGCACACACACAGGTATTGAAGTGGTTCTAAGCACTTTACATGTTTTAGCCTAGTGACTCTATGAGGCAGGTACTACTCCCACCCCAATTTTTCAGATAGAAAACTGAAACACAGAGTTTAAGAAGTTTTTCCAAGGTCCTGGAGCTAATAGGTTGGGATATAAACCTGGGCAGAATGATTCACGATCTGTAGGCTTAACCACTGTATTAGTCCATTTCACGCTGCTGATAAAGACATATCCGAGACTGGGTAATTTATAAAGAAAACAGGTTTAATGGACTCACAGTTCCATGTGGCTGGGAGGCCTCACAATCGTGTCAGAAGACGTGTTACATGGGGTCAGCAAGAGAGAAGTGAGAGCCAAGTGAAAGGGGTTTCCCCTTACAAAACCATTAGATATTGTGAGACTTATTCACTACCATGAGAACAATATGGGGGAGACTGCCCCATAATTCAGTTTTCTCTCACTGGGTTTCTCTCCCATGTGGGAATTATGGGAGCTACAATTCAAGATGAGATTTGGATTTGGGTGAGGACAGAGCCAAACCATATCCACCACTATGCTATTTTGTCCTGATGATTCAGGAAAATGGCCTGCACCTGAAATAGATTTACTACAAGAAACAGAGGCCAATTTTAGAAAAAATATCAGCTGCAATTGTTCAAAAATATGTAAGGCAACTTTTCCTCAGAAACAGAGTAGGCTATTATGAAAAAATATGTGAAAAATCCAAGACAAGAAAAGACTGTAATTAAATATAACAGCATAATGATACCAGGTTTCAGGCAACAAATAGCAAACTTGCAACCATGGAAAAGGTAATTCATATAGTAGAGGACAAATTTAAGAACTGTTTCAAAATCGTAAGAATAAAATACCTAAACTGATGAGCTAATAGTTGGATGACAGGTCTTAGAGATCCCAGTTCTTTGGGAATAAGTTTCTGAGGGGGAAAAACAACAAAGACAACATGTTCAAAGGAACAAAGAAAAAAAACATTTGAAGAAAGTTTTCTGCTTGAAAGTGAATATGACCATAGGTTAAATATAAAACTTATGAAAAGAGATTGTGTTGGTTGTCTATTGCAGCATAACATAATTCCCTAAAGTTTAGCAGCTTTAAAACAACAAACATGCATTTATTTCAGTTTCTGAGGGTCAGGAATCTGGGAGGGACTTACTGGGATGAGATAAGTCAGGCTGTCAGTTGGGGCTGCAGTTATCTGCGGGTAAAGTTCTAAATTTGATAATTAAAATATTTAAGTATATTGGCAAACATTTCAGAACAAAAAACACATAGACAATAAACACATACAATAATTTAAAAAAAACTTTGAAAGAAATCTATAGACGTAAAAATAGAAAAATAAGAAAATAAGCAATAAAAACACATGCTAACTAAACTTGGTGTAGGAAAAAAGAACAATGTATTAATAGTATAATACCTGATTTATATTGCTCTAACTGTACTTTGTACACTAACTTATTAGCTAGAATTTTTAGATTTCTAGTGACAAACATAATTTATGCAAAAAAATTTATTTACAGAAAAGTTAAGTGTGGATCTGTTTAGTTGTGGCTGGGTTCTAGGGCTTCAGTGTTGTCTTCAGGACGCCGTCTGTCTCTCTCTCTTTTCTTTGTCTCTCCTCCCATCTCCTTCTGAGTTAATTTTATTTCCAGGAAGCTTCACTTCTACTTTTGTGGTTCCAAATATGCTTGTTGCCTAGGCTCTAGCTTACATCTTTGGAGCTGGTAATGTCGGAGAAAAGATGGTGCCTCTTTCCAGTAACTCCATCTAAAATTTTAGCATTCAGTCTTATTACCCTATCTTGAGTTATGGTCTCCTATCATGATGGCTCAATTCCTGAGAAGAGAGGATACCCCAAAATAAATGTGGTGAAGGTGAATAAAGGGGGGACAGTGAAGTAACCGTATCAAATTTTGTTGACTTACTACAAGCTAGGTGCTCTGCGATTAATATAGATTATCTCATTAAAACCTCACAGCACACTTTTGAGGCTCTATCTTCATTTTACATGGGAGGAATTTAAAGCTCAGAGATTAAGCAAACTTTCTAAGGTCTCATGACCAATGAATTATGGATGCTCAATTCAAGGTCATGTCTGTCTAACTCCAGAGTCTGTAATTTTAAAAAGTAAGAGAGGAAATCACTCACAATCCTGCCATCATTATGACAACCCTTCCATCTCAGCATGAGAAAACATTTTGATGTATCTCTTTCCAAAGCTGCTGCTCTCTCTGTCTTTCATTTAATTATAGGTTTCTGTTGCTGATCTATTTATAATTGTAAGCCTTTCATACTAGATTGAACTGGACAGTCAAGTAGAAGTCTTCTTTATTATATATAACAATATTTCCATCAATTCAAAGTATTTCTCTCCTTTTGTTATGGCTTTTTCTTGTTTAGCTTTCTAACAAACTATTTTTCACTTTGTAATAAACTCTCTTTAGTTGAAATAAGCTCACTTGCACCTTTTAATCTTTGCTTATGCCAATGCACTTCTTTCTTAATAATTGTTTATGAAATATATCATACACAAAAAGAGTATATAACACATGCTTAAAGAATAGTAACAAAATGAACACTTACATATCCATGTGATATGGTGTGGGTCTGTGTCCCCGCCCAAATCTCACGTCAAGTTGTAATCCCCAAGCCTGGAGATGGGGCCTGGTGGAAGATGATTGGATCATGGGGGCAGCTCTGCCCCCTCTTGCTTTTCTCATGTTACGGAGTTCTCATGAGATCTGATTGTTCAAAAGTGTATGGCACCTCTCCCTACCCTCCCAGCTCTTCCTCTTGCTCCAGCCATGTAACACGTACCTACTTCCCCTTTGCCTTCCACCATGATTGTAAGTTCCCTGAGGCCTCCTTAGCCATGCTTCCTGTACAGCCTGTGGAACCATGAGTTAGACCTCTTTTCTTTACAAATTACCCAATCTCAGGTATTTCTTCTTTCTTTTTTTTTTGACAGTCCTTCTGTGTCACTCAGGCTGGAGGGCAGTGACACAATCTCAGCTCACTGCAACCTCTGCTTCTCAGGTTCAAGCAAGTTTCATGCTTCAGCCTCCCTAGGAGCTTGGATCATAGGTACCCACCACTGTGCCCAGCTAATTTTTTGTGTTTTTGGTAAAGATGGCATTTTGCCAAATTGGCTAGACTGGTCTTGAATTCCTGGCCTCAAGTGATCCATTGTCTTGGCCTCCCAAAGTGCTGGGATTACTGGTATAAGCCTCTGCACCCAGCCCTCAGTTATTTCCTTATAGCTGTGTGAGAACAGACTAATATACCATCATACATATAAGGAAAGAGGATGTTTCAGAACTCTTGATGCACCTCTAGTTCTATCCCTCTCTTCAGAAATAACCACAAACCTGACTTTGGGCTAATATTTCTGTCATATTTCTTTCTATTTTTACTGCACATATTAAAATTACTGCAGGAAAAATCACTTCTCTGTGTTTCAGTGCACTCATCTGTAAACTGGGAATAAGAGTAATACTTACCTCACAGAGTTATAAGGATTAAATGAGTGCAGTTATTATGTACAATGTTCAGACTAGTGCCTGGCATAGGGTAAGTACTACATAATAATTGGTTATTTTTATTAAGTCCTAAACAATATTTGTTTTGCCTGTTTTTAAGCTTTATATAAATGAAATTATACTGTACATATTCTTCTGTGATTTGCTTTTTTGGTTCAGCACTGTGTATGAGGGATTTATTTCTTCTGATGTATGTGAACAGTACTTCATTTTTACTGCTTTGTGGAATTCTTTGTAAAAATATACCCCAATTTATCCATCTTATATTTGATAGATATATTTTTAAAGTTTCTTGCTTTTATGAACTGTGCTGCTATGCAAAGTCTTATACACACTTCCTAGTGTCCATGTACTATAGTTTCTCTAGGTAATATACCTTGGGGTGGAATTGCAAGATCATATAATATGCACATTCTCTATCTTCTGTGACTCTTAATCTTTCTTTTACATTTTCCAATTCTTTGTCTCCCTATGGTGCATTCTGTAATTTCTTCAAAACCACTGTAGCAGAGGGAGTCAGTGCTTCGTCTGTATGTATCCCTCTGTATTTACCACATCAGTGTATCTGCCTAGCTTTTAGCTGCCAACATCGAAATTTCTTTGCTCTGATTTTGAGAGCCCACTTTGCCACTCCTGTGAAGGTCAGAAGTGCCTGGCAATTAATGGTTTAGCAGGAACAGCCCTCAGTCAATGACTGATGGGTGAATAAAGGCAGCAGCTCAGAGGGGGACAACCTTGAGGTACGTGTTTTAGATGGACTTCTAGAGTGCCTCCAGTGCTATTTAGCTCCAGTTTTCCAGAGTGGTAAAGAGCTAAGTATCACCTTAAGTGCCTACTTTGCGTTCTCTATGCCATTTACTCACTTTTTCACTGGTGTTTCTTTCACCTTCCAAATTAGCTGCTTGCATTCAAATCCTTGTCTCTCAGGGATGCCTTTAAGAGGAACTCTGAGATATCTGTATATCTGTCTTCCAGTTAACTAATTCTTTCTTTAGCTGGGTCTAATCTACTGTTTAACTTTTCATGAAACTTCTAATTTTAGTTATTTTATGTGCATTTTTGGAATTTGTTTGATTTCTTAATACATTTGCTTGATCACCTTTCATAGTCCCTGATTCTTTACCAATCTTTTAATTTATCTCTATATGTTTAAAAACAATACTACACATTCTTATGTTATAGTCTCTCTTTGATAATTCTAACATCTGCTGTCTTTGCCATTTTGATTCTGTGGTTTGTTTTTTCTGCCTCCTCTTCCTCATGGCAGTTTATTTCCTGTTGTTTTTAGTGATTTTCGATTGTGAGTTTGTCTGTGAAATTTATTTGAGGCCTGGTTTAAAAATGTATTTTTTCAGGTAAAATGCTCATTTGGTTTTTTTAGGTGCTGAGGGGCATTTATCTACCTGGGATACTTTTAAAATTCCATTTTTGGCTTGAGTTTCTCTTTTTTTCATTATATAGGTGGTTTGAGTTCTTATTCTAAATCCCTTAAATGTAGATTTGTGATTAGGAATTCTTAGGGTAGATTTTTTTTTCTTTCTTTCTCTTTTTTAGCTTCACCAAGAGCCAGGATGAGATAATAATGTATCTTACTAACTCCCTCTGTGGGATATTTTCCCCCTAGGTCATTCACTTAGAAAAGAATGTTTACCCTCTTGGGATCTCTGCTTTAAAAAGTGAATATCTTCAATTTAACCTCATATCCAGTTAAGGCCACAGGCTTTATCTTCTTAGACCTTGAAAAGCAATTTCCAGCTTGAACACTTGTGATTTCTTTCAATTTGAGCATTCTTGTCTTTTCTGGCCTTCAGAGAATACCTTCACTTTCTTGCTCATTCATGTGTTTAAAAAGTTTTTATTCTGGAATGTATCCAGCCTTTATCAGTGTACTGTACTGGGAGAGTTTTCTCTAAATACCTGATCCACAGTGTTGCCATTTAAGGCTCCAATGTGCTTTGCAATAGTGATGTATCCTGCTGGCTTCCTCCTTTTCTTTTTAATATTGAACATTCTTATTTTCGCCTATATATTTTGATAATTCTAGTATCAATTCCTTCAACCAATACTGAATGTTCCAAGTTACATGCCAGGTATTCTTCTAGGGCTTTCCTGTGAATGAATCAGGCAAGGCCATGGTCTTGTGAAGCTCATATTCATAGAGAGTGTAAGCTCAGAATTTCATTGCTATTATCCCATTGGGGCAGCTTTGAAATGTATGTTAATGGTTATGCAAGGCTGAGAAATATACTGAGGAGTATTTTGTGGTTGGTTGCTGATATCTGCAAGTCAAAATAGGAAGAAATTATGGCATATTAATTTTTCTGCTTGGAAAGGTTATTGAATTGTATCTAGGTCTGAAGATGCAAGGTAGACAAGAGAGAAGCTTATTTTTGAGCATACAGAGGAGAAGGACTGAGATTCTCATTCATGCAGCATTATGCAAGATGCTTTGTATGTATGTTCCCATTTAATTCTGACCCTCTCCCAAGTAATTCCATGCAGTAGATATTGTCTCTATTTTCAGGTAAACTGCAGTTGAAACCATTAGTTGTCCCTTCGTAGTTTTTTCCATTCAACAATACCAATAGGTACTTTTAACTGGTTATATGACTGTCCAGCTTAAAGATGACATTTTCCATTATCCCTTGCAGTTAAGTGTGGCCATATCACTAAATCTGGCCAGTGGGATTTAGAGTGTAGTAGGGAGTAGCTTTTGAAAATTTCTCTAAGAGACAGACAGTATATGCCTTTTATTCCTTCTTTCATCTCACTGCCTAGAATTTATTCCTTCTTTCATCTCACTGCCTACAATTGGATACTTCTAGGACTGTGACAATGAGGCCACATTCCAGGACGATGAGATTGAGAATGGAAGGAGTTAAGTCCCTAAGGACTTTGGTCAGTCAGACCTTCATACTAGTCTTAAACTGCGTATCTCTGAACTTTTATACTAGAGATAAATAAACTTCTATCCCACTTAAGGTACTTCTATTTATTTTTATTTTTCCCCTGAAATCTGGCATTGGACCTATTCCTAATATATTGATTATGTAACTTGCCCACTAATATGTGTGGGAAGAGACAGAGTAAATATTTGAACCTTGTGCTTTGTATTTAAGTACAGTCATTTCCTTGGTATCTGTGGAGGATTGGACCTACCAAGGATACTAAAATCCATGGATGTGCAAGTGTCTGGTACAAAATGGTATAGTATTTGCATTTAACCTATGCATATTCTCCATGTACTTTAAATAATCTCTAGATTACTTATAATACCTAATACTATGTAAATGCTATGTGAGTAGTTGTTATACTGTATTGTTTAGGGAATAATTAAAAGAAAAAAAATCTGTCCATGTTAGTACAGGTGCATTTTTTTTCCCAAATATTTTTGAACCATGGTTCGTTGAATCCACAGATGCTGAACCTACAGATGTGGAAACCCAGAGATACGGAGGGTTGACTGTAACAATGGCTAAATAAATGACTAGTATTTGATAAAAGGGAACTGTTGTTTTATTTATACCAAGCTCAATTACTTCATTGTTTTTTAGGGCTCCTTTGATTTTTTCCTGTGCTATATCCACCTATCTGAACTTTCCCTACAGCCTGTAACATACATCTCTTCATTGAGACTGGCCTCCTATGGCCCTCTCATTCATACTGATCCAATTTGTGCTTCTAGTCACAGTCTGTAGCATACGGAGTTACAACTTTGAAAGACTGAGGAAGAATATTTCAAGCAAGAAAGAGAGAGTTGGACTTAAAGGCCAGTCACGATGGCTCACACCTATAATCTCAGCCCTTTGGGAGGCAGAGACAGAAGATTTGCTTGAGCCTAGGAGTTCAAGAGCAGCCTGGGCAACATGCTGAAATCCTGTATCTATAAAAAAAATACAAAAAATAGGGCATGATGCCATGTGCCTGTAGTCCCAGCCACTTGGGAGTCTGAGGCGGGAGGATTGCTTGAGCCCAGAAGGTCAAGGCTGTAATGAGCCATGATTGACCCACTGCCCTCCAGCCTGAGCAACAGGATCAGACCCTGTCTCTAAAACGGGGTTGGACTTAAAGATAATTTGGATGGACAAAAAATTCCTGTTGCAGAGTGGGCAACAGGAATAAAGACATGGATGTACTATTAATTTTCCATGCTAGGTGGGTCCTTGGGTAATATGTTATGTCTCCTAGTAATTAAATTTTATGTGCTAGGAAAATCACATTAACATTATGAAAGAGACCAGTAAATAGGCCACTCCTTTAATGGTAATGAAACCTTTCAAGACTTAACTCTGCTTTCATTAAGTCATTTTAAAGGTTATGAGGACAGTGTAGATTATTGCTGTAGGATATCCTGGAGTTGCCCCTTACAATGAATTTCATGCTAAAATGAAGAACAGAGCAGTGCTAATATGAATTTCTGATTAAAAAAAATCCTTTTTTCATACCTTATTTTGGTTGTATCTATTATCATTCTTGTTTCTCGCTTTCAATACTTCCACACACATAACTGAGGCTTTTGACAGTTTTTTCTTAAAAAAAATTTAGAAATGTAAGGAATTACTTTTGGAAGGAGTTTAAAAAATAATCGACTATTTCTTCTCTCTTCATACACTTTCTTAAATGACTGATTTTGAGAGACCTAGATCCTGAGAATAATGTGCATGTCAGGTAGGACTGAATCCTGAAACCTGACTCTGGTAATATATACATGTGGTTGCAATTCCAAGTGGGTGGATGCCCCCTGGCTCTCCAGGATTGTGGGTAGTGATGGGATGATTCTGAAAGGCCCACTTTCTTTACAAGCATGCATAACCCAAGCCTATGGCTGTCTGATGGCTGTGATTCTTTGCTGATGGTGCATTAGGGCTCATAGAGAAGAAAGGAAAACTTGGTAGGGTGTAAAGTAACTGATTATCATTAATCCAAGTCATTGTTTCACAAAGTGTGTCTGTTGACTGATATTTAGCACAAGGGATTATGATAAGTTTAAAAATGTTAATTGAACAGAGTTATACTGGTTCTAGGTTGCTGGACATTTTAGAATCCTTCACATGCGAAGGTGCTAAGGTGCATTGTGAATCTCCAAGAGCAGAATGGAGTAGGAAGCATTCCCAAACTTTGATTCCAAGACCCATTATTATTTTTCTTTGAGACAGGGTTTGGCTCTGGCTTTGTCACCCAGTTGGAGTGCAGTGGTGTGATCTCTGCTCATTGCAACCTCTTTCTCCCGGGCTCAACTGATTGTCCCACCTCAGCCTCTCGAGTTCCTGGGATGACAGGCATGAGTCACCATGTCTGGCTAATATTTCTTTTTTAAATAGAGACAGGGTTTCCCCATAATGCCCAGGCTGGTCTTTAACTCCTGGGCTCAAGTGATTTGCCTGCTTTGGCCTCCCAAAGTGCTGGGATTACAGGAGTGAACCAGCACGCCTGGCCTCAAGACCCATTCTTTACTAAGAATCTGACAAAAAGGATGCTGCATGGAAACCTCACTGTTCTAGGTGATGTAGAAGTTTCAGGCTGTGTTGTAATGAGGACTAGGAGGTCAAGAGTGTGACCAGTGCTCTCAATAAGCTGATCTGTGAGAGTGAGACTGGTCATTTTCGAACCCAGCATTGTTAGTTTTCAGCCCCAACATTCCACAGAGATCTAAGTCCAAGCTCATCATTTTATATAGCAAAGAACTGAGGCTCAGAGAGATTCATAAGTGTGTTCAGGGTTGCATCCTGGTTAGTGGGAGCTGATGCTAGCACCACGGTCTTC
Source organism: Ateles fusciceps (assembly GCA_036589455.1). Lineage (NCBI taxonomy): Eukaryota > Metazoa > Chordata > Mammalia > Primates > Atelidae > Ateles > Ateles fusciceps. Next base: position 12,281,264 of record JAZHEH010002554.1, on the reverse strand, counting down.
TGATTCTCAGAGCCCACTGAACTGCCTCATTGGCGGTGGCAGGCTGCAGGGCACACTGTGAGTTTGGTTAGTGGAATGGACATTGGTGGTAGAGTGAGCAGTCCAAATGGGCTGGATCAGTGTTTGGTTGGGGATATTGCTATTCCTTCAATCATGCCTTGGTGACATATTCCAGAGGCTTCAGCATCCTGGTGACTCTGGACAAAGTCTAGTTTGTCAGTTTCCTCATGAAACATGGAGCCCACATCTAGTTTTGACTTTCTAGCTGTGCTTTGACCAGTGCAGAGCGCATGGGGATACTTCTCTTCTTGATATACTATTTTCAAATCAATGAAGACCAAGAACAAGATAATTATTTTTCTAGGAGCCATGTATCACTTTTGGCTCATTTTAAGTGCTGGTTGACCCAAGCTCTGTTTTATATAAGTTAGTGTCTAGTCAAGTTTCTCCTAAGCTTACTTGATTAATTTTTCAAACCTAAATGTACGTCTTCACATTAACCCTGTTTCATTTCATTTTGATAACTTTGGTCCAGAACTCTTGACTGTCAGGATTGATTTTGAATCTTGACTCACCATTTTATTCTTGCAGCGCTCTCTTCTAGTACTGCAATAATCATAGAGGTAGTATGCGAGCCTCTAATTTCTGTTTTTCAACCAGGCTCTTTCTCTGTAAGGAGAAGGAAGGGAACCAGAGGAAGATTTATTTAACACCTATTATTTGCCAAGTGATATGTCAGGTGCTTTATATGTATTTTGTTATTTAATCCTCATAGCAATTGTATGAGACTGTAACTTCTTCTGTAAAAGGATAATGAAAGTTTTTATCTCACAGTTTTGGAGAAGAATAAATGAGATAATTTAAATTATGTACTTATTAAAGTGTTGGCACAAAGTAGGCAATTGATAAATATAAATTGCAATTATCTCTATCCATCTTGCTTCATCTTCTCTTTGGACAGATTAGGGAAAAGGACAGAAAAACATTTGATATGGTTTGACTCTGTGTCCCCACCCAAATTGAGTTGTAATCCCCATAATCCCCACATGTTGAGGGAGGGACCTTGTAGGAGGTGATTGGGTCATGGAGGTGGTCTCCCCCATGCTGTTTTCATGGTAGTGATCTTCATGAGGTATAATGGTTTTATAAGTGACAGTTCCCTCCTTCACATACTCCCCCCTCACCTGTGACCATGTTAGATGTGCCTGCTTCCTCTTCTGCCATGATTATAAGTTTCCTGAGGCCTCCCCAGTCATGCAGAACTGTGAGTCAATTAAACCTTTTTTCTTTATAAATTACCCAGTCTTGGGCAGTTCTTTATAGCAGTGTGAGAATAAACTAATACAACATTCCATTAAACAACCCATCTGTCAGCTGCCACAGAAACACCAGTCAGCTCCTACCAGCATGGTCAGAAAGTTTCACACCATGAATTATATATTGCGCCTTAAAAATTACCCCAGAACTTAGCAGCTTCAAGTATTACACATTTATTTGCTCAGTTTCTGTGGGTCAGAATAAAGGTACAGCTTTGGGATCCCTCATAATGAGGCAACAGATGTGCTTACAGGGCTGTATTCTCATCTGAAGGCTCAACTGAGAAGGATCTTCTTTCAGTCTCACTCATATGGTTATGGACCAAGGCCACTTCCTAGATGGGTGTGGAATTGAGGGCTTTGGTTCCTTGCTGGTAGTCAGGTGGAGGTCACCCTCAGTTCCCCCACCATATGTATCTCTTAACTAGCCTCATCAGAGCAAACATGGAGAGAGTGAGAGCATGGATAAGATAGAAGTCAGTTTTTTGTAACCTAATACCAGAAGTGACATCCTGTTACTCTTGCTGTACTCTATTCTTTAGAAGTGAGTCATCAGGTCCAGCTTACATACAAAAGGAGGGAGTTACACAAAGGAGTGAATACCAGGCAGGAGGGGTTAGGAGGGAGGGGTTGTGCAATTATCTTCTTCATCAGCTCACGCAATGCATTTCTGGCAGTTTTGGGGTGTAAATCCAGGTTTCTAAGCCCTTGTTCTTTCCCTAAGAGTCTACCCTGGGAGGACTACTGATTGTTAGCTTTGTAGATGAAATTGTAAGCTGATTATGAAGCGATTTTCTTTTTTCTTTTTTTTTTCCCACAAAAACCACAATCTTGCTTTGAAGTATGAAGCGATTTTCTACCTACATTTTCTACATATTTTTTTCTCTTGGCTTTCTTTTGTGGAAAGTGAAATTTAGTTGTGAACATATTGGAATGAGGGGACTTTCCTCACATTTACTTATCCTTGATACCCTCTCTCTTATTCTCTCAAGTAGTGTTTCAACCTCTTCAAGTCTTCACATCTTTAACATTCTCACTCTCAGCAAGTAGCTTCATTTTTAGCTGCATTGAGAAAGTAGACAATATCAGCTGTGAACACTTTCAACTCCTGTCTCCCATGTACAACCTTTTCTACTACTTTTTGATTTGAGAGAATGGGAAGGCATTTCGTTTATTTGCCCCTTCTTTGTTAAAATTTCCCTGCCTTTCCTTCATATCTTGATTAATCAATTATCCCCAATATGGAGTCCATTGAGGACACCCCAGTAAGCAGCCTTCTGTCTTTTCCACCTGAGTGCTGCACAATTCAGGAAGTAAATCAAAGAATAAAGACAGAAGCCACAGCAATATTATGGATAGAGCTGATTGGAGGATGTGGCTTGTAGTGTTGGTCAAATGGACCTAAGATCTGAACCCCAGGATTGGTCAGTTCTCAGCAGTGCTATATGGGAGAATTTACAGGTCAAAATTCCATCATGGAGGAGCAGAGGCAAATTTGTGCCTTCTGTAGGCAGGTTCACTTCTGGTAGGGCAAAGGGCAGACTTGAGCCAAGGTCACCATTTTCTTCCTAAATTTGCCAATCAAATAGGATAGAGTAAGCAACATTAATTGAAATCTTCCCCACAGGAAGGCAATGTGTGGAATGGAGAAGGCTGCTTTAGTAACATCCTCTCCCATGCATCTTAAACCTCTTTCTTTCTCAGCTCCTTTCTGGAGTTAAGATGGAAAAAACTGATGTATGCTTATTGATGTAGCTAAGAAGCATACATCAGTTTTTTCCAACTACAGTTTTTTTTTTCCCATTCGTCCTGAAATTGCTGCCCTATCCATTCTCCCTCCTACACAGCCAAGATTCTTAAAAAACCAATCTGAATTTGTAGACTCTCCCCACTCATTTCTAACACATTTCTCAAACCAATGAGTTTTGACTTCTCCTCTCACTAGTGTGTAGTAGTTGCCTTGGCAAAGGCCCCCAGTGACTTCCTGCTTGTCAAAGCCAATGGACCGCTGGTGGTTTTAACTTGACCTAACTTCTCTTTAATATTTAACCCTCTTGACCACTTAATCCCTCTAGAAAGGATCACTTATTTCCAGGCTTCATTGTTGGTTCCTCTTGCCACGTTCACTGTCGATGCTTTCCAGGGCTCCTCTCAAATTTGATTAGTTTTATTCTGTTTACTCTTGGGTGAATTTTTTTTCTTTGAGCTTTAACTGTCACTTCTTGCTAGTCACTCTTGAATATTCAGCTGGAGTCCAGATCTCTGTCTTGAATTCTAGACGCACATAGTACATTGCACAATCTGGCCAATGACAACCTTTCCACTCCCGTATCTTCTGCCCATCTCCCCTTTACCCACCCTGATCTAGCTATACTTTCCTCCATCTATTCTTTGATCATTCTAAGCTTATTTCTACCCCAGGGCCTTTGCACTTACTGTTCCTTCTGCTTGGAATGGTCTTCCCCTAGAGGTGTAAGAAGCTCATTTCATTCATGTCTCTGCTTAAGTATCACAGCTTCAGAGAGTTCTTCACTCACCACTCCCACCTCTATTTATATTTAATCGTACAATTTATCACTATGCAAATGTGTGTGTGTGTGTGTGTGTGTGTGTGTGTGTGTGTGTGTGTGTGTGTGTGTGTGTGTGATCCTAAAAAACTTAAGTTTCTCAAGGGCAAGAACTTTGAATTATTCACTGTCATATCCCTAGTACCTATAATATAGATGCTAATGATACTTGGTGAATAGATGAATGTTTGCTTGAAATTTGTCTTTATGACTTATCATCTCTCACTAGCTCCCACAAAGTGGTTTGTTACTAACCTATCTGTTTATGAATTTTATCACAAATTTCTCTATTTAGTTTTCTGCTAAATAAAAAATTCAACAAGTGAGGCTGGAATTTTATTTTCTTTTAAGATTAGCTTGGAAAGCTAAATAAAACTCTTTGGGTTTTCTCATCAGAAAAAAGAAACCTCAGGTGCACAGAGACCGGCCCTCAGTGTTTGTGATCACTGTCATGATTGGGTTGTGCAAGCTGGCCCCATGGACAATTTCATCTTTCCTTTTCTGCCTGATGTCTTGCAATTGGAATTCCCGCTAGTATTGCCCTAAATCTCTGGCAAGAAGACCTCTTGCTTTGAGCCCCATGCTTTAGAGAGCTCCACTCTCATCCTCCTTTGTTCCTTTCCCTTCCCATTAAGCGAGAAGTCCTGGGGATCAAAAGGATAAAACCATCTGGACCCCATATATCTTCCTTCTGGAACACGTTCCTGATACATGAGACCTCAGAATTCTCTGCTCAAATGATCACAATTCAACTTCCAAGGCTCATGGCCCTCTTTCTGAGGTCTTTCCTCTCTAGAATGAAGTATGCTGACTGTGTGTGCACACTTGAGTCATGTGATGGCCAAAGCTTTGACTGTTTCAAGGACCATAGGTGAAGCTTTAACTTACGTTCTTGGTTGTACACTGGACTACTTGTGGTAGGAACTGGAGGTGGGAAGAGATAATTTTTCAGGAGCAGATTTCTGAAGTCTAAGGATTCTGAATTTGGGTATATTTGTCAAGGTAGAAGTAGCGATGTTTTAACTAGTGATTCTAGCTTGATATAAAACTCAAACATTAGATGTATGATCTACGTGGGCCTCCATTTGTACTCTTGGCCAAGACAATGCTAATATTAGGAGTGAACCTGGTTCCACACCTGTCTCCATAGAACTGTGCCATAAACTTATGTCTATGTGGATGCACCGGCTCTAGATGAGGTGTTTGCACTTTTAAAAAAAGCTGAGTTTTTAGTTAAACAAAATCTTACCTGGAAACCCAGTATATAAATATAGAGATATAAAATGAATATATAAAGATGTAAAATGAGTATATAAAAACAGATGTAAAATGACTCTGGCTAACCACAAGAATGAAAGGCTCAGAGTTCTATTAGCTCACAGACTCCCTACTTTTGTCTTCTCCTTCCTTTCCTTGAGTAGCCTTGAGGCACAGCGATGAAACTCCAGGACTACACGGGGCAGACACAGTTTGAAAATTAGGACTTTGATCAGTTTCTCACATTGGCATTTAGTACACTTACGTTCTGTGGAATGTCCTTGGAATGGTGCTATTTAAACAAGCTTGGCCAGAAGCAGGGCACTCTTAGACCCCATCGGCAATCTCAATGCCCAGCAAAGTGAAATTCCTGCAGAAGAGAGACTGGTTTACCTTGTATAACCCAGAGTTTCTCTAGCATATTTTACCACGAAATTCTCTGCTCACAGAAGTCCTTTTAATAACTTGGTGAAATGTTGTCTAAGACAATTCCTTTATGTGAAACAGAGCTAGATTCTCATAAAATCTACTCACTTGTTTTTTCCCCTATAACAGTTTAATGAGTAATTATAAATGATTAATAGAAAATTTAAATTTAAAGGGATATAGCCCTTATAGAAATATTGTGATAAATCTCTCTGTACATTAAAACTATTTTCAGTACCTTAATTCTGTATTTATGTATTTAATGCTGTATTTAAAAATGTCTTTCAGCCAAGAGTGGTGACTCATTTATGTAAGCTCAGTGCTTTGGGAGGCTGAGGTGGGAGGGTCACTTGAGGCCAAGAGTTCTGGGCAACATAGCAAGACCCCTTCCCTATAAAAAATTTTTTTAAAGAAAATTACCAGGTGTGGTGGCATGTACCTGTAGTCTCAGCTACTTGGGATGCTGAGATGGGAGGGTCACTTGAGCCCAGAAGTTTGAGATTACAGTGAGCAGTGATTGTGCTACTGCAGTCCAGCCTAGGCAACACAGCAAAAGTCTGTTTCTTAAAAAAAAATTTTTTTTTTCTCTATGGAGAAACTTCTAGCTTTCACTCATTTATTCAAAAATTCCGTAAGCCCTATTCACAGCTCCTGGCTTATTCTTGTAACTACCTCTATAGCTGGAATTCTATATCTTTGCTGCAAATTCTGATGATAATAGCAAAAGAGCTGTTCTTATGTTCTGATAATCTCAGGCTGCCAAAGTTCCTGGATATTCTTTGGATGTACGAGAACTAATTTTCCATTTAAATAGCTACTGTCTGCCATCTTCAACTTGGTGTTCAGCTGGAAGATAAAGACTGAACAGTATGTTAAGTCCATACAGTGTTTAGATTGGCAGTGGGATGGGTGGTCCTCCCCCCGTCTCTTTCTAATCTTTAGATTAGAAAGCCTTTCAGATTAGAAGACTCTTAGTCACTTGCCGCCTTGTCATACCTGCATTGATATTCTTTGTTAATTTCGTTTAATACTTATATCAGACACAATGGGATATTTACCTTCCAGCTCTTCTCAGATGCTAATGGTAGCTTCAGTATTTGATTTTTCATCTGACTCATGTTTTCTACACAGGAGGCTGTGAAATAAAAGGGTTTTATTTCCTTTTGAGCTTTAAAAGGGTTATAGACAGATCAAGAAAAAAGTATTTTCTTTTGCTTGCTTTTAATAAGTTCTCAGATTATGATAAGATGCTGCGGATCATCAGTTCCTTCCTGCAGATGCCTCTGGCCCTTGCTATACATGCCTTCTAATGACCAATCCTGGGCTACTCTCCCATTACAGCCTGAACGCTGGGTGCCTGGAAACCCACTGGGGTTCACACATGTGTAAGTTGGAAGGCACTGGAGGTGTTAACACTTGGGGCATGACCTTTGATCAGTGGGGTTTGGGAACCGGTGAATAAATGTTTCTTCCTCTATTCACAGTTCTAAAACACATTTCATGTGGCTTGTCAGGTAGTCCTTCAGGACTGAGAAGCCAGTTACCCACAGTGGAGGCCAATTTGCCAGTGCCCATTTCCGGGACCCTTCCTTCTTGCTCACTTGCTGACACTGTCATTCACATCCTTTCCTTGGAATCATATATCTCAGGAAAACACTCAAATGTAAGTCTTTGTCTCAAGCTCTGCTTTCAAGGGAACCCAAGCTAAGATAGTAACTAAGATAGAACTACATTTACTATATTTTACAAATAAGGTGGGTTAAAAAAATGAACCATCATTTTATGATTCTGAATGTATTTATGAAATAAGTTTAGAGAGAGATGAGCATTGAATCATATTTACTTATACATTTAATAATTCTCCTTTTAGGCTGGGCACAGTGGCTTGATGAAAGCCAGGAGTTCAAGCTCAGCTTGGGCACCGTAGCAAGAACCTATTTCTATAAGATATACATATAAATATAAATAAAATAAATAAATTAGCTGGGCATGGTTGGATTGATTAAGCCCAGGAGTTTGAGACCAGCCTGGGCAATATGGCAAGACCCTGTCTATTTTATATTAAAGAAAAAAAAATAATTATTTTATAAGCAGGACTGTCTCAAAACTATATTCATTAATTCTTCCTTCCGTCTCTGTTTTTTTTTCTTTTTTTTTTTTTGAGTCGAGGTCTTGCTCTGTTTCCCAGAGTGCAATTGCTCAGAGTGCAATGGCGCCATAATGGCTCAGTGCAGTCTCAAGCTCCTGGGCTTAAGCAATCCTCCCAGCGTAGTCATCTCAGCCTATAGGCATGCACCACCATGCCGAGGTGATTTTATTTTTATTTGAGATAGGTTCTTGTTGTGTTACCCAAACTGATCTTGAACTCCTGGCCTCAAGCAATCTTCTTGCCCTGGGCTCCCAAAATGCTGGGATTCCAGGCATGAGCCACTGTGCCTGGCCTCCATCCCTCGTCTTTAAGACCATTCTGAAGATCAAGAAGGTAGAAACTGCTTGTTAGTGAGGTGAAGGGCATTCATTTGATGAAACTAAAAAATATGAGTGACCATGGCATGAAGATCCTGGTCCTAGACTCACTGGGTACAATCATAGACATTCTCTTTGGACATTTGTTTTCCTGCTCCACAGTATATGTTGATGCTATCACTGACCTGCATAAATTATAGACAGGCATATGTTAACATTTATTCCCTTGGCTGGCATTTTATTTTTAATATACTACAGAAACAGTGAAGAGGATAAAACATAAACAATGAAATCAGGATGAAGGAAAAGTGAGGTTAAAAGAAATACCCAAATACATGTCATAGGCTCTGTAGAATGAGTATAAGAGCATTACAACTGTATGTGTGCTCCTGGTAGCCAAAACAAAGGGAAAATAAGATGAGTACAGTAGTCACAGTATCCATGAAATAAAAATTTACCTGCTTCCTGGAAGATTCAGAGCTTGCCTTATACCAAGATCTGAGAAGACTTTCTTAGGAGGTTCCACAGAGAGGTATGACATGCCTGGCTATTAGCATCCCTCCATGATATCCCTGCTGCACAGGCCAAGAAGATGTCATAGGCCTGTTTCTTTTAGTGTTCCTAAGTGTTGCTGAGGCAACTCCCTGATGGTCTCATTGACTGAGCAAAGGATGATCAGCTCCTCTTTTTAAAAGTTTTTGTAAAAATGAGATCTCACTATGTTGCTCTGGCTGGTTTCAAACTCCTGGTCTCAAGCATCCTCCTGCCTTGGCCTTTCAAAGCACTGGGGTTGCAGGTGTGAGCCACCATGCCCAGCAAACAGCTCCTTTTGAGGCAATATTCCACAAATGTTATTTCTTATTTGTGGACTTTTGATGAGAATTGGGCTAGCCTGGAGTATGCCCTGGGACTACACCTTAAGTCTTATTAGACACAATATCAATTAAATATACATTTCCTCATGTGATTAAAAACTTATATATTGCTTTGAAATAAGAATTGAAAACTCTATAGTGCTATTTCAGGTTTTTGGGTGAAAAAAATTATAGTAATTTGGTAAACAGGGAGACAGGACCACATTATCTGGACAACAGAGTCCTTTCTTCCTTCAAAAGAAGTAAAGGCCACACCTCTAATAACACATTGATTAACTTGTTTTGCATTTAGTTGAACATTATTTCTTTTTCTTTGTATTTTTTGTGGAGATGGGGTTTCACTCTGTTGCCCAGGCTGGTTTGAGGCTGAGGCAATCTTCCCACGTTGGTCTTCCAAAGTGCTGGGATTACAGGTGTCAGCAGCTGTGGCAGAGCAGTTGAATATTATTTATGTGTCTGTCTTGGTGACACGTATATGGGCATCTGAGCTGTGAAATGCTGTCACTACTGAAAACATTTCCTAACTCTCTTCAGGGCCCTGAGCTGTTTGCTTGGGGGGGTTCTTCCTGAATCCCTGGGCCAGTAGAAATCTGTGTTTTCAGACTCTGCTATGAAGTGGAGCCTCCAGGAATGGGTGTGACTCAAAGAGCATAAAGACATGTGTTGTTTTCCTGGGTTGATAGTGATGTCCATTTCATCAGGAGTGTCACAGCCATTTCTCACAGCCTCTGTGTGAGAGGGTGGTTGACATTGTCAGTCCTGTTTTGTGATAAATAAGCTGACAGATACATATGTGGAAGAGAGTTCTGCAGTCAAACTTCTCATTGAGGAATTTTTAAAACTGTTTTTTAAGTGACGAATAACTGTGTATGTTTATGGGGCACAATGGGATGTTTCATCTATGTATGCATTACAGAAAAGTAAGTCAAGCTAATTAACATAGCCATCACCTCACCAATTTGTCATTTTTTTTGTGTTGGGAATGTTAAAAATCTATTGTGGCAGTTTTGAAATATACTATACATTATTACTAACTGTGGTAAACATTCAGTGCAATAGATCACTAAAACATTCCATTGAGGATTAAAAATATTTTTCCAAGATGGCTCTTTTCTTGACTTTGATCTATGATTTTAAACCTTTCAAAACTAACTCTAATCTCAAATTTTTCTGTAATGCTTTCCCTGACCTCTTCTGATTGAGTAAAAGTTTTCTTCCTCCAGGCTCCAGTGGAACTTTAATGCAAACCTTTATTTTAGAATTTATGATAGTTACCTGCTATCGTTCAATACTTGAGGTCACAGACCAATCCTTTTCCATCTCTATAAGTCTGTTGCCTTGCACAATATTTGAAAATAGGCCTTATAGAGCTCTTTAATGTGACCTGCCCATAGTGATCAATTTATTCTGGAACTTTTCTTTTCTTGTAAGGGACTACCTTATATGTAAGATCCTATTATAGAAATCAACAATTATCTTTTGATAGGCAATGAAAACCCCATTTGATCTTCCTTAACCTTCTAAGAAACTAAGAAATTTTTGCTCATATGAGAACCATACAGCAATAGTAATGGTCATGCGTTTGTAATGGGATAGATGATTCCATATCGTTCTTTTCTCTCCTGAATAATACCTTAAAAGCAGATATTAATAGGATGGAAATATTATGTTTCCAAATAGCATTGCGTTATTGTGCTGGATCATTGTGTTGACAGTTGGAAACTCATGAAAAGCTACAGTAACTGCAAAATAGCCCCTCAGCTGTGCAGATGCTAAATGGACCTTACCATAGGGAGTATTTCAGCTATCTAATGGCCTATGCTAAGCAGTAAAGATGCCATCTGTTGACAGGTAAAGCCATTGACCCTAAGTCTTTGTTCTGGAGTAGCTGCATCCATCTTCTTCCTCTAGTAACCTCTACTAACTGAGCTGTATCTATCTTCTTCTGCTACTAACTGATAACACAGGACTAGGTAACACAGCATCACCTGAGAGTTATCAGTAGGCTTAGAGGGGGAGAATGATTATGATCTTTTGGACTGAGAAATTTGGGTGGATTAAGTGGCTAGTCATTGTTAGAAAATGAAAGGCTGGGGTTAGAGAGACAATTTCAATAAAGTAAAATGGAAAAAGTCATTATGCCTAGATGGAACCAAGTCTTAGCCTGTTACTTTGAGGGCTGAGATAACTAGAAATAATCTAAGACATTCTTAAAATCAGAGCCATGTTTTGTTCATGTTTGTATCATAAAGACTAGCAGAGATTATCAAGCAGATGGTAGACAATGTGAAAGATGTACAGAATAGCACAGTGGAAAGTCATGCGTTTTGAGTCAAATATATCCATGTCCATAACTTGGCTCTTGTACTTGTCATCTGTGTGTCCTTGGGAAAATTACTTAACCTTTCTGATATCCAGTTACCTGGTGTGTAGAGATGAGAGTAACACATATTGCATAGGTTTTTGTGAATATTAAATGAGATTTTGTGTGTAATGTGTTGACATAGAAAAGATGCTCAATGATTATTTGAACAAATTTTTGATGAGTAGAGATTAATACCTCAGTTTTTCCATCTGTGAAATGCTTTTATTAACTTTTTTGAAGATTAAATAAAAATAGAAAAATCTGCACAGAATCTAGAATAGCCAAAACAATTGTGAAAAGGTATAAAGTGGGGGGAATCACTCTACCTGATTTGAACATGTTAAATATCTACTCTAGATCAAGGCAGTGTGATATTGACAAAGAGATAGATACATAGATCAGTGGAACAGAATAGAATCCAGAATTAGACCCACACAAGTATGCCCAAGTAATTTTTAAATTAAAAAATTTCAATTGTACTAAAAATGCAACATAAAATGTGTCATCTTAACCATGTTTGAGTGTACAGTTTGCTAGTGTTAAGAATATTTATGTTGTTGTACAACAGATCTCTAGAACCTTTTCTGCCCAGCCAGTTTTTGGCAAAGATGCAAAAGCAATTCAATACAGGAAAGACAGTATTTTTAATAAATGGGACTAGAGCAATTGGACATCTATAGGCCAAAAAAAGAAATTGAGCTTAACCTCACACTTTACACAAACATTAACTCAAAATGGAACATGGACTTACATGTAAAATGCAAAACTATACAACTTTTAGGAAAAAAGGGCCCTAGGGGTTGGTGAGGAGTTCACAGACTTGACACCAATAACATGATCCAGAAAAAGAAAAATTGGTAAATTGGACATCATAAGAATTGAAAACTTTGTTCTGTAGAAGACCCTGTGAAGAGGATGAAGAGAGAAGCTAGTGGATGGGAGGAAATATTTGCAAACCACATATCTCATAAAGTGCTAGTATATAGATTAATAAAGACTCTCAAAAGTCAGCAGTAAAATAACACATAATCCAACTAGAAAATGGGAAAAAGGTGTGAACAGACATTTCACAGATGAGGCTGTACAGATGGTAAACAAGCACATGAAAAAGATGATCATTAGCCATTAGGAAATGCAAATCAAAACCACAAAAATGTATTAGTACACACCTATTAGAATGGCAAAATAAGTAGTGACAACACCAAATGCTGATGAAGATACAGAGAAACTGAATCACTCATACATTGCAGGTTGGCATGTAAACTGGCTAGCCACTCTGGGAAAGCACATGGCAGTTTCTTTAAAAACTAAACATGCATTTGCCATATGATTTAGCAATTACACTTTTGGGTATTTATCTCAGAGAAATGAAAACTGTGTTCACACACAGACATGTACACAAATGCCCATAGCAGCTTTACTTGTAATAGCTAAAAACTGGAAATGCAGTGGCTCAGGCCTGTAATCCCAGCACTTTGGGAAGCTGAGGCAGGAGGATTGCTTGAGCTCAGGAGTTTGAGACCAGCCTGGATGAACATAGTGATACTTTGTCTCTATAAACAATACAAAAATTGGCCAGGCACGGTCGTACACATCTGTGGTCCCAGCTATTCGGGAGGCTAAGGTGAGAGGATTGCTTGAGCCTGGGATGTCAAGGCTGCAGTGAGCTGTGGTCATGTCACTCTATCCTGGTTGACGAAGTAAGACTCTATCTCCAAAAAAAGACCCAAAAAACTGGAAACAACCCAAATGTCCATAAATGGATGAATGATTAAAAAAAAAAATGGTGGTACGTCCATACCATAGAATAACACTTAGGAATAAAAGGAATAAACTATGGAAACACTCAACGACTTGAATGTATTTCAAGATAATTATGTGAGTGAAAAAAGCCAGTCTCAAAATGTTAAATACAGTATGATTCCATTCATATACCAGTCTTGAAATGACAAAATGACGGAGATAGGAAGCAGATTAGTGGTTTCTAGGGGTTAGGGAGAGGAGAGGGAGGGAGGTGGTTGTGACTACAAAGTGCTGGCAGGAGAGATTAATGTGAATCTTGACTGTGATGGTGGTTCCTGAATTTGCACATGTAATAAAATTTCATGGAACTAAACAATACACATGTACACACAGAGACACATACTCACTTGAATGAGTGCATATAAAACTGGTGCAATCTGAATGAAGTCAGTGGATAATAGCAGTGTGGATTTCCTGGTTGTGATGTTATGTTATATTTATATAGGATGTAACCAGTGGAGGAAACTGGATAAAGGGGAGATGAAATTTTTCTGTATCATTTTTTAACAATTGCATCAAAATCTGCAATTATCTCAAAATAAAAAGTGAAAAAAAAAAATACTGGCCTGGGATGCAAAGTCCTCTGCTACAAATAAAATTTAGTGTAATCCCATTTTAGCTGGGGCCTAATAATAATGAATTGTGTTTCAGTTGCAGTGTTTGAGAAGGTTAAGGAATTCACAGTCCAGCTGGGAGGAAATCTGCAGCTTCTAGAGCCGCATTGTCCAATAGACATTTCTGTGATGATGAAAATGGTCTCTATCTGTGCTGTCCAATACTGTAGCCACCATTATCAACATGTATGGGCCATGAACACTTGACACGTGGTTAATGTGACTTAGAAACTGAAGTTTCAATTTTATTTAATTTAAAATCATGAACATTTACATAGCACATGTGTCTGGTGCTACCATATTGAATTGTGTCAATTTAAAGAAACAGTGGGTTTAGAAAGTGGAAAGGAGCTTTTTGAACATAGATAGCTCAAAGGAGTCGACTTAAACCATGTTTTCTCATTGAAAGGGAGAAAACTTTTAGTTAGAATTTTGGACGTTACTAAGTCAAGTGATTTAAAAAAACAGACTTGGAGACTGGGTGTGGGGGCTCATGCCTGTAATCCCTGTGCTTTGGGAGGCTGAGGCAGGAGGATCGCTTGGGCCCAGGAGTTTGCAGCTGCAGTGAACTTCAATTGTGTCTGTGCACTCCAACTCGGATGCCAGAGTGAGACCCTGTCTCTGAAAACAAACAAATACCCCCACTCCTAAATAGACTTGCAAGGGAGGGGTGAATCTAAGAGATGTGACTTTCCCTGTGACCTAGGTTAATATGGCTTTGCACTGGGATTGGTTGAGCATAATAGCAAACTCTGAAGGAGAACCAGACCAGACCACATCAACATATTGTATAATATGGTTGGTGCAAAAGTGGTTGCGGTTTTTGTCATTGCTGTTAAAGACAAAACTAATAAACAGTACTGGTCCAAGCTGAATAGGATATAACTGTGAATCCTCCAATTGATACGGCGTATGTGTCCTGTGGCCTTTTGCTCTTAACCAGTGTCAGGAGTATGGTGTATAGAAAGGCTCTGGCCTGTTGCCCCGGTTGCTAATGGCTCTGACTGTACCCATGAGAGGTGGAGCCTCTCTATGGGCCTCAACAGAGGATTGGACTTTTGCTTTTTTTCCAGTTCTCAGGTATTGTCTGCTTGTTTATTTATTTTAGCATGCACACCTCAATTCAGCACATCTGAGGGTATTCTATTGGCAGAGGGCTTCCTTGGGTAAAGTGCCACAGAATGACTGTGACCTTTCCATGCAGAGACTCTTCTCTCAGCCTCCCCCATCCCAAAACCTTGAAAGCAGAATACTATGTGAATAGTCAAGAAATCAGAAGATAAATCTTCTGTTTGGTATTTGATCCACATTGTGATACTATGAATGCAATATTTGATTAATTAAAAGAATTATAAGAAAACCCAGACTTGATCCAGGGATGATTTACTCTAAAAGACAAATTTTCCCTAGAGTCCCTTGGAGGGTCTCAGTTTAACAGAGAAATGTGAAGCTTATTAGACAGTTTGCATATAGGGGGGCCGTATTTAGTTTCTTTTGGCTAAGAAGCTCTGCTCTGTCCTCTGAATGCCTGCAGCACAGCTCTAAACAAGATACTCCCTCACGGTCTCTCACACTGACAGAACCAGGAGATAATTTCTTCTGGCTTCTGGAGTGACATTTCTAGGATTGGTATTCAAAGAAGAATACTTGCAAAAGAGAATGCATGCATAGACCTCTTTTTGCAGGGAGCTCAGAGCACTTAATTGTCACTTTTCTATGAGAGACACAAGTGACACTGACGCTCCTCTTTCCCCATTGTGTACTAATGAATTGTGTTTCAGTTGCAGTGTTTGAGAAGGTTAAGGAATTCACAGTCCAGCTGGGAGGAAGTCCGCAATCCCCTAGATAGATTTGTTCAACACCCCTCTGTTCTCTCTACTAATTAGATCTCCTCTGTTGAATTCGAAGCCTCACATTTACAAATAGAATGGTGTGCAGATGGAGAAGACAGAACTCTTTGAAGGAATTAAGTACCATAGGTCCCCAAGGAAAGGTTGATGAGATAGCTGTTGGCTGTTACTCAGGAGTTAGCAGACTTCAGTTGGAAAGTTTCTTGGCTAAAGATCCTTATTTGATGGGTGGCTACAAGCATGGTAGCCTGAAAACACAGACCAGGGAATGCATGGATTTCACATGTACTGCTCGATTTGTGTTTACGTCTTCTGCAGGTGAGCTTGGGCTACCTCAAAAGCAGAGTACTGGGTGGCTGAGGGGCTTGGAATAGCTGGCTTCACATTCGTGTAATATCATGTATATTACACGACATCATTTAGAATTTAGAATTTTATTTAGTTTCTGGCTAGACAACTGTTATAGTTCAAATTCTTATCCACAAACATGTATGCCTTTAAGTAAAGGAAATTAACTACGATGATTAGCAAAGGATATGTGGGACTTGACTTCATCTCTAGCTGTGTTTTTTATGAGGAGCATGCTACCTAAACCCATGTCCCAATCAGCTGAGACAGTTGCTGCTGCTGCTTTGTCATTTCTGCTCCTGGACTTTGAAGGTCTCTCTTGGTTTGGGGAGAGAGAGAGAGAAAGAGAGGGAAGAGAGAGAGAGAGAGAGAGAGAGAGAGAGAGAGAGAGAGTGTGTGTGTGTGTGTGCGTGTGTCTGTGTGCGCGCGCGCACATGTTTTGGGGAAAGGTGGAGGAGAATGAGAGGAAGCCACTTTGGGTTTTTCTCTCTGGGTTTGCTGGCTTGTATCTCCTGATTTATTAATTTCTTCAGACCAATTTCCTTCTTGGCCAGTATATTATCTCTTCTCAGCAATGAATTTTTCCATGATATGGGGAATATAGCAGTGGGATGAAGGAATCCAGTTATTTTAATGGTGCAGACACCTTTTTAAGATTTGACTTGTTTTCATTAAGTCATTTTAGAGGTGATGAAGAAAGTGTAGATTGTTGCTTAAAATACCCTCAACTTGTGTCCTAACAATGAAGTTTATGCTGAAATGGATAGCAGTGATGTGCTGTTAAGAATTGTAGACGGTAACATTAAAAAAAACCAGTAGAAAACATGCATATTTCTACTGGTTATTCTTTTATATATATCCCATCATGCACTCTTTATTGTGTCACTAGAATAAAGCCAAGTGATTGTAGGGATCACATATCAAGCTGTTAATTTCATTGCTCTTGACCTTCATTAATTTTCTTTTTAAGAAGTGAATTTTCTCATGTCCATTTTTAATCTTACAGAGAATTGTAGATGAAGTTTTAGGAAAATTTGCTCAGTTGTTTGGGAGATATCCAAATGCAAAAACAGAAAAAGTATTTGTCAGCTATTCAAAAAATTATTCAGATCTTCTGTTGTACTCAGAAACCTTGAAAATAGATCAATTTACATATGACATTTATTATAGTTATTTATAGCTTGATTTACAAAATATGCTCAGCATGCAAACTTGCTGGGTGCATACTGAAAGAAAGAATACTTAAAGGCATTTTTAGCTAAAGATGAAGTTTAAACTGAACTCATGCACATGTTGGGGAAATGTGCATGTTCTTGAATCGTGATGTTTTGTCTATAAAAACAATAAATGAATATGCCTTTATTAAAGTAAACGATTACAGGTTGAAGGCTTCAAATGAAGGCTTTCATCTTTAATTCTATTATTCATCTCTTTAAATTCTAGTTTAGATTGAGTAATACCAGGCACTGTAGGAAATGTGAGATATAAGACATGATTTCTTTTAGGATCTTACAGTTTAGTTAGGGAGATATAAATAGCATGTGTGGCAGTCAGATTTGCATTTTAGAAAGGTTTCTGACCTACCTTCCCATACTGGGCAGAACATTCCTCCGATTCATTACTCAAATGCCAACCTAAATGGGCTCTGGAAAGGCTAAATAAAAATTGCATCTGTGAAAAAAAAATAGCATGTGTGAAACCTTCATTGCTGTATATGGGGCAGTGTATAATCAGGAGGTGCATTGTGAGGTATGGGTCGTAATTACCAATGAACTTCAGAAAAGGAAGAGAAGAATGTGGATTGGAATAATCAGATGGAAGGGCTAGTATACCAGTTGTGTTAACTTGAGCAATTTAAAATTCAAGTTTTTCTAGATTCATTTGGGCTCTCGAATGAATGAATGAATGAATGTGATTAATCCCTTCCTTTCTTTGGTTGGATCTCCTTCTAGAACTCTTTTTTATTTTATCCTTTCTGTTTCTTAACCTCTTCCTGATAGTTTCATCTCTTTGAGATTCAGTTGAGCAATTTCCTCAGCTCTAGCTTTTTGTACACCAAATCTCTCTTTTCCTGTGTTGACTTTACTGTTTGATGCATTTGCTGAATTTTGTAATTTTGATGGCTATATCTATTTTTTCTTCTTAGAAATTTTACTTATTTTCAATGTATATTCCTTCTCAGATTTTTCTTTCTTGATTTTAATTTTTAAACAGTATATTACTCAGTTTTTTCCCGTATCTTCTTTTATGTCCTTAATCATTTTAAATATTATTTTATGGCTTCATTTAAATTGTTTAATTATCTGAATTTACTGAAGATTTAGTTCTGCAGTTTATTGTGCCTTGGGTGGGTAGATTCCTGGTGTACATATAAACTATTACTCATGATTTACAGTTACTGAGCTCCAAGTTCATCTTCCTTGGCACTTATCTGTGGGACTTCTATGTGGCCTCTATTAGGGAGACAGCCAATATAGAGTTGTTTTACATTCACATTCCAAGGTATTAACAACCCAGAACAGAATTTTATGTTGGTTTCCTTTTTTTTCTTTGTTTTTGAGATGGAGTTTCACTCTGTCGTCCAGCCTGAAGTGCAGTGATGCGATCTCGGCTTACTGCAACCTCTGCCTCCCGAGTTTAAATAATTCTCTCACCTCAGCCTCCCGAGTAGCAGGGATTACAGGCATCCACCACCAAGCCTAGCTAATTTTTGTATTTTTTAAGTAGAGACGGGTTTCACCATGTTGGCCAGGCTTGTCTCAAAGTCCTGACTGCAGGTGATCTGCCTGCCTTAGCATCTCAAAGTGCTGGGATTACAGGCATGAGCTACTGCACCCGGTCTTTGGTGGTTTTTTAGATTGAGAGTTAGTACATTACATGGCTGTCTAGACCCAGATATATGAGTTCCCAGGTGAGATTGTTTTTTCTACCCAAGGCTAGGCCTGAGACAGATAACTTTTTTTTTCAATGTCTCCCCGGGGCTGATGGTTGTCCCCCTACCCTGGCCTTTTCACCTTTTTATAAGGGTGGATTTTAAAGGGTCCTACCTTAATTCAGAGGCCTGAATTCTAATCTCCATGAGGACAAAAACCCAAAATTCCTAGGGTACCCATAACAAGGCCCATCTCCCTTCCCTGATTTGGGAAGTGACATTAGCTTGAAGGCTCACCTCTTTGATTTTCAGCTCTTTTTTGTCTCTGGAATTGAGAATTTTATTTTCTTACACATTCGCCCATACTTTTAAATAATGGTTTTTATATTTTATCCAGCATTTTTAGATTATATTGTAGAAGAATTGATTTCTTACTATTCTCCCCAGGAGGAGTTTTTGAAACCCTCTTTTCCTATTGCACTTCAGGTCTGCAGTGATCCTTTTACTTTCCTAAATTATCAATGAATCACTCTTTTTGGGGCATCTTTCTGTCTGCCTAATCCAACTACAGATCTCTTTTATTTAGAGAAAGTTTTCACTTGACTCTCTGCCTTTTCTTATTTCTACCTAATTCTTTTCTGCCTTTCACAATTGAAGCCACTGAAAGTGTTCTAATAATCCATCGCTAGCTGTATTGTCTAGTGATCAGCTCATTTCTGAATGTTTTATGACTTTCCTCTCTAGGATTCACCCGAAACTATTCTCTCCACTGTCACCAATGACAACATATATGATATATCCAAAAGGCTTTTTTCTTCCCCCCCCCAATCTCATATACTACTTTGCTTCTCTGACGCTTTTGTGTTGATCGTCTCCTATTTTAAATCTTATTTCTCTGAGGCTTATAAAGGTCTTCTAATTTTCCTCCAGTTCTCCTATGTATGTACATCTACTCTCCTCTGACTTCATCCTTAAATTCTTTTCTTTTTCTTATCTGTTAGGAGTGTCATTTCTCTTCTTGATCTTATGTTCTTCTTTCTCTATGTTGTCTTCACTTCTATGTCATTTTTTTTTTTTTTACAAATGATTCAGAAATCTTGATCTTGCATCTCCTGAGCTAAAATAGACAATTTTCAATTGCCTATCATATACTTTATCCTGGATGTCCTCTTGGCACATCAAAATTGTTGGATTTCATCTCAGACTCATGCTTTTCCTTTCCAAAATACCTAATTCTTCTGCTTTACTTAATTTTGTCTGTGTTATCACTACTCTTCTCATGGGCTTAATTTAGTCTGTGTTACCACTACCTTTCTCATGGGCTTAAAAAAAAATTTCATTTTTGTTAAGTATTTATTTCCAATTTATCTCTGATTTGTCCCTCATTTTCCAATTGTATTGTCTCTCTCTTTGAAACATATGCACATTATTTGTCTGGTTTATCTACCCACAGGTTCACTTTTCTATAACCAATCCCACCCATCATCTTTAGATTAGCTTACGTAAATCACCAATGACCCTGTCATTACCTGGCTTAAAAACCTTAAATGATTACCTAATAATGACAGTATTAATGCCAAATCCCTTACCTGATGGAAACAGAAGCCTGGAGAATTCAGTGCCGTTGTTCTAGGTCTGACTTCTTTGTTCTATGACTAATTAATTCTGTGAAGAGTGTGAAATCACTAGTCATCAGAAAATAGTTATTTTTCACTCTAAAATGAAGTGCTAGCAAAGGAAAAATGGCCAAAAGAGATTTTTCCAAAAGAGCACAACCAAATGGCTAATAAAAGAATAGATTGCTCAACCTCCATGAAATATCACCATATAACACCAGAACAGATCACATGAAAAAGATAGGCAATACCACATTTTAACAAGGATGTGCAGCAATAGGGAATTTTTATATACTGAACAGACAACTCTAGTCCTAGGTATATAGCCACCAGAAATGTGTACATATATTCACCAAAGGGCAGGTACAAGAATGTTCACCACAGCACTATTCCAATTAGCCAAAAACTTGAAACTACTTTAATTACCATAGAAGGGGTAAATAAATGGTGGCGTATTCACAAGTGGATAGCAGTGTTTAGCAGTGAGAATAGACCATCTACACGATATGGATGAATCTCACCAACATGATGAAAGAGGCCAGGCACACACAAGTACATGCTATATGACGTAATCTCTATAATGCACAAAAATGGGCACAGTGAATCCATGCTGTGGTTACCCTTGGTGAGGGACAGGAGTGGCAACTGAGAGGGAACACAGGAGGGTGCTGTGCTGCCAGAAAGCTCTTTTCCCTGGTCTTGGGGCTGGACATACGGATGCGTACAGTTTGTGAACATTTATTGGGATGTGCACCGGTGATGCGTACACTTTTTGTATGGATATTAGCCTTTAATAAGCCATTTAAAAGTGGGGGCTCAGGGTGCTATAGACAAAATGGTAGAGTGTAGTAAATTATTCACCCAGTCTCCTTTCCAGATGAGCTAACTTTACATCTGTGAAAATGCTCTGACTGGCCTGGTACGGTGGCTCATGCTTGTAATCCCAGTACTCTGGGAGGCCAAGGTAGGGGGATTGCTTGAGGCCAGGAGTTCGAGAGACCAGCCTGGACACTCATCTCTCTGAAAATACAAAAATCAGCCGGGTGTGGTGGTGCACACCTGTAGTCCCAGCTACTCTGGAGGCGGAGGCAGGAGAATTCCTTGAACCCAGGAGGCAGAATCGCAGAGATTGCACCTCTACACGTCAGTCTGGGTGACAGAGTGAGACTCCATCTCAAGAAAAAAAAAAAGAAAAGAAAAAAAGAAAATTTTCTGACAACCATCTCTCAACATTAAATTCGATGAATGCTGAAACTGTACAATAACTGTGAGTAAAAAGAAAAGTCAACAAACACCAGAGCCGTGGTCCCACATCCTCCTCTCTCACTTGGTGGGGTTTTGAAGCATGCAAAGACGGATGAAATGAGCTCAGGGGAAGATGCAGAATGGACACCAATGAAGGGGCTGGAGTGTGGGGCCACCAGAATGAAATCCACCTGAAATCTGAAAATACTCAGCGTGGCAGCAGAGAAGGGATCCAAAGTATTCAGCCCCTCCTGCTTTTTAAGTTTTTAATAATACCCATTCTGGCTGCAGTAAGGTGGTATCTCATTGTGGTTTTAATTTGAATTTTCTTGATGTTGAACATTTTTCCATATGTTTGTTGGCCATTTGTATATCTTCTTTGGACTAGACATAAAGTTTAAAGGAATAGGCTTTCTTTAAATGGGGAAATCTGATTTAAAAAGACGGTCTTTTGGGAGAAAACCTTTTGGGAGAGAAAAGGCGAAAGAGAAGGAGTGAAGAAGCACACTTTGGAACTTGGGTGGCAAAGAGGAAAAGGAAAAAGAGGAATTTTAGTGTCCTACGAGACAAAAGAGAACTAAAAGACTGGCAGCCTCCTCACCTGCCCACTGCCACCAAGACAGACAAACAGATGAAACCCCAGTGAAGTACCTGGACTTTTCTAGACAGAAAAGAAATTAAACAAGAAATCCTCTGAAATACTGCAGTATCATAAAAATGAATAAAAGGGAAGTTTTTAGAGAAATAGTTCGGAAAATTAGGGAATGCATTTGCATGCAAATCAACTGAGAAAAAGTCCCTTCCTGAAAAACAACTATGAAGCAGAAGAAAATTGTAGGTCTTTGTTCCAAAATGAATTAAATATACAGTCATGCTTTGCTTCACGATGGGGATAAGTTCTGAGAAATGCGTCATTGGGCGATTTTGTCATTGTGTTGTGTGACCATCATAGAGTTTATTTATGCAAATCCAGATGGTACACCTACTACCCACTTGGGCTGTGTGGTCTAGCCTATTGCTCCTAGGCTACAAACCTGGACACCAGGTTACTGGCCTCAATACAGTAGGCAATTGGAACATAATGGGAAGTATTTCTGTATCTAAACATAACGAAATATAGAAAAGGTACAGTAAAAATACAGTATCAAACTGGTTTACCTGTATGGGTCACTTCCCATGAATGGAGTTTGCAGGATAGGATGTTGCTCTGGGTGAGTCAGTGGGTGAATGGTGAGTGAAAGTGAAGGCCTAGGATATTATTGCAAACTACTGTGGACTTTATAAACACTGCACCTTTAGGCTATGCTAACTTTGTAAAACGATGTTTCTTTCTTCAATCATAAAGCAACCTTACCTTACTATAACTTTTTTACTTTATAAACTTTTAAATTTTTAAAGCTTTTTGAATCTTTTGTAATAACATTTAGCTTAAAACATAAACATATTGTATAGTTGTACAAAAATGTTTTCTTTATATCCTTATTCTATAAGCTTTTCTACTTTTAGTTTTAGAACTTTTTTCTTAAAAATGAAGACACATACACATGAGCCTAGGGCTACATAGGGTCAGGGTCATCAGTACTACTCTCTTCTATATCTTGTTCCATTGGAAGCTCTTCAGGGACAGAAACATGCATGGAACTGTCTTCTTCTGTGATAACAATGACTTCTTATGGAGTACCTCCTGAAGGACCTGCCTGAGGCTGTTTTACAGTTAATCTAAAAAAAAAAGTAGAAGTATACTTTAACATGATGAAATTAAGTAGAGTAAATACATAAACTGGTAACATAGTCATTTAGTGTCATGACCTAGTATTATATATTGGACATAATTTTATGGTCAAGACTTTTACATGACTGGCAACACAGTAGGTTTGTTGACACCCACATTGCCACAAACATGAATGCATTGTGTTATGACATTGCAATGGCTATGACATCATTAGGTGATAGGAATTTTTCAGCTCCATTAGAATCTTATGGATCCACTGTCTTTCTATGTGACTGAGATGCCATTATGTGGTGCATGACTGTATTTAAACAAACATTTGAGGATATAAAATTCAAAAATTAAGAGCAGAAATGCAACAAAAAACAGGGAGGAAAAGAAAGAGTTCATTAAATTCAGTAAAGAAATGGTAGAAAAAGATAAAATTGTCTCAGAAATGAAGAATAAATTACAAGATGTACAAAGAAGAATGGACCAAGTAAACATTTAAGAAGGGGCAGGAAAACAGGAAGACACCAAAGAAATGAAAATGAGTAAAGAAAAAAAGTAAAAAGTCTCAGAAAGTAGTAAAAATGGAAGACAGGCTAAGAAAGAATACTATATGTGTTATTTGAGTCCCCAGAGAAGAAAAATAAAACAATGGAACAGAATTAACATTTAAAACTGTAATCTAAGAAAACTTTTCAAAAGTAGAAAAAGACGTAAACCCACACATGGAAAGAAGTTATCTGGCAAAATGAACCCAGAACAATGAATTCTCAGACTTATCCTGGTACAACTATTAGTTCTCAAAAAATAAAGTTCTCAAGGCCTCTCTCCAGGTAAAAAGATGAAATCACTTACAAAGACAAATTAGACTAGCATCAGATTTTCAAAACCAGTATACAAAGCAAATTGACAATGCGTATTTTCCTATTCCTTTAAATCTCCCAGAGTTTTGCTCTGGGAGGCAGTTAGGTCACTTAGAAACATGGAGATCCTTTTCAGAGCTTGCTTTTTAGATT
Source organism: Ateles fusciceps (assembly GCA_036589455.1). Lineage (NCBI taxonomy): Eukaryota > Metazoa > Chordata > Mammalia > Primates > Atelidae > Ateles > Ateles fusciceps. The sequence continues at coordinate 12,256,911 of JAZHEH010002554.1, read as the reverse complement.
GTTAGGTGGGTCTGAGCAGTGCTAGTGAAGGGGTAATTATCTTCTACCACTGAGGCAAGACCTTCTCCCATCCTCAATGTCATGCCCAGTGAGTTTTGAGTTTCTCCAATCTGGGTGATGGGAACAGGCACTCTTCTTGGCCCTGTGTGAGAGCTGCTTCCTCTAACCCCTTTGCATGGGTTTTTCCCTTGTCTTGAGTAGTTTATCCATGTGCACCCATTGATCAGTACTCGGCTAAATGCTCAAGGGGGGACCCTCTGCAGATTTCCTGCGTTCTCTATCAAGGTTGAGATAATGGCAGGAGGAGGCTTGAGATAAAATTGGAAAAATGACAGATGTAATTAACTGCTTTGTATCCTGGGTTTGTAGAGCTATTCATTCAGCTTGTATAGTACTGGATATAAAACACCCCAAAGCTGGGATGAAATAAGGAATAAAGGACATGACTTTGAGGATTTAATGACCCTAGACGTCTAGACATACTTTTTCTTAAATTCTGAGTGTTCAGATTCCCGGAGCATTTAGATCGATTTGGATTGCCTCCCCTCATTGGAATGAGGTCTCTTTATCATCAGAGCTTCTATTCTGTTTATTCAGACTGTTTTTCTACGAAGGAGACCTGGCAATGTGTATTTTTGTTATGGCTAATGTCATTGCTTCCCTAGGACAGTGGCCAGAGAGATAAATTAGCTGAGTTCACTATGCTGGAACGGGTCACATTTCCATGCAATCCTGCTTTTCTGCCCATTCCTTCTTTCATTCACTTAACAAAGAGCGATTGAGCCCCTACTATGTGCTCATTATATTATATTAGGCATTATATATAATATATTAGGAATTAGGTATCAGGAGTATGAAGAAGAATAAGACACGAACTGTGCCCTCAAGATGCTGACAGCATCCCAGGCAGGGCCTGCTCACCTTACAAGAAAATGAGCACCCCCAGGTAGCGGAGGTGAAATAATGGAAGTTTTTATGGAAAAGAATGTTAGTTTGGGATGCCATTGTGGTCAGATCTGATCACTGTGTATTAAACTTTAGGGATGAAATGGCCTACTGTTCTCCACACCAGACGTTTCCTCACTCTATCGCAGTGACCTTTCTAGGACTCCTCTTTGAAAATGCTATCCCTCCTAGCAGTATTTGAAGCAATGAATGAAGTTTTCAGAGGTGATCAAACCAGGCCTTGAGGAAGTGAGACAAGCAGGAAGGAGGCTGAGGGCTCATCCTGAAGCAGGAGCAAAATCTGGGAAAGGCAAACCCAGAACAGGTGGTGTTTAGGGGGCCTGGGACTGTTATGGACCCCAAGAAAGTGCTGGAAGGAGTATTAGGTGTGTGTGTGGGGAAGAAGGCGGAATGGGGAAATTGTTAATAAATCTGCCCATTTCTCATCAGCTATGGCTAAACATTTTGGATTTTGATTTACTTCACTCTGGGTTCACCCAGAAGGCAGGAATGGGGTGCTTCAGTCCTCTACAAAACTTTCATAGCATCCAGTGTAAGGAATCAGGAAAGGACAGCTTAGGTTCTGCTTTCGGTTAATTAAGGCACAGTGATGCATTGAGTAAGATCTGCTTTGAAACTTAAAAGATGTGTTCAAAACTCTGAGTTTTTGCTTACAAACTTCATAACTTCAGATACATTATTTAACTTCTTTGAACCTTAATTTCTTCATCCATAAAATGAGAAGTAATATATAGTAAGGATTATCAGTAAGAATTAAATGAGAATGTCTCTATAAAGTGCCTTGTATGGTGCCTGTTTCATAATAGACACTAAACAAATATTTGCTACATTCTTCTGTATACATCTAAAGATAACTGAGGCACAAAACTGGTCTTGAATCCTCCGTTTCGCCATCTAGCAATTATCCCTATAAGAATTTGTATGAATGGACCAGGCATGGTGGCTCAGGCCTGTAATCTCAGCACTTTGGGAGGCTGAGGCGGGTGGATCACCTGAAGTCAGGAGTTTAAGACCAGCCTGGCCAACATAGCAAAATCCTGTCTCTACTAAAAAATACAAAAATTAGCCCATCGTGGTGACAGGCACCTGTAATCTCAGGTACACGGGAGGCTGAAGCAAGGAGACTTGCTTGAACCCGGGAGGCGGAAGTTATAGTGAGCTGAGATCACGCCACTACACTCCAGACTAGGTGACACAGCAAGACTCCATCTCAGGGGGTGGGGGGAATAAAATAATTTATATGGATGAAATCAACTGCTCACTCGTCTAGGATTGCTACTCAGTCAAGTGGCTGTTAGCACAAATGAGTTACCTGCTATTGTTTCCACTGGAAAGGACATCTTTATTATGGTGCCTTGTGATTTTCCAGATTAAATCAATCTGGATTATTTTCATTAGGTGTTCTTTTATTACCATTATGGGCATAAGATGCAGGGAGGTAGATTTGGAGAGAATGTAGCATAGCAGAGATTTGAAATTATTACTGTTTTCTGAAAGTATAATGTCTTGAAGTAAGTTCAGAGTCCTGGTTGTGTTCAAGGAGAGGTTGGATTACTACTTATCCAAAATGGAGAGTTCGTCCAAATTACTTTCCAAGTATGATGTTTCCTAGACAGATAAGTTAAGATTTATTACATCCAAAGGAGTGGGGGAAGTCTATCTATTGAAAAGGTCTTTCTGTTAAGTGGAAAAAAAATACAAATAGGCAATTTTTAGGCAATGGTAGTATTTTTTGAATGTTGATGAAGAATCTAGATTTTTATCTTTGGAATGCATAAACATTGGTGAGAAAAAAATTTCTTCAAGTATTATGAAAATTTTCTGATGTTTCAACAACTCAGCCATGGCTACACGATTTGGATTTTTGCTTCTGATTTATCTCACTCCCAAGTTCACCCAGGAGGCAGGAATAAGATGCTTCAGTCCTCTGCAAAATTTCCATAGCATCCAGCATAAGGAATCAGGAAGGAATAGTGGGAAGATAGATTTAGAAACAGCAATTTTGATTTTGTTTCTTATGTTTTATTGATTTCTTCTCACCTTTATTTTCTTCCTTCTGCTTGCTTTGGGTATAATTTGTCCTTTTTCTAGTTCCTTAAGTTAGACAGTTAAATCATTGATGTAAGAACTTTCTTATTGTCCAATATTAGCATTTAATTCCATGAGTTTTCCTTTAATCACTGCTTGACCTGCATCCCATTAATTTTGATTGTATTTTCATTTTAAATCCAGTATCAAATATTTTTAAATTACTCTTGTGATTTTCTTATTTTAAAGTGTGTTAATTTTCAAATATTTGGGGCATTTCCAGATATCTTTCTGTTACTGAGTTCTAGTTTAATTTCATTGTAGTTATAAAACATACTTTGCATTTTTTAAAATTCCCTTTAAATTTGTTGAGTTTTTATTTATTTATTTTTATTTTTATTTTATAGCTGACAACATGGTTGTGCTTGGTGAACATTTTATGTACACTTGAAAAGAATGTTTATCCTGCCGTTGTTAAGTGGAATGTTGTATAGTGTCAAGAAGGTCAAGCTGGTTTATACTGTTACTTAGATTTTCTATATCCATACTAATTATCTGTGTATTTGTTTTATTAATTACCGATAGAGGAATCTTGAATTCTCTAACGTCAATGTCAGCTTGTGGATTTGCCTATTTCTTATTTGAGTCTATTAGTCTTTGCTTTGTGTATTTTGGAAACTTGTCTTAGGTACATTTAGGATTGTTAGGATTGTTAAGTCTTCCTGGCATATTATATCCCCTCATCATTATGTAATATTCTTAATAGTTTTCAGTATTCATTGTTTGGAAGCCACCTTTGTCTGATCTAGATTTCCTTTGATTAGTGTTATTTTTTTTTCATTTTTAAATTTTATTTGTTTTTTTATTTCTTCTGTAATAGTCTGTTTTCAGATTAGTGTTACTTTGTTATATCTTTCCCCCTTTTTTTTCACTTACCTTTGTCTTTATATATAAAAAGGGTTTTTTTTCATAGACTGCATGTATCTGGGTCTTACTACTTTTGCTACTTTTCTAATTTGACAATCTCTGCCTTCTAATGGGGACAGATAGACTTCATTATTATTTAATAAAATTGTTGATATGGTTGGATTTAAATCTACTGTCTTGCTGCTTATTTTCTAAATGCCACATTTTTTGTTTCCTTATTCTCTTTCTGCCTTATTTTGCATTATTTGAGTATTTTTTTTTTCTGATTCTACTATTGGATTATTAGTTGTACCACTTTTAAATTGTTTAGTATTTGATTGAGGATTAGCAAAATATATCTTATCATATATTACAGTCTATGGTTAATTAATTATACTGCTTCCTTTATAGTACAACAGTGTACTTTATTTTCTTTGTCTCATCTTTTGTGTTTTTTTTGTCATATATTTTACTTCTATATATGCCATAAATTTCATAATTTTATTGCTATTATTTTGCTTAAGAAAGTTAATCTTCTTTAAAGAGAGACTAAAAATAAGAAAAAATACTTTTATATATATTCTGATATTACTAATTTTATTGCCCTTTATTTCTTTGTGTGGGTCAAAATTTCCATCTTTTATCATTCGCTTTTTGCCTATAGAGGTTTCTTTAACTCCCCCTTTTAATGCAGATTTACTGGCAATGAATTTTCTAAACTTCTGTCTTATAGAAAATATTTTTGTTTTGCATTCATTTATAAAAGATATTTTTGCTGGGTGTAGAAATCTAGGTTGATATTTTTTTCTTTCAGCACTTTAAGATCCCATTCTCTTGTCTTGTATAGTTTCTGATGCAAAGTCTGTCATCTTAACTTTGTATCTCCGTATGTAATGTTTCTTGTTTCTCTGGTTGCCTTCAAGATTTTCTCTTTATCTTTGAGTTCAGCAGTTTGAGTATGATGGGTCTTTGTGTCTGTGCGTATATATCTAGCTTGTGTTTCTCTGAGCTATTTAGATCTGGTGTGTTGTCTCTTATTTATTATGGAAAATTATGTCATAACCTCTTCAAATATTTTTTTCTGTAGTGTTCTTTCTCTCTTTTCCATCTGGAATTTTAATTACACATATGTTAAACTGTTTGATATTCTACCACGGTTCTTTAAAGCTCTGTTTTTGCTTTGGTTTCAATTTGGAAAATATTTTTTCACTTATCTTCAGTTTTACTTGTTTTTTCTTAAGCTATGTCTTATTGCAAGAATTTTGTATGTCAGATATCATGTTTACTGGAAGTAATATAGCAACAACAAATCCTAAACTCATTGTATTATGCTTTTTGTTTCTAACTTTTCATGTGACTTCTTTTTTAATTTTAATTTTTTTTTTTTTTTTTTTTTTTTTTTTTTGCGATGGAATTTCCCTCTGTTGCCCAGGCTGGAGTTTAGCAATGCGATCTCAGCTCACTGCGACCTCTGCCTCCTGGGTTCAAGTGATTCTCCTGCTTCTGCCTCCTGAGTAGTTAGGATTACAAGAGCATACCTCCAAACATGGCTAATTTTTGAATTTTTAGTAGAGATGGGGTTTCACCATGTTGGCCAGGGTGGTCTTGAACTTCTGACCTCAAGCGATCTATCTGCCTGCTTTGGCCTCCCAAAGTGCTGAGATTACAAGCACGAGCCACCACACCTGACCATCCATGTGACTTTTTGATGGTTTTTATTGCTTTGCTAAAATTTCTATCTCTTCATGCAACTATTCATGAAGAGATAGAAATTATTCAACTAGATTATTTAAAATATTCTCTAGTTGTTTAAAAATCTGTCTGATAATGCTCATGCTCATATCATCTCTGGGTCTTATTAATCTATTGATTGCTGTGTGTCTTTATAATGGTTTGCTTTATCTTGTTATTTTGTCTGTCTTGTTATTTTTGATCGCCCACATATTTTATGTAAAAGAATAGTGGTATCTGAGGTAAGTCATATTTATGTTCTGAAATGGGCATGACTTTCCTTATTTCATCTACTAGTGTATGGGCTTGGGTGACTCTTGTCAGTACATATTGAGTTTAGGTTTTGTAATTGTAGTTACTTACCTTCAGTAAGCTGTGAGCTTCAAATTCCTTCAGTGGTGGACTGCTGCTAACTTGCACTTGATATGGGGCCTGAGATGTTGAGAATTTTTGTATTTGTGTTTCACCATTAGTTCTTAGCAGCCCCTGCATGTTTCCATCACAGATAGGATCTTTATTCATACTCTTGCCATTATACCCTCAGGTGTATCGTGCTTTTTACTTCTAGATTTCCATGTGATTTCTTTTTTATTCCTTCTTAAGAGTACCTGGTAAAAGTTTAAGAAAAATAACTCAGCAAAGTGACACAAGAACGGAAAACCAAATGCCACATGTTTTCACTCATAGACAGGTGATGAACAATGAGAACACTTGGGCACAGGGAAGGGAACAACACTCACAGGGCTAGGTGGGGGGGTGGTGGAGGGGAGGGGAGGGACAGCAAGGTGGGGGTGGTCAGGGATGATGGGGAGGGATAACACCGGGAGAAATGCCTGAAGTAGGCAATGGTGGGAAGGGGGATGGAGACTGCAAACCACCATGGCATGTAAGTACCTATGCAACAATCCTGCAGGATGCAGGACGTGCACATGTACCCCAGAGCCCAAATACAATAAAAAAAGAAAGAAAGAAAAATAATGATGAATGGGTGCAGATTCTGCTTGTCTTTAGGGGTCTAGGGATTGCATATTGTGTAATTAGCCGACACTTGACCTTGAAGAATTTGTTTAGTATCACATGATACTGTTTAGAAAAAAAAATTTGTTAAAATTTCAGCTGTTTTCTTTTTACCTACTTTTATGGCACCTGCCTTTTCCTTTCATGTTCTGCCAAAAGGGAAATAGTGTGTGCTCCATCTCTCCTTAGAGGGGTCTATGACTCATTGGAACTGACTTCGCTTGGTTGCTTTGTGTTCTCAGCTCTCTGATGGACTCACGAATAGGTTCTTGGGCTTTTTCTCGCGGTTGGGATGGGATCAATATTCTCTTGGGCTTTCTATATCCTAAGTGGAAGTGGAACTTGAGGAAAATTTAGTAAAGGAATTATTTGTAGGAATGCAGATCAGATCTATGAAAAATCACATGATAATGCAGTACCCTGGGGCAAGTAGTAGCAGGGCTTTGTTTCCATGGTGTTATGGGTTAAACTGTGTCCCTCAAAAGATATGTTGAAGCTGTAACCTCCCGTTTCTCTGAATGTGATCTTATTTGGAATGGGAATCTTTGCAGATACAATTAAATAAAGATGAGGTCATTAGCTGTTAAAATTAAAAAAAAATGTGGGACATAATCTTGTATGTCTAACATTCTTACAATAAGAGGAGAAGAGACATAGACAGAGACACGGGGAAAACATCATGTGAAGCTGAAGGAGAGATTGGAGTGATGCACCTATAAGCCAAGAAATGGCAAGGATTGCCAGCAACTTTCAGAAGCAAGGCAGGTGCAAGGAAAGATCCTCACTTACACTCTTCAGAGAGAGGATGGCCCTACTAAAACCTTGATTTCAAACTTCTGGCCTCAGAACCATGAAACAAATATTTGTTGTTTTAAGCATGGAAATTTGCTATGGCAGCCTTAGGGAACCAACACACACCCTTAGGCATGAAGGGGTGAAGAGATGGGAGGGGAAAGAGCTGTGTGGAGCTCTCTTCTCAGGATGACACTAACATGGAATAAACAACCCAACCTCTCTATCCTCTATCCTTTCATCCTCTTGCTGGGGGTCTTCTTTGATTAAACTCAACTGGAAACCAGAGGGCAAGCATGTCAGTTGAGGTAGTCTATGTAAGTCAGCCTCCTGGGGAAGACAGCAGAGTGGGGGAAGATTGAATAGAAAATGTGAGAAACAAAAGGGAGGTAGTGAGTTCAACAGGGCTTTGTGTAACTGACAGTGTAACTCTCTAAATTTGTTTCTGGTAGGAGGTATGGTATCACTAGAAAGACCACCAAGTTAGCAGATCTGTGGAGTGTTCTGGCTCTGCACTGACTCATGGTGACGTGAACATTTTGTTTAACCTTTCTGATACTCTATTTCTTCATCTGTAAGAAGGGATTAAGCTAGATGACCTCTGCGGTCTCTTCTCCGCCTTTTGTTGTGTGTACAGGAATGAGTAATCTTACGTCAGACCAAATGAGGTCTAAAATAAATGTTCTGCGTTCATAACTTGGAATGTTTATGATTTTTCAACCAGGTTCAGTTGAAGAAAACTGATTATTGTTGATGATAATTATACCTTTACTTACCAGCTGTTAAAATTTTAAAAAATGTGTTTCCATGTCTATTATCTCTTTTTAATGTAGTAGCTCTGTGAAAACTTTGCTACTTAGGGGTTAAAATTCTTTTTGTCTGTGTGTTTACAGTCCAAATGGCTCATCTCAGAGAAAAGTTGAATTGCTTGTTAATGACACTTGTTTTTGTCAGGGAACCTACCACTTATTTTTGTAGCTCTTTCCTTTCAGGTACTCTTTCAGCATAGAGTTGCAGAGAGAGAGAAAAAAAAAGTTTTTGGGCCTTATGTATTCTCTAGTCACTAAGGAGCCAAAGGTTTTTTTTACTGATGCTCTTTCAGCCTTTGAAATCAAAGATCTTCTCCCACATAGGCTACAGAATTCTTGGTGTGGGGGATGCCTGTGAGGATTCCGACATTGCTGGTCCAGATGTTAGAGAGGTTTGAGCAAAGGCAAAGACTAATGACCCAGTAATGTTATACATCACAGACAAACCAGATGGAATCAGTTTCAGACTTCCTGGTGTCTGCAAAGGGAGGTTTTTCTTTTGTGTGAGACTCAACTCAATTGATACCTCATTCAGAATGGCTCCTCTTATCACACAAATCCATGGTTATCATTTTCCTTCTGCTCTCCAAATATTCTCGGTTAATAGTTCATCATAGATGACCTTCTGATGTCAACTCATTTCTCAAGGCAGGGATCAGGAAGACCTCCAGTATGGTGACATGGAGAAAGATACACTTATTTAGGGACAAACAAAACAAATTGTAACAGGACTATTATAAGGAGCTCTACATTGGATGACTGAGTAGTAAGAGATTCCCTTGGAGGAAGCAACAGGGCAAGAGATGTTAGCACCAGGTGAGAAAAAAGAATGAGAGTAAGTATGGAAATAAAAGAGAACAAGATAAGGTGGTATTATTTTATATAAGTTCACTTTCCTTAATCTAGCCTACCTCTTACGAATTTGGCAGTGGTTCATCTGATAGGGAGTAGCGGATTGCAAACTAGGTAAGTGTGAGTCAACAACCACAGAAAGAGGCATTGAGGCAGAGGAAAGCCCAGGATTCAGAGAGACCAGTTGGCAGCAGTAGGTGAGAGAGTGACCAATGGAGAGGGTTTTGTGTTTACTTCTAAGAAGTGGTGTTTTGGGAATGTCTGGGGCAGAAAAGAAGTCTCAAGTAATCTTAGAGAGTCTGTGGGTAGAACTCAATTTTAAGGTATTTGTTTCTTTTGTGATCTTACGTGTTTTAAAAACATTATTCTGCCAGACAGGTCTATGACACAAGGTTAAGAATTTCTGAATTGGTGCAATTGCAAAGATATGGAACCATCCTAAGTGCCCATTGACCAACTAGTGGAAAAAGAAAATGTGGCATATATACGCCATGGAATACTACTCAGCCATAAAAATGAACAAAATAATGTCTCTTGCAGCAACCTGGATGGAGCTGGAGGCCATTATTCTAAATGAAGTAACTCAGGAATAGACAAACCAAATACTGTATGTTTTCTTATAAGAGGGAGCTAAGCTATGAGGATGCAAAGGCATAAGAATGATATAATGGACTTTGGGGACTTAGGGGAGGGAGGTTTGGAGGGGGTGAGGGACAGAAGACTACATACTGGGTATAGTATACACTGCTTGGGTGACAGGTGCACTAAAATTTGAGAAATCACCACTAAAGAACTTACCCATGTAACTCTAAACCACCTGTACCCCAAAAATTTTTGAAAAAAATAGAGGATACTTAATGGTTCAATGAGTGAGACAGATTTATGTATTTGTCAGTTTTGTTTTGTAGTATATAAACTCAAAGCTCAAAAAAATTCTGAATGAGGAAAACAACTCAATAAAGAGGCACCTAGATGACTGATGCTGGTGCATTTACTAGGTTCCACGCCAGCCGATAAACTGAGGTCTGAATCAGCAAGCTGCACACACTGAAAGGTCATCATATAGGCAGAACAAACAGCCAGTCAAGGTTGAGGTGATCAATGAAATGTCAATGTATTGCACAGCCCTTACACATTCAGTACATGATATATGCATAACACAATTTTTTTTTGACATTTGAACTTAGTATGGTTTCCTGGTAAGAGTAATTCTTCCACCTGGTAAAGCTTGTTACCTACTTCCTTTCTTATACCAAAATAAATTCCAGAAGGATCAAATGCTTAAATGTGAAAATATGAATCTATAAAAACACTAGAATAAGACTTTCATGAATTTAAAAAAATGATCTTGGAATGGGTATGACTCTTTTAAGTATGACATAAAACTAAGAACCATAAGGAAGAGGATAAACAGATTTGCCTATACAAAAATAAAAAAAAATTCTTGAAGAAAGTACCATTGGAAAGTCAAAAGACAGCCTGGAAAAAAATAATGACAACACTTGTAACAAAAGGACTCATTTTCTATAGTACCAAAATTTGCTTCTAAAATCAGGAAAGAAAAAGACCAAAATTCAGAGAAAAATGTGTATAAGACATAAAGAGGGAGTTAGCATAAAAAAGAACGAATCTATCTTATAAACAGACTCATGCTCACTGATAATGAAAGAAATACAAAATAAATGGACAGATTATCATATTACCCTCACTGGATTGGCAAAGATTTAAAAGTTGATAACTCCCTCAGTTGACTAAGATCCATGCAAACAAATACTCTTGCACACTGTTGTTCCTGGGAGAACAAATTGGTACAAGTGTTTGAAGATCAATTTGACAATATCTATAAACATTTTAAATGTTCCTTTGACTCACCATTTCTACTTTTATGAATTTATTTTGTAGATATATTCACATAAATTTGCAAAGTTATATGTACCAGCTGTTTCTTGCTGCTTTCTAATAATAACAAAAGCAAAAATACAGACACTAAGAAGTAGCCTACATGTTCATCCAAGGTGGCAGTGTACCTTCATGATAGTACATGAATACAATGGTTTATAGCTATTAAAATGGGCCACACATTTTATTAATATGGAAAGCTCTCTAACATACATTAAATTAAAAAATAAGTTGCAGAATAGTGTGTAAAAAATGATCTAATTTGCATTGAAAACATTCAGAATATTCATAAAACATGGAATGTTAGCAGTGGTTACCCTGGTAGTGCAGAATGGGATGGGGAGTGGAGAGGGAGCGGGGAAGATTGGAGATTTGTAGAATCTTCCTACCTACTCCCACTCTATAGCATTCTGTATTATTTAAAAATTTTAAAGCAAATTTATAATTTATTTTAGTAAAACATCCATAAATTTTTTTTTTTTTTAAGAAAAAGGATTACTTACTGCTATGGTTTGAATGTTTGTGCCCTCTGAACCTCATGCTGAGATTTAATTGGTGTGGGGCCTTTAGGATGTGATTAGATCATGAGGGCTCTGCCCTCATGAATGGATTGGTGCCATTATTACAGGAGTGGGTTAGTTATTGAGAGGCTGGATTTGCTATAAAAACAAGTTCAGCCTAATTTCTTATCTCTGTCTCACGTGCTCACTTCTGCCTTCTGCCCTCCAGCATGGGCTGACCCTTGCCTGATGCCAGTGCCATGCTGTTGGACTTTTCAGCCTCCAGAACTGTGAGAGATAAATTCCTTTTCTTTATAAATTATTCAGTCTGTGGTATTTTGTTATAGCAGCAGAAAACAGACTGAGACACTTACCAAGAAAAAAAAGAATGGCTGCTTAGGTATTAGATATTCCCATTTATATGATGTTGAGAGATTGGGAAGGGACCTATTAAGGTAAGGTTGGCGACTTTGGGAATGCCCCTAGACCCACCTCAGTGGTGTATGTTCACCCTCTTGCACTTTTTTAAAGGTAATATTTCTGTGGGCCACGCAAGCTCAGGGCATTAAATCCTCTGGGATGCTACTTGTGATGATCTTTTCCCAACGTCCACATTTTAGCCTTGTACAGAGTGATGTCATTGTAGACCCAGAAGTGGTTCATCCTGTGGTTGTGGCATTCTGGGTTAACCAGGAGATGCGAGGCTGAGAGATGCTCATTGAGTGTAGCTTCTCCAGTATCCCAGCATTGCAAAGCCTAGAGAGGTCTGAGCAGGACAGCCCTGGCTGGGCCAGCCACGCTTGTCCTTCTTGCCATAGTAAGCTTACCACAAGATGTCGAGAAAAGTTAAAGATGCAGTGTTTCTACATGCACACTTCACACCCATGTGAGTCAGGTCTCTCCCTTTTAGACTTAGACCTTTTTTTGTGTAAGTGGTTGGAGCTCCAGCTAGAATGTTCTCCCTGTCTTCCATAGTCTCCTCTCTCTAAGGAGAGGCTCCATATCTGAAGAGATGCTGTTGCAAATAATCAGAGTGTTTACTTTCCTCCTCACTAGAAAAACCTGGGCTTTACTGTGCTATTTACTCAAGTCTCTGTGAAGCAGCCCTGCTTCAGAGCTGCACGTTTTAGACTGGAGTTGTGTGAATGAATGAGAAGGCTAGGCTCCAAGGGCTCTGAATTCCATCCAATTTCCTGATTTTTCAGTCTGTATCTCTGGGTATTTCTTCATTGAACCCTGGGAAGCATGGTGAATGAGATTCAGAAGCCTGGCATATGCAGGTTTCTCCAGGTTACCATGCTGAGACATGGGCTTCCTGGTAATCATGTGACCTATAGGTTGTCCAGGGAAGGTAGCTGAGAGGTGATTAGGCATGTGGGTCTGCAGATCCATTTGAGGTCCAGTCACATTTAGGGGGGAGCTGATGTGAAAGGCCCAGATGAAACTGCCCAATGAGCATCCACAGTGGCAAGGGTGGAGCGTAGGGCTGTGTTATCAGGGGAGCACTATGGGCCCAGAGGCTACTACCCCTAAACTTTCTGAAGGTCTAAGACAGTATCAGAAGTCCCTGTGGAGGGATTCACACAAACCCTATATTGTGCATAGGGTTTCTGCGTGCCTAGCTCCTTGAGGTCCAGTCCCCCGCAAGGTCTGGTTCTGATAGACCTCATCTGGGATTGCCTCCTCCCTTGGGTGTCCCATTATGGACTTGGCGCTCCTTGTCTGGTCTGGCCTCTCTCAGTGCCTCTCTCCATCCTGGGTCTTCTCCAGGCAATGATGTCCTCTTCTGTCTCCAGGCAACAGTGTCCCTCTACTGCCCTGCCCCAGCTTCTCAAAATCCAGCCTGGTTACTAGAATTGCCCCTGCATACTGCCAGGAAAGGACTTACTGTCAAGGGGTGGACCCAGGAAGTACTGGACACATGATTCGACCTGATTTTGGCCAATTATTTTATTCCTGATTATATGCTTTCCACTTCTTTCCTCCATCTTCTCTGCCACTTGTCCTGCAGTTTGCTGTGTGGTTACAGACAAGTTCCTCGGAGAAGCCAGTTCCAAATGTAGAGGCTAATGAAGTCTGGCTGATCATGCAGGAGAGGGAAGGAACAGACTGTTGAGGCTGAATGTTGGTTTGCCGTTGTCTTGCATTCCCCTGTGCCCACCAGGTTAGGCTGCTGGGAATCCATAGTCCTGGCCCAAGAACTCACAGTAGGAGTGAAACCATGTCTCCAGGATGAGGTTTGTGAGCTCCCAACAGGCCTAGTTAGGGGTGGCTGGAATGGGGGTGGAGACTAGAATACAGAGGACTAGAAACTAGGGCTAGGAGGAGAATTAGGGTGAAGAGAAGGCAGTAGTGGAAATTGGGACCCTGATGAACATAGTGGTGGAAAATGCACACGTTAAAATCAACAGAGAAGAGATGGGCAGGGCAATCCTTAAGTTAGGGTGGTGGGCAGTGATAACGTTAACAGGTAGGGCAGAAACTGAAAAAGTTGGATGTAACAGGAGAGTAGGGTGCAGCCTGAGAATTGAGAAAGAATGGGAGAAAGGGCTGGATGATGACAGCAGGAAGGAATGGAAAAAAGTGAAGACTGGGGTTAAGATGGAGAAATTCAAGGTAGCTGTCTTGACATCTCTTCATATGAGAGCTCTAGTTACTCACTTGTCCACAGGAGTCAAAATGTGCCCTAGACCTACTTCAGCATTTATCTCACACACACCTACTCCTCACATCATCCCATGACTGAATGCCCATTGTGAAACACATGTGCCCCTCCCTTTTGATCTAGTGAATAGGCTCCACCAACCAGGAAAATGGTCCCAGTAAATAGGTTTAAGAGTGATCATGGGGGCCGGGCGCGGTGGCTCATGCCTGTAATCCTAGCACTTTGGGAGGCTAAGATCGGCAGATCACCCAATGACAGGAGTTGGAGACCAGCCTGGCCAACATGGCGAAACCCCGTCTCCAGAAAAAATACAAAAATTTGCTAGGCATGGTGGCAGGTGCCTGTAATCCCAGCTACTCTGGAGGCTGAGGCAGAAGAATTGCTTTAACCCGGGAGGCAGAGGTTGCAGTCAGCCGAGATCACACCACTGCACTCCAGCCAGAGTAACAGAGTGAGACGCCCTCAAAAACAAACAAACAAATGAACAATCAAACAAACACCAAAATGATCATGGGAAATAACAAAGAGAAGAAATGGGGCTATACTATTATTCTCTGTTCTTGGGATGCCATGTAGTTTTACCCCTCAGGAGACATATATTGATCAAAGGGCTAGGAAAGAGTTAGGGGGTTGGGACCTAGGAGAGCAGTTCTGAAGCAGGACTTGGGAAATTGGGACAAAGTCAGTGCCCCAGGCTCTTTAACTTACCACATTGTTCAAAGCCCTTTCCCATCATTTACATTACTGCATGAATATGTGGGACTAGAGAAGGGATATTATGTCAATTTTACCAATGAGGACACTGAAGACCAGAGAGGGAACTACCATGGGGTAGGCAGTGGATGACAAAGCAGGTGGGACTAGAACTTGGGCAAAAGAGGGGCAGGTAGGAGGGAGCACAAAATGGCTCAAAGCACCAACCAGCAGCATTACCTTTGTCCATGTCTCTGGGCTGGATCCTGTAGGGAGAAAGTGCTTAAGAGCAGAATTGTACTTTTTGAAGCTTACTCCTTGGTCCTGGTGGTCCTTTGGTTTGATGCCTTACTCTTAACCAGAACCAGAAACATAGAGCCAAATGACTGCCCACTCCTGAGTGCCTAAAGACTAGATTTAGGCTTTCTTGATCACTACCTGAGCTACCAACTCCATGTCAGATGATTAAGGAGACTACTGCACTCTTCGCTTTTCTTTTTCTCTGATGTAGCAACCCTCTCTGCTTTAACATTCCTGGTTTCTTTGATCACTGTACAAATCATAAGCCCCTTAGATTTTGTATTCTCTTTAGTACTTTTATCACCATGACATTCTGATTTATCTCCCTTGATCCAATACCCTTTTCCTCCCTTATTTGACAAAACTATCGGTTGTACTCTCTAGAAGTCCAGTTACATAATTACCAAACTTCCCTTTTTCCTTAGACTACTTTTTATTTTTATTTATTTTTATTTTAGATTCAGGGGGTACATGTGCAGGTTTGTTGCATGAACATATCACATGATGGTGAGGTTTGGGTTTCCAGTGTGCTCATCACCCAAATAGTGAACATTGAACCTCATGGATAATTTTTTTTAAACTCACTCCCTCCCACCCTCCTCCCTTTGCAGTTCCCAGTTCTATTATTTCCATCTTTATGTCCATGTATACCCATTATTTAGCTCTTACTTAGAAATGTGAACATGTGGTATTTGATTTTTTGCTTCTGAGTTATTTCACTTAGGAAAATGGTCTCCCACTCCACACATGTTGCTGCAAAGGACATGATTTCATTCTTTTTTATGGATTCATGGTATTTCATGGTGTGTATATACACATTTTTTCTTTATCCAGTCATCCATTGATGGGCACTTAGGTTGATTTCATCACTTTGCTATTGTGAATAGTGCCATGATAAACATACCAGTACAGGTGTATTTTTTACACTATGATTTACTTTTCTTTGGGTAGATACCCAGTAGTGGTATTGCTGGATCAAAAAGTAGTTCTATTTTTAGTAATTTGAGAAATCTCCATACTGTTTTCCATAGACGTTGTGCTAATTTACATTCTTACCAAATGTGAGGGGTATAAGGATTCTTTTTTTCTCAGCATCCACACCAACATCTGCTTTTTAATAGTAGCCATTTTGAATGGTGTATGATAATATCTCATTTTGGTGTCACTTTGTATTTCTCTGATTAGCGATGTTGAGAATTTTTTCATATGCTTGAGGATGCTATATGTCTTGAGAAAGGTATGTTTATGTACTTTACCCTCTTTTTAATGGGATTTTTTTTTTCTTGTTGAATTGTTTGAGTTCCTTGTAGATTCTGGATGTTAGTCATTCGTTGGAGACATAACTTGCAAACATTTTCTCCCATTCTGTAGGTTGTCTGTGTACTTTATTGATTGTTTCTTTTGCTGTGCAGAAGTTTTTAAATTTAATTAAGACTCACTGGTCTATTTTAATTTTTATTGCATTTGCTTTTGGGGTCTTAGTCATAAACTTTTTGTCTAACCCAACGTTCAGAAGGGTTTTTCCTTGGTTTTCATTGGACTTTTATAGTTTCAGGTCTTAGATTTAGGTCTTTAATCCATCTTGAGTTACCTTTTGTATGTGGTGAAAGATAGGAATCAAATTTCATTCTTCTGCATATGACTATCCAATTTTCCCAGCACAATTTTTTTTAATAGTTTCCCTGTTGCTTATTTTTGTCAACTTTGTTAAAGATCAGTTGGTTGTAAGTATGTGGCTTTATTTCTGGGTTGTCTATTCTGTTTCATTGATCTGTGTATTTATTTTTGGGCCAGTACTATACTGTTTTACTTACTATAATATTGTATTATAATTTGAAGTCAGGTAATATGCTGCCTCTGGGTTTCTTCTTTTTGCATAGAATTTCTTTGGTTTCTGGGCTCTTTTTTGGTTTCAGATGAACTTTAAGGATTTTTTTTTTCTAATTCTGAAGAATGCCATTGGTAATTTTGTAGGAATTACATTAAATATGTAGATTGCTTTGGTGAATATGGTCATTTTAATGATACTGATTCTTCCAACCCATGAGCGTGGGATGTTTTTCTGTTTGCTTGTGTCATTTGCAGTTTCTTTCATCAGAGTTCTGCAGTTCTCATTATACAGATTTTTCACCTCCCTAGTTAATTATATTCCTAGGTATTTAACTTTTTTGTAGCTATTATAAATGAGATTGCATTTTTGATTTGATCCTTTGGTTAGATCATTATTGGTGTATAGAAATGCTACTGATTTCTGTATGTCAAGTTTGTATCCTGAAAGTTTACTGATTTTGTTTATCAAATCTATATATTTTTTTCTTTTTGGTGAAGTTTTAGGGTTTTCTAGATACCATATCATCAGAATTTGACTTTCTGTTTTTCAATTTGGTTGTCTTTTATTTTCTCTCTTGCCTGATTGTTCTGGCAAGAACTTCCAGTACTATGTTGAATAAAAGTGGTGACAGTGGGCTTCCTTGTCTTGTTCAAGTTCTTTAGAGGGAATGTTTTCAACTTTTCCCCATTAACTGTGATTTTGGCTGTGAGTTGGTTATAAATTGTCTTTGTTATGTTGTGATATTTTCTTTCTGTGCCTAGTTTGTTGTAAATTTTTTTATCATAAAATGATGCTGAATTTTATCAAATGCATTTTCTGCATCTATTGAGATGATCATATGGTTCTTGCTGTTTATTCTGTTTATGGAATCTATACATTTATTGAGTTGTGCATGTTGAACCATCCTTGCAACCTTAGGATAAATCCCAGCTAATCATGGTGTATTATCTTTTTGATGTGTGGTTGGATTTGATTTGGGGTATTTTGTTGAAAATTTTTGTGTCTACATTCATTAGAAATAGTAATCTATAGTTTTCTTTTTTGTTGTGTCCTTATCTGGTTTTGGTATCAGGGTGATACTGTCTTCATAGAATGAGTTAGGTGAATTCCCTCCTTCTCCATTTTTTGAATAGTTTCAGGGGGATTGGTATTAATTCTTTGTATGCTTGTTCAAATTTGGCTGTGAATCCATCTCATCCTGGGCCTTTTGGTGGTTGTTGTTGGGAGGTTATTTGTTTGTTTGCTTATTACTAATTCAAACTGCTGCTCATTATTGGTCTGCTAAGGAATTTGATTTCTTCCTGATTCAATATCAGGAGGTTATATGTTTCCAGGAATTTATCCATTTCCTCTAGATTTTCTAGTTTGTGAATGTACTGTGGTTCATAACAATCTCTGATGATCTTTTGTATTTCTGTGGTATGTACATTTCTGTGGTTTGTGTAATGTCTCCTTTTTCATTTCTGATTGTGTTAATTGAGAACTTTTCTTTTCTTGGTTAGTCTAGCTAGTGGTTTATTAGTTTTGTTTATCTTTTTGAAGAATCAACTTTTGTTTCCTTGATTCTTTGTATTGTCTTTTGGCCTCTATTTTATTTAGTTCTGGTCTGATCATTGTTCTTTTTTTTTTTTTTTAACTTTGGGTTTGGTTTGTTTTTGTTTTTCTAGTTCCTTATGATGTTAGATTATTAATTTATAATATTTCTACTTTTATGATGTAGGTATTAATGCTATATATTTCCCTGTTAGCACTGCTTTTGCTATATCCCAGAGGTTTAGGTATGTTGTGTTTTCATTTTCATTCATTTCAAAACATTTTAAATTTTTCATGTTAATTTCTTTACTGACCTAGTGATCATTCAGGAGCATGCTTTAATTTCCATGTATTTGTATATTTTCCAAAGTTTAGGCTGTGCATGGCGGCTCATGCCTGTATTCCCACCACTTTAGGAGGCTGAGGCAAGAGGATCGCTTGAGCCCAGGAATTTGAGACCAACCTGAGCAACATGGCAAGACCCTATATCTATAAAAAAAATAAACAATTAGCTAAGCATAGTGGCGTGCCTCTGTAGCCCCAGCTGCTAATTAGGAGGCTGAGTTGGGAGGATCATTTGATCCTGGGAGGTTGAGGCTGCAGTGAGCTGTGATCATGTCACTGCACTCCAACCTAGGTAACAGAGTAAAAGCCTGTCTCACAAAAAAAGTTTCTATTGGTTCCAGGTCTTTGCTATTGTAAACTGTGCTGCAATGAACATTCGTGTGCATGTGTCCTTATAGTAGAACAATTTATAGTCTTTTGGATATATACCCAGTTTGTGTCCTTTGTAGGGACATGGATGAACCTGGAAACCATCATTCTCAGCAAACTGACACAAGAACAGAAAATCAAACACCGCATGTTCTCACTCATAGGCGGGTGTTGAACAATGGGGACACATGGACACAGGGAGGGGGAGTATCACACACTGGGGTCTGTCGGGGAAAAAAGGGGAGGGATAGTGGGGGGGTGGGGGAGTTGGGGAGGGATAGCATGGGGAGAAATGCCAGATATAAGTGATGGGGAGGAAGGCAGCAAATCACACTGCCATGTGTGTACCTATGCAACAATCTTCCATGTTCTTCACATGTACCCCCAAACCTAAAATGCAATTAAAAAAAAAAGTTTCTATTGGTATTGATTTCTAGCTTTATTCCACTGTAGTCTGAGAAGATACTTAATATGACTTTTATTTTATTTAATTAATTTATTATTCAATTTTTGTTTTTCTTTATTTCTTCTAAAAATAAAATGGTATACTTGTGCAGAATGTGCAGGTGTGTTACATAGGCATACGTGTGCTATGGTGGTTTGCTGCACCTATTGACCCATCTTCTAAGTTCCCTTCTCTCAACCCCCGACCCCAACAGGCCCTGGCATGTGTTGTTATCCTCTCTGTGTCCATGAGTTCTCATTGTTCAACTCCCACTTATGAGTAAGAACATGCAGTGTTTGGTTTTCTGTTCCTGTGTTAGGTTGCTGAGGATGACGGCTTCTAGCTTCATCCATGCTCCTGCAAAGGACGTGATCTCATTCTTTTTTGTGGTTCCATAGTATTCCATGGTATATATGTACCACATTTCTTTATCCAGTCTATCATTGATGGGCATTTCAGTTGGTTCCATAATTTTGTTATTGTAAATAGTGCTGTAATAAACATATGTGTGCATGTGTCTTTTTAGTCAAATGATTTATATTCCTTTGGGTATATATCCGGTAATGGGATTGCTGGGTCAAATGGTATTTTTGGTTCTAGATTTTGAGGAATCGCCACACTGTCTTCCACAATGGTTGAACTAATTTACATTCCCACCAACAGTATAAAAGTGTTCACATTTCTCCACAGCCTTGCCAGCATGTGTGACTTTCTGACATTTTAATAATCGCCATTCTGACTAGTGTGAGATGGGATCTCATTGTGATTTTGATTTGCATTTCTCTGATATCAATGATGTTGAGCTTTTTTCATATGTTTGTTGGCCACATAAATGTTTTCTTTTGTGAAGCATCTGTTCATATTCTTTCCCACTTTTTGATGTCATTGTTTTTTGTCTTGTAAATTTGTTTAAGTTCCTTGTAAATTCTAGATATTAGACCTTTGTCAGATGGGTAGATTGCAAAAATTTTCTCCCATTCTGTTGCCTGTTCACTCTGATGGTGGTTTCTTTTGCTGTGCAGAAGCTCTTTAGTTTAATTAGATCCCATTTGTCAATTTTGGCTTTTGTTTCAATTGCTTTCAATGTTTTTGTCATGAATTCTTTGCCCCTGCCTATGTCCTGAATGGTATTGCCTAGGTTTTCTTCTAGGGTTTTTATGATTTTGGGTTTTACATTTAAGCCTTTAATTCATCTTAAGTTAGTTTTTGTATAGGGTATAAGAAAGGGGTCTGCATTTAGTTTTCTACATATGGCTAGCCAGTTTTCCCAGATCTTTTTCCCATTGCTTGTTTATGTCAGGTTTGTCAAAGATCAGATGGTTGTATATATATGGTGTTATTTCTGAGGCCTCTGTTCTGTTCCATTGGTCTATATATCTGTTTTGGTACCAGTAGCTGCTGTTATAGTATAGTTTGAAGTCAGGTAGTGTGATGCCTCCAGCTTTGTTTTTTGCTTAGAATTGTCTTGGCTCTGTGGGGTCTTCTTTGATTGCATATGAAATTTAATATAGTTTTTCCAAATTCTGTGAAGAATTTTAAGGGTAATTTGATGGGAATAACATTGAATCTATAAATTACTTTGGGCAGTATGGCCATTTTCACGATATTGATTCTTCCTATCCATGAGGGTGGAAGGTTTTTCCATTTGTTTCTGTCCTCTCTTATTTCCTTGAGCAGCGGTTTGTAGTTCTCCTTGAAGAGGTCCTTCACATCTTTTGTTATCTGTGTTCCCAGGTATTTTATTATCTTTGTAGCAATTGCAAATGGGAGTTTATTCGTGTGACTGAACACATACACACTCTCTGCTTGTCTATTGTTGGTGTAAAAGAGTGCTTGCAATTTTTGCACATTGATTTTGTATCCTTAGACTTTGCTGAAGTTGTGTATCAGTTTAAGGAGTTTGGGCTGAGATGATGGGGTTTTATAAATATAAAATCATGTGATCTGCAAACAATTTGACTTTCTCTCTCGCTATTTGAATACACTTTATTTCTCTCTTGCCTGATTGCCCTGACCAGAACTTCCAATACTATGTTGAATAGGAGTGGGAGAGGGGCCTCCTTGTCTTGTTCTGGTTTTCAAGGGAATCCTTCCAGCTTTTGCCCATTCAGTATGATACTGGCTGTGGGTTTGTCATAAACAGCTCTTATTATTTTGAGATATTTTCAATTAATACCTAGTTTATTGAGAGTTTTTAACATGAAGGGATGTTGAATTTTATCAGAGGTCTATTGTGCATCTCTTAAGATAATCGTGGTTTTTGTTTTTAGTTCTGTTTATTTGGTGGATTACATTTATTAATTTGTGCATGTTGAACCAGACTTGCATCCCATGGATGAAGCCAGCTTGATCATGGTGGATAAGTTTTTGGATGTGCTGCTAAATTCAGTTTGAGGATTTTAGCATTGATGTTCATCAGGGATATTGGCCTTAAGTTTTTTTTTGTCATGTCTCTTCCCAGATTTGGTATCAGGATGATGCTGGTTTCATAAAATGAGTCAGGGTGGAGTCCCTCCTTTTCAATTGTTTGTAAAAATTTCAGAAGGAATGGTACCAGCTCCTCGTTGTATTTCTGGTATCATTTAGCTTGAATCCATTTGGGCCTGGGCTTTTTCTGGTTCATAGGGTATTAATTACTGCCTCAATTTCAGAGCTTGTTATATGTCTATTTGGGAATTTGACTTCTTCCCAGTTTAGTCTTGGGAGTGTGTACGTGTTCAGGAATTTATCCATTTCTTCTAGATTTTCTAGTTTATTTGTGTCGAGGTATTTATAGTATTCTCTGATGGTAGTTTGTATTTCTGTCAGGTTAGTAGTGATGTCCCCATTATCATTTTTTATTGTGTCTATTTGATTCTTCTCCCTTTTCCTCTTTATAAATCTAGCTAGTGGTCTATTTTGTTATTTATTTTTCAAAAAACCAGCTCCTGGATTTGTTGATTCTTTTGGAGGGTTTTTCATGTCTCCATCCCCTTCAACTCTTCTCTGATCTTAGTTATTTCTTGTCTTCTGCTAGCTTTTGGATTAGTTTGCTTTTGCCTCTCCAGCTCTTTTAATTGTGTTGTTAGGGTGTCAATTTGAGATCTTTCTGGCTTTCTGATGTGGGCATTTATAAATTTCCCTCTTAACATGGCTTTAGCTGTGTCCCAGAGATTCTGGTACATTACCTCTTTTTTCTCATTGGTTTTAAAGAACTTCTTGATTTCTGCCTTAATTTCCTTATTTACCCGAGAGTCATTCAGGAGCGGTTGTTTATTTCCATGTTATTGTGTGGTTTTGAGTGAGGTTCTTAATTCTGAGTTCTAATTTGATTGCACAGTGGTCTGAGAGACTGTTATGATATCTCCCAGAACCAAAGTTCTGTTGTGTTGCCATTTGATTCCTTTCTCTTCCTCCCTTGTGTGATTGTTTTATAAAACTGTGAGTTTTATATTTCTGTATGTTTTTGTGATGGTGAATATTGACCTTTTGTTTTCATTCTTAAGACACCTTTGAACATTTCCTATAGGGCTGGTCTAGTGGTAACAAATTCCCTCAGCATTTGTTTGTCTGGGAAATACTTTATTTCTTCTTCATTGATGAAGTGTATCCTGGTAGGATATAAAATTCTTGGCTGACAGGTTTTTTTTCTTTCAGCATTTTGAAAATGCCATCTCATTCTCTTCTGGTCTGTAAGATTTCTGCTGAAAAGGTCTGCTGTTAATTTGATGGGGTTTCCTTTATAGGTTACTAAAAGCTTTTTCTCTTGCTAATTTAAAAAATCTTTCTTTCATGTTGACTTTAGATAGTCTGAATATAATATGTAGTGGTGAAGTCCTTTTTGCAATGTATCTGTCTGGAATTATCTGGGCCTTTTATATCTGAATGTCTGACTCTTGCTAGACTTGGGAAGTTTTCATTGATTATTTTTTTAAATGGGTTTTCTAAATTTTTTGGTTCCTTTTCCCCCTTGGGAATACCAATAATATGTAACTTTGATTGGCTTAGGTAGTCCCAGACATGTCAAAGACTTTGCTGATTCTTTTAATTTTTTTTCTTTATTTTTGTCTGACTGGTTTACATAAAAAAAACTTGTCTTTAAAGTTCTAAAATTCTTTCTTCTGCTTGGTCGAGTCTGTTATTGAAGTTTTTGAATGTATTTTGTATTTTCTTCTCTGGACTTTTTAGTTCCAAAAAACTTTTTTTTAAAAGATATCTTCTTGGTAAATTTCTCATTATATCCTGAATTGGTTTTCTGATTCCTTTGTGTTGATTTCCAGGTTTCTATTGCATCTCACTTAGCTTCTTAAAAATCAATATTTTGAATTATTTATCTGGATTTTTGAGGAATTCTGTTTATTGGAAACTGTTGCTGAAAAATTGTTGTGATCCTTTGGTGGTTTCATATTTCTCTGCTTTTAATGTTTTCTGGTCTTTTCATTAGTATCTGCACAACTGATATAGCAGTTCCTTGTTCCAGTTTTTTGAAGTTGCTTTTGTAGGGGAGAATTTTTTCCTGAAGATGTATGTGTGTTGTTGGTTGAGTAGGATATTTTGGCTTTAATTTTGGGTACCTACAATAGTGTGATTTTAAAAATGACTTTTTTGGCAGTGCATGCGGTGAGGGATATCTGTTATTTCCTCTGTGGCTTAGGGTATAGTTATTAGTTTAGGTTGTGGCGAAGTTTTGTTGGAATTATAGATGCTAACTGAGCCAGTCTTCAGGCCCCAGTAAGCACTACTGGGGCCTTCAAAGCAGCATAAACTGCTCTGTTGTTAGTGGGTCCTGAAGGGCTGATTCTTGGGCCTCTAGGTGGCTTGCTTAGAAGCTAGTAGTGGGAGTGGTGTTTCAGGTGTGTGGGTGAATTCTTAGGCCTCAATGTTGGGATTCATGTGGGGTGGCTGGCAAAATATTAAGGGAAATATTAGGGAAGTTATAGATTATAGTCTCAAAACTTTTGGAAGTCTGAAAGGTTTTAATGAGATGGGCTGAAGGCAGCCAGTTCTTACATTAGAGCTTTAAGTCATCGGGTGAAAGATTAGGATAATAAAAGCTTCCCCAGTTAAGTCTGTTTACCCTACATTCCTTTGTCCCTACTCTAATTTGTTTACTCATGTAAACTTTGTGTTGGATGGTCCCCTCAGTGGGAGACTGAGGGGGAATTGCCTGTTAATGGTGTTTATTCTGAGCCCTGAACCAAAAGCTTTTATCATGCATAAAACCACTCTTTTAACCATGTAAATTATTCACAAGCGTGTTGACTTAGAACCTCTGTTATTAATCTATACTGAATAAATGCAAGGAGGAACAGGGAATCGTGGTGAGTTAGCTGCAATCATCCTCTGAAAGGAGCTGACGACCATCCCTAGCCTAACTCTTACACTGTATTCTGTGTGTGACAGCATATTTCATTCATCCATTGCTGAGTCAGGGTCTGCAGGACAGACCTACACAGGTGGTGATCAACATCTCACCCCTGGGCATCTGGCGTGGTGGTGTGGGTGATGGCAATAGTGGTGGTGGAGCAACCCACTGGTACCCAAGTAGTCCATGTTGTGTTCCTAGCAGCTGTGATGGGTTGGGTAGGCTAGTTCCTTGTTTCACAGCTTCTCATAATAGGGCAGTGTATTGTCCTAAGTGTGTTTAGGAAAGCTTGGTCTTCTCTGTACTTACCTTGGCTGGATGTTGGCTGCAGCCACATCTCCTTGAACTCAGCCTGAGGATGGGTCACAACCCACAGTTAAACCCTCAAAATGATGCCAGTTCTGGGATTGTGACCAAAGGGTTGGGGCCCTTCCTCAGATGACCAGCATGGACAAGAAGCTGTGGGGGAGTGTGGCCCACTTAGTCTTAATCTCACAGCAGTATGTAGCAGGATGGTGGGTATTGTCCTAGGTATGCATAGGATAGCCTTGTTCCTGTTCATTCTTGGCCAGTTGGCAGCTACCGTGATTCAGCCTGGACTCAGCCTGAGATCAGGACCCAGCTTGGTGTTAAACTCTCAAGAGGTGCCTTGGGGCTGAGACGAGAAAGGGCAGGCTCCCTTCAGTCAAGCAGCATGGGTGATAAGTTGTGGGGGAGTATGGTCCACTCACATCTCAGTCTCAACAGCAGCCTGCAGCAGGCTGCACCCTTTAGGGGTGCATGGGAGTGCCCAGTCTCCCCTCTCCCTCCTTGGAGCAGTGCAATGGCAGCAACTGTGTCTGTAGCTCTCTGATACCTAGACCTCAAAATGGCACCTAGCTGAGGCTGCTATAGTGTGGATGCCTGTGAGATTCCATGTGGGTTTCCTTATGGAACAACATCTCTGTGCAATTGTTAGGCAGCTCTATATGTCAAACACAAGGGCCTAGTGGGTTAAGGTTTTTTTTTCCGTAGCCAAGATCATAAAAGCCAAGACCTGAGAGTTTCTTGCTTACTGTTTCCCTGCATTCAGAAGCCTCTCCTGGCTCTCAATCAGTTCCCAGTTGAAAAAGCTGTCTCAAACCCTCTCCTTACTTCTGGTCCTTCTTGTCTCTTCTCTGGTGAACCCTAGATGATCTCTTCGAAATGTTAGTATCTTCTGGTTCATCTCCATGGAGGAGGCACATGCTACCTGTTAGTAATGAGCCATCTTGATCTCTCCCTCGACTTCACCTTTCTGAGACTTCTAACGGAGAAAAATAATAAAGGCTACCTGAACAAAACATGTAAAACAAATAGCAAAGTAAATCCTGTTTGGGTTAATCCCATGGAAAACTGGGAAACTATTTCAGACTCTCTCTGCTATACCTCAAAGACTGTAGGGCATTATTGGGCAGCACTGAATAAACAGAATGAGAAATTTCATGTAGTAAGAAGCCAGTGTGCCTTTCATAGAGTGATGGTGGGATGGTCCCCTATGGAGGCCACTGGCAGCTTCCCCTTAGCTTTATAAACTGTGAGAAGCCAGGTAAATGAACAGCTTGAATAGAAAGCAGGCAGGCATCTTGCAAATTGTTTCAGTTTGCCATTCCATGATATTCCTGGACAGAATTGTTCCTTTCTGGATTCAGGGGTGTTTGACTTTACTGTGTCTGTGTTTCATGACAGATTCTGAGTCCCCAGCACCAGCATCTAAACTGGACTGTGGACCCTGCAGACTTTGGACTTGCTGGCCTCCACAATTATGTGATCCAATTCCCTAAACACAATCTTTCTCTCTCTCTCTTCCTTCCTTTCTCCTTCTCTCCCTTTTTCTTTCTTTCTTTCTCCCTCCTTCTCTTTCCTTCCTTTTTTCCTTCCTTCCTTTCTTCCTTCCTTTCCTTCTCTTTCTCTCTCTCTTCTCTGTCTCCCTTTCTCTTTCTTTCTTTCTTTCTTCTTTTCTTTTCTCTTTCTTCCTTTCTTTCTTTTTCTTGCTTTCCTTTCTTTTCTTTCTTGCTTTCCTTTCTTCCTTTGTTTTTTCCTCCCTCCCTCCCTCCCTCCCTTCCTTCCTTCCTTCCTATCATAAACTTGCTTCTCTGGCTTTAGGGCTTTAGACTAGTTTGGGAATAAGGGCAGTATAAGAGAAATTCAGAATTAACTTTCTAGAGACAGGATTGTAGTAGAAGGAGGCATATGGAAATGGGAAAAATCTCAGTGGCTTTTATGATGGTGGTAATAATTGTGTTACTTAGGCAAAAAACAGTAAGATTTTTGGGATGTACCATGCTTTAATAAGCGTCTTTGAGACAGACCTATGTGAATCTTTCTGAGCAAAGAATTACAATAAAATAAAACAAACATCCCTATTTTCTGAGTGAAGGGAAAAGAGAAAAGGCTGAATTAGCTTCTCATTTCATCCAAGTACCCTTAAGCAGTTTTTGTCAAGCATCTGCAAGTTGACATAAGGTTGATCTGTTCAATCTGGTTCTAAATTGTTCTGTTAAATGCTAGACAACTTTTGTCACAGAAGCTGCCCCCACCTCCTTCAGGATGATTGTCTATAATTAAGGAGGAAACCAGAAAATAATGATAGGGTTCTCTTTTGCCTTTCTAATGGCTTTTTTATTAAGCATGTCTGAAAAAGCTACTGAGATGTTGATTTCCTACATAACCAAAAGAAGTCAGCCATTATATAATTACTTCTTTTTAAAAACTACAAAGGGAAATGTGTCAGAAATGCTTTCAATGGGCTAAAGACACCATGAAGCATAAAGGAAAAAAAATTCTCTCCAACAACAAAAAGGCAGTGAATAAATTAGTCATTAAGGAAACATTTTTGGGAACTCTGCTGAGGTGCCAGTTGCATATCACCCATGGGGTGCTCTTTGAGGTTTGATTGTGGCAGGAAGAGCAAAACAGGAAGGAGGGAATGTAGAAGATGGCAGTGGGGCTGTGGGTGGTATAATGGTATTTGTGCCTATTTATGGTGAAAGTAGTCCTCACATTTTCTCTATTGGAGGAGACCAAGATGCTCACAGCCTGAGAGTTGATGTGGATCCCTGGTGTTGTCATTGCTGGGAAAGTGGCAAGGTCCATGTTCCCAGTGCCCCTTGACTACCAGCTTGATTCCTATACTGGGTGCTCAAGGGATAGTGAAAAATACCTGGTAGGAGGGATTCTCTTCTCCCTTTGCTACCTTCTTTTCTCTCCCTTTTTCTTCCCCCCAGACAGAATAAAGAGAGAGACTGTTAGGATAATTACCCATCAAAGCGGGCCAATATTAGAAGAACATGGTTTGTCTGTCTTGTATGTGTTTCATTCTGCAGGAGTGGTCTTTATAATCCACAGGTTACTTTAGGCCAAGACCACACACGATAAATGGCTGGGGATTCATTTCCAAATTCTGCTGTAATTTCTTCTCTGGTGATCTGGGCTTCTCTTTAAGTCTTCTTTCTGGGAATCCCACCGAGTGATTTCAGGTTGGGCCTGACCATGCTAAGTAAAGGAAAGGTGATCAAGAAGAGCTTTGTCCTGACCCAATATACATATCATCCTTTTATATAGCAGCCCCATTTTGTTATTGGAGTTTGTTTTATGCTTTACTTGTAAGGAGCTGCTGTTCTTTGAAGGTAGGCTGATGAGCAGGGTGGAAATAAGCTTGGAATGGCATCAAGAAGTGAGCATGTGTGGCTAATGACTGTCTTGAAATGTCTTGTTAGCATCTCAGATCATACTGTCATGGAAAGAGCCTGGACTGACAGACCTGGATTTTAGTCCTAGGATAAGCCATTAAACCCCTTCAAATTTCAATTTCTTCAACCATAAAATCAGATTAAATTTTTTAATATTTTAAATTTTTGAAATTAAAAGTAGTTTGCATGAATTACCAGTGTCAGTCATAATCATATGATTTTGGATCAGAAGAATATGTAGAGGTCACTAGAGATCCCGATGTCCTGTGCAGTAAAGTTATTTTCTTTGCAATATTCCTAATAGGTGATTATCCAACATTAACTTGAATATTACTGAGACAAGGAGCACATTGCCTCACAAGTGAGCCATTTCAGTTTTTTCAACAACCCAATTAGATGGCAAAATATGCATCCTTGTAATATTTAGTTATTGATCTAATTCTTACTATTCTAGGGGCCCTGTTTGTGATGGTTAATTTTATGTATGAACTTGACTATGCCAGGTACCCAGAAATTTTGTCAAACACCAGTCTAGATGTTGCTATGAAGGTATTTTTAGAAGAGATCAACATTTACATCAGCAGATTTTGAGTAATGCAGGTTACCCCCCTCATAATGTGGGTGGGCCTCATCCAGTCAGTTGAAGGCCTTAGGAAAATACAGACAGATCCCTCAAGGAACAGGAAACTGCCTTAAGATATTCTTCAGACTCTAGCTGTAAAATTAACTCTTCCTTGGGTCTTTAGCCCACTGGCCTACCCTGAAGACTTTAGACTTGCTGGCCTCCACAATTGTGAGATTCAATTCCTTAAAAATCTGTATGCATGTATGTATATATGTATCTATCTTTCTATCTATCTATATCTGTCATCTTGTATTGGCTCTATTTCTCTGGAAAACCCAGATTAAAGCACCTACTACAATACTACCTACTACAATACAATACTACAATATGCCAGGCCTTCACATATTAGAAGAAATTATTCATATCTGCCCAGGTGAAGTTGGGTCCTGAGAATAGGTGGTTTAATGGAGCTTTTTCTAGGCAAAGAAAAGCAAACTTACCTCTGGATTGGGGGCAGGAGGGAGCACTGCAACAACAAAATGCGGAGAGATAAATGAGAAAATAAAGAATGCAAAGTGCTGAAAGTATTAGCAGAAAGCTTTGCACCTACTAGATCCTCCTTTAATGAGAGCTGTTATGATGAATAAAGACACACCAAGGCCAGGACAGACAATACGGTCATCCCCACCAGTGTCCTCTAACATTTGTAGAGCTTTTTGGGCTATCACAATATTTGCTTTCATGCTTGGGAGATAATTGGCACTTAGCTGTTATAGCAGCAGCAGTAGGGGGGAAAGAACACACAAGCACAGGAAGGGGGTAGGTCTGGTTTTCATCTGCTGGATCCGGCACATGCCCATGTGAATGAAAAATAACAGCTATGGATGGCTCAGTGCCTGGACATCTGTCGTCACCCTGTCTGGTAGCTGCGCTTTCTTCCTTAACCATGAATGAGGTGACTGTGGGGGGGGACTGGAAAATCTTTGCAATGTGGGAGCCAGGGACAGTGTTCCTGAGGCAGCACTGAAATTTGCTGCAGTCTGATTCTTTGTGTGGAAGCTTACTGTTGAATGCTTGTACTAGGAAGGGGAGCTGTGGCTGCTTTTCCTCGGGCTCCCATGATGGGCTTCTTTGGCCCCATTTGAATCTCTGGTACCATCACTCTGAGAATCTTACAGAAACAAAGTGGAAATAAACATCTTACAAGCCCACCGCCCAAGCATAACTGTTTTTAGTTTTTTGTTTTTTTTTTCATTTTTCACCCACCTGCCAACATCCTTTAGCATAATTATAATCAGTGTATGAATAGAATTTTGTATAATATATATTGTTTTCACTTAAAATTTTGTGACAAACATGTTCTTGCATTGTTCCTCTTCATCAGCACTATTTTATAGCTGTGGTATTATTTCAGAGTGGATGTACCATGGTTAAGTTCACCCTTCCTTATTGTTAGACACTTCCAATACTTGTTATCAAAAACCCTGCAAGGAATAACTTTTTGGGTATAGCTTCTTTCTTCTTTTGAATAACTTCCTTCAACATTTCCAGAGAATGAGTCAAGAGACGTTGAGTATTTTTATGTCTTAATATAGGTTGCTGTATTGTTTCCCAAAAGAGTTTGTATTGGTATGAATTACCAAAAACAAGGTGTAAATGGGTCATTTGGCCAGAAAGTTCCTAGATTGGGTATTAATTATAGTGAATATAAAATGATACGATAGTGTAGTTTTATTATCATTTTTTTAAAAATTAGCAAGGGTAATCTTTTTTTTTTGTATATTACTTCCCAATTACATTTCTTCTTGTGCCTATTGTTTGTGCCTGCTGGGGTCTATTGGGGTACTGATTTTTACAAATTAGTTTGAATGAGCTCTTTCCAGTTAGAATCGATAGAAATATTTTTCTAACCTATTATTTTAATTTTTATTTCTTTTTGTGTAAAAAGTGAATATTTTAATGGGCTTTCCAATTGTCCATTGTCTTTCTAAGAAAAACCCTTTAATCAACCCTGTGTTATCTTGTATGTGTTTTTTGTTTTCGTCTGTGATTTGAACTTGGTGAAATATTGCCTAATTTCTGAGAACATTTTGATATTCAAGTTTAGTTCTGGTTCAAAATGGTTCTGGTTCCTCCAAACACAGTCAACCAACAACAAAAAATTTAAAAATAAACTTTGGCTCATTTTATTATTCAGAATATGCAATTAATAGTTCCATTTCTGCATAGAAGTATGGTTCATTCCTATTTTTTGTTAAAGTCCTTGAACAGCTTTAGTATCTTTCATATGTGCTCCATATGTATTCTCTAGTAGGGGGAAGAAGCTTTTGAAGGCAGGGTTTATGTACTCAATTTACTTTGTGTGGTGCCCTCTCCCCAGTCAGAGTAATTTTTAGCTTGTGTGTCTTCGTGGCTGTGTTGCCTGGGATGCCCTTTGCCCTGGTTACCATCTGGATCAAGGCCTGTCATGAGCAACCATTGGTGTAAGGCTTATATTCTGACCAGTTGGTTTGTGGTTTGCCTGCCTCCCTCCCACACAGCAGCTGTGAGGTTGGACAGGAACTCCATCGTCATTTGGTGGGCTTGCATATGGCTCTCCTCTGCTCTCTCTTCTGGGTTAAGGCCAAGACCCTGCCATTCATAGCAGAGGCTGTGGTTAATTTGCAAGTGGGATCCAGAATGGGGAGCTGAGAAACACTGTCCTATGGTGCATTGGCTCACCATAGCTCTTTAATAAGTGGTGTTTGATCATTTATTAACAATCTGGAGATTCTTTTATGGCTTAACCTGGAGGCTGCCTTAGAATGGAAGCCATCCTCACAGTGTTAACAGGAATTCTGGACAGATGTAGAGTTATAATTAAGCATTAATTAGGCTGCGCTTTGACCTACTTCCTTGTAACCAAAGGTCACTAGATACTGACTGTTTGCATCCCAGTTGTTCCTATAGATAGGATCTCTGATGTTAGCATCATAAGACTTTGGTTTAAGAATTGATTAAGATGTTTTTCAGATCTTGAATTCCAGGGAGATAGCTGATGCCAACCAATTTGAAGACTCCCACAGGGAAACTAGCAAATGGAATCAGCATGAGAATACAGTTTCTTCTCTCTGTCCCTTGACTTCACTCTGTACTCTTTGACCAATCAATGATCTCCATGCTTCAGCCCCCTCCAGAACCCTTACAAACCCTAGTCCCAAACTCCTCAGGGAGATGAATTTGAGGTTCCCTGCCATCTCCTCATTTGGTGATCCTGTGATTAAACTATTTCTCTGCTGTCCCAGTGTCTCAGTGTATTGCCTTGCTGCAGATATTGGGCAACAGACCTATTATGATAACAGAACCCAACAGTACAAGGACAGAGGAAGGCAGAAGGAGCTGTGGCTCAGACTGAGAACAGGCTCCCCAGATGGTTCAGTAGTTCAGGTTAAACGTCCAGAGACTGTAGCCAGCAAGGGCCCAGCCCAGGCTGGAGGTAGTACCTAACACCTGGTGGGTGAAGACAAAGTCTCTGGGTTCTTTGGTATAAAATTACATCTTTGACAGACAAGTCGCTTATGGGTCTTGGCTTTGGGAAATGAGAACAAGGGATATCTAGACGATTGAAGGTACTGTAATCACCTGACAGGATTGATCTTCTCATGGAGAATCTTAATGGTGTTCTCTGTATTTCCTAAATTTGCATGTTGACCTGCCTTGCTAGGTTGGAGGTCTCCTGGATAATATATTGAAGTGTGTTTTCTAGCTTACTTTGATTCTCCCCATCTCCTTCTAGTACTCCAATCAATCACAGTTTCAGTATTTTTATGAAGTCCCATATTTCTTGGAGGCTTTGTTCATTTCTTTTCATTCTTCTCTATTCTTGTCTGCATGTCTTATTTCAGTAAGGTGGTCTTCAAACTCTGATACCCTTTCTTCTGCTTGGTCCATTCAGCTGTTGATACTGGTGTATGCTTCACAAAGTTCTTGTGCTGTGTTTTTCAGCTCCATCAGGTCATTTATGTTCCTCTTTAAGCTGGCTACGGTGGTTAGCAATTCCTTTAATCTTTTATCAAGTTTCATAGTTTCTTTGCATTGGGTTAGAACATGCTCCTTTAGCTCATTGTAGTTTTTTTATTACCCATCTTCTAAAACCTACTTCTGCCAATTCGTCCATCTGATCCTCTGTTCAGTTCTGCACCCTTGATGGAGAGACACTGTGATCATTTGCAGGAGAAGAGGCACTTTGGCCTTTTGGGTTTTCAGCATTTTTTCATTGATCCTTTCTCATCTTCATGAGCTTGTTTAATTTCGGTATTTGAGGTTGCTGACCCTTGGATGGGGTTTTTGTGGGGGCTTTTTGTTGTTGATGCTGTTGTTACTTTCTGATTGTTTTTCTTTCAATAGTCGTCTCTCTTCTGTAAGGTTGCTGCAGTTTGCTGGGGCTTCACTTCAGGTCCTATTCATCTATCTGTTTTGCTCCCATGCCTTGAGATGTCGTTTAAGGAGGCACCTCCCTTGGCTGTGGGGGAGGGGCTGGGGAGGGGCTGGGGAGGGGCTTCCCCTTCCCTGTCTGGCTCTCAGGGGAGCCACCACACCACACTGTTCTTCCTTCTCTCCATGAGTAACTCCAGCCTTCTAGTCAATTTTGCTAAGAGAACCTGGATACCTTGGTTGCTGGTGAACGATTCACACACTTGTTACAGTTTTTTTCATGGGAGCCTCCGATCACCGCTGCTTCTTGTCGGCCATCTTGGCCCTGTTCCCTACAGTATTTTGTTATAGTAGCAGGAACAGAATGAAATGGGGTCCTGCCCTGCTTCTCTGTCCTGGGTCTGTCTTGCTCATCTGCTCAGTAGATTTTTTTTTTTTTTTTTTTTTTGGCGGAAACTCTGACTCTCACTCCTGGGGGAAGCATTTCAGCTCTGGGCTTCCTAGAAGAGATTTCAAGACCTACTCTTTTCCCCAAACTGGATTTTATGCACCTTCTATTACTCCCACGATACTCTGTAATTTTTTTTCTTTACTTTTTTTATTTTTATTTTTTATTTTTATTTATTTATTTATTTATTTATTTATTGCATTTTAGGTTTGGGGGTACATGTGAAGAACATGGAAGATTGTTGCATAGGTACACACATGGCAGTGTGATTTGCTGCCTTCCTCCCCATCACCTATATCTGGCATTTCTCCCCTTGCTATCCCTCCCCAACTCCCCACCCCCCCACTATCCCTCCCCTTTTCCCCCCCCCGACAGACCCCAGTGTGTGATACTCCCCCTCCCTGTGTCCATGTGTTCCCATTGTTCAGCACCCGCCTATGAGTGAGAACATGCGGTGTTTGATTTTCTGTTCTTGTGTCAGTTTGCTGAGAATGATGGTTTCCAGGTTCATCCATGTCCCTACAAAGGACACGAACTCATCGTTTTTGATGGCTGCATAATATTCCATGGTGTATATGTGCCACATTTTCCCTGTCCAGTCTATCATCGATGGGCATTTGGGTTGGTTCCAGGTCTTTGCTATTGTAAACTGTGCTGCAATGAACATTCGTGTGCATGTGTCCTTATAGTAGAACGATTTATAGTCTTTTGGATATATACCCAGTAATGGGATTGCTGGATCAAATGGAATTTCTATTTCTAGGTCCTTGAGGAATTGCCACACCGTCTTCCACAATGGTTGAACTAATTTACACTCCCACCAACAGTGTAAAAGCGTTCCTATTTCTCCACATCCTCTCCAGCATCTGTTGTCTCCAGATTTTTTAATGATCGCCATTCTAACTGGCGTGAGATGGTATCTCAATGTAGTTTTGATTTGCATTTCTCTAATGACCAGTGATGATGAGCATTTTTTCATATGTTTGTTGGCTTCATGTATGTCTTCTTTTGTAAAGTGTCTGTTCATATCCTTTGCCCACTTTTGAATGGGCTTGTTTGTTTTTTTCTTGTAAATGTGTTTCAGTTCTTTGTAGATTCTGGTTATCAGCCCTTTGTCAGATGGGTAGACTGCAAAAATTTTTTCCCATTTTGTTGGTTGCCGATTCACTCTAATGACTGTTTCTTTTGCTGTGCAGAAGCTATGGAGTTTGATTAGGTCCCATTTGTCTATTTTGGCTTTTGTTGCCACTGCCTTTTTTTTTTTTTAGACACAGTCTTGCTCTGTCACTCATGCTGGGGTGTAGGGATGCAATCTCAGCTCACTGTAATCTCTGCCTCCCAGGTTCAAGCCATCCTCCCATCTCAGCCTCTTGAGTAGCTAGGACCACAGATGTGTGCCACCATGCTTGGCTAATTTTTTGTTTTTTTGGTAGAGATGGGGTTTCACCATGTTGCCCAGGTTGGTCTCGAACTCCTGAGAACAAGTGGTCTGCCCGCCTCAGCCTCCCAAAGTTCTGGGATTACAGGCATAAGCCACTGTGCCTAGCCCTTTGCAGATTTCTAACATTGCTCTTTACATAGTTTTTATCATCATCATCATCATGATCGTTTTCAAAGCAATGATTAACTATATACTAATATACAAGAAAAGCAGAAAAATAATATATCATATACCAGTGTACTTGCCATTTAAATTTTCCAAATGTTAATATTCTTTTTATTAGGTGTTATAAAGGAATACAACATTATAAATACAACTGAAGTCCCACCTTTCTATTACATTCTCTTCCCTCTTTCTTTGGGCAGAGATAAGCTAATAATAATTCAGCATGTAAATCTCTGGAGTGTGTGTTCTTGGAGTGTAGCATGATATCTTATTCATCTTGAATTTTTAGCTAATAGCAGTGCCTGACACTAGAAGAGATAAATAAATATTCAAACAATTGAATAAATAAATAAAAGGGATTGTTTATAATAATAATAATTTTTATCTTTTGCCATATCTAATAGGGTCTCTGTAAATGTTTGATGAGTTTGGGAATTAACAAAAAAGTTTTGGTCTCTTACTGAGAATAATTTGCCCGTAGCTCTTAAAGAAAGCTCATGTTTTGGTATCGTTAGGCTTTGTGTGCAATGCAATTTTTGGGCTTCATATGCAAAATATGCAATGTAGAAACATGATCTACCTTGAGAAACTTACAATGCATGTAGAATTAATTTCAGATGCAAGAAAGATGTGTAATTGTATGAGATGTATTAAGAAAGAAATCAACTAAATGAATGTCATTAGAAACACTTCACATTTGATTTGAGTGGAAAATATTCTAGACTACCAGTTCAGGGAAGCTGTTGGCAGGAAATGCCAGTCTCAATAACCTGATACACATGGAGGGGGACACACACACACACACACACACACACACACCCTCTGTTCATTTGTGTCTCTTCTTCACTGTACAGCTCCATGAACTCTCCTGGGGACTGTGAAGAACTGGGATGGATAGTGTAGAACAGCAGTCCCCAGCAGTTTGGGTACCGGGGACTGGTTTTGTGGAAGATAAATTTTCCATGGACCTAGGCAGGGAGTATGGGATTGGGGATGGTTCAGGGATGATTCAAGTGCATTACATTTATAGTGCACTTTATTTCTGTTATTATTACATTGTAATATATGATGAAATAATTATACAACTCACCATAATGTAGAATCAGTGGAAGCCCTGAGCTTGTTTTCCTGCAACTAGGTAGTCCCATCTGAGGGTGATGAGAGATACTGATAGATTATCAGGCCTTAGATTCTCATAAGGAGCACACAATCTAGATCCCTCGCATGTGCAGTTCACAATAGGGTTTGTGCTCCAATGAGAATTTAATGCCACCACTGATCTGACAAGAGGCGGAGCTCAGACTATAACACAAGTGATGGGGAGTGGGTGTAAATACAGATGAAGCTTTGCTCACTTGCCTGCCATTCACCTCTTGCTTTGTGGCCTAGTTCATGACAGGCCACAGATTGGTACTGGTTTGTGGCCTGGGGGTTGCAGACCCCTGGTGTAGAAGAACTAGAATTTTAGCTCTTGTTATAGGAAGCTTCTCATAGTGAGTTACTACAACTAACCACACAACATGTGCATTTTTTTTTCTGCGGGACACTAGCAGTCTCTTCCATGTTTCCATGTCTTCTTAACCACCTGTTTCCTTGATGGAAGGATATTGATGTTTCCACACAGATTTGGAGCAAAAAGCTTAGTTTTATTCATTTTCCCCTCTGAATTAGGGAAGCTTTTCAAAATGAACATACTGAACATCAAATTATCATCCCATTAAGCACTTAAAATTATAGGCAGCTGAGCCAAACCTGCTACCAGCCCCCGCCACCCCTTCCCTGGATACAGTCTAACAAGCCAGCTACAAATTCCAGATGATCAATTTGCTTAGCTGTGATGGTAATTTAGAAACCCAGTGTTTTGCTTCAAAGTCATTGAGAGGCAATCTCGAATGATAGGCTGTGCTTCATGCACTCTTTGGCAAGAAATTTATGTGGGTTCTTGAGTGATTCTTGGTTTTGGTGTCCAGCAGTTCTAGGCATCAGAGAGGAGGCCTGCACCATTGGTTAATGCTGCACCGTGGAATGACTATTTCTGGTTCTCCTGCTGCTTACACCACCACCACATTTTCCCTAGATATAGTTTCTGCATATGAACAATTGTTTTCCAGTACTTTTTGCACAAGTCAAGTGGCCATGACAAGTAGGGTGCATGCTCATATCTGTTAACTCCTTAATTTAATTAATCCGTTCAACATTTACTGAGCACCTACTATGTTTTGGGCACTGTGCCGAATGCTGAGGATTGAAAGTTGAGTCAGAAACAGTCACTGCCCTCATGGAGCCCACAGTCTAGCAAGAAAGAGAGACATATAATGAAAGGATGGCAATGCACTGGCCTATCCCAGAAGCAGAGACAAGGTGCCACCTTAAGATCTGTATTAATCAAGTAGGTTCTAAAGAACATAAGGCACTTTTCCAAGAGTCATGTTTCTTCTGTCATTCCCAGTTGGTGGGGCTGGGTAATTGTTGTCTGCAAAGGTTAAATGAAGGCCCATTGATATGGTTTGGCTGTGTCCCCACCCAAATCTCATCTTGAATTGTAGTTCCCTCAATTTCCACATGCCATGGGAGGTACCCGGTGGGAGGTGATTGAATCATGGGGGCAGGTCTTTCCTATGCTGTTCTCATGATGGTTAATAAGTCTCATGAGATCTGATGGTTTTATAAAGAGGAGTTCCCCCTGCACAAGGTATCTCTTGCCTGCTGCCATGTAAGATGTGCCTTTTGCCTTCCACCATGATTGTGAGACCTTCCCAGTCACCTGGAACTATGATTCCATTAAACTTCTTTTTCTTTATAAATTACCCAGTCTCAGGTATGTCTTTATTAGCAGCATGAGAATGGACTAATACAGCCATTCATGATGGAAAGAGTCACCAGGAATTCCAACTTCCTAGTACCCTCTGTATGCTCCCTGACATAGTAGACTCCAAATGAATTGGATTCACTCACTATCCCCCAAAGATACATTGCCCTGCCTTTCTTCTGTTCATGCTCTTGTTTCTACCTGGAATGCCTCCTTCCTGTCGCTTAATTTAGAACTCTTGGTGATACTTCAAGGCCAGGCCCACTTTGCTCTAAGTTCCTGGAGAACTTGGGGCCATTTAGAGTAAGGAGCCTAGAGCATGTGGTCTTGCCTGAGTGCTTTAGGTCCAGTTGAGTCCCCACTGTAGACTGTGAACATGACAGGGGCTCTGAGTCCCCCCTGGAGAACATAAAGTGCCCATACGATGTTTGGTAACCACTTGTTTACTGAATAGGAATGTTTTGATACCAAGGATAGAAAAAGCTTTGATTTTCCTGGCTGAGCTGTTACCAGGAAAATCCCTAGACTCACAGTTTGAGTCTCATCACACCTAAAATAAGGAGTATTTACAAGCCTAATGACAGAATTTCATTATCTGGAGACAAGACCTGGAGGGAGATAAAAAATCTTTGTTTCTATATTCTGTTTCCTTAGGGCAAAAACATTCCAAATAATTTTATTCCAGGCCAGAAAAGAAAGCTTTGTATTAAACATGGAGGACCTGCCTCTCATCAGAAGTGTTGACTCTGATCTAAAGTCCCACGCATTGCTGTGGAAATTCTCTTCTTACCAGCTTTGGGCAGGTGTGGCAGGAGGGTCATTCTATCAGCCAGAGGGGGTTCTGTTCCTGCAGCTTGTCAGGGGAGGCTGGTGAGTGGAAACAGAATCCTTCATCCTATCGATCACGGATGTGATATTGATTGTGATGTTGGTTGGAGTCTTGAGATGCAGGTCCTCAATACCTGTTAACCTTACCTGGATATGGTAACCTTTGTCGTCCTTGGCATTGTCATAGTTAGCATGGTAACAATGCTTGATAAATGACAGTGAGGAGTTAATTCCACTGTGGATTCAAAGGGAATGTGCATGGTTTTTAGCTTGAGAGTCCTACAACTTAGCAGGAAAAGACAAGAAAAACACACATTCCAAAGACATTGAAAACAAAGAACAGACACATCCATCATTCCATAGGATTTGAATGCTCTGCACTTTGCTCCTGGCTGTGCCAGGTGGTCACTCAAGTTGGTACGGTCTGGGTGCCTGGGACACCCACCGGGCACCATTTTTGTCTGGTTCTATGATGATGTTAGATTCTGCAGATAGTCCTGGTTCTGAGAATGCCAAAGGGATCAAAACACAGTAAGTAGGCCAAGCCGGTATTGTCGATACCAAGAAATCACTTGGTTAATTTTATTGGCATTTATAGGACATATCCAAGAATTGGAAGTAATGTAAGGGACGTGGATATCTGGGCATTGGCAAGTATGATGGGTTTGGATGCTGATTATGTTAGGTTGGAGGATCTTATAGCCCGATTTTAGGATGATGGTCCTGGTTCACGTGGAAGACATCTGAAAGGTTAGATCAAAAGTCCACTGAGGGCTGGGCGCAGTGGCTCACACCTATAATCCCAGCATTTTGGGAGGCTGAGATGGGCAGATCACTTGAGGTCAGGAGTTTGAGACCAGCCTGGCCAACATGGTGAAACCCCATCTCTACTAAAAATACAAAATTAGCCGTGTGTGTTGGCACATGCCTGTAATCCCAGCTGCTTAGGAGGCTGAGGCAGGAGAATCGCTTGAACCAGGGAGGAAGAGGTTGCAGTGAGCTGAGATCGCACCATTGTACTCCAGCCTGGGCAACAAGAGCGAAACTCCATCTGAAAAAAAAAAAAAAGTCCACTGATGTGAAGGCTCAAAACAAGAGGTCCAAGATTCTACATAAGGAGGTTAGAAGGCAGCTTCTGGATCAATAGCTAGAGAGATCCTTCTCAGGTTTCACGGAGGCAGTGAAATTTAGCAGGGTTTTGAAAGAGAAAGGAGTACTTCTTTATTGAGAGGATGGGTGTATGTGAAGAAAGGGAAGATAGTGAGTGATTTTTATCTGCTAACTGAGCATACTGGCCCAGGAGGCTACTTTGTCCTTCTGGGGAAAATCTGAAACATTGGCCTTGGTGTCTTCCAAACCCTGGAGAGGTCAATGGGTGAGGGTGGCACTGTCATCCTAAGAACCGGGCACTTGCCTCTCATTTTAAAACCACCATCAGGATTATTTATCTGTCTTCCTTGGCAGCCGGAGAGAGTTGGCAGCTAACTCCCTTGGCATGGCAGAGTCATGAGGCAGTCTTGAAAATCTGTTGCATTTTAAAAATTGTATTTGAAATTCTGAGATATTTTAATCAGTTTAGAATCAATCCACCTCAGAAAAAGAGGATGCAAGTTTGAAAACCATTCCAGTGTAGCTCTTTAATAGCTAATTATGCTATAGGCAGGGAAATGGTTAGACAGTGACTCTTAGAATGAATAATGACATTAGATGAAATACAAAACAAACCCCTACAAGTTTTATTGGATTGGAAGGAAGAGACAGAGAGAGGCTGAAAATTTACCCAAATCTGATTAGAGAAATAAAACCTCAGACAGAAAAATGATGGATGGTGTAGGCTGTTTAACTTGAGTCCCATAGAGAGGTAAATGTCCTCAGAGAATGCACCACAGAGATTCAGACCTGAAGGGAGTTCAGGCATTTAATACAGATGCTCATTTTTACAGATGAGAAAACTGAGGCTTAAAGGAACAAACAATGTGACAAAGATCTTACCCAGCTAATAAGGGATGGAGTTTAAATTTTGTTTGTTTGTTTGTTTGTTTTTGTTTGTGTTTGGAGACAGGGTCTCACTCTGTCACTCAGGCTGGAGTGCAGTGGTGGTATCTTGGCTCACTGCAACCTCCACCTTCCAGGTTCAAGTGATTCCCATGCCTCAACCTTCCGAGCAGCTGGGATTACAGGTGTCCACCACAAAACTCAGCTAATTTTTGTATTTTTAGTGGAGATGGCATTTCACCATGTTGGTCAGGCTGGTGGCTGGTCTCAAACTCCTGACCTCAAGTGATCTACCCACCTCAGCCTCTCAAAGTGCTGCGATTACAGACGTGAGCCACCATGCCTGGCCAGAGTTTAAATTTGAATCCAGATTTTTTTTTTTTTGAGACAGGCTCTCACTCCAAGGCCCAGGCTGGAGTTCAGTAGCATGATCATTGCTTACTGAAGCCTTGACCTCCTGGGCTCAAGTGATCTCCCACCTCAGCCTCCTGAGTATTTTGGAGAATAGGCATGCACCACCATGCCTGGATAATGTTTTTTATCTTTTATTGTTTGAAGAGAGAGCATCTCACTATGTTGCCCAGGCTGATCTTGAACCCCTGGGCTCAAGCAATCCTCCCACCTTGGTCTCCCAAAGTGCTGG
This sequence comes from Ateles fusciceps, assembly GCA_036589455.1. Taxonomy (NCBI): domain Eukaryota; kingdom Metazoa; phylum Chordata; class Mammalia; order Primates; family Atelidae; genus Ateles; species Ateles fusciceps. The sequence continues at coordinate 12,214,869 of JAZHEH010002554.1, read as the reverse complement.
GATTATAGGTGTGAGTCACCGCTCCCGACTGAATCTAGATCTTCTGACTGTTGAAAAGTTTGAGGCCATTTGATCAATCACAGTGCTTGGCCCATTGACAGACTTACCGGCAAAATGTGCTCAATAAATATCTATCGGGCTCCATGAGTGAGTTTTCTTTGCCATCTAAGTCCCTGTGTCACCTCAGGCACTTGGGGGATCCCAGTAGCCGAGTAGCTAATGCCATGCAATGTACCATCTTGTGTCTTTTAGTCTTTTCAGTGGGCAGCAGGAAACTGGTCTGGATCTTGGTTCTCTTGGGTCTCAGATGAGACTCTCAATATCCAGGTTGACTCATTTGACTGTTCCACATGCGTTTCCCTTGCAGACCCCTTAGTGCACCTGAACTGCCGTCAGCTCAGCTCCACTGATCAGCATCATCACTTTCCCACAGCCACAAGCCACAGAGCCTGCAGAAATTTTATCTTCCTGTGTCCTTTATTTTGAACATGGAATCAGTTCTAAAGTCAGGCTCTTCTTAAACTGTGCATTCAGCATTGCCTTCTCTACTATTTTTTGGGCCATGGTCGTAGCCTAGAAACTCATTGTTTTCCCAGCTACCTTCACTGAGAAAATAATTTTCTCTGCTACAGGTCTGACCAGAGCATCTTTTTTTCATTGGGTCTGAATGTGAGTTTCTACTCCTTTTTGGATCAAGTCTAAGATTTCATTGGGTACCCTTTCTTATCTTACCAGCTTTTATATTGTATTTCAATATCTTTCCACCTCAAAGAGTAATAATCTATGGAGGCACCTTGGATACCTAGAGAGTAAAATGTGATGTGTTCATATACAAACTGGTCCACCCACAGTGACTGGTAGATTTCCCGTCTAGTTCAAGAGATGATCATGTATTTTTCCTGACGTCTCTTAAAAGGGACTTCTAGAAAGCGAGAAGCAGTTAGCCTTCCATTTATGGTACTTTATAATCTTTGTTTGATAAAAATGACTTATTTTTAAAAGGTTCAAAGTAGCATTCTGTTTTCCATGCAGTCTGTTTTTGTGGTTGAAGATGTTGGAATGTAACATGGCCATAGTTTTCCCAAGATGCTACTCCTTTAATCATAATGATCAAACAAGAATTCTGAGGTTTTGGCTTCTGGTTAAAGAACAAGGATTGGATGAAGATATGTTAGAAGTTGGACCTGTAGAAGGTGGGCAGTGATTGGAGGTGAGGAAACCCACAATACTATGTATGACGTGCTCAGGGGAAATCTGTGATGCCACACAGCCCTGACCTGAATTTTGCTTTCCCCTGTCAGATCTCCCAAAGGCTTTGTCATTATTTAATTCTGACAATATTGAGTAAGGATTAACTGAATTTCAGGTGCTATATTAGATGCTAGGGATTCAAACTTGAATAACATCCTATCTTACACTGTAAGCACTAATCAATTCCAGATGGATTTCAGCTCTAATTATAAAAAGTAAATGAATAAAACTTTTAGAATATAGGTGACCATTTTATGAACTTGGAATAGGCAAAAATTTTTTATTTTAAAAAAGCAGGACCTGGCTGGGCATGGTGGCTCACACTTGTAATCCCAGTTCTTTGAGAGGCTGAGGCAGGTAGATCACTTGAAGACAGGAGTTTGAGACCAGCCTGGTCAACAGAGTGAACCCATGTCTCTACTAAAAACACAAAAAATTAACTGGGTGTGGTGGCACATGCCTGTAATCCCAGCTACTTGGGAGGCTGAGGCAGGAGAAATGCTTGAATCTGGGAGGCAGAGGTAGCAGTGAGCTGAGATTGCTCAACTGCACTCCAGTCTGGATGGCAGAGTGAGACTCTATCTAAAAAAAAAAAAAAGAATTAAAAAGAAATAAAAAAGCAGGACTTAAAAATAAACAGATAAAGAAAAAAATAGACTATATTAACATGTAAGGTTTTTTCTTATCAAAAGATATCATAGAGAGTGAATATAAAGGTGAAGAAAACAGGAAAAGATTTGCCATACATATAAATCCTTTCCACAAAGCACTCATGTTCAGAACATGTAAATAATTCTTACAAATCAATAAGAAAAAGAAAATAGAAAAATGGGTAAAATACTTGAATAGGCACTTTGCAAAAGCACTTATCTAAGTGGCCAATAAATGTGAAACTTTGCTCAACTTAGTATTCAGGGAAATGCCAACTAAAACCACAGTGAAATGCTAGTACCTATATGCCAGAATGGCTAAAATGAAACAGACCAAAAATACCAAGGTTGGTGAGGATGCAGAACAGCTGGTTCTCTCATACAGTGTTCATGGGAGTGTACACTTGTAATTTGGAAACCATTTGGAAAACTGGCCTATCTAGTAAAGTGGAAAAAATGCTGAATTCTGACCCATAAATTTCATTCCTAGGCATATATACATGCCCAACAAAAAGTGTACATATGATCCATTGCAATGAGTTGAATGGAGAGTGACTAGGGAGAAAAGAAATAGAGACAGAAAGTATGGATTATTCTCTTGAGATGTTTGGCTTTCCAAGGTGGGAGAGATGGGGATACAAGAGGGAAACTCCAGGTTGAAGGAGGGCTTTTGTAAGAGAGATATGCTCAGAAGATATAGGTTAAAAATAAAGAGAGGCCAGGTGTGGTGACTTACACCTGTAATCCCAGCACTTTGGGAGGCTGAGGCTGGCAGATCACTTGAGCTCAGGAGTTCAAGACCAGCCTAGGCAACATGGTGAAACCTGTCTCTACTAAAAATACAAAAATTAGCTGGGTGTGGTGGTGCATGCTTATAATCCCAGCTACCTGGGAAGCTGAGGTGGGAGGAAGCCTTGAGCCTGGGAGGTTACAGTGAGCCAAGATCACGTCATTGCACTCCAGGCTGGGCAATGGGAGTAAAACCCTGTCTCATAAATGAATGAATGAATGAATAGAATTAACTTATGGGAAAAGATTTTTTTTTTTTTTTTTTAAATGGACTCTTGTTCTGTTGCCCAGGCTGGAGTGCAATGGCGCAATCTCGAGCTTACTTCAACCTCTGCCTCCTGGATTCAAGTGATTCTCCTGCCTCAGCTTCTGGAGTAGCTGGGATTACAGGCATGTGCCACCATGCCCAGCTAATTTTTGTATTTTTAGTAGAGACGGGGTTTCATCATGTTGGCCAGGCTGGTCACGAACTCCTGACATCGGGAGATCTGTCTGCCTTGTCCTCCCAAAGTGCTGGGATTACAGGCGTGAGCCACTGCACCTGGCCCGAGAAGATATTCTAAATTAAAAAACAAAGGTGTTTGAGTGAATTGATGGAGGGACATGTCACCTGGCAGATTAGGAAGAAATGAGAATTAATGTAGATATGCAAATGTTGTATGTGTGGAGGGAGTTTTCTGTGGATAGCATCTATTTTGGTGAAGTAAGATGTGAGCTGATTTGTAAAGTGAAATGGACAAAGATTACATTGGGGACTGAAAACAGTGGTGGTATTTTGGAATAGCCACTATGTGAGAATGGGAGAGAGAATTGATCTAGGAAGGTAAGATGGTTGAGTGTCCTACAGGATACAGTTGTGGTGGGGAGAGCTTGTGTTTGCAGTGACACCAACTTAGACTCTGCCATGCTTTCCTTTAGGAAACATGCCAAGAACATGCTGAAGCACTGCATAACCAAGTGTGTGGGATCCACAAAAGGTGGAAGGTAGTATTGGTCCAAGATTAAAGGTTTGCAGTGAGGGTGCTACAGAAGGTCAGGGGGGAGTTCATGTGAGTTGATCATTGTGGGAAAAGAAAGAGATGCTTTTGGAAATTGGGTTGGACAAGAAAGGATCCAGCAAACAGGCTACCTACAGAGTAGGAGAAAATTTTTGGAATTTATCCATTTGACAAAGGTCTAATATCCAGATCTACAAGGAACTTAAAACAAATTTACAAGAAAAAAAAAAAAACAATGAAAAGTGGGCAAAGGGACATGAACAGACACTTTCAAAAGAAGACGTTCATGCAGCCAACAAACATACAAAAAAAAAAAGCTCAACATCACTGATCATTAGAGAAATGCAAATCAAAACCACGATGAGATACCATCTCATACTAGTCAGAAAGGTGATTATTGAAAACTCAAGAAAAAACAGATGCTAGTGAAGCTGCAGAGAAATAGGAATGCTTTTACACTGTTGGTGGGAATGGAAATTAGTCAACCATTGTGGAAAATGGTATGATGATTCCTCAAAGACCTAGAACGAGAAATACCATTTGACCCAGCAATCCCATTACTGGGTATATACCTAAAGGAACATGAGTCATTCTATTACAAAGATACATGCGCACGTATGTTCACCGCAGCACTATTCATGATAGCAAAGACATGGAATCAACCCAAATGCCCATCAATGATAGACTGAATAAAGAAAATGTGGTAAAATTCCACATTGGAAAAAATTCCACATTGTAAAAAAAAAATTCCACATACACCATAAAATACTATGCAGGAACAAGATCATGTCCTTTACAGGGACATGGATGGAGCCAGAAGCCATTATCCTCAGCAAACTAACAGAGGAACAGAAAACCAAACATCACATGTTCTCACTTATAAGTGGGAACTGAACAATGAGAACACATGGACACAGGGAGGGAAACAACACACACTAGGGCCTGTGGTGGGATTGGGGTAGGGTGGAGAGCATTAGGAAAAATAGCTACTGTATGCTGGGCTTAATACCTAGGTGATGGGTTGATAGGTGCAGCAAACCACCATGGCACATGTTTACCTGTATAACAAACCTGCACATCCTGCACATGTACCCTGGAACTTAAAAATACATAATAAAAAATGGATTCATAGTAACGCAAAAGATGATGAATACATGGCAAAGAGACCAGCTGAAAAACTGAAGGTTTGATGGGATGTCATGACAAGAAAGTAGATTGTACCTGAGGGAATGAGCTGGCCAGAGAAAGTGGCATTGGTTAGAAGTGGGCATTTTGGCCTTTGCTTTCACATGATGATAAGATCCAGGGTATGGCTGTGAGAATGGCTGAGAGTGGTGATTCTCCTTGAGGTCAAGAGGTTAAAGAGCTTCGGAGCCACTGTCGGCTAGGTCATCTTTTGGACACAGAGGCTGGCAGGATGATGATGGGAGCAGGGCAGGAGAGAAAGACCAGGAGAAGAGACTGAACTTTTCAGTTCAGTTAGGGGCAGTGATTGGGTGCTTGGTGAGGAGAGTGCAAGGAAAGTCAAAGGTGACAGGACTGGGAAACAGGAGTTTCAGAGGAGGGAGTGTTTTCACCTGTGGGTACCAGGGACAAGGGCTTGAAGAGCTGTAGGGAAGAGGAGAGAAGTGATGCATGTATAATGCTGGATCATGTGGAATGAAGGGGTTCAGAAGAAAAGAGTTTCTGAAGTTAAGAGGGTCCTTGTCCCAGGATTTCTCCAAGACTAGTCCATAATTATGGTGGCATTCAGTACAAGAAGAAGGCATGTGACTTCTGAGAACAGGTGTCTCGTGTGCAGCTTATACAGCAGTTGGCAAGAAAAAAGGTATTTCAGAGAGGAATCACGCCTGCGGTAAGATCCTGCAGCATCACCACTTTTTCAGTCCCCAACCTAATCTTTGTCCATTTCACTTTGCAAATCAACTCACATCTTACTTCACCAAAATAGATGCTATTTTCCATACATACAGTGTATGCATATCTGCATTAATTCTCATTTCTTCCTAAATCTGCCAGAGTGGTATGTTCTTTCATTGATTGTCAAACGTCTCTGTTTTTTGTTTTTGATGGAGTCTCGCTATGTTGCCCAGGCTGGAGTGCAGTGGTGCAATCTCAGCTCACTGCAATCTCCACCTCCCAGGTTCAAGCAATTCTCCTGCCTCAGCCTCCTGAGTAGCTGGGATTACAGGTGCCTGCCATCATGCCTGGCTAATTTTATATTTTTAGTAGAGACAAGGCTGGTCTTGAACTCCTGACCTCAAGCAATCCTCCTGCCTTGTCCTCCCAAAGAGCTGGGATTATAGGCGTTAGCCACTGTGCTTGGCCTGTTTTTTAACTTAGAATCTCTTCTCATCTTGTGCCTTAGCTGCTCTGCACTACTGCCTTGCTTAGCACTGACAATTCTCCTAAGGGACTTCTCATTCATATTCTAGTGAAATGTACTGTATGTACAGTACAGTAATATATATACAGGGCACACATCCACATGTGTGCATATGTGTATATGTATATAAATATATGTGAATACATGTATGTATTTGCACACGTATATTGGTATTATATATGTATGTATATAATATATTTGATCTCATTGAGTTTCTTAACATCATATAAGTCATCTAAGTATTGTACCCACTTTAGAAGTATGGAAAGTGAGGCTTAACTAGGTGTCTTATATGAGAGTGGAGTGGGTAGTGATGGGGCCAGGATTTGAACCTGGGCCTTCTGGTTTATCCAGACTAAGTCACTAAAAAACATTAAATGCATGTATGTTGCTTCAGTGGGTTATATTTTATGTGAAACGGGACCTTGATTGTTTTGGTCATACACTGCAATACATGTTAAAGTAGTCCTCAAATGAAAAGAACAAACCAACACAAAACCAAATCCATTGGCCCTTATCTTTTTCTCTTCCTGGTATCTGGATATCTGCACTTGACTGGGAGGAAGTGAGAGAAATCAGTTTTCCCTCTGCTCTGCAATAATTTATTGACCTGAGGATGTAGAGAACTGCTGTGAACACTTAATCCATACTATGCATCATTACACATTAAGGGCCACTTTGCTACTTTCTGACATGCAAAAGTGGCTCGATTTGAATGAATTACAGTGATGTTAAAAGCAAAGGCTTTACAAAGTAGCCTCTTTTGAACGCATCCTACATAAACAGCTTCGGTTTTAAGGGAAATAAAATCCACTCTGAGAACCTGGAGTTAAATGGTCATTCAGTTCTGAATATTTTGTGAAATGGTTTACAAGCTGATGGAGCAGGGATACCTGGAGCCATGTTCACTTACATTCCAATTCAATCCCTTTCCTGGATCTGCTGGAGATTTTATTACCATTTAGAAACCCTAACATTCTACAAATTGCATAGTGAACCCTTAATGATTTCTCAAACAAGAGTGAGGTAATCTTCACAGTAATTTTAAATATTTCAGAGGTCAAGGGGGGGCCTTTATGGTTTCCTTTATCACGAAGCAAAATGACTTTTTCAGTCAATAATTTAAGCCATAAGCTATGTACACTATGCATATTATCACATAGGAATCTGCTGTTTGTGCTCCTTTTCTTAGGTGCTTTGGGTATTTGTCAGGAAGACAGGAAAGTCAGACCAGATGGCATGGGTTATTATTGGAAACAGATCTACTGATTCATGAATGCCTTTCTTCTTTTTTCCTTCCTCCACTCTGTCTTCAATTCTATCAGCGAAAACAGTAATTGGCTATCTGGAAAAAAAAAAAGGGGGAAACTGATTCTCTTGGAATGGTTGACTGAATAAATGAAAAGGTGCTTCTCCTCTTTGAGATGACCAGATGTGTGCTTTGTTCTAGGTTCATATTGAACATATTAGCTTTTGTGCATATTGTGATGGGGTGCTGATACCAAGAAGGGGAATTTGAATGCACTTTGGTGGCTTAGAGTTTCTGTGTAAGTGTCTCCAATGGGGAGGCTTAGAGAGGTTAGGTGTCTTTTTTCCTTTTTTTTTGGAAAACACCTTTATGAATAGAAAGTGTTCGTTAGGTCATTTTGTAAAATTTTGGAAAACAAAAGTAAGGTACATGTTTGTACCTCACTCATCCAGTGCCTCCATGAGATAAGATGCTTTTGGTTAATAATGATATTGATAAAACAATCATTTGTAGCACCTTTTGAGCACTAATATGATGTGAGAGGGGCTTGGATTTTTCAGATCATTGTCAAGACAAGAAAGTGGCGGAGTTCCATTGTCCACCTACACCAGATGGAGGCTAAATTGCAGCTTAAGGAATTGCTCTCAGAATCCCATCTCCACACACTTCCAACATCTTTATTTACAATAGTCACAAGGGGAGGTTGTAAGAGCAAGGCCAGCAAAGTTAGGAACCTGAGCTTGCCTGCCACTGAGTACCACTACCTTAGGGTACTTCTTACCAAGGTTTTTTGGCCAGAGCCAGGAAAGAGGAGTGTGGTCGGATGGCTTCTTAACATAATGCTAAACATTTCCTAAATGCTTTCTCTGCTAGGAAACATTCAAGAAATCAAACCCCAATTCCCTGGGGTCTGAATACAATTTGAATAAGAGAGGAGAGGAAATTAAGGTTAAGGTAGCTGGGGGAGGACAATACTGTAGAAAAATACCTCTGCAATTGTTTTACCTCTGTCTAGCTTAACAGAAAGCTGACCTGTGAGAACTTCCTTAGGGTCCTCTCCTATTTGGATCCTGTCTCCCCCTCCCCCGCCCCGGGTTCTTTGAGCCATCTATGTGTATAGGAGCCACGGTGTCATCTGAAGTCAGTGATGGCAAACCAAGCTTCCCTACCTTCAATCAGAGGATATTTCCTATTTGAACAACTCTGCAGGATCTCACGTTATTTTCCTCCCTGGGTGGTACCATTTGCTGTAATGGGGGTAGGCACACAACGGATCTCAGCCACTCTCAGTAGAATCGGCTAATTCCCCATATTAGAATGAGGTTTTATCTCCCTGGAGAATCTGCCTATGTTGGGGCAGCCATATGTGTGTTTTTGAATCGAGGAGGCCTGAGCCACTCATTCACATTGTTTAATCCAAATGCAGGCCTCTCTGAGTAGGTGGTGGCTGCGGGGGAGATATTTGCATTTCTGACCTGCTGCATGCCTTTGCTGAATGAAATTCATATAATTACTACACACCATGACTTCCTCTAGAGTTGTATCCGTTCTGGTTGGCTTTTTTCTTCCTCCACTTCATCATCATCCAATTAATTAACAGTTGCCATGGCCACTGTTGCCATGGCAGCATACAATTCTCCCAAAGGGCTTCTCATTCATATTCTAATGAAATACATGCACATGGCTGGGTGGCTGGAAAAAGTGGTCAGGAGAATTCAAGAAGAATGGAGGAGGAAATACAAGAGGGTTGCTTTGTTCCTTTGCCCTGCCCTATCTAGCTTTGTCTTTAGCTTACTTTGTCTTAGGAAAAAGATGCTTGTTTTTCTTTATTGTTTTTCTTACAGAAATGCCTGGCTGTTCCCAGGGTGCATCATATTTTTAGTAAAGTAGTGTTTTTCTGCCTTAGGGCCATGCTCTTCTCTCATTCTTTTTCCTCCTTCATAAGGTGAGGGGCACATTGATTTTCCTCTGCTGTTTAGTCTGACAGGCCTGCTGGTGGGATTCCTAATGGATTCTCTTTAGACCAAATAAAGGAAGCAAAACTTTGTCATTTACAACCATTGGCAGCTTCCGCCTCTCAAAGGAAGATCATATCTGTCACCTGTCCACATGTAACTTCCCAGGAAGCAATGGTTCTAATAAGATTTCTTAACTACCTTTACAAATCGGTTCCTGGATTGTGTCGTAGAGCCACACCAGGTATCCGCTCACTGGGTGCAGCAAGGCGGAACACTGACATTGGGATTGCAGCAAGAAAAAGTGAGGCATTTGGTTGCCAGGTGCCAAGCAAGGAGGACCAGGCAGCTAATGCCTAAGTCCTAACCTCCCTGATGGCTCGCACAAAGGGGATTTTAAAGGCAGGGCTAAATTTCAGAAAAGCAGAAGTTACAAGCGAAGTCATAAATCAATACACGGAGGTTACACATTGTTTTTGGCCTAAAAGGGCAGGATATCTTGAACAGGAGAGCTTATAGGTCATAGGTACATTTCAAAGATTCTGATTTGATTAAGGAAGAGAAGATTTGTTTAAAAATTTGGGGTCAGCAGAAAAGAATGTTAGCTCTGGCTACCGGGTGTGAATTTCTCTAGGGCTCTCAGGAAGAAATTTAGAACAAAGAACTGTGGTCAAAGTTTGCTGTATATTTCACCCTTATCTGAGGTCTACTTGCCAGCAGATCTTTTTGGTGGGGGTCCAGGTTTCTGAAAAACAATTCAGGGACGTATATTAAGATGTTATCTTTAGTTTCTGCAGGGAATCAAACGTCCCGTGATTCTAGCTTCCTTGGCTATTCTTTTAAGCTGCTATTACCTTCTTGCTTATCAAGTTGCTTATTCCTCAAGGCCAGCTAGGTGCCTGGAATTTCCCTTGAAGGAACTCAAGATTTCCTTTTATTTCCATGCTTGGGGGCCCGGCAGACCCCTAAGAGGGGGTCCTGGTTTTGTCTCAATTACTTGTACTTGTGAGACAGCCAAGTGGGAAGAGGTCCCTAGGGAAACTCCAACAGGCCAGCGCACTGTGGGTAGAGACATGGAAGTTTGTGCTACTTGCAGTGGGGGAGGAGCCTGGCCCCTCCTCTTCCTGTGTGGAGCCTGGAATTTAATCTGTGAGGCGGGAAGCACACTAGCAGGACTCTGGCTTTGTGGAGAGTCCCGTTTTCCCTTTTATTTTTTCCCTTTTTGCCTAATAAGTACCATTTTTATCACCCTTCAAAGTGTCTGTGAGCCTAATATTTCATGACTGTAACAAGGACCCCATCTTTAGCTGGACTAAGGAAAAAGTCCGACAACACTTGTTAATGTCTTAGCATACTCATTCGCTTTCTCAGTTTTTCCAGAAGGAATGAAAAATTTCCAGGACTCTTCTTCCATCCTCATATCCCTGGCATGTTGACCTGACTAAAGTGACCTTAGCGCAGGACCTATCCTCTGTTGGATTGGAATGCCTCCTTTTTTGCCTGCCTTCCCAGCTCAGAACCTCTGCTGCAGTCCCATTCAGGTCTGCTTCCCTCTGCTTGTCTTCCTGACTCCAGGCGCTACCCCCTGCAGGCATCTTTCACATAGCTGTCAGTCTTATTTCTAAATCACAGTGTTCACTGTAACCTTCAACTGCCTTCAACTCTTCAAAGGGTCCCATTGTCTATAGCAATGGTCTTCAAACTTTCATGTGCATCAGAACCACTTGGAGAGCTTGAGAGATAAGTAGATACCTGGGCATCCCTCCCAGAGATTATGCTTCAGTAAGTCTAGGGTAGAGCTTTCCAACAAACACTAGGTTATTTTAATGTTGATGTTGAGGCTCAGAAAGAGATACTTCAAAGGTGTGCCTTAGAAGCTGCCTCAGAATCAAGGTCTGTGACCTAGTCTTGCTCTCTGCCAAGCAGAGGGAAGGAGGAGTTCTCTCTGGAATTTCTTTATCCGGCCAAGAAAGCTGCTGTATTAGTTCTTGCATTGCTATAAAGAAATACCTGATACTGGGTAATCTATAAAGAAAAGAGGTTTAATTGGCTCATGGTTCTGCAGGCTGTACAGGAAGCATGGTGCTGGCATCTGCTTGACTTCTAGGGAGGTTTCAGGAAGCTTACTATCATGGTGGAAGGTGAAGCAGGAGCAGGCACTTCACGTGGCCTGAGCAGGAATGAGAGCAGAGGGAGAAAGAGAAGAGCGGTAGAAGGAGGTGCCGCATTTTACAACAACCAGATCTTTTGAGAACTCACTCACTATCAGGAGAATAGCACCAGAGGGATAGTCCTAAACCATTCATGGAAGATCTACAGCATGACTTATCCAATCACTTCCCCACCAGCCCCCACCTCCAGTACTGGGGATTATGATTCAACATGAGATTTGGGTGGGGACAAACATCCAAACTATATCAGCTTCTTTCCAAAGGAAATACAATTGCCTTAAATACCCTCCCTAGATATCTCATCAAATAACCAGGGAAGATTAACCACCAAAAAAGAGATGAGACTGGGAGTTGTCCCGTATACAGACAGAATTTTTATCTGTTCTTCTGAGGGTGGCTCCAAGAGATTGCTTGGGGGACTTTATCTGCATCATAAAACAACTTTTGTCCCTGTATAGCTCTGCCCTTCCTTCTTCTGCTGCCTGCCTCTTGCCTCTTGGATCTACGCACCTCTCCCCTGTGAAGAGAGTATGTAAGCATCAACCATCTGGCCACCCTTTGAGTTCATATTTTCTATGACTCTCTACTTTTTCTCCTATTATCCTGCCTTTTATCAGTTGATTTTCAGTGAACCTTCAGAGGGCAAAAGGGAAAGTTTTCCCCCTCAGCTCCTATGTAGATAATCCATGGGCTCCATTTTGAGAAATACTGGCTTAAAGGGAAACCCAAATTCTTAGAATGGTATGCAAAGTCTGTTACAATCTGATTCCAATCTCTTTTTGTCTTTTTAACTTCTAGTAATGTATCTCCTCAGATTTTTCACCCTGGTGCCTGCTTTGTATTCTAATTACACCAAAGCTTTCATTATTCCTCCTATCATACGGCACACAACTCGACCTCCAAGCCTTTGCTCAAACTCTTCTTTTGTCTGAATGACCCCACTCTCTCTGATCCTGGTCAGACTTTTCCTCAGCTTAATGCCACCTTCTTCCTGAAACCTCCTAGTCTTTCTCAGGTAGGACCATTCCTTCCATGTGTCCCATAGCACTTTTAAGACAGATGCTTATCCTCACCACATTTTATTTTAATTCTTTCTTTTAGGTTCTGTATTCCTTGCTCTTTGAAGATTCAGGGCTGGGGAAAGAAAAGTAGCAGTTATTTAACACCTACTAAGTATTGTTTATGGTATCAATGAACTATTCTCCTCATCATAAACTTCTTTTTTTATTAACAACAACAACGACAACAAAATAACTGAAATGAGTCCTTCATTCCAGGTAGTGTGCCAAGAAATTTACATGCATTTCTCTTATTCTCAATATTCATAGCAATCTTATAAAACTGTCATTATCATATGCCTTTCCTTACAGAAAATGAAGAAGCTTAATGTAGTAAAAGTTGATACCTAGTAAAAGGTGCAATTGGAATTTATCCAAAATTGTCTGACTCTGGAGCCTGCTTGGGTGATCTTGCCTCTCGTTATTGAATTTTAAGGTGGAGAAACTTGTTTGAGGGTACTCAGCAAGGGACAGGCAGGGCTGCTGGATTCTCAGGCCTGGGGGAAAGATACTCTTCAAACTTGGAACCTGCAGGTCCTCCTGCAGTTCCTGACATATGGCTCATTGAATTGAAGTAGACCTGTTGAGTATTACCATGACTCTCATTTTGACTCAGAGAAATGACCTATCCAAGGTAGTGTAGTTAGAGTCTTGGCTGAGATTCCAACACAGATGTTTTTATGATCAAGTGAAATTCTCACCTTCTCCTCGATGCTATGGACAATTGGATATATATTTGGGATTCTGGCCACCATTTACAGAGTTGTTTCAAGGGAAAAGAATGTATTTTGAGGTTGTTTTCAAGACTGATAGAGTCAACCCTTAGAACTTGGGCTAAGTCAGAGGCTATGAAATAGGCATGCCACAGCTCTGTTCTCACCAGCAGTAGCATTTGTAACCAGATCCACCTAGGTATCTGCAAAATATTATGGTCTCAGAATGGAATTTCAGTCACATGTTTGGTACTTAGTCCAAAAAACAATATTTGGAAGTGGATTCTATAGCACTAGGCAGCCAATGAAGAAAGGAGATATTCTCTCACCTAATTTTCACAGACGGTTTCTGGAACCTCACTTTCAAACCCCTTGACAAACACAGCTCTGCCTGCACTCTCAGAAGAGCTGAAAAAAATTAGGCAATTAACCCCATATGTTCAGCTTTGGAGAGGACCTGGGTAACAGCTCCTAGCCAGAGCTTAGTATGCTAGGCACTCTCTGATGAGAGGTCTGACCATTTTCTTTTCCTAAAAAATGAATAAGTTGGTGATCCATCTGTCTATCAAGTGTCTGAAGTTAGCAGAACCCCTGATAGTTAGTGCACAAACCTTCTTTTTCCCCTCTGCCCCACTGCAAAGCAACTAACCCCATCCTGGGATAGCTGTGCACTGTGGCTGGAGCTTTGCTGTGTCTGGGCTTCTAGTGGATGGATGGCTGGTAGCTCTTTCCCAGGGTGAAGCTTGTGCTGGGGGGTCACAGGGTGCTGAGGAGAGAGAAGCCCCCTGTGCATATGGTGGAGCTCTATTGATTTCCACCTCATCCAGCTGTACCATTCCAGTGCCCCTGACGCTGGCTGCAACATGAAAGTGTACCCTGCTCAGGTACGAGGGGACAGTGTTATGAAAAATTCATCTCTCAGATGATTCATCGGACCCCTGCTTGCTGATCCACTCCTGCGCTCCTCATCCCACATGTTTATTGACAGGAATATCAAGGTATCAGGTTTTAAAGAGATGGAAGTCAGAGAGCAAAATTATTAACCCCCACGTCAATTCTAATTAATGCAGCAAGCTACCTGGATATTTAGTGACTGGAAATGAAATCAATTTGAGTTTTCAAATTTAATTTACATACAGCTGGTACGATAAATCAGTAACACATTGGTAGGTAACTCACTTCTCTGTAGTTCAGGGGAAGCGTTTCTGTCCTCATTGCTATCTGGGTGTTTTACAAATCCTGACATTAATCCAGAGCTTTGGCCTTCCAAGGAAGGGCATGCTGGTTGTAACAGCTTTGAAAATTTAACTTCTGCTGCACCTTGGCAACGAAGAGAAAATGTCATTTCCATATACTTTTTAAATAGCCATTTTAGTTTAATTCATGATTTCCCATCCCCCTCCCCACCCCTACTACCAGGGAAAAGAAAAAGCTAAATTTCTAGTTTGGTTTGAGTGAATATCTGACATGATCATTTAAACAGGGCCTTTGAGGGATGCTCAGTCTTTTTAGGAAAAAATGGTTTCGATCTCAAGTTACCTCCACCCTCTGACTGCTTCTTTTCCTAAAATGGCATCTGGAGTATGGAAGAAACTGATTTGGAAGGGAGTGAGGGCTGTGGCTCCTGGACTTCATGGCGGAGGGGAGGAGTGTCCTCTCATGGGGGGACTGTGGCTTCAGGACCATGTCTGTTTGTATTGGTTCCTGTGTCAAGACCATGGCTGGTGTCACTTAAGCCTGGTCAGGGGCTTCTCCTCTGGCTGACCTCCAGACCCTGTGGCCACTGCCCATCCCAGCAGGCCCCTGGCTCTCACCATCAGTGCCCTGCAGTCAGAAGGTGGCTTGGCAAAGTCTAACCTCAGAGCCTCCCTCTGTCCCCTCCTGCTGCCTTGCCAAGTCTATTCCCCCCTGGCTCTAGGCTGGTGTAAGGAAGTCAGAGAGAGTTTTTTCCCTAGATGTCCATGCAGGGAGCAGAGGCCGTGCCTCTTTCTACTCTCTTAGGTTTACTTATTCAGTGCCAAACAGAGAGAGGGGGACATGCCTTGAAGAGCCTTGCTCTCCTCTCTTCAGCTCTTCTACTATCCTTCAGGCTGGAAAAGGATGGGTCTTCCATTTATCCTCCTGTATAATAGTGTCCTTCTACAGGAGTGGCAAGCATTCGGGCCTTCCTGCCCTGGTGGAGGGTGTGTATCTTTTAAGTGGCAGTGGTATTTTATACATTCGTGTCATCTAGCCTTGGTCCTTAATGATTTAAAGCAGGGTGGGGGAGTTTTGAGGGAGTGAAGGTAGAATTGGGAAAAACTGTTTTCAGGACAATACCCTGACTTCAGGGTGAATGCTGTGCTGTTGAATCCAGTGTCTGAACGCACTAAATTGAAAATTACTCTTGCTGTTGTTTCTGCATTCTTTCTGTAAAAATCCTCCTTTTCCAACACACGAGACTTTCTGGGTGCCTTTGGAAATCTGGGGTGATGGTGACATATTCAGAAATCCAGAAGAAAAACACACGAACATTTTTCAATACAATTTTACTTTCATTAAATCAATAATATGTGAGGCTTTGCCATATATTCTTTGTCCAGACACAGCTGACTGTGGTTAATAGGATGTGATCCCTTAGTCAAAAACATTTTTTTTTTTTTTTTTTTTTTGAGACGGAGTTTTGCTCTTGTTGCCCAGGCTGGAGTGCAATGGCGCCATCTTGGCTCACTGCAACCTTTGCCTCCCAGGTTCAAGCGATTCTCCTGCCTCAACCTCCGGAGTAGCTGGGATTACAGGCATGCGCCACCATGCTTGGCTAGTTTTTGAATTTTTAGTAGAGACAAGGTTTCACCATGCTGGCCAGGCTGGATGGTCTGTCTCGAACTGACCTCGGGTGATCTACCTGCTCAGCCTCCCAAAGTGTTGTGATTATAGGCATGAGCCACTACACCCGGCCTAGTCAACAACTTTTAAGAAGCAACAATAGCAACTTGCATGTGTGCGTGTGCATTTGTGTGTGTGTGTGTGTGTCTGAGAGAGAGGGAATAGAATATGTTAGATTATGGGCTAAATAGTGTGGGGGAAGGATATCAGAGATATGAAAAATTTGGGATTAAACCCATAGATAGAACACAAAAACTAAAATGTTTAAAGGCCGCAAATAAGTGAGTACAACTAATATAGCCCCAACTTACTACAGGATTTCTGAGGGACTACAGAACAAAGAAATAATTATAATTAGACATTTTTAATGAGAAAAGACTTCCTAAAAGAGGTGATTTGGAATTAGACTTTCAGGCAAGGTTATTTATACTATACAAATCAAAAGGAAAAGAGGCAGATGGATTAGCTGACAGGAGCTGAGGCTGGCTGTGAAGGAAATAGGGTTGGCAAGATAGGAAGGGACCTCTGTGAGTAACGGGCATGGTTTTGTGGGAACAGTTTTTGCTTAGAAATCAAGAGAGGCTCTAAGCTGTTACGGGTGAGCTATGTGACCTGGTAAGTCCCCTGGCCTCTCGAGACTCAGTTTCCTCATTGCTTAGAAGAGGGACAAAGAGGTCTCTCAGGCCCCTTCCAGTTGCAGCTGGCTCTGATTCAATAGCAAGAGGAATCCTGGTCTAGGTTTTGAGAGTGGAGGGATGTGGTGAAAATGACGTGGACTTGGGATTCTTCCAGCCACGGTATAAATTGGAGCCCAGGAGAGCAGGGCACAGGCATGCAATGATGTAGGTATAATGTCCTGGGCTGAATAGTAATCTCCAAAATGATATGTATAAGTCCTAATCCTCGGAACCTATGAATGGTACCTTAAATGGCAAAAAGCGACTTTGTAGATGTGATTAAATTAAGGTTTCTGAGATGGAGAGATTATCCCAGATTATCTGGGTTGGCCCTAAATGCCATCACAAGTATCCCTCTAAAAGAGAGACAGAAGGAGTTTTGAAACAGACAAGGGGGAGACAGTGTGGCCACAGAGATTAGAGTGAGGTGGCCGCAAGCTAAGGGATGCCTGCGAGGCTCCAGAAGCTGGAAGAGGCAAGGAAGGATCCCCCACTAGAGCCTCCCGAGGGAGTATGACCCTGCTGACACCTTGGTTTTGAACTTTCCATCCCCAGAACTGGGAAGAAATAAATTTCTGTTATTTGAAGTGTCTGGGTTGTGGTAATTTGTTACAACAATCATAAGAA
The DNA here is from genome assembly GCA_036589455.1 of Ateles fusciceps. Lineage (NCBI taxonomy): Eukaryota > Metazoa > Chordata > Mammalia > Primates > Atelidae > Ateles > Ateles fusciceps. Next base: position 12,197,480 of record JAZHEH010002554.1, on the reverse strand, counting down.
ACTAATACAATTGTAGCTGAAATAGGGAAAGAAAGTGAAGGTTTATGGAATACCAGTCTTTCTCTCAGTTACCTTCTCAGGGAGTGACTGTGGGAGCGCAGGAAAGCAGTTAAAAATGACTCTAACACGAGCCTTGAGACTGTGGTGTTCTAAGAATGCACATTTTTGACAGGGATTGCTTTGTAGACATATTCTCCTTTCATCACCTATATGGTACATATTTTTGTCTCCAATTTTAAAAGTAAATAATTTATCTCAAAGTCACATGCCCATATGGAAGAAAACAGTCATAGAATTAAAAAGCTTAGGATGAAAAACCTTAGTTCCCTTCTCTCCCCTTCCATCTTCTAGTTTCACTTCAGAGACAGTTACTTTAACCTCTGGCACTTGTTTTTCTTGGCATTTACCTTCATCTATGATGATTTCTTGATTTATCAATCTTAGACCACGTCTATTAATGTCCTTTTCTGACCATTGTGGATTTCCTTCTCTTCTGACTTCTCCTCTGTTGACTTCCCCTCCCCTCCAGCCTTCAGTGTAGTTTAGGTAATGGAATGTTGCCTTGGAGTTTGGATCAGGTCACCACAATGTACTAGCCTCTCAAAGGAAGTGACTGAAAACTGGATAGTTGATTCTGAAGCCCATAAAAAGGACAGAAAGTTGAAAATGTTAAGAATGATACGGTTTGTCTCTGTGTCCTCACCCAAATCTCATGTTGAATTATGATCTTCAGTGTTGGAGGAGGGGCCTGGTGAGAAATGATTTGATCATAGAGGTGGATTTCCCCCTTGCTGTTCTCATGATAGTGAGTTCTCATGAGATCAATTGTTTAAAGTATGTAGCACTTCCCCCTTTGCTCTCTCTCTCCTGTCACCATGTGAATACGTGCCTGTTTCCCCTTTGCCTTCTGCCATAATTGTGAGTTTCCTAAGGCCTTCCCAGCCATTCTTCTGTGCAGCCTTCAGAACTGTGAGTTGATTAAACCTCTTTTCTTTAGTCTCAGGTAGTTTTTTATAGCAGTATGAGAATGGAGTAATACAGAGAACATCTTGTGAGGAGATTTTCTTCAGGGAAAGCCGTGCTGAGTCCCTGTCAGGGCTGTTCACCCTTCACCTCAAGCCTGTGAGGGTTTCTGGCAGTATTATAAGGAAGGCATCTCCTGCAGTGAGGACCAGTTGTGACTTCCCCAGGATATGAGAAGGGGGAGAAATGGGCTCACGGCTTTGGTGGTAGAGTCAGGAGGCCTGCTTCTGGTCAGGAGGGGCCCTCACACTTGGAGTCTGCCAGGAACAAAGACAAGCATCGGTATCTCACTGGTCATGAGAGCAGCTGTCTAAAGGACCCAGCATGGAGGCCTCGGAAGAATATATGAAAACACCATTGAGAAAGAAGAGGAACCTTCAGGAACCATCCCACTGAGTGTGAACTTTCTGGAATTCTCTTCCCCTGTCCTTTCTCCCGTTTACAAAGAGGAGGACATGAGTGAGAAGAGAGGCTGAACACACCTCCCACCTTAGTGTAAAGTGGCCATCGTCAACTGGCCCTACTTGAGGAGAGAGAGAATATTCAGCTCTAAATTAGTTTTGGAGACTTGATTGTCATTCATACATAGGAATGGGCATTCTAATGATTAAGTCAAGGCTCTGTCTCCTGATATAATGACTCTAGGACTAAAGCAGTAATATCTTGGGAGCAAGCAGGGTTTTAATCTAGCCATAAGGTGAAAATTTCCTCATTGAATACATTTTTCAAACTTAAAAGAATCAAAACTTTTATTTCAAGATAATCATAGATTCCCATGAAATCATGAGAAATCATACAGGGAGACTGTGTGTGTGTTCCCCAGTTTCCCCAAGAGTAATACCTTGCAAAATGATGGCATGATATCACAACCAGGATGTTGACATCAATACACTCAAGATGCAGAATACTCCATCACCACAAGGGTCCCTCCTGCCTACCTTTTTAACCATAGCCCCTTAACTACCTCCCTTCTTAATCTTTGGCAACCACTCATCTGCCCTCCATTTATATAATGTTGTCTTCTTAAGAATTCTGTATAAATAGAAGTATATGTATGGTATATAATTTTGGAGGATTAACCTTTTTTTCCTCACTCAGCCTGATTCTGGATATTCATCTAAGTTGTTGTATGTATTAATTTTTTTTTTTTGAGACAGGATCTCCTTCTTTCACCCAGCAGAGTGCAGTGGCATGATCATGGCTGACTGTAGCCTTGAGCTCCTGGGCTCAAGCGATCCTCCAGCCTCGGCCTGTAGTAGCTGGACTTACAGGCATATACTACCATGCCTGCTAATGTTCTTGTTTTGTAGAAGCGGGTCGTCTTATGTTGCCCAGGCTTGGGGTCTTGAACTCCTGGGCTCAAGCAATCCTCCTGCTGTGGCTTGCCAAAGTGCTGGGATTACAGGCATGAGCCACAGTAGCTGGCCCATTTTCTTTTTCATTGTTCAGCAGTATTCCATGGTATATGCCAGTTTGTTTAACCCATTTAAGGACTGGGCTATTTCCATTTTTTTTTTTTTTGCTATTATGAGTAAAGCAGCTATCAATGTTTGTGTTCATGTTTTTGTGTGAGCTCATCTGTGTTTCCCTGAGAATAAATGCCCAGCCGCGTGTAATAGCTAAGAGATATAATAGTTGTAAGTTTATTTTTTTAAGATGCTGCCAAGCTTTTCCCAGAGTGGCTGTACCATTTTCTACTTGCATCAATAATGTATGAGTGATCCAGTTTCTCTAGAATATATTTTAAAGGCATCATAGGAGATAAAAATAAAGTTACAGATGACATCCCCTAGGTGGTACCACTCTGGCCTCTTAAAATAGCAAGTTTGAACTGTCTGACTCATTGAAAAGTGGCAGGGTCTACAGAGCTGGGAGCAGGCCTGGCCTGGTCCCTGGGCAGTGGTGCAGTACTGGGAACTGACCAGAGAGGCACCCTAAGGCTTGACAAATGATTGCTGGGAGGCCTTTTAGTTAGCCCTGTTCCCTCCCAGGGGTCTTCCACATTCATTGGTCAGGGCTATGGCAGCGTCCTTGGATTGGAGCTACTTTTGCCATTACGGAAACAACAGAATCTACTTCATCAGAGCACAGTAGTTACTATTAAAAGCTGCAGTCACATGGCAGGCTGGAAGTGGCGATTCAGAGAAACTTTTGTCTTCTCACTTCCCAGAGTGGTGCCAGATGGAGGGGTTTTGCTGGGACTGGAGAGGGAAGAGTGGGGCTAAGATCAAAGCCAGAAAGGGGGATGCTTCCTAAAGAACACCCCATGCAGACCAGTTTACCTCCTCAGTTGCAGAAGGAGCTGTGGTGCTTTCTGTCAGAGTTCAGAGACTACTAAAAGCTCAGCTCTGAGTCTGTAAGGCTTGTATGATCCGGCTCTGGAGCTAAATGCCTCCAGAAATCCCAGCTTGATGATTTACTGCCTGTGTAGCTGCAGTCAAGTTATTTTAACCTCTTTAAGTCTCAGACATCTCACCATAATATAAGGATATGAACAGCACCTCTTGGGTTTATTATGTGGACTATATGGGACAATATTTATATAAAGTCTTTAGGACAGTCATTTCAACTTAACTGCACATTGGAATTACCCAGAAGTCTTTAAGAAACACTGATGTCTGGGTTCCATTTTCAGATTCCAGGATCATTACAATTGGCCTGGAGTGTGAGTTTTAAAAACTCCTTAAGTTTGTGCTATGTTTAATTGTCCCCCACTGTAATTTCCCCCATAAAATTTATGTCCTTTCTGGAACTTCAGAAAGTGGTTTTATTTGAAAATAGATTCATTGTGGGTGTAGTTAGTTAAGATGAGGTCATATAGGATTAGGGTGGGCCCTTACTCCAACAGGACTGGTGTCCCTATTAGGAGAGGAGAAGAGACATAATATAGACAGGTATAGAGACAAAACAATGTAAGAGACACAAGGAGGATGCTGTGCAACAGAGGAGGCAGAAGTTGGAGTGATGTATCTACAAACCAAGGAATGCCAAAGATTGCCAGCAACTCCCAGGAACTAGGAGAGAGGCATTGAATGAACTTTCCTGCAGACCCTTTCAGAAGGATACCTTGATTTTGGACTTCAGGCCTCCAGAGCTGTGAGAAACTACATTTTTCTTGTTTGTAGCCACCTAGTTCATGGTGCTTTGTGACAGCAGCCCTAGAAAGCTAACGTGGGTTGTCATAATATACAGATGATGTTCCAATCACAGCCATAGATGGTAGAACATGGCAGACCATGGCTCAGAGAGAATATCAGCTATTTCCATTATCTCAAAGCAGAAAACCTTAGCCATATTCAAGTGTCAACTGAGCCTCAGAAAATCATCTTGGATAGTAGTTGGTGCTGTTTGAGAGGAAAGAGTCCTAGGGAGCCCTGTTCTCTGAGGATGGGCCACCCTAGTCATGGGGAAGCAGTAGGTGTGACTACTGTCATGGGAACCCAGCCCATTCATAATAGTCTGAGAAAGCAGGGGTTCCATATCAGTCTGTGTCTCAGAAGTTTGGGAAACACTGCATTCCATATTCCCTCTGTGTTAATTCGTTCTCATGCTGCTCTGAAGAAACACCCAAGACTGAGAGGTTTAATTGACTCACAGTTCCACATGACTGGGGAGGCCTCAGGAAACTTACAATCATGGCGGAAAGCATCTCTTCACAGGGAGGCAGGGAAGACAATGAGTGCCGAGCAAAAGGGGAAGTCCCTTATAAAAGCGTCAGATCTCATGAGAACTCACTATCATGAGAACAGCATGGGGAAAACTGCCCCCATGATTCAATTATCTCTACCTGGTTCCACCTTTGACATGTGGGGGATTATTACAATTCAAGGTGAGATCTGGATGGGGACAGAGTCAAACCATATGTCACCCTCCTTTGAAGAATGACAGCATACATTAGCATGTTCAAGTTTCTCCTGGCATAGAGAAGCCCTTTGACTTTACTTATAACAGAATTTCCCAAGCCAGCCTGACTATGTCAAGCTTGACTTTTTTCCATAATATATATTATCCCAGCAGTACCAGTGCTCTGGAACCTGACTTAGGAAATCCTGATTGTGGTCACACCACCACAGGTGAGTACACACCTACCCAGAGGGAAAACTTAAAGAAAAAGACTGGGCACAGTGGCTCATGCCTATAATCCTGCACTTTGGGAGGCTGAGGCGGGTGGATCACTTGAGGTCAAAAGTTCAAGACCAGCTTGGCCAACATGGCAAAACCCCATCTCTACTAAAAAATACAAAAATTAGCCAGGTGTGGTGGCATGCACCTATAATCTCAGCTACTTGGGAGGCTGGGATAGGAGAATCACTTGAACCCAGGAGGCGGAGGTTACAGTGAGCCAAGATCATGCCACTGCACTGCAGCCTAGGTGACAGATACCATCTCTAAATAAATAAATAAATCTTAAAGGAAAGTGATTCCCTTGTTTTTTCATCAGGCAGAGCTCAGTAGTGGGCACCACTGAGAGATTTGGAAACTCAAAGATGTTTTCCAGTTCAAAAGCACAGGGGCATGTTGGACGTGGAAGTTGGCTATGTACACTGCAGCTCTCTCTGGAATAAAAAAATCTTCCCGGATGTGAAAGTGGCTCTGGGTCAATTTTTAGAGCAGGGGATGCCAGCATCCATTCAGCTTGTCACCCATGAATACAGTGGACAAATGCAAGCTTGGTGATGAAGGGTGGTTTTTAAACAGCAGCATTGTTTAATCTTCAGAAGTTTGAGGGAAGATGTAACAGCTGTCGGAGGGTGTAGGGTATAATAACAGCTGTTCTTCCTCTTCATGGAGAGTGGAATGAGAGAAAATGAAGCAGAGATGTCTTTTGAACTGTGAGAGAACATTTATCAATAATTCTCAAAACTTTGGAGTGATAGAGTCAGAACTCAAAGCCAGGTCTCAGATTCTGAATCCTGCATCTTTTCCATGGGATGTTGTGTAGAGGGTGAATCTGAGTTGATAGACTCAGTTATGCAAAGAATGCAACTATCTTTCTCTATAACTTAACAACTGTTTCAGACCTCCATTGTGACAGAGTGGCAGAAACATAATTTTAGTCAATTACTTTTGGGGTTGCTATTACCCTTGGGATGGTACTCAGTTCCAGGGGCTTACATAGAAACCATATGAGAGGAGAGGGCAGTGCCCTTATGTCTTGCCTCTGCAGGTGTCCTCCAGAGTATCCATCTTCTTGTCTGGTTCTTGGCCATCTGTTCATGAAGATTGTCTCTGTCTCTGTCACCACGACTACTTTAGTTCTGGTGGCTCTACTTGAGCCAGGTTAAGGCATGGAGGTCTCCGACAGGCTGTCTGTGCTCTTGCTGGTCTAGGTAACCTACATAGTCATTTTCTCTCTGGCATCTGGCTGCCTCCATGAGACTCAGCACAAGTCAGGGTACAGGGCTTTGCTTTCTTTTTCCTCTGAGGCATCGGCTTTTGGAAACACAAACCAGGAAGATCACTTTACCTACTTGTGTTCCATTCAGTCATATCCTCCCCCTCTTCAAATGAAATGGAAGAGCCAGGGGAGGAGGATGAGGAGAGGAAAACCACAAGACCCCCAGAACTTCTGAACTATTGAAAAGAAAAAAACCTTATCACCTAATGTAGTACTTCAGTAGTAGTAGTATTCCAGAATCCTCTCCCATTTCCAGAGGAAGGGTGTAGTCTTCTCTTTCCCTGACTCATGTAGATGGTTAAGTTCTGGGGCTCTGGGGCTCTACAGTATATATGTTTTGGGGCTGGCCTGTTGTCTAATATCTTGACTTCCAGCTTTTAGTATGAGAGAACCACCCCAAGCTAGGAAGACCAATGTCCCGGGTTTGCCCAAGACTGAGAGATTTCATGTGTGACTTTCATTGCTAAAATTAGTACAGTCCAAGGCAAACTAGGTAGATTGGTCACTCTGTGAAGATCCTTTGATTATTTTCCTCTGGGGCTAACATTCGGAGCCTCTGTGTAAACTCACCCCCTAACTTCTGCAGTCCTACATGTGTCTTCTCTTTGCTGGGTTAAAGGAGTAGGGACTCATACATGAATCAAGAGCCTGCTAACAGTCAGGCATTTTATTTTCCAGTTGGATCTGACCTCACTCTCCTGATGGCTGTAGGATTACCTTATAGAGTGAGTATCATGGTTCTAGAGCCTGTCTGCTGAAAGCCTTGAAGGTCTCCCCTTTATCATGGCTTGATCTGATCAGCTTGCTATCAGTATCTCATCTGCTTTTTCTCAGATAATTATTAATTTCCGCATCTTCTTATATTCATGCTAGTGGTTGCCTTTTCAGTTAACTACTGACAATGGGAAGGAGACAGATATCTCTATCAGTGAATTAATTGTCAGTACTGGCAGGTAGCAGGGGAACTTGTGAAGAGTACAGTGTGAGTGTTTATGTGCACTCACAAGCAAGTGCACAATTAGGTGGACGGTGAGTGTAAGAAAGAGAAAGGGAGGTGGGAGTACAGCAGAGAAGACCATCTGTTCTTTGCAGCCAATTTTAACTCTTTCCCTGCTTCTCCTAGTCTTTCTCTTCTTCCCTGGTTACGATTATCTGAAGATAAACTTTCAGTACTAGATATTTTTGATTTACTGAGCTGTCAGAAATATGACTTCTGTTCCCAGTCCTTCACTCTTTGAGATACCCAACCAACAGTTGGAACAGTAGGAGCCCCACCATTGAAGGAAACCTGGATTCTGTTACATCTTTATGCTAACTTCCCATGTTCCATTCCCATCAATTTGCTTTCTAGCTTTGAGAAAATCAGCTAACCTCGTCTGGTCATCTCTCGATTTGTAATAAAATGAAAGTGAAGGCTCAGAGTCCCAGACATGGTGACATATTTTCAAAATGTGATATTGGTGATGATGATTGTGGAATTTTTTATTGTACCATTTCTCTGCTCAAAGGCCTAAAACATGGGCAAAGAAAGCCCCATAGCCTATAGAATAAAATCGAAACTCCTAAATATGCCAGTCCTTGACCTCCACAATCTGGATTCCAAAAGCCTGACCTGTTTATCATCTATTGCTTCATTCGGCCCTCTAGAATATATTAAAGTGTACTTTAGTTATTTTTAATAAGCATCTGTCTTATTTTTAAATTTATTGAAAAGTTCCTTGACAAGCAAACTGCTTTTTACCTTAAAAAAAAAAAATCCCCAACACCTCACAGCTGTTTTGTACCTAGTAAGTGCCCAGTAAATGTTATTCAATTCAATAAATAAATTGAATTGAAACTTTTTTGGGTGAGATATACAATCCTTTTAAAAACACAAGCAGCTTATGGATTTTTAAATTTATCCTGCGCTTATTCCTAACTGTAAAAGGAACATTTAATATTTAATAAGTAAGAATGATTTTGGCTGTGAGTTTCTCATAGATGCCCTTGGTCATAATGAGAAAGATTTTTCTACTCTCAGTTTACTGACAGTTTTTAATAGGAATGAATATCAGATTTTGTCAAGTGCTTTTTCTGGACTGATTGAGATAATCATATAATTTCCTCCTTTATTCTGTTAATATAGTGAATTAATTGCATTGATTTTCAATTGTTGAACCAGTCTTGCATTTCTGGGATTAATTGTATATTATCATTTTTCTATTATCCTTAGATATATACATATCTATGGATAATAAAATGGGATTAGACTGTAATTTTCTTTTCTCATAATGTCCTTTTCAGGTTTTGAGATTAGGCTTATCCTAGCTTCATACAATGAATTGGAAATGATAGCTTTAGATTTACATGAAAGTTGCAAGGATGTAACAGAGAATACACATATACTCTTGTACCCCATTTCCTCTATTGTGAAGAACTTACTTTCCTATGGTAACTGTCACAACTAATGAACCAATATATGTACATTGTTATTTTTTAACTGATGTCCATACTTTATTCACATTTGCTAGTATATAAGAAAGCACTAGACTTTTGCATATTAACCTTGTATCTTGCAACTTTGCTGTAATCACTTATTAGTTCCATGAGTCCTTTGGTTTGGAGATTTTCTACATAGATGATGTCATCTGTGAACAAAGATGGTTTCATTTCTTCCCAATATACCTCTTATTTATTTTCCTAGTCTTCTTGAAATAGCTAGGAGTTTCTTTTTTCTCCCCTTTTTTTTTAGGGATAGGCTCTTGATCCGTCTCCCAGCCTGGAGTGCAGTGGCATGACCATAGCTCACTGTAACCTTAGCATCCTGGGTTCAAGCAATCCTCTTGCCTCAGCCTCCCAAGTACTAAGACTACAGGCATGCACCACCATGCCTGGCTAATTTTTAAAACTTTGTGTGGAGCTGGGATCTTGCTATGTTGCCCAGACTGGTCTTGAAGTCCTGACCTCAAGCGTCCTCCTGCTTTAGTCTTCCAAAGTGCTGGGATTACAAGTGTGAGCCAATGTACCCAGTCTTTATTTTGATATTGACTAGGTGAAAGTGGATATTCTTGCCTTGTTCTTGATCTTAGAGAAGCATCTATTTCTCACCGTTAAGTATGATGTTATTTGTAGGTTTCTTATACATGTTCTTTATCAGGTTGAAGAAGTTTTTATCTATTTCTAGTTTGTTGAGAGTTTTTTTGATGAATAGGAGTTGGATATGATCAAATGCTTTTTCTGCATCTGTTAATATAATTATGTGATTATTGTTCTTTAGACTAATGATGTGATAGATCACATCAATTGACTTTTGAATGAGGAGCCAGCCTTGCATACCTGAAATAAATCCCACTTGGTCATCACATATAATTATTTTTATACGTTGTTGGATTCAATATGCTAAAATTTTGTTGAGGATTTTTTCATTTATACTCATAAGAGATATTGGTTTATAGTTTTTCTTTCTTGTAATGTCTTCAGTTTTGGTATTAGGATAATATTAAACTCATAGAATGAGTTAGGAAGTATTTCCTCTACTTCTATGTTTTGGAAGTGATTGTAGAGAATTGGTATAATTTCTTCCTTAAATGTTTGATAAAATTCACTGGGGAACTCATCTGGGTGTGATAATTCCTATTTTGAAAGATTATTGGTTATTAATTATACTTTTTAATAGGTATGTGCCTATTCAGATTATTGACTTATCATTGTGTGAGTTTTGGTAGATTTGGCTTTTAGGGTTCACCTCACTTAGGTTACTAAATATGTCAGCGTAGAGTTGTTAAAAATATTTATTATCTTTTTTAATGTCCAGGAGATCTGTAGTGATGACTCCTGTTTCAACTTTGAAATTAGTTATTTGTGTCTGTTCTCTTTTTTTTATAGTCAAGCTGGCTAGAAGTTTATCAGTATAATTGATATTTTCAAAGAAACTCCTTTGGTTTTGTTGATTTTCTCTAATGACTTCTTGTTTTCAATTTCATTGATTTCTGCTCTAATTTTTATTTTTTTCTTGCTTACTTTGAATTTAATATGCTCTTTTTCTATCTTCTTTTTTTGCATTTATATTCTTTATTATTTTATAAAGTACATTTACTTGCTTTTCCAATTTCTTAAGGTAGAAGCTTAGATTATTGATTTTAGATATTTTAAATATTTCTTTTTAATATGTGCATTTGATGCTATAAATTTCTCAAAGCCATGCTTTCACTGCATTTGCCCTAATTTTGTAAATTATCCTTTCATTTGTATTTACTTCAAACTTTTTTAAAATTTATTTTGAGACTCTCCTTTGTTCCCTGTGTTATTTGGAAGTATATTGTTCCATTACCAAGTGGGGTTTTCCAAAGTTTGTGGTCTGAGGACATATTTTGCATAATTTTTATTCTTCTAAATTTGTTAGGGTGTGTTTTATGGCTCAGAATGTGGTTTCCCTTGATGAATGTTGTGTGTGAGCTTGGGAAGAATGTGTATTCTGTTGTTAAATGAAGTTTTCTGTAGGTGTCAATTATATTTAGTTGATTGATAATGCTACTGAGTTCAGTTATGTCCTTACTGATTTTCTGCCTGCTGAATCTGTCAATTTCCAATAACAAGGTGTTGAAGTCCAACTAGAATAATGTTTTCATGTATTTATCCTTGCAGTTCTATTGGTTTTTGCCTTAAACATTTTGATTCTCTGTTCTTGAAGATTGTTATGTTTTCTTGGATAATTGACCCCTTTATCATTAATGTCTCTCTTTACCTCTGATAATTTCCCATGCTCTGTAGTCTTCTTTATCTGAAATTAATATAGTACTGCATCATTCTTTTGATTAGTATTAGCATGCTATACCTTACTCCGTTTCTTTACCTTGAATCTCTTGGTGTCTTTACATTTAAAGTGGGTTTCTCATAGACCACATAAATATTTGGGTATTGTTTTGTGTTTCACTCTGGCAACTTCTGTCTTTTAATTGGCATATCCAGACCATTGACATTTAAAGTGATTATTGATATAGTTTGACTAACATATATCATGTTCGTTGTTGTTTCCTAGTTATTTCCATTGTTCATTTTTTGTTTAATCTTCTCCTTTTCTGTCTTCCCTCATTTTTTATTAAACATTTCATATGATTCTATTTCTTCTCTTCTCTTAAAATTATACTTAAACTTTTTTTAAGTGAATAATCTTAAGTTTGCAATATGCATTTACAATTAACCAAAGTCCTCTTTCATGTAACAATGCCATGTCAAGGGTAGTGCAAATACCTCATAACAGAGTGTTCTCAAATCCTCCTTTTCATCTCATATAACATTGCTGTCATTTATATTTCACTTATCCATAAGCTATCATCACTGAATATATTTGTTGCTATTATTATTTTCAATGATTTTATGTTAGATTAAGAATAACAAAGAAAGATTTTATCTTACCTTTATTTGTTTATTCTCTACCACTTTTCCTTTCTTTGTGTAGATTTAAGTTTATGACCTATATTAATTTTCTTCTGTCTGAAGAATTTTTTGAACATTTCATACAAAGCTAGTTTACTGGTAACAAATTTTCTGATTTTTTTTTTGGTCTGGGAAAGTCTTTCTCTTTCACTTTTGAAGGATAATTTTGCTGGACATAGAATTTTAGATTGGTAGGTTTTTTTTTCCCTTACTACTTCAAATATTTCACCCCACTGTCTTCCTGCTTGCAAGGTTTCTGAAGAGGAGTCTGGCTTTCTCCTTGCTCCTCTATAGGCATGGTGTCCCTCTCCTCCTCCTCAGCTTCTTTCAAGATTTTCTCTTTGTCTTTATTTTGAATATGAAAAAATACAGGTGTCGATTTTGTTTTTTGTATTTATACTACTTGTTCTCTAAGTTTGTGGATCTGTGGTCTGGTATCTATCATTAATTTTAAGAAATTCTAGTCATTATTGCTTCAAATATTTCTTCTACTTCTTTCTGTTTTTCCCCCTGGCATTACAATGTGCACATACTACATCTCTTGTAATTGCCCCACAATTCTTGGATATTTTGTATTTTGTCCTGTTCTTTCCAATTTTTTTTTAGTTTTTGCATTTCAATTTTGGAAGTTTCGATTGACATTTCTTCAGGCCCACTGTTTCTTTCCTCAGTTGTGTCCAGTCTATTGATTAGCCTAGCAAAGGCCTTCTTCATTTCTTTCAAAGTGTCTTTGATTGCTAGCATTTCCTTTGATTCTTTCTTAGATTTTCAATTTCTGTGCTTATATTATTCGCTGATTCTTGCCTGTTGTCCACTTTTTCCATTAGAACCATTAGCATATTAATCATAGTAGCTTTAAATTCACAATCATAATTCTAACATTCCCTGTTGTATCTGAGTCTGGATCCTGATGCTTGTATTTTCTCTTCATTTTATGTTTTTTGCTTTTAGTATGACCTGTAATTTTTTCTTGATAGCCAGACCTGATATACTGGGTAAAGTGAACTGACGTAAATAGGCTTTTACAGTGAGTTATTATGTTTTTCTGGCTAGAAGTTAGGCTGTATTTACTGTCTGCCACAGCTGTAAGTGTCAGAGGCTCAAGTTTCCTTTGATGTCCTTGTTTTTGCTTTCCCTTGGTCCTTGTTTGCCCTGGAGACTCCTTAAATAAGGTCTGAGTTGTGCAGTTATTTCAGTTATAGTCTCCTGTTATTATACAGGAACCCTACCGATGTCGTGCTAAGGAGTCAGGAGGGAGGGGAAGCATTCTATATTCCTATGATTAGGTTTTAATTTTTTAGTGAGCATGTGCCCCTGAGCTGTGACCTTCACAACTGCTTCTCAGTTTTATGACCCCCCTTTTGGTGAGGCAGGAAGGCTAAAGTGGGCTAGAGTTGGGTATTTCTCTTCTACCTCATGGAAGGCTACAGCTGACTGAAGTTGGGTATTTATTTTTCCCCCATTGGTTGGTTAGGTTCCAGGAGAACTTCCGTTGTCTAGGCTCTGGTAAAATAATTTTTGTCGAGGGCAGGCCTTATTAAGAGTGAATGACAGAGTACTCTGAGCGTATTTCAAAAAAAAGGGGGAGCTCCTTCCCCCTGACCCTCTGCCAAAAGCATGAGGGGAATGGATTTTTCTCTAATATTCATTGTGAGATCCTAGAATGGTTCCAGGATCTAAAAACCCACAAAAGTGCAGTGACCCCTCTAAGACTGTCCCCACTTACCTCCCAGAATTTTTAACCTTCAGATTTGTCCACACTGAGCCTCTAGCAATTTGTCAATTACATTTTAGAACTTATTTCTTCAGTGCTGGTTCCCATGGAGACTTCTGTTTCTTGGCTTCTGCTTCATTGAGTTCCAATTCTATGTATCTACCTGTCTGCCTTTTCAATTTTGTGGGGGAATCAGTGACTTCAATTTCCTAGTGGATATGTAAAGAGTTGTTGATTTACAGTTTGGTCAGACTTTTCTTGTGAGAATGGGAGTGTTAACTTCTGAGCTCCTTACATGCTGGATAAGACTTCAAGCAGCAGTCTTTTAAAATAAAATTTTGTGCAGAGCTTCTAATTGTTTTTGATACAGTGATTAGTTGATTGAAGATACTACATCATTACCAGAAATAAATTGCTTTTGTATTATTTTTTAATGATAGAATTTTATCATAATAATTTTCTATTAGTTATTTTAATTAGTATCTTGTTATTGAACATACTGGTTGGCTTCATTCTTACTGCTATAAATACTGCTTAATAACTTTATATATAATGTTTAATTAAAAATCATTTCTTAAGATAAATTCTTCAAAGAGGAATTGCTAGGCCAAATAATATACATATTTTAAGGTTTTTGCAATGTTGCAAATGAGACAGAGCAGGACCCCTCTTAGGGATCTGTTGGACAACCCCCACAAGCATGAAAATAAAGGAAAATCTTGAGTTCATTAAAGGGAAACTACAGCTAGCCCCGAGAAGTAAATGAACAACTTGATAAGCAAGAAGGTGATAGTAGCTTAAAGCAATAGCCAAGGAGTCATAAGATGTTTGGTTTTCTGTGGAAACTAAAGATAACATCTTAACATATATCCCTGAATTGTTTAAAAAAAAACCCAGACACCCATCGAATGGACTTGCTGGCACATAGACCATAGACAAGGGGGAACTGAGGAGTGAACTCTGACCCACTATTTTTTGTTCTAAATTTGTTCCTAAGGGGTCTGGAGGAGGTCACACCCATGAGCCAGAGCTAACATTCTTTTTTTTTTTTTTGAGACAAGAATCTTGCTCTGTTGCCCAGGCTGGAGTGCAGTGGTGTGATCTTGGCTCACTGCAACCTCCACCTCACAGAAATCAAGTGATTCTTGTGCCTCAGCCACTGGAATAGCAAGGATTACAGTCACACACCACCACACCTGTCTAATTTTTTTATATTAATGTTTTATAGTGGGGATGGGGTTTCAGCATGTTAGCCAGGCTGGTCTCGAACTCCTGGCCTCAAATGATCTGTCTGCCTCAGCCTCCCAAAGTGCTGGGATTACATGTGTGAGCTGCTGTGCTTGGCTGAGCTAACATTCTTTTCTGCTGATTTCAAATTTTTAGACAAAGCTTTGCTTCCTTAACCAGCTGCAAATCAGAAAAATCTTTAAATTCACCTATGACCTGTAAGCCCCCACTTCATAATGTCCCAACTTTTTAGATCAAACCAATGTATAGCCTCCATGAATTGATTTATGATTTATAACTTCTGCCTTCCTACCTTTAAAAACTCATACCTATAAGCCATGGGGAGTTTAGGTGTTGAGCATGAGCTGCCTGAATCTCCTTGCTGGAGCCCTGCAATAAGTGCCTCACTTTCTCTCACTGCAATCACAATGTCAGTGCTTGCTTTGCTGAACTGGGCGGGTGGACCCAAGTTCAGTTTGGTAACACAAATTCTCTTCCCAAAAGCTTATTCAGACTTACATTCCCAAAAGCGGTATATGAAAATGCCTACGTTCCCATACTTTGGGCAATAATAGAAAATGTGATATCATATGTGCATTATTTGATTACTATTGATGGCAAATATAGATATATATCCATATTTGGGCTGTGTGTGTGTGTGTGTGTGTGTGTGTCTTTTCCTTTTTTTAAATTTAAGATCATTTGTTGAAATTTACACTTTGCTTGTTTCTTCACTAAGTTGTTCAACTGAAGTTATTTTAACCAAAAATTCAAATCAAATTAATTGGGTTTTATCTGAAGACTTCTTACTTAGGCTAGGGAAAAAAAGATATGCACCAATGCAATTTTGATGCAGACCTGTAGACCGCTTAGCCTGGTTGGTAGTTAATGAATCTCTGCTGGATCTCATGCAGTTTGACTTTGGAAACTCATGCTCCATGAAGAGTAGAGAGGGGATATAAAATTTTGGCTGAAGTGATGCTTCTCCTGAGCCAAATAATCAGGCTATGAAGTTCCTTTAAGTTCTCTGCCTCCTGCCTCCTTCGGGTGATAAGATTAATACCTCAGATCTGCTGCTAAGGAAGAATCTGGAATATTCACTTCCAAACAACCGGTTTTGTTGTGTCAGCCTGAGACCCATCACTTGCCCTTTTCAACAAAGCATTTAAGTATTTTAATGAATTCCAGGGCAATTAACTTTCTAAGACTGTAGCAAGAAACCTACCTGTGGGGTGAGCATAGTTTTGGGGGTAGTCCTGGCAACTTAAGGATTGTTACCCCTCAGATTTATTTTCTGTGCACTACAAGGAACCAGTTCAGCTGGCTCAGTCAGTCTTAAATGTCGACACTGATAAATGACAGTGAGAAATGTCTCATCCTCAAAGATGAATTTAAAAGATGCATCTGCCGGAAAATGCACTGAAGCTTGCCACCTTGTCTGAATGACTATAAATGTGGAAGGACTCATCACTCCCTCTAGGGTAGCAGGAGGTACGATCCTGAGTAACAAGTAAACAGGAAGAAGTTAGGGATTAAAAGTTCTACGGGGAGGGAAAGCTTAAGAACAGAAAATATGAATGACACTGGCATATGCATGTGGGTCTCCAGAGAAGTCTTTTTGGTTGAACTCCCCACATTGGTACAAATATGTAACTCAAGAGTTGTGATCAATATAGGGAGACTTTGTATGCTTACCCGTTCTTCAATCAGTCCTCCCTCCCAACTTCCCCTTCTGCATCCTGGGCCCCATGCCCAAACGATGTGGAGTTCCTTGGCCAGGCCTCACTGTCAGGGAGAAGCCTGCGACTCACTCTAGGTTTCTAAGTTCTTCTTACCCCAAGAGGTTACTGAGAACTCTTAAGACCAGTTCCCATCTCAGGTTAATAAATGTAATCTCAGCCTCTCAGGAGGTCAAAGGCAAGCCAGTCGGGGTGGTCTGAATTAACAGTATTCTAAGGTGGATATAAATCATTTTGGCATCATGATTCATTTGACATTTTAAGGGTGAGTCAGTTCTCTTTGGCTTTGCTCCGCAGCTACTATGATGGAGAGGGAGGCTGCTGGTTGATCAGTCATTTACCTTCAAAGATGGTAAAGGATGTGCAGGGAACTCTCGACTTGATGAGTTATAAATGAAGGGTGAAGGCATGATACCTTCCCCTGAGTAGTTTATAATCCACTGGATGAGTAGGACAAAGATAAATAATAGCAGCAAAAATAAAACCAACAGCAGTATTAGCTAACCTTTACTGTATACTTGCTATGAAGCAGTCATTCTATTTAGATGTCTTTTCTTTATTATGGTGGATGCCTTCCCACCAATTAAACTGTGGATCCTATTTACTTAGTGAAAGAGATGCCAAGGAGTCACCTTTGTCACCCAAAGTTCTGGGCCTGAGACAGAAGGCAGAGAAAGAACACACACAGGGTCTGGTCTATAGGTTGCCAGTGTTCAAAGTAACCTCACCCCATGGGCCTAGCAGTCTGTGGTCTGAAGCAGCACTGCCCAGTAGAAACAGAATGCACAGAACTAGAACACGAGCTGCAAATATAAGCCAAGGATACGTTTTAAAATATTCTAGTAGCCATATCAAGTAAAGGAAAAAGAAGCAGGTACAATTAATTTTAATAATATATTTTATTTAACCTATGTATCTAAAATATTTCAACACCTAATCAATATAAAAATTATTTATAAGATATTTTACATTCCTTTCAGCTAAGACTAAATCTGGTATATATTTTACACTTATAGCATAATCCAGTTTGGACTGGCACCACTTTATTTTTATTTTTATTTTTTTCTTTCCTAAGTTCTGCCTCAGGATCTGAAGGATGGCACCATTTTAAGTGATCGAGAACCACACGTGACTACTGGCTACCAAATTGGACGGCAGACCTAGAAAGCGTTTGTGCCTGTTCATTTGCATATCTATACATATTCATTTGACACTCATTTCACAAATGTTTATTGGGCAACTACTCTGCCAACTACTGTTCTAGGTATTTGGATACACTGGCTAAATCCCAGAATTTATATTTTATTGAGAGAGAGAGAGAGAAACAGAAATCATAAATAAGATATCAAAGAGTGATAATGATACAAAGAGAATAAAGCAGGGTAAGGAGAAGTCAGTGATGGGAATAGGAGGGCTGGGATTCCAGATAGAGTGGTCATAGTGGGCTTCTTGGAAGAGATGACATTTAGGGTGAGATCTGAATATCGTGAAGAAGTGTGTCATGCAGCAATGGAGGGAAACACACTCTGAGCTGATGGGAGAGTACATGTATACATACTATAGTATATATATGTGTGTATATATGTACGATTATATACATGCATACATCCAGGGGATGGAGATGAGCTCAGCATTACAAGGACAAGAACAAAGACCAGTGAGGTGGGAGAGGAGAAAAGGGCAAGGCCTGACTTGGGTCAGGTCTTCTAGGCCGCAATATGGAGCTTGGATTTTATTCTAAGAACCTCTGGTGTCCAGGCAGAGATTTTAAGCAGGCAAAGACATGACTTGATGAGTCAGTTCTCCCAAAACTGGGAGAATGGTCAGAAGGTGACTGGTGCAGTGCAAAGAGTTTCCTTGCAGGGACAGGGGGGTGGAGGTGGTGAGAATCTGCTAGTTCTGCTGGGACAACAGAGCCAGGACTGTAAATGGGCTGTGGGGGAAAGGGAAGAGTCAGGGACAGCTCCAGTGCTGACAGCTGAGCACCTGGATGAATGAGGCCATCACCTGAGATGAGGAAGAAAGTGTATCCTGGGTTTAGGAGGAACATCAGAAGTGGGAGTGATCAGGGTGAGAATTGCTGAGAAAGACACCAGGCAGGGCTTAAATAAAAAGAGAATAGAAACCAACACAGAAGTTCAGGCCAGGACTTGTTTCTGGTCAGGCCTCCCCCAGGTAGAGTTGCCACATGAAATACAGGATGCTCAGTTACATTTGAATGTCAGATAAACAATGAATCATTTTTTCAGTATATATCCCTTGCAATATTTGGGGCATACTTCACACTAAAAATTACTTATCTGAAATTTAGATGTAACTAGGCATCCTGTGTTTCTACTTGCTAAATCTGGCAACTCTACTCCCAGGCCTGTTTTGTTAAGTACTTTGGAGTCTGGGGTGTGGTGAGAGCAGGCACCCTTTGTACTGGGGCATATCTGTGCACCATGAACTGAGGACAGTGAGAGAGACCAATCCTGTGTGTCTCTTTTGTATAGAACTTACAGTTTAAAAAGTGCTTTTATTTTCATGATCTCTTTTGATCCTTCTGTGGGCGGATATCGCTCTACTTTTTAAATTTCAATGCGAAAGTCAAAGGAGTCAAATGACTTGCTCAAGGTCATGTAACTAGCAAGGAATGGAGCTGGGACTAGCACACTGGAAACTATATGCACCCAATGTTCATGATATGATTTTTCTTTCCTATCAGAACCTTAGCTTATCAAGCTCTACTCATGAACTACTCACAGCTCAAAAGGAGAAAAGTGAGAAATCTAAGCCAGTCTCATAGGGTATTGCCCTAGTGACTGTTACTGGTCAAGGTAGACTCGTGACCTAAATCGGCTCAGTCAGACTGAAAGGAAGGACATGGCCCATCGTCAGTGGAGACACTTCCCTATTGTACTCTCCATCCAGACCTAAGTGAGGACGTATGTACAATTCATTTGCACTGGTAACTATCTTGCAATCAATCAAGAAACCAGCCTGGGGTGAAGTTGACACTGAGGAAAGCTCAGCAGAGAAATAAAAAGAATTTGGGTCCATGATAATATCTTTTTTTTTTTTGGTGTGATCATGGCTCACTACAACCTCCCCCTCCTGGGTTTAAAGTGATTCTCCTGCCTCAGTCTCCAGAGTAGCTTGGATTATAGGTGCATGTGGCACCATCACTCGTGGCTAAATTTTTGCATTTTTAGTGAAGACGGTTTTCACCATGTTGACCAGGCTGGTCTTGAATGCCTGACCTTAGGTGATCCACCCACCGCCTCAGCCTCCCAAAGTGCTGGGATTACAGGCATGAACCACTGTGCCTAGCCCATGATAATATCTTAAAATTTCTATTTTATTTTTTAGAGACAGAGTCTCACTCTTACCCAGACTGGAATATAGTGGTGCAGTCATAGCTCACTGCAGCCTTTAACTCCTGAACTTAAATGATCCTCTTGCCTCAGTCTCCCAAGTAGCTGGGACTACAGACACATACCACCATGCCCAGCTAATTATTAGTTTTTTTATTTTTTATTTTTATTTATATATTTTTTTTAGTTTTTATTTTTTGTAGAGACAGGGTCTTGCCATATTGCCCAAGCTGATCTTGAACCCCTGGCCTCAAGTGAGGCTTCTGCTTTAGCCTCCCAAGGCACTGGGATCACAGTCATGGGTCACTGCGCGAGCTTCCGTGATGACATCTTGAGCAGCTGATTTTTGCTTGGCTTGCTGCCATTCATTTCTGAGTTCCTGGTTGTGTGAAATAATATACTGCTTAGTGGTTAAACCATTTTGACCCATAATTTTCTGTTCTTTGCCATCCAAATCATCTTGACTACTGCAGTGAACACCTAGCTCTCCTGCCTCCAGGGTTTCCCCCCATTATAGTCCATGGCCACTATACCCAGAGCCAAAGGCTGAGGTTTTGCCACAGAACTATTCAGAACAGGTTTCAAATAGCAGCACCATTTAAAGAAGAGTTTTTGAAGTAGGAGGAGACAGTGGCAATATGGGGACTGATGGGCCTTTGTAGCTGCTCACAGGCAAGAGCCAGGAGAGGCAGGAGGGTGACATTCATGTGATTGCAGAGCCTCCTGCTTAGGAGTTAAAACTGACTTGAGGCCACCAGAGAACCAGGAGAAAAGAAGCAAAGAAGTGATAGGATAGTAAAAAAGGTGCAGGAAATGATACTGGCTCATATGTTTCAGGAAGAGCAAACGTGCTTTATCCTTTCAGATGTGTATGGAGCTTTTGAAAAGCAAACAGAGAGTGGGTGTTCTTGAGATCATTACTTTTTTTTTTTTTTTGAGACAGAGTCTCATTCTCACCTAGGCTGGAGAGCAGTGGCGTGATCATAGCTCGTTGTGACCTCAACCTCCTTGTCTCAAGCCTTCCTCCTGCCTCAGCCTCCCAAGTATCTAGGACTATAGGCACATGCCATCATGCCCAGCTAATTATTGTTTTTGTAGAAATGGAGTCTTGCTGTGTTCCTCAGTCTGGTTTCAAACTCCTGGCCTCAAGTGACCCTCCCACTTTGGCCTCCCAAAGTGTTGGGATTGCAGGTGTGAGCTGCAGCACCCAGCCTTGAGATCATGACTTAATAGTTGCTCAAGTGATTGCGTGGAAGGAATCAGTCCTCTTTCTAGTTGTGGTGAGCTGTGCTCTGCGGTTCTCCCCTTTTGTGCAGAGGAATGCTTTGATTACGTCAGACATCCACGCGGATCCTTCATCCTCTTCAGGGGCCCTTGAACTTTTGCTCAGCCTGCAGTTTGGGAAGATCTCTCTCAGAAAGGCCAGTGGTTTTCGTTTGTTTTTTGGGTTTCATTTGGTCATGGGGAAGGCAAAGCAGATGAGGCGGAGGCCTTGATTCTGTTCTTTTCTAAGGCTACTGTGGTCCTGATGTCATGGTATGGGATGGTACAGTTTATCATTATAAGCAACAGAGCTGGATTTCAAGGCTCTCATATTGGTTTCCTAGGGCTGCTGTGACTAATTACCATAAACTTGGTGGCTTAAAGTGACAGAAAAGCATTCTTTTGCAGTTCTGGAGGCCAGAAGTGTGAAATCAAGATGTCGGCAGGGCCATGCTCCTTCTGGAGGCTCTGGGAGATTCTGTCTTGCCTCTTCCAGCTTCTGGTGGCTCCAGGTGGCTTCTGACTTATGGCCACATCACTCTAGTCTCCGCCTCCTCCTTCACACAGCCTTTTCTTTTGTCTGCATAATCTCACTCTGCCTCATTCTTATAAGGACCTCATCACTGGATTTAGGGCCCACCTGCATAACCCAGGATGTTCTCACCATGAGATCCTTAACTATATCTGCAAAGAGTCTTCTTCCAAAAAAGCCACATTCACAGGTTCTGAGATAGGGACGTATATTTTGGGATACCACTGTTTACTCACTACACAGCTCTCTTTTGCAACTATCAAGTTATGCCATTGAAATTCTTTGAGTCTCAATGCTGTCACCTATGTTTTTCATGGGTGTATAGCAACTGACTTTCTTACTTCACAGCTTGTGGAGATCCACACCTTCCCCTAAGTGGCAGACAAGGCATGGGAGGGTGGGGCGGGCTGGAGCTGGGGAGTGGTCACTGTTATTTGGGTAGGCATGAGGGGGAGCAAGAGGCATGGGGGAAGGGAGAATGTACTGTGCACTCTGCCCCACTGAGGGAAGGGAAATCTCAGAAGAAGTAGCTGAAGCGGGAACTGTGGGTGGGTATGAACAGCCCCCACAGAGACACAGACACACTACATGCGCTTGCCTGGATTCTCGGCTTGAAGCACCAGCTCTGTTCATTTCAAAGGAGATGAAAAAATCAAGAGAAACTGATGAGTCAGGGAGGAGGGCAAGGAGGAGGATGAGAAAGGGAAAATTAGAAATAAAATACTTAGGTCCTGTCTTCGTCCATTCATGTTGCTGTAAAGAAATACCTAAGGCTGGGTAATTTATAAAGAAAAGAGGTTTATTTGGTTTACAGTTCTGCACGCTGTATAGGAAGCGTGGCACTGGCATCTATATCTGGTTAAGGCTTCAGGCTGCTTCCACTCATGGTAGAAGGTGGAGGAAGCTGGCATGTGCAGAAATCACATAGTGAGACAGGAAGCAAGAGAGAGAAGAGAGTGGGGAGGGGCCACGTTCTTTTAACCACCAGCTCTCATGGGAACGAATTGAGTGAGAACTCACTTATGACCATAGGACAGCACCAAGCTATTCATGAGGAATCTGCCTCCATGACCCAAACACCTCCTCATCAGGACTTACCTCCAGCATTGGGGATCAGATTTCACCATGAGGTTTGGAGGTGTTACTCAAACCATAGCAAGTCTTTCTCTGGTTATGTGTGAAGGTAAAACAGAAAACTTCCGTTCTTCTTTAGAATTGTTTTTATTTTTTTAAACCACACAAAAAAATAAGGGGAGCCAGTACCCTGAGAGCTGCAGTGGTCTGTCTGAGAGGAGTGTCCTGGGACACTCAGATGTCACCTCAGCAGGAGAAGCCTTGGCGAGGAGTCCTTGGATAGGATGCTCTGCAGTTAAAAGTGCCAAAGGATTGCATCACGGACAAAGTCCAGGGGAGCCCAAGTCCTGGGTTCTTCTGAGATTTCCCTTCTTATATGGTTTGGCTGTGTCCCCACCCAAATTTCACCTCAAATTGTACTTCCCATAATCCCCATGTGTCGTGGGAGGGACCTGGTGGGAGGTAATTTAATCATGGGTTGCCTTCAAGCTGTTCTTGTGAGAGTGAGTGAGTTCTCACAAGATCTGATGGTTTTATAAGGGACTTTTTCCTCTTTTGCTAGGTACTTTTTCCTGCCATCAAGTGAAGAAGGACGTGTTTTCTTCTTTGTAAGCTTCATGAGGCCTCCTCAGCCATGCGGAACTGTGAGTCAATTAAAACTCTTCCTTTGTTTATAAATTATCCAGTCTTGGGCAGTCCTTTATGGCAGCATGAGAACAGAGTAATATACCTTCCCACAGTGGGACAGAGCACCCAGCACATTCTCCCCTTTCCCCTAAGCTCTTGCTCCCTCCATTCCTATGCAAGTAACAGTGACCACTCCCTCACCCTAGTCCATTTGAATTCCAAGAAAGAAGGGAAAGTAATGTTGATGAATTGTTCACCCTGCTTGAGGACATGTAATCTTGCTTTGTGATGATCCCAGAAAATGATTATTTAAATAGATGAGGATAATTGGGCTCAGACAAATTCAGTGACTTGCCTGAGGTCACGTGGAGAAATTGATCTGCTCCTGGATTGAAACTCTAGTCTGTCTGGCTTCAAAGTTTGTTCTGTCTACTCTCACTGGCTACCCTTGAGGCTTCAAAGGAAGTAGCTCCCAACTGGTGCTTACATATGGCACTCCTTTACCTCTAGTCTTAACTTTTGTTTTTTCTCATATTTAAAATGCAAGTGGTGATCATTTGTGTCTCTTAAAATTATGTTATTAATTGCAATACTGTATTTCATGGCAAAAGGGTGACTGGTGGGCCATATGTGCTCACATTCATATTACAACAAGTATATAAAATCACCATGGGTGGCACCCCAGACATGGTGCCTTTGGGGTTATGCAGCTTGATGGAAGAACACGCCTTGAAGATTCAACTCCATTACACATTTGCAAATCTCATAACTAGGAAAACTCTAGCCTAGTCTTCTGTGTCTTTGACATTTTGTAATTGCGGGTAGGGCCAAGATCATAACACACAATTTTGCATCAAGGTTGAATAGTAGCACTGTAGAAAAACTGCTGCCAAATAGAGATGTCAGGAATGATTTTCTTCAAACCAGCTTTTCCACACTAGTGACGTGTTTCAAGGAAGTGAGTTATCTACCTGAGGGAAGGACAAAAATGTCTTTTCCTTCAGGCCCAGGAAGATCAGATGGCTGAGTCACACAGGCAGACAGTCTGTCAAAGTGCAGGCCCTTAAGTGGTTTCACATTTTTATCTTCTCATTGGAATTTCAAAGGTTTAATTCTTTCAGAACTTCAGCCTCCCTCTTCTTTAAGTTTATATCAGAGCAAAGGGAGGAGTTCTGCAATTAGGGGCAATTCACACATCTGAAATTGGAATGGATAGTCCTGGTTATGTAGTTGTGGTCCTGATTCCAGCATCGGAAGGGTTTGAGATGAGAACAAAGCAAGCCAATGAGGAGAGATCCCCCCCGGGGATGAGGTTATGCCCCTGCCATTAACCTTTACTGCAGTGGAGAAGATAAATAGCAATAGCAGCAGTAATGGTGACAGATTCTATGTTTGTTTAAGGGCCAGGCTGTGGCATATCCTGTATCTGAGTCACCTCTGTCCTTTCCTAAAACTCAACATTCAGGTGATATGGGACCTGAAGGGGTTAGGAGTGGCCCCTGGAGACAGACTTCTGGGATCAAACCCAAGCTTGGAAGAAGGGTGATACAGTAGTTCCTAGGGTCACATATGTGAGGCACCTGAAGGGTGCCTAGTACATTCTAACTCCTGTACAAGTGATGGTGCTTATCCTCACTTCCTGTTTCTGAGGCTGGTGAAGGCTTAATGACCTCTCTAGGCTGAGAGCCGGCAGGAACTTTCCCACAAGGCTCCGTCTCTCTACCCAAAGTTTATCCTGGCCACAGGCAATTCTTCATTTTGAGGATGTGACCAGGGAAGGAAGGTTCTGGGGAAACGACTTGATTTTTATTCAGTGGTCTCAGAGGAGGACATTTATTCTGCGTACTCAATAAGACACGATTCTGAGTTAGTCTCTCCCCAGGCCCTCAGGCTTTTCTGGCCTGAACAGCCCTTGCAGTTGCGCAGCAGGAGTTGAGCTGCCTACCTGAACTCAGGCCCTTCTCTGGCTCACAGAAGCCACAGTCTCTTAAGAAATTTACTGATTCTCCCCAAGTCTCTTTAGGAACTCTATGGTGTTTAACTAGATCATCAAAAAGCTCTCGTGTACCTCTAAAATGCCATGATTCTAATACCAATTCATATTTGGATGAACTCCGGGACTCCATGTGAATACCAGCATTTTGCCTCTGCTGGGACTCTGTCAAGCTGGGCAAAGTGCTTGTCTCCGAGGTTCCTGCCTTATTGGTTAAGTGTGGGTGAGGCCTGGGGCTTGTGGGTTTGTCTGGTTGGGTACCATTCTGATGAGTTTAGAGCAGAGGGATCTGTCTCTAGTGGATGCTGTTAATGGTCATAGACTTAACTTTTAACATTGCAGAGAAATTGCAGAGAAAGTGTTACAAAGAGAACAGGGAAAGAGTGTGGACAGATTCAAAAGAACCCAGTCCAATTGATTCATGAATCACTCAGAGTTGTGGGCAGTCAGGCCATTTCCTATTTTAAGCATGAATTAATTTACACTTCTGACTAGTAATGAGAATGTTGGGGAGACAAAAAAGCCATAGCGTTTTACATATGGCTGTGAACTCAACTCCACTAAAAACAAACATGGTCTTATTGAAGAACCCCAGGATTTTTTGGATTGCATTTTGTTTAAGGGACAAGTACAGATGAAATAGTCCTGGATGTTTGTGTGGCAGTGACAGTGACCTAGAGGCAGACATCAATGTGGTCATGGACTCCCTGCAACATCATGAAGGAAGTCTCTAGAAGAAATGTTATCCAGGACTTGCCCAGTTCTTTTGAAATGCATACCCACCAAGATACAGGGTTAACCATGGGCTGTTGCTTTGTAGATGTTATTTCCAAACTCTATGCCAAAATCCTTCTTGATAAATTTGATAGGACAAAATGTTATTGTTATTTATATGTTGCCCTGAATTTTTTTTCATTCCCAGCTAATGTTTAAATTATTTTTTTTAAGAAATGGGGTCTTGCTATGTTGCCAAGGCTGGTCTCAAACTCCTGGCCTCAAATAATCCTCCTGTCTCAGCCCCCTGAATAGCTGATATTTTAGGCGTGAGCCACTGTACCTAGCAAGCTTCTGCTTCTCAAAATGAGCAGATCCTGCAACTGGAATCTTTGTTATGTGAGTTTGGACAAGGAGTTATGTGAGTTCATAGGATGCAATTGAAAAAAGGGTGAGATAGGGAGGTCCGGAGGAGAATTCTGGAGTTGAAACACTGGAATCTCGAGGATGAGAGCTGCAAGAGAAAATGAGAGACCCCTTGATGAAAGGCTGGGGAGAAATAAAATATTGAATGAAGTTTCAGAGTGTTCACTGTGGTATATGTGATGAAAAAAAAGTTTCTGTAACTTCCTTATGAAATTTTTAGTAAACTCTAAGTTAGACTATTGTTTAGTTGGGAATAGATCCTTTCCAGAAAGTGGGAAGCTTTGCTGAGCCCTGCATTAAGGTGGGAAGAGAAAGCCAACATGGGAATTATGGGTGGATCCCTGTGGGTCACAACTGCTACTCAGCCTGGCGGATCTCTTCAATGTGCATGCATACACACATGTACACACACACACCCCCCCACATACACACACCCAAAGGGCTACATAGACCCCTACAGGATATAGTGGATGTGCACTTGGGGTGCTAACCTCTGTTAATGTGCACACACAATTGCATGGACCCCTCTGGTCATGTGTCTGCTATACTCGCTTTGCTCTCTGGCTTTGTCCCATAGAGTTTACCTTTATTTTGCCCTCTTTCCTGTTTCCTCTCTTATTATTTATCTAGAAGTTCCCAGTGCATTTTAGAACCTGTCTCTAATCTTATTTGGATGGAGCTTGTATAGCTAAGTGCATATTGTTTGTTCAATTTCAATCATATTCTGCAGGTGCAAGAACCGATGTCATTGTGGACAATTACCCTGTCAACATGGTTACCCAGACTGCTAAAATCATTTCCTCTTAGCTTTATTGTAAGTGGGAAAAGAGGGTGATTAAAAATGCACATCAGCCAAATGACTGTGATAACAATCATGTCCTGATGTCCTAGCTGGATGATGCGGGATGCCCCTTTATGCCTGTGTTCCTCTGTCGTGAGAGGTGTTCCACACAGGCGATGCTGTCCACGGTCTTAAGCATCTTGAGGCCAGGGCCTCCCTAATTTCCTTTAATTGGAACTCAGGTACATTGATCAGAGGAAAGCTATTTTTTGCCCCAGCTCTGCTGAGCTAGATTCCATCTCAGATTATATTAAGGGAACTGCCTTTATCTGTGGTTGCTAAGGAATAGCTTTTCCTCTCCAATTAATGGTTTTTCCTTCAAGAAGCCCCAACCTACACAACACTTGGTAGTAATTTAAAATGAGCCAAAGAGCTACAGCTTCTATTAGAGGCATAAAGCAACCCGCTAAGAGTTATTAGGGGACACCAGGGCCTGTCTTTTAACTGAACACCGAATTGCTATTTTAGAACAAAGAAGACTTCCTCTCTTTGGAAAACACTGATCTACTGCTTGATTTTTCCACTTATAGGCTGAACTCGCTGCTGCCCACGAGCCTGCTAGTCAGACTTTCATTAATCTTGCTATCTTACGTGCAGGGCTCCTGGCTGAATGCAGGCGTCACAGAGAGAGGAGGGCATGCTTTCAGTGGAAGTCTGCTTCCCACCCTGATCTATGAGTCAAGAATTAGATGGGGCTGCTCACCTCCTGTGGAACAAAATGCATTAAGCATGCCTGCCCCTCTAGATCTGGTGTGTCCGTGTGTGCACATGGCATTCCTAGTGTAGACGGGCAGGTCTGTGTCAGGGAGCTGGGTTGCAGAACCAGCAAGGTGCGGGTAACCTGGGCTGTGAATGCTGCTCTCACACTGGCTGTCAGTGGGTTGTTCCTGCCCTGCTTCTCCCAGCAATGCTGGATTCCACACTTACGGCTGTCATGATCTCATATGGTTCTGGGGATTAGAGTAGGGCTAGTTTTAGTACAAATCTATTTCATAAAATTCTAGTGTCACTAAAAGAGCTTGTTAAACATGAGCTGGGCTTTGGGAAGTGGCATGTTGGTAGACATACAACTCTTTTTGGTAGTGGACATTGCCTGGTACTTACTCAATGATCAGGCACTAAGGCAACGTTTTCTGATTTCTCCATTCTGTGTGGGCTCCTTTTGTCCTCTCTGTTCTCTTAGCAAGCTCTGCTTCCCTCATTGACAGCATGCCTATCACAGTGGTGGTCACTGGACCCCTGTGGTCTGGGTGCATTTCCAGCAGCAAAGGTCAGATCTCAGTCATCTCCGCATCCCCTGGCTCTCAGGAAGGAGTTCCCCAAGCTTTGTTGGATGTTTGGCGAAGACGGGCAGAAAACTAAAGATGTCAAAACTAATTTTCCAATTAAGCTATTGAGACAATTTATTCAAATATTTACCTATTTTCTGAAGTTTTATTTGTCCCATAAATATCCTAGTTCTTTCTTCACTGACTCCAGGACTTTCTTCTTCTCCGTCTTTGTCCAGCACCCTGGGAGGAGCCCTGGGGTCCCCCTACCCTGCCCACTCCAAAGCTCACTCTTGCTCCCAGGGCTCTGAGCTCTCATAGGGAAAGCCCAACTTCCATAGATGGAGCATCAGGACCCTGGTGGGAGGGAGGGGCTGGGAGATGTGCTAAGGCATCTCAAACTGGAACTGGGGATCGAACTGGAAGGAGCTCTTCTGTGGAGCTACCTGCAAATGGTGCCTAGCAGGTTGCATGACTAAGTTACATGTATTTTTTTTTAACTGAGTCAGTTTTGATTCAAACACATATTTTTTAATCAATCATTTTCTCCTATGTCATGTAAGAAACTGTCAATTGCCAAAGAATTTAAACATAGGAAACACCTCGAGAGTGCTTCAACTTGCAGAAAATACTAGATCCTTCCAGTTGTCTAAAGCCCAGCTAAGCTGGAGTTTTAAAAAAATAATAATAAAAGCTTTTCTTTACAGTATCCTGAACATTATAGTGGCACATTATATTGACTAACTTAAGCTGACGCAAGAAAAGAAAGAAAGAAATGGTGGTGGGTGACTCATTGGCTCTCAGCAGAGCAATTACTCAGGACACAAAGCGTGCGCAAGCACAGCCCTGCCGCCGAGGAGGGAGTGAAAGGATGGAAACAAAGAACAGGGCACTTCAGTGCAGAGGGTTTGTGTCTGCGTGGCCAAATAGCCCTGTGTAGGACACTCATCGTGAAAGCTTGGCTGATGGAAACCTGAGTCTTTTGAAGTTTCTTTTTTGAAAAAGTGATTTCAGTGATAGAGCAGCTCCTATTTTAACAGTGTCCTGGGTAAAACCAAGCTCTAAGATTTTGAAATAATGATAACTAAGAACTAGAAAAACAGTTTAAAAACTGTTAGCCATTTTTGTGAATTCATCAGTTTACTTTTTGGGGGAGACGTCATTGTTTTCTGAAAACCTCTGCATGGGCCCTTGGATTAAACCAGGGTGGAGGCAGAGAGCCCAGGTCTGAGGGTCGAACTGGGAGGCAGTCTAACTGGGAGGCAGATGTCTTAGACTGAGACATGGTGATCTTCTGGGTAATGTTTATTTTGGGGTAGGGTTGTAGGAGATCTGGGTCTCTGTGTGTGACTTTTTGGTAGGAGATGAAGGGAGGGGAAGCGTAGGTCACCCTCTCTC
The DNA here is from genome assembly GCA_036589455.1 of Ateles fusciceps. Taxonomy (NCBI): domain Eukaryota; kingdom Metazoa; phylum Chordata; class Mammalia; order Primates; family Atelidae; genus Ateles; species Ateles fusciceps. Next base: position 12,167,472 of record JAZHEH010002554.1, on the reverse strand, counting down.
TTTGAGGGACCATAGCCGACTGGAAACTGAACAAAAGGGACCCCTTACATAAGGCTGGTCTGACCCCTCTAGTTGCATTTGTATTCCAAGTGTCTATGTTACATTTTTCTCCTGTTAGCCTAAATACCGTCAGTCAAGTGTTGTCCAAAATTTCCAAATCTGGTCTCAGTAATTGCTGCAGGGAGTTAAGGGAAGGGTCTTCATCTATTTACAAGACAGTGAGTGAAGGGAGGAGCTTAGCTGCTGCAGGATGAGGCAACCTACTGGTGTCCCAGGCCAGAGAAGAGCTGGCATCTGAAGCTGGGCAGCCCACCTTGGAGACCAGTCACACCAAGACTGATTGGCAGGCTATCTGAGAACTCTTGCTGAGGATGGGAGGGTGTTCCAGAAATATGGGAAGGGAAGCAGGAGTGGATTGTGAGAGCCAGTGAAGTGTGTGGTATCCACAGTTCAATTGACGATGACCATCCCAAGGATTCTGGGGCCCCAGGTTGGTTACCTAAGACCATCACAGTCACAAAGAAGGGCAACTCCATTCTTTTCTCAGCTTTTGAGCTTTCTCTGAGTCTGCTAGCCATGAGCTTTGCATCAGGATTTGGTTTGGTTGTCTCGATGTATTGAAGCATCTCTCCTAGGTCTATTTAAACCAGTGACTCACAGAATGGAGTGTGACCACTACACGGCATGGCAATTCTTTAGCTTGGTGGCACATGATGTATTCTATGCCTTCTACTCATAAGAAGCTCCAAACAGGCTTAGCATAACAACATGACTGTTTCGGTCCCTGAGTCATCCTGGAGAGCAAAGTTCCTAACCATGGAGACCTATTCCCAGCCATTGCTTCTGTCAAAATCACTACATCAAAGTGGGAAGATGGATTGTTACAGATGCTACATAACCACCTAATATAAAATCATCCTTTGAAAAACAGTACCCATATATTGAACTACTTCAGGGTGGGCACTGGGCTAAGCAACTTAAAAAGTATGCTGTCGCTTAGTCCTTACAAAACTCCTATTGGATTTGAGACTGCGTTATCATTGAAAAACAATGAGGCTAAGGAGATTTGGGTACTTTGCCCAAGATCACACAGGTGGTAGGTGGTAGAGCTGAGACTCAAGCCTGAGGCTACTGAGTGCTAGACTTGAGAATGATGGGAGGGCCTTGTGTCTTTCTTGCCAGTGCCAAGTGGGGGAGGACACAGCATTGGCTCAGCATCTGGTAAGTCAGCAGAGGATGTTAGAAATGACACAGCCACCCTGGAAGCTGGAGAGGCAACCAATGGCAGCAGCACAATTAGAAAGATTACAAAGGAAGAGACACAGAACTTGCTAAAATACAGGTCTGAGTCAGCCACTGCATTTCTGCCATGTTCAGATAAAATTATAGTCTGATCCACACCTCACAGGCACAGGATGTGACAGAGTTGGAACATGACACAAGTTCACAAATTTCATTGTTTTTGGCTGGTTGATTCCTATCAATGAGCCCCTCACCTTTTTCTAATCTAACAGTCCAGGGTCCCCATGTCCCCATTGTGGATCTCAGGAGTCTCTTTTCCATTCTACCTTCGCCTCTGCCCCATTTTCCAGTAGAAGGTACCTACCTGCAGCCCATCTCAGGAACAAGGTGAACCCCCAAGGGAGTTGGTGAGGAAGAGGGATTCAGAAGTTCAGGACCACTGTCCAGGTCCTTAGAGTGAGGGGGGAGAGGAACAAGGAGAAGCATATCATTCTCCACTCAAGGCCAAGGCTCCCCATCATGTACTGGCAAGTTCAGGACCTGAGACTGAAAGCATCTCACATCATTGCTTTGTATTTTCCCAGAAAGGGTAGAAGATGAATATTATATATCTGCCACATGGGAAGGTAAAAATGACTCTGCAACATGTTGTTTGTTAAAAAAAATATGAATGTTTAGCATGCAGATACTTACTGCAGGAGTCCCAGAGAAGAAAGTGACAGAGAAGTATAACATAAGTGTAAGCAACAAAAGCATTAGCTTCTTGGCATCCTACTGGGTTATGGAACACTAGATTTTTTAGGGTTCTCAGGGACTGGAAAAATGAAATACAGAAACCATACCCAGAATCAAAATTACTCATATTGATTACACGCATATGCACACGTGTACATCTCAGTTTTATTCTTGGGAAGTATATTGGTAATGAATGATACCTGTAACTGTAACTGTAATGTTTGGAATTCATGGGCTGATTAAATTTCACCCATCATCATTGGTCCTGTAGAGTCTTCCTGGGATGGTCTCTCAAAAGCCACAGGAACTGGAGAGGTTTGAAAATTTGTTATGTCCAGAGACCAGGGCCTTACTGGGTCTGATAGCAAATCAGGTGTTTTTTGTTTCTTTTAGATGGAGTCTAGCTCTGTCACCCAGGATGGAGTGCAGTGGTGTCATCTCTGCTCACTACAACCTCTGCCTCCTGGGTTCAAGCGATTGTCCTGTCTCAGCCTCCTGAGTAGCTGGGATTACAGTGCCCACCACCACGCCCAGCTAATTTTTATATCTTTAGTAGAGACAGCGTTCACTGTGTTAGTCAGGCTGCTCTTGAACTCCTGACCTCATGATCCACTCACCTCAACCTCCCAAAGAGCTGGGATTACAAGCTTGAGCCACCACGCCCAGCCAGGAAGTCAGTTTTAAAAGTCTGTGGTTTCAGAGATGTCTAGTAAGATTCACATTTACCTTGCAGGGCAGTAGTGGCACCTGCTCTATGAGGTTGAGGGGAAAGGCCCTCCACACAAAGAAAAAAACCAACCAAGAGCTATGGTATCAGTAGAAAAGTTAACTGATCGTTACTTGGATCAATTTAAAGTAGCAAGAGATTCACACATCCAAAAGTGGCCTGATCAAAAGGATTAACAAGTGACTCTTGTTTCCTTACCTGCTTTTTAAAAGACTTTAATATTTTAAAATGTATTTTCAGCCTACATCTTGCTCTGATCCTCTCGTGCTTTCCTGGTTGTACCTTGGCCCTAACCAGCTTTGTGTTGCTCTCAGCTTATGCTGGACCTCATGGTTGACAGATTTTTTTTTTTTTTTTTTTAGTAGATTTACTCTCATTTCAGAAAGAAAATTGCCTTCTGCAGTTAGCTTCACCCCCATGTTCACTAAGAAAACTTTTTGGCTTCTTGGGCAATCAGTGCTGTCTTTTCAGAAGTTGCCCTTATGGGGAGTTTTAATTATTTAGTTCTGGGTCCCCCTCAATCTCTCCTAGATGTGGGCTCCTCAAGGGCAAGGCTAAGTTTCACCTTTGAATCCCCAGCAGATAGCACTTGATCTGGAACATAAGAGCCTTTTAGGGAACATTTCTGGAAAAAATAATGGGTAATAATGAATATCTCTGCCTCTGTTAAAATTATGCAACACTAACAGGCTCTTGAAAGGATTCTATTTTGGGCTGGGTGTGGTGGCTCATGCCTGTAATCCCAACACTTTGAGAAGCCAAGGTGGGAGGATTGCTTGAGCCCAGGAGTTCAAGACCAGCCTGGGCAACATAGTGAGCCCCGGTCTCTACAAAATTAAAATTAAAAAAAAAAAAAAATAAAAAAGAAAGTAATATATTTCTTTTATTCTGTACCTGCTACATTCTATCTGTCTAAAGACATCTCAAATATTTAGCAGGTATGTTCTGCTACAGAGGCTTTTCCAGAATCAGCCTTGGGCCCTGCTTAGTTAGAGTGGATGTGACCTTCCTCTGAGACAGAAACAACTGAATTTATTTCAACTGGTGTGGGAGTAGGAAGAGGAGAATGAATCTATGCAGTGTAATCCAATGAATTAAAATAAGAGATGGATTTACACCTACTCTTACGGTCCTTTAGAAGAAAGTTTCAGTGCTGATTCAAGTTGCTTTTGGCATTAACTAAAAAGCACTAAAATCGACCTTTGTAAGCTTGAGTTGTCACTTTGTCCTTTGTCAGCAGCATCCTCTGGAGCATCCTTCGATTATAAAATCTGCTTTATAGCCTCAGTTTAATGAACCACCTGAAATAATTGGTCTGAAACCAAATCTTTGGACTCCTTCCTTAAATTTTACTTAGTGGAAAACAAAACCCAAGATGAAAAAAGAATAAATACTTAGGGATTCTCAGTGAGAGAAAAACATAGAATTTACAATGGCAGAGGTTAGAAATATCCCACTTCTAAACTGTCAGGATCTAGCTAACAAGTTTAGAAATAATTCCCGATTCGTGCTTCACTTTTTTTTTTTTTTTTTTGAGATGCAGTCTCGCTCTGTTGTCCAGGCTGGAGTGCAGTGGCACAATTTTGGCTCACTGCAACCTCCACCTCCTGGGTTCAAGTGATTCTCCTGCCTCAGCCTCCCAAGTAGCTGGGACTACAGGAGAACACCACTAAGCCTGATTAATTTTTGTATTTTTAGTAGAGCTGGGGTTTAACCATATTGGTCAGGCTGGTCTTGAACTCCTGACCTCATGATCCGCCTGCCTCAGCCTCCCTTAGTGCTGGGATTACAGGTGTAAACTACTGCGCCCAGCCCATGCTTCACTTTTTTATATTCAAAGAGGAGGGAAAGGAGACAGAGGCACCCTGATGGTTTATATTTGTTTTCATCCTCTGCCTGCTCACATCCTGCATGGAGACCTACAATTAGCACTCCTTGAGCTGCATATTTGCGGATCTCATCCTTTCACATGGACAGATCTAGAAGCAGTATGCAACCCCTTAGCTTAATGTCTGGAGATGCCCCTATCCTACTATTGGATTCCCTCGCTGGTTCCTGGCATCTCAGTCTTGCCTTAATTGTGGAGTCAACTCTCATGCACTTGCCAAGACCTTGCCATTCTGCCCATCCTAGAGGTCTAGACCTGACTCTGTACCTCTCTCCACTGCTTGGAATCCTGCCTCAAAAAGGATTGACCTCTGTCTTGGTACTCAGAACTTGCTGTCTATTTGGCAGCAAATTATTTTTATTTTTATTTTTTATTTTTATTTTGTGTGGGGGGGGGGGGGGGCAGGGACAGAGTCTCCTTCTGTCACACAGCCTGCAGTATAGTGGTGCTATCTTGGCTTACTGCAACCTCCACCTTCTGGATTCAAGTGATTCTCATGCCTCAGCCTCTCAAGTAGCTGGGATTACAGATGCACACCACCACACCTGGCTAATTATTATATTTTTAGTAGAGATGGGATTTTACTGTGTTGGCCAGACTGGTCTTGAATTCCTTGCCTCAAGTGATCCACCACCTTAGCCTCCCAAAGTGCTGGGATTACAGGTGTGAGCCACCACACCCAGCCAATCTGGCAGCAAGTTCTGTGTATTAAGCTTGGACACCAAGCTCTGGGTACCCAAGAATAGATTCTGGGTAGTAGCACTGTCCAGAATATCCAATCACAGGGAGAATTCCTATTTGCCTGGATGATATCCAAGTTGTCCCATTACCTTGAATGTTGTAACTAGGTTTGGGGTAGGAGGGTCACCCTTCTCAGGGGTCAGCCACAACATTGGATTAGCCCCTTATACAAGCTCACACAATTGTATTTCTTCTGGGTCTGTTATCCCAGTGGGCCCTGAAGTTGTGTCAGTTTGTGTCATGATGACAGCTCTCTGAGTTGGGAAAAAACAGCGATTAAATGAGATATTTTGAGTATGTGCTTCTCTCAGTGAGCTATACTCTTTACATCTCAGTTTTCCTGTCAGTGTGGAGAACTTTTGTTGTTGTTAACTGTTTTGCTTAAGATGTTGCAAAGAAGGACAAAGGAATCTGCTGTTCTGCTCTCAAATTGCCTGGAAAATGAAATGAACGTCAAGTTTGCTGGTCTTTTCTTGGTAAAGTTTAATTCTTGTGCTTTTGTCATGGCCCCAAACAAAGGGTCCATCTGAAACAATGAATGGCTGGAAGTCCAGGATGCAGGAGGGGAGTAGGGTATGAGGTTAAACGTGTTGCCAATACTGGACTTAATTTGTCCTACAGGAGAGCCATGCCTGTGGGTGATGTGGGCTGGATGATTTTTAAAAGAAAGCAAACAAGTAGAGCCACACAATTTGGGAGATTAAATTGTGTTTTGTTTATTTTGTGTGCAAAATGAGATTGTGGGGAAACAGAGACATTATCCGTGAAGAATGCTCAGGCAATTCTGCTGCTTCCTTCCATCAATTACATTCTGTAAGCTTGGGGTGGAATTGCATTTCATTGAGTTATAGTCTATGCTCTGCCAGTCTCTATAGGGATAACTCTCCAGAGTAATTTCATAACCTGCACTGACAAAGACATAATTCTTACTGTGCTGCCTCTTATAAGGGCCTTAAAAAAAATCATGTACCATTTCACAGTTGTGGTTGTACTTTTTTAAAGTTTGATCAAAAAAAAAAGGAAACGTATGTTTATTTCTTCTTACTAAATTATAAAACCAATAGACTTAAGGGAAGAAGGCAAAATCAGTCATCATAGTCTTACAGAAAAATCTTTTTTAAAAAATATCCAAATGAAAAATAATTATTCAAAGTTGCATTACCTAAGTTCAATAACACATTATCTGAAAACATTTCTTTCTAGATATCCTTCTTGCCTACAAAAATATTTGGAGGATTATAAAAAATAGTTTAATTATGCTGTATTTACAAGTTGACATCATGATTTTTATAGAAAATAATAATCCTCTGTGATTTTTAAAATATTCTTAAGCTGAGATCCTAGTCAAGACCAATTAAATCAGAATCCCTGGAGGTGGCGCTAGTCATATTTATTCTTTTTAAGTGCACCCTAGGTGACTGCAAAGTTTAGCCCAGGTTAAGAACCACTGAAGGAACATATAAGCATTGTCGATGTTACCAAACAGTTTTCATAAACATTACTTTAAATGAGTACTCATACTGCATGGGAATACTAAAATTTATTTTAAAATCCCTTAGTTTGAATATCTAGGTTATTTTCAATTATATTTTTATATGTGGATATATCTAATTACATGGAAAAACCTAATCTTCCTAGGTACTGATTATCATATGAAGATACATATGTCTTGGCCTTTGGAGGAGGAGTTAAATTATAAAATAAATCAAATACTCTGAGGTGACACATATTGTTCTTTGAGTTCTTTTGGCCCTTGATTAACTGACAGCAGCTGCGGGCTATAAAGTGAAAAAAAAAAAAAATCAGAAGAACTGAGCATCATTGCTAGATTTTATAATTTTTTTTTTGCTAAAAATTTAAAGTCAATTCATTATAGCTTTAAGAAGGCTTCACTATCTGTTTAACATTTATTGTTTTGTATATTAGGTATATGAATATATGTGTAAATAAAATAATTTTTAATTGAGTAGGGTATGGGTAAGAGGGAGTTAGAGATTTTTATAACTTAGTCCTTCAGAATTTCGAAGACTACTAACTATACAATTCATGGAAGAATAATTTAAGAAATAGAAAAAAATCACATTGTATTTGATTGGAGCGGTTGTGGCAGAAAAATCTTGAACCATGCGTATCATAGTTTTCTCATCTGGAAAATGACAGGATTGAACTTGGTCGTTTCCAAGTTCCATTTCCACATCCTGAAAGTCTCAGAATCTCTGGCTCTAAGTTTTCTTTTTCCTAGAAATGTGACTGCTGAAGGGGGAAAAAAAAAGTTCCTTCAGAGGTTTTTGTTTAGATGAGAATTCTTCCACTGAGGATGGCTTCCATTGCACCTGGCTGGCTGACTTCCTCTGTGTGGCTGGCAGGAGAGATGGAGGTGAGGTTGAAGGAAGGGTGCCACTGAAGGAAGGCTTGGGCTTAGCAGAGGACACTCTTGGGCAGCAGGCAGGAAGCAAGAAGGTCAAGAGTCAGAGAAGAGCTAACAGGTTTATGTGACTGACAGCTGAGGCCAGAGTGCGGGCATCTGTGAGATCAAACAATGGGAAAGCATCCCCAAAGAATAGGGAGGTGGATGCGTCAGCCTAGCTGGCAGAAACCAGATCCTATGGGCAAGGAGGCTGACAGGGCAGGCCGGGCCCAGGCACTGAACTGCCTGGAAATAATGTTGATAAAGGAGGCAGCATGCTGGTCGGCCATGGCTGGCCCAAGTATGCATGACTCAACCAACAGCCAACCAGGAGGAGTTCTGCCCTGTGGATTGCAAGAGATCTGTATTGAAAACAGCTAAGTGTGCAGTGTAAGGGGGAGTGAATCCCTTGTCTTGGTCTGGCCGATTTCCACTGAAGGCCAGAACCTTCTTGTTGATGTCTCAGGATTGGTCCCAAGCTGCCCAGATCATTCATCTGATGCTTTCCCCCCAGTTTCTGTTCCTCAGCCACCTGTTTCCAAACAAATCTTCGATATCCCTTTCTCTACCCAGGGCATTTACTTTTGGGCTCTGTCAAACCTATCATAATAACTCCTAATTTGTGCATGAAATTGGCCACTCATTTAGTTTACAATTGGCCATGATTTCTCAGTAATCAGCTGGCAGACTTGGGAATTCTTGTGCAGCAAGATAATCAAATCTAACACACAAATTATTTTCAGAGGTCATAAAACGTTATGGATTATAAACATAATAAAGGAAATTGAGATAGTGCTATTTTACTTAGTACTTACCAATTTGTTTTCTAAAGAAATAGTATTTCTTTAGTATTCTAGGGCCATTTTTTTTTCTGCCTGCTGAGCTTATCAATGTTCTTTACCCAAAACTCTCCAAGAACACACGTGTATTTTAAGTAGTTGGGTTAATTTCTTGTTTCAGCAAGGGAGAGCATATACCATGGGAAACCATGGGGCAACTCAGTAAGAAGGTGTGATAGAAGACCTGTCACTGCATTTGGGCTTGTGTTGGGTGTCAGGTGATTTGAGAGAGAGTTTGGGAAGTGAGGCTTTGCCCTGAATTGGATGCTGTCAGGAAGTGATTGGGTATCTCCATAAACCTTATCTGGAAAGAGGGTATGCTAATGGAAGCTAAACCTGTGATTAATAAAGCAGCCCCATTCACTCACTTTAGTGAGAATAGGAGGTGGTGGGCGTGTTTGGTATGTTTCAGCTTGGACAAGTTCATATTTTGCTTGTGTTTTGCCGTGACTACCGAGTAGTCTTTTTCTTGTCTTGATCCAATGTTGTTATGCAGTGGACTATATCTGATGTTGGTTTTCTGTGAAATTATGTTCGGCAAGAGAACACTAAGGCTTAGCTGATGGTACCAGGCTGTCTCCTGAATGTCAAGGGTGCATTTTTCTTTTTCAAGTGAAAAACTTTTTGCAGATTGTAAGCTTTTTGTGGGCCCCTGGAGAGTTTCTAGGCTATAGGAGTTGAGCTCTTCATGCCTATGGAATAAAACAACTTTGTCTCCAGCACAGGCTCTAGGAAGGCCCTTCCTGTTGAAGACATCAGTCACTCTTGCCTCCTGTCACCCTTTGCGAAGGTGAGGAGGATACAGATCCAGGGTGAGGGGGGAGAAGGGGAAGGCCCTGGGAGGCCCTGCTTTGGCTCACCCAGAAGTGGGCAGGAAGGAGTAAGGATTGGTGATATTTTGCGTGCAAAGGGAGAGGTGTGGGCCTGGTACATCCGGTGGCAGTAGGAGGTAGTTTAATGAAAGCTAGGATACAGCTAAGCTCTTTATAACACCAGGACAAACTTTTTCCTGTGTAACTCTCTTTTATTTTTAAAGAGAGTAAAATGCAACATATTTCTCTATGTCGCAAAGCAAGGCAAGAACAGCATTAAAAACCTGATCTCCAGTTCTCAGTTTTCATTCATTTCCCCCCCACTTAAGAACTTTAGAAACTTTATTGTTTACACTTTTTGTCATTTTTTGCCTCTTCTTTGCTGTTTATTTGGAAACTTTTAAAGTCTTCAGAATGGTTGAAAGAATGAACCCAGCATACCCTTCACCCAGATTTCATCAAATGCTAATGTTTGGCTACTTTCTCTTTCTCTGTCAAATCATTTGAAGTAAATTTTAGACGTCATATTTTACCCCTAAATATTTCAGCATGTAATCGCCAAAGAGCACAATTATATTTTCCTACATAATCACAATACTATATATGTAGGGGTGTGTGTGTGTGTGTGTGTGTGTGTGTGTGTGTGTGTGTGTATGCAGTACAAAGACCTTTCTTCTGAGCCACTTGAATATAAGTTGTCAACATGGTGCCCTACATGGTAACTCATGCCTGTAAGCCTGAGAACCCAAGGCAGGTTGATTGCCTGGGATCAGGAGTTCAAGACCAGCCTAGGCAACATGGTGAAACCCTGTCTCTACTAAAATAGGAAAAATTAGCTGGGCATGGTGGTGTGCACCTGCAATTCCAGCTACTCAGGAGGCCGAGGCCGGAGAATTGCTTGAGCCTGGGAGGTGGGGTTACAGTGAACCACGATGATGCCACTGCACTCCAGCCTGGGTGACAGAGCAAGATTTCGTCTTGAAAACAAATGAAAAACATGATGTCCTACACTTACAGATATTTTAGTGTGAAATTCCTACAAATAAAAGTGTCCACTATAGAACCACATTTCAGTCATCAAGATCAGGAAGTTAACAGTGATATATTGCTTCCATCTGATACTCAGATCTCCTTCAAATTTTGCTAGTTGTCCCAAGTATGTGCTTTATATTAAAATGATGTAGTCTGGAACTACCTTTACATTCAGTTTTCATGTTTCTTTCAATATTTTCAGTTTCTTTCAATCTGGAACAGTTCTCATGCTTTCCTTCACTTTCATAACCTTGACACATTGAAGATTACAGGCAGGTTCTTTCATAGAATGTCCCTCAATGGAATTGTCTGCTGTTGCCTCACAATGAGATTTGGGTTATGTCTTTGGCAGTAACATCACAGAGGTGTTGCAGGACTTGTCTGATTGGATGCTGTGAGATGGGACATCATTTCAATTTATTCCATTCCTGATGACATTTACTTTGATCATTTGATTAGATGAGTGTTTGTGAGGCTTCTCAAATTTAGATGTACTCTTTTCTTCTTTGTGATTATATCTATATCTATATCTATAGTTGTGGGGGAGATACGAGACACTTTGAGGCTCTTTAGGTATCCTATATCAAAATTTCATTTTCTTCTTTGTTTATATCAGTATGAACTTGTGGATTCTTCTTTTATTCGATATGATGTAATCCATTGCTATTCTCACTTATTTGATGTACAAATTGCCTAATATGTGGTCAGTGGAAGCCTCTTGAAGCTGGTTTCTGGGCCTTTTTGAAATGCCCCACTCATTCTTTCAGTCTTTCCTTTCGATCTTGCGGAGCAAGGTGTCCATGTGCTACTTTACCTGCCCCAACCTTGAATCAGCCATTTTTCCCAGAGCCCTTGCTGCTTTTTGGTAGAAATCACAATCTGGGTGCTCTGTGTGCTAAATGCTCTTGGTAAGTCCCTGATTCTAGGCCCTCTCAGTGGGCAGAGCTGGGAATACAAGAGTGTGTGTATAATATATCAAAATATATACATGCATATTATTGTATTTCTATATCTACCTGTAATGTGTGTATATTTGTGTGTGTGTATATATATACACAAATACATACATATATTTAAATACGTATATATGCATTTAATACATATTTACATACATATATTTATATATAAATACATAAATATATATATGCATACACACACACACATAAACATATCTAAAAAACACAAATTCACAGTTATCTGACTCAACCCAAGATCACAGGATTCATTCTAGTTTCTCCTTTTCCGAAATTGTAAGTCTCTTTATTGACCATGAGAAACTTGCTCTAATTTAAAAAAAAATTTCCTATTTTATGCAGCCCCATTGTAACTAATCTGTTACACCGCTGCTATTGCCATTTGCCCCTTTTGGGATGTTCTCTTCACCCAGATTAGCCTCTGCCACTCGTGTTGAGCTGCTCTACCACTGGGATGCCTCTTCCCTTTGCTTGGGGACCATGTGCAAGCCATGATGTGCCCCTTCCCATGTGGATGACCTCACCCTGCCCAGACCATCTCCCTGCACTGGCCTGTCCCCAGCCTCAGACACCCTTCTTACCTTGCTTGGGTGCAGATACCTTGTGCCAGGATATCCTCCCCCACCTTCCTTGGGCTCCTGCACTGGGTCTTACCCACACCTCTTGGATGCTTGCCTCATTCTGCTTGGCTTCTGAACCCTGCACCAGGCTTCCTTCTGCAAAAATGCCTTCCTCCTCATACTCAGACTCCAGCACCTTGTGCTTGACTCCCTGCTCACCTTGATTAGGCTCCAACACCCTGCTCTGTGCTGCCCTCCACTGGTAATCTCTCCTTACCCTTTTTGTCCCCTGCACCCTGGCCTTGGATACTCCCTTCATTGTACTTGGGGTCTAATACCCCATTCTGGGCAGCTGGAGGTATAATCCCTTGATAGTTTCTTCCTGCACAAACAAAATCAATCCACTGAGACCACGGCATTGTACTAAAGAGTTTAATTAACATGAGGTTGGCCACACAAGACACAGAATTATTACTCAAATTAGTCTCCCAAAGGTTTGGAGATTAGAGTTTTTATGGAAATTTGGTGGGGAGGGGGCTTGGGGATGAGTGCTGTTGATCCCTGTGCTCATGGAGGCCACTGAGTACAGAGGCCAGGGGTTATGTCACCTTCTCATGTTGAGGCCTTGGGAAACTAGCTCTTCCCCTTGGTTTTACTTAAATCCCCTTTTCAGAAATGAATCAGCAATCATCTGCTGCTCAGTCAGCTATTAAGAGTAGAAAAATTTTTTTAAACTATAGGATAAGAGTAATTCCAGATCATAGAATTATTGCAGCACTATTCACAGTAGCAAAGACTTGAAACCAACACAAATGCCCATCAATGATAGATTAAATAAAGAAAATGTGGTACATATATACCATGGAATACTATGCAGCCATAAAAAGGAAGAGATCATGTCCTTTGCAGGGACATGGATAAAGCTGTGAGCCACCATCCTCAGCAAACTAACACAAGAGCAGAAAACCAACGCCACATGTTCTCATTCATAAGTGGGAGCTGAACACTGAGAATACATGGACACAGGGAGGGAACAACACACACCGGGCCTGTTGTGGGAGGGAGAGCATCAGGACAAACAGCTAATGCATGCAGGCCTTAATACCTAAGTGATGGGCTGATTGGTGTAACAAACCACCATGGCACATGTTTACCTATGTAACAAACCTGCACATTCTGTAAATGTATTCCAGAACCTAAAATAAAATTAAATAAAAAAAAAAGAATTAGAATTGGAAGGAAACAAATTTCATCTAAAACAACCTCTTAGTTTATCAACTAGGAAATTGAAGCTTGAAATAGCAGAAAGCAATTTTGTGCTGGTAAATGTATAGCAATTAGCTCTTCAGGGAAAACATAAATTTTATTGATGTAAAGGCTATATAGCACACAACTTAAAATAAAATATATAATACACTTTATTTGAAATTCCTTATAGCTATTGATTTTCATAGAACACATTTATTGTTTTTTTACCAAATTCTTGTGTTTATACCTATCTTCTTGTTGCAAATGATGAACTAGTGAGTTCTAATATGAAGATATTTTTGTTTACATTAGGAGAAAACAAAAGTGAAACAACCAAGACCTCTGTTTTACCTTGTTCATTAAATAATGCAAGTGATTTATTGGCTGTATCAGATAATAGTTTTTAAATACTAGAAGAATACTTTGTCATTTTTTGGTGCTGTTCATGATGTAATAATGGTTATAGACCTTTTGTATTAGCTTTTAAGTTTTATCTGCAGTATTAATATTTTTTTCCATCTTAATCTTGATTTATGGTGTTCGCTGATTTCCATGGTCTAAATACACTCACTTTGGCTGACTTCAAGTCACCAATATGACTTGTGAGCATATCATTAGAAACGGATACTTGGGGCCGGGCGTGGTGGCTCATACCTATAATCCTAGCACTTTGGGAAGCTGAGGAGGGCAAATTATAAGGTCAGGAGTTTGAGACCAGCCTGACTAACATGGTGAAACCCTGTCTCTACTAAAAATACAAAAATTAGCCAGGCTTGGTGGTGTGCACCTGTAATCCGAGCTACTCAGGAGGCTGAGGCAGGAAAATCGCTTGAACCCAGGAGGTGGAGGTTACAGTAAGCCGAGATTGTGCCATTGCACTCCAGCCTAGGTGGCAGAGCAAGACTCTGTCTCAAAAAAAAAAAAAAAAAAAAAAAAAGAAAAAAAAGAAAAAAAAAAGAAAGGGATGCCTGGTAGTTAGATGCCTAAATACCCTATATAGTATTTCCATCATCTAAACACAATAGATGTAAATAGCTTCAAGAGTGTAGGCAATGGTAAGATGTAATAAAATAATTTAATTATAATAAAATAAGTTGGGAGTACCAAGTTTTGAGTACTTACTTTGTTTGAATATAACTAATTTAATTGCTAGTTTATATGACTCAACTTTTCAAAATGGCTGTGTTTAACATCCAGCTCATGACATTCCTGAAAATTTAACAACAGCCTCTCATAAACCAAGTGAAGCCCACCACTGGTACAGAATTAATCAACCATCAAATCATGGGAAATGGCCAAGGCAGAGTGCCTAGAAGGGCATTATTTCATGGGAGGTTTTAGTACAAAGTGATTCCAGGGCAAATTGAGAAAGGAGACGGACAAAGGCAGCAGGGAGGAAACACCCAAGAGTTAGGAGCTACGGGCTTCATCCAGTTCCCCACTTCATGCCCAGGAATGCTGACCTCATTACTGTAAGGGCTACATCAGTGTTTGCTTGAATTAGGCTGAAGTTCCTTGAAGCCTTGCTAACATCTTAGTGCATACGTGAATATCACGGTCCCCTAAATATGTAATTTTATAGAAGGGCAAAGAGGCTCCTTTGATGAAATTTTGTTCTTCAGAGGCTTATGGACTGGAGAGTGAATACACACATGTATTAGCCATGTGCTTTTAATGCTCTGGCATCTGCTGACCATGGAGAAACTGCCCTTGCTCTCTGGTCAATTCCTAGAGATAGTGAAGGACTGGCCTGTGGTGTGCATTTCATATGCAAGCCAACTCGGAGCCCACACCCCACCACCTCCTCTACAGGGCTCTCACACTTAGGGCAAGGATTCCCTTGCTCGAATCATCTGGGACCAGGTAACAGGCAACCAGGGAGAGTTCCTATTCCCTAGAACCTACTAAAGTTATTCAAACTAGCAGATGCTAAGCCTGCTTGCCTTGCCTTTCCCATTCCTTCGGGTGGAAGCCACAATAAAGGCTCTTGCCTGCATTTTCCTCATCCTTCCCTCTGCCTCTTGACTGACCCTGGTGCTTTGTCAAGGGGAAATTCCCCCCTCCCGGCACTTTATGCCAGCCCACTCAGGAACTGTGAGTAAAAACTCTCATCAATGGCATTGTCTTCTCATCTGTTGGCCTCGCTATACCTGAATAATAACGAAACCTACATTTTAAAACAACATGCCCCTCCATCAAACCTATGAAGAAAATGATGTGAAAAAGAAATACATCTATAAGCAGATATTCATTTAAATTGGGTATTTCAGCAATTTCAGAAAACAGTCCTAACTGGTTTCTATACAACAAATTTTTTTTAGTTAGTTTGGTTTTGTTTTAAATGAGAATACTCATCAACTTTGACAAGGATACACATAAATAAAACGAACATTTATATCTTGCCTGACTCACTTGTTGATGGGACTGTTGAGCTCACATACTACTGTGGTGGGCTGACGCCTATGATACTTTTTCTGAAATATGTATCGTCTATCATGGTGTTATTTCATTAATAAGCAATGAAACACATAAATGTCTCTCTTGTTTGACATTGTACCATGACCGACCTACATTTATCACTCTGTGAAACTTATACCAAGATTGCAAATTCAGATCAAAGGAGAATATAGAAAAGTAGACATATAGAAGAGAGATTTTACAATGAATTTAGCTAAGCAATCACTAAAATTCTATGTACACCCTGTGATTCCTTGTCTAAACCAGCCTGGGATAAGCCCAAGATTACAGTAATCACCAGCAAACAGGCTTTCTTTGACTTTGCTCACTCCTATTCTACCTAAAAGTCAGTTCCCTCAAGGTCCTACCCCATTGTTCTGGCATTTCACAAGACTTGGAGGGGCTAGTTACCCACAACATCGGCCATCTTCTCTGTCTTCACTCTGGATTTCTCCTGTGTCTGCTGTGAACTCAAAAGGTCCTGGCTCGGGCTCCTAACATCTGAGGATTTCATCTCATGTCAATGTCAAAGTTGCTGCAAAAGTTGTTGGCAACAGTGATGCTGTTCCCTTGTACTCTTGATGTCTGAGAGATGGTAGCATGCAAAAGCTTTCACTGTGCTCATCCTCTTGTACTGTAGTTCCCTTCTCTTGAGAGCTGACCAGGAAGACAATCTGTGGGACAGACACTGGGAATGCTGGATCATCTTTTCCTTCAGAGGCTGCTCCACTGTCCTGGAATCAAACTCTAAGGTCAAACTCTTTCTTCCCTTGGATGAGTTGTTTCCAAGAGCTCCTTTTAAGGTAATGTGGAAGTAAATGAAGATTGATCAAATGAAAATAAGCACAGAGTATTCAGAGCTTGCTATAGCAAGAGAATCAGCCACCATCACTTACTCTTGACAGACTCAAAGGCAGGCCAAGTAGTGGGAAATCTTTATAGTGGATACAAGGGAAGGCTTCAGGTGTGCCCTGATTGGAGGCTGTTGACATGGTAAAGCTGTGGACAGGCTATCTAATAGTCGGACAATCTATGTAATTGGTTAAGGGAGCACACTGGGCTCTCTGGTGTGTCCTGAGTTGGAAGTGGGGACAATTACTAGAGAAACTCTCAGATACTAACCAAGTCTTGGCTGTTTGGGGCCAAATGTTACAGGGATTATTGTCTGGATTCCTGGGATGGTTTCTAGAGATAGTGGTCTAATCTCTTGCAATCTGACTTATAGATAGCAAGCTGTCTTCCTGGGCTGGTTACTGTAGATAATGGGTTAGGTTTCTAGAATAGTTGCTGTAGACTGTGGGTCAGGGTTCTATTTTGATATATAGTCTGGCTGTTGCCTATTTGTATATTCAGTTTCTCAGCAAACTGACAGCCAGTAGGTCTACCATTTACTCTCCCTCTGTCCCCATATTAGTCAGGGTTCTCTCAAGAAACAGAACCAATAGGAAAT
This sequence comes from Ateles fusciceps, assembly GCA_036589455.1. NCBI lineage: Eukaryota > Metazoa > Chordata > Mammalia > Primates > Atelidae > Ateles > Ateles fusciceps. Next base: position 12,150,360 of record JAZHEH010002554.1, on the reverse strand, counting down.
TGGATCTGTTATATGTATAGAAAAGAAATTTATTATAAGGAATTGGATCACATGATTATGGAGGCTGGCAAGTCCAAATTCTGCTGGATGCAGATCCAGGAGACCAACATTCTAGTTCCAGTCTGAAGGCAGTCTGCTGGAGAATTCCCTCTTGCTTGGGGAGACTAGTGTTTTTGTTCTATTCGGGCCTTCAACTGATTGGATGAGGCCCACCCACAACTGCTTTACTCAAAGTCTACCAATTTAGATGTGAATCTCGCCCAAAATACCCTCACAGAAACACCCAGGGTAATATTTGACCTGACATCTGGGCACCACATGGCCCAGCCAAGTTGACATATAAATTAACCATCACATCCCCAAGCCCTCACCCGTGAATCTCAAGGTGAGCCGGCAACTTTTACTTCCTCTCAAGCTGCACCCTTAATCCGTGGTTACACATCAAAGTGGTAGTAAGTCTGTACTCTCCTTAGCATGCCTAGAAGCTCATGCAGCATCATCTCTGTGTTTGTGGCAGGACTTGTGAGTGGAAATGCCTTCCAGAACATCCTCATTCCAACTGGAGGTGAGAAGAGGCAAACTCATTCAGGCAAACAGAAGGACAAAGCTCCCAAATTGAAGAGGCTGTGGCATTCCACATGCCACCCCATGAAAAGAGTTTTAGTATTGTCTTCCAAACTACCCACTGGCCTCATTTCATCTCTCTAGGAAGGTCTGAGGCCATCTTGACAGAAGTGATGTAGGTGTTTGGAAACCTGTCAGGATCCCTCAGATGCCTTCGACAGGGGGAGTCTCCCAGCACCCCTGAGGGATCAAAGTGGTGAGCAAAACTGCACAGTTCTTTTCTATCTTGATTCACTGGAACTGACAGGCAAAAGACTGAGCATCTCCAAGCAGGCAGGTAGCTAAGGTTGCAGAGCAGCATATTATCTTCAACAAGATCATCTCTTTTTAAATTCATTCTTTGATTCTCTTACCAGGTCTTTTTATTTTTCTTGCCAGTAAAGTCCATAAAATGTAGAGTCTTATCAATAGTATTCAAAGCAGATTTAAAATGTAATTACTCTCTGCTCCCTACTAGTACAACCCAGCCTGAATAATCTCATCTGATTTAAGAAAGAATCTTGTTGAGTTGAAAATGAAACTCTTCCACTTTTTTCCCTCCTTCCTTCATCCCTTTTTTCATTTTTTATTCCCTTTTCTGTTTATTCACTCTGAGCTTCCTATCCAAAAGGCGTTTGTTAAGCATTATGCCAATAATTAGGGGTATAAAGATGAATGAAAACCATCCTTGCTTTTGAGAGGGTCACTGTCTAGTGGGGGAGGTAGAAATAAAAATAAACTTTTATAATGCATCATGGTAAAAATGGATTCAAACTAAATAGTTCTGGGGAAATTGAGGCAGGGATCTCAAGAAAGGTCACATTCTGCAGGTTCTTGAAAGATGAGTTGGAGTCTTCTAAGCACATGCAGGGCTGGAGGTGGGGAAAGTGTCCAGGGAGTGAGACAACATGAGGACGGTAAGAATAGGACTTCAAGGTAAATCCAAGACAATGTCTACCTGGGGGCCATGCTGTCGGACTCCTTTATTGCATCCATTTCCTGCATGATTAAGCAAGAATTTTTAGTCTCTTTTTCTATATTCTCAGAAATCCGCCCTCTGCCTTCCATTGCTTGGCCAACATTTGGGCTGTTGTCCTTGTCCTCTGGAGCATCTTTCTGATGCACGGCAGGCTCTCTCTGTGGGCATGGCTGACCTTGGCCTTATCCAGCTCTCCATCCTAGCTTGGGGCGGAGGGCCATGAGCAATTTTCTAATGAATTCTTATGACCCAGAAAGAGCTGAAGCAGGAGCCACCTCCATGTCTGAGGTTTAAGTGAAATATCAAGCTGTGATTCACCATTACTCAGAACCTTGTCAGTTCATAAATTTAAAGCAACTCCATTTCCTTTGCTTTTGAATAACCAAAACTGAATGGTGGATATACATTGGAACAATCAGGTAGGATAGCAAGCTTAGACCTGGGCAGGTTTGTTTCCCATTAGGCTGGTAAAGGAAAGCTTATGCTTTTGTGTACCTGTGTAAAATAGGCATGCTGATGTCCTTTTGGAGAAGTAGGAGTGAAAATGTGGCTGCACTGCCAACAATATGGGAGGAGGATGAAAATAGCAGATGTAAATTGTGATTATGGCCAATAGAAATAGGAAGCTGCTGCTAGGTCATCTGCCTGTTACCCAGGACTGGCCTATTAGCTGTCATTAGCCCTTCTCCAGGAAAAAATTTGCATCCTTTGAAATCCTTTTAAAATTGGATTTCTGCCCACAGCCCCATCATGCTGCTTTACTCATGGATTAAAGAGAAAGTGGCCTATGAACTAGTTCTCTTTGTGGGCAGAAAGTGCTGTGGCCTAGGTGACCATGGGCAGGATCACTCCTCCTAGCAACAGTATGGCCATGGGCTCATATGATCACAGGATTGAAGAGACTTCAAGAGGGCATCCTGTCCTGTCTCCCTCCCAGCAGATTTCACCATCCCTCAAAGCTGTAGACTTTCTACTGGAATTGGACAATCTCCCAAAGAAGTCCTTTCCAGGGATGGAGTAATCTTCAAGAGTAGAATTTCTTTATATGATTCCTTTGGTTGTTTGCACTCTTGAAGATGGCTCTGTGGAATATGTAATTGGATGTCCTGAGGATTAAGCTTTACTCAAGACCTGAGCTTTCTGGCCAAGGAGTAGTAGCCATTTGAGGCAGGTCACCATGTTGGGTGTCCCTGTCCTAAAGCCCTTGGCTTCTGTCTGCTCCCAACCTCCTATGGATCAGTTTGAATCCACTTCCTCCTGCTCAGATTGTGTGAATTTATTTATTTATTTTATTTTTAGAGACAGGGTCTGTCTCTAAACTCTAACTCTGTCACCCAGGTTAGAGTACAGTGGTACAATCATAGCTAACTGCAGCCTTGAACTCCTGGGCTCAAGCGATCATCCTGCCTCTGCCTCTGCCTCCTGAATAGCTGGGGCTACAGGTGTCTCGCCCAGCTAATTCTGATTTTTATTTTTTGTAGGGACAGGGGTCTTGCTTTATTGCCCTGGCTAGTCTTGAGCTTCTGGGCTCAAGTGATCTTCCTGCCTTGGACTCTGAAAGTGTGAGATTACAAGTGTGAGCCACCAAGCCCAGCCTGAATTTTATTTTTCCATCTCGAAGAGTAGTCTGGCCTATTGTAAGAAGCAAGAAATCTGAAGCCAGAATGTTCTGCTCTTATGGGAGGTGTGCCCAGGCCTGCTTCCCTAACATCTCTGAGCTCCAGGTTCTCTCTTTCTCCTTTCTTCCCTTCCTAATGGAGTTATGATGAACCTATAAAAACCATGTTATAAGGAATGCTGAGAACTTCTGCAAATGGACCGTGAAAGACATCTAAAGAGCTTTACTTGATCTTCTGCAATAAGGGTTAAAACTCAAGAAGGTGTCTCTTTTCTTCAAGTCTGTCTGACATAAGAATCTCTAGATGCCTTCATTTAAATATTTGAGAAAAAATTGTTATGATGATTTACCACCTTTTCCTTCTGCCACTCCATTTCTGCTCACCTTTTAGGTTCTATTTGCTCAAATAAGGCCATTCTTTCATTTTTAACCTGCAGAAATCTTTCTGCTTCCTGATCAACACTGCTAGAATGCCATCATCCTTAACACATATTTTAGGACCTGGTTGTTTCTGCCTGTGTTTACTCAATAGTTGTTGCAGAATTTTAGTTTTCTCTCCTCTATCAGAGAGGAGAGAAAGCACTTTTTACAAAAGCACTTACGCTATGATGAGGAACTTTTTTTTTTTTTTGAGTCAGAGTCTCACTCTCTCACTCAGGCTGAAGTGCAGTGGCACAGTCTTGGCTCACTGCAACCTCTGCCTCCTGGGTTCAAGCAGTTCTGTGCCTCAGCCTCCCAAGTAGCTGGATTACAGGTGCCCACCACCACTCCTGGCTAATCTTTCTGTATCTTTAGTAGAGACAGGGTTTCATCATCTTGGCCAGGGTAGTCTTGAACTCCTGACCTCATGATCCACCCGCCTCGGCCTCCCAAAGTGCTGGGATTCAGGCATGAGCCACCATGCCTGGCCTGATGAGGAACTTTTATATTTGAGTTCTATTTCCTCACTAGCATACAGGTGCCTTGAAGGAAGGCAGGTATAGGTTATATTCATTTTTATATTTCTGGTGTCTGGTACACAGTAGATGCCAACAAATATTTGTTGAAATATACTTGTAAACTTCATTTTGATCTTGTCCTAGTAGGTGATAGAAGCTAAATGTGTATGTTGTTTTAAATAAAATTATGCACAAGCCTGGTAAGGTGGCGCATGCCTGTAATCCAACCACTTTGGTAGGCTGAGGTGGGAGGATCACTTGAGCTCAGAAGTTTGAGGCTGCAGTGAGCTATGATCACACCATTGCACTTCAGCCTGGGAAACAGAATGAGACCTCATCTCTGAAAGAAACATTATGCATTCTCTTTTGAACTTTGAATTATCTTGCACATGCAAGTGTGGCAGTTGCAGTCACTATCTCTGGAGACTTCTACGGTGTCTGCTTCTGCTGTGATTCTCATGTCCCCTGCCTGACCCTCACCCATGATCTCATAGACTCAGAATGGTACAACTGAGAAGGTCTTTGGCCAACACTCCTAGATGTTCATTCTCTTCTTCTTACTCGGTAACAGAGTTTTTATCTGGTCACATATTCTCCCAGCCACCCTGGCAGGTGATTGTGGCCATGTGTCCAAGTGCTGAGGCACTTTCCCCAAAGAGATGGAGTGTGGCTTCTGCTTCCTTTTTCCCCATTCCAGGGGACAGGACCAAACCTCCAGAATGACAGAGCAATATAACAGGTGCCAGATACCTAAGCCCCATCAAGACATCATGGAGCAGAGCCATTAAAACCAGCTTCAGCTTTTGTGTGAGACAATGGTCAACCATTGTTGTCTAGCATCTATTTCAGCAGCCAGACTTATTTTTAACCTAATACAGGGGCCATGGAGATGGTTTAGGCTTATCTATTGCTTTAAAGATGAAGAACTGAGATCCTAAGTGGCCAGCCTGTTTTCACAGTGTGGTGGTGGGGTACCTGAGACTAAAAGTCCAGGTCCAGGGTCCAATCATGACTGTGAGCAGCTCACACTCAGGTGTGAACCACCTGGGTTGCTCCTCTAGTGAGGACAGGGAAAGAAGGGGCTCTAAGATTTTGCAAATTACTTTACAACCCTGAAGACAGATGTAAATGAGAACAATTTCATTGCACGCTATCCTGTTGTCTTTGCATTGTGTAAACGAGCTGGGGTGGGCAGTTTGGATGGAAATCCAGGAACTAGTATAGCCATAGAAAACACAGCCCCAAATACTGTATATTTTGATAGCATCCAGATTAAAAGCCACCCAGCTGGGAGGGCAGGAATGCATTATCCAGGAAGACAATCTGTATACAGGCCAGACATTCCTAGAGAGAAGGGAAATAGTTCATATGTTTTCTCCTAGGAGGAAAATAGGATTTTGAACAGCATTTAAGTTTGGGAGGCAATCTAGCACAGAGGCCACGTGGGCCAGAGTTTTGCTCTTAAAGAGAGGGTGGTGGAAAGGGTAAGAGAGAAGTAATCTACTTAGGATGGGGTCTGAGCACCCGGCTAAGGCCAGGCCCACCAGTAGCTCCATCCTGCAAAGACTCTTCTCTGCCTATTCCCTTGTCTTATGATTATGCCAGAGGTGAGTGTTTTCACCAGAGTATGTTTCTATGGAGGATCTTGCAATTGGGCTCTTTTGTAAATTATAGATTCTGCACACAAACTAGAGAGATGTCCTATCACAAAATTATGTAATGATAGCAGGCTACAGACTGAAAATACTTGAGGTGAGCCAAACAGGTGGGCAGACAAAAAAGCAGTGTGGTCTGTGGGAGAAGCTGTGACATCTGAATCAGGCTGGGGTCCCATGACCTCTCTGTGCCTGGAACCCTCTCTGCGACTCTTGCTTGCCCTGACACTGTTTCTTGTGCCTGCTGTGCACCTGAAACAGAGGGGCTTCCACAAAAGGAGAAATCTAGGATTTGCTTTGACCATATAAAAAGCTCCTGGAACTGCAAAGAACCTAATAACTCACCAATTCAAATCCCTCTTCCCTCTTTTTTTTTTTTTTTTTTTAACATGGAAAAATCTCGGGCTTAGAGAAGTAATATATTCAATTCCTAAAGCAGGTCAGTAGAAAATCAAGGAAGTCAAGGGCTCCTGATAACAAAGGTGGTTTTCACACAACACTGAGATGGGGTTGAGCCCAGTATTCTCTTGGCGGGGACATTGTCTTTGGTTTCTAATTTGACAAATGTTTACTCAGTGTAGAACTTTGCAGGCTTCTGCAAGGCTCACGAGGAATACAAACAGGAGAAAGGCCAGGTCCCAGCCCTCAGGTTGCTTATAGCCATGCCAGATATTCTGGGAAGAGTAGCAAGCTTAGGTATAAAGGAAGTGCTATAGGAGCGAAGGTGAGGAAGAGATTTATGGCACTGAGGGGAACAGGGAAGGCTGCAGAGGAGTGGCAAGCATTTGACTTGGGTCTTGAAGGAGAATGAAAAGAAGTCCTTTCTTGTGTGAGTGTGTATGTGTATGTGTGTGGAGTGTGATGTGAGTGGTGTGTAGTGTGTGTGTATCATCTGTGTATGATGTGTGTGTGTGGGGATATGGTATGTTGTATGTGTGGTATGTGTGTTGTGTGTGTGTAGGAGGTGTGGTGTGTATGATATATGCAATGTGTTGTGTATACTCTGTGTTGTGTGTGTAGGGTGTGTTTTATGTGTGTGTGTGGTGTGGTGTGTATGTGGTGTGTGTGTGTGTGGTTTGTGTGTAGTGTGTGGTATGTTTTATGTGTGTGGTATATGTGGTATGTATGGTATGTGTGGTATGTGTGGTACATGTGTAATGTGGGGTGTTTGTGGTATGGTATGTGTTTCTGGTATGTGTAGTGTGCATATGTGGGGTGCAGTATGTATTGTGTGTGTGGTTGTATGGTGTGTGCTATGTATGTAATGTGTACTGTGTGGTATGTGTGGGGTATGTGGTGTGTGGAGTGTGTACGTGGTGAGGTGTGTGTGTATGTGGTCTGGTGTGTGTATGTGGTTTGGTGTGTATATGTGGTATATGTGTGTGATGTGGGTGTGTGGTATGTTGTGTGGGTGGTTGGGGTTGTATGTGTTATGTGTGGTGTGTGTTGTATGGTTTGTGTGGTAGTGTGGTGTGTGTGGTGTGTTATATAGTGTGTGTATGTGATGTGGGTGTGTGGTATGTTGTGTGAGTGGTGTGGGTAATGTATGTTGTGTATGCATGGTATGGTATATGTGGTGTGTGTAGTGTGTTGTGGGGTATGTGTATGTGGTGTACGTGTGATGTGAGTGTGTAGTGTGTTGTGTGGGTGGTGTGGATGGTATGCATTTTGTGTGCATGGTGTGTGAGCGGTGTGTGTGCAGTGTGTGTGTTGTGTGTGGTGTGGGTGTGTGGAGTGTGTAAGTGGTGGTGAGGTGGGAGGACTTTCAGGACCTTATTCTCTGTGTGGTTGCATTCCTGGAGTCAACTGGCAGGCCCCGAGACTGTAGCCCTGGCACTGCTGGGAGCCAGCAGAGCGCAGCCCGGGTGTGGGTGGAGGGCTGCCCAATCTGGATCAGCTCGGCATGCCATGCTCTGATGAGCACTTTCAGCCCTGGCATTTACAGTATTGAGTTTCTCAGGAGCTAGCCATAGCCTTTGGACATGCACAGCCCACCATCCTGGCACAGTATGAGGAAAGGAACACAGGTCACTGGCAGAGGGGGGAGAGCAGAGAGGGCACAGGGTGAATGGGGAACCACTGTGGGCCCACAGGGGCTGGGGAAGGTCCCCATGGCCCTGCACCCAGGGCAAGTCCCAAGTGTTGGTTTGGGCCATCCCTGCTGGTCAGGCAGACTAGCATTGGTTCTGACCTTTTAGGGACTTGATGCTCCTTTGGGGGGATGGTGCATAGGTGTCCCTGCCAGATGGAACCCTCCAGCACTGCAGGCATATGTGAGAGTTGTCAGAGGAGGCAGGAGGCTGATGGATGACCACACCAGCTGCTCACATAGCACTAGCGCTGACTTCCTGCCCCTGGGGTAGGCAAGAATTCAATAAGGCTTGGAGAGAAAATCTGCCAGAATGGCTTCCCTGGCCCTTTTATGGAATGATGAAGCCAGATAAGATTCAGCCCTCTCTCCAGGTGGCTGGGGAAGGGTCTTCTTGGTCTTTCGATTTTAGTAGAAACAGCTGCTATGTTTCTTACTCTGGGCACAAAGACACAATGACCAGCCTTTGGCTGGGCTGACGAAGGATTGTGTCTGTGCGTGTGTGTGCATGTACACACATGTTGGGGGCAGTGAGTATCTGTGTGGGGTTAAACCTCTTAATGTCTAGAAGATCCCACTCCAAACAGATGCTGCAGGCAGGCAGTGTGAAGGGTTTGGCTGGACTGTACATGCTCTGGCTGGGTGAGAGTGAGTTGAAGATCAGAAATACATACTTGTTTCAAGCTTAATTTTAAAATGCTGTCTTGGTTTGGGTGACAGGATTATGTCCTCTATATCTTGAAACAGGGCGGTCGAGGAGACAGAGAAACTGGCAGGAGAAATTTCCAAAATATTTAGTCATGTCCCTCCTTCTGGAAGCCTCCCTCTGCTCCTCAGTGACTGTTGGAATTCCACTTGGCCTCTCTTGCCAAGACCGAGTGATGAACAGAGGTGTCTGGTTGGGAGTTTATGGGCAAAGCTGGGATAATCAGATGCACAAGCACGGTGACTGAGAGCTTCTTTGAACATTTCAAGAGGCTGTTGGGGAATTTGAACCCCAGCACACAGCTGTGTGAGCCCTGAGCTGGGGCCCACTCTGAGACCAGGCTAGCCCCCTTTGCTTGCAGGTCAGACCAAGGCAGTGAGCGGGCACAGGGATCTGGAGGCCAGGTATCCAGCCGTCCCCTGAGTTCCCCTTGCTCCTAAATAGGGCCTCCTGGAAGTTCCCACCTCCCTGCATCTCACCACAGGCGTGGGCACTAATTCACCCCATGACTAGGTGCCTCCCGTGAACCAACTCCATTTTTAGAAACGAGTGAAAGGGAGATGGCTGAAGACACAATTGATTTAGGTGTTGTTTGACTACAGTGCCTTTGGGGGAAAAGAAAGCACAGACAAGTTCAAATGTATCCCCAAGTATTTGTTTGTTTGTTTTTGAGGTGGAATCTCACTGTCACCCAGGCTGAAGTGCAGTGGCATGATCTCAGCTCATTGCAACTTCCACCTCCTGGATTCAAGTGATTTTCCTGCCTCAGCCTCCCGAGTATCTGGGACTATAGGCATGTGCCACCATGCCTGGTTAATTTTTGGCAGAGATGGGGTTTCATCATGTTGGCCAGGCTGGTCTGAAACTCTGACCTCAGGTGATCTGCCCTCTTGGCCTCGAAAAGTGCTGGGATTATAGGGGTGAGCCTATAAATGGTCACTGTACCAGACCATTTACAGGGACACTAGTCCTTGATTGGTCCCCATTGATTGAATGAGCCCATCTGAAACACTCTGGCAAAGCATCTCAAGCCCTAGGAAAAGTAGCAGCAAAGGAGTGACAGGCACAGCAGTGACCCAGGGGTGATTGTCACCATGAGTTGCAGGACGGCCAGAGAGTCTGGTCTCAGGGCAGAGGCTACACTTGTACCCCACCTCCACCCCCACACCTGTGCAGCCTTGGGCAGGTTGCTCTACCTCTCCAGATTCATCTGAGAAAGGAAATGAGACCTTCCCCTCCTGAAGACAAAGGGCTGGGTAGGGTCTCTGAGGCTCCTCCCAGCTCTGAGGCTCCTCCCAGCTCTGAGGAATTTGTCAGTGAATTATACTCACTTTCCTTCTGAGCAACTGACTCTTGTTTCACTCCAGTTTAGCTCCTGAGGGATAGAGATTATTCAGAACCATGAGAGGTGCCATGCTTTCCTTAGAGAAAATGGAAGCAAATTTGTTTTAGTCTGTTTGGACTACTATAACAGAATGCCACAGATCAGGTACCTTATAAACAGCAGAAATGGATTTCTCACAGCTCTGGAGGCTGGGGAAGTCCAAGATTGAGGCTGTGTCTGATAAGAGCTCACTTTTTGGTTCATGGATGGTACCTTTTTGCTGTGTCCTCAATGTGGTGGAAGGGCGAGAGCTCTCTCTCAGGCCTCTTTTATAAGGGCAGTAATCCTATTCATGAGGGCTCCACCCATGACCTGATCACTACCTTGAAAGACTCCACCTCCTCATGTCATCACATTGGGGACTAGGCTTTTAACCTGTGCATTTTGGTGGGATGCAAACATTCAGACCATAGCAGAATCTAAGTGTATGTCACATGACCAGGCAGGGGAAAGGAGAAGGGGCAGAGGAGAAGGTAGGTGATAGGTGAGAATGAGAGGGAAGAGGAGAGGAAATAAAGAGAGGGGGAAGAGGATGGGGAGGAGGAAAGAGAGAGGAAGCATCCAGGATCCTTAACAGGGTTTGTCTGGATTGGGTAGTTCGATTGATGGAGCCCTGGGCCGATCAGTATTGGCGTCTTACTCAGTCTCTACCGATTGCTGATTTTTCTCTGATAGAGAAAACTGTTTGCAGATATGTACTATGGATCCCAAGGAGACCTCAGGGAGAAAGCTCAGATGACTATATGAATTCATTTCTAGCACCAGACAAGCAGCTCAAAGTGTGTCTCTGCATAGTCCTCAATCAGTGGCATGATCTTAATATAATACTAGTTATAGCTTCTAATTAATTGAACACAATGAACGAGATTCTCTGCAGCCCCTTAGTTAGCATTACCTCATTTAATCCTCACAATAACCCTATGAGATAAGTATACTTACTGTCCCCATTTTGGATCTGGCTTGTGTGAGTAACATATTGAAAGTCACTTAGCCAATAAGTAGCGACACCTGGATACACGTTTGTGTAACTGTAGAGTCCAAACTATTATTTATGACACACTGTGGGCTCCCTAAGCAAGGATTGTTGTCTCCCCCAAGGCCAAGCCCAGGCCTGACATAGCATAAATGCTCACTGAATGAATGAATGAATTATGGAAGGGTAATTAGGTCAATGATTGTAAGGCTGGTAAGAAAATTTATATCCTGTCCCAAGAATCAAATTGCTTTAGTAGATTTCCAAGGCAAGCCCTGAAAACAGAGAGGGTCTGTTCTTCAGCAATGTCCATGCATAAATGCAATTTTTTATTTTTCTGTCCATGCATAAATGCAATTTTTTATTTTTAGTTTTGCAACCCCAAAGGGCCCTGAGTTTCCCTTGTGAATGAGCTCAGCATCCTCAGGTTTCCAAGAGGAACCAACACTGCAGCTCCTCGGACCATGGTGGCTCTCTTCCCAGCCCACCCTTGCTGTGACCTACACCCCTGAGTTGTCCTCAAAGACACACTAAGAAAACACATTTCAGAAGGAAGGACGTAACGGATCCCAGGATCCAGTTCTGCGTCTGGTGTGGCCCCAAAGACTCTGTGTACAGAGTCAGAAATATGCTTCTCAGTTGACTCCATGGGATGCTGGTTTCAAAAGAGCTGTCATTCTTGTCTATGTACCACATATCTTGTTGTAATAGGCTCTTCTTTTCCAGAATTTTTATGTTTTCCCTGGCATTTTGTGGTTTGGTAATTGCCTACAAGAATAGTTCTATAACATAAATCAACAATGAAAACCAAATTACCCCTGCCCGCATCCTTTCATTCCTTTTTCATCTCTAATGATATTTGCTGTTTGATGACTAACCCAGACTGACGTAATTTATCAATTGATCTTGACGATGTACATTAGTGAATGCGTTCCGCAGGCCCCAGCAGGCCATCTTCCCTGTGGGCCACGTAGCTTTAGAAAACCTATTAGTGCAACAGAAATATCTAAAGCCCAGCCTTTTTGCTAAGAATATTAGAACCGGTGCTAATTACTTTATTAATCATAAAGTGAAACAGCAGTGCTATGTCGCCACAGCCATAAAAAAGTGGTTTTACGGCAAAAGTAGTTAAAGAGAAAGGACAGATTGGATTTATAATACTCAGCTGGAAAAAAAAAAGAAATTATGCATACCAGCAATTTTCTTTCTTTGGTTAAATGTTCATTAAATGTGTACCACTAAGAGCCATTTGTAACTAATTCCCTAGTGGATCCATGTTCTAAGAGAATTTATTTTAAAATACAAATTAAAGCTTAAATTTGCATTTCTATTAAAAATAGTTATAATGAGTCAACATGTCTCCTGAGAGAAAGGAGAGGTGGAGATGTGCTGATGAGAGGAATCCTGTCACTGAAACCTGGAGGCCATCCTAGCATTGGGGATTTAGGCTGTGCTGCAGGTGCCTGTCACCATTAAGGGCAGCGGAATTCAGAGGCTGTGGTCCAGGTTAAAGCCCAGAGGCAGCCACTGTCTGAAGACAGGGACACCAAAATGACCAAGACCATCATTTAGGGTGATGTTTACATTTCCATTGTTAGGTTAGATATTTTGTTTTCTTTAATGTCAGTATTGTCTCTGAATAAATAAAAAAATTTTGAGTTTCTGTATGAAAGCCAAGTATGCTTGGCTTTCACACACCTTGCGATAAAAAAAAAACCTAGGATTCATCAACATTTCACTTTCTGTTACTGATTAAAGCCACATGCGTGCGCACGTCTGCATACGATTAGATGGAAGAGAGAACATTAATGTTTGTTGAGTGCTAATACATTTCAGACAGTTTATACATTAATCTATTAACAACAATCTCATTTAATATTCATAACAGGTGTGTTATAGGTGGCCTATCTCCTGTTTATAGAAAACTGAGGTGCAATAATCTCTCTCTGAAGGTAACTCTGTTAGTGACAGATCTGGAATTCTGACTCAAGACTCCAGATCCCAAAATCCATGCTCTTTACCCTATACCAGGGCATTTCCAACTAAAATACAAGACAAAACTACTAAGTGCTGAGTGCAGGCCGATTTCACAAAGCAAAATGATGAAGTAGGTAATACTGTCCTCATTTTAGCACTGGACACTCAAGAGTTGTCAGGGTCACACAGTGAGTGTGTGAATTCTAACCCAAATCTGTTTACAGGGAATCTAGGACCCGTTCTCTAGGGTCTCAGTATCCTCTTCCATCAGATAATTTCCAGCCCTAGGAACTTTCTCCTTGTATTAAATCTCTCCTGGCTCAAAGTTAAATTATTTTGCTTTGTCCCCTCTACCATTTTTTTTTTTGAGACAGAATCTCTTGCTGTTGCCCAGGCTGGAGTACAGTGGCACAATCTTGGCTCACTGCAACTTGAACTACCTCTCGGGTTCAAGTGATTCCCCTGCCTCAGCCTCCTGAGTAGCTGGGATTACAGGTGTGTGCCACCACGCCCAGCTAATTTTTGTATTTTTAGCAGAGACAGGGTTTCACTATGTTGGCTAGGCTGGTCTCGAACTCCTGACCTCAGGTGATCCCCCCCCACCTCAGCCTCCCATAGTGCTGGGATTACAGGCGTGAGCCACCACGCCCGGCTTGCTTTGCCTTTTATCAACAGAGAAAATACCACCATCCTTCAGGTAATCCTATCCACATAGTGTGAACTCTTCACATTACCCTTCAATGGGTTAAACAATCCCAAATTACTAAGTTTTCTCTTGGTGAAGACAATATTCCTAGTTACTTCTGGCCACACAGAATACAAAGAAACTAGACCAAAGAAACTGGCTCATAAAATAGAACATGCCTCAACTGGGGCTAGTGTTGTTTCAAATGAAGAGAATGTGGAATTGAGGACTCACTCAGGTGAAGCTCTACCATGGAGCAGGCCCCTATGAGATGTTGGCTCTTTCCTCTCTCTTCGAAAGGGCCCACTGGCCCAGGATATGAGGCCTGAGAGGTTCCTATAGGATGATAGGGTGGATATTTTGATAAGCAGGTAACTTTAGGAAGATGTGTAACAGATCTTAGGGACTGGTGTTCTAGAACAGTGGTCCCCAACCTTTTTGGCACTAGGGACCCATTTTGTGGAAGACAGTTTTTCCATGGATGGGGGCAGGGGATGGTTTCAGGATGAAACTGTTCCACCTCAGATCATCAGGCATTAGATTCTCATAAGGAGTGTGAAACCTAGATCCCTCACATGTGTTCCCAATAGGGTTCGTGCTCCCAGTGGAATCTAAAGCTGCTACTGTTCTGACAGGGGGCAGAGCTCAGGTGGTGATGCTTTCTTGCTCGTCTGCCACTCACCTCCTGCTCTGCGACCCAGTTCCTAACAGGCCAGGGACCAGCATGGTTCCATGGCCCAGAGGCTGGGGACCCCCTGTTCTAGAGCAAAACTAAATTGGAAAGTAAGACAAAGAGATCAAAACAGGTATGTAGCAATAACTGGAGTACAATGTAGGGCAGAAATTAAAGAGTACATATTCAAGCAAGGATTACTTTCCTATTCCATGATTACTGAGCCATTCGGATCCTTAACGTCCTGTATGGATGTGATAGGTCCCAGGGCCTGGGTTAAGCTTGAGGCAGAACCAACTGTATAATTTGTGGGGTGTAGTACAAAATGAAATTGCAGTTTCCTTATTCAAAAGCTAGACAGAAGTGCTGCTACAGGTTCCAAAATATTAAACTTTTTCTTTTCTTTCTGGTTTCTTTCTCTATTATGCTTTAAAAAAATTTTCTATTTGTTACTGCACTTCCTCAGGCATGGGGATATTTGCAAGGGCCAGTATGGACTCTCCCAAGTTCTTGGGGACCCATATTTGTAACTTCACAGTGTGGCCCACTAGCTTCCAGGACAGGACATTATCTGTCAGCCTCCAGATAGATGCACTCTGCCCATCCAGGTCATGGAAGTCAGCCCTAACTCACAAAGATGGGTGACTCTCAAGGGATCGCAACTTCCACACTGAGAAGCGTTTGGGACCTGGGTAGGCAGAGGCTCATACTTGCCTGGTTAGGTACTGAACAGCCATAGTATTGCCAGCCTGGAATGAGGACAGCTGCCAGCCAGGGATGGAGACAGCTGCCACCATGCCTTGCCCTGAGACACCCCTGAACCTTCCCGCATCCTTGTCTGTGCACAGGCTCTCACTGGAGGCAAAGAGTGATGAGAGAATGACAGCTTGCACCCTGCCCCATCCCCAACCTACATGATCTCATTGATGCCCCAGGCAGTGGGCAGGATCCATTGCAGGGTGGGGTTGGGGAGGTGGGGTGAGGGCAGGACACCAAGACTAGGAGGCAGTGAAGAACCCTTCCCAGGGAACAGGGAGATTGTGGTGGTGGGGCCTGAGTGTGAAACAAGGCTCCCAGATCCTGGTGCATTCTTCACTTTCCCATCGGGAATAAGAATTCAAAGATAAGAATTTCAAGATGGTGATCTTAAGAGCATTCCTCGCCAAGCCCAGACCTCTAGATACCTGCACTGATGTGTGACCTCAGCCAGCCTTGATTTGAGGTGCAGCCTCAGTGGCTCCAGCATAGATACTGGAAAACTGTTGGGCTGGAACGCCAGGCAGTCACAGGGGTTTGCATTTGTAATTCAACATTTCTATTTATATGTGCCTTTTTTAAGTGCTCCCTGGCCTTTTATTAACTCGGTGTGTCATCTTGTCCAGGGATTTCATTCTCTATTAATACTGGTTCCGTCACTGTTTAGGTATCTGACTCTGGCCAGACTCTACTCCTTGGCTGCTTCTTTTAGTTCTCATTCTTTGTGATTCTGCAAATTTAGAGAGTGTTAAAGCCTCACAGTAGATATTAAGACAAACAGCATCATACAGGGTAGTTCCCCCCTGTCCACTGATCTGTCTGGCTTCTGTGTTTAAATAAAAGGCGCTGGCAGTGTTGCCAAATCCTTCACTCACCCTATGTAACATTTTAGATCATGTTGCAGGAAAGGGAGGCCCCAGTGTCCAGTTATTGATTAACTGGGGAGGAAAAAAAATGGCTTTGCCTCATTTCTTATTAGGTAGCAATCCACGTATCTTTCCAGTAAGCAGCATGACACTTCAGGGGGCTCTGAAAGACATTTGACACTCTGACACCAGAGAGCCAAGGCCTGGGAACTGTGGCCAGTAGTGTGTGTACCCAGGAAGCAGCAGACGAACACAGCATCTGACAGTTCTGCCATCCCTGGCTGTGTGACTGTAGGCTAGTCACTTTCCCTCCCTGGGCTTCAGTTTCTCCATCTTTAAAATAAAGAGATTGGACTAGGTCATCTCCAGGGTTTCATCTGGCTCCAAAATCTGAGATTTTATGACTGAATTTACAAGTTCCATCTTCTCAGGGGCCTCCAGTCAAGTCATTCTGGGGATCACAGTCTTTTATAATCTCTGAAGCTTCACTTCTCAAAACTGCTCAGAGCCGGCCAGGTGCAGTGGCTCACACATATAATTCCAGCACTTTGGGAGGCCGAGGTGGGTGGATCACCTGAGGTCAGGAGTTCGAGACCAGCCTGGCCAACATGGTGAAACACTGGCTCTACTAAAAATACAAAAAATTAGCCGGGTGTGGTAGCGGGTGCCTGTAATCCCAGCTACTTGGGAGGCTAAGGTAGGAGAATCGCTTGAACCTGGGAGGCAGAGGTTGCAGTGAGCCAAAATGGCACAGTTGCACTCCAGCCTGTGCAACAAGAGTGAAACTCTGTCTCAAAACAAAAAACAAAACAAGCAAACAAACAAAAACAGCTTAGAGCACAGTTCCCAGCCTGTTAGAAAGAGGAGTGGGATTGAGGTGTACATGTCAGGTGCCATCATAAATGCACACGAATGGGAAATGGACCCAATGACTCAGAGCTCGCCTAAGACCCCAGCCCATGTCTTCGGACAAGACTGGCATTGCTATTCTTGCCCCTTCAGGCGAGGGTGTTCTGCAGCTCATTGCTGAGTTCACTACTGGAACAACGCAAAGAAGGCAACAGTTAATTATACACTGAAGAAGCTCCTTCACATGAACCTCTGCTCAGCTCTCTTTTCATACCCTCTGAAAAGACATAATCATCCATTATAGTCATCACCAGCTTTGTTACTTTGTGTGCCTGTAATTGGCACTTTTCTTTCAGACAGTGAGGTATAGTGGAAAATATGCTCATTGAAGAGCGGGCAGCCTGGTGTTGTGGTTCTGGGCATATTAATACTCCAATGTGTAACCCTGAGTTAGTCCCTTCACCATTTTTGGGTCTTGGCCATCCAACCAAGAGGAGGGGATTAGAGCGGATCTAGCTAAGCTCTGCTTCTGCCAGACATTCCGTTACTTTCTCCCCAGATGTCCCAATTAGCATGCTGGTTATCATGGGAGACATGGAAAAGTAAACATGTGCTCTAGTCCTGGCCCTCAGAAAGTGCTCATGGTTGGGGACCAGGTAGAAATGGAGAAGTACGTCATCGTATAGTTCTTCTAGGGCTACAGGAGTTTACAGCAGGAAAATTGAATTTGCTAGCTGGGACAAGACAGAAGAGGCCATCCTGGCTCCACCAGAGAGTCTCATGTTGGGGGATAAGGGTGGCAAGGCTGAAAGGAAGGGAGAAGTCAGATTAACTACAAAGGCAAAAGAGTTTGGACTTCATCAGCAGTAAGGGACCATTGTAAACATTTGACTCGTGGAGTTACAGCATAAGATAGACTCCTTAGAAAATGTGGCACCGAGGAATGCATTTGGCTGCA
The DNA here is from genome assembly GCA_036589455.1 of Ateles fusciceps. Taxonomy (NCBI): domain Eukaryota; kingdom Metazoa; phylum Chordata; class Mammalia; order Primates; family Atelidae; genus Ateles; species Ateles fusciceps. The sequence goes on along the minus strand of JAZHEH010002554.1, from coordinate 12,132,651 downwards.
CCAACCACCATAGTCTAAACACATCTGGGAAGATTTTTTTCTATATAACAAGATATCAGGAGGTGGCAGGTACTGGTGTTGGCTTAGCAGTCAGGGTTACTGCGACATTAGAATGTAGACATTCTGATGCCAGGGTTATTTCTGCAGTTTCCTTAGCCTTTTACTCATGGTTGCAAGACGGCTGCTATGGCTCCTGCTCATGTCTCCATATAAGTCAAAAGAGAAAAAAGAGAAAAGATGGGGGGCCGGGGGGAAAGAGTGACTGCAGGGAGGGTTTGCAGCAGGTAAGTCATTCTTTTTTCTTCTTCCTTTGATACATGGCAATTATGGGTAAAGTCATTCTTTTTATATCACAAAAAACTTTCAATGAAGCTCCCAATCCCAGAGCCCCTAAAACAAAATAAAACTAGATTTCTGATTTTGTCCTAAGAGCCATAGCTTGGCCACATAACCAATAATATAGGGGTGGAGTGAGGTGGGGAGTGGTGTCATCCAGCCAAATGCTTTCAATAAATGCTTGGCACCACCTTATCCCACCCTTGGTAAAATGAGATGAAATGAAATGACTCCCTCTTCCTAGTGTTTGGGTTGTAGTCAGTTAGCTGTTTATTTCTACCTTTTACAGGAAGATAGGTGGGCACGGTAGCAAACTGGAGAGCACATAGGTAGCTACATAGCTGCACCTAGCCATTGGCACAAACCACAGCATGCAAGATGGTGAGCTTCTGGTAACAGTTTTTTTTTTTTTTTTTTTTTTTTTTGAGATGGGAGTCTCACTCTATTGCCCAGGCTGGTGTAATCAAGGCTCACTGCAACTTTTGTCTCCTGGATTCATTCTTCAATGCAAAGAGACTTTTCAGCCTCTTACAGAAGTCATTCCCAATCCTGCTTTCCCTCGCAGCCTCCTATTACACATTGCGATTAATTTTTTTTTAAACATTTTTTGGTAGCTAACTGTGAGCATCTTAAGAAACTTCCCACCTTTGTGTCTGGAGCATTAGGTTCCATGCTGGGTTCACAGTGATCATTCATTCATGACTGTGGGTGTGAATGCAGCGAGGACAGCTCCGATGGGGGAGCTCCCTGCCTCTATTACTTTTCTCAAATAACCAAATGCCGGATGTGTTGGCCAGAATGTGTGTTAATATCCTGGCCTGATTCCAGCATATTTCATAGCAGCCATTAAAGAATATATTCTTAGGTTTGCACTTATAAAACTTTATTGGCTTAATCCATTTATTATCATACATTTGAAGTGGAAGTCTTGAAATACAGCCTTAGCTATACTTAGCTGCACCTACCCGTTGCTACAAACCACAGCAGGCAAGATGGTGAGCTTCTGGCAACAGTTTTTTTTTTTGTTTGTTTTTTGAGATGGAGTCTCGCTCTGTTTCCCAGGCTGATGCAGTCAAGGCTCACTGCAACTTTTACCTCCTGAGTTCAAATGACTCTTGTGCTTCAGCCTCCAGAGTAGCTGGGATTATAGGTGTGCACCACACACCCAGCTAATTTTTGTATTTTTGTGGAGATGGAGTTTCACCATGTTGGCCAGACTGGTCTTGAACTCCTGCGCTCAGGTGATCTGCTCACCTCAGCCTCCTAAAGTGCTGGCATTATAGACATGAGCCACTGCGCTTGGTGACTGGCCACAGATTCAATTACTTTACCAGCTCTGAACAACCTCTATCCATGGTAGATAACTGTAGTGGTTTTTGCTCTTTCTTGAATGACTATTAAAAAAAAAATTCTTAGTTTGGTCAAATAACGTGCCTTGCTTCATAATTTTACTTCATCTCAATTGAGCTTATTCTATTAAAGAGCAGGAAGTCCTTTGAATTTCTATTTCTGGACAGGTTTCTATGGGAGTCTTTTTAATTTTTTTTCCTGCTGCCTTTTCCCCTTTATCTCTACAAGTTCCTGTTCTATAAAACTGGTCATTTTTACTGACCATTACTACAGGCTGAATTTTTCCCTATAAAACCTAATTCTGTAATCTGGGAGCAATATACATTGCTGATGTGATTTTTATTCCCTTCTCTCCTTCTGAGACTAGAAGAGTAGTCTTTCTTTTGTAGATTTATGGTGAGGTCTTGTACTCAGCACTCTCATGTTGCAGGTGATTTTTCTGACTATAATGGACCATTTTACAGCCTTATGGTTTGCCTATTTCTCAGTGAATTTAATATTCTCTCCAATTTGTGAGCTAAATGTTAACTCCTGAGTTTTTTTTTATTAATCGAGTGCTATTATAAGATCCATGTTTCTTTATGTCTAGAGCCTATGGACTGTAATTACTGCACGTAAAGATCATGCACAGATTCTTATATGCAAATTAATCTCACTATGCTATGCAACTGGTCCTTGCAGAGTTGTGCCTCATGAAGTGACACTGTAACCTCATGTGCTTTCTAAATTGATGGCCCGAATACAGCAATGTCCTCCCTCCCCACCCTACCCTACCGGTGGCTGTCTCCATGGTAGAAGGAAGATAGCATACATCCTACAGTTGTAGATTTTAAAAGGGAAGCATGAAAAAAATAAAACTGACCCTTGTGAGATTCAGTTGTTTACAGAATAGGTTTTTGTGGTCTGATCTCTGCCTCTGGATGCCCTGGGGGGTAGCAGTAAAAGGAAGCCTTGGGCTGGAGGGAGAAGCACAGCTCCCCAGGTACTCATATAGTCATATATTCTCTCTCGTTTGCGGTCAGATATATTTCTACCTAACTGTGCTGACATACAGCCCCAGCACAGAATTTCATGTTTCTTTGTGTTCAGGGAACAATGATTTAGGTTAGCTGGGATTAACCCACTGTTGAACCTCGGCAAGATGGGTTCCAAGTCTCTCAATGAATTCAGGGATCACTGGCAGCTTCATGAATGGGATTCGTTGCCTGATGCATGAGCTCCCAATGTGTTCTTCGAGATTGTGCTCTGGGGGTTTCTGTGAGGGGGGAGCCCTCCCATTGCCAGCCTGCTCACAGACCACACAGGCACTCACAGCCCTGCCTTATGGAAGCATCTTACAATTTTTAAAAAGTCCTTTCTGCAGAAAGCCCAGAGCCTGCATGTTTTAACTCCCAAGTGGCAGCAGGCTTATTTTGATAGTTGGAGCCAACGTTCACATCTGTATAAAACAATATTCACTGGACAATGAGGAATATGCACAAAATCATCAAGATAAGCAGTAAAGGCAGATTTTGAGAGCCTCCATCTAGAATTGTTAAGCCTTTCTTCTTTTCTTTTGAAAAAGGGATAGAAGGAAGAGCTTTGCATCTAATATAATTAGTCCTTTTTGGAGAAATGTGTGAATGGGCTACTACTGTCAGTCCAGATAGGTATCATTTAATGTCCATTCATCTTATTTCTCTTCAGTAATATGTCAGTCTCCCTTGTTCTCCACGCACATTATTCAAGTTGAAAAACGCTTAATAGATTCTTGTTGTTCTTTGTACTTTTTTCATTGTTCTAGGTCTGTGCTGATACTGACACAGCAAGTCTATGATTTGGGGGAAAAGGAGGTAAGGAGGAGAGAACCAACATGCATTGAGCACCCATGATGTGCTAGGCTTTATACCCATCATCTTATTTAATCTTCCCACATTTAAGATGTGATGATGTCATCCCCCACTTTTGACTGAAGACACCACAGTTGAGACAGCTCTCGAAAGGGACCCCAGATCTTGCAGAGGTTAGAGACAGAGTTTAGAGTCTGCCTCAACACACCTCTGACAACCCCATGTGGCCTAAAAGGGAAAGCATTTAATTTAGTATTCATAGTGATCTATTTCATTTGTTTATACTGACTTACATATGTCAATTGCTATATCTTAGACAATGACATTTTATTTTGGTAGTTTATAAGCCTCATCCTTCAAATACTGAAAAAGAAAAAAAAGAAATGCTCAAACAAGCTTTGAAAGTGTATTCATGGTCTTTAGCTCCTAGATCTTTCTGTGACTTCTAGCTCATCAATTTCTTAATGTGGCGGGGGAGCTTCCGCAGTTGGGTGGAAATAGGGTTACCAGGAGTCCTACTGATTTCGGGCCACACAAACCTGTCACTACTTCCTCAGAGGATAGTCTTAAGAACAAAACACTCCCCTGGGTTTACCTAGATGGTGGTATTCAGGGTAAGGGGGAGATGGGATGGGAGTAGGATGCCCAGGCTTCTTTGGGACAAAACTATGATGCTAGAGTGAGTGGATAAGGTGGCACATGTGCTCGTACTCAGGTTCCCTCCCCAGACTTATGACTATCTCAGATGCTTGGGCTCCATCTGCCTCTCACTCTATCTGGTACATGTGCCCATTCACTTGGGCTTACCCCTACCCATGCTTCAGCTCATAAGTAGATTATCTCTAGATTAAATGACATGCTTGACTCTCATCTGCCACCAGTTGATGCAATCAGTGATTAATTAGGCATCTACAGTCTGGCGAATGACAACAGTGGGTTAACATTTAGAATGGACCTTCCTCCTGTCCTGTTTTGGTCCTTAATTGTCTGTTTTGGTTCATCTTAAGCACCAAACCAAGGCTGGGCATGGTAGCTCAGGCCTATAATCCCAGCACTTTGGGAGGCTGAGGCTGGTGGATCACCTGAGGTCAGGAGTTCAAGACCAACCTGGCCAACATGGTGAAACCCCGTCTTTACTAAAAATACAAAATTAGCTAGGTGTGGTGGTACACGCCTGTAATCCCAGCTACTCGGGAGGCTGAGGTAGGAGAATCGCTTGAACCGGGGAGGCAGAGGCTGCAGTGAGCTGAGATCATGCCACTCTACTTCTGCCTGGGCAACAGAGCAAGACCCTGTCTCAAAACAAACAAACAAACAAAAACAAAACAACCCACCAATTAAAAAAAAAAAAAAAAACAAGCACCAAGGCCAGATGAAGCTGTAACACATCTAGCTTCATCCACAGACATGTGTAAGTATTCTCAATGGAGTACAGTGGATGGGCACACCCATAGGACAGCTCTGGGTGCAGCTGAGTTTGACTACCAGAGAAGTGTGGGGTAAATACTATTAAGATGAGCTTGATGCTGCTTGATGGAGCCGAGTGAGTGGTACCATATGGCAAGGCTGTCATCACGAATAGCAGCAGCTGGGTTAGGAATAAAAGGTGTCTCTGTGTGCAGCAGCACAGGGGAGGGGAATTTGAAAGACATCACAAAATCCTCTGGGGGAAAAGAAACAGAAATGGAGTCAAAATGCTGCTGCCCCTTTTCTTTCTCACCGTTGTCTCTGCTGGGAGCAGAAACAAGAGTCCTTGCGGTCAAAACACAGCTGGCTTTGTCTTTCCCTTACGATTGCGGCCACACTGCTCTTCCTAAAACAGGTGGAGACTCCCTTGCCTGTGTTTTGCATGTCAACTTTAGTGGGTGACATAGATCGGAGGGTAGGTTGCCATGAGGAAGTCCTCAGGCATAATGTGGTTGATGAATCGGGAAGGTCTGAATACGTGGCTATGAAGGAAGGCAGGGGAGCAGAGGGGAGGCTGCAATGTATGTGTTGAAGTGCTGGGTATCTCTGAGTTTCCCAGAGCAGGGACTTGAAGTTGGCTCATCTGTAAGGCAGAGGTAAAAGCTCAGAGAAAATCATACTATGGGCTCTTCCATGCTCCTTGGAATATTGTAACCTGGCTGGCATCTGGATAAAATGAGCTGCCTTCTGCAGAAGGAGTAGCTGAAGCAGAGCTGTCATAAAAAGCCACATGTAGCCAGGGCAATGTGTGTAGAGGGAGGAGGTGGGGATTTTCCTGCCTGAGAGCCTACTCTGGGCCCACCTGCATTGCCTTGGCAACGGTGATGGGGGAGGGATTTATAGGCTCATTCCTACGTGAGTACCTTAGGTCTTTTTAAATTCCTGCTGGCTTCTCTAGCTACCCACCGCTTTTGTGAATCACTGCACGGGGCTCTGGGAGATGCTCTGTCACAGTCTGAGCCTTGACACAGCTCAGGGAATGCAGAGAGGTTCCGAGGGACTCGGGGAGCAGCTTTTCAACATTTTGCCTTGGTCTCTGGAATGTCAGTTCAAGGGCCTAGATAGAAAAAGCAACTTGAAATGTGATTGCTCACATCCCCTTCATTCACCCAAAATGTGAAGGGCCTTCTAAACAGCTCAGTGAGGTGTAATGCACTCAGAAGGTCGGAGTTTCTGCTCTGAACTGTTTATCAGTGCCACCTTGGGTGAGCTGCAGGTTAGTTTCCTGTCCCTAATCTGGTCTCTCTTTAAATATGAGCACTGGATGACCTGGCTACAGTGGGCCTATCCACTTCAGAATGTTGTGTGCTCTGATTGGATTTTAATTTGGTTAACCATGGCTGGCTTAAGGGCACAGCACCTGTCCTGATTACCGTCGCCAAGAACTTACAAAACCAAGCCAAGCTAGCTGCCTTGTCAGTGCCAGCCAACGGGAGTCGAGATTCAGGTCTCAAACCAAATTTGGTGCCAAAAATCCAAATACACTGAACCAAGTGCTCACTTCCCAAATTGCATTAAAAAAACCCAACACCCCCAGCACTTGTCCTAAATGCAGGTGATGCTTATATCATCCCACTAGAATGAACCTGGGGGACAGGCAGAGCTGGGTCTGAATGTTCGCTGATGCATCTCAGGGCCTAGCACTGAGCATGGCAGAGAGGAGGTGCTCTCGGAGGATCTGGTCTCTGGAAAGCTCCGTCATGAGGTTGTCCCACGGAGAAGCATGGAGTCTGTTGTCATTGGCACATTTTAAAGATGGTAACATTCCATGGTCAATAAGAATAGCTCATGTTTATTGAGCTCTAAACTGTGTGTGGCATCATTGTAGGTGCATAATTTAAGAAAAGATTTTTCTTCTATGGAAGTTCCACATGCACAGAATTTTAAAAATCAAATTGTAAAAACACCAATCTTCACTCTCCTCCAATTTTCTGTTCTCTGGAAGCAACCATTTTCAACTCCTTTGGTGCATTTTTTTTGGCATTAACCTTCATATCTTTATAGAGTATACTTGTCTTGCTACTTATTAGGATTTCTTGCCTGTAAAGTGAGGATCTAGCTCCCTTTTACTTCTTTGCCATCAGGACACACACGCACGCACGCGCGCACACACACACACACACAACATACTCCTCACAAACTCCACAAACATAGCCCATGAACACAGCCCCCAACACACACCATGCACACAAACACAGCCCCCTCACAACCCCCAAATACACTACACACACCAAACATACACACACCCCCACATACTTTCTGGACCTTTTGTGGCTACAATAGTCATTGTTTGCATTTTACAGATATGTAGATGTTCTATACAACTGACTCATGTAGTAAACTATGATTACTTTCCTTTGCTGCATAATCTTTCTTTTTCCGGAGTTCATAATTAGCTTGGGTTTTTCATCTATGCCTATGTGTTTGTGCTTCAAACTCTGATTTTTCACTAAGTTGACCTCAGACTCTCCTCCAGTTGCAGATCTCTCAATATTTTTCAGGCAGTTAGGTATTCTCATAAATTTCATCATTAAAAAATATTCAATCCCCTTTCTTGGTTTTGTTTTGTAAGGTGGGACATAACAATTTTAGCTTTTATCTAATGGTCCCATGAGGACAAATCAATTTGTAAGGTCCCCAGACCTGTAATTCTGAATGAGAGTTGGTCTACATTCACATATTATTCTGTTTAATGTTGAAATTTTTTTGTCCATCTGCCTCTAACACCTCCTAGAACTTTCTACTGTAAGACCTAGCTGCAAAAACACTTGTGTCTTACAAGCTATAAGTATAAAAGCATATGTATCCTGCCCACTTCATCCTCCTGTCAGCCCACATATACTGTGTCTTTTCAATCTAAATAAGTTAGAGCTAAATTGGAAATTCAAATTTGGCTGGGCATGATGGCTCATGCCTGTAATCCTAGCACTTTGGGAGGCCAAGGTGGGAGGATCGCTTGAGCCCAGGAGGTTCAGACCAGCCTGGGCAACACAGCGAGGCTCCTGTCTCAATAAAAATAAAGTAATTTTTAAAAAGAAAATAAAACTCTTAATATACATATCACATTTGAGGTACTTGCTACCACTGTCGAGGAGTGACATTCTGGCATGGGGTTTGATTCTGGAGTGTAAAATGGCTTGTGCTCTATCTTAAATGCTATTTGCCATCCAAAATGTATAAGATCACCCTTGGAGCCATAGGATTTAGTAACTTTCCCAGAATCCTCTCAAAGGTAGGGATTAAATGCACTTTGGATTAGGATATCATGAGGCAGAGCAGCATTCTGGGTGAGACTTAACCCAGTGGCATCCTAAAGACTAGAACCTTGGTCGGAGAGAATATAAGAAGGAATACAGGAAACCTGTGTCAATAAGGCTTTCTTCTTTGACATTCAGGTCCTTCTCTTTATTCTCAAGCCACCCATCAAGCATTATTCTCATGTTTGTCTTAGTGAGACAAATGCTTTCAAATTAGCCAGATCATTGTCTCACTAAGACAAGCAATTTAGATTTCAAGACTGACTTCTGTCTCCACTTTCACCCTACCCCCAATTTTTCCCTCCCTCTTTCTTTCCTTCTTCCTTTCTCTTCCCCCATTTCCTCCTCATATGCCTCCCCTCCCTTCCTCCCTTCCTCCCTCCTCCCTCCTCTCCTCCTTCCTTCCTTCCTTCCTTCCATCCTTTCTTCCTCCTTCCCTCCCTCCCTCCCTCCCTCCTCCCTCCTCCCTCCCTCCCTCCCTCCCTCCCTCCCTCCCTCCCTCCCTCCCTCCCTCCCTCCCTCCCTCACTCCCTTCCTCCCTCCTCCCTCCCTCCCTCCCTTGCTCCCTTCCTCCCTTCTCCCTCCCTCCCTCCCTCCCTTCCTCCCTCCCTTGCTCCCTTGCTCCCTCCCTCCCTCCTTTTTTCCTTTCTTCTTCCTCTCCTCTTCCTCCTCCTCCTTTCTGTCTTTCACATGGATGTGAGAGTAAAATCATACTTGGGCTAAAATCTGTGGTTGGCTGGCTGTATGACCTTGAGAAGTCTACAGAGGCTCTCTAACCATTTTTTCATCTATAATATGGGGCTAATAAGACAACCTGTCAATTATGAGAATTCAACAAAGTTATGCATGAGAAGTACCTGGTACAGGGCTTGCTATATACTAATTGCAGAATAAATGGCTTCATAATAATAATGTCTTAAAACATTCACCTCCAAATTCAATGCTGCTTAAAAGAGATATCCCCATTCTAGGAAATGTTGGCAGTATTTACCATATGACTCCATCTTTGAGCTCTTTGGAATATTTCAATAGAATAAAATGTTGGTTTGGTTCCGAGAATATATTTTGGTCCAGTTTTATTCTGGCTTAATTATTTTAATAAATTTATAGATTTTGCTTGGGTTCATATTATGGAAATGTAAAATTGAGGCTGGGTTTGGGGCTTTTTATTCTGGTGTTTTAGATATTAAAATCTTGGATTCAAAGGCTGCCATGGGACTCCTACCCTTCTACTGAAGCTCAGAATAGAACACCCAGGGACCTATGAAATAACAGACTTCTGGCAGCTGGGACAAGATACTGCTCAGGTTAAGTGGCACAGAAAGGGTTTGATGAGTCTGTTACCTGATCTCACAATGCCATAGTTATCTGAAACAAACAGTTCATGTGCCCATTGGTAAAGAGCCTCTTAATGTGGCTTCTCGTTGGCAGAATTGCATCTAGTGCTCACCTGTCAGTGTGAATGGCTGCAGTAGCTGACAGGAAAGATGATGGGGAGGAAGCGTTTCACGGCTTTTATCCACAGCAGCACATCTCAGGGAGGCTGCTGTGCGTCATCAGAGGTCCTGAGTCTGGGTGCTCTGTGGGCTTTTATCTCAATGAAGCACTTGAGGCTGTTCAGGGTGCTTGAGGAGAGAGAGGTGAGTGGTTGTCAAGGCAACCTCCTTTTGATTCATTCACGGAATGGAGGTTGGAGTATGTAAGAAAGCCCCAGGAATAATGATTGCAGTGGAACTACCCACATCTATCCAGTTCAGGAAATCTGGGCACTTTAAAGAAGAAATAAGATGAGAATATATACAGCCAGGCTTACCTGGTGTCTGCATTTTCTTCTGTGGGTTTGAGCTAAAGAAACTGGCTCAGAGAATAATGTCCCATTACACTCCATGATGTCACAAATGGCTGCTGTTGCTATGACAGTTTGCAGAAAACACTTCATGTAAGTTCTCTTCTGGGCAAAATCCTAAAGATGTGATAGCTGACTTTCCCTAGAATATTTTAATGGCCTCTGCTGGGTGCAGTATCTAGCATGTTCTGTGCCTGCATTTTACTTACTTATTCATTCAGCCATTCATTCAACAAATGCTGGCTGAATATCTACTATGTGTCAAGTTTTGTGCCCACATGAAGCTTATGTTGAACAAAATATGTGTTGGTGAATGTGGTGCTGGTATCATGTGCTCTGAACACAGGCAGGAAGGATGCCTGGGTACCTGGGGGAGCCCTAGAGAATGTATGTCAAGGAGGCAGCTTCCCAAGCGCCTTCACCACGATAGCCCAACAGAAACGAAGCCCTGTTGTTCTTCCTTGAAACACTCTCACGCTGCTCCTTCTCTCAATCCAGAGCGTCTGTCCTGGGCGGTCTTTATCAATTTATGGGCAGGTTGTTGAAAGAGCCTGCGAATGGGTCTTCCTGACTCCCATCACTAACCCATGTAGTTCACCATCTGCTGTCCCAACCGACACATTTTCCTTAGACACAATTTCCCTGAGAACCATCTTGATGGACCATCAAGGCTCATTATCTGTCTGGCTCCAATGAACACCTCTGGTTTTATTCCTTAATTCAGCTGCCATTTCTGATATGTTCATTTCTTCACTGTGCCTAGGATGGACCTCCCAGCTCTTTATCATGTAGTCCAACCTGCTTGGGATACCCTCTTTCCCCTCCTCATCCCCCAAATCACTGGCCCTGTGCCACTACCCCCACTGCTGCCCATTGCCAAAGGCTCAGCTGAGCCTCCTGCATATGGCCAAGATTGCTGGTTATTCTCCAATAATCATTCTGTCTCTTCCACGGTGATAGAATTTTAGCTGGGAATGTGATTGGCCAGAACAAAGACCACAAGTCCCAGTTTCTCTAGCAACAAAACAAGATCATTGATGAGCAACTTTGGGCAACTTCTGGATCGTATTCTTTTGTTTTTGAGATGGAGTTTCGCTCTAGTTACCCAGGCTGGAGTGCAGTGTCGCGATCTCGGCTCACCACAACCTCCGCCTCCTGGGTTCAAGCAATTCTCCTGCCTCAGCCTCCCGAGTAGCTGGGACTACAGGCATGCGCCACCATGCCCAGCTAATTTTTGTATTTTTAGTAGAGACGGGGTTTCACCATGAAGGGAATCCTCTTTCCTTTCCCCTTTCTGGGACTGGGATGTGGACAGGGCTTGAACTCACTAAGCTATGTGCATGCACATCTGTACACTAAGAAGGCAGAGAATCACAGGAAGGGACGGAGTCTCCAACAGCATGGAGCTGTCATAGAAGCTCTATGCTGTATCATCCCTAGGTGCTTACACTTAGACACATGGGACTAATCACTTCCGATGTGTTTAAGCTTTTTAGAATTTGGGTTTCTGCTACAGCAGCAGAATTTCACATCTCCTCCAGGAAGCCTTTCTCTGGCTTTTCCCTTCTTGAAACTCACCATGACCATAAAGTCTGATGTGTATTCATTTTCCCTTTATTGCTTTCTTATTCATCTTCTCTTACCAGCTAGGCTTTAGGAGAGGGGCCAAAAATTATACTGTGTAATTTATAAGTGCCAATGAATACACTTTGATGTGGCTGAAAGAACACTGAGCTAAAAATGAGAAGATCTGGTTTCTAGTGTTTCTGGACACTAACATGCAGTATATATTTGGGTAGATGCCTTCATCTTTCTGAGGCTCAGTTTTCTCAGTGGGTTAATGGGAATATAAATTGTATCTCTAATGAGGCAGGAGAAGTGAAAATATTGTGTAAACCACAAAGTAATGTACATGTCAAGACAGTAGTATTGTCCTGCACATCTATGACCATGTTGTGTATACAGTTGCTCAAGGTGCTGGTGGGATTCAGGACCAGTTCCATCAACAGTGTCTATGGTGATCTGTCCGCTAGTCCCCATTGGTCTATTAGTAGATTACTAATGTAATGTACTACTTGTTCCAAGCCACTATGGAACAATTCAGAATGGAAATACATTTGAACAGTTTATGGGAAGCTTTACCAATATGGAGCAAGTTGAGTTATCTAGGCACCTGCTTGATAGATAAGGGGTCAAGATTAGAGATCTGTCACGTACAAAATTCCTTTGGAGAGTTACTGACCTGATATTATAGAGCAGCAGTCCCCACCCTTTTTGGCACCAGGGACAGGTTTCATGGAAGACAATTCTTTCCACAAACAGGGTGGGAGGATGATTTTGGGATGGCATAATCACATTATATTTATTGTGCACATTATTTCTATTATTACATTGTAATATATAATGAAATACTTATACAACTCACCATAATGTAAAATCAGTGGGAGCCCTGAGCAACTAGATGGTCCCATCTGGGGGTGATGGGAGACAGTGACAGATCATCAGGCACTAGATTCTCACAAGGAGCGCACAGCCTAGATCCCTCGCATGGGCAGTCCACAACAGGATTCTTGCTGCTTTGAGAATCTAATGCTGCTGCTGATCTGACAGGAGGCAGAGCTCAGTCAGTAATATGAGCAATGGGAAGCAGCCGTAAATACAGATGAAACTTTGCTTGCTTGCCCTCTGCTCACTTCCTGCTGTGGGGCCTGGTTTCTAATAGGTCATGGACCCACAGAAGACCATGGCCTGGGGGTTGGGGATACCTCTTGTGGAGCACCCTACATAGATACACAGATTTATGCAGGGATGGAGAGTGGGTTTACAGTGAACACACGTGTGCATGTTTATCTACCATTTATTAAGTACCTTAATCTTATCTCCTCCGCAGAGAAGCAAACATCCTCCTATCCAAAGTTAAGAGAAACGTTCGTCTTTCAAGCCCCACTACAGCAGTTATCTGTAGTGAACTAGGGTTTTTAATGGCCTTTCACAATAATTACAAATTTAATTAACCTCTCTGCTTTGATCAGTCAGGGCTGTTTCTCATTACTTTCCCCAATGCCTGTTTCTGAGTCAAGAGCTATTCCTGGGTCTTCCCTTTCCAGCTATAAAGTACTGTTTAGGTTTAATTTAGTCTGGCACGGCTGTAAAGAAAGCAACTCTCCTGCTCAGCATCCTCCAATGACTCCCCGTTGACCACTGAATTAAGTATAAATTCCTTAGCCCGGCATTTGGGCCTTCCACAGCGTGGCCCCAGACCCCCTTCTAATCTCATCCCAACTCTTCCTACACTTGCACTTTATAACTCATGCTTCTCAGCAGGCCCTTGTCTTCCTGACTTGGGGTCTTACTTCTGCAGCTCCTTCTGCCCAATCACTTGGCCACCCACATCCTACACCTGCCCCTGTTGAACTCTCATCTTCCAGGAAGCCTTCCCTGCTAGCTCCCTCCCCAGTTGAATCTGGTCCCCCACCCCTTGCCAGTCACCTGGGATCATATTTCTCCCCCTTCTGAATTTTCACAGAAATTCACACCTTCTCATAATCCTGTTCTGAATAATAGTTATTGTGCATTCATCTTGTTCTCTCTCTTTGGAGTGCAGATTTTAACAGAAGGAAATATCTTACCCATCTTTGTACTCATCAGCACTTAAAACATCACCTTAACAACAAACCACAACCATAACCATTTTGGAGGTCCCATTTTGGTCCAAGCACTGTGCTAGATACTTTAAATAAACCGTGATTCTTGTCTTCACCAGGTCAAATTAGGGAGCAGAATCTCAGGTCAGGTGACTTCCCCAAGTTCGCAGCCGGGAAGCACCTATTGGGTTGTTCTAGGGGGGACGGGCTGGGGACAGTGTCATTGTGCTTGGCAAGAACAGATTTCTGTTGCTACTACTGACCATGCTTTTCAGAATGTGGGCCAACATTTACAGGGAGAATGATGACAAATTTGCTTCTGAACCTCTGGCAGGGTGGACGGACTAATTCTCAGTAATAAACCCACAGCCTCTGATGTTTGTACCAGGTCTTCTGCTTTGGTGATGGTTTGCCAGGCAGTCCTCTATCACCCTGGAGTTGGAACTATCTCAGCTACTAGAGTGTCCCAGACTGTTTGAGCTCTGTCCCTGTCATCAGTCATTTCCCAGGTTCTCCAGCATTTCATGAAGTTTCTTTAGCAGTTTGTGCTGGAAGTTTGAGACCTCTCTCTGGAGCTCCCTTCATGGAGAGCTCTGAGATGAGGTCTTCATCCTCTACTCTGAGAAGGAGAGAAGATGCTTACCATCCTGATCGCAAGTCACACCTGGAAACAGCCAGGAACCAAAACTGCCTGGAGGCAAAGGAGATGTGAAAGTGATCCTAGCAGAGCAGAAGGCAGACTTCACACCTCTTCTTCTTCCCTGTTTCCTGATGCTTACCATCCTGGTCCAGCATCCCATGGCCATGACCCCCTAAAACTTACTCGAAAGGGGGAGGAAGAGGGCTGGGCTCAGCTCAGGGCTACTTGCTCAGGAAATGTCTATGTCAAGGCCAGTGTGTGTGTCAGGGGAGCTAATTTTTATGAAGGGAACTGTGGCACACACAGGCCAGGGTGGGGTCCCCCAGTGGGCAGAGGAAGGTTGGGGATTGTGTTGGGGTGTGGAGGTGTGAAAGCAGGGAATGACACATCAAGCTTGCTTGACTGACAGCCACATTCCCCTCACTCCATTCTGCCTTCCCTTACTTGGTAAAAATGTGCCTTGGCACGGGGGGGAAATAGAGAAAATAAGATGGCCATTTGAGAGTGTCCTATGTTTCCCACCTCTTAAGCTTCAGCTTTATCATTTACACTCCTCATCCCCCCCCCCCCCCCCCCCACATTCACCTACTCCCACTATCTCTGTTAACTGGAGTGGATTACAATGGGCCTTTGGTGGTACAAAGGGACCTCATGTAAGCCTGTGGCATCTCTGCATTTTTTTTAACTTTTATTTTAAATTCAGGAGTACTATGCAATGTATTGTATATTTCAAAATAGAAGAGAGGACTTGAAATGTTCCCAACACATAGAAGTGGCAAATACTGAAGACGATAGACACCCAGATACCCTGACTTGATCAGGACACATTGTATGTATAACTGATACATAATATTTTAAATATTTATGGGGTACATGTGATACTTTGTGCTTGGCAAGAATGGATTTCTTTAGATCAAGAAAATCCCAAATTTTCGATGGTTTTCAAAAACCCCATAAATATTTATGGGATACATGTGATACTTTGTACCCCATAAATATGTAGAAGTATTATGTATCAAAAAAGTAAAAAACATAAAAATTTATAAAAATACACCATGATTCATGTCATGATCTTCCTATTATTGATTGATGAGATTTTTTTCTAAATTTGTGTTATTATGAATAATGTTATGAGAAACCTTTTGGTATGTAATTTCTTGCCACCAACACTGATTTCTTCTTTGGGAAGGATTCCTAGAAGGGAAATTACTGGACTAATGATGTAAAGGTGTAAAGATACAGAGGCATATGATTACTTTCCCAAGAGGATGAATCTCTACATATCTCTACCCACAGTCTGAGAATACCTGTGCCAGACAAAGAGAATTATTGCTATCATATTATAATTCTTTAAAACATTTGCCAATTTGAAAGGAGATGGAATATCTTTCTGTAATATTAATTCCTAGTCGTTTGATTACAAATAAGAGCACCTATAGTTCTTTTTCTAACCATCTATTTTTTTAAAGAAATTTCATTTGCATATTGTTTTACTTATTAAAGAAAAATGTGATATTTTATTAAATAATTTAAGAATTATTTACAAATTTTTATGTTGAGATTTTAAATTTGTTCCTTTATCTCTTTGTTCATTTATCAATAATCAGCAAGTGCCTACTATGTGCCAGGTACTGCTCTGACTAGATCCTAGGAATACTGCTGTGAATAAAATAAAGTCTCTGTCCTGTACTGGGGCAGTGGGAAGAGAATGGAAAAATGATAATTAGTGCTAAATAGAAAAGTAAATCAAAGAAGGGGCTATTGAGTACTGGGGAATGCAGTTTACAGTCAGATGGTCAGATAACTCCTCACTGAGATGACTTAAAGAAAGGGAAGTCACAAGGAAATTAACAAATAAGCCATGCAGGAATTTGGAGGAAGTGTTCTATGCAGGAGAAACAGCAAGTGAAAAGTCCCAAGGCAAAAACACACCTGGCATGTTAGAGGAGGAACAAGGAGGATGATGTATTTGGGGCAGAGTAAGAAGAGGAAAAAAGTAGTTGAAGATGAAGTCAGAAAGATAAATGGAGCCAGAATATGAGGATTCTTTTGAATCACTCTGAAAACTTTGACTTTCTACTCAGAATGAGCTGGAAGACACTGGAAGTGTATTAGTCAACTATTACTGCCTAATGCTGGATAACAAGCAATCTGAAATTTTCAATGGTTTACAAGAACCAACTTTATTTTTTACTTACGGTTCTATGGGTCAGTTGCGGAGGCTCTGCTTCAAACTGAAGATTGGGTTCCTGATGGCTTCAACTGCCTCTGCATTCTGAGATGGAAGCTGCCAGAGCATGCTCTGCTAATGGCAGATAGCAGAAAAACAAGAGGGAAAGCCAAGCCAGCAAGCATGCAGAAAACCCCTGCTCACATCCATTGGTCAAAGCAAGTCACTCGACCAAGCCCAACATCAATGGGGAAAAGAACTAATACAATCTACCACAGAAGGTAGAGGACTAGAGAAGTGCACTTATTTTTATGTTTAAAAAATTACTTCTAGACCCACAGACCACCAGTAGTCTAAACCATGTTTAGTCAATAGTCTTTTCCCACATTCTTCTTAAATATTTTAAAAATTGTTAATGAGATGGAAATAGCATAAGTCCTATCACAATTAATATCCTCTCCTACTATTGCCTATCTATAAAAGCAGAACCCTGGAAGCAGGAAGAGAGACTCATTGCAAGCACAGGTTTTCACCTAGTAGGAAGTACTGTGGTGTGGAGAGAAATAATGCTTTCCAACTAAAAACCACATTCAAAAATTAGGGGTCCCAGCATCCCACTTGGATGTTTATGCAAGTTTGCCCCTTGCATCCATTTGGGGAGTAGGAAAGGATAACAATTGGCATTATGTTTGTCTGAAAGTAACAATCTCAACTATAAGGGGCTTAAACAAATAAAGTATCCATTTTTCTCAGGCAAAACATAGTTAGAGATAGGCAGTCCAGAGTTCATAACGTCATCAGTATCCCAGCCTGTTTCTCTCTTTGCACTCTGCTGTCTTTGGCTTGTGGCTTTCATCCTCAGAGTCACAAGATGGACATTACATCCACATTCTAGGCAAGATGAATGGAGAAAGGGCAACATGCTAAAGGGAGTCCACCAGTTCAGTCTGTGACCTTTAAAAACATTCCCCAGAACCCCTTCCCTATAACCCTTATTAAAACAAGCGGGAAGGGGTTATGAGTGGCTCTTGGGTAGCCAATCCAAAGTGTTTTCAACAGAACAGAGGATAAATGGAGAGAGATGATAGAACAGAAGGGCCATGCGTGAAACAACCAGCGCTCCTCCTATTGGGCATGGCAAAGATTATCCAGTCTCCTGGGATTGACTAGCACCAGAGCTAGTGATCTGGCTTGAAACTTCTTGCCTCGTGACGGGCATAGGGCTGGTCTTGCTACCTGTGCCGTAGTCAGGGATGTTCCAATTTCATATTTCCTTTTTTTATTTTTTAAACCAATTTAATTAAAACACTTTTTAATGGACTTCAATATTTAGAGAAGTTTTAGGTCCATAGCAGAATTGAGCAGAAAACACAGAGATCTGTTCTGTTACTCTAACCACACACATGCAGAGCCTCCTCCACTATTGACATTCTGCAGCAGAGTGGGACATTTGTTACACTTGATGACCCTACATTGACATGTCATTCTCACCCAAAACCCATAGTTTACATTACAGCTCACCATTGGTGTTGTACTGACAAAGACTCCTGATCCTTGAACTAGCTGCTGTTATGCTCCTCTGAGTCCTCTTCTTGACTAGGCCTCGACCTGGGCCTCCATCCTGTCCTTGCTGAGCCTGCATCACTCAGTCTTACTTAGTAAGAATCTTGTGGCCGGGTGCCACATTACAGACTCATGCCTGTAATGCCAGGACTTTGGGAGGCTGAGGCAGGTGGATTGCCTGAGCTCAGGAGTTCGAAACCACGCTGGGCAACATGGTGAAACCCCGTCTCTACTAAAGTACAAAAAAATTAGCCAGGTGTGGTGGTGCGTGCCTGTAACCTCGGCTACTCAGGAGGCTGAGATGGGAGAATCGCTTGAACCTGGGAGGTGGAGGTTGCAGTGAGTCAAGATAGTCCCATTGCACTCTAGCCTGGGCAACAGAGGGGGACTCTGTTAATAAAAAAAAAAAAAGAATCTTGCTAGGTCAGTTTAGTGAGAATCCCTGCACCTTTGAAATCTGATCACCCTGGATATATGATCAAATTCCTCTTCACCTACTCTTGATATCTAGTCACTCTGGTCTGCGTTTAGCAAGAACCCTAAGTTGGTTTAACAAGAATCCCTCTGTTCTTGATTTCTCTTAGGAATTTTCCACTCACTGACTCCCTCATTCTATTCATGGGCTATGAGTCCTCAGCTGTCTTTGTTGTATTGGAATTGAGCCCGAATTCTCTCGCCTATTGTAGTAAGTCTTGACACCTATCATAATAATCCTGAATAAAATCTTCATTATTGTTTTAACAGGTTTCAGAATAATTTTTTCTTTAACAATATAATCTATGGACTATATAAAATGCCATATATCCGCCATTATAGTATACAGGATAGTATCACTACCCTAAAATTCCTCTATGCTCTGCTTATTCATCCCTCCCTCTCCATTAACCTCTGATGACCACCAACTCTAATAAAGACATCCCAGATACTGGCAGATGGCCTGGGTGTGCTATGGGAGTTGTGGAGGCCTATGACCACACTTTGACCTAAGAAGCTCATGGGAGAGTGGAGTTCTTGCCCAGGAATGATGCTGGCAGTAGAGGGTAAAGGTGCCCATGGGAGCTGTGATCTCAGGAAGGTTGGGTGCTGTAGAGACAATGGTGGGACACCAGGATGGAGAGGACCAGAGCTGTGTCGTACAACTGGGAAACTCAGAGCCGGGGGACACTTGGGGTCAGTGAGTGTCTTAGAGCAATATCTAGTAAGAGCTGACTCAGTTTATGAGAAGTCAATCAATTGCACCAAAACAGTTTTTAAAGCAATCCTATCTTTCCTTACCATCTTTCAAATTAATTAAATTCTTACATACATCAAGATTTACTTCTAGCTTGTCTATTCTCTTTAATTGATCTGTCAGTTTCAGTGCCAGCCCCATGTTGTTTTACATGTTATAACTTTATAATATATTTTAATGCCCAATGAGGCAAATGCTAGTATCTCCTCATTACATTTATTTTGCCAAAAGATTTGTCAATATACTTACCAATTTATTTTTTTCAGATGAACTTTAGACTTGCTTTGTTACATTTCAAAGGAATATCTCTTGATATCTTATGATTGAGGAAGAACTGACATTTTCCTTTGTACAAACTCCTGGACTATATGAATGAAATGAAGATGAGCAATCTGCCATGAAAATTGAGAACACATGGACACAGGGAGGGGGAGCATCACACACTGGGGTCTGTTGGGGGGGGGGGAAAATGGGGAGGGACAGTGAGGGGTGGGGAGTTGGGGGAGAGATAGCAAGGGGGAGGAATGCCAGATATAGGTGATGGGGAGGAAGGCAGCAAATCACACTGCCATGTGTGTACCTATGCAACAATCCTGCATGTTCTTCACGTGTACCCCAAAACCTAAAAGGCAATTTAAAAAGATTTGGAGATCAAATCCTAGACCTCTAACTCTTGGAAGTCTATGTGACACAGAAGGTAAACAAATGGAAAAATTTAGTAGGAATGTTTTTCTCCTCACTCTTTTTCTTACATGTCACCTCTAAGATTGTATGCCCTGCCTTTTTTTTGATGCTTCCCACACAGCTGTTTTCTTTTTCCTCACCACCAGCTCCCCCAGCACACACAGTGAAGGAATGAGAGAAGCTTACATAAAAATAACTCTTGTTAATTAAAAAAATACCACTGAGTTCCATTAGGCAAGTGAGGGATGCCACACTTAATTTATGGTTTGCAGCACTAGGTCCCCCAGACTGATACCTTTCTTTGAAAACAGAAGCTTGTCATGAAGCTGGTGGGTCTCTTAGATCTGTTGTGGTTGTGATTCCAGATGTTGATGAGTCCCATTGTTGGTGGAAGTCTGGAATGCAGCCCTGCCTTCCAGCTGCTCTGGCTGTTCTGTTATGGAAAACGGAAGCTGTGCTCCTCCGTTGGAAGATGAGAATTATCCGTGGCGCAACTGTTAGCATCCAGCTCTTTCACGGGGATTTTGCACCATTCACGTTTGCATTGTTTCACATTATGTGTTTTGTAGGTCGCTCCCCTACAAGGCAGAGGGAAAAGGCCATTATTGGAGTGCCTCTTTTTTGTTGTTGTTGAAGATTTGCACTTTTTGCTTTTATTACAAAGTACTGGGAAATCTGCTCCATCAGTCATGAGAGTATAAAATTTAAGTCTATCACTACAGTAATATTTTTGTTTTTAGTTTAGGGTTCATTCTTTCCCTAGGGATTGCATTGAGATGAGTTAGATTGAGTGAAAGGTAAAGACTAATACTTTGAACTGATGTCGTTTCCATTGTGAAGAACTAACTGCTAAGAGTGAGTAAACAGGCAGCAGGTTTGAGAGACAGAAAAGTCATCCAGACAGGAAGATTGGGAACTTCCTCAATGACTTTGTCTTCCTCATTTATTACACTCAATTTGTCAACAATCTTGTTAATTATACATTTTCAAGGCGATTTTTTTGGCAAGCTTTAGGAAACATTCAAAATATTACATAAAGTATATGTTATAAATAATCCTAAAATAAACATACATGTAACTAGCACCATCTGGAAATTTCACACCAAGTTCTAGAATGTTTTCATCATCTGGACGACTTCTTGTTTCCTTCTTGCCCCTCTCTCTGAGCTGTCTCCCCTCCTCCAGCCCCTAAGGACTGGTGTCTTTTATTTCCCCAGACTTACTCAAAGCCTTGAGTTGGTTTTCAACTTTTCTCTTTCTTGTACGGATCTGGACAAGGACTGCAGCTGGAGTGATATCTCATTTATCCAGAGATGCAAGGGTGCTGAAGCTTGACATCCTTATTTGACATTATGAAAAGCACTTGAAAGGGGGGAAAGAAGAAAATTGATTGCAAAAAACCTTAGATTGATGAGCATGAGTAAAGGCTGCAGGGGGCACTGGGAAATTCAGGCACTGACTCCTATGAATTCTGCCTTTCCTCCCTGAGCTTGAAGACTCTTCAGTAAATAGAACATATCCGCTTTCCATATCAAGTGATAGAAAAACAATTTTCCATGACGTGGCACCTCTAGTCAATATTTTATTTATTGTGGTAAAATATACATAATGTTTACCATTTTAAACACTTTCAAGTGTACAATTCAATGACATTGAGTACATTCACATTTTTATGCAAACATCACTGTCATCCATCTCCAGAACTTTTCATCATCCCAAGCAGAAATTCTGCACCTATTGAACATTAACCCTCATTCCTTCCTCCCTCTAGGCCCTGGTAACCTTTAGTCTACCTTCTGTCTACATGGATTTGCCCATTCTAGGTACCTCATGTAAATAGATTCATACAATATTTGTCTTTTTTATATCTGGCTTATTTCACTTAGCATAATATTTATGACTCATTCATGTTGTAGTGTGTGTCAGAACTTTATTCTTTTTTAGGCTTGAATAATATTCCATTTTATGTACATACCATATTCTGTTTATCCAGTCATCTGCTGGTGGACATCTGAGTTGTTTCCACATTTTGGCTATGGTGAATAATACTGCTTATGGATATTAGCATCTGTTTGATTCTCTCTCTTCAGTTCTTTTGGATATATATCTACAAGTGAAATTGCTGGACCGTGTAGTAGTTCTGTGCATAATTTTTTGAGGAACTACCGAAGTGTTTTCAAAGTGACTGCACCATTTTACCTTCCCATGAAAAATGTACAAAGCTTCCAATTTCTTTACAACCTTACCAACATATTATATTTTTTATTTTTTGTTTTTTGATAATGGCAATCCTAGTAAGTGTGAAATTGTATCTTATTGTGGCTTTGATTTGCATGTCCCTAGTGGCTAGTGACATTGCACATCTTTTGGTACTGATTAGCGATTTGTATATCTTCTGTGCAGAAATATCTATTCTGATCTTTCGAACAGGTTTGAATTGGGCTGCTCATTTTTTTTTTAATTGTAGGACCTCTTTATATATGCTAGATATTAATTCCTTACCAGATATGTGATTTGCAAATACTTCCTCCCATTTTTTTGGGTTGCCTTTTCAGTCTCTTGGTAGTCTTTCAGTCTCTCTTCCTTTAGTGCATAAAGTTTTCAATTTTGATAAAGTCCAATTTGTCTAGTTTTTCTTTTGTTGCTTGTGCTTTTGGTGTCACACTCAAGAAATCATTGACAAATGCAATGTTATAAAGCTCTTGCCCTGTGTTTTCTTGTAGGAGCTTTATAGTTTTATTTATTTATTCCACTTTGAGTTGATTTCTGCATATAGTATAAGATAAGGTAAGATAAGGTGAGGACCAAGTTGGTTCTTTAGCATGTAGGATATCCAGTTTTCTCAGCCCCATTCATTGAAGATACTGTCCGTTCCCCATTGATGGTCTTGGCACCATTACTGAAAATCAATATACCTTTTATATAAGGGTTTTCATTCTACTGACCACAAGTTGGTTTGGCGAAATTGGTCTCAGATAGTGCTAAAAAAGTTAGCACTGGACCAGAGCAGAAAGTACATTTTCTTGGGTAAATAGTATTTTTTTCAGTCTACATAATACTTTGAATTAAAATATCTTGAACATGCTTTTGTGCATTTGTTACTGATATTTACTTGTTGATGGTGCTATCATTTTTCTAAATATGTGTGAGTTTCAATCCTTTCTCATCCTGCAAGGTGAACAGTGATTTCTTCACTAAATAGTCCTGAAATCTCAGAGGATCACTTAGAGGGGGGATAGGGCTTTTGGAGTGCTGTGATCTTGGTCTGTGGAGAAGAAGGCACCTAGGAGTTGGCACCAAATGACTGCTGGAAGTGTAATTTCTATGATACTGGCATTATTGTGACTCTATATGCCTTTTTTCCTTGAGACATCTTTTGGGCATTTGAAAACCCATGTTTACTGCATCCCAATGTTTCAGATTGTTTTCTTAATGCTGTCCTATATGGTTCTCATGACCTCTCTGTGAAGTAAGACAGTTAGATATATATATTTTATTAGTTAAAGACCTGAGAGTCACAGAAGTTGAGTGGTCATGTCCAAAGCTCATAGCCAGGAAGTGGAGGATCTGGGACATGTGTCCTGACTCCTGACCCTGAGGCTTTCCTTTTACAACACACACCAGAATACGCACCTACTATTCTGACTTACATCATTTCTAGACATGGGTTATTAGCAGATGAGACACAGTCCTCTCCCTCCACATAATGGAAGGGTGAGTGTCAGGTAGAATGAAAAAGGTGAACTCTACAGAGACTAAGTGCAATTTTTCTTGGTACATTCCCATTGTAAGTGGCAGGTTAAGAACTACCACAAAAAAATTTAGCCATGGAGAAGGAAAAGTTTTGTTCTAAAAAGACCTTCTCCCCACAGGGAGAATTCTGGTTTTACATGGAAATGGCAGGCAGTAGGATGGACATTCTCATAAATCATCCCACGTGGTGAAGGCAGAAGCCTCCCCATTTAGAACAATGCTTTCATTTCCCAGATGAAGAAACCAAGGCCCAGGGAAGGAAGTGATTTCCCCATGGTCAAGCTGCTGAATAAAGACAGAGCAGGCACTGGCATGCTACCCTCCTGGTTTCAGCTTGTAAACCTTGCTAGAGAGCATTCCTGTTTCACAGCTACCTTCTCTAGCATCCTCATTTTTGCACATATGCTGTCATTTTTTCAGATATCAGGATGAAGCCTCTATCATCTTGAATAAAAAATACAAACATAGACTTGTTCAACAAATTGTCCCGAAATTATTTTCATAAAAGGAAACAATTTGAATCTTGGATGAAGTAAATTGAATGCAGATAGAAGGAAAAACTGCTTCAGACAACAGGTCATTGTATTAGGCCATTCTTGCATTGTTATATGGCCTAGCAATGTTAGAAGAAACACCTGAGACTGGGTCATCTATTAAACAAAAAAAAAAGGGTTTAATTGGCTCATGGTTCTGTATGCTTTATTGGAAGTATGACGCTGGCATTCTATTCAGCTTCTAGCGAAGCCTCAGGGAGTTTTTAATCATGGTGGAAAGCAAAGCAGGAGCAGTCACATCACACAACAAAAGCAAGAACAAGTGAGAGAGTTGGGCGGTAGTGTCACACACTTTTAAACAACCAGATCTCGCAATAACCCATTAACACAAAGACAGCACTAAGCCGTGAGGGATCTGCGCCCATGATCCCAACACCTCCCAACAAGGCCCACCTCCAGCACTGGGGGTTACAATTCAACATGAGATCTGGGCAGGGACAAATATCTAAACTATATTAGCCATCTAATGTGTATGTATATGTGCATCTAATATGATATGTATATAAATATATAAATATTAAAACAGGAAGAAATCTGAGAAAACATAATTTATTGATTACCTAATTGATACAATTATTATTCTTTGGACACATTTTTTATTGTATATTAGTATGTGCTAGGCACAGTGATTGGTACTGTGAATATAATGATGAGCAAAACAAACATGGTCCTATCTTCATGAAGCTTATAGTCTGGTGGCAAAGATAGGCATCAACCAGATAAACACATACATACATGCTTTAATATGTTTTATGATTAAGAAGTATGTGGTTCTGTGAGGGAATTTAACAGAAGAGAGGTCCCTAGATTTGTGATTCAGTCTTTCCTGTGGTTGGATAGAGCTTGGAATAGCCAAGGAGCTGAAAGAAGACCAGTGCAGTTGGAATTCAGAGAGCAGTGGGAGCATGATGTGAATAGAAGCTGTAGGATGGTTAGGAGCTGCAGGGTGCAGAATATTTTACAGAGGATAAGGATTTGGTCTTTCTCTAAAGAGCACTGAGAAAACATTAAATGACTTGAGTGGGACACAGAGAAGATGTGTTGGGAGCCATTATCAGATTAACCCTTTGAAAATATTTTTTTTGACTGCAGGGCAGTAGGCTGGAAGATGGCAAGAACAGGTGCAGGAGGATCTGTTAAGTGCTTGTTGAAGTCGTCTAGGCAGGACACAATGGTGGTTTGACTTTGGGATGTGGGAATATGAAAGAAGAGAAATGGATATGTTTGAGAGGTGTTTAGAGGTTAAGTGGACTGGATTTGGTAATGCATAAAATCTGGAGGGGGAGGGAGAGAAAAGCATCAAGAACGACTCCAGGTCTCAAATTGCACTACTGAATTGATGGCAGTGACACTCATGGGGATAGACATTGGAAGAGGAGTGGCTCTAATGCAGGGAGAGAAGGCTTGGGCCTAGATTGCAAAGCAAATTTGAGGCATCTGTAAGTAGAAGTGAACATACAGTATAGGATTGGAACTCAGAAGTTCCAGTGTTAGCTGGAGATATAAATTTGGAGTTTGTGAATGAGTGGCTATTGAAGCCATGAACATGGACAAGATGGAAAGTACAGAGAGAGAAGAGAAGAGAAGAGGGCCCAGGATGGAGTCATTGATAATATGTGTCTTGACGGCCTCAACTGAGATGATGAGCAGGTGAAGGACATAGAGAAGGGGTAGCCAGAGAGGTAGAAACCATGAGGTGCTATGTGATGGTCCCCCAAGGGAAGAAGATTATGTTGAGGAAGAAAGCAGTGGTCTTCTAAGTCAAATTCTGCTTAGAGGATTCTGTAAGGTGAGGACTAGAAAAGGTACTTTGGACCTAATAACGTGAAGATCATTGAAGAGGCTTAGCTACATCAGTGGATTGCTGGGAGGGAAGTCTACTGGGAGTGAGATGGTGAATGAACAGGAGGAGAGCAATTGGTGTTAAAGTGGTACCTATGATTTTGCTTTGTGCATCAGCTCATGAAATGTGCCCCAGGCTGGGTACAAGAACAGGTCCCAGAAAAACCTGTGATTTGCAGTGTGACCATTGCTAAATCACCTACCCCTTCCCTGCCTCAGTTTCCTTCATCAGTTCTATGGACTGTAACCAGGGCTCATGAGGGATAGAAGAGCTTTGGAAATCCAAGCTTAAATTATTCCTTAAATTCAGTAAGCTCCAAATGC
Source organism: Ateles fusciceps (assembly GCA_036589455.1). Taxonomy (NCBI): domain Eukaryota; kingdom Metazoa; phylum Chordata; class Mammalia; order Primates; family Atelidae; genus Ateles; species Ateles fusciceps. Next base: position 12,106,161 of record JAZHEH010002554.1, on the reverse strand, counting down.
CAATTATTTTAAGGCTATTTTCCTGTTAAAGATGTGTCCTCCCTCCCACCTCAAGAAGAGTTTTGGTTTATTTTTGTTTGTATTAGAAGGGATATTCCCCTTTTCCAAATCTGGTCAACAATAGAAAGTCCTTATCTATGTTATCTTGTAATCTTGGTTTAGTAGACAATATCAAATGTCCTATGTATGTATTGGCTAGTAATGTATTTATTTACCCTTAAGACGTATATTGTTTGTATAATCTTAAGGCTGATGTGAAAGAGGAGAAAAACCTGTTTTTTGTTTGTTTTTGAAATGATCACTAGGTACACTAGAGAGGATTATCTTTCCATAAGTATGCCACAGAATTGAAGAAGGTGATCAGGAATCCCTTAGAGTCTTAGCAGTTCTCACAATGTAACTGATTCCATAAGTTTAATGGTAAATATGATAAGCCCTTTAGATTTCTCTATTAACTTGATTTCCCAGACTGCCACAGTGGTGAGTAATTGAATATTAACAGATGAAAATGGAAGCTGTGGACACAGGCCAGTTGTCTCATGCCAATGGTTCCCTAATGTGAAAAGTCCTGCTGATACCCAAAACTTACTATGGCTTTTCTTGGAGGAGCAAGTCTGTTGGAAAATAAAGTTATCATTGGCTAGATAATTGATATTTTTTTTCTCTTGAAGATATTTATAGGCCCCAAATCAGTGGTATGATAGACTGAGAGTCCTGTGAGAAGTACAGTCGGGGGATATGAGTGAAGTTTTGCTGTCTTAAAGCAATGGCTGGAGCTTGGACCAGACCTGGATCCTTACAATCTCCTGCTCTATCCCCCATGTTCTTTTTTTGCTGTTTATGTGTCTGGGAGTGAAAGACTCCAGAGTCTTATAACAGAGTGATAAGATGGAAGCAGCCTGGATCTCTGAGTCACCACTTGTGGGGGGAGCCTCCAGGAGGGAACTCTCCCATTAGACTGCTGCCTGAACAACAAACAGACCTTTGTGGTGTCAAGCCATGACAATTTTTGAGTTGTCTGACATAGCAGGTGGTTTACCCTGAGTAACAAATCACAGATCTATAATACAATGTGAGCTGTGCTGTAAGCAAAGCTTATATAAAGTGTTGTAAGAAGAGACAAAGGCCTGATTAATTCTACCTGGGAAAGTCGGAGAAGGATAGAAAGATGAAATGATATTTAAGCTAGATAAACAAAGAAGAGTTTGCCAAATGAGACGGGTGTAGAGACCATTTAAACAAGTGGTCCAATGTGGGCAAAGTCCATGCTGCATGGAAACATATTCTGAGTAGGAGTGAGTGACAAAGTTCCTCTATGGGACCTTTGTAGGGGGTGGTTGGAGAAGATGCTGAGGCCAGAGCAAGCACTGAGGGCTATACCTCTTCAGTTTTATCCCAGAAGACAGTCAGGAACTGTCAGTATTTCCAAGAGAAAAGCATGTGTTAGAAAGATCCTCTGGCATCTGGGTGGGGTGTGGATGAAGAAGGTTGCATGTGGAGGCTGGAAGTACGTTTAGAAAGTTGCTTCAGAGCCCACACCTGTAATCCCAGCACTTTGGGAAGCCGAGGTGGGTGGATCACTTTAGGTGAGGAGTTTGAGGCCAGCCTGGCCAACATGGTGAAACACTGCCTCTACTAAAAATACAAAAGTTAATTGGGCATGGTGACAGGTGCCTGAAATCCCAGCTACTGGGGAGGCTGAGGCAGAAGAGTTGCTTGAATCTGGAAGGTGGAGGTTGCAGTGAGCTGAGACTACACCACTGTACTCCAGCCTGGGCAACAGAGTGAGGGAAAAGAAAAAGGAAGTTGCCTCAGAAATCTAGCAGGAACTTACAAGTGGCACACAAAACACAGTGCTGAACATTAAGAAATATTAGTGCCATTTTGTTTCTTTTCCCTGAATGAGGGCAATGAGTGTGGGCATGAAGAGAAAGTGAGTGGATAAAGAGGCTTTTGGAAGCTATAAATCCTTGATGAACAAATATTGAATAAATGATGCAGTATCTTCTGGGGATGCTGAGTGGTCTGTTAAATGCCCCATGGTGGGGATGAGGGTTGCTAAATAATTGTTTCCCATGTCCTCTCCTCTCCTCTCACCAGAAGCTCTTAAAAATCCAGACATCCCACAAGAGACCAATAGGATACACTGATGTTTTATGAATGGGGCCAGGAGCAGCCTGAGTGTGGAGCCTCATGGGTTGAGTTTCCCCAGGATTCAGAGCCCTGAGATTGATTTAGCTACTGGTCAGCTGGATCAGGTGATCAGTACCTGAGGATTGGTGGTTGGCAGAGAGTAGGGGGTCAGGCAAGAGGGACTATGTCTCTGGAAACCTTTTGTGCTGTCCTGTGAAGGGCCCTTTTAGGGAGAGTGGGTGATATGCACACCGAGAATGAGGAAAAAGGGCCATATATTCTCAGTTATGCAGAGGGCAGCCAGTTCAGCTGCAGGAAGAGATTGCCCACTTGTTTATCATATCCAGATTTGTGCTGTTAGGCCTCCCCCTCCTATGTGAAGTGTGGATTGGTGGTGAAGTAGGTTGGTGGTAAGCACTGGATGGGAAAGAATAAAGGTATAGTTGCCTTAAGTATGGACCTTTTCAGGCAATTAAAGGAGAGTGGACAGTAATGATGAAATTGATGGAAATTTGGTACAAGGGGGGCAGAGGGACCCTCTGACAGAGACCCTGTCATCGTCAGTCTAGGCCTGGAAGGGACACTGAGATGTCGTCAAATCTATTTCTGGAAATGCAGGGCTGCATTTCCAGCCATACCCGAGAGGAAGCTGTCTGCTCTTTCTGAAAATATCTTGAAATTTCGTTAACACATTGTCCCTTTTAATATACACCACTGTCTTACCACCCTAGGGAAGGTTTTTTTTTCTTTTTCATTTTTTTTTTGTTTGAGTGTCTAATTCCTTACAGCTGCAATATATTCTGTTTTTCCTTGCAGTTCAGCTGCTATAAAGAGACAGTGCCCAGCCACCCATACAGCATTCCTTTGTGGCAGACAATGGATGGGTGTAACGCAACATAGATGGTCTGAGGACCCTGTGCAATGGAAACTCAATTGAAATTATACATAATCACTAATATTCTATCTATTCAAGGGGGCTGAAGACAGGGTGTAAGAAAAAGCTCCGACGCCAGGGTGCTGTTGCAGCCTTGGCCTAATTTTCCAACAGGTACACTGGAGTTATAAATACACGCACGGGCCACAGGGATGGCACAGGTAGACAGGAGCTGCATGGGTGTGGACCAGCTCCTGGCCTCATCTTTGGCAGTGGAGAGCTGGCATATTGTACTTGTTCTATGAGAATCTGGGTCCACACTTCTATTTCTGCATGCCTGGTTTCTTGAAGGGACGGTGACCTCTGTCAGGACAACAGCTAGTGGGGCTGTTTACATGGACCAACGTGGCTTGGTGGTGCTCTGGATACGGCTAACTGAGGGAGAAGAAGGGTGTCACTGCCACTATCCTATTTTGCTCTGTAGAAGTCTTTCATATAATCAGAGGGCTAAAAAAGAAACAGAAATACATATGCCGGCTGCTACCTTTTAGAGAAGAGGAAATGGAGGCACCCAGAGATAAAGCCACTTATACAAAACCATGGTGAGATAAGCGTTCTCAGAGATTGTTTGGTTGTATGTAAGAGAAACACACCTGGACAAGGTGAGGGTCAAGGTTAGCCCAAGGCCTCTGGGAAAGAAGTGCAGGAGGGCAATGAACCAGGATCTTAAAACCTTTGGAAACTAAGGTTTCTTCTTCTCCATCTCTCTCTTCCCCCCCCACGGTCTCTCGTATTTGTTTCTCTGCTCATCTCTTTCCATATCCTTTTTCTCAATAACCCAACCTCTTCATGAGCCAACTCTGTTCTCTGTGCGCTCTCCTGGCTGGTGTCCCAGCAGAGATGAATGGTGGCCCTGGGCTGGAGCACCTCAATCACGTTCCAGCAACAGCTGTGGGGAAGTGCAGATCTGACTGGCCCATCCTTGTTCAGGGCTTCCTCTCCACCTCTGCTTCCCAAACCCCTGACCCACTCACAGGGACTACAGAGCAGGGGTTCTCGAGAAAGACAGGAAAATGGGCTACCATGTCGACGAAGTGTTAGAGCTGGAATGGGGTCTTAGACGTCTCTTCCTGTGCTTTCCCACTGCACTGGACTGTGTCCACATGAATGCTCAGAAGTCAAGTACAAATTGAAATGGTAATTTGGAGCTGGGTTTAGGACAAGAGAGATGTATCTGTTTCTTAGATCTAAAACCTCATGCTTTGGTCTAGGCTTCCATCTGCCTCTCTTTGGTTTTGTTTCTCAGACTTTTTAGAGGGATGAGGGTGGTCTGTTTGTTGAGTTCACCTGAGCTTCCAATGGCTAGCTTGGCATCATTCTAGAAATCTGGCTTCACTAAAATAAATAATAATGAAGAGTTTCTCAGCAATTCAGCAATCCTCTTAAATCACCTGTAGAATTTAGAGCTGGAATTGAAAAGACACATTTGGTCGGACCTTCCCCCACCTTAATTTTACAGATGGGGAAACTGAGATCCTGCGAGATCAAAGGACTAATGCAAGCGAACCTAAAATCTAGTGGCAGACGTGGGACTAATAAAGACTCTGTGCTCCTGATCTGCTGCTGCCTGAAACAGCTGCTTACAATAGCTACTTCCTCTGGCTGGAATCTAGCTATGAGGACATTTGGGAAATGAGAATACACTTGAAAAGCCCACCAGTGGCCAGGCCTTCTTTGCATGTTTCTGAAGAGCCCAGAGAGTCACTGCCTTCCTCAAGGACAGACAACATAGTCTGCCTAGCCCACAGAGCTACCAGCAGAAGCCAGGTGGCTTTAGTCCCTGGCGTGGCTTCTCCACTCCAGAGAGGAGCTGAAGGCAATTCCCACAATGCTCATGCAGCAGCAGAGACATCTTTTCCAGCCGTCATGTACATTCTTGGGACAGAAGCACACAGCCATTCTCCCTGTTCACAGCCAGGCCCTGCCAGAATCCAGTAGCATTTATGGCTCCTTTGTGAGGTGCAAATCCAAACATGCCCTGATTTCATTTTTCTAACAACAGCATTTCTGGTCTTCCCACAGCACTAATCAGTTGCCACTAGAGCATCACTTGCGTCCAAACATTTCCCTTTTCCTTTGCTTCTGGGAAAGCACACAGTTCAGAAGGCTTATACACATAGATGGCAATCCCATTCTTTGGCTTCTCTGGGGTAGACCAGATTAAAAAACAAACAAACAAAACAAAAACAAACTTTCTTACCTATACCTCTTTTTTTTTTTTTTTTTTTTTGAGATAGAGTCTCACTCCGTCACCAGGCGCTAGGCTGGAGTGCAGTGGCACGATCTCAGCTCACTGTAAACTCCGCCTCCCGGGTTCAAGCAATTCTCCTGCCTCAACCTCCCCAGTAGCTGGGACTGCAGGCGCACGCCACCATGCCCAGCTAATTTTTTTGTATTTTTAGTAGAGACGGGGTTTCACCATGTTGGCCAGGATGGTCTCGATCTCTTGACCTCATGATCCGCCAGTCTTGGCCTCCCAAAGTGGTGGGATTACAGGCGTGAGCCACCGCGCTCGGCCCCACCTATCTCTTTACAAAGTCCTGCATCATGTTTGATTTATTCATCAGCCATGAGTGGGTCCCACATGGCAGGATCCTGGGCAGTAGTGGATCACCAGAGGGAAGAGATGTCCTTTGCAGACCACTCCTGACTTTTCTCTGCAGCTGGTGGCCTTGGGGCACAGTCATTTGCCTCTCAGCAGGGCAGGTATCTCACTTGTAAAAGCTGAAGAATAGAAATGGTGATAGTCATTAGTTGGTCTTTTGTGGAGTTTCAGGGTGGGGGTGGCAGCCACATAAACTATGAAGTCAATGACCCCCTTTGGAATTGTGTAACGCACACCTGCACACCCATGCAGAATGGCCCACTTGGTACCAGAACTCTAAATGTGAAGTTTTCCCAAGAGTTTGCACTGTGGACAAGGAAACCCAGGATCCCTACTGGCCTGGCTGATGGAGTCATCGTCAAGAACCAGGGCTATGGATCAGAGACTTCGAGTTTGAATCACAGCTCTGCCACTTCCCAGCAGTGAGGGCGTGAACAAGTTAAATATAGTAAGTGCTCAACAAATCTTTGCTAATTCATCATTATTATTCCTACTGCTATAGTGATCCTGTCTTAATCGGGGCTGGCTCACCTGTGTGGCTCTGGTTCTCCCTCTGGTTGAATTGCACACTTCTGCACTTGGTTTTAGCCAAGAGGCCAAGAAGAAACTATCATTGTGCACTTCTGGCCCTGAGGTGCATCTGTAGATGTTAGGGCCCTTTCCAACTCATCTTGTCCTTGATTATCTGACAGAAATCTGAATTCCTCCTGTTAAGCCTTATCACCAACCTTTTCCATAGCTACTTAATGTCTTTTCATGAAAAAATGTTTTGGCAGCAATTTAAATGATGAACTAGCCATTGAGTATTCATGAATAAATGAAACAAATCTAAAATATCTTGCAATGAACACATTCATTGCAGCAATCGACCAAGGTGTCTGAGTCTTGAAACTAATCCAAGGTCTCCTGGAGATATTTTTTTTGCTTGTCTTTCGGTGAGATTTGCAGACAGGGCCTACTCCAAATATTTCTGAGTCTGTCATTCAATGCTATTTTGAGTTCTTTCACATGTGGAATTTATTCCTAAACTTAGCTCTTACCCAGCACCCTGGGGTACTTGAAAATGTTTTCAATTGACCAACTGTAGTGTATTAACAAATCCTTGCATGTGCTTTGCAAAGCACTTAAATCCAGCTTACTTCCTATCTCAGCCTCCTTTTCCAGCATAATCTGCAGCCCAAGCTGTGCTGACCACACCTTTTGCAAAACTTTGACCAAAGAATGTGCCCAGCTGAGGACTGCCAATCCCACAGACAGCCACAGGTCCCTACTAGTGAGTGAGCCACAGAAATAAACTGCTGTCGATGCCAGAAAGTGGGCGCTCCAAAAATTTTCAATTCAAGAAAGACAATGGAAATGTACGCAATTAGGAGCATTGCCCAGTGTTTAAGCAATGTAGAATTTTTTACCCAAGGCACTGTCCTTCTGTGTAGATAAAGGATATCTCTTGTCAAGCAACACAGTGGCAATGTTCTGACTTCCTTATGCCTGAGAATGAAACAAAAACCTGGAGCTCATACCTCCGCTCATCTTTTTTTTCTAATTGATCAAACTAATCATTCTGACTCAGCATTGTCCCATGTCAAGGAAAGGAGAAACAGTTAGTTACCCATGCGGGGGAACAGGGAAAGAGTGGTGCCTCACAGTAATGTTCTTTATATAACAAGAATGCTATCTGAAGCTCCTAAGCCCTAGAAGATTTAGCCCAAATTAAGGACCTTGTTAGCAGCTAATTTCCAAGCCCTTCCTCTCCTTTTATTTCTTTTGTTGACTTGCAGCAAGCCACACACACAAAAAAACCTCTTTCTTCTTCTGCCCACAGATTCCTTTCTCAAAAGCCATTCTAAGAAATAATCAAATTCTGTCTCAAACATAAGGGCTTTCATTCTCAGTCCTTTATACTGTTTATCTTGGGAATTTCTTTCCAGTTTTAGCTTTTTTTTTTTTTTTTTTTTTTTTTTTTTTTCCTTGCCCAAAGTCGAGCACGTGGCTTGCACCGTGAGGAAGATTATACCAGTGGTAGGAAACAGACCACCATCTTGGTATTGTGATCAAGCCACATGGGTTCCAGGCCCCGCTCTTTGTAAGCACACTTGGCAGAGGAAAATATATTTATACTAAGAGGCAAATTATCCACAGTCAAAATGACTAATCACTGTTTAACTCAAATGTGAAAGATAATGGCGAGAGGAATGCAGAATTTGTAAGGAACTGAAAGACTGAATAATGTATTAGTAGGTGAGGTGCAGGCCTGTGAGCATGAACATATATCCATAGTGTGTCTGTGTGTGGTGTTTATGTAAAATGTAAAAAGACATATCTACGTCTGCAAAAATAAATCAAGAAAATATGATGCTGTCTACAGCTACACTGCCATCACTACAGCACCATTATTAGCTGCTTTAACAAACAACTCAGGCAAGCTCAGTTTTTCTTAATTCCTTTAAAAATGTTTTATATATTTGAAATGCCATATAATGGTATTTTGCTGACAAATCATAGAAACAAATGGCAAAATTTTAAAATACAGATTAAAAAAACCATGACGCAACACATATACTATAAAAGCTCTACCTGTGACTGCTTCACAATTTAAAGTGGTGGTTTGCTATGTGAATAAAACTTATTTTGAATTTTCCCTGTGAAAAATACAAAGGGGTAAATAGTAAACTTTTTGGTGCTTCCAACGAGCTCAAGTACATTTTGTTAGACTGAAGAATATCTTAGCATGGCTGATGACATAAAGACAAATGATCCTGGAGTGTAGAGAAGGAAAATTGAGAGGGATTTTAAGTTTGCTCATTCTGGTCTAGGGGAGGAACATTTGCCTGCTAATTTGCTCAAGGACTGACATTCATGGAGCAAATGTTTCATCTTCCTGTTCCCCTCTTAGGGAATTATTCTGGAGACTTCCATATGCCCTCCACCTCCACATCGAATTGGCCATCAGATCCTGCAGAATTCACCTCTGAGGAGCTCTGAGACTCTGTTCTCTCCTTTCCCCTTTGATTGCCACCGCCTTAGAACTGGCCTGTGGCATCTGCTTCTTAGGTTGCTGTGCAAGCTCTCCCATCCCCTCTATATTCTGTGCCTCTAACATCGCTCTCAACCCATTCTCCCTGTTCCAGCCAAAGAGAGCCTTCTGGAATAGAGAGCTACATGCCATTTAACTGTTTAAAAACCTTCAGTGGGTTCTGGCTCTGGTCAAGATGCGTGAAGCAGATACCACTTCATCTCTCCCACTGAATGCACTGAAAAATCCCTGGAAAAAGTGCAGGGAGCAGCTACCGGCAGACACAGAAAAGTAAAACAATAACAGACAGATTGGGGAAGAACTCCAAGTACTGCAGAATGGGTAGCAGATGTAGTTGCAGGAAGAGCACAACAGAACAGGGAAATTAAAGCCCTGGATTTCTAGCCTGTGTACCCGGAAGGGGACCACCTGCAAGCTGGAAAGTGTCAGGGAGATGCCGGAGAAGAGGGAGCTCAAGGAAGGGATCCTAGAAAGATGTAGATGAACTGCTGGGCTACACATACCCTTGACTACTTAGTAAAAATCTCTGCTAAGGTGCTGGAACACCTGTGCATGTGGCCCCCACCTCAGGGGCAGGCTGCAAATGACTAAGCAGTTTCCAGAGCCCCTGATGTTGGTGTCAGATGAACCAGGGTTCAAATCTCTGTTCTGTGGCTCATCCTCCTCACCAGCTGTGTAACCTGGAGAGCCATCACCCTCATCGCCCTCTCTGGGCACAAAAAATTAACAATAATTTGGGGGCTGAGTAGTGAGAGAAGAGATTAGAAAAGTGTTCTATGAAAGGCGCCTGCTGTGGTTGGGATATGGTTTGTTTCCCCCACCAAATCTCATGTTGGATTTGCTCCCTAGTGTGGCTGTGTGGGAAGGTGGGACCTAATGGGAGGTGTTTGGGTCATGAGGTAAGTTGATGTCCTCCACTGGGGGTGAGTGGGTTCCAGGGGTTTGTACAGGAAGTGGCTGGCACATTCCCTAGGGCTAGAGGATAAAGGAAGGGAGCAGAGTGAGGCTGAGACCCTGGCTTGCCCATAGGCCACCTACATATCCAGGACACAATTGGGCTGGCCGGGAAAGGGGATGAATAACCCTTGTTGGCAGTCAGCTGTACTCTACTGGTTCTTCCTGCACAGGCATGAACTCTGATTGGGGACACGTGATGGCAGAATGTACAGAGGGCCACTTGGAGCTTTTGTGTTCTCTTTCCAATTTCTGCATGTATCCTCAGTCTTAACAGTAGAGTCTCTGTTTCCTTAGCTGACCTTCTCACTGCCCCTAGACAGCTCCACCCAAGTCATCCTTCACAGCCGTGCACCCAACAACCCACCTTTCCCTTTTTCCAAAGAGGCCCATTAAAGGTTAGTGAAAGTCCAAGAACAGCATTTCTTCCCATGTAGCATGGCAGGAGATTCTTCTTCACATGCATGCTCTCTCTTTCTTTCCCTCTCATGAAACTTCATAAAAGCCTATCCCTCCGGCCCCTCATTTTCCTTCCCCTTTGACTTTCCCATCTTGGGTGTCTCTGCCAGTGCCATCTGGCTGCCTCAGGTCCTGTTGTCCTTCTTGTCCATTCTGGACCCTGCTCTCCTGTCCACCTCATTCCAACATGATGCTTCTAACTTTTTAATCATTGTTAAGTTGATGATCATGCCATGTATTTCCTCAACGAAGATGACAGCATTGATGAGCACAGCTTATTGTTGAAGTCAACACATGTCTATTTTGAATGATAGAAACTAATGAATTTGCTTAATTGTTTTTGTATGTGTGTGCACAGGATATTTCTTTGTAAGTGGCTCAGAAATTGTGGCAATGTGTTTTAGTTTCATAGTCAGCTGAATACTTGTGGTGTCAGTAGGTCCTGGTGGTTGGAAGGACAGAGAATGTGGAAGATGAAGTCATGCTGCTTCTCCCATTGGAAGGGGCTCACCTCTGCTCCCATTTCCATTGACTTCCTGCCCACAGCTCAGGCCCCAGCCCTCTGATCAGTTCTTAGGAATGATTTCTTCAAGTTCCTTTTTATGCTAAGCTAATTCCAGGGCCCTTGAGCACTGACCCCACATAGTCCCAATGCCAAGAGAGCAAAAATCTCTGCTAGGGAACCAGAACACGTGTGCACATGGCTCCCACCTCAGGGCAGTGTGCGAATGACTAAGCAGCTTGCAAAGCCCCTGGCATTGGTGTCAGATCAACCAGAGTTCAAATCTCTGTTCTGTGGCTCATCCTCCTCACCAGCTGTGTAACCTGGAGAGCCATCACCCTCTCTGGGCTCAGTGTCATCTGTTGAATGGGGATAATCTGCGCAAACCATCCACCCCAGAGCTTTGTGTATTAATGATGGATAAGAAAGGTTTTTAAATTTTCTGTCTTTGCTTCCAGCTGTAACCATGGCCTCTCCTCCTGCCCAGTTAACCCAATCCTGGAAGTGCAGCCTGGGCCACTCACATTCCTTTCCTTCTCCTCTTGGGCAGGAGTGGGTTGGCAGTTAAAACTGTGCAGTTCATTAGCAGGCAAATGGACAGGTGACACTGCCTGCTGGCAAAATAAACAACTCAAGAGAAAGTGAATGTCTGGGCTTAGCACCAGAGTGAGGCAGCTGAGTGGGGCCTGTAGACATGGCAGGAGGAAGGGGCTCTTCAGTTTCAATATAACCAAAAAACAGGGGGGTACATTTAACAGCACCACCATCTGGCAGCTTCCCAAACATTGAGATCAAGGGAAGTTTCATGGGGCATGAGGCTGGACCAGGAGGTATTTCTACACCTTCTAGATAGTGCACTGCTGGGTTGGGGAGGGGACTTTAGAGATTGAGTGTAGGTAGGTAGATGGTGGTATAAAAAGCAAGCATAGATCACAGAAAGCAAATTTAAGAGAGGGATGTTGCACGACCTTCTTTGCTTGTGGCTTTTTGACTGCCCACTCACTCCCCTTCCTTTCAAGCAAGTCACCGAACTCTACCCCTTGAAACTGCTGAAGGGCCAGGGTCTTTGGCCTGATGTGAGGAATGAGCCAGGGTGCAGCTCTACCCACTGTGATATGGCCAGGCCGGGTTCACCTGGGAACCCCTCTCCTCTAGTGCTGAGACCCCGGCTCCCACTCTGCCTCTCTTCCTCAGGCCCCATCTTCCCAGGCCCCTGTGGCTGGCCCCATGTATCTGACCACCTGCTCTGTGGCTGCCCACTGTGGAGTGGCCCACTGAAGCCCTTCTTCCATTTTGCAAGACAAACAGAGGAACAGATGGACAGGGCCAGCCAAGAGCTCAGTGCACAGCTGTCCCAGCTGCCTGCTCTTGTGCACTTTGCACCACCTGACATTGGTCTCTGTGAGTGTTGGGGGCCGGCAGGACGGGGTGGCGGGTGGCAGGGGAACCAGAGGCAGGAGGACCTTGCAGTAACAGCAATCAGACTGCAAGTCTTGTTAATTGCCTCTCCTCCTTTCAGTTGTGGAAATGGACTTCCCTGTCTGCTGAAGCAGGAAATAGAGGTGCAAGAAATGGGAGAAGGAGTGGGATAAGGAAAAATCTCAAATAGGAAATCTACTGCCCAACCTGGTAATGGTGTGGGCGTTTATTTTCTCACCACAATCCTATCAGGAATTTCCCAGATAATGTGGTTGTGTTGATTATGCACATAATACTCAAGGCCCCCAGAGTTCAGTATCTTCAGCTTTTCCTTAAAGGGGCAGTCAGCTTGAGCCAGGGAGTGTTCAGATAAAACATTTGCTCTGCCCAGCACTCTCTCCCCTGAAATCCTCCCAAAGTCAGGTGGGCTTCTTGCTGGTCATGGTCTCCTTGGTCTATGAGTACTTTCTTAAGCTCCACTGCTGTGGGGTAGCAAACAAGGAATCTGAGTCAAAGGAAGGGAAACCCAGCATTAGTGTCAGGCTTTGTTCCCAACAGCAAAATCTCGGCATTCCAGCCTCAGACCCATGCATCCCTCCTTTCTCCTTGGAGATGTTCCTGTGGTATTTGTGTCTCACCGGCCCCAGCGACAGTTCTTCTGGAGGTTTCTGTGGGTCACCAGCCCTTCACCACTCCCTGCAACCCCTTCTTCTGCCATGGGGGTGTAGGTGGGTGGTTCCACTCTCCTGGCCCTCCTGGCTGGGGGTGGTCTTCCTGTTGCTTTCTGTTGGCGAGGTTGTAGCTGCCTTCGTAGTTTTTTCAGTAGATGCAGTGCTGAGTGGAGAAGGGAGAAATGCCCTTTCCTTCCCCTGATTATGTTCCTACTCTAGGCCATAGAACTTAATGCCCGTGGAGGAAGTGCTCTTTTTTCAGCGCCCTTTCTGTCCACTTTCCCCAGCTTTCCTCTTCTCCTCTCTTCCCTCTGCTGAGGTTTCTGGCAGAGCGTCTGGGCGGATGGCCCAACGGGGACTTGACTGACACCAGGTTCTGCTCCCTCTTCATTGCTCCTCCCTCGGACCCACAGCCAGTGCCCCAGGACCCAGCTTACACTCACCAACTCTTGGTGCCTGCAGGTACCCCAGAGGTTAATGGACAGCTCGGAGCTTCCCATTCTCCAGTGGCTCTCTAGACTGTGAAAATAAAACCACAGCTGACTTATTCCTGTGGGCCAAGTTCTCAGTCAAACTACAGAAAAGTCTTGAGTATATATGAAATAAAAAACTACAAAGAAGACGATGAGTAGACTCATCTTGTTTGGGGAGGTTTCCTGACTCCTTTAGAACTTGGAAAATCTTCCTCTCTGAGTAAAAGAAAAACAGTCACCAAATTTAGGGTTATGTTGTTGTACAGCTTTTTCTTTATTATCTCTGCTTTTATTATGTGATGAAGAAGGACAGGGACCTGGAAGGTTAAATAGAATATGGCTCTCCTTTACTTAGCTCTATCAACTGATAGAGCCATCAAAGCATACATGAGTCACATTTCCAAGAGGTGGGGACAGCTGGCCTGAAATCCCAGAGTCATCCTTGTAAGGGTTGGATGCCAGAAGTATTCTGGTAAGTTAGAAAAGTACATTCTAATCAGGTCAGGGGAAAAACTAAGGTTAAAGAGGTTTAACTAAGTGCAAATGTTGGTAAGTGTCTTAGTCATTTTCTGTTTGTATAACAGACTACCATAGACTAGGTAATTTCTAAAGAAAAGAAATTTATTTTTTACATTTCTGGAGGGTGAAGTCCAAAGTCAAGGTCAAAGAGCCACATCTGGTGAGGGCCTTCTTGCTGGTGGGGACCCTGCAGAGCCCTGAGGCATTGCAGGGCATCACATGGTGGGGGAGCTTGAGCATACCAAACTGGCTTTTACTAGAGACCCACGCTCATGATAACTAACTCAGTCCTGTGAAAATCCATTAATTAATTAACCCACTAATCCATTAGTCAATTAATAGATTAATTCATTGATGAGGAAAGAGCCTTCATGATCCAATCACCTCTTAAATGCCCTACTTCTTAATACTATTATAATTGGGATTAAATTTTAACATGAGTTTCAGAGGGGACAAACCTTCAAGCCATAGGAATAAGAAAGCTATATTCTTATGTTCCTGTGTACATGTTTCTTTAAACCTTATTCTACTTGTATTGTTTCAATATATTCTTTGATGAAACTATTAATCCTACTATTTTTAAGATCTCATGTTTAAATATCTCAATTTTGTTTGTAAAAGTATAATAGGATAGAAAAGCATGTGATTATTTTCTACTCTTAACCATACCAAAATGATTAGGAAAGCCACATGGACATCAGCAAGGCACTGTTGCTTGCATAATGCTGGCATGTCCCAAGTGCAGGCACAGTTCCTGAGAGGACATTACCAGTTGCTAACAGATGCTGGCTATATGACTCATCTCCAATGAACAGGATCAGTGTTATTTGATTTTGTACTATCAGAGTCGTGGATAAATGAACATGATTTTTCTCTCCTGCTTGTCCATATGTCCAAATAATTAATATCTTATGAGAACAAAATAAATCCAATGATAACTAGCATTTATCAAATACTCATTATGTACCTGGAACTGTTAGTCACTTTCATAAAGTAGATCACTTAATTCTTCATAAACCTTGTGAAGTAGGCATTATGATCTTCATTTCTGCTGAAGAGGAAAGCAAGACAAAGAAAATGCTAAATCACTGCTGAAGGTCACAGAGCACGTGAGCTGGTGGGGTTGGGATGTACCACATCTGGCCAGATTCCAGAACCTGGGCAGAATAACTCCTACAAGTGAGGGAGAAATTTTAGGTTGTGCCTAAATCAGAAGTTGTCCTTTGCCTGGCAGAGTTTCTAATAGCCTCTTCTTTAATCAATGTACCATTTTTTTCACCTTTGATAAAGTAATCATTTTCACCCTCCGCAAATTTAAAAGTGTATTGAATCAGGTTAGGACCATTTCTGTCCAGGAATATCCAATATGATAAAAGGTTTGACTGTTTCCCCCAAGGATTTAGTGTTCCTGTAAGAAGTGTTTTTCCTGATGTTATCAAAGTGTATGTCTTATTTTTGCATTGGCTTGACTTCTTTAAGTCAAAATTTTGCAGTGTAGGAGATTGATGGATTGACTGTTATAAACAAATGTATGTGAAAATGTATGTGCATTCACTTTTGTGAGAACACAGTATTTTTGGGGTTGTCAGATTATTTTAGTACAAAGCTGAATACTTTTGATTAAAAAATTTCAGCCACAAAATATGTACATTATATAGGAAATTTATTGGTTACAATATATCTTATATTTTACCCCAATTTTGCAGCTTTTGTCAATTTTGCTATTTAAAAAACGTATTTGCTTCTGTGATGGTGAATTTTATGTGCCAACTTGGCTAGACCATGGCTTCAAGCTTTTGGTTAAACACCAGTCTATATATTGCTGTAAAGGTAGTTTTTAGACACGATGAACTTTTGAATCAGTAGACTATGAGAAAGCAGATTATTTTTCATAACATGAATGGGCTTCATCCAGTCAATTGAGGATTTTAAGAAGTAAAAATCTGAGATACCCCAAGGATGAAGAGATTCTGATCCAGTCTGCCTTCAGATTTGAGCTGCAAATCAACTCTTTCCTGGGTCTTCAGCCTGCCTGTCTGCTCTGTAGACTTTGGACTTACCAGCCCCTACAACTATATGAGCCAATTCCTTAAATCTCTTTCTCTCTCTCTCTCTTCTCGCTCTCTGTGTGTGTGTGTGTGTGTGTGTGTGTGTGTGTGTGTGTGTGTGGTGTCTATGTATACTACTTGTATACATATATACATACATAGACACATACACACACACATTCTGTTGGTTTCATGAGTCTTATTCCTTGCAATATGCATACCATGTTTGGTTCAATAGTACATATATTATTGATGACACTGAAAGTTATTTTCACACTGGTATTTGCCAAAGGAAATGAAAAAAAACCTCAAATCATTTGAGCAAGTTTGGAGTAGCAGATTCTTTGTGAAAAATGTATTTTCACTTTTCAAGAAATGTGTTCCCTCAAAAATTGGGCATAATATTTAAGGGAAAATTTGCGAGGAGCCCTGTTCTCCATGGTGACAACATGCAGAATAGAACTACTTCATTGAAACAAGATTTCTAGTGATTAGCTAAAACTCAAAGCTCGAAGTCACAGTAAAGTGGATTTTTAAAAAGAAGCCCTGTCTCCCAGTGTTTTTGAAGACTATGTATATATACAGGGCCTCGGAGTCAATGTGTTGAGTATATGAACTCACAAATAGTCCTTCCACAATAGAAAGAGAAAGAAGTAGTGATGGAGCATCTGCAGGTGAGAAGATTCTAGGACAGAGATTCCAGGAGGGAAAGGGGGAAGGGGAAGAGCCCAGAGTTGGTGATGTGGTGTGAGTGTGTCACCTGCCAGGGCTTCCATCAGAGCTCAGGCTGTCCTATCCCTTTGGACCAAGATTACTGCTAAGCCCTATACCAACAACTTAGAGCATAAACAATGTCATTCCAAAGTAGCATCTCAAAGCAAAACAATGAGAGGCCTAGACCTCACAAATTAGCAGGAGACACATCTTACCCCACCCCATCCTTTGAACGTCCTCCAATGGCATATTCTACAATTCTGGGGTTGTGTGCCATGTCAGAAGATTCGTTCTAGTTGTTCTCATTTCTTGGTTGGTGCCAGAACTCTGTTTCACCTTTGAAGGTACTGCTGCCCCGCTCCTGGAGGAGATATGGCTTGTTTTGCTCTCTCCTTCTGGCAGCCATCCTGACTGTCTCAGTGCTGCCTGCAGGTATATAACGTCCTGTGTAATGCTTAGTTGAGGGGGAGCCTCACGAAGGTGTGGGTTTGCAGTGTTACAAATCCTTGGGGTTGCAGCTCTTCTTGCCTTTCATTCACTCAGCCATTTTCTTAGGGTGCAAGTCTGCTTCCATGATGGCTCACCACTGGGGGACAGAATCAGGTGCTGGAAGGATCTTAAATCTTGGAACCATCATTCCCTCTTAATGCTTGGCCCCTGTTGTTCACAGGTACTGTCTCCTTTTCCACGTGGTGAATTATTTATTTTTCAGAAACATATTGATGCGTAGTCAACAACCAGAAAATCTTGGTGACATACAATCCTGGTGTTTGTTTATTGCTCGTAAGTCTACAAGTCACTTGTGGTTTGGTTGGGCTAGGCATGGCTCAGTGGGGCTTGGCTGCAGATTGGTTTTAGGTCTGTTCCACATGTCTCTCATCCCTTTAGAGTCGGCAAACCACCCGGGCGCTGTCTTCTCATGCGAGAGTGCAGATGGGAGAGCACATTCCAGCTTTTGCTAACATTGCATCAACACTGCAAATCACATGGCCAAGCCCAAGAGCAATGGCAAGGGGAAGTATCTTACAAAATTCCACACATGAGGCTGTGAGGAGTGAATTTCCAAAATTCAAACCAACACACCATCTAAATAACTTGACACAGACTTTTCCTAATTTCTACCTTGCTGACAATTGTCCCACTATGTCTAACAGCCTTAGTAATTTTGAATTCTAAAAGAAAGCATTTGGGATCTCAGACTTTTTCTCCCAGGTGTCCACTCTGCCTCCCAAAACAACTGTATCACCACTTCTCAGCATATTCTAAGCTGCTCATGTCAACGCCCCTATGAGTTACAAGCTAGGAACCACCAACTCCCTACCAAGCTGAAGCTCAGGCCTGGTTCAGGCAAAATGTTGTGATAAAGGAATATAGCTCAAAGAGGTATTATATTGAATCTTCATTCCTTTTTATTTGAGCACAAAATATCCACCTCATTCTGCTACTTTGCTGTTTATTTACCCAAATATCTTTGATTGTTTGCAATTAATTAATATGGAATTCATTAATGATAGAGAAATAAAAATTATGACAACATAAGCATGTTCATTATCTGAATATTTGCCAGTTATAAGTAGAGAGCTGACCAATGTAAAAGATTATTTTTAAATTGCATAGTATTATTTTCTTTAATTATCTGTGATCAAGTTAGAAATTAATGAAAGCATATTTGTTTCCTGTGGTCACCAATAATCTCATTGGTTTAATTTAAATTTGAAAAGGTTGAGTAGAGTAGGACATTACCTAGATGGATGACTACAATGATTCATTTGGTTTAGTTAATTTTGAACGCTGATATTTACTAGCAAATAATTACACCATTTATACAAGTCTTTTTCCCTCGTGGCAAGTTTGATAAGTGATCAGCCAGTAGGTTATTCATGTGTGATATGTTTTCAATTTTGATCCCTATCATTTGGAGTGAGTCTCTGCCATCGTTGTGGATGGTTCTACTGGGAAAGGTTGAAGAGGACTGGATGATAAGAAGTGGGGATTTGGGGGGCAGTTCTACCTTAGTTCTCTCCTAACTGGCAAATCAAGCTTCAATGAGAGCTGAGGCTTTTACCCCCAGACAGGGGGGCACAGGATGCGTGTTCAAATCATAGCTTTGGTGTCACAGCCTGAGGTGTTTGTCTTTGTGACACCAATTTTTATTTCTGTGCTTTAAGTGAGTTACACAACCTGGCCAGTCCTTGATTTTCCTTGTAATGTATTTGAAACGAGGTCGTATATTTGAAAGAACTTTAGAAAAGGTAAGGTACTACACAAACATTTATTTTTGTCATTTTCAATATTGTTAACATCCACAGGAAGTTTTCCTTCAATTAGAGTTTTCAAAGGAATACATGCATTTACCTCTTTTCTGTTTCTTTTGTATTTAATGGTAATGTTACAGTGGGAAACAGGAAATTTGTGGTGTTTTGTTAATATCAAAGCTTTTTTCCCCAACACTCCCTGCCCGTTTGTATTAAAGATATTTTGGTCATGGTTGATTTTTACTTTAGTCTTGGATTATATAGTTTCATTGCTTTGATAATAGGAACATAAACAATTTCATGTATTAATGGAAGAGTACTGTGGGTCAGCCTCACCTTCACTTTTTCCATCTTGGCTTCTCCAGCGCCCACAATGGGTGGCCCATTGTCAGGCTCAAGTTCTCAGCTCACTCTTGAGTTCAATTACTGGAGCAGGGGCTGGCTTGAATGCCAGATTCCTCTAGGTTTATCTGACCCAAAGAAATTTCTGATGCTGAAGG
Source organism: Ateles fusciceps (assembly GCA_036589455.1). NCBI lineage: Eukaryota > Metazoa > Chordata > Mammalia > Primates > Atelidae > Ateles > Ateles fusciceps. The sequence goes on along the minus strand of JAZHEH010002554.1, from coordinate 12,086,941 downwards.
CTGACTTGACAGTTTTACCTTCCACTTGTCCTCAGCAATACCTTCCTCAAATTGGCCCTTTCTTGTGCCTTGGTTTTCAAACCAAAGCCTGTGATTCGGTTTCTGCTTTGGTCTGAGACCTAAGTGAAGAGCATCTCTTAGCGCTCCTCCCTGGGACCTGAAACCCTGCCCCTGGGCCAGTCTAGGTCACCTGGGTCAACCTGCTAAGTATTGTGTGTATCTAGGTTTCCACACTTCTAAGGATGTTACTATTTTAAGAGGTAGTACTGGGTTTTCTCATAGAGAGAGAAATGTCTTTGTTGAGGAAAATTCCTTGATAAATCACTTGAAGCAGAAGGTGACAGAGGGAAATGAAAATGTCACTAGGATCTCAAGACACAACATAATGTAGGCAAACCGGTCTGTACAGGGAACAGGTGCAGGGGGAGGGAGAAGAAAGGAGCTCCTGCCAAGAAGAGGTATATGTGGATGAGGAGCCCCACAGGCAGGTGGTTTTGTGTTCTTTCTGTGCAATGTGTGAGGTTCCTCCTCAAGTCAGCAACATTTACTACATGGATAACTGCCTTGTATAAGTACATTTTTTAAAAACAAAAATCAAGAAAGGACTGAGTTACACAAATGGAGACAACACTGCATGTATTCGTTAAGAGCAAACATATGAAAAAATGCTCATCATCACTGGTCATTAGAGAAATGCAAATCAAAACTACATTGAGATACCATCTCACGCCATGGTTAGAATGGCGATCATTAAAAAAATCTGGAGACAACAGATGCTGGAGAGGATGTGGAGAAATAGGACGCTTTTACACTTGTTGGGTGGGAGTGTAAATTAGTTCAACCATTGTGGAAAGACGGTGTGGCGATTCCTCAAGGACCTAGAAATAGAAATTCCATTTGATCCAGCAATCCCATTACTGGGTATATATCCAAAAGACTATAAATCGTTCTACTATAAGGACACATGCACACGAATGTTCCATTGCAGCACAGTTTACAATAGCAAAGACCTGGAACCAACCCAAATGCCCATCGATGATAGACTGGACAGGGAAAATGTGGCACATATACACCATGGAGTATTATGCAGCCATCAAAAACGATGAGTGTCGTGTCCTTTGTAGGGACATGGATGAACCTGGAAAACCATCATTCTCAGCAAACTGACACAAGAACAGAAAATCAAACACCGCATGTTCTCACTCATAGGCGGGGTGTTGAACAAGTGGGAACACATGGACACAGGGGAGGGGGAGTATCACACACTGGGGTCTGTTGGGGGAAAAAGGGGAGGGATAGTGGGGGGTGGGGGGAGTTGGGGGAGGGATAGCATGGGGAGAAATCCAGATATAGGTGATGGGGAGGAAGGCAGCAAATCACACTGCCATGTGTGTACCTATGCAACAATCTTCCATGTTCTTCACATGTACCCCCAAACCTAAAATGCAATAAAAAAAAAAAAGAGCAAACACAGAGGTTTCCTCTCAGATGACCCCGGGGAACTAGGAAATGGAAGAAAGTGTAACAAAGGAAATATTTTCATGGAGATGGGAAGAATTAGGGGGAACAAATGCAGGAAGGTGAAGTACTTGGAACCAGCAATGGGGAGCTGTTTCCATGGCAGTTGTCAAGGGGAGAGGGGAGGGAAGAGTTCCTAAAACCAGAAGGTGGTTGCTGGAGCTGTCGGCTGGCAGCCACTGAGAGAGGACTCCTGGGGTGGAGGGAGGATGACTGCCTTGACCTCATCCTCTCTCCCTTTCTGATCTCCTGCTAGTCCCTCTCATTGGTCAAACCCAAAGGGACACCAAAAGACAAGGGACTCATGCATGTTAACCACTAAGGACACACACCAGGGTGGGGAAGGATGGGACATAGATCTGGAGGGCCAATAAAAAAATACTCATTATGCCCTGGAGGCAGGACCCTAGTCAGCAGTTACCTGAGAGCACACCCCTCCTGGGAATGCTCTAAAATACTTGAGATGCCTTTGATGGTCCAAAGAATAGTGTTCAAACTAAACATATTTAGTTCTTGTGGGGTTGGAGGACCCCATGTGCGATGGAGTTGGGAAAGTGTTACTATCTCAATTGCCCATCTGTTGGCTCTGCTCAGTAAAACCCACAATTTCTTCTGGAAACACTTGCTTCTGGGAGTTCTTTTGAGCTGTGGCTGAGTTTTATCTGTCCCTTGGTCATCATACCTTGTTGGATCTTCATGGTCAGCTGGGCCCATTTCCCGGTACTGAGCCTTGCATGGTGGTATATCCAGTGCCCTGTCTTGGCTGTCAGCCTCTGCACCTTGTTATGACTGAAGAGTCAAACGTGCAGACAAGTCCTAAGGTATGGCCTTCTGGGCCTCTCATACATTTTCAGTATTCTTCACCTTCTGTGGAGCAGACAGGCACTCATCATCCATTTAGAGGCCTCAGGATTTCTTTTTAGTTCTGTGGCTTGTATTGTTTCCTGAATCAGTATGCCTGCACCTGTTCCATCCATATCCATGAGAGGTACAGTTAAAATATCTATCTCCCTGTGCACAATGGTGCATGCATATAATCCCAGCTACTCAAGTGGTTGAGGCTGGAGGATTGCTTGAGTCCAGCCTGGGCAACATAGTTAAGTCCCCATATCTAAATAAATAAATAATAAAATATCTATCTGACATCAACCTTTTCAGGCAAGTGGGTTTTTTGAAGTTGACTTTGTTAATTTCAGAGTTGTTGCTGAAATTTTCAAAGAACTCAAATGTTCGCATTGCATAGCTGGTTTGCTCTGCAGGAAACCTAAGAGGAGATGCTTTTCTATTATCATGAGAAATGTGCTATTTTGAATGGGAATTTAATCGTCATCCAAAATTTGCTCATTGGGGTTCATTATTGAAGTTGCACATTTCCCCCTCTGCCTACAAAAATCCCGTTCTAATCTTTTTTTGCTTCTGTCTGAGCAAACTGAATGCTGTTTAATTCACCTTGGCCTTGTTGAGCAGAACCACAATGGTATTTTGCTTGAAGCTATGTGTTCTGGCATCAGCTTACATAAGCAGAAAAACCTGCATTTCAAAGACAGTACAAAGACAAATGCATGCACCTGCTTCCAATGGGGATGCTGTGAAAGAACTATCTGGGTGACAGGGGAAAAGTCAGCTGTAAAATGTGTGCATTGCCGGGGGGCAGAGTAAGAGCTAGTTTGCAGGTTTGTGGTGGGACCTAACTTGTCCCGTATATGTGCATGGCACATTATGAGTGGATATTATGTGGTGGCTGCACAACCTTTATTTGCATATTATTCTATAAATATATAGTACACTTTAGCCATTTTTGCTCAATAAGCATCTTTAGATGGGAGGGTAAGATTAGGAGAAAATGGAGTTGCTTTTAAGCACTAACTTTGCAATATGGCTTGTGTCATTACATATTTATGGATAAGGGCTGTGCTAGATATTCAAGAAACACAGAAATAAAAAAGAATAGGCTCTTTCTGCCTGAGGAGAAGTGGCCTGGCACTTACTATGCTGAAGTGAAGCATGCTAGCTGCTATGATGGCATAGAGTGGGCTGCTATGAGACTTCATGGAAGGGGGCACCTCATGGCTTGGGAGGGCCAGAGAAGGTTTCCCAGAGGGATGATAGTTAATTTGAGTTTGGAAATGAGTGGATATTAGCCAAGCAGAGGGACAGGGGAGTTGGAGAAGAGAATTTCAGGCAGAGGGAGCAGCATACATGCTGGCCAAGAGGGAAGAGAGAGAACAGCAGGTTCTAAAAGTCACCCATTGGTCAGGACGATGGGAGTGGAGCACATGGCTAAGAATGACAAGAGAGGTGTCTGGAGGTGTAAGTGGCATTGAATCAGAAGTGACAGTGTCCGCTATGGTGCCAGATCTTGACTCGGCAACCAACATGGTTTGATGGGGGAATCAGGGCACTTGGGCTCCATCTTGGTTTTGCCACGTGAGCTTGGGCAGGTGCCTTTACTTCTCTGAGCCTCTGATTTCTCACCTGTGATGGGAGGCTGTTGCACACTGGTCTCATTTTCCTTTTTATTCTGACTTGGTGGGGCCTAGATTCTTTCCCTGTTCATCTCCTAGAGGGTGTAAGCCCTCATGAGGTGCCATCTGCAAGGTCCTCAAGGTGATGCTACCACCAGTCATGTCCAACTGTGTGCTGGGATTTTGGAATAATTTCTGGCTTTGTGGTAGATTTAATTCAGGGTTTTCCTTATGGTCATCTTCAGTTTTCAATTCCATGTCAATGCAAATGTGAAAATCTATGTGAAGGTCCATTAAGATGGGCAAATTTTCCATGCTATTCATTCCCTAGGGACACCCACACTATTGGCCATCCCAGATCCCTGGAAATGAATGTCAAAGCCCCTGTTGTTCAATCCTACAAATGCATGGAACCTTCCCTGTGTTCACTATGTACTTTCATGCCTCCCTGACTTTGCCCAGGGGATCCTGGCTTCCTGGAACACCTTGTTCCAAACGCATGTGTTCGACCAACTCCAACTTTGACCTTCGTGGCTTAGCTCTCATCCCTTTATCATAGCTTTCTCTGCCAAATCCAGGAAGAAGTCAGTGCTTCTCCCCCTTTCTACTGACTCCTACTCTTACCTCTGCGGGAACACTTGTTGTGTCATCAGCATTGGAGAAGGTGTCCATCACCCTGGCCGACTGGGAATGCTGCGGGAGCGTGACCACACCTGATTCTTCTTTGTGTCACCAGCGCTTGACCCAGGAAAATGATTGCTTCTTAGCAGATGTGTGTTGAATTAATGTGAGGTGAGCAAGTGCTATGGACTGAACTGTGTGCCCCTAAAACTCATAGGTTGAAGCCCTTCCCCACAGTGTAACTGTATTTGGAGACAGGGCCTTTAAGGAGGTCAATAAGATTAGATGAGGCCATAGGATGAGGCTCTAGTCCAATAGAAATGGTGTTCTTATAGAAAAAAAAAAGAAAGGGACACCAGGGGATGCATGCATAGAGGAAAGGCCATGTAAGGACACAGGAGAAGGCAGCCACTTGCAAGCCAAGAAAAGAGGCCTCCCCAGAAACCAACCAGCTGGCACCTTGATCTTGGGCTTCGAGCCTCCAGAATTGTGAGAAAAAAATTTTCTGTTCTCTAAGTCACCCAGTCTGTGGCATTCGGTTATGGCAGTCCTAAAAGACTAATATAGCAAGTAAGTGAATAAATGCATTTACAGTTCTTCCCAATTCTTCCCCCAAGATTAACATAGAATGAAGTCTGATTGCAACTAGGAAAGTAAAATGCATAGTTGAGGAAAATCCATATGGATTTCTGGGACCCGTGAGTCTAAATAAAATAATGTATATGGAAATGCATTAAATAATACCAGCAACCAAACATGCACAAGGCAATCAGTTCATTTGCTTCCTGTTATTGCACCTCAGGAGAAAAAAGCTGTTTCAGTTAAATTTGGGAGCAGTTCAGAGGACCAGAAAACTAAATTTTCCCAGGTTCAAAGCCTATGTTTCCTAAAGAGATATTATTTTAAAAAAGAAAATATACTGTGGGGCTGTAGGATCTTAGATACCTGTCCCCACCCTGGAGGGAAAATGGGGTACTTACTATATGCTAGGCAGTGTAAATGTTATCTTATGTATACATATACAGCAGCCTTCTGAGATATACGTTACAATGCCTACTTTACATCAGTCACAGAACTGGGTCTGTTAAACTACTAAGCTCAAGTTCTCTGCAAGCTACCATGCTGCCTCCAGGACATGTGTGGGCCCCCAGGTGTGTGCTGGGAGAAATGGAGTTGGCTCTCATCAGGTGGAACCTTTTATAGTATTGACATGCTAAAAATCAGAGTAGATATAGTCTTCCTTTTTTGTGACTTAGAGCAGCATGGTGCCTGTTATCTCTGTAATTAGTCCCTGACACTCAACGGAAAGATGGTTCTGGGTAGTGAGAAAGTCCAAGGATGGGAGGTTACCTGGTTCTAGAAGCTGTTAGGAGAGCAGCACAGATCACAGTAAATGGCTTGGTATATTCCTTTAGAAACTCCTAAACCTTCTTGATCCCTGCGAAAGACCTTTCGTATACACTTGCACCCATGCATGCACACAGACACACAAGCACACACACACACTGCTCCTGTGTCTGACTGCTAACTGTCTGTGAATGCTTCTGCCTCCTATTGAAAATGAGTCTGGATTTATCTCTGCTGTTCACCTGGGCCTGAAGCAGCTCATTGACACAGCACTTTTTTCCCTTGATATGGATAAGGAGAGGGTTAACAGTCTGTGAGCTGATTGAGAAGCATTTAGGTCATTCAGGAATCAAGTGATGGAATTTTTTGATAGGTCTGTGCAGAGAGAATAGATGCCTTTAGAAGTTAACTGATGGCATTACAGTGTGAGAACTGAGCAATTAATTTTCTTCCCACCTGGATCCCCAGCCTATGCATTCTCCCCCAGCTAATCTAGAATTTTTTCCTTCAGCCACCATTAGTCCATTACTACATTTAAAAGGCTTCAGTGCCCCTTGCAAATGCCAAAGCCTGCTTGGCACAGAATACAGGAGTGAATCTTAAAATCCCTTAGCAAAAATTGGTTGAACTTCTATACCCTATCAATGAATGATCTGAAAAAGAAATTAAGAAGACAATCCCTTTTAAATAGCTACCAAAAAAATACTTAGGAGTAAATTTAACCAAGGAGTTGAAAGATCTGTATATTGAACATGATAAAGCATTGATGAAAGAAATTGAAGAAGACACAAATAAGTGGAAAGATATCCTGGGTTTATAAATTGCAATAATTAATATTGTTAAAATGTCCATATTGCCCAAAGCAATCTACAGATTTAATGCAATCCCTATTAAAATTCCAATGACATTTCTCACACAAAACAGCATGGTACTGACATAAGCAAAGACACATAGGTCTAGGTAAAAAAACAGAGAGCCCAGAGATAAACTTGCTCTTATGGCCAATTGATTTTTGAAAAAGATACCAGAAACCCACAATGGAAAAAGGATAGTCTCTTCAGTGCTGTTGGGTAACTGAATATCCACATGGAGAAGAATAAAATTGGACTTTCATATCATAGCATATACAATAATCAACTCAAAATTGATTAAAAATGTAAATGTAAGACATGAAACTGTAAAACTACTAGAAGAAAAAGGGAAATGGTCCACAAAATTGATCTGTACATTGACTCCTTGGCTACGACCCCAAAAACACAGGCAACATAAGTAAAAATAGACACATGAGATTGCATTAAACTAAAAAGCTTCTTTACAGCAAAGAAAACAAAATGAAGAGATAACCCATAAATTGGGAGAAATATTTGCAAACCATACATAGATAAGGAGTAAATATCCAAAACATGTGAGAAACTCAATAGCAAGAAAATAAAAAAATGAGCAAAGGACGTGAGCAGACATTTCTCAAATGAAGACATACAAGTAGCCAACAGACATATAAAAAAAAATGCTTAGTATCACAAATCATCAAGCAAAGCCAAGTTAAAACCACAATGAGATGTCACCTTACACGTGTTAGAGTAGCTATTTTCAAAAATATGAAGGATAGCAAAAGTTGGTAAGGGTGTGGAGAAAAGAGAACCTTGGTAAACTCTTGGTGAGAATGTAGATTAGTACAGCTATTATGAAAAAGAGTTGCTCAAAAAACTAAAAATAATGATCCAACAATCCCAAGTCTAGGTATATATCCAAAGGAACTGAAATCAGTGTGTTGAGATATTTGCCCTCTCATGTTCATTGTGGCACTATTCACAATAACTAAGATATGAAATCAACCTAAGAGTCCATCTACAGATGAATGGATAAAGAAAGTATGGCATTTATTCAAAATGGAACAACTATTCAGCCTTAACAAAAAAAAGGAACTTCTATCATTTGTGAGAACCTGGATGAACATGGAAGGCATTATGCTAAGAAAGTAGACAATCTCTTCATTCTAAATTCTGTAAGTCTGTAAATAGAGCTTAGGACCGAATTTCTGGTTGGCACCCATGGTGGTACCTGAGCTCCCCTCAGAACTTTTCCCAAAAACCACCATTTATCCAGATCCACTTCGTGCTGTGTTTGTGCAATTGCTCTTGGGCCCAGCAAGGTCTAACGTGTATTCCTATTAAATATCTTCTTATTATATTCATCCTTTCACTTCAACCTGTCAAGAGTGGTTTAAAACATGATTCTGTCATCAAAATATTAGGTATAATTTGCTCACAGATTGGATGAGCTTGGCTTTTTTGTTTTTATCAATGTGAGCAATTCTTAATCTTTTTCTCTCCTAGCAATTGAGGGATATGATACTCTCCCTTCAATAACACTGGCTGATTACTCAAGGCATTGGGGTGAAGGGGATTGAGGAGCAAGACTACCTAAATATTAGGTTGCAAGGCATGTGTAAAGTGAAGCCCATCCCCTTCCTCCCCGGACTCCTGCTCATAGTTTTCTGATTAGCTTCTTGGAGTGGCTTATTCATGGTATACTAATAATTATGTTGAAAATACAATGGTACATTATGAATCACTTCACTCCAGGTTGGCCTCTGCCTGATCATTTGAAGAATAATCTACTCACCATTTGAAAAATGTGTGTGTGTGTGTGTGTGTGTGTGTGTGTGTGTGTGTGTATGTGTGTGTGTATAGTATATATATGTCTCTCTCTGTGTTTGTATAGTCACTCATAATTAATCTTCTTGGCTAGTAGGTTTTCATGAGACAACTTGTTAAATGCCTTGTTAAGATCTACATGTACACCCAGCTTCTGATCCAGAGTTCTTTCATGTACAAGTCAGAATTCAGAGCATCTGAAATTCAGTGCTTTTGAAATATAGAATACAAATACAGAGGATATGCAGACTTGGAAAGAGGCTAGACCTTAACATAGCACTCTGTCACAGCACTGCACCGAGTTCTCTCTCACAACCAAAGCAGTATGTGTAGGAAATTTTGTAACTTCAACATAGTTGCACAGATTTTCATATTGGAGGTATTTCACCTTAGATACACATTTCCTCAAGTCTTTTTCTGGCTTGGTTTATTACCTCTATTTCTTTTAGTCAGTTATATGTTAGCCTTTTTCATTTCCTCTGAAAAGTCAATAAAAACGTAATTAGAGAAAAGTTCGGGTAGAAAAGGCTATCATCCATTTCATTGTCTGGGTTGCTTAAGAAATGTTTATTTGAGGACCGGGAATTTGTTATTTGCATTGGCCCTGGCTTTGTGTATATATCCACTGCTTAGTAAAAATCCTCTTTCTAAGCTGGTGAGCCTGGAGGCCTGGAAATGAAAGGCCAGTGGCAGACTTGGAACAGGTGGCCTTAACTGCCCCAAATTAACCCTTTCAGACAGTGGACTTTTTCTCTGCTCTCCCCAGGGCAGGCAGCAGTATTTATCAGATGTCCACGTGAAAAACAGGTGTTAGATGATCATCCAGTATTTAAAAATATTTCACATATGCTTTCGGAAAAACAACAACAACAACATCAAACCCAAGAAGGAAGTTTGTTAATAAGATAAATATTTCTGTATTATCTACTGCATTTAAAAGAACTACATTTAAAACAGGCTGGGCCCAAACCCTGAAGGAAGTTGCAAAGCTGTGGATGATGTGTTCAATTTTATAAAATGCCCTGGAAGAACTTAAAGTTTAGTCAAGAAAATCATATTTTTTAAAAAAGATGTTTTCTGTTTATGAAGATGACTTATAAAGTTTGTTGTGAGAAATTTGGAAAATACATAAAAATGTAAGAAAGAAAATTTAAATCACCCATATCCCACCACCAATAATCACCATTAACATTTGGTGTAGCTTTTAAAAGAAATGTATGTGTGTTTAAATTTCTTTTTGCAAAGCTGAGATTATATTATACACATTTAAATGTGCCTTTTCACCTACTATAGTTGTAACATTTCCCAAAGTGACTAAATGTTATTTAAGACTATCTTACAAACAGGAAGTATTCCATCATTTGAATGCACAATAATTAACAAATCTTTTTTTGTCAATTATGTTGATTGAAGCCATCGGCTATTACAAATAATACTGAAGTATATATCTTTGTACATAATACTGAAGTATATATTTTTGCATACATAAATAAGTATTGATCTAGGAGAATTTCCTAGATGTTGATTTAATGGTCTGGAAGTGTAAATGTAATAAAGGGTTTTAAAAAACAGTTGGATGCAGTGACTCATGCCTATAATTCCAGCCCTTTGGGAGGTGGAGGTCAGAAAATCGCTTAAGCCCAGGAGTTCCAGGCTGCAGGGGACTATGATAGTGCCACTGTACTCCAGCCTGCGCAACAGAATGAGACACTGTTTCACAAAATAATAATAATAAGAAAAAACTACACATGACCAAATTCTGTTCAAAATGCTGTAGGAATTTACACACACACCAAGGATGAGTGGGACACCCATTTGCTTCAATCTTGGACATTGTCATTTGACAATTTGGTAGCTAAAAATAATATCTTATTTTAAATTTGTGTCTCTTTGCTTCCTAGAGAAGTTGAACATGTTTTCTTGTTCATGGATCATCTCTGTTTCTTCTTCTTTTATAAATTGTGTTTTCATGTGTTTAGACCCTTGTTCTTCTGGAGTTTCATAGTTTTCTTAATGATTCTAAAAGGTATATATATACTAACACTTTTGTCCTTTATGTGTCATGTATATTGCAAATATTTTACCTGATTTGTCTGTATCTTTAAAATTTTTTTAAGCTTACAGAAGTTTTTAAATTTTTATGTAATCAAAAAAACTATCAAAACTATCAAGAAACTATCAAGTTTTTTCTGTGGGATTTCTCTCCCCTTTTATGTTAGCAATAACTTTGCCACAGCAAGATTAGCTGTTTGAATTTACATTTTTATCTTGTTCTGTTATTGTTTCTTATTCTCTCTCAAACATGTAACTCCTTAGTCTATTTGCAATTTAGTGTATGATACATAGAGTAAAATTTGGCTTTGTCTTCATTCCAAGTGATTCACCCAGTTTGCCGTCATCATTCTTAATTTTCCCAGCCAGTCTGAAATAGCATCTTAATCACATGTTAAATTCTCGCATAGACTTAGGCATGTGTTTTTGTTTTTCTTTTCTGTTCCACTAATCTGCCAGTTTGCTAAAATCATTCTGTTTTATTTTTTGTAGCCAAATAACACATTCTAATACCTGACCTTAGGAACCCATTCTCTCACCATTCTTGCCTTTCAGAATTTCTTGTTTGGTCTTCTGTATGGTCTTCTAAATACACCTTTAAATCATTTTGTTAAAATATCCACCCCCCTTTTTGAGACAGTGTTTCACTCTGTTGCCCAGGCTGATGTGCAATGGTGCAAATATGGCCCACTGCAGCCTCGACCTCCCAAGTTCGAGCAATTCTCCTGCCTCAGCCTCCTAAGTAGCTCGGACCACAGGTGTATGCCACCACGTCTGCCTAATTTTTTTTGTATTTTTTGTAGAGACAGGGTTTCTCCATGTTGCCCAGGCTGGTCTCAAACTCCTGGGTTCAAGTGATCCACCCTCCTCAGCCTCCCAAAGTGCCAGTATGACAGGTATGAGCTACTGCATCCAGCCAAAATACCTAATTTGTAATGGCATTGAAACATCATTAATTACATTTTAAATTAACTTGGGAAAAATTGATCTCTTTAAAACTTTGTCAGCCTTCCAGATGAAACTGACAGACAGAAGACGCACATCTATTTTCACTTGTGAGGCACCCTTTACTGGGGCATCGCTCATGGCAAAGCAATAGGAAAGTTAGAGCTCACAGGAATTCAGATGACAGAAAGGAAATTCAAAGGACATGAAATTACAACAAATCTCTGGAGGATGGGCAACAGGAGGAAGTTGGAGCCTGCACTTTGTGTCAGGGACCGCACAGAGAACCCCTAGACTAGGAGAAGGCAGATGTCTCAGAGGGTGGAGTAACAGTGGGGCTGAAAGCAGGGCATTCATTGAAATTCTGTATGTGGATGGATAATTCCTCTGTCCTTTCCAAAAGTCCACAGGGAGAAAAGCCCAAGGCCAGACATTCATGCCTGAAATAAAATAGGAAGTTCTTTCTTACATGATTGCATAAATGTCTGGGAAAACCAATGTGGTCATATGGGTTCTAGAAATGCCTTTTTAAAATTTAAGCTCTGTTTTCCTGAGGTGAATCTTTTGAGGGTTATAATCTACTTCTTTGTTGCAGAATTGTTTCCTTAACAAAAATACTGGTGTTTGGTCTTCCCATGAACAGGGTGGGTGAATTCCCTCCATCGGCTTACTCTCAGAATCCCCTTTTCATATCTGCCTTATGAGAGATGGTTGATATAAATTTATATGATTATCAACTCTTTTTCTAGTAAGGGTTTCTGTTAATGTCTCCTCCACGGCTGCTCTCTGACTAATGTGGGGGAAGGTGTGAAGCAGTTTTTCTTCAGGTTGGCTCTGTTGTCTACCAAATGTCTGGTACAGATGCCAATAATACATTCCTTATGGTTATGTCATGTAGACAACATCTATGCCCAGGTTACAGTCCTGATTTTGTCATGTTTTGGGGGGAATAGAAAGCAGAGTGTCAGACATGTGGGTTCATCTCTTCCTACCTGGCAGCGTGAGTGAGATCATCACTTTTTTATTTTTGGATATATGCAAATTATGTGAGAATTTCTGCCTGAGTGGGAAAGGTCACTGTGAGTTAGAATGGTCACAGGAAATCACAGAATAAATTATATCTGAGTGAGGACCTGAAGGCTCAATGGGAATCAAATTGAGAGGGTAGATTTTGGAGGAGTTTTCAGTCTTGGGCACAAGCACAGAGATACAATGCACAAGGTGAATTTGTCATAAAGAGAAGTGCCTTGCTCCTGGGGAGGACTCATATGGGTTATTCATGGTAGATTTGTTTTGAAAGATAGGTAGGGACCAGATAATCATGGGGCCTGGGTACCAAAACAGTGAGTTTATCTTCTGTAAATCATTACAAGCAGACCAGCTTGGTGGCTTATGTCTGTAATCCCAGAACTTTGGGAGGCTGAGGTGGGTGGATTACCTGAGGTCAGGAGCTCAAGACCAGCCTAGCCAACATGTGAAACCCCGTCTCTACTAAAAATAGAAAAATTAGCCAGGCATGGTGGTGCACACCTGTAGTCCCAGCTACTCAGGAGGCTGAGGCAGGAGAATCACTTGAATCTGGGAGTCCGAGGTTGCAGTGAGCAGAGATCATGCCACTGCATTCCAGCCTGGGCAACAGAGCGAGACTCTGTCTCAAAAAAAAAAAAAAAATTATAACAAGCAGAAATTTCATATACTGAAAGATGTCTTCCACAAGGATTGAGGCAACTCCAAAAGGGAAGAATCTGTCTTCCCAGTGTTAAGGGCAGCCAGCTCAGAGCACCAGGGAGGCACTGCCTGTGGAAGAACTGTTCCCTGCACATTATGGTGTCCATGGCCAACTCCGTCAATAATCATATAAGCCAGTGCAGCAAACACAGAGAACAAAGCAAAGCAAAGACCTTTTAGACAAAAGACAGAACACTAAAGAGTATGCAACAGATGAAGGAGACTGCTGTGCCCTGGTCTGAAGAATTCGATCACTGGTTTGGAGAAGTGGATATGGCTTAAAGAACATCCTGGGGCATGTTAGAAGGAGCAGGAAGAACAGCAGATGCAAACGTAGATATCTGCTCCAGAGGAGGAAGGAGAGGAAGAACATGTGGCTGTGCCAAGGCACGTGATCCAATGTCACAAGATTTCTAAGATTCCACAGCTAGTTTTGAAGCCAGGAACAACTTCTCAAGGAAGTGATGTAGCAACCTGGCGTCATTAGTTAATCAGGCCCACTTTAGCCCTCAGGCTCTGGCTTGTGTTCAGTGTAAGTGGAAACATGAGAGCCTTGTACTACTATTTCAATTTGCTTTTTTTTAGTTTATTGAGTCCAGCGTAAAAGCTGAAATCACAAAGTAAAAATAATAGTCACATTCAAAAGGATCATTTTCTTGTTTCCCTATACTAGAAAACTGAACTTTAGCAGGTGCCCAATTAAAACAAGGGCTTTTCTTTTTCTTTTTTAAAGAAGAATGACTGACATTCTTCATATCATATACATAATATGTACTTATTATGAAAAAAACAGTTGAACAAAAATTACATAATTTTCATCTTCCCCAAATATTAGCCTATTGTCATATTCTTTAATTCTTTATACATATATATGTGTGTGTATACATATATAAATATATAGAGATAAGCATATAAAATATAAAAATACATAAACATGTGAATATATACACATGTACATTTATACATATAAACACTATAAAAATAGGATTCTACTGCCCATTCTGTTTGGTAACCTTAAGCAGTGTAAATTCAAAGATATCAAGATTTTATCTCTTTTTTTGCTAAAATAATAAAAACAAACAGAATGTAATTTGCTAAAAACCCTTTTCTGCAGGGATTATCATAGCTATGTGTTAAACTATACCAGTAATTGGGGGTGAGAGAGGTGAGTGGGTAGGGAGTGGGCTTTACATTTCACCTTCCCTGAGTTGGACAGTCTTACAGAAAGCCACGCAAGTGTTTCACATGTCCACAGCTGTAAGTTGGAAACCATTTGTCATCAGAACCGAGAAGAAGATTGAGATGAACAGAATGGGCCTAATACAGGTACTGTAGGAATTATCCATTCCTGCAAGGGAGAGGGCAACAAACTCATTGTCACCTTAAAATACAGTCATGCATTGCTTAAGAGAAATGCAACATTAGGTGATGTTGCTGTGCAGACATCATGGAGTGCACTTGCACACAAACCTAGATGGTGTAGCCTACTACACGGGTAGGCTTTATAATAAAGCTTGTTGCTGTATGGCTACAAACCCATACAGCATGTGACTGTACTGACTACTGTAGGCAATTGTAAACAGTGGTAAGTATTTGTGAATCTAAACATAGAAAAAATACAGTAAAAATGCCACATTATAATCTTAAGGAACCACCATCGTATTTGCAGTCTGTTGTTGACCAAAATGTCATTATGCAGCATATGTCTGTTTTTAAAGATCAAATGAGTCACTTAGGAAAGAGCACATGAATCTTTTTTCTTAATCACTCCCCCATCACGGGTTCATTTTCCAATTCATTAGCTGTACTTTGAGCACATTCATTCAACAAGCAGCAGACACGATGCTCTAGGTGCTGTTCTGGGTGCTAGTGACAGTGCAACAAAGCAGAAAAACTCCCTACCCTCTTGGAGCTTACCTTCTAGTAGAGGGAGGCAAAGCAGAAATAAATACGTTTATGTCAGATGGTAAGGAGAATAACCGGAAAAATAAAGTAGGGAAGGGGATTGGGGCCATCTGTGATAAGGGGTGAGGTTTTAAACATTGGGGGTCAGAAAAGACCTCCCTGAGAATGTGAGCTTGAGCAAAGACTCAAAGGAATTGAGGGAGAGGGTCATGTGGCTGACTGGCTAACAACATTTCAGGCAGTGAATAGCAAGTGCAGAAGGCCCAAGGCAGGGCATGCTGGGAGCATCCAAGGGATGTAAGGGAGCATCCAGATCAGAAAGGCTGCCAATGTGTTGGTATCAGAGAGAGAAGAGAGAGAATCAGAGATGATGAGACTAGCCGAGAACAGAGGAGTCAGTCTGGGTAGGGTCTTGAAATCTCCTGAGTGATTTGGGAAAGTGCTGAAAAGATTTTAGACAAGAGGGCACCAGGATCTGAGTTAGGGTCACTCTGGGAGCTGTTTTCAGACTGATGCATGTAAACACAGAAGGAGAGACCCCGGAAATAGGGAAGTCAAGGCTGGAGATGGCAATCATAATCAAGGAGAGGAGCTGCTGGGGAAGCTGAATCTCCAGAAACAAGAGCAGCACCCACGGAGTCCAGTCTCCTTTACCCAGGTGGAAATTCTTCCACACCACCAACCTTGGAGGATGGGGTTTGGACTCTTGGCAGCTGTGCATAACGTGGGCCCTCAGTAAGTCTTGTGGATAAATGGAAGAAGAAAGAGAGAACAAAAAGGATCATGGTGATGGAGGCTGCTGGTCAGGACAGCGTTGGGCAGGCCCTGGAGGGAGACAGGCTGTGAACACAGGCTTCCTGTGCAGCCGGGAGAACAGCCTGCAGAGCTCCCATCTTGGGGAGAGCAGAGCCCTTGACCCCAAATGGATCCAGGTGCCCATTCTGATCATCTCCCCCAACACGCATGCTTCATTCTGTCATCTGGACCCCTGGGGACATTCTCTTGGCTGCTCATTATGGTTTTACTTCTCTTTAATTCTGCTTCAGAGCTGTAAGGAGAGATACGGTATAATTAATCAGCTCAGCTTTTAGTTTTTGTCCCAGCTGCCAAGGCTACCTGGGTAAAGTTGCTTTTGCAGTTTTTTTTTTCTATTGTTAAATATTGGTTTACTCTTCAAATTTTCCCCCACTTCCCAATGTTTATAGACTATATTTATGTATACCCTTTAGGGTTTGCTATCTGCTGAAAAGCAAGTACAGATGAGGAAGGAGAGGAAGCAAAGATCAGCTAGGGCATATTGTGGTTGGAAAATATGCCAGCCATGATTCAATTCTAAATTTACTACAGATTGATTGCAGAATCCAAGTCACCTTTCTGTAAAATGGAAAAATAGTATCTTCTAATCTAACACAGAGGGATCCCATAAACACCCAGAGAGCTGCCACTGGCTTCTTGTTATGCAGGCTTATGTTTTCTATACTATTGGTCATCTACCTCTAAGGGCTTCTAGTGGGTCCATAAGACTGTCCAAGAAACCATGATAGAGCCAAAAACACTTTCCACCAGAGCCCCCACTAGGGTCAAATGATGGTCACAACATTTACTTACTGGTTAAGACTGCAACTTCCAGATTGCAACTGACTGCTGGTCTGTGGCATGATTAGTATTTTATTTTTGAGATAGAGTCTCTGTCTCTTGCGCAGGCTGGAGTGCAGTGGTGCAATCTTGGCTCACTGCAACCTCCACCTCCCAGATTCAAGCAATTCTTCTGCCTCAGCCTCCCAAGTAGCTGGGATTATAAGCGCCCATCACCACGCATGGCTAACTTTTTGCATTTTTAGTAGAGACACGGTTTCACCATGTGGGCCAGGCTGGTCTCCAACTCCTGAACTCTGGTGATCTGCCCACCTTGGCCTCCCAAAGTGCTGGGATTAGAGGTGTGAGCCACCACACTCCACCGATGATTAATATTTTTATGTGTACTTAAAAAGATTTTTATTAATTTGCTAGGGCTGGTACAACAAAATTCCACAGACTAGGTGGCTTCAACAACAAAAAATTTACTTACTTGCAATTCCAGAGGCTGGAAGTCCAAGATCAAGGAGTCCGCAGGATTGGTTTGTGCTAAACCTCTCTCCTTGTCTTGCAGATGGCCACCTTCTCAGTAGGTCCTCAAAAGGTTATTTATTCTGCATGTACACATGTCTGTGACCAAATCTCCTCTTCTTAAAAGAACACCAGTCATATTGGATTAGGGCTCACTCTAAAGAGCTTATTTTAACTTAACTCTTCTTGATATGGTTTGGTTATGTGTCATTACCCAAATGTCATGTCGAATTGTAATTCCCAGTGTCGGAGGTGGGGCCTGGTGGGAGGTGACTGGATCATGGGGGTGGTTTCCAATGGTTTAGCACCATCCTCCTAGTGCTGTCTTGTGATAGAATTCTCATGAGCTATGGTTGTTTGAAAGTGCATAGCGCCTCTCCACTTCTCTCTTTTCGTACACCTGCTCTGCCATAGGTAGATGTGCCTGCTTTCCCTTCGCCTTCCTACATGACTGTACATTTCCTGAGGCCTCCCTAGTTATGCTTTCTGTGCAGCCTGCTGACCTGTGAGTCAATTAAATCTCTTTGCTCCATAAGTTACCCAGTCTCAGTTCTTTGTAGCAGTGTGAGAACGGACTAATACAAAGAGCTTATCTCCAAATAGCATTATATTCTGAGGTACTAGAGGTTAGGACTTCAACATATGAATTTTGGGAGGACACAAGTCAGCCCATGACGAGATCCAATTGTTTATTTGGCAAGCACCTGCTGAGCACTTGCCATGAGCTAGGCAGTTAGCCTAGCTGGTCAGGGCACAGTCAAAACCATATTGATTATGTTAATGAGCCAGTTGGCATAACCCTCCCCCAAGGACAGATAAGAGAGTGTATCAGAAGTGGGGTAATGCTTCCATCATTCTTGCTGAAGCAGCCTCAAGTCATTGTGGTAGGTGCACCAGAAGATTATCTTCAGGAATAAGGAAGACATGCTCCAGGTGGGAGGCTGCTGTTAGACACAGTGGGCTAACCCAGGACTATGGGGTCCAGAGATGATGGCTTCCTCTTCCAGCCACTGTAGGGGTCACACTCCACTGGTGTTGGACCCAGAATAGACTTGGGGAATATGGGTTTATAGTTTTAAAGTGAAGGGGCCATATTAATATTTTGAAGATGCTCAGTGATGACATTTGTCAGTGCTTAGAATGACTCAGCCATGGCCATATGACTAGCAAGCAGCTGTTGACCAAGCTATATGGGATGGTGAATGGGGGCAGGGGTATCAATGTCTGACAGTGAGGGTAAGAGACAGGAAAACCCGGACATTCAGTGGTGGATGAGAGGAATACCCAACTCCAAAGCAGAAGCCCAGACACACATTAAAACAACACTGGACACAGTCATGGGCTTTATTTTTATATACCTGGAACTTTTCATATTTATTATGTGATCTTATCCTCCCAAGAAACTTGTTGAGTAAGTAGGGCAGGTATTATTAATCCTATAAGTTAAATGAGGCAATAAGGCCCAAGTCAGTCAAATGAGTGGCTAAGACCACACACTACATTAAATAAAAAGCTGTTTCCTGACTCCGGTTCCTGAGTTCATTCACCTTTCAGCACTAAGACTGGTTGTGGGATTTGTCAGCAGTGATTTTAAAAGGAGCTCATGCAGTCCTTTTAGGCTTTGTGAGAGAAGGTATTTTGGCTGGGTCTGAGCCCTGCCCAGCTGCTTGTCATATGTCAAGAGTCATAATGCAGATGATGCAGGGGTGAACCAAGGGCACCCCTTGTCCCTGAATATGCTGAGTGGTCATTAACTAGAATGGTCTTCGAAGGGAAACTATGCTTGGGTCATAGCAAGGCAAAAGGAAGCCTTCTTCCCTCCCTCCCTCCGTCCCTCCCTTTCTTGTCTAGAACTTAAAGACAATGTCAAGCAGCCTACTCTCCATTCTGCTCTCCCCTGGGCCACCCTCTTGGCCTTCCTTGGCTCCTAGACTCAAAGTCCCTCCCAAGCAAAAGATGCACTGGCATTTCCAATCTAACTCCAAAGTCCTGAGGCTGCTTCCTCTGGGAAGCCCTTATTGAACCCCCAGACCTGAGGCAGGGGTCTATCCCTTCTGCTCCATAAACCCTAGCACTGTCATAGCACCAGAAGCTTTGATTGGCAATTGCCCATTGGCCTTTCTGGATACCCTATGAGACTGTGCTTCTTATAGGGAGGGGCTAGTCCTTCTGGACCACAAATTTACTCCCAGAGTGACTACAGTAATCCAGGATACTCCCTTAAAAGAATGGAAAGAGGAAACAAAAGAGTGAGGTTTTACAAGATTTTCACTCCTGCCTCTCCCAAATTCCACTCCAGCTGCAGATTGTCAGAAGAAAGAAGTAAGGAAGTGCTGATCATTCTTTGCTGAAGCTGAAGAATAATCATTCTTCAGCTTCAGCTGGTCTATGGTGGCTCCATTATGGTTACAATTCCCAAGAAACTTGGACAGAAAGGGTGGGTGGAGAAAGGCAAACAAAGGCCACCACAAAGATCACTTTCTTGGAAGAAAAAGTGGGTGGAAACCAGAGCGATCCTTTCTCTGACCTTGGAGGATAAGTGAGGAAATGGAATTCCAGTAGAACTGTGGTAACAGCTATTGATCATGACGGAGGCTAAAAGGGTTGGGTCATGTCTGCCATGGCTCATCTTGGCAGTTGCACTCAGATGTGACCTGTACTATTCAGAATTTGAGTTTGGACTCTGAGCCATTATAAAAAGACTGGATGAACCAAATATAAACATGCAGAATGTAAATTCCAAGAAACTTTAAAAAAGTGATGCTTTATTAAAAGCCCAAGACAAATAGTATTTAAAGGGGACACTGATATACATGGGACTGCTGTCACTTCCTCACTCTAAAATACAGCCTGTTCCAGCCCATCTCACACATGACTATTACGTAGAACACGCCATAAAATATGACTGTAAAGCACTTTGCACACATAAAATGCTACATGACAAATTCTTACTACTATTTCCCATCATTTAATGTCTGAAAATAAATGTCTACCGTTTATAATAATTTTATGTGACTCGATGGCTGCCAGCTTTTACCAAACATGGAAGTAGAAACTGGGCTATATGTGGAAGCCACAGAGTGCCTTATAGGTAAAACTGCCTTGCTGTAATAAATTTGTTTGAGTTCTTCATATTTAAAAAAAATTGTTTGGCCTGTCTGGAAGATTCTGAAGGTAGATAAAATGTTTTACTTGCCATTTTCCCCCCAGACCCTATCACACAGTAGGTAATCGTTATAATATGTTCATTGAATGAATTAATGATTGCATGAATTAATGATTCAAGATAAACTAAGGCTACAAGTTTTTAGGTAGAATGGAAGCCATCAGACACTGTCCCTAACCTGGACACATTGCTTTATGACAAAAGTAAGATCATTGGCATTGTTGAGGAGCTGGTCCAAGTTATTTCCATGTCATGCATGTCTTCAGAGGTGAGGACTGTCAGGTTTAAATATTTTCCCCCTCCTGCACTATAAAAACTGTTTTTATTGTGCATTCATGATTCAGTTAGCCACTTTCTTGGTAACCGTTAGCACTATTTCATTGTCCAGACTAGGATCCTCTTCACTTTGTCCCTCCTCTCCCCAAAACAAAACAAACAACACTGCAGTTCATACTCTGGACATCATCAAATTCCTCATCTCTAAAGAGTAAGGGATGGTCCAAATGCCTTGTTAATACTCCGGGATTTTATGAGGACACCTCAGTCTAGTGCCTGCCAATGGAATAGATTCATTTTAAGAAGAAAACAGGTTGGGGGAAGGAGCTGCTAGGCAGCTTCAGCCATTTACTACTGTACTTGACAATACAATTCACCTTATGCTCCTTCCTGAATCACAGCACAGCCTCCAATATCCTGTGTGCCCTTGACAGCTGGGGCACCATTTGCTGAGTTGACGCAAGATACACATTTTGCAACCACTCTATCTCACCCACGCAAGAAACCATTCACCTTCTGGCTGACCTAATAACCAAATCATAAGCTCAACAGAGAAACTGGAGGTGGTGTGGAAGCTTAGAGGGGGGAAAGAACAAGATTGCTTTATTTAGGGTTATTGTCCAGATTTCTTTATGGCCCCTAAGTTAGACCCCCACCACATGCTATTTACTGAAAAAGAGAGGGCTGCTACTTAGCAGTAGGATGATTTTTTAAAAAAAGTCTTGAAAGATTACATATTCCCAAATTCAACTTGTAACTGTTTAACAAAACCAGAAGACTGTTCTGCAATGGCTGTGTGTGTGGTCATTAACTACAGTGGTCTGGGATGTGTGGCAGTACATGGACACACCACACAGTCCTACTGAGTTTACACTCAGGAGCTAGGCATTGCTCTTCATTTTGAGTATAAAATAAAAACGAAGACAAGACTGACATCGTGAAATATTAATATGGAGTTCCAGCCAACAGGTTCATAAAAATTAAGTACTCCTTTTGCCTCCTCTGCAGGGTTTCTCTTTTTGGAATCGAACCAGCTCTCCTTATCATTATCTGATCAATAGGGCCAATGGCAATCCTGGGCACTTGAAAAGGACGTTCTTGTGCTCTCCAGCAGCTGCCATCCACCTCTCCCTTTCCCTTTATTTCTGCTGACATACATGTTTGCTACCACAAAAGGCTTAGATTTGTAGGATAAGAGCTTTGGGATTGTGTCCATTTGGCCTATATTTGGGGCTGTGGTGACATTTTAATAAGATTTAGCCATTGTGAATCTTAAATTGATAGGACTAAAGCAAAACATGATTCACTGAACATTGACTGGCTCCATCTGTGTTGGGAAATACAGGTACAGAGTGGAGCATTCAGAGACTGCAGCTCTCTGATGTGTGTGTTTATTGGAAAACAGTGTGCAGAAAAGAATAGTTATAATCGTAAGCTACACCAGTAAGTAGACAAGAAAGGAGGGTGATGATGGAGGAGGGAGGTACGTGAAGGAGATACTCGGTTTCCCCTCTTTATCACTTCTCTCCTTCTCCATGCAGAGCAAGCGACATCCTGTGGCTTGGTTCCTTAGATGTACTTCTGTATGCTCTCCTACATTGCAGAGACATCCAAATGCCTTCAGCTGATTAAAGTCAATTGGTAAGTTTGAGGCTAGGTGCGGTGGCTCATGCCTCTAATCCCAGCATTTTGGGAGGCAGAGGCCGGAGGATCATTTGAGGTCAGGAGTTTGAGACCAGCTTGGGCGACATGGTGAAACACCATCTCTGCGAAAAATAAAAAAACTAGCTTGGCATGGTGATGTGTGTCTGTGGTCCCAGCTACTTGGGAGGCTGAGGTGGGATGATCACTTGAGCCCAGGAGGTTGAGGCTGCAGTGTGCCATGATCACACTGCTGCACTCCATCCTGGGTGTCAGAGTGAGACCTCATCTCTAAAAAAAAAATTAAAAATTTAAAGAAACAGGTAAGTTTGGGGTGTCAGGTTGTTAGCACCTCACATGGTCCCATAATTGACAAAGATGACTTGTGAGCTGCAGAGTCCAGCATGAAGCCCTTCTTGTGAAACTTGGTCAGCCACAGGCTATCCAGGTAGGATGTGCTAAAGCCCCTCTCCACCCTGTCCCTGCCCTCCCAGACAATAAGAGCACTGCTGGGCCATATGCAAGAAGCCCAGGGTGGTAAGATCTGACATCATGTGCTGCCCTGGGCACCAAGTCGGGGCCCTGGTGGTGTGCCCATCAGATCGGAGTCTTCCTTCAGCCTATTTGATTGGGTTTCTCCTCCAATTCCAACTTCACACTCTATTCATTTCTCCACTAGACTTGAAGGTCTCTTTTGCTCCCTGGGCAATTAGATGGGGACTGACAACCAGCCTGGCCCCACCCTGCCTGCCCCGTCCTTCTGGGGAGACACAGTCCCTGAGCTGACGGAGACTCAGGGTGTTTATCTCCACTTTGATGCTATTTCTACTTCATCCTGTGCCTCTAATGACCAAAAAGGTCAAGTAGACAGAGTCATACCTGATCCAACCTCATAAGAAAAAGACTTCATTCTGCTTCAAATGTCTCAAGGACACATGTATCAACTGTTTGAAGTCCTTAGAAGACAGTCTAAATGCAGATATGGAATATATCATGGTGATCAAGTTAATCTGCCTAATTTCTCTTCTCCATATGTCAGCTGGTAATAACAGGATTATAAGGAAGATACTTGAAGGTTTTTAAGAGGACAGTGTGTGTTCAGACATGGCCTGTCAGCTGTGGCAGGGGAGAGGTGTAACGTGGAGGATAAAGGACAATGCTTGGGAAGGTACAGATGGAGATAGAAGGTCCTGAAACACACAACGTGAAGGCAGGCTGTTCCATTGCCCTTTTCACCCCTTCCCTGCTGGGGCACAGCTTCACAGTGCAGGGCTTTCTATTGCCTGCTGCACTGCAATTCTGATGCCAACTACCAGAGTTGGTGCAAACTTTCCTGGTTGAGAGCCCAGTCACCCAAAAACCAACCCTTCAGACCCCAGCCACAAGCCCTGGGGTTTCCAGGTCACCCACAAATGATTGAAATATAGGCCACATGTTTGATTTCATCTGCAGCCTTCCCCACTCCCCCAAACGGTCTAAGCCTATGGTTGGCGTTTCTGGCCTGGATAGCCCCCATCCTGAAACTGTCAAGGGCATAGTCACCTCACCTCATCAGCATGAGTCAGCGTGGTCTCAAGGGTCCACCATGAGTACCAAAGACCCTTCTATCACTCAGAACATTCCAAGGGTTTAGAAGTTCCCCACCAAGGAATCTAGGCAAAGACCAGCCACATTCTTTATTGTAGAACATCTGCCTTTCTGCTCTCTGCAAAGCCAGATGGGCTGCGAAGCAATCAGCCTCAACCAGCAGCTCTCATCCCTCACCACTTACAAACGGGCTTCCTTTCGCAAAACTGGAATTGAGACTTAAAAACAGAGGCCAAGTCACATTTTGTATTACAAACTTGCTTTACTATGGGATTTCTTTTAGCTCAAGCTCCCCAAGGCATTTAAAATCTAATAATAACTGCACTGCATTTATGTGCTTGCCGGGAGACTGTTCTGCACATGGAGAGCACAGTTCCAGTCCCAGCCTGCGGTTTTTTGGCAGGGGGGACCTTGTGGGGGGTGCCCTAGGGTATGTGGACCTGGGAAAATATTTTTACAGGATCTCATCTCTATACAGAAATTTGAGCTACCTTAAAATCATGGTGTCAGCACCATTCTAGTGCCTCACACAATCTCATGAAAGGATATTCTGTCATCCACCAGGCATGACCTACTTGGTGGGATACCCTCTTGGATCTGGGCCCAACTCAGGACTCTGGTACAACCCCATAGGTGCGGGTCTTTAAGCTCCTTGGGTAGCTGGTCGTGAAGTGGGGTAAATAGAGTATTAGACACACATGAAGACCAAGGCCCCCAAGGGTCCCACTGCCCCTCAGGGACGAGAGGGCCTAAAGCATGGAGCACAGCAGCCCCCGCCAAGTCTCTCGAGTTTGCCAGGGTCTCAGGATATTGCTGGACGTTGGACCAATTCCTTAATCTCTGTGTGTCTGTTTCCTCATCTGTAGAATGGAGGTTACAATAGCGCTGACTCCTTAGGGTTAACGGAAGGACAGAACCAAAGTACAGCCTGGCAAACAGTAAGTGCTTTTTAGTTGTTAATTCTGTTTGTGTGTTTTTTTTTAAATTAAATGTTAATCTTTAATCCACCCAACTCTTTAAATAACTTCCTATTTGAATTCACATTTCATTGATAAGGAAATTGGGATTTTTAGAAAATTAATTTGTCCAAGGTCACACACATATCTGGTTAAGTGTCTGAGTCAGAGTTTGAGCCCAGTTGAGCCTGACTCTAACGCCTGATTATTTTGCTATATGCTCCACTATCCTCCAGTTGCTCAAAAGTCAAATTTATGTTATCTTCAAAAAATCATGGATAATGCATGTAAAGGTACATTTGTGTGGCCTGAGATCAGTGTGGGGGCATTCTTTCTGGAGTGCAAGCTGCAGATAACTTTGCCTGCTGGAGGACCTTCTAGAAGCAGGAGCTGCATGGAGAGTGGAGCCTATAATGCCAGCTGATTAGCAAGCATGTAAACACCAAGAGAGCGACACTACCATTATTTCTCAACCCAGCACCCAATGCCACAACCTACCTTCCTTTAGGGACTAACAGAACTTCACCCAACCTTCCCTGTAGGCTCTGCCAAACACTGGAGGTTCCTCTGTTCCTGCAATCCCCTGGGGGGATGTTTGAACATCTTATTCTTCAGCCTTGGCTTTGGGAGGGTGGCATTTACAAAGGATCTCCCAGCCAAGCTTCGGTATGGGGAGGAATCACTTAGCAGCCTGCCTATGAACAGAATTGAAAAAGGAATAAATAGATAATTCCAGGAGCAGCATGAAGGCAGTTTCAGCAGAAGAAGGGCAAATTAGGATATAGAAGAGAACAATAGTTAGAGGAATCCACAGAAGTGAAATAAGTCACTGAAGGTGGGAAGAACCCATTAGGCTTTGGGCCCTTGGGCAAAGCTAAGAATATCTGTGCCAGGTACAAATTCCAAGCCTTATACTTAGAGATTTGGAGCAGAAAGGCTAAGGAGAAAGGCAGGGAAAAGAAGTCACTCCTACAGCAACCAGAAACAAGTTACCCAACCAGGGAACCTCCCTGTTAGAACTATTCCAGTTACACCAATGTCCAGGACATTGTCAGTGAGTTCAGAAATTTCGTAGCCAAGGAAATACGGCTCTAGATGACTGATGTTCTAGGTCACTGAAACTGGAAGCACCTCAGTTGTGACTCTGACATAGGTAGGAAGGGATGAGAAAGACATGTTTTTGTGACTTTGTGGATCTGTGCAGAAGAAAATAGTTTCAAATGATTCCACAAAGCAAAATGATTCCTCTACTGAAAACCGAATGTGGGAACAACCATTATAATCCACGTATTCAAACCTTCAGGCAATTGAGCTCAGCTTCATTGAGAGTTCCGCCATGTCAGGATAAGTATAATTTGGCATTTTTATCTTTGATTCGGAGGTGGTCATAAAGACCTTTTCAAAGTGGTAGGAAATGAGGCCGATGAGAGCAACTGTGAATGGGAAATGTCAGGACACTGGAGACAGTGCAAATGAAACAGAATTGAGCCAAGAGATACAGCAGGTAATTTCAAAAGGCTAAGGTCATCCAATCTCTCTCCATGGGGGTGTGAGCATTTCAGCAACCAGAGACTGCAGCTCACACTTCCTGGGGGATTAGTCAAAGTCATATGGGCTGACTGGAGGTGAAGGAGACTGATCACTAAATCTCCTTGCTGATGAGTAGCTGGATCTGAGAATGCAATCCAGCCATGAGTTCTGGAAGGTTTCCATGACTCTCTTCACTCAAAATTGGGTGCCAGCTATGATGTCATTGAGATTTGTCTTCATGGTTCTTTGCCCTTTCTCTTTCAACTCCTAACGGGACCCACTTCTACCCCCAAACACTGGGCTTTCTCACCATGCAAGGCCTCCATTCATGGAGTTGACAGAGAAGGCAAATAATTTATGCTCAAGGTTTGGTGGTTTTAAAGCATTGCTTTCCTATCCCCAGAAATAACTTTGTTGCTGCTGTTGTTTTTGTTAATAATAATAATAATTAGGTACAAAAGACAATGAATGTATCAGGAGGGGATGTGAGGGAGCCTTCCCTCTTTCTTTAACCTCCACTGAGTTCTAGTGCTAAGCACTCTGGGTTTGAAAGCAGGAAGCTCAACTTCTAGCCTCTGCCACTTAGGACGTCGTGTGATCTTCAGCAAGTCATGTCACCTCTCGAGGGGCTCATTTTTCTCATCTAAAATGAGGAGGAAAGGATGATTTCTAAAAATCTGCTTCAAAAATCTTCTAAATTCTGTGAGCTCCCTGTGAGTGAAAGCCAGGCCTGTTAGCATGTCTTGGGTCTAACTCCACAGAACAGTCCAGGGGGTATGCAGAGTCTTCGCCAATGTCCATTATGTCTACAACCCCTTCTCCCTGAGAATGAGACAGGAAAGCCAATGAAAAATATTACAAGCCCACCACGCTAGCCTGGATTGCATGAGACTGTGGCAAGAAGCGAGGGGAAGAGGGTGTAGACTATGTGGGTCCCTAGTCTGCCTTTATCTTTTCTAAGTCCAAAGAGAAACTCCTCTAATCCCTGGTTTGCTCTGGAATGCCAGCTGCAGAGAAACAGCCACAGACATCGTGGTCATTGATGTGAGCAAACTTTTGCCTTCTCTACTTATTGAGATGAAGGCAACAGGAAAGGAATGGCCATGCACCCCAGGACATAGCTCAGCTTCACATGGGCCCAGTGGAATATTTGCTGGCCTCTTTGGAAGTTAAAGAGAAAAGATTACGATAGTAAATACTGTTTTAAAAATTTTCTTTGAAACAAAGCACACTCCTCTCCCCAGCACTTTTTTTTTTTTTTTAACAGCTCTGGTGACCACAGATTCCATACCAGGAATCACTCTGCTCAAGAAGTCCTTTTCCTGGTCCATGTTAGCCTTTTCATAACAGTCTACGATGAAAAGTCTCATCAGCTGCTGTTTGCATTGTAGGTGGGGGACAGGTGAGTTAACATGGAATTGTTTGTGCTTCTTTTGTGTAAACAATGAATAACAGTTGCCTTCAGTTGAACTTTCCCAGGTCAAGTAATTCTACTTTAACAAAACATAACTCAGGCTTCCTTGTTGAAACAGAGGTGAAGAATCAGGGGCACCTTGAGCTAAGGAGGAGAGAGGCCTAAGTTGGTTTTACTGGCAACCAAGAAACCATCTTTCTTCCTTCACTGAGCTCAAAGCCCTTGTTTTTGCCTACTAATTAATTACTAGGAAGTGATTTGAACCTATGGTCCTGCCTTCTGTGTATAAGGCTTCTGATACAAGACAGATTCAGTAATCACTGCCTGGGTTTTGCAGTTGAAAAAGGCCCATCTCAAAATTAGTTACGGGATGCCCCTCAAGGCATCCATGAGAGATCCAGGCATCATATCCGAGGAGAGCGTTCAATCTAATCTCAGGACAGGGGGAATGGCCTTATTTTGTGATATTATGCTTTGTCCCCATGATGGGTCATCTCTTTTTCTCTGCTGATTTATCTCTGCTCTTGGTGAAGTCCTCCAGTATGTGGCCCTTCCGGGAGGACCTTCCTGTTTGGCATGCGCAGCCAATGAGCTGTGAAGCACTTGCAGAGCTCAAAATAGAAAGTCTGCAAGCACGCTGCTCCCCCAGGGCCTAGTCTGTGCCTGCTTGTTCAGATGATAGGGGAGTGGGGCTAGGAGGACCGGCTCCTGCAAGAAGGCCAGGCGCCTCTCAGGGGTGGGCCTCAGCACAGAAGGGAATATGACTACTAAGTCACTACCCTCATGGTTCTAGAAATCATTTCAGATTTCTGCCAATTGCAACATTATCACTAAGCCCTGGATTCCCACCCCAAACTAATATGAAGAAAAAGCTGATTGCTTTCTAAGATTAAATGAGCTAAACACACAAATTTTAGGATTTCTGAGGATATGAAAGGTACTTGGCTATTATCAACATCAGACAGAGCTATTAAGAGGAAAGAAGGGGGAAGAGCTCTGAACAAAGAAATAAAAGCCTTTTCCTGCTCTGCTAATCCACCTTGAGATATGATGACTCATGTTGGGTTGCCTTGGTAACCATGACATCAGGAAAGAGAGAGAGAGAGAGAGAGAGAGAGGGGGTGTGTGTGTGTGTGTGTGTGTGTGTGTGTGTGTGTGTGTGTGTGTTTGGTGGGGAATCCTTCACACCTCCATCCTGTGCCTTACCCTGTGGGTGCTGTGAGCTGATCCTGCATGCACAGACATCGTTCTTTTGCACCTGGAATCATTTTGCTGTTGCAGGGTCTGACCACCGGCTGCTTGTCATTGATCATTTTCTTGGGGTGAGCAGTTTTGATGGACAGGGTGTGCGTAAGTGGCCCAAGGGCACCCAGAGTATGATCAGAGGCTCTGCTAGCCTCCTTCTCCATCCCCTCCCCAGCTTTCCTGATGGGGTCTGTGGTTTGTCCTCATCAAATGAAGATGGCAGCAGCCCCAGGGTGGTTTTAGTTTTGGGGAAGTCTGGTCTGTCCTCTCAGGCTGTGAGTCTGGCCCTGTGTAATGACAACCAGGTGGGCACATGGAATCAGAATTAGAAGAGGCATCACCAGCTGGGGAAGGGGATGTAGACTGTGTGGGTCCCTAGCCTGCCTTTTTTTTTTTATCTCTAAGTCCAAAGAGAAACTCCTCTAATCCCTCCTTTGCTCTGGAATGCCAGCTGCAGAGAAACAGCCACAACAGTCACTTGTAAAGAGAGGCCCTTTCTTTGAAGCGGAATTTGCAGCCATGGCTAAACATTCAGGTGAAATCACATTACAGCAAATCCTTTCAGGCTAAAGTGCCTCCGCAGAGCTATTTTATATCCTGGGAAGACTTCGGGATTCAGCGAATCCTCTGTGATGAATGATCCTGTGCAGTGACCATTTTATGTGGTTCTAGTCCAGTAACTGTTACCCGTACTGTGAAGAGCTCTGTAAAATGAGATGTGTCTGAGAATAACTTGTAACCAAGAAGAAGTGGTGTTATAAGAGGCAACATGGAGCAGTTAAAAAACTGACCAGTTACAAGTGATGTGACCTTAGGCAAGTCTCTTTAACTTTATGACCTCAGTTTATTTATTTTTAATAAGTTTATTTATTTTTAATGATGAGGCTAGTAGCAACTTTCAGGGTCTTGGTGAGAATTCAGGGAGAGAATGTGGGAAAGTGCTTCATGATCTGGGATGGGACATTCCAACAGAGGCAATTACCATTACTTCAGATGAGATTTGAATCCCAGCCAATATAAATATATCAAAATGCTGGACACTGACATTGTCTTGTCATGAGAATCATAATGCCTTCCATTATTCCATTAATACTATCAAAATAAAATTTGGAAGTTTTTTCTAGCTTTGTTGAGGTATGATTGACAAATAAAAATGTATCTAACACGTACAGTGTAGTGATTTGAGATATATATGTATAGTGGAATTATTACTATAATCAAGTTAATTAACATTAATCTCAGTTACCCTTTAAAATTTTTTTGCAGTGAGAACACTTAAGATCTCCTCTCTAAGCAAATTTCAAGGATACAATGTATTAACTATAGTTACCATGCTATACCTTAGATCTCCAGAATGTATTCATCTTATAACTGAAAGTTTGTATCTATTGATCAATATCTCCTCATTTCCCCCCTTAAAATTTGGAATTTTATTTTATTTATTTATTTATTTTTGAGATAGAGTCTCACTCTGTTGCTCAGATTGGAGTGCAGTGGCGCAATCTCAGCTCACTGCAACCTCTGCCTCTCGGGTTCAAGCAGTTCTCCTGCCTTGGCCTCCCAAGCAGCTGGGATTACAGTCATGTGCCACCATGCCTGACTAATTTTTGTATTTTTTAGTAGAGATGGGGTTTCACCACATTAGTCAGGCTGGCCTTGAACTCCTGACCTCAGGTGATCCACCCGCCTTGGCCTCCCAAAGTGCTGGGATTACAGGTGTGAGTCACCATGCCCAGCCCCAAATGTGGAATTTTAAATAAGAATCTCTCACATTATACTTAAGGTATTTGCTTTCTAGATCCCGTGCTGTTGTTGTCCAACCAGGAGCATGAAGTCATAAGCTGGGCGGGGTCGGGGGAGGGAGAGGTAGGGGTGCATTTCCTGACACCTCCTGCAAGCTGTTGTGACCAAGGCAGCAGAGTAGAAAGGTGAAGTGCAAGGACCTGGAAATCACACCTGGGTTCCTGGTGAGCTTCACTGCTTCCTGGTCTCTGATATCCGGCAAGTCACTTAACCTCGTCAGTCTTCAGTTTCGTCTTTTGTAAGTGAGCTATAATAATGACTCAGAGTTTCTTGTGACATTTAAATAAGCCAATGCATGCAAATGCTTAATCCACTGACTGGTATACTGTAAGTGCTCAAAAATGTTGGTTATTAATAATTTCTCTAATAAGTTGATGTTTCCTCATCATTGAATGTTTCTTTTAAACACAGAACTTTAAAAAAATTACTCATCCCTGAGTTCATTTTGCTGAAGGTTGAAAATATTAGAGCACACCTGTATCTGTCACCATTTCCACTG
This sequence comes from Ateles fusciceps, assembly GCA_036589455.1. Classification (NCBI taxonomy): domain Eukaryota; kingdom Metazoa; phylum Chordata; class Mammalia; order Primates; family Atelidae; genus Ateles; species Ateles fusciceps. The sequence continues at coordinate 12,055,480 of JAZHEH010002554.1, read as the reverse complement.
ATGACTTCAAAGTTGCAGTGCTTAGCACACGTGTCATAATGCAAAAGCGCCTGGCACAGTGCCCGGCATGGCACATGGGGAGTGTTCTGGAAACTTACAAGAGTGGGTTGAGGACATGTAAGAATCTGCAATGCCAGGCTCAGGAATTTGGAATGACTTTGATAACCAACATGGTGCCATCGATGGTTACTGAGCCATAGAATGCAAGATCATATCCAGGCTTTACAAAGACAACTCTGAGAATAGGATGCAGAATGAGTTAATGGGGAAGATATTTGGATGTTGGGAGATTATGGCTGTGCTGCCAGGGATAAGATGGTGGCAGCATAAAAACGGAGAGAATGGGATGCACTGAGAAGCATGGCAAGTATAGGACCTACAGGAAGAACTTGGTGCTGGGGTTTAGGGTAGAGGAAGGAGTAATGGTGAGTGGTTTCTAGGTCAGGCAGGGTTGAGATGCGCAGGCAAGGAAGGACTGTCGGGGTGGGGAGGCCCCCCACTCATCTGCACTGTTGGGTTTGAGGAGGGGCTGGTGAAGGGGTATGAATGTAGAAATACAGTTTAGAGCAAAGAAGAGAGAGCAGGGCTTGAGCTAAAGTAAAAGGGTCTTCTGCCTAAGGATTACTGCTGAGGTCATGGGATTCTCTGCCCATATCCAGGCTGGCAGGGAGGAGCAACCCCAGGGGGAAGAGTGGTCAGAGAGGCCACTGTCTGTGAAAAGGGGAGAGTGAAGTATCACGGACTTCAAAAAGATAGAGCATTTAGACTTGTCCAACCAGACTTGTCACAAGAGTCAAGGGAGGCTCCAGAGTCAAGGAGGCTGGATTTGTAAGGAGGATGCGCCTCAGAACCCTAGGCCATCCCCTTTAATGAAATGCAATGAATGAATTGTCCTTTGCAGCAACATGGATGCAGCTGGAGACCATCATCCTAAGCAAATTAACGCAGGAACAGAAAACCGAATACCACATGTTCTCACTTAAAGGTAAGAGCTAACCACTAAGCATACATAGACATAACTATCGGAACAATAGATGGGACTGCCAGAGGGTGAAGGGAGCAGGGAGTGGGTTACAAAACGACCTCACGGGTACTGTGCTCACTACCAGGGCGATGGGGTCCATACTCCAAACTGCAGCCTCGCACGATACTCAGAGGCAACAAATCTGCACGTGTACACACTGAATCTAAAATAAAAGTTGAAACATAAAAACAAAGCAAAAGAAACAACAGCAATTAATGGGATTGCAAAAATATAAGAAAAAACAAATTAGAGGGGGTAGCAAATACGGTAGCAGTTTTACACATGTGAAATGCTTAGGATGTGGACAAATATAAAAATATGGCACTTTTTTTTTTTTTTTTACAAAAATATGCAAAGATGTGCAGTTGAGTGGTGGGGGAGGGGGGAGCTAAGTCCAGAAGTGAGTTAGCCTCCCAGATATGGCCAAGCATACCTTGGCTATGTATACTAACTGCTTTAGAGAAGGGAGTCTTGCCAAGAATGATACCTTCCCTTCTGGAAGCTGCATGTAAAGGCAAATGTTTCAGGAGAGGAGCGGGAGTCAGGAGACTTGGTGGGAACCAGTTGTGTGATCTGGGGCAGATTTCCTTTTCCTTCCAGGTCCTCATCTCTAAAATGAAGTGATTGATCCAGGTATACTCGAGAGTGTCTCAATACAGTCACTTTTTCTCCTTATGGTAGAAACAAAATTTAATTAATTTTGATAAAAAGATACCAAAGGCAAAACCCCATCAAGTCTCTCAATTGTTTCCTCTCTGGTTTCCCACCCAGGTCCAAGTCAGTGTCCTCTCCTCCTTCAGTGTCTGGTCTTGGCTAAGGCATCACAATGCTTTGCTTACAAATCTAGAAGACAGAGGAGAGGGGAAAAGAGAAAATACAATGTGTTGCTTTTCCTGCCTGCCAGTGATTATATTTGGAGGGAAGGTGAGGGACAGAGGATAAATCTTACCGGATCCTCATCTCACAGTAATTCTGTGGAACATATAGCGCAGGGATTATTTACCATATTTTGTGGTCAATAGAACTGAAACCAGAGAGGTTCAGTAGCCTCCTGAAACTCATGCAGATAACTAATTAAACATTTACTGGATACCTCCTATGCTTGACTTCAGGGAAACAAAGAAGAATAAGGCACTAGCTGTGTGATCTGAAGCAAATGACTTAACTTCTCTGGCTTCAGTGTTATCCCCTATAAAAAGAGGGGGACTCCATTCTGTGATTTGCTAGGTCCTTACATTTCACACGTTAGGGTTTGGTCTCTGCATCCTCCTGTTTTATCACAGGAAAAGGCTGAAACTTTTGCCTGGACTCTAACCGGGTTTAGGTTGTGTGAACCTCTAGATGCAGATATCTGGGGCAAGAGGTGAGGTGCTGGTTTCCTTCCAGGCAGATGTAGTTAGAGAGTTGGCTGCAGAAAATGATTTTGCTCTGTGTTTCCAAGGTCATGGGCAGGTGGGAGCCCAAAGAGAGGCTATCTGGATTCACATCAGATTGTTAGTTGGGGGGGAGTTATTATTTTTAAGCCAGTGCCACCTTAAGCACTGCCTTGCTTGCTTGCTGTCTGGAACATTCTTTAGCTTCTTTTCAGCCTGCAGCTCCCATGGGCAATACAAGTCCCTCTTCAGTCAGTTCCCCTGATCTATCCTGGCTATTTCAGTCCCTGTACTTGTGAAGGATCAGTAGTAGAGGAGAAACCAGACTAAAAAAGATAGAATTATCAATGTTAATATGAACATACCTACATGTATGCAAATTCATGAATATATTTCGCTGTGACCCTGTGAGAATATTCCACTTAACCACCTGCCAGTGTTGTAGTGGGGTGAGGAGCGGGGCTGACTGTCTGGATCTCAGTTTCTTTTCTTTTTGATATGGTTTGGATCTGTGTCCCCGCCAAATCTCATATTGAACTGTAATCGCCACTGTTGTGGGTGGCACCTGCTGGGAGGTGATTGGATCATGGGGGTAGAGTCCTCATGAATAGGTTAGCACCATCCCATTGTTCTCGTGAGGCTGAGTGACTGACTTATTGTGAGATCTGGTCATTCAAAGTGTGTGGCACCTCCCCATGTGCTCTCTTCTTCCTGCTCCAGCCATGTGAAGTGCCAGCTCCCTCTTGGCCTTCCACTGTGACTGTAAGTTTCCTGAGGCCTCCCCAGAAACATATGCTGCCATGCTTCTTGTACAGCCTGCAGAATCATGAGCCAATTAAACTTCCTGTCCTTATAAATTACCCAGTCTCAGGTATTTCTTTATAGCAATGTGAAAATGGACTAATACACTTATTTTATTTTATTTTATTTTTTTGAGACAGGGTCTCACTGTCACCCAGACTGTAGTGCAGTGGTGTGATCATAGCTCAATGCAGCTGGCCCCAAGGGATCCTCCTGCCTCAGCCTCCTGAGTAGCTGGGAATACAGGCTCATGCCACCACACCCGAGTTTGCTTTATTTTTTTTGAGACAGGATCTTGCTATGTTGCCCCTGCTGGTCTTGAACTCCTTGCCTCAAGTGATCCTCCTACCTCAGCCTCCCAAAGTGTTGGGATTACAAGTATGGGCCACCACCCCTGGCCAGGCTCTCACTTTCTAGGTGGCATCGTGGGTGAAGTCTCTGTGTTTTGGTTTCCTTGCTGTAGAGTAGAGATAATAATAGTACCTACCTGAGAGGGTTGTTTTGAGGACACAGTGTCCTAATACATGTGAAGCACTTAGAGCAGTGCCTGACACACAGTAAAAACTAGGAATTGCTCATCGGTTCTTATTATCTATAGGCAGTTAGTTCACAGGCTCATACAATGTCTCTTCACGGCTCTTTGAGGATCCATAATTCTAATCATAATTCATCATTTCTTCTTAGAGTAGCTTGAGATCCTGACATTTAAGGAACCACAAGGTAATGGGTTGTTATCTCACTTTTTTTCAAAGTGAAAGCAAGTTTATTAAGAAAGTAAAGGAATAAAAGAATGGCTACTCCATAGACAGAGCAATCTATTATCTCATTTTATCAATGAAAAGATTTGAATAAAAAATTAAGTATCAGTTTGTGCCCAGTCTCCTTGGGTGTCCATAACAAAGATGGTAGAAGAATCTAGAATCTTTCCTGGCCTGGCTCATCTTATTGTCATCCCTGACAGCTGTGAGGGTGCACAGTAAATTTCTCATCATGCTCGAAGGATCCTGTCCTATCGCTGGAAACATGGCTCGCCCTTTCAGCCAAAGGACCATCCCCAGAGACTCATTCCCAGAGACTCCAGCCCTGGAGTCCTCATGACACCCATGTCCGGAGGGACCCTGGCCCTCAATCCCCAAGTTGAAAGTTTGCTGGGTTACAGCTGACCTTCAGGAGGCCTAGAGCAAAGGAAGGACAATGTCCTTCCTCTCTGTGGCCAGGGAGGGTCCCTACACATCCAACCAGCCAAAGTGCTAGTGTCCTTGGAAGGCTGGGGTGGGAGTGGTGAGAGGGGTTTGTTAGGACCTGTATTATTTTTTTCTTCAATCAAAATAAATGTTCATTATAAGGAAATACATTTAGATTATTCAGGTAAACAAAAAGAAACCAAATATAACCTGTATGTCCTATAATATCAAATATTCACCTGTAACTTTATTTGTTTCTCATAAATACCCAAAGGAGTAGAGTAACACCAGTGGAAGTATGCTATACAAATACATTTCAGCATTTGATAAGGTAGAAATTTTCGTGGCATAAAAGCTGGAAGAACAGATGGGCCGCCTTTAGATGAAATAAGGTCTGAGTTTCTGCGGAGGCTTCGCAAGATGCAGGATAACCTTTTCTCATGGAAAGGGGTTCCATTTTAATGGCCCTCCAAGAATTAAGAATTTTGCAGTAATGAAATAGGCTTCTTCCAAAATAGCACCGAACACTCTCTCTGCAGTGTGTTCAATCAAAATAGCTGTTACAATATTTTTAAGTGTCACAGACACCTGGTTCATGATGAAAATCCTTGGGAATCTTTAAAAGGAAGGAAGGGTCTGTGTTAGCTGGGAGTGAATCCTGTTTAAGCAGATCACATCAAAAGGTCTTCCTCAAGTATGTTGTATGTTCCAAGTATAGCACTGGCTGCTCAGGGAAATAAAGTGTCATAAGACAGGGGTCCCCAACCCCTGGGCCACAGACCAACACCAGGTGGCACAGCAGCAGGTAAATGGCAGGCAAACCAGGAAAGCTTCATCTGTGTTTTCGGCTGCTCCCCATTACTGCCTGAGCTCCGCCTCCTGTCAGATCATCGGCAGCATTAGAGTCTCACAGGAGCTGGAACCCTATTGTGAACTGCGCATGCGAGGGATCTAGGTTGAGAACTCCTTATGAGAATCTCATGCCTGATGATCCATCACTGTCTCCCATCACCCCAGATGGGACCGTCTAGTTGCAGGAAAACAAACTCAGGGTTCTCATTGATTCTACATTATGGCGAGTTGCATAATTATTTCATTATATATTACAATGTAATAATAATAGAAATAAAGTGCACAATAAATGTAATGGGCTTGAATCATCCCAAAAAATCCCCTGCCCACAAGTCCATGGAAAAATTGTCTTCCCTGAAACTGGTCCCTGGTGCCAAAAAGGTTGGGGACCACTGGTATAAGACACAACCAGCACCGCAAAGGAGCTTATAGCTATTGGGATATAGGGAATTGAGAGGTCAAACCCATTTTCCTTGTTTCTAATATGGTAATACTGAAAAATCATTTGCCCGGAATCTAAAATTGGACATGAGGAGACAGGAAAGGGAGAGTCCCAGGGAGCACAGGGGGCACCGGGAGTGAGAGCTGACACTGGTGACTCTGGTTCATAGAAAGAGATATCCTCTCAATCACTTGAGGTCAGGAGTTCAAGACCAGTCTGGCCAACATGGCAAAACCCCATCTCTACTAAAAATACAAAAACTAGCCCAGCGTGGTGGTGGGCACTTGCAGTCCCAGCTACTTGGGAGGTTGAGGCAGAGAATCGCTTGAACCCAGGAGGCAGAGGTTGCAGTGAGCCAAGACTGTGCCACTGCACTCCACTCCAGCCAGGGCAACAGAGCAAGACTGTCAAAAAAAAAAAAAGTCTTCTGCACCCCCCTACTACACCTGATTCTAGTTCTAACTTTGAGTTGAAAACATCGCATGTTCACTGTCTTTCCTGCTGGCATCAAAACCTTAGCTCTTTTGGGCAGTGGCAGACATTGGATTTCTATCTCTCCTCCCACACTCCCACCCTCCCTTTCAGAAAGCTGAGGCTCCAAGGAGGGAGGGCCTCTGCCTGCAGCCTCGCTGGTACCTCAGTCCTTGCCTTTTCTGTGCTGGAGCTGCACAAGGCCATTTCGTGTCCCATTTAGCAAGTGTGGAGAGCTCTTTGATTTGGGAAATGATAGCACAAGTCATCCTGCCTCTGATGGTGGGTGAAATACCATCTGATTCAGAGCTTCTTCGTGATCTTCCTCCAGAACCGACTGCCTCATTTGTGTCTCCAAAAATAAAAATAGCAAGGGTTAGATCCTATGCCTCTCCTATTCCCTGAGGATGCTGTGATTGAGTGATGACTTTATCAGCAAAATATTGAGGCTGTCGGTCTGTTCCCTTTTGATCAGAACCTAGGAAAAGCAAGTGGAGCAAGTGATGTTATTCTCTGAACTTCGCTGTAGTCCTCCCCCAGGGCTTAAGGGCTCAGGACCCTGTTTGGCCCAGCATTTTCAGCTGGTTTATTTCATGTTGAGCTTTGCTTTGTACACATCAGTGTGTGAACAAGATCAATCTTTTAGCAAAGGAGTAGTTAAGGCAGTGCTATGGAGGAAAGCGTCAAGTGGGACTACAGTGCCTGGATTTCACCATCAAAGATCCCTTCCATTGGCTACTTCTCACTGAGATCCTTTAAAAAGATTATTTAAAACAAATATAAAGCTTTGGAAAGAGCCACACAAACTTAAACTAAGGTGTGGCAAGGTTATGTTACTCTAGGTCAGAGGTATGGGTGTCAGGAGGCTCAGGGAGCCATTAGGTCCTAGAAACTTTAGGTCTGAGACAAGAAGTTTCCAGAGTCTAGGAACTCAGTGGATAACAGCAAAGATACCAGCCCAAGGACAAGGCAGTGCCTGTAACCCTGCTGTTATTGCCCATTTGCTCCAGGACACTATCCTTCCTCACAGAGGCTTAGTATTGGGGTTACAATGGGTGTTTGTGATAGAGTAGGTATTAAAAATCAGTTCCTGTCTGGGTGCAGTGGCTCACGCCTATAATCCCAGCACTTCGGGAGGCTGAGGCAGGCAGGTCATTTGAGGTCAGGAATTTGAGACCAGCCTGGCCAACATGGTGAAACCCTGTCTCCACTAAAAATACAAAAAAATTAGCTGGGCATGGTGGTGCATGCCTATGATCCCGGCTACTCAGGAGGCTGAGGCAGGGAGAATCACTTAAACCTCGAAGGCAGAGGTTGTAGTGAGCTGTGATCATGCCACTGCACTCCAGCCTGGACGACAAAGGGAGACTCCATCTCAAAAAAAAAAAAAAAAAAAAAAAAAAAAAAAAAAAATTCCTTTCTCTTCCATTAAAAGAACTCATCTTATCTGTATTATCTATGTGTCCAACTGTAGGCCCCAAGTCACATTTGAAGATAAAATCTCAGGGATATCCCAGGCCCCTGACAATGGGGGAAAGTAACCAGATTACATACAGGGGCAGTGTGAGTCTCCTTCTTAAGCTCTCCTCACACCCCCCGAGCAGCAGCCACCTGCCTTTGGAAGAAGTGAATCATGGCTGGAACTCCATGCTTGGACCCCTCTCTGAAAGCACAGCTTGGCTTCAGTCATTCTTATGATCCCTTTTAATCACAAATAGAAGCCTTCCAGAGCAATTAGCTCAGCCCCTTCCATTGTCCCCCACAGCCACAGACTCAGGCATGCCTGTGCCCTCTTGATGGCTTTTGCCATGGACAATCCTAGGGACAAAATAGTGTTTCATGGCAACCTTGAGATGACCCGCACCTAGAGCTAAGTCTACACACAGGGCCAGCACTAGGTATAAATAGCAGTGAGGTTTGTCTACATCACCCTCCTTTGGCACATTTATGCCTTTTACACCTTTCCTGTCCTTTCTCTTCTGCACTTATTGCTTTTATACACATAGGCCAGGGATGGTAAATACATTGCGTTTTCAATGCTGACTATAATTAATCAGTAGGGATCAGTGTATTGAGAAAGATAAAATAGCGGCATGTGAATTCTGGAATCAGTTGCTAATGTCTGCCATGGAGATATTATTTGCATCTTCTCATTCATCTGTCTGCCTTAGAAGGCAAGACTGTGTTATTCAGCTTCAGATCTCTAATTATTAGTGCCCAATTATGTATTATAGTTGAATGGCACTAATGTGGAATCTTTAATGTCTAACTTGCTTGTTTTCATCTCTGCCCAAATTTCAGCTGTCATGGAATGAGTGACGTAGTATAATGGAAATGCATCATCTCAGTTTCCCCATGGCCTGAATGTGCATACAAGATGAGAACCAGCACAGAAAAAGAGAGGATGTGAGGAGTTTTTAATAATTGAGGAAAAGTAGAAGGAAAAGTAAGGATGAAGGTGAAGATGAAGGAATATGTCAGAGATGCCAGCACTAGCATCCCCCAAACACACAGTACCATGTCCTGCTAAAGAACTCTGTAGAACATACATGTAAATGGTATGTGCAGTAGTATGCTGCAACAGACTTAAACAAACCTGCAAGAGCTATTTGTTAAATTTTCAGGAATTTTGTGAGTCAGTTGACATCACGTTGGTAGACTGAAATTAGCTATGATAACAGTATACCATAGGAATGAGCAAAGGCTAAAACATTTGCTAGTACGTCATTGCATATATGACCCCCAAACTCTGGGTGTAGATAGGAATGAAATCATTAGTACCAGTTGATGGCTAAATAGGCTAAGCTGTCTTCAGTTTTGAGTCTCTGTGGGGGAAGCAGGACTGGCACTCCGGCTACTCTTCATGCCCACTGGGACCAGTGGTTGCTGTTCTTTTCAGTATTCTGGGATTTGATTGGCCCTCTGATATGAGTTGGATGTTTTGTTTCCTCCAAATCTCATGTTGAAATGTAACATCCAGTGTTGGAGATGGTCTTAGTGGGAGGTCATTTAGGTGGATCATGAATGGCTTGGTGCCCTGTCCTCATTGTAATGAGTGAGTTCTCACTCTAGCTGTTGTTTTAAAAAAAAAAAGCCTGGCACCTCCTTCCTCTCTCTCTTGCTCCCACTCTTGCTCTTGCTATGTGACTGCTGGCTCCCCCCTCTGCCATGATTGGAAGAGTCCTGAGGCTCTCCCCAGAAGCAGATGCTGACACTATGCTTCCTGTACATCCTGCAGAACTGTGAGCCAAATAAACCTCTTTTCTGTATAATTACCCAGTCTCATCAGAGGCTCACCTTAACATCAGAGTCGAAGAGTGATGGCCTGTCAAACATGGACAGTGGAAAGGGCAGCTGCACAGAGGGGGCTTTTAGTCTCTTAGTTATTACTTGATACTGTAAATTAGGTATCATGTTGCATTCCTGCAATGGCAATTTGAAGGGAAAATGACATAAGAACTCCTAGGTCATGTCATTGACTGAGGAATGCTTTTTTACTCCATTGAAATGAGCCCGAGAGGACAGGCCCAAGCCTACACGGGCAGGGTCCTGTTGGGAAGCTCACCTGAGGTGGCTGGGAAGAAAGGAGTTTCTCAGTGTGGCTCAGACGATTTCTCAGTATAACTCTTCTTCTCTAACAAGGGTGTAGATGGCAAAGTCTTCTTGGGAAATACATGTGAGAAAAAGAGACTTCAGGGTTGCAAGATTACAGCTACTGTCTCTCCTTGGAGCAGAATTCCATCTTTTCCATGGCTGGGGCCCTTGACACATGTCACTATGCACTGCTCTTCCTGCTGGGTTGAGGAGTGGGGGTGTTGGTAGAGAGGGTGGGAAGGTCCTGAGAAAATGACTGATTTGGAGGCCATTCCTTCATTATACGATGCTGGGGGCAATCTAAAGACTCCTCCTTTGCTAGGTCGCGACTTTGGAACCACAGCTGAATGAGACCACAGTACTGTCCTGCCCCCTGACATTGTCATTGATTCAGAGCAGCAGGCATGTGTTTGGTGAAGATAGGAGCAGGGAAAACTAGAGAAGCACGATAGATAAAATGAATGCAAGAAGGACCAGTCTCTAGAAAGGGGGAGAGGATGATAGAAAGATAACCCTTGAATAGCGTCTTCTCACTTCCTTAAGTGTTTTCTGAGCTTCGGTGATATTCAGTGCTCTCTCATAATTTCTGCCACCTCTCCTTCCTTTCCATGTACTTTATTACTTATTTAATATTGTCTTTAAAATTGCTCACTTTAAAAAAACCTGCTCAGCCTCATGTTAAAAACAGAAATCATAAAATCATAGGTTTGATAGGTGAGTTTTAGTTTCTCTAACATTTATGACTATAAAGACATGACTGTTAAAATGGAAAAACTCTATGCATCCACTCCTGAAGTCATGGCAGGTCCCTGTGCTGTACCAGGATGGGAGTAATGGTCTCTGTGGACATAGACAGATGTCACTTAGAACGAAGCTGCAGAAAGCACCTGAATTTGTATGTCTGTAATTCATCAATGCCTCCCCATCTCCTGCCCAACTTACGTAACATCAGCTAACAGTGGTGGCCGTAGTTGCTGTGGCATTCATTCATTGAAGCTCTCATTGGGCATCAGACACATTTTTCTCCCTTTTGAAAGGCCTTAAGCACATGAACAAGAGTGAGAGCCACCTGCTCTCTGTCAGATCAGATGTTGCATTGTGGTGGTTTGTTTCATTGTCAAGAATGGAGTTGTTGCCTGTCTAATGTACTACAATGTATTCCACTTAAAAGCAGGGTCTCTGGAGAGAATAATTCTAGAATAAGCTATTTCCCCTCCATCTAAAATGAAGGAAGAAAAATACCAAGAAGAAATCCATATTTCTGCTCTGTCCTCTGCCTCCTCCTTTTCATGCCACTTCTCTTGTCTGTTCCTGATTTTCTTAATCCTTTTCTCACGATGTTGTCTCCTCATCCTAACCCAAAAATATGAATCTAACTTCTATCTTTTTGTTTATAATAGGGCACATTTTCCTGGTAGACACTTAAGCCTGATGTGCACTTTCTTGGTGGCATAAATCACATCTGGAAGGGGACTGTGGAGCAGGTCTCCCAAACATGAACTTTACCCATCAACTTCTAATGGTGGTCTTGGCTGTCTGATTGGATTATACGTCCACTAGGGGGCGCTCTTCCCTTTAAATGTCAAAAATTGTATCTTCGCTGGAAGTCAATATTGCAACAGGAACAATGGAAATGTTTATTTCTTTTCGGAAATAGCTGCTACTGAGCACAGCTCTGGGAGGAGATTATTAAGGATATGCCAGTTGCAAAGAAAATACTTGGTTGTAGCAGAAAATTCTACTATTGTAGACATAATGTCAACGAACAGGGGGTGGCCATAGTTGCTGTAGGATTCCTGATGTAGTGACTTCTAGGAGATCCTTTCCTACTCCCTGTGCCAGCCAGCAAATTTCTCTCTCTTAAATTCAACCCGGAGTCAAGGGATCCCTCTCAATCATTTCACAATCATTTGGGCCTGTAATCTTTCTAGGTTGAATTCTAGGTTTGATTTGGTGACTTTCAATCTGGTGAGATTTCCAAGTCCTAACCCTTCACTGCACAAACAAGGAAACAGGCACAGAGAGGTAGAGCACTGGGTCTAGACCACACAGCACAAAGGGGCAGATCTTCTGATGCCATGTTTCCAATTACTTCAGTTCTTAGATGTCTGTGTCTTCATTACAAATACCTTCTTCCAGCTTTCAATAGTGTCTTTTGTCAGTAAGACTGATTTAAAGTCTTTTCAGACTTGACAGGGTTCACTGTAGCACTGACCTTGTTATATTTTACTATAGACATTAGGTGATGGTAGTTTTATATACTTGGGCTACTGCAGATTTTTCAAATAATTCACACATACTGAATTTTAAGTGAATGACATTAGCTGGGCTCTTAACACATGAACCATAGTGACCAGGAGATAATAAAAGAGAACAAAAGAGCACTGACTGTCTCAGCACCCACGGACTGATTTTTGAGTTCTGGCCACATCTTAAAGAATGAGTTACTTTGGACAAAACTACTTAATCTTCTTTGGGCTTCCATCTTCTTTTCTGAAAAGGCTAATAGCATAGAAACATGGATTGAGCCAGAGACTTTCTGTGGATTATTTTCTTTACTCCTTGAAATAGCCCTTGGAGGTCAATACAATTCTCATTGTCCCCCATTTTACAGAAAAGGGAACTGAGACCCAGAGAGGACAAGTGAATTTCCCAAGATTGTCCAGTTGATACAAAGCTGAGCTGGAAAGTGAGCCTGGATCTCTCTGGTTCTGAAAGCTTTGCTCACAAGCACAGGATGAGACCTCCACTCAATCAATAAGCACTGAGACCCTTCCACGGACTCAGCAGGTCCTGCTGTCTCTGAAACTTGACACTCTCATTTCAAACCACAGAGAGAACCCAAAAAGGAAACAGTGGAAGGAAAATGATATGATATTTGAGAGGCAGTGTGGATTATCAGGGGACATGGGTTCGTGTCGCTTCTCTCCCACACACACGTGGCATGATGCTAAGCAGGTCACTTCACCTCTCCAGGGTTGTTTCCTCAACTGAGAAATGAGGGGGTTGAGATGAGCGCCAGACCTGGGGTGCTCAATGCTGCAGTCTAGGGTGGTGTGGACTGAAATCAGAATGCTTTCTCCTCCGCTCTGGGTGCTACCACATGATCTCTCGTTCTTACTCCACACCCCCAATCTTGCCCATCTGAGTTTCAGGTTATTTTTTCCTTCCTTCTGCTCTTCAATTTCCTTATTGAGGCAGCTCTTTCCTGCTGCCTCTGTCCCCGCTGGAGCTGTCTGAGCCAGTAGAGCCCATGGAAGCCAAGGGGAACCTGACTTGAATATTGCTTTCTGACATGCTGGCTGTGGATTGCTTAGGAACTGAATAAGCGCTTCTTATTCCCTGTGTTCACCACAGTGGAACCATGGGTGCAGAAATGTAATTCTCAACCAGCCCAGTTTAATCAGCAAAAGACAATAGAGCTTGCAGGCGGTGTCACGTTGGGTCTCTGAACACACCATGGCTGCTGTCGCCTTTTTCATCAAAATGATTGAAAACATATTTCTAAACAGAATTGAGGGTCCCTGTCTAAATCAAACTGCTGTATTGGTCTTATTGTCCCGATCTGAAGTGCTTCAGCTTCTAGTGCACAGTTGCTTCTCAATAGAAGTTCATTATTGTTGCCGATGATAACAACTGTATAGATACACGGAAAAGAAGTTCCCATTTCATGAGGAGAAAAGAAGCTCATTCAAACCAAGCGAGAATGAAAATTGCTCTTGTTCAGCAGCTCTACCATGCCTGCTTTCCCTTTCTGCTGGAAAGGAAGTTGAATTTAAAAGCTTATCTTGGTTTGATTTTCTTTTCCCTAAACCAAAATAGAATAGCTATTTAGCTTGAAAATTTGAAAGAGCTCAAGTCAATTGGTTAACAAAACACACAGAAACACACATACTTATGTGCACATCTTAATATCCTCATTATGTAAAATCTCAATCACCAAAAATGTTCCCCAAAATTGTAAGACTCCCAATACACGATTGAACAAAGGACATAAACAGATGATTCATAAGGTGGAAAAACACATGACAAAAAATATGAAAAAATATTCAACACACAGATAATAAAATAAATTCATATGATAATGAGATACAGTAGGTGCTAATCAAAGTATCAAAGATTTTTTATTGTAGCAAAAGAGGTCCTTGCTTTTGTGAAATTCACTCACCCTCTCCCAAATCAACATTACTGTCTGTGAAAGAAACGATACAACCAAGCACACAGATCCCAGCCTCTGCTGGGAAAATCCTGTGTAAATCCACCATCTTTTTTGTTTCTTAAGTTCCTCCTTGGTAAAAAGTTGTTTGGCTCATGCCTGTAATCCCAGCACTTTGGGCAGCCAAGGCAGGCGGATAACCTGAGGTGAGGAGCTCGAGACCAGCCTGGCCAACATGGTGAAACCCTGTCTACTAAAAAAAAACAAAAATTAGTTGGACGTGGTGGCAGGTACCTGTGATCCCAGCTACTCAGAAGGCTGAGGCAGGAGAATTGCTTGAAACCGGGAGGCAGAGGTTGCAGTGAGCTGAGATTGCACCACTGTACTCCAGCCTGGGCAGAAGAGTGAGACTCTGTCTCAAAAAAAAAAAAAAAAAAAAAAAAAAGATTGTTTGTATTCAGACTCTGAAATTTCACAATTCTCTCCAGGTATGGTTTTTCTTTGCCCAAAGTCTTTAAGTCTTCACTAATAGATATGTAGACACCTAATAAGTATTAGACTTGAAAGTGTCCTTCAAAGCATAGAATTCAGATGGTGATTTTACAGCTGAAGAAAGTGAGGCTTACACATTCTGAAGGTGCGAATCAGACTCTTTTTACCATAAAAGTTTTTCCTTGGGGTAATGGTCAATATCCACCAAAATCCAGGTGGCACATGCCTGATGCCCTTCTGAAAAGACTTAGTGTGCCTCACCACTGGGTTTAGCAGGGTAGAGCCAGGGTCTCAGAATACACAATGAGCTGCCCAGGTGAAAGAAGATCATACTAGGATTTCTGCTTTCTAATGTGTCTTGTCTTTTTTAAGTTTCAATTTTTCTTACTGTTATAATTTATAGGTTAGTAGAGTACTTTCCTTCTTGGGGATATCTAATTAAAGTTGTTTTGCTGGTAGGATAATGTTAAAAATGTTTGCAGGCAGCTGGAATAGAGAGGGATGTGAATGTGTCTGATTTTGTGCAATTTAGGAAACAGGGCCTTCAGAGTGAAGGGAAGAAGCAAGGCTGGCTATGGTCAGAGGAGATGACCAGCAGAGCTCCTGATAGAGGGGAGAAATCAACTCCTCACCCCACAGGCCGCGTTGAGCCTAAGGCAACTGAAAAATTCTGCTGAATCACAAGGACGTGCTGACATGCTGGGGAAAAGGCACAATTTTTTGAAGACCATCTTGCCAGAAAAGGGCCTTTGTGACTGCTCAGGTCCTGTCCTGGCACCCTGGGCTCAGGATCTCAGGACTCAGCTTGTGGGGGAGCAGGAGGCTGTGACATGCCAAGCCAAAGGTCCCATGGAGATGGTCCAAATTGGGAGTCAATAGCAGAGATGCCAAGACAAGCTAAGGGACATGGCAATCTGAGCATCCAAGCCACCTAGCACAGACACAGGGACAGGCAAGTGAACTAGAGACCTTAGCAGGCTTGTCAGAGGGAAAGCAGGAGGCAGCAGGGGTCCAGATGCAAACTCCCTATGTCAGATAGAGCTGTGTGCAGTGGAAATGAAGGCAGAAACGGAAACTCTTACAGGTAATGCTCAGTGGAACTCCATTAAGTCCTTCGAGTCCTCTTGGCACCGCTGAGCCAGATATTAGAGAGGATCCACAGTGCACTTCTGAGCCTTGTTTCTGTCTCTCTTACCGATCAAAAACTCTGGACAATCAGCTTGCACATTTGTTCCTTTATTCCCAAGGAGAACATGAGGAAAACACATAGATATCACCAAAATGTGTAATTTACCAGGTAAAAAAAGCCTAATGGCTTTCTAATTATGTCTAGGTGTCCCAGCTGCTTCTGTCAGGAGTGCAGGTGTAAGTAATCTCATGCGCCTCTGCTCCGGTCTCCTTGTGGGGGTCCAGTACCCTGACCCATCTTGGGAGATGCTGCTATTCCAACCTCAGGATCCCCTAATGGAGTTGAGATGTGAGGCTGAATTGAATTCACCCTTCTTCTCCTTAAAGCTAGTGCACCTCACAGAAAGTTGAGTGCCAAATGGGAAACAAACTGTCAGTTTTCCTAACAGGTGGGCAGGTGCATCTTAACCTCCAAGGCTTTTTGGGGAAGCTGGAGAGGAGAAAGTGACTTAGACCTGAGGACAGAGGAGATCCACCCACCTGCTTCTCTAATTGTAAACCTTGAGCCTGCCTGTCACCTGGACTGTAGCATACAGGGGTGATGCTGGGCAGGTACAGCTCCCAGCACTCCTGCTATGGACATCCTAACCTGCTAGAAGCTGACCCAGTCACAAACTATCTAAGTTTATAGCTGAAGTTCTAGCACCTGTTCTAGAACCTGAGAATCCAAAGGAACAGATGAACTGAATTTAGCATCGATTTTCTTTAAAAACATTTATGGAAACTATAACATTTCTGAGTTATCTAGAAAGGTTATTTTTGTTTTGTTTGGCGTTCTGTTTTTTTTTTTCTTTTTTTATCTCAAAATTAAACATTTTGAGATAATTGTAGATTCACATGTGCTTTTCAGAAATAATATAGAGAGATCCCTCTATCTTTCACCCAGTTCCTCCAACTTGGTAATATCTTGCCAAACCATTGTATTATTTCATAGTGGGACACTGATATAGATACCAAGATACAGACCATTTCCTTGGCAACAAGAATCCCCCACATCCACTTCCCTCCTGCACCCACCTCTTTCTTAATCCCTGGCAACCACTATTCTCCATATCTATAATTTTGTCTTTGCACGAATGTTATATAAATGGAATTATACAGTATGTAACCTTTTGGGATTGCCTTTTTTTTCTTTTTTTATTTGAGACAGAGTCTTGCTCTGTTGCCCACGCTGGAGTGCAGTGGTACGATCTCAGCTCACTGCAACCTCTGCCTCCCGGGTTCAAGCAATTCTCCTGCCTCAGCCTCTGGAGTAGCTGGGACTACAGGTGTGCGCCACCACACCCGGCTGATTTTTCTATTTTCAGTAGAGACAAGGTTTCACCATGTTGACCAGGATGGTCTCCATCTTTGACCTTGTGATATGCCCGCCTCGGCCTTCCAAAGTGCTGGGGTTATAGGCATGAGCAACTGCACCCAGCCGGGATTGCCCATTTTTTTATTTGCAGCATAATCCTCTGAAAGTTGTTGCATGTATCAATAGCTTTTTAATTTTTATAGCTGAATAGTATTCCAGGGTATGGGTACCACAGTTTGTTTAACCAACCACCTGTTGAAGGATACCTGGGCTGTTTCTAGTTTGGGCTATTGCAAGATGCTATGGACACTGATATACAGGTATTTTTGAGAATAAATGTTGGAATTTCTCTGAGATGAATGTCCAGAAGGGCATTTGCTCGGTCTTATGATAAATGCATATTGAATTTTTTTTTTTTTTTGAGATGAAGTCTCACTCTGTTACCCAGGCTGGAGTGCAGTGGCACAATCTTTGCTCACTACAATCTCTGCCTGCTGGGTTCAAGTGATTCTTCTGCCTCAGCCTCCTGAGTAGTTGGGATTACAGGTATGTGTCACCGCACCCGGTTAATTTTTTGTATTTTTAGTAGACATGGATTTTCACCGTGTTGGCCAGGCTGGTCTCAAACTCCTGACCTCAGATGATATGCCTGCCTTGGCCTCCCAAAGTTCTGAGATTGCAGGCGTAAGCCACTGCACTGACCAGTTTGGTTTTTTCTTAAAGGTTGAGTTTTGAGAGTTCTTTATACATATATTCTAGATGCTAGTTCTTTGTCAAATATGTGATTTGAAAACCTTTTCTCTCAGTCTATAGCTTGTCTTTCCATTCTCTCCATACAGTCTTTCACAGAGCAAAAATTTTTAATTGTGATGAAGTCTTATCAATTTTTTCTTTTGTAGATCACACTTTTGGTGTCAACTCTTAAGAACAATTTGTCTAGCCCTAGATCCCCAGGATTTTTTACTATGTTTTCTTGTAAAAATTTTAGTTTTACATTTTACATTTAAGTCGCTTTACATTTTGAGTTAATTTTTTAAATTAGGTGTGAGAATTAGGTTGAGCTGGTTTTTTTGTTGTTGTTTTTTTGTTTTTGTTTGTTTTGTTTTTACCCGTGGATTTCCATTTGCTCCAGCACAATTTGCTGGAAATATTTTTCTTCCATTGAATTGTTTTTGTAACTTCATTGAAAATCACTTGGGCATACTTGTGTGGGCCTATTTTTAGGTTTGCTCTTCTGTTCTATTGATTATTGTGTCTATTCTTCCACCAGCATCAGTCTTGGTTACCGCAGCTATATAATAAGTTGAAAATCAGGTAGACAGATTCCTCTTATTTTGTTCTTCCCTTTCAAAATGGTTTCAGCTATTCTAGTTCATTTGCCTGTCCACACGCATTTTAGAGTAGTCTTGTCTGGATCTGCAAAGAAATCTTGCTAGGGCTTTAATAGGAATTTCATTAAACCTGTATATCAATTTGGCAGTAAATGAACACCTTTGCTATGGTGAGTCTTATGCTATGGTATGTCTCTCCATTTATTTAGATCTTTGATTTCTTACAGTATTTTGTAGTTTTCAGCATACAAATCCTGCACCTATGTTAGATTTGCAATTACATTAGTTTGCAATACCTTCTGTAACAAATACTACAAACTGAATGGCTTAAACAACAGAAATTTACTTTCCCACAGTTCTAGATGCTAGAAATCTGAAATCAAGATGTCAGCAGGGTTGGCTCCTTCCTAAAGCTGTGAGGGAGAATCGGTTCCAGAGCCCTCTCCTTGGCTTGTAGATGGCTGTCTTCTCCCCATGTCTCCTCACATCACTTTCCCTCTGTGCATGTCTGTCTTTGTGTCCAGGTTCCTCCGTTTTATAATGGTGTTGTCATATTGGATTAGAACTTACCCTAATAACCATATTTTAACTTTACTCCGGTTAAAATTCTGTCTCTAAGTAAGACCATATTCTGAGGTATGAGGTTTAAGATTCCAACATATCTTTTTGGGATGAGAGGGGCGAAGCATATTTCAACCTGTAACAACACCTAAGTAATTTATTTATTTATATATTTGTGGAACAATTTTGAGTGGTATTGAATTTTCAATCATGGTGTCCATATTGAATATGAAAGATATTCAACATATTGGTCATCAGGGAAATGCAAATTAAAACCACAATATGATATAATTTAACACCTAGTATGTTAGGTAATATTTTAAAAAATGATAATAGCAATTGTTGGTGAGAATGTGAAGCAACTGGATTGCTCACATATTGCTGAAAAGAATTAAAAATCTTACAACCACTTTGGAACAGATTGGAAATTTCTTATACATTTCAACACATATACTTATTACAAGACCCACCAATTCCATTCTTAGGTATTTACCTAGGAGAAGTAAAGACATGTGTTCACATAAAGGCCTTTAAACGTATGTTCACAGCAAATTTAGTAATAATAGCCAAGGACTGGAAACAACTCAGATAGCTATCTTCTAATGAATGGATTAACAAACTGTGGTCTGTCCAAACAGCAGAATCCTACTCAACAGAAAAGAGTGGTGAACTACTAATACATGAAACAAATGGATGAAAATCAAAATTACTGAGTTAAGTGAAATAAGCCAGACACAAATGTCTATATGACTATATGATTCAATTTATGTGACATCCTAGAAAAGGCAAAACTACGGAGAGAAAATGTTCAGTGCTTGCCAGGGATCAGGGTAGAGACAGGGCATTAGGTACAAAGGCACATGCAGGAACATTTTGAGAGTGATGCGTGTGTTCTATATCTTGTCTGTAGCGGTGGTTGTATAGCGATATGCATTTGTCAAGACTCATCTAATACAGTATTCTTTAAACAGGTGGATGTTTTTGTAGGTATATTTTAAAAGCATTTTAAAAATTACATGAGGAAATTTTGTTAAACATGATGGATTGAATAGATATGTTATCTTTGCTTCTTTCTGAAATCCTGTGGAGATGATTGCAGATGAGGATAGGAAAACATTACAACTGGTAACTTCGCAAAGTAGAGAAAGCTAATGTCTAATCACCAGTCAATAAGAATGTAAATAAAATCCAAAATCGTATTCTCATTAGAACCCAAGAGAGCCTAAGGACTAGAGGGGTTGGTGAGCTTTGAAAGGCAGGGCAAGAGGTGGCATGGATATGAAGATGACGGACTTAGAGTTAGACCTCCAGATTTCCTCACTCATCTGCATATTCAGGTAGCATCTCCTCCCCCAACCTAGAAGGCAGTAGAGATTTATCTTCCTGAGCAATGGATCCAGAGAGACTCTGGACTTTGGGTCATCAGAGACGGTTGAGTAGGGAAGTGAAGAAAGTGGCAAAACAAAGGGTGAGCTAAAAGTGTCTATCCTGAATGGTGAGACACTCGGCCTCAACCTCCTGGGCCCAAGTGATCCTCCCGCCTCAGCCTCCCAAGTAGCAAGGACCACAGGCACACACCACTAATATCTACATCCCTTAATCAGTTCCCAGATGCTAGCAGCCAGGTCTATATTTACACCAGGCAGGAGATTACATTTTTTTTTTTTTTTTGTAGACCAACAGAAAGAAAGTACACAGAGATACTGACATGTCTACATCCCTCTAAGAAATGGGTAGGGATGACCTACATTAAGACCGGCTAGTCAGCAAGCCCCACCCACGTGGTGTTTTTATGCCTTACTCTAACTACAAATGAATAGCTAGGAATAAACCAGACATCTGAGGAAATCCCCTATGTGAAAGAAGGAGACCAAACTATTTTAACCAGAAAAACAGAACTTAGAATAAATAGAGGTAATTTTAAAAGACAAAAAAAAAAAAAAAGTAAAAAGGAATTTTTAAATACTCTAAAATATTCTCAGAGAACTAAAGATTTCACAGTCATTAAACTAGAAAATATTATTTAAAAGATTGTTTCTTTTTATATTAAAAATGACATAGCAGGCCAGGCACAGTGGCTCACATCTGTAATACCAGCACTTTGGGAGGCCGAGGCAGGTGGATCGCTTGAGGTCAGGAGTTCGAGACCAGCCTGGCCAACACAGTGAAACCCCATCTCTACTAAAAATGCAAAAATTAGCCAGGCATGGTGCCATGTGCCTGTAGACTCAGATACTCTGGAGGCTGAGGCAGGAAAATCACTTGAACCTAGGAGGCAGATGTTGCAGTGAGCCGAGATTGCATCACTGCACTCCAGCCTGGATGACAGAGTGAGACTCTGTCTCAAAAAATAAAATTTAATATGCATTTATTATAGTACCTAGCAAATGCCCTCCTGGGTACTCATCTCAGAGAAACTGTCTCTTTCTCTCTCTTTTTAACTTTGCTTTGTCTTTCTTATTTATTTATTTATTTATTTTCGAGACAGAGTCTTGGTCTATTGCCCAGGCTGGAATTCAGTGACATGATCTCGGTTCACTGCAAGTTGGATAAACTACAAAATTGTAGTTTCATTGAACATATTAGGGAGCTGAGAATACAAGGAAACTTGGGTGAACTAAAATTCAGAAGGTAGCAAGCTCTTTATAAGGCACTTACTTATGCCTGCTTTTGTTCCTGATAGAGTGTCAGAAGGAGAGGTAACCCACCATAAATGAGAGGAGGAAAATGCCAGCCGAGCTTTTAACAATGAGTGGCCATAAGCAAGCTACCTTAACAGATTAGAAACTTGAGGGTCACCAGTTGTAGGTAAGGCAGGAACACTGAGAGAAATTGCCTATGAGGCATGCAAGTCTTCCCCAGAGGCAAGGCAGCAACTGCTGATGCCTGAGCATTAGGAATGAGAAATCCATTTTAAATATAAAGATTCACAGAGGCTAGAAGTAAAAGGATGAAAAATGATACCATGTTAACAGGAATCAAAAGAAAAACACTGGAGGGGTTATACAAATATCAGATGAAATATATTTTAGAGCAAAGAATATTACCTAGGAATAAAGAAGGCCATTTTATTTTTATTTATTTATTTTTTTAGATAGTATGAACTCCAAGGCCATTTTAAGATGGGCAGAGAGAAGTTTATTTTTTTGAAAACAGCTGTTGAAATCAAGAACTAAAAAAAGAGGTTTTCCTAAATAAAAATATAAAATATGTTTTGATTAAAAATTAACAAATATTCCCTGAGATGTACTGTCATGTCTCATGGAGATTTTTGTTTTCTGTTCCCAATAAAATTTCCACACCAATATTTTAAACTCTCCCTGTTGTGTTCATCCTCAGCATACAGATGGTTTTAATTCAAGAAGGCTATTTTATAATGACTAAGGGGTAAATTCATCAAGAGGGCATATCATTCCTAGATGTTTATGTGCCCAATAACATAGCTTCAATACACAGGAAGCAAAGACAACTACGAAAAGAAATAGACAAATCCATAATTATAGTCAGATTTCAGCATCCATCTCTCAAAAACTCATAGGAGAAGTAGGCAGAAAGTCAGTAAGGATAGAGAAGACCTGAGAAACAGTGTCAACCAGCTTGGGCTAGATGATATTTACAAAAGCCTCCACTCAACAGTAGAATACACATTATGTTCAAATGTACGTGGAACCTTTACCAAGATCGACCATGTTTGTAGCCATGAAATAAATTTCAGTAAATATAAAATATTCAAGTGATACAAAGTATGTTCTCTGACTGGAATAAAATTAAATTAGAAATTAATAATGAAAAATGTCTGAAGAAATCCCCAGTTATTTGGAAACAAAATAACAAACTTCTGAATAAACTGTCAAAAATAAAATCAAAAGGAAAATTAGAAAGTATTTTGTAATGTAATGGAAACACAATGTAACAAAATTTGTGGAATGTATCTAAAACAGTGTTTAGAGTAAAATTTATAACTTTAAATGCTTATATTAGAAAGATACAAACTCAATATTCTGTGCTCCCACCTTATGAAACTAGAATAAGAAGAATAAATTAAGTCCAAAGTAAGAAGAAAAAGAGAAAATAATAAAAATAAGAAGGGCAAGAGGTGGCATGGATATGAAAAATAAGCAGTAATCAATGAGATAGAAAATGAATAAACAATAGAGAAAATCAATAAAATCGTTTGTTAATGCAATTGATAAACTCTTAGACAAATGAGGAAACAAAAATAGAAAACAAATTACCAATATCAAGAATGAAAAAAAGAATCATTGCTGTTCCTTCAGATATTTAAAGGGTAATAAAAATATTCGGAATAATTTTATACTAATCAATAATTAGATAAAAATGCCAAATTTCTAAAAAAAAAAAAACCACAGGTTACCAAAATGGACACTAGCAGAAACGAAAACTATAAAGAATCCAATACCTATTACAGAAACCGAAATTATAATTAAATACCTTCTTTTGGAAAAGCTATACATTCAAATGGTTTCACTGGTGAATTCAACCAATAATTTGAAAATATAATATCAATCTTACACAAACTCTTTCAGAAATTAAAGAAGACAGAAATGCTTCCCAACAGTTTATGATACTTAACCTGGCAAAGATATGTCATGAAAAGAAAAGACTAATATTGTATAAACATAAACGAAAACATTATTTCAGAATATTAACAACTCAAATCCAGAATATTTAAAAATAATCATATATCATGACCCAGAGGTTGGTTTAAGATTCTGAAGGTAATTAATGTAATTCACCGCAACAACATACTAAAATAGAAAACCCATATGATCACCTCAATAGATGCAGAAAAAATAATTGAGGTTAGGTGCAGTGGCTCACGACTGTAATCCTAGCACTTTGGGAGGCTGAGTAGGGAAGCTCACTGGAGGCCAGGAGTTCAAGACCAGCCTGGACAACATAAAGATACTCTATCCCTACAAAAAATAACAAAAAACTTAGCTGGGTATGGTGGCACATGTCTGTAGTTCCAGCTACTTAGGAGGCTGAGGCTAGAGGATTGCTTGAGCCCAGGTGGTTGAGGCTACAGTGAGCTACGATTGTGCCACTGTGCTCCAGCCTGGGCAACAAGTGACACCCTGTCTCAAAAAAAGGAAAAAAAATTTGACAAAATTCAATATTCATTCCTGATTTAAAACAATTGAGAAATGTTTTTTAAAAAATAAAAATGAATCTTTTCTTTAAAATACTGTTATGTGACAGACAATTGAAGATTTCACTTTTGGGTTTTCACTAAAATTTAAGTTTACTAAGAGTTAAAAATTCTAATATATGTAATTCTGTATACAAAATGTACAAAAAAGATGTGTTTGTAATGTGAAAATTATGAGAAAGGCAAAATAAATAAAACAGTAACACTGACACAGCTCAGAACACTAGGAAAGGAGGTGGACTTGCTTAACACATTCAAGGGAGTCTACAAAGCCCTACAATTAACATTATGCTTCATAATGGAAGAATGAATGCTTTACTTCTAAGATCAAGAATAACGCAAAGTCCTTTCAACTTCATACAGGAAGTCCTAACCAGTTGAAATAAGCCACAAATAAGAGATTAAAGGTGTAAAGATTATAAAGGAAGAAGTAAATCTGTCTTTATTTTGAATTCAAGAATTAATATCTAAATAGAAAACAAGTTTAAAACACTAAGTATACTACTTAGAAATACAGTTAGAAATTCAAAAAGAAAAAAATTAAGACATTAAATGATTCAGGAGTCGGGAGTAGTGGCATAATAAACTGCTTTTTGCTTTATAAGCTTTGTAGTGGTTTTTGATTAAAAAAAAAAACTCCATTTTACTTTGATAAATACATAAATTAAAAAGGAAAAGAGAAAAAGTCCTCAGCAGGCATTTAATATATTATTGAACTCAAACTATTTCTTCAAAGACAGTTTCTTTATTTAATAAAGCCTTTCCCTTGACTATTCCACTAGTAAATTAAAATGTTGATGAAGTTTTGCTCTCTTTGAAAACAAAACTTGTGAAATTCAGAAGTTCTTAAAAATGCAAGCACATTTTCATTTATTAATAGACTGCAATCAAGGCTTGGAATAAAAATAAAAATGTAAATTTTTGGCATAATTAATGAGTTTTAAAATTGTTTTTCCCATGGCAAGAATTAATAGTTTTTGGCTGTTAGCCCCAAGGGCAAGCTACTGTGCTAACACAAATGGTTTGTTAATAAATAGTTCCTATGTACATGTGGACATATATTTTTATGGTTCTTTTAGTAAATATCTATACATATGCATATGTTTATGTCCGTTGCCTAAATATTTAGCAAAAGATAATTTTATAGGTATTTATAGTTTTGTGGTTTGTTTTAAAAACTTTAACCAGAAAAATTCTACATTGGCTTTAGACTTATGTTACTTACCTTCACTTTTAGTATCAGTTATCTCTTTGTTAATACATGTTACATAGGGGGACATAGTTCAAGCATCTTTCTGAGTATAGGCATTCAGTTCATTCAATCTCAGGCCAAAAGAAAGATCAAGGAAAGGGAAGGAATAGCATGTTTTAATTGGGGGACCCAATACCCCCTTAGGTCTCCTTCCTTACTTCCTTTGACTTACCACAGTGCTCATACTATGAATAAATATATTGCTGCACTTAGTGGACATAGTTCATGGTCAGTGCATTCATCTTTGTATTTTCGTAGATTAAAAGGCTGCCCCCCAAATTAACTTAAAATTAACATTTTATATAAAGTTAATAGATGGCAGTTAATAACTACCAAGCAAAGCTGCTCATTAATGGGGACAGAATCATCCCTCCAAGGGAATGTGTGTGAAACTCATGAACAGCTTCTCAAGGGAAAGGGGCAGAAATGCTGGAATAGTAGATCTCTTTTGGAAGGGGAACACCCTCTGCACAGTCTTAACTATTGTCCAGTGGGACCATTGTGAGTGGAAGACCTATAACATTAAGTACAGCAAGTTGACACTGAAGCAGAACTTTGAAAGGCTAAACAGGATGTCCCCTTTGACCCATCTAATAATGGAGCTTTTCAGTTTCAGTATCTTCTCCTTAGAGGCAGGTCAATCTCAAGTAGTCTCTTGTTTTCCTGGATTCCAGCACTGCATTTGCTTCTTTCCCAGCATTCATCACAATCTGCTATTATTGTATTTCCTTTCTTTGTGATTTGTCTCTGGCTAGAATGTAAGTTCCCTGAGGGCAGAGTATCGTTGATTCTTTCTGTCATTCCATGTGCATTGCCTAATACAGGGCCTGCCATGTACCTGGCTTGGCCTCATCCAGAATATGTGATTGATAAAACATGACTCAAAATTGATTATTTAGAATTTATTATTATTATTGTTGTTTTATGTTCCACATATAGACCTATTTTTTGTTTTCTTTCTTTTCTTTTTCAGATGGAACCTCACTCTGTTGCCCAGGCTGAAGTGCAGTGGTGCAATCTTGGCTCACTGCAACCTCTGCCTCTGGGTTCAAGCGATCTCCTGTCTCAGCCTCCTCAAGTAGCTGGGACTACATGTGCATGCCACTACGCACTGCGAATTTTTGTATTTTGAATTTTGTAAAGATGGGCTTTTACTATATTGGCCAGACTAGTCTCAAATTCCTGACCTCAGGCAATCCACCTGCGTTGGCCTCCCAAAGTGCTGGGATTATAGAAATGAGCCACCACGTCTGGCATAGACCTATTCTTTAGAGGAAATTATTATTATTTCTTAATTTTACATTTACTAGTTTCCATTTACTTAAATTTACATTTACTTAGTGCTATGCTGCAGTTCAGACGGAAATTTCTCAAGAAGATAAAGATTTGATGGAAATCAGTGTGATTGATTAGAATAGTTCGATAGTCCCCAAAAAAACTTTTTGGAAATACTCGCTCTCTAAATTACCTTTTTGCAAGTTAGGATTTTAAAGCATTGAATTTCCTTAAAATGAAACCAGCTTTCAAAGAAACACTTTATTAGCTATCAGGACTTTTCAGGCTTATAGCATATTATTGATTCCACCTGGGCTGCCTCTCCAATCAGCCAATGAAAAATGAGGAGTGCCCGGGTTTGGAGCAGATTAAAGCCTTGGGTGCCTTAAATGCACTGTCTAACAGTCAGTAACACACTCTGCTTAAATGTTATTTTAAAATCTATGCCCTAATATAAGATAGGGATCTTTTTGAAAGAAGGTGATGCCAATCAGTAAACCATTATCAAATTTGCAGAAACCTGGGCATCCACAAATGATGGGAGAGTACTAGCACACTTAAGCTTCAAGGGGCAACTAACAGGTGAAAATACCCACTTACAGGGAGACTATTCACTCTGTGAGAAGAAAAAAATGAATTCTCTCTCCAACTGGGAGAAGCCAGGGAGATACACATTCAGCCTGAGGCCTGAAGCCTGAAAGCAACAGCCATCCATGCTGCCTCCTGAGACCACATAATTAGAAGATCCATGAAAGTAGGAGGAAGAGAAAAAAGACTGGGAGTGGGAGCTAAGGCTCTTTCTTGAATCTAGAGTTCCATTCTTAGGTTGTTGAACTCAGAAGAACTTGAGTTGGAGGAGATGGTCTAGAGCCATGAAGGAAATTAAGAGCTTTGAGTTCTGAGTGAAGCTGAAGATAGCTGTGTACAAGCCTGGAGTGGGTAGGATAAGAATTTGGGGGTTTTTGTCTTTGAGACTGTAAAGAGAAAATGTAGAAAAGATTAAGAATCTTTATAAGAATGATAATTACTAAAGAATAGTATATTAAAATATTTATTTAAAAGCATGCACTCATTATTTAAAAATATGCAACTATATTGCATGCATTATGCAGACATTTCTACCCAAAGGAATATAAATTGTTCTGCCATAAAGACACATGCATATATATGTTCATCACAGGACTATTCACAATACCAAAGTCATGGAATCAGCCTAAATGCCCATCAGTGGTAGACTGGATGAAGAAAATGTGGTATGCGGGGCGTGGTGGCTCAAGCCTGTAATCCCAGTACTTTGGGAGGCCGAGGTGGGCGGATCACGAGGTCAAGAAATCGAGACCCTCCTGGGCAACATGGTGAAACCCCATCTTTACTAAAAATACAAAAAAAATTAGCTGGGCGTGGTGGCATGCGCATTTGGTCCCAGCTACCCGGGAGGCTGAGGCAGAAGAATCGTGAACCCAGGAGGCGGAGGTTGCAGTGAGCCATGATTGCGCCACTGCACTCCAGCCTGGTGACAGAGCAAGACTCTGTCTCAAAAAAAAAAAAAAAAAAAAAAAAAATGTTATAATGGACTCTGGGGACTCAGGGAGAAAAGTGGGAGGGGGATGGGGAATAAAAGACTACACATTGGGTACTGTGTGCACTGCTCAGGTGATGGGTGCCCCCAATACCTCAGAAATCACTGCTGAGGGATTTATTAATGTAACCAAAAACGACCTGTATCCCCAATACTATTAAAATAAAAATAATAAAAATGAAAGAGGCCTGAGAGAGCTGCCTTGCCCTTTGCCATGTGAGAACACATACAAGGCACCATCTGTGAGGAATCGGTCCTCATCAGACACTGAATCTGCTAGTGCCTTGATCTTGGACTTCTCAGCCTCCAGAAGTGTAAACAATACATTTTTGTTCTTTATAATTTATCCAGTTTAAGGTATTTTGTTATAGCAGCCTGACAAGCTAAGACAATTGGAGAATGTCAAATGTCAGAGTCTTTAGGCCTGTTTTTATGGGGTTAGTCAGCTTCCTTAGAGAAGCTCTTACAACTTGATATGGTTTGGGTCTATGTCCCTGCCCAAATCTCATGTTGAATTATAATCCCCAGTATGGGAGGAGGGGCCTGGTAGGAGGTGATTTGATTATGGGAGGGGATTTTTGCTTTGCTTTTCTCATGATAGTGACTGAGTTCTCATGAGATCTGGTTGTTAAGAAGTATGTACCACCTCCCCACTCTCTCTCTTCCTCCTCCTTCAGCCATGTGAAGTGCCAGCTTCCCCTTCACCTTCCACCATGAGTGAAGCTGAGCAGATGCTGCTATGCTTCCGGTACAGCCTACAGAATCATGAGCCAATTAAACATCTTTTCTTTATAAACTACCCACTATCAGGTATTTCTTTATAGCAATGCCAGAACAAGTTAACACACAACTTCATGCCTGGAGGGTCTTGGCAGGGGCTGTCAATAATTGTGTTTAAGCTTTGATTAATCTTCCTGTTTTACTAAGTTATCCATGCTGTCACCTGTAGCTGATAACCCTAGTTCACAGACTTCATGTGATTTACCTCTTGCCAGAACAAACAGCCGGTCTTCTGCCAGAGGAACATGACTTTTATTCACCTTTAGAGAATGAGAAATGATCTAAGGGTCTAAGTGCTGTATTAGTCCCTTCTCACACTGCTGTAAAGAACTACCCAAGACTGGGTAATTTATGAAGAAAAGAGGTTTAATTAACTCATAGTTCCACAGGTTGTACAGGAGGCATGGCTGGGGAGGCCTCAGGAAACTTAAAATCATTGTGGAAGGTGAAGGGGAAGCAAGCAAATCTTCACATGGCCAGTGAGAGAGAGAGAGAGAAAAGAAGAGAGAAGTGCTACACACTTTCAAAAAACTAGTTCTTATGAGAACTCACTATATGAGACCAGCAAGGGGGAAGTCTGCCCCCATGATTCAATCACCTCCCACCAGGCTCCTTCTCCAATAGGTGGGGATTACATTTCAACATGAGATTTGGGTGGGCACATAGAACCAAACTATATCAGTGCTGCTTAAAGAGAATTTTGAATTAATTCTTCTATTATTTTGCCTCATTGTCATCCCAACTATCAGTGCCAATTCTTGAACCTTTACAGGTAAAGGCTCAGTGACTTCAGTGTTAATTAAGTTGCTTCTCAGCTTTTCCCATCACCTGCTTAGGTTCAAGGTGTTTTTTTTGTTGTTGTTGTTTTTTGTTTGTTTCTTGGTTTCCTGAACTACTAGCTCTTCTACTTTTTTTCTGTACTTATAGGCTTATAATGTTTTAAATATATTTTTAACTACTGCTTTAATGGGACTCTGACAGGAAATGGATGTAATAGAATATATAGTTTTTAAAACTACAATTATATGTTGTTATAACTAAAATTCAACAACTGGATAAAAGTTTATTTAAGTGAAAACACCCCAAAATAATAGTGACTTATCTAGTGCCTATTATGTTCTAGACACTGTGCTAAATATTAGCATTCCGTTAGCTTATTTGATCCTCAAAACAGTCCTGTGAGTGAGGTACTAAAATAGTCAGATTGTCATTAGCATGACTTTGGCATCATAACTAAAGGACCAGATGAAGATATGAGAGATATGTAGCATCTAACCAAAGGAGTTCTGCCCTGTCAGATAAGACAGATAAAATAAAATTTAAACAATAAAAATCAAACGAGGATTCAAGAAGACTATAAAGACATTATTGAAACAAATTATACCCAAACAGTATAGATGAGGGTAGATGAAATAATTAGGTAATAGTGTATCTTGCCCAAGAAGACTTCAGTAAAACCAACTTCACTTGAATAGTAATGACTTTCAATCCTTTATTACTACAACAACAACAAAAATGAATACATGTATATTTCAGTGGTTGGGGGAGAACTTTCCTAGGTGTACAGAGCCCCCAGGTTTCTTTTCCTGATCTTGAATCTCTAGTCATTATGTTTCTTTTACTTGCTTCAGTTCTCTTGAGACAGTTGCTACCATTCACTGGGAACATGAAGCTGAGAGTCTTTTAACTCCAGGAAGGTTTAAAATTGAAGTTAGAGGAGATAAAGTAAATGAAAGCCACAGTATTATTACCTTCATGTTAGGTTTAAGAAAACTGAAATAATCTCTGTGTGTTTATTGTTTAAGATAATTTTAAATTTATTATCTTTATAAACTTCATTCATTACATTTATAAGAATCGAGTTTGTGGTAACTCAGTTCTTTCAATTTTGGCTAAAAGGTGGACATTTGAAGAGCCTATAAAGGAGATTGAATGTATTAAATTTATATAGAGTTTAGGTGTTTACCAATAATTTGAATAAGTTTTACCTGTACAACTTGAGTTGATCAAACATTAATCAAAGGCCATATTGAAAGTGATTGTTTAAATTTGCTATATTTAGATATAGAATTATAAGAATCTTAAATTCAAGGACTAAAGAAAACTAGGGTTTTGAATATATATGTTAAATAAATTAAATGTTAAGTTAAAATCTCAAGTAGCAAAAGTAGTCTTTTCTGAACTTGGGAAGTTGACTTTATATTAAAAAACAAAACAAATGACAACAACAACAAAAAACCTCACTTTGACCCAGAGAAGAAAACCCAGACACAGAGAAGTTAATAGACACTTTAACCATCGAAATTATATCACATCTAAATATATTTCTTAGACATATAGTCTTTAAAAAATACCTCTTGAGATAGGAACAATTTAGTGTATCAGTACAATTCGGGAAATCTCAATTGTGAAAAGAACAGTACAAGTAATCCCAGTGTGACTTGCTTTGTGTTTTTCTTTAATTGAACATTAGATGCTCCTTAGGGGTAACATTTAACCATGAGTAGTTTTTGTTGGAAATTAGCTTATTATTAAAATTAGAAGTAACATATGTAAAGTGTAATGATAGCACTTGGGGGAACATGGCTCAACTAAAAATTCAGTGCAGGTTAATGCATGTGGGGGACAGAAGCACAATTAGAATATTCATTAATTGTTTCTATTTATGCTACTATCCCCAAACCTTAATATTTAAGTAAAAGCCTCCTCATTGATTATAGCAGCAATAAATGAAAGTGTGTTTGAAATTCCCAACTAGGTTTAAATCTGTGAGTCTTGAATCTTACACCAGGGAGGCTGAGTCAACAGCCCTGTTTATGAATTAAAAACACTTAGGAGAGAGCCTGGTTAGGAAAAGAAAATGGGCTTTCAATTCTTGCAGATCTAGGTTCCAGAACTGCCTTTTTAATTTATTTATTTATTTAAACGATGTGACCCTGAGTGAGGTATGAACCTCTCTCGCACTCAGGATTTGTGAAATGAGGATAATAGTGTCTATCCCTTAGAACCACAAGGCTGGAGATGATCCACTAAATCATTTAACCCAGGGCCTGGAAGGGAAACTGAAAATGCTAGCTATTTTTAGGTTGGTGTAAAAGTAATTGTGGTTTTTGCCATTGTCTTCAAGAATAAGGACCTCAACTAAGGTAATTACATGACCAGAAGAAAATACAAAATTAAAGAATGCATGTATTGTATAATTTTCTTTCCAGTATTGGATATTTATTTGTTGCAAAATGTCTTGTTAATGTAGAAAATAACTATCTTTTATTTGAGGACCTGCTGTCATGTCTTGGCTTTATGATATTGCTTTGAAAAGTTTTGCAATAGTGCAAGGTGTGGATATTATCACTGAGAAGTATAATTATAAGGAAGATGCCTTACTTTGTTGCTGCAGAGGCTAACAAGTCATGTTAGGGCAGGAAAGAAGCAGAGACGTGTGTGTAAGCATGTGGCACTTCTCTTGATCTCACTGTTAGCCCACCAGTTATTTCCTCTGCCTACTCCACCCTGCCTTGACTTTAGGATGGGCATGATATTTTTTTTCCCCCCAGCAATGTTTAAAGACAAAATAACTAAAGAGAGTTAATTGAGACAATATTTTTTAAAAGGCCTTTGAAATCTTTAAATGAATGATACAATTAGGTTTATGCAAAAGTAATTGCAGTTTTGGCCATTACATTCAATGGCAAAGAC
Source organism: Ateles fusciceps (assembly GCA_036589455.1). NCBI lineage: Eukaryota > Metazoa > Chordata > Mammalia > Primates > Atelidae > Ateles > Ateles fusciceps. The sequence continues at coordinate 12,022,959 of JAZHEH010002554.1, read as the reverse complement.
AGGAATTATTTTTGCACCAACCTAATATATAGCTATCTATACACTATGGTGTGCGTGTGTATAAGTGTGTGTATTTATAATATTATCACTGATTGGTGAAAAAGAAATCTACCAGACCCATTAACTTTCAAAAGGAACAAATATGCATGTGGGTGAGGGTGTAGGATCCAATAAATCTGTGAGTGTAGATAGACCTGCATTCATTCAATTGTAACTGAACACATGCTGTGTTTCAGACACTTTCCTGCATTCATGCAGTTGTAACTGACCACATACTGTGTTTCAGACACATTCTTTCATTCAAGTGTAACTGACTACATACTATATTTCAGACACATTCCTTCATTCGTTCAAGTGTAACTGACCATATGCTATGTTTCAGACACCTTGCTAAACATTTTGGATATAAAAACAATAAGACACAAGTATTAGCCTTGGTTCCTGAAGGAATTTATAATCCAGGGGAGAAAACAGGTATATAACTAAAGCAATTGTATACAATATGGTGCATGCAATGATGAAAGTGGTGTGGTATAGTTGCCAAGAGGATTTAACACCTGAACTGAGTAATAAAGAATGAATAGGGGTTGATTGAGCAGAGAAGGGTTAAGAGGACATTCAGGTCCAACAATAACAAAGAGAGGTGCAGAGTAAGGAAAGGCGCGGTATAGGTGGAGGAAGCATCAAGCAATTTGTGTCGCTGGAGAGTAAGGCAGAAAGCCAGGAGTGGTCAAAAATGGGGATGGTGGTATTGTCTGCCCTTTTAGGAAATATGAATTTTGTCTTGAAAATACTAGGGAGGTTTTGTTTTTTTGTTTTTGAAGACATCTATTAACAGCATTCTCTGTAACAACACAAGATGAAGAAGAATCTGCCTATTGGTTAGAAATAGCTAACCTGTGTAACATTCAGACTATTAAATATCAGGCAACCACTGAAAAACAAAGTACCTTCATAAGGAAGGAAATGTAAACATCTCTAAGAATACATTGTTAAGTGGGAAAAAAAATTAAAAGAACAATGCTCTTTCTCAATGGTTTGAATATGTCTCCTAAATGCTTTTGTGTTGGAAACTTAATCCCCAATGCAACAGTGTTGGAGGTAGGGCTTAAAAAGAGATGACTGTGTCATGAGGGCAGAGCCCTCACAATTTGACTGATGTCATTATTACCAGAGCAGGCTATCCCGGGAGTGGCTTGCAATAAAATGGGTGTAACCTCTGGTGCTTTTCTTTTGTGCTCTCACCATGTGATGCCTTCTGCATAGGGTGATACTTACCAGGTGCTGCTGCCATGCTCCTGGAATTACCAGCCTTCAGGACTAAAAAATAGGTTTCTTTTACTTAGCTTTTTTTTTTCTTGAGACTATAACAGTGTATGGTATTCTATTATAGCAGCAAGAAATGAACTAGGACAACCAACTTTTGTATGATATGATCTTATTTGTGTAGGAAAACAACAACAATATAGGATTCTTTCTCTCTACTTTATCTCTGTTTCTCTGCGCATGCCAACTTTATTCTTTCTTCCTTTTATTCTGACTGGTTGCCTCAGCTTCTCCACTCATCAGGATAGGAGATCTGGCCACCAAGTTTATGAAATTTTGTGTCTCACATTTCCATCCATGGAGAGAGGTCAACTGTATTCTTCAAGCTCAAGTCCCAACATCACAGGAAAGAACTGTCAGTATAAACCAAGTAACTGTGGCCCAAGTAGAGAGACCAGAGAAGGAAATGGCAGTTCCTAGGGGTCACTTTATGGAGTTTAAAAAGGTCCAAGTCTTAGAAGGAAGGAAAAGGGAGGAGATGTTAGACAGAAAAGGGGCAAAAATGACAGAGAAGCTTCTTTTATTACTCTATATGTCCATGTATGATTTCACTTTCTATGGACAGCATGTACGATGACATTTCTAGGTGTGATTGTTTTTATTTGTTTGTTTGTTTTTATCTAACTTGCTTGGGGGAGTCTTTCTTTGAAATTCTTGATTCTGTAGTTTGTTCTCTCACATTGGTCCTGGAAATGCGTGAAAATTTACCACCACTTCTTCAAATATGGTCTTGACCTTCATTCTCTTTCTTCTTCTGGAACTCTGATCATATGTAGGTAAATCTCCTCCATTCTATCCTTCATGCCCTCCCTTCTATCTTTTACTCTTCCATATATTTTTACATCCTGTTGTCTTTCTGGTCTGCATTCTGGATAATTTTCTTCTGTTCTATCTTCCAGTTTGGTAATATTCTCTTCAGCTGAATCTAATCTGCTGTTAATTCTATCCATTAAAATTTCTATTTCAGTTATTACATTTTCATTTCTAAGAGTTCTATTTTGTTAATTTTCAAGGCTTTTTGGTTAGTCTTTGTAGCTTTTGCTCCCTGCAGATATGTATAAGCTTATCTTTTAATTTCTAAATATACCAAGCATAATTTTTCTATATAGTGTCTAATAATTAAAACATCTAAAGACTTTGATAGTCTATTTGTGTAATTAGTTATATGTGTAATTTCTTGATTCCTGGTATAAATGGTAATCCTTCTCTTTCAAATGCTCATTTTCCTTGGAAAATTGTAAGAATTATTTAAAACCTAAGACGAAGGTGCATTTTTTTCAGAAACAAAATAGGTAAAGTTAATATCTAAAAATTAGTAGGCTTTATATAAACAAACAAAACAAGTGTGAAGATAGGACTGTCAGATTACCAATAGGTTATAATGAGAGAGAAGTTAATCATTTATGATAGTAACAAGAACCAAAAAAGGAAAAAGTATTTAAGGAGTAAACTTAATAAGAATCATAGAAGAACTATAAGAAGATACATTTTTCAGTGCTTTTAAAAGAAAATAAAAATGACTTGAACAACAAAAACACATGACATATGTTGAGTAGGAAGGTTTAGTGTCATAGAGGTAGCACCCAAAGTCAGCAGGGGAAGAGACGAATTACTTAATACATGGTGTTGAGACAACTAGGTAGGTATTTGGGGAAAAAAATAAGTTGACTACATGCCTTACACTTTTCACTAAAATAAATTCTATATTAATGAAGGACTTAAAGTAATAAATGACATCATAAAATATTTTAAAATACTAATTGATTTTTTTCCCCTCAGAGTGGAGAAGTTATTATAAAAAAATGATATGAAAACCTGACATTGGTGAATTTGACTACATTAAAACAAAGAATTTTATGCCTGGCAAAATTATTTTAAATAAAGTAGGAAGACAAATGATTAAGTGACAAAAAATATTTGCAACTCATATGGCTAGTTTCTTGCATATAGAAAAGCTCTCATATATCAACATAGGAGCTAAATTAAAATGAACATGAACAGAAGGATTTAAATACATAGTTATCAGAAAAGGAAATAATAGATGACACCTGAACATAAGGATAAATGATCAATTTCATTCACAATAAAAGACAATAAAAAAATCACACTGAAAAAATACTTTTACCTTATTAGGCGGAAAAAATTTAAAAATTGGAAAGGATTAATAAGCGTGGAATAAATAGACAAACCATGGACTGCTGGTGGGAGTGCACATTAGTACATCTTTGAATGGCAGTTCAGCAATATCAATCAAAATATAAACAACCTCACTTTTTGATCTAGAGATTCTGACTCTAGGAATTTATCCCACATATAAAGTCACACATATATGAAATTATGTATATACAATTTTATTCATTGTACCCTTGTTAATTATAGCACAATATTGGAAGGAACCTAAGTGCCCATCAATAGGGAACTGTTTAAATACATGACAGTACATGCAGGCAACGGAATACTTGCTGCTCAAAAAAAAGTAAAGAATAAGAAAATTACAGGTGTTGGCTCACGCCTGTAATCCCAGCACTTTGGGAGGCCAAGGCGGGAGGATTATCTAAGGTCAGGAGTTCAAGACCAGCCTGGCCAACATGGTGAAACCCCATCTCTACTAAACATACTATAATTAGCCAGGCGTGGTGGCTCAAGCCTGTAATCCCAGCTACTTCAAGGCTGAGGCAGGAGAATTACTTGAACCCGCGAGGCAGAGTTGCAGTGAGCTGAGATTGTGCCATTGCACTCCAGCTTGGGTGACAGAGCAAAGATTCAATCTCAAAAAGTAAAAATAACAAAAAAGAAAAGAAAATTATGTATTGATGTATAAAAATGTTTAAGATTATTACATAAGAAAAACAAGATGCAGAGTAGGATGTAGAGTGTGAATTCATTTGTGTCAAAAACTGGAAACAGAATATGTATGCATATTTACTTGTATGTGCATATATTTCTGGAAGAAGAAATAGAGAGTATCTCTGGAAGAAAACAAGAAACTGATGTCGGAGGGAACCTGCATATCTGAGGGACTGGGTTATGGATGGGGAGATTTATTACTCTCTCTTTTTTGAACATATTACATTTTGACCATGGCTATGTGACTATTTTACTTCTAAAAATATGTTAACTTAAAAAAAAATCCTTCCTATGGCTTTGAGAGAGTTTAAAATATTTCCTAAGGTGACAAAAAAAGATTTCTGGCCACCATTACTGTGTTGTGATTTTTCAAGTGGGAGAAGGTAGGGTACAATGTGGTCTATCTCAAAGTCTAAAATTAAACATCAGCTGATTGAATTCCAATTCGGAGAAATGTTCTGATATTTCTATGGCTACCATGTGGTGGCATGGGCCTCAGAGCCTGGGAGAAAACTAACCCTTGAGGAAGCTTTTAGAGAGTTTCTGTAGTGGGGAAGGTAACAAGTTGAACAGGTAGGACTAGGGAAAGAGTATTTGGTTGAGAATCTTGGTTTCCCGAGCTGACTCAGTCCTTGACTGTAGTGATACCATATTGCCAATTTGGTTTCTTACTTGCCTTGCCATAGAGTGTTGCTTAAAAGCCTCTCAAGTATATTAGGAGAGCATTAATTCACTAAAGAGAATGTTTATAGGAAGAAAGTTTAGAGGATGAGATGAAGTCCTGTCTTAAGTTTTCCTATTGTGGTAGCTAGCTTTCAAACAATGGTCCCCAAGAACTATATTTCCTAGTGTTCACACCTCAGTGCAGTTCCTCCCACGTGGGATCTGAGCTGAGCCTGTGACTCACTTGAAACTATAGAACTTGGCAGAAGTGACAATGTGCTGTTTCTGGGCCTTAACGGTGCCTGGCAGCTTCCTCCTTGCACTTTTGGAGCTAAGCTGTCAAGCAAGACATTTGGCTATCCTGCTGGAGAGACCACATCAACAGACCACCTGGAGAGGCCTTGTGGAAAGGAGAGGCCCTGAAGTTATGTGGAGCATGAGAGAGAGAACCAACCATCCCAGCATCCCAGTGGAATCTTCAGACTGCAGCCCCAGCTGCCATCTGCCTGACACTGCATTAGAGACCTCAAGAGAGACCAGAAGAACCACCCAGCTCAACAGTCCACCCATAGAACTATGAAAAACCATAAAAATAAAAGCTCTTAACGTTTGAAGTGGTTCTCATGACATGGTAGTAGTCAAAACACCCATTTTCACAGAAGCATAACCAGAAATGAGAAAGCACTCTTTCTGATGTAGGCATTTACTGATAGGGTCATGGGAGCCTTCAAAAGCCCCCTTCTATCTGTCCTGCAAGTTGCCCAACCAACCCGAAACACAGGGCAGGCTAGCAAACAGCTTGGGAAAAAAAACCACAGACAAATCTGATATGATTTTTTAAAGGGAAGGGAAATGAAATGCTAAGTAGGAAATTGAATCTACATGTCAAAAAAAGAAAAAAGCCCCCTAATGGGAGGGAAAAAGTTGAATTGTGGCTCATCTCTGTCACTTACTGGCTGTGTGACCTTAGGAAAGTGATTTAATGTCTCTGAACTTTAGTTTTCCCTTTGGTAAAATAAGGCAAGTGTACATACCTGCTAGGTTTATTATAAGGGCTGAACGAGATAATATATGTAAGTTATAAGCAAGGACTTTGGTAAATAGTAGGAACTTTATTATTATAAAAACAATAACCACTGTTTTATACTTGAGTGAAAAGAGCAAGTCATTGAAAGATGTGCATCATATAGTACCATGTATGTAAAAGTAGTAAATGCATATAACACCACCATGAATTTTTTAGGTATACATAAGTACGTAGTAAAAGTATAAAAGCATTCATGGGAAGGCTACATGCTGACTAGTTATTTATGGAGTGGAAAGGAGAATGGTATATTACTAATAACTGCACCTGTGGTTCTACAGTGTTTTGTTTTTGAAAATAAAACAACAAAAAGTTGTATTTTCAGTGAACAAGGCAAAATGTTGACATCTGTTAAATATGGATATATGGGTGTCATGCAATATTCTGTACTTTGAAGTATCTTATAATTTAAAAATCTTAAAAAGTAAACTAATTTTGCAATCATCCTGAATGGTTTCAGAATATCCCATTTTATGCATATATGTGTGCATATAACTATATATTGCATAGGATTTATATTTTATATACTTTATTTGATATATTTGCTGTATTTCCCATCTTCAATCTGCATAGTAGCTATATTATTTTATAGTAGAAGAAATAGAGGCTCAGAATTGTTCAGTGACTTACCCCAAATTTCAACTCACATTAGCCTCTCTACTATGGTAGTGCTGTAGAAATTGCTCTCCCATGAGGTGTAGGTAAGAGACTGTTACTGAGAGGAGGAGAGTCTATGAGGCAGTAGCATGACCTTGGAATCAGGAGGCCTGGGTTCCTCTCCGAGCTTTGCCAAACACCAGCTATATGACGGCAGGGAGGCTATTCGATCTATCTGAGCTTCCATTTTCTAATCTGCCCTCTAGGTGTACTTTTTTTTTTTTTTTTAATCAGCCCCGAAAAAACAGGGCCTCAAAAAATTGGATTAAGTCTCAGAATTGTTCCTTTCCACGGAAATCTTTAGTAAAAGGCGAAAGATTTATAAGATTTGAAGAGAAACCAGAGTATTCCAGGTGTACTTCTATCTGCTCTCTATGCCTCTTAACATTTTGAAGATTAAATGAGATCATGTAAGTAGTGTGCCTGACACTTTTTATACACTCAGTAATTGACAACTGGTGTGTACTTTGTAAAGTAAGACACTTTGTATGCAATTAACACAGTAATCATAATGTAAAAGAGACATATCACCTCCAAGATTCTGTCTTGAGATGTCTAAACCTTTGAAGGGTAAGCAAATTGGCCCTGGATAGGCCAATCACCCCCTACCTGGTTATATACATGAATTTATTTTCTTCTTCAGAGCTAACCTCATCTCTAAACTCAGGCACACTTATCCAGCTGTCCTCTGACATTTCAGTTCAGATGTTTCACAGACATGTAACATCAATATGAGTTCTTGATTTTCCCTGTATACCAATTTTCAAAGCTGGTGTTTCTGCACATCTTCCCCACCTTGGAAAATGGCACCAGCTTGTTGCTTATCTAGAAGCCAGAAGTCATTCTTAATTTTTCCTTTCCTTTAAGCTCACATCTCACCTAATGCAGACTTTGTCAGTTCTATTTATAAAATATATCTCATATTTGAATTCACTTCATTTTGATCCAAACCATTATTATTGCTTGCTACACAACTGGTAGAGCATGCACGTGGTTTACCCATATCCAACTTGACTCTGCTGCCATCAAGAGTCTCTTTCTTAAATATAAATTGAATCAGAGCATTCATTTGCTTCAAACTCTTCAGTGACTCCCCATTTCCCTTAGAATGAACTCCAAGGTCCCACATGATCTTCCTCTGGCCTGTCAAATCAACCACATGTCATGACAGCTTCTTACTAAGTTCCAGGCACACTGTCTTCTGTTTTCTTTCATTTTCAAACTGGCCAAGTCTTCCTTCTACCCAAGGCATTGTGCACCATAATTACGCTGCCTGGAATTCTCTTGTGTATCAACTGTTCTTAACAGTGAGCTTGGCTGGGCATGGTGGCTCATGTCTGTAATCCCAGCACTTTGGGAATCCTAGGTGGGCGTATCATGAGGTCAGGAGTTCGAGATTAGCCTGGCCGATATGGTGAACCCTCTCTCTACTGAAAATACAAAAGTTAGCCAAGCGTGGTGGCACGCATCTGTAGTCCCAGCTACCCGGGCCACTGAGGCAGAAAGAATAATTTCTTGAACCTGGGAGGCAGAGGTTGCAGTGAGCCAAGATCGCACCACTGCACTCCAGGCTGAGTGACAGAGCAAGACTCTGTCTCAAAACAAATGAATAAACAAACAAAAAAACCCAGTGAGTTTGTTTCAACTCAAAGCTACCTCTGAGAGAGGCCTTCCCAGCCTCTCCATCTAAAGCAGTACCTCCCAACTTCTCCTCCCCGCATCCACCCCGTTCTCTCAACACACAATCTGAGCTACTTGGCTGTTGCCTTCACAGCACATATCATAATTTGAACTTTAAAAATTACTTGTCTATTTGTACGTTGTCTGCCTTCCTTACTAGAATAACATTTGATATCGGTAAAGATTATTTTCACGTAGTTCAGTTATAGCTTCAGGATCAAACCAAGTAGTGGATGCTCAGGTAAGTACTGAATTAATGGAAAAATATGAGGATTTAAAAAAGTGTTCCAACTGTACTTCTGAATCACAAGCTTGGAATCAATGTTTTTCCAACCCTATGAGCTTCAGTTGTTGAACTGTGTGATTTCGTGAGAGTGGCTCATCTGTCCCGGACACGTGGGATGGTGGAATTGACTTCTATAGATGTGCTCCTAGTCATTCGTGTACTTGTTAGAATTTTCCTACCTCCCAACTCTTTTTAAATACATGTGGGCAGCTTGCATTATAAAAGAATATTCTATTACGAATTTTTTTTGTAAATGGGATGACTCATTCCCTAATTTCTTTTGGGCTAGTTTAAAGACAGATATATTGCATAATTTTTATTAGAAAAACTTTAAAATTAGTTTAACTTAGAATATTTTGGAGACTCCCAGGGGTCTTTAGCTGGGCTGAGACTTGATGCCTTGGGCAATATATTTTTGCCTTGTTTAGCAGGGCTCACTCGGCAGGGCTTTACCATCCAGTTCCAAGCACACATGATTATCCTAGTCCGAGAATAACACTGGGTTCTCCCCTATAGATGCAACTTTCTGATACCTGGAATGCCACAAAAAGCAGAGAGGCCATGGCACACATGAGAAATAAGTATTTGTGATAATATAAGAAGTGCTATTGATCACTTATGGTTCATTGCCACGAATCACTCTGGACCCTCTAAAGGAATGCACTAACACATTGTCTCAAATGACCTCTCCATAAAATATTTATGAATTATAAAGAGAAAAAGAGTAAGACTACAGTGGAGAAGCCTGGCAGACACCTAATCAATTTATCCTAATGAATAGCATCTGTAATGGGGTAAATTGAAATGGTGCACCCTCCAATAGTATGCATTGAGAAGACCACAACATCACTGCTGGGATAGCCTATTCCAAGATACATCACATGAATCTAATCACAAAGAAATAACCTTCTTCCCAACAGTGAGAGCTCATCAAAGAACATTCTGCAAAACAACTGACCTGAAATCTCTAGAAGTGTCAAGGTCATGAAGGAAAGTCCAAGGCGCTCTTCCAGACTGAAGAAGATTCAGGAGACATGATAACTAACTGCAATGTGTGATCCTGAACTACTGTATCTTTTTGCTATAAATGCATTATGGGAAAATTGGAAAACCTTGAACGTAGTCTGAGGATTAGATGGTGGTAATGTATCAGTGTTAATTTCTAGACTTTGGTGGTTATATTGTGGTTATGTAGAAGACTATCCTTGTAGGAAATGCTTGTGCTCAGGGTTGATGAAAAATCATGTTGACAACTTACTCATAAGTGGTTTGGGGGAAAAAAGTTCTTTGTTCTGTATTTGCAACTTATCTGTAAGTTTGAGATTGCTTCCAACAACAACAACAACAAAAAACAATGATGCACATCAAGGTGTCCTGAGAGACACAAAGCAATTTACAGAGAACAGATGGGATAACGTCATCCCCTGCTCTTCCATCTGCTGTTTGCTCCATGTGAAGCCACCACCACACCCTTCCATTTCTACTTTCAGATTATGTCTGTGCTCTGTCCCCTTTATCCCTTTTAATATCATTGCCTGGTTTAGGTTCTCATAGTTACTCAACAAAACCAAGACAACAGCCTCCAAGCTCTTCCTTCTGCCTCTAGGTCAACTTCTCTTCTGTCTGTTCCACCGTGCCCCCAGCCACCTGATCTTCTCCCCATACTGCTGGCCAAGGATTTTCTAAAACCCACATCTGTTCATGTCACTGTCCTGCTTAAAGTCCTTAAGTCCACTCTTCCCAGTGCCCATAATGAAGTCCCAACTCCGTAAACATCTCACATTCTGGTTGTAGCCTGTCCTTCAGCTACTTCTTGTTTGTTGTTGTTGTTGATCATTTTTTATTGATAAAAAATATGTGTACATATTTATGGGGTACATATGTTATTTTGTTAGACACGTGGACTTTGCAAGGATCAAGCCATGATATTTGGGATGTCCATCACCTTGAGTATTTATCTTTTCTTGCATGCGTTGGGGCCACTAAAAATCCTCTCTTTTAGCTATTTGAAATATACAATACATTGTATTTACTGACTGTTGACTTGGCCAAATCCCTGCGCTGTGTGTCTCCTAGCATGGTGAGTTGCAATTTCACATGAATGCATGACTGTCTTCTCCCCTTTATAAGCTGCATGAGGCAGGTACCATGTCTCATTTTTTAAAACTTTTATATGGTTAATCACTTAGCACAATGCCTGGAAAACAGTAGACTACTGATAAACATCTGTTGAATGCAGGAGTATGGTAGGAAGCTTCTAAGATTGCCCCTAGGGATCCCTTTCTCCTGGCATTCACTCCCTTGTGTAAATTCCCTACCCTTGAATGTGGGTTGAATATTGTGACTCTCATCTAATGCATAGAGTATGACAAAAGTAATGAACTACGCTTTCAAGGCTAGGTTACAAGAAGTCTGTGCCTTCACTGTGCATGTCTTCTCTTTCTCCCTTGTTCGGCATTCTGAGGGAAGCCAGCTTCCACATTGTGAACTTCCCTGCAGAGGCCCACATAGCAAGGAACTCATTGCTCTGGTCAAGAGCCAGTGAGGAAAGCAGGCCTGCTAGCAATCATGTGAATGAGCTTAAAAGGAGATCCTCCTTCAGTTGAGCCTTCAGATGAGACTCCAGCCTTGTCTAATACCTTCATTGCAGCCTTGGGAAAGACCCTGAGCTGTCTTTAGTGAGGGATATTTTTGCTGATAGAGATTGTCTGCAGAGTCCCAAGACTCTGCTATAAATGACATTGTACCCAGATTCCTGACCCAAAGATAATAAATGTTTGTTGTTGGAAGCCACTATGTTTTAAGGGTACTGTGTTACACAGAAATAGGTAACTAATGAAAAGTCAGTGCTATGGTTAGAATATGTCCTCCAAAGTTTATGTATTGGAAACTTAATTACCAATGCAGCAGTGTTGAGAGATGAGAGCTTCAAGAGGTGATTAGGTCATGAGGTCTGCACTCTCATGAATGGATTAATGTTATCATGGAAGTGGGTTATGCAGCATTTCCCTTCTGTGGCCCATGGGCCACATGCAGCCCAACACAAATTCATAAACTTTCTAAAAGATTATGAGATATTTTTGTGATTATTATTATTATTTTTTTTTTTAGCTCACCAGCTGCCGTTAGTGTATTTTTTGTGTGGCCCAAGACAATTCTTCTTCTGATATGGCTCAAGGAAGCCAAAAGACTGGACACTCCTGGTTAGTTATTGAAGGAGTGAGCGCCTAACAAAATGATGAATTCCCCAGTTTTTTAACTCTGTCTCATGTGCTTACTTGCCCTTCTGCCATGTGATGACCTTTGCCAGATTTGGCACCATGCTTTTTGATTTTCCAGTCTTTAGAACTGGGAGCCAGATAAATCTCTGTTCTTTACAAATTACCCAGACTGTGGGATTCTGTTATAGCAGAAGAAAATTGGCTAAAACAGTAAATTAATGAATAGTTATAGGTCAGATGGTTCATCAGTCCTAGCTTTAACCCCTCACCTAAAGATAGTATGTTATCCTTGCCTTACAAATGAGCATATGGATGATCAGAGAGACTAAGTAATTTTCCCTGGTTATAGCTAGCAAGTGACAGGAGCAGGATTTAAACTCAAGACGTATTTTTCATTTTCCACATTCATTACTCTTTGTCCATTTTCTATTGATTATTACAGAATGCCTGAAACGGGATACTTCATAAAGAAAAGAATTTATTTCTTACAGTTATGGAGACAGAGCAGTCCAAGATGCCAGGGGCCGTTTGAGTGAGGGCCTTCTTGCTGGTAGGACTCTCTGCAGAGGCCTAAGGCTGCACAGGGCATCACATGATGAGGGGCCGAGCATGCTAGCTCAGATCTCTCTTCCTTTTCTTATAAAGCCGCTCCTATGATAACCTATTAATCCATTAACCTCATGAATGGATTAACCCTTTCATGATTGCAGAGCCCTCATGACCCAATCACATCTTAAATGTCCCATCTCTCAATACTACCACATTAGGAATTAAATTTCAACCTGAGTTTTGGAGGGTATAAATATTCCAACCATAGCAGATATCAAGGCTGAAGGGGGGAAGAAAACTTTCCAGTTCTTTACCTTATGCAGTGTAATCATTCCCAACTTTTCTAGGTACTTTTAGTTTACCCTTTTTATGATTAATTGACAAAGATGCTACAAATCGAATTTTGATCTTTTCCCAGTTCTCACCACCACCAGCTTAGGATCTATTCTCTGGATTTCTCCAGCCTCATCTCGGGCTGGGTCACCATCATTTCTCAGACCCGGCACCCATGACTCACTCCACAGGATGCAGTCCTTTGGGGAGAGGCATAAAATATGGGAGAATGGGAGAAGAAATGAGTCATGTACCACACGTTTGATTTTATTGCTTGTTTGATTAACTTCTCTGAAGACCAGCAGAGTCACAGGCTTGGAGAATTAGCCAGAAGAAAGAAACAGTGAAAAAAAAAAAAAGTAAGGCAGGACTCAAGTACTGATGCCTTTGAAATTCCACAGTAGCTTACAACTACAGAGGGTGAGGAATTCAAAGTCAGTCACTCTACCATGTACAAATGCATATGCAGAGGCTTCTTCTCTCTCTTTGTCAATAACAGAGGGGGACCCTCGGGGTGGAGGAAAGAGAGATCTGCTGATAGGAAGCAGCTGCCACTCACTAGTGTGACAATTATATGACATCTCATGTTTATCTTTGAAATTCGTGCCAAAATGCCCATTATATTACATGATGAAGCAATGTTGGTTTAATTTTAAAATTATGTCTTCTCCAGATTTTCAAGGAAATCTGTGTTGAAAGAAATGTCCTGGCCAGGTGTGGTGGCTCACGTCTGTAATCCCAACATTTTGGGAGGCTGAGGCAGGTGGATCACCTGAAGTCAGCAATTCCAGACCAGCCTGGCCAACATAGGAAACCCCATCTCTACTAAATATACAAATATTTGCTGGGCATGGTGGCACAAGCCTGTAATCTTAGCTACTGGGGAGGCTGAGGCAGGAGAATTGCTTGAACCTGGGAGGAGGCTGCAGTGAGCTGAGATCGTGCCATTGCACTCCAGCCTGGGGTAACAAAAGTGAAATAAAAAAAAAAAGAAAAAGAAATTTCCCATATCCTGTGGCTTTATATGCACCTTCACCTTCAACACACCACTGCACCCGACTCTGTATATAGTCATACGGGAGGAATTAAGAAGATGGGTTTTCTATAACTTCCAAAGTCAGAAAGAATGACTTTGCCAATAGAAACAGTCTTTCAGGGATGCCCTGAGCAAATTACAAACAAAACCCATTAAACTGTGTCTGCCTATTAAATTACCTAAAATAGAAAATCAATTGTCAAGTTGCTGATAAAATTCCAGATTTTTGAAGTGCAGCAATCATCCCTGAAAGAGTATTTTTCTTCTTCTTCTTCTCTCTAAGCTTATTCTGCCTCTGCAGATAGCTCTACTATTTAATACCCTCTTGGCACTTGGTCTGTTTTCCTCCCTTGATTGCCTCTGAATGTACTGTAATCCTCTTTCTGGTTACTGTCCCTTTTACTACAGGTAAATCAACTGTATCCAGTCATGGGCCAGATGCAGCATGAAAGAAGAAAGTTACAATTGCCTTATCTGATGCTGTCACTCATGCCTGGTGTTGAGAGGCGCACGTTTTTAAAAGTCTAAGGGCTCCGACATATCTAGGAAACAGATGGGAAACAAATGAAGCATTGATGGATTTGCAAATTCCAGTTCTTTGATATTTGTCTGCCCAGGAGTGGGTGGGACAGAGAAATGTAAGGGAATAATGAGGATACGGGTGGGGAAAGGCTTGTCATTTTTCCCATTCTTCTTTGGATATGGACTGAAGAAAGGATGTGGGGAGGAGGCATTTATCTTTTGCTTGTACTCTGACCTTTTCGTAAGTTGCTGCACTCCTTGGGATATAAAACTGTAATCAGGAGTCTCTAATGGATAACTGCAATTATGCATTGAGTCATTCAACAAACACACATTAATACCGACTAAATTAGGCTTGAGTGGAACTTCAGGGCAAAACAACAGAGAAAATAAAATACCACCAGAGAAAGGATCTGTGCTCTTTCCTGGACTTAAATCTTCTATAGCCAGCACATTTGACAGTTAAACTAGTCAAGCAAATTAGCACAGGCCCAGAGGATGACATCAAGGGGTGAGGCAGGTAAGGTTCACATAATAGACACTCTCCGTAGGCCCTGGACCTAGGGGCAATACTTCAGGAATAATATTTTTAATCTTATTTATTCATTCATGTATTCGCCAAGCAGTTATTGAACGCCTCCTTGTGCCACGCTCCTTCATAGGCTCTGGGAGACAGAGACAAAATGGGGTGCAGCTTCTGCCTTTGAGGACCCTTGATAATAGGTGAGCATGCCTGTTGTACTGGCCCCTGCACTTCTTTCTTTTTGTTTTAATTTTACTTTACATTCCAGGATACATGTGCAGAATGTGCATGTTTGTACATAGATATACATGTGCCATGGTGGTTTGCTGCACCTATTAACCTGTCATCTAGGTTCCCTCCTCTCACCTCCCCACCACCGACAGGCCCCAGGGTATTTTTGTTCCTCTCCCTTTGTCCATGTCTTCTTATTGTTCAAGACCCACTTATGAATGAGAACATGTAGTGTTTGGTTTTCTGTTTTTGTGTTAGTTTGCTGAGGACGATGGCTTCCAGCTCCATCTATGTTCCTGCAAAGGACACGATCTTGTTCCTTTTTATGACTGCATAATATGCCCCTGCACTTCTAACAAAGAGGGTGCTGGGAAGCAGAGCCCCACCAGCCTCATTCCAGAATGCCCCAACTTTGGCCAAAGAGAAAGTCTCCTCCATTCACCTGTCCATTTTGAACACGATGGAGATACAGAATATGCTGCAGTCACATGTCCATTTGAGAAGGATTCACATGGCCCCAAACTACTCTAGCTTAAGCTTACTTCCTAAGAAGGAGGTAGAGAAGACTCCCTCAAAAAAAAAAAATTTGGCAAACTGAGCCTGCTATTGGGGAAGGAAATTCATGGCCAGAAAGGTCAGGAAATGTATTCATTAAGTGACTCTAACATCTCAAATCCAAATGCATAGAAACCTGACATACTCACTCCAAGATAACCATCTCTTAGGTACACTCAGTGGTCAGTTTTTCAACATTTATTTAATATCTTGCTATATTCATGGCATGATGAAATAGATGCTGTATTCCTTCTCTGAAAATTTTCAGTTGAGGTAGGGACATTAATAAATGTATCAAACCATTTGTGCCAGAGGTTGTAAATTTTTCTGTGAAAAATCAGACCTTGGTGATGACCTTGAACAGGATATAAATAACTCCCACAAGCTCAGTGTTCCACTAATGGAACACTGGGCATAAATGGGTTAAAACAGCATAGAAAAGCCATGTAAATTATACACCAGACACATAGAAATACTGCTTGTGGAGACACAGGGGTCCTGGGAAGGGCAAACAGTGGTGCAGAGTTTACCAGGGAAGCGTTCTTAGAAGAAATGAGCTTGGAACTGGATGTGAGAAGATCATCACCTTGTCGGGGGAGCAGGTCTGTAGCCAAACTTCCCTGGGGCAATTTTTTACTCATCATAAAATGGGTACAATGGACACAAATTACATGAATGTTGTAAGGATAAAATGTGACAACATTGGTATGGCACCCATGCACACAGGACGCACTAATGCCTGAGGGCGATGGGAGACAGTGACAGATCATCAAGCCTTAGATTTTCATAAGGAGTATGCAGCCTACATCCCTGGAATGCGCAGTGCACAATAAGGTTTGCACTCCTATGAGAATTCAATGCCACCACTCATCTGATAGGAGGCAGAGCAGTAATGCGAGTGATGGAGAGTGGCTATAATTACAGATGAAGCTATGCTTGCTCGCCCATGGCTGTGTGGCCTGGTACTGGTCTGTGGTCCAGGGATTGGGAACCGCTGCCTTAGGCTACCAGAAGCCAGAAGTAAGGCCTGAAAAATGCTTCCCCAGCACCTTCAGAGAAAGAATTGCCCTGTGAACACCTTGATTTCAGACTTCTGGCTTTCATAACTGTGAGACAATACATTTCTGTGGTTCTAAGCCACCCAGTTCATGGTACTTTGCTATGGCACCCCTAGGAAATGAATATATGTGCAGTAGAGCATTTTCCCACTAAACGATACTAGCATAGGGAAAACCCAACTCAATCAAGACATCCAAGTGACACCAAGACAATTACAGGGTTGCAAGAATCCTGGACAGGGGGAAATGAACCAAAGAAATCACTCGCTGGAAACAGGTGTGACCAGATTTGGTGCTCTTCCCCTAAATGTGGGCAGGGGCACTTTGCTGTGTCCTCACCTTCATATACATTCTATTTTCTATTTTAACAAATAAATCTCAGTTGCATAGGGTACTCAGTTCCACGATGTTTTTGTTTTTCAGCAACTCAGCTCACCCTCTCCTCCTCAGAGAGGCAGACCTAAAGTTCCTGAGACAAGGGACTTGTGGAAGAGGGATAGGTGTCTGGGCTTCTCTGGTTCCTGCTGGATTTTGCTGTTTTCTCTAGGGCTCTGTTTAATGGTGCTGTTTGGGAGAGTGATTTCTGCATTATCTTTCTGGAATTGGGAGGGGCACAGAACCAGGAAAAGTGAATTCCAGGAAAGTTGTTGCATGTTGGAAGCTGTGTTGTGGTGAAGTGACAAGTTACTTGCTATCTGAATGGGGATGGGATCCTTTGTGAAGGCAGCATGAATCACCAACAGGTAGGATTAGATGATGGTTACTTGGAATTCTAGCCATACCCTTGGGACTGCAGGCCTGTGAAGCCTGAGGGTCTTACGAGAGTCAAGAAAAATCTGCATTGGAACTCTTCAAAGAATGTGACATCTTGGTAAGTACAGTCAATAGCTCTGTCATTTTTTAAAAAGTATGTTCTTAAAATGATTTTTAATAATAAGAGTAGCATTGAACCACACTGGACAAAATAGGACATCGAAAACAGAATAGAAACAAAATCACCCATAATTATAGAGCCCTAATACGACTTATCATATACATATGAATCATTAAATAGAAAATTTTCATACAGTTGAATTTTATGCTTTTAAATGGAAATTATAAAGAATTTTACATTTAATTGTGATGAATTTCTGATAATATATACGTATTTGTAATCTTCAAGCTGTACAACTTAAATACATACAATTTTTAACTGTCAACTGTAAAGCTGGGGGGACTCTTTATGTAAACATTTAGTAAAAATGTTTTCCTAAAAATCAGAATATTAGATTCTGTGTACTGTGTGACCTGGGAAAGTATGCTCAGAAGGAAATATACCAAAATACAGTGGATTTTACTTTCTACTTGATCGTGTTTTAAAATTTTTAGAAATGTTTTACAACGTCTCAAAAGTGATCTTCTACCTGCAATTTGGTGAATATTCAGTTTTATTTCCTTCTTATTTTTCTGGGTATTTACTTTTTCAGTTCACCTGAAACTATTCAAGAATGCCATGACCCCTCTATCCTTTAAAAAAAAAAGTTTTAAACAGACAACCTTAAAACTAGAAGAGGTTTTGGGAATCCAATTATGTGGTCAATCTTAGAGTAAGTGCAATGTGGTGCTGAGAAGAATGTATATTCTGTGGATTTGAGGTGGAGAGTTCTGTAGATGTCTGGCTCCAGAGCTGAGTTCAAGTCCTGGATATCCTTGTTAATTTTCTGTCTCATTGATCTAATATTGACCGTGGGTTGTTAAAGTCTCCCACTATTTTTGTGTGGAAGTCTAAGTCTCTTTGTAGGTGTCTAAGAACTTGCTATATGAATCTGTGTGCTCCTATGTTGGGTGCATGTATATTTAGTATAGTTAGCTTTTCTCGTTGACTACTTAACCTATTATGATATGGAAAATAACAAACCGTTCACATCCACTCCCCAAGATCACATCAGGAGTGTCAGGGGCTGGGACAACAGAGTTTCTGGAACGGCTCCCCCAGGGCTCCAGTCGCAGTGCCATGCTGTATGAGCAGCAAACTTGCTGTGCCAATGTGTGTGTAGTTCTGTGCGTGTAGTTCCTGATTCCAATCAAGTAAATATCATAACCGAGTTCACCCAAAATAGAGTATACTGCACAGAAACTTGACAATGGGTGAGAAAAGCATATTCATGACATTAGCAATTATTGCCATACTCAGCCAAATCCATTTTTATTTTCTGTTTTCTCATGTTGTGAGTCCTTTGGGATCTACACACAGGTACCCAGTTTTTGCCTATCCCTGGCACTGTGCACTGCTTAATCATCCTCCCCCCACGCTGACTTTGTTGACCATGCTCAACTGTCAATACCAATTGTTTTCCAGGGGTGGCTCAGATACCCATGGGGGTCCCTGAAATCCTTTAGGGGTCGGCAAGATCAAAACAATTTTCATAATACTAAGATATTGTGTGCCTTTTTTATTCTAATTCTCTCATCAATTTACAGTGTCGTTTTCCAGAAGCAGCTACGTAAATCACAGGGGACTGAATACAGGAGAAGATATAAAAATCCAGTCAACTTCTATCAAATCAGACACAGAAGACATTTGCAGATATGTAGAGCAATGCCACTCTTCGCATTGCATTTTTAAAAATATTATTTCCCAGAAAATATGTTATCTATGTTAATATGGAATGTAGTTTGTTATTCTTATTTTAAGTAAGGTATTATGTAAATATTTTTATGCCTTATTTTTAATTTCTAATAGAATCATTGTCAACAGATGTAATCTATAGAAACAAAAGCACTCTGGGGTCTTCAAGAATGTAAAGGAGTCCTGAGTTCCAAAGGGATGAAAAATCTCTGCTCTACCCTGGCCACCTAAGGGGCTGAAGCCCCCAGCAGCAGTGCTCCTGGCTCTTGCCACTGCCCCAGGACTGAGGGTTTTGGAGCACTGGTGCCCTACAGAACGGAGAGACTGGAAGGAGCTTTCTGGATCATGAGGTTGGAACTGCTGGCAGAAGATCACAGCATAACTTTCTTCTGGGTTATAGGAAGAAATACGTAAGTAGAAAAATATAGAAAAATATATAAAAATATATGATATATAAATATATAACATAAAAACATATATAGTTACATATCATGTATAATATAAAATGTATACTTTTATATGTTTATATGTCATATTAATATAAAATAGATATATATTATATGTTTAAAATATGTAATACGATATTGAAATATATATTTATTATATATTTAATAGATATATGTTATATATTATATATTTTATATTAAATATGTATATTAAATATATTATTTAATTTATATATTTCACATATATATTTTAATATATATCACATATTTTATAAGACTATATAAGCTATATATTAAATATAGAAAATATACATCAATATATGATACATAATTATTTCCTATAAATTAATGTGTATTATACATTAATATATTTTCTATATTTTAATATATCATACATATTATATATGCCATATTAAATTATACATGACATATTATATATTATATATATTATATATTATATGTATATTACATAAAATATATTTCCTATATTTAAGATATAGTACATGTGATAGATTAAATATAACATATATACTTATTAAATATTACATATGATAGATTAAATGTAGGAAAATATAGGAAGAAATACACAAATAGGGGAAACATTGAGGAAGTGGGGGAGGTATTTGAGAGCCTTAGGGAAGAAGAATGGAAGGGGAAAATTGAGACTGAAAAGAAAAAAGCTAGAATAAAATTAGGCTGTTTTTTGGTCTTTATTCTGTTTTCAGACCTAAAATATACTAAACAGACTATCACTGGTTTATCTTTAGCTCTGATATCTGATGCATATGACTTTGGGATATAGAAAAAGGCTTCACGATCCATGGAAATGCCTTCCGAAAGCATGAAATTCTTTAATCTAGGACAGTGCGTGTCATCAGACAATTAGAGATAAAAAAACTATAACAAAAGTAATTCCTATGTAGAGTTTACGTGTGGAGAGGAGCTATGATCACAAGCTTGGTTGCATGTTAGAATCACCAGGGAGCTTGTAAAGATCTAGAAGCCCAGGCCCCGCAGGCAGAACCAGGCATGAGTACGTCTTAAATGTCCCAAGATAATTCCAATAGGGAAGATTTTGAACCACAAAACAAGGAGGTAGGACACAAGATGGGAAGTCACACCTAGAAACAACCAGGGACCATGATTGCCTGGAGACAAAGGAGACGTGAAAGGGATCCCAGCAG
The DNA here is from genome assembly GCA_036589455.1 of Ateles fusciceps. Classification (NCBI taxonomy): domain Eukaryota; kingdom Metazoa; phylum Chordata; class Mammalia; order Primates; family Atelidae; genus Ateles; species Ateles fusciceps. The sequence continues at coordinate 12,002,150 of JAZHEH010002554.1, read as the reverse complement.
AGCAGAAGGCAGAATTCACACCTTGCCTTCTTCCCTGATGCTTCCCGTGGGGAGCAGCTGGGCGTTCTCCAGATTCTGTTTCCTCCCAGCTGAGCCTTTACTTAGCAAGCCCACAGAGGGCACAGCCCCAGACGATGAAAGGAGAGAGAACTTCACGGTTTCCTTCCCTGCTCTTCAAATCAACAATTTTGGTCACAGATCAGACTGCTAAGTCTTTACACATCCGAAAGTTAGACTTTGACGTGCTTGTTTTTCTTCCCCTGTCTGACTCACAGAATGAGTCATAAGGAACCTTGTTAATCTCTCCTGGACTCAGGAAAGCAAGGGCACAGTGAGAGGGCTTCCTTTCTTGGCAAGGATTGGGTCGAGGCTAGATTCAGAGCTACCCCCATCTCAGTACTATGAGCTGCCTCCATAACTTATTCTTTATTTTTTTTGAGACAGTGTCTTATTCTATCACCCAGACTGGAACTGGAGTGCAGTGGCATGATCTCAGCTCACTGCAATCTCCACCTCCTGGGTTCAAGTGGTCCTCCCACCTCAGCCTCCCAAGTAGCTGAGACTACACATGCATGCCACCAAACCTTGGTAATTTTTGTATTTTTTGTAGAGACAGGGTTTTGCCATGTTACCCAGTCTGGTCTCAAACTCCTTGAGCTCAAGGGATCCCCCTGCCTTGACCTCCCAAAGAGCTAGGATTACAGGCGTGAGCCACCACACTTGGACAGCATAAGTTATCCTTAAACCTCTGCCCCACTCTCTGGCAGAAATGATGGCAGTGGATCTGTGAACACATAACACGAGGGATCTGTGGCCAGGTGCATCCACTGATTTCTCTCTGGCATCTCTGTCTCCTAAGGGACCTGAGAACACTCAAAACTCTCAGGCTCCAATGAGCTTTTGGCTGAAGGATCATGCCCACTGGACTAGTATGATCCAATGAGCTGAGGGTCTTAGCAGCACATAATTCTGGAGCAGGTATGCATCTTGAAGTCTATTTTTTTTTTTTTTGAGACGGAGTTTCACTGTGTCGCCCAGGTTGGAGTGAAGTGGTACTATCTCAGCTCACCACAATCTCCACCTCCTGGGTTCAAGTGATTCTTCTGCCTCAGCCTCCCAAGTAGGTGGGGTTACAGGCGCCTGCCACCATGCCTGGCTAATTTTTGTATTTTTAGTAGAAATGGGGTTTCACCATGTTGGCCAGAATGGTTTCCATCTCTTGATTTTGTGATCCACCCGCCTCAGCCTCCCAAAGTGCTGGGATTATAGGCGTGAGCATCTTGAAATCTTACAGAGAAACGCAGCCTCTAGGCTCTTTCCCTAGGCAGAGCAACAATGCAATATCTGGCAGTTACATTTATCCCTGCCCCCTGAATTTAAAGGAGGGAATGTGAAATGTCTGCCTGCCTCTCGGTGCAGCCATCAGAGGTTGCTTATGTCCTAATGACCTCCTCCAGGGACAAGTGAAGAATGGAGTCCAGAGGGGCCAGATGATAAAGTCAAGGTCTCCAGCACCTCTTGCCATATGCCCAGGCCTGACCAAGGGAAGGAGGAATTCACAAACCATCCACTCATTTTTTCCATAACCATGTACTGGACACGAAGACTTAGGATGGGATATACTTTATTCCAAGGAGCTCACCGCCTATGGAGGAGCAAAACCTGCACAGTGCGGCGTGGAAAGGGCAAGCTAAGGATACCCCCAGGTGCTGTGGGCACAACAAGGAGGGAGTTAACATGACGCTGGGGAAGTCCGAGCTCATAGACTGTGAGCCAAGTGAAATAGCTTCAGGGAAGGTCACATAGTTAAAAATGTCAATGATGTTGATCCTCTCAACCCAAAAGAGGAAAAGCAGGGCAACATCTAAATGAGTGGTCCTGTCACTGTTTAACATTAAAGTTAAAAGTGGTTGTCCCAAAACACTGAGACAATTCTCGTGCTTTCTCTTGTGCCTGCCCCTCCTGGCACCAGGGTGCCCACCATAGGCAGGCTGGACTCCTCTCTGGGACTGGTTGTGGTTGTTTCTTTCCTGGGGCTGTTCTGTCTCCTCATTCCAATTGGGAGCTCCCATCCCGGCCAGCTCTATGCATTGGCTCTGAGGCCACTCTGCTGTCTGACAATCACTCAGAAGCAAGACTACATCTTTTCTCACTTTTTGCTTAGCATTGAAGGAGGAGCTCTTTGTGTATTCAGTAAATACTTACTAAGAAGCTACTATGTACCAGGCACTGTGTCATGATGCTGGAGTTACAAGGGTGAATTAGACATGTCCCTCTTGAGCTTAAAGGCAGGCACACCTGCTACAGATTGCAGCACAGTGGCAGAAATGCTGTGAGGATACAGACTGGGGGAGCAACTGACTCAGTCATGAGAGTACCAGGGAAGGCTTCCTGGAGGAGGTGATTTATAACCCTGGGCTGAGAGAACAATAGAAGCTGGCCAAGTGGAAAGGGGAGAAAGGGCGACACTGGGTGGAGGGTATAATATGTGCAGAAGACATTGTATGCACGTTTGAAGAACATCTTGTTTGCAGAAAGTGCATACAGCATGTGAAATAGCAAGAATTTTTGTATACTCTGAAATGAAGTGAGTTAGCCTTTGGGCGTGTTGCAAAGGGGCTTGAAGGAGATGTCATTGACTTTTATTTCATTGTATTTTAGACTGTTTCTATTTTACATCCAAGCAGTGCATGCCCATAGTTTAAAAAGGTACTTTCCCCGCCCTTCCCACCTGACTAGCAACCAGGGTCCCACCTGCATGAAAGGCAGCCACATCAACTCTTCCCTCTCTCCCTATGGCATGCTCACATTGCTGTTCTTGACTTTTCACTTTTAGTTAGGGCTATAGTCTTAGTGGTTATATTCCCCTAAAATTCATATGTCAGAACTCTAATCCTTAAGAGATGGTATTAGGAGGTGGGGCCTTCGAGAGGTGGTTAGGTCCTAGGTTTGGAGCCCTCATGAGTGGGATAAGCACCTTTATAAAAAAGACTCTTTGGGAGGCCAAAGTGGGCAGATCATTTGCGGTCAGGAGTTTGAGACCAGCCTGGCCAAATGATGAAACCCCACCTCTACTAAAAAAAAAAAAAAAAAAAATACAAAATTTAGCTGGGTGTGGTGGCACATGCCTGTAATCCCAGCTACTTGGGAGGTTGAGGTAGGAGAATTGCTTGAACCTGGAAGGTGGAGGCTGCAATGAGCTGAGATCACATCATCCCACTCCTGGGATGAGCCATCCCACGCCTGGACGACAGAGAAAGATTCTGTTTTAAAAAAAAAAAGTCCCAGAGAGTCCCCTCACTCCTTCCACCATGTGAGGACATAGCAGGAAGGTGCTGTCTACAAATCAGAAGGCCAGCCCTCACCAGACAACAAATCCGCCAGTGCTTTGATCTTGCACTCGCAGCCCTCAGAACTGGGAGAAGGAGATTTCTGTTGCCTGTAAGCCACACAGTGTACAGGATTTTGCTACAGCAGCCTAAGTGAACTAAGACAAATAGTATCTATTCACTGCACCTGTAGAAATTAAGGATTTCACTTCCTCATATACCTCCATACTGCCCTGGCACAGATATACACATGGACACACACATGCACACACATACACGTGCACACATATGTGCACACACACACGTGCTCCCATTTTCCCTAATGATGTAATGAACTAGGGCTGTATCAGCATCTAGGAGTTGCATTACTATGACTGTGTGACCATATAAACATTCTCAGCTGATTTATTTAAGACATTATAACATTTGTTTTTTTGCTCAACTGTTTTTGTTTGTCCTAGAGTTAATAATTATCTGTATCCTTTTCTTGCTCATTTTCCTATGTACTTATCACAATTGTATCCTAAAATGCTATCAGAAGTATAACTCTCCTTCGAGGCATTCAAACATATCTCCTATCAGTTTTATTTTACCTTGAGGCATCCTCTTCTAGAACCCCGGCCTCGCTGCTGGCCTTGAAGCTTTCTAGAGTCACTGCTTTATTTTTGTCCATCTCAGGATGAGAACATTTTTGGGGGCCATTATTCTGCCTACCATGGTGAAATTTATTCTGCTTTCAGCTAGATTGAAATGTTCAAATCAACCAATAACATTTTTCTCCCAGTTCCCCCCTCTCTTTGCCAAGCAGTAACTCTTTGGAGATGTAGCTATAAGAATGCAGCCTTGTCTTCTGGTTCAGAAAGCACTTTCTCTCTCTTTTTAGGAGTCAGAAATTCATATTCTCATTTTACAGACAGAAAAATAGAGGCCCAGAAAATATGAACATCTTGCTGAAAATCCTAGAGAGCAAAGTTCAGTCTCATTTCCAAGACTGACCTTTGTCTTCCACAGGCGGCATCCATGATGCTCTTTTCCAGTTGTTCCTAGATCATGTGATAGACGAGTTGCTTCACCAGCACATGATGCCTTGTAGGAGAAGCGCGTGCCACCAAAGCATGTTTCCAGTGCCAATGGTTATTCATTTACCACTTTTACTTTCAGAATTTACTTTAAATGGTCATTTTACTCCTAAATAGAGAGACTCATGTGGTCATATTACTTTTATAGGCATAAATATTGGAAGCCTGCAAAAAAAATTTCCATGACTTCACCCACCTCCTCCCTGCCCAGCTGTAGGTTGTGTCGGTGACAGCCACGACATTCTCAGAATGGATCCTGTAGGGGCTGGGTCAGAGCCATTTACAGAACAATGCTCTTCCCTTTGTTTTCAGCAAGCCAGTTGTAAACACATTTCAGACCTCTTGCTTTCTTTCAATTCTTTGGCAGTTGGAGTTTGAGATTGCAAGGCGGTATTGCTTTTGACAGCAGCCAAAGCTTCTCCGTTCATGGTCGGGCCCCAGCTTTGACAGACTGGAAATGCCACCCATGTGGGCTCCACAGCTTCCTTACAAGGTACAGAATAAAACATAAGCATTGATGATCTCAAAGCCTATGTGTTGATAAGTGAAGGCACTGGGGGTGAGGGAGGGTAGAAAGCTTGGCATGAAACTGCTTGGAAGGAGAAGACAGAGGTAACTGGGGGCGTAATGGGTACCAAAGAGTCAAAAAATTGAAGTTGCTGTGAGATATCTCGGTGCATGGGATGTTCAGCCATATGCAGAACTTTGAGCATGTAAACATTCAAAAAATAGCTGTAAAGTAGATAGGAACACCTACTGCTCTGTGCTGTGTATGTATGTATGTGTATGTGTGTGTGTGTGTTTGTATGTGTGTATGTGTATGCATGTCTGTATGTGCGTGTGTGTGAATGTATGTGTATGCATGTCTGTATGTGTGTGCATGTGTGTGTGTGTGTGTGCACGCGTGTACGCATGCATGTGTGTTTTCTACCCAACCTAACTCTAGGAGACAAAGTAATAGCATCGGATGGGGGCATGTGAGACTCTGAGTCCAGCCTCTGGTGCGTGCTCTGAGTGAGAGCTACTGTGATGAGGTTTGTGCCTCTTGCATCAGGAGCACTTGCTGTGGTCAGCTTATTTTCTTCGTAACCAAGCTCTCAAGGGTCAAAAATAGGCAAAGGGGTTTACTGAAGGGAACTGTAACATTCTAAGCAATGCACTTTTCTCTTAGAAAAGATGGATCATCATTACTCAATGATTTGCCTGACTTTCTTGTCCTTTGAAACATCAAGTACTTAAGGAAACATTCTTTCCTGCCCTGGACAAGGTCAGATCCCCATTATAATTAGAGAAGTAAGTGTAATTAGTTATGAAATGCTGCCTCCCTCCTCTAACTCCTTATGACTCTTGCATTGATATCATATTTATTTATCAAATGAATGAGTGGTCAATTCACATCTAAACATCTCTGTGATCCACAATAGCAAAAATCCAGTGCAGAGAGTAAAATTTCCTTTTATTCTAAGGCCAGATTTCTTCCTTTGTGTCTCTGTTTCCACATCCGAAAGCCCAGATGACGAGAGCAAGTGAGAGGCTACGCACTTGGCAGGGCGGCTGGGCTTCTGGACACATAGGGGCACTTAATGTATGTGACGACATTTGGTAGCCATGATGACTAAGCCTGTCTTTAGGGCTCATTGAGATAGTTATAGATTTCTATTTAGAGTAAATTTTGCCATAATGACAGCAGCAGTCATCACCATAATAGCTAACTCCAAGAGGCAGCAGCTTTCATCAGAGGACTGAGTGGTTCCCATTTAGCCTGCTTTTCCTGCTGCCCTCAGACTGCCCAGGGAGGTCCTAACACACCTTCCAGCACATTCCTGTCCTGCCTTCTATTGGAACTCTCCCTGACTTCTCCAGCAGATATTGTCAAACCTTACTTGAACTGCCATAGCCCCTACGTGCTTAACAACACGATGAAGCATTCATTCAGGTATCCAACAGATGTGTGTTGTTCAGCACATGAAAGGTGACAGGCACTGGGCTGAGCATTTGCAAATATTCCAGAATACATCTTTCCCTATGATTTCACTGAAGCAAGTCATTTTGCCCTTCAGGTTCATGCAGGGGGTGAGGATGGAAGGGAGGGCTGCATCTTATGCAGTTAACCTCCAATGCACTCAGAAGAATGTTCAATAACAGAGTTATCAGATGATGCCATCTGCATTCCATGACCCCTCAATCCAGCACACAGAAGGTGGGACTGAATAAACCAAATTTAAAGGGAACTGGCATTAAATAAACCAAGGCAGGAACAATGACAAGGATGAGAACTAGGCAGGAAATAATAAACAGAAATAGGCAGGGCTAAGGCTAGAAAATACTCTTTTGGGTCAACAGCACTATTCCCAAAAACACCTCCAAAGAGGAAGCTTTGGCTGTGGCTTTTGTGTGGCAACACTCAGTGATGTGGTGACGTGCAAAGGAGGATGCGTTCCAGAGAAAGCACCATGGATAGGAAGACAAAGGAGAAAGGGTAACTGTGAGGGAGTAAGGAAGGAAGGTGCCATGCAGCCAGAGCAAGACTGTAGCATGCAGACAGGGCCAAGGCACCAGGAGTGCCTGCCACAACACTGCCCCTTCTAAGGGATCGTTTTGCATGGGTCACCTTGCTCTGTGCCACTTAGCCAATTCCCAGCTGTTTGCACTGGCAAGGGCAAGGCTGGAAGGCTGCTGAGTGGCCTAAGTGGCATTCCAAGACCTCTGCCCAAGAGGGACACTCATCCCAGATGCTGATAGGCCAAACTAATTAGATCGTTTCTATGGGCTGACCTGCCCTCCAGTCACACTGAGAAATAATTAACAGATGACACCTTCACTGCCTGCAAAAGCAGAGACGTGCAGGAGTACTTAATACCATGGCGACTTTCTAGCAGTAATAAGCAGCAGCACCAGGGTAGACAGAGGAACTCAAAGTTGCTAGAAATCCCTGGTATTTTCAATGAACGTTCAGTTTCCATAAAGCCTGCTGAAATTGATCCTGTTCTCTCTTAGTTCTCTCAGTGAGAATGTATCTATCCCCTGCATTCCAGAAACAATCCCAGTGAACACAGACAGGTCCAAACTGGGACTGATCTCCCAGCTAGAGCAGCCTATCACCTCTGCTCAGGATTCCAGCTCAGGAGTCCTCAGAGGGCAACCAACTTACCCCACAAAGATGACACCAGGATAATGGCGAGAATTTTAGTTCTTCCTACTGTCAGGCAGTTGAATATATCATTGTTGTGCAGGGAGGACAGTGCATTTGAGGTTGACCCCTGAAAATGTCATTGAATCTATCCATTTTAGAGTCTTTTCTGCTTCTTATTCCACTTAAAATATGTCTCTCTCAAACAGTGAAATCCTGTCTCTAGCCACAGCATAAGCCAGGCAGCACAGTGACCAGAGCAGAGGAACATAAGGCACCATCATGTGTACAAGACGGATGGATTCCCAAGGTTTGCGGGTGGTAGGAGGATAGGAGAGTTTTTTATTTGTTGTTGTTGTTGTTGTTTTTTGAGATTCACAGGCAGCACAAGCCTCTTTAAATTTCAAGTAATTAACAATTTAAAAGGCAGAGATCTAGAGCTATAGGAGTACAATTAATGAGGACTCAGTCTTCAAAGTCCAAAGCAAGAGCAGATGGAGAAACAGTTCTCAGCATTTGGTGCAGGCCCTTATGGAAGGAAGAACTTGTTCCAGCATAAAAAGATATAAGAATGAGTACTAAGAGGCAAAGGAGACAGCAGTGGTAAATCAAGATAAAGACATCTAAATAGGGCTGGGCACGGTGGCTCACAGTAATCCCAGCTCTTAGGGAGGCCAAGGCAGGAGAATTGTTTGAGGCCAGGAGTTCAAGACTGACCTGGGCAATACAGTGAGACCCTATCTCTACAAAAAAAAATAAATAAATATAACTAGCTAGGCATGAAGTCCCAGCTACTTGGGAGGCCAAGGTGGGAGGCTCACTTGAGCCCAGAAGAGTCCAAGGCTGCAGTGAGCTATGATTATATCATTGCACTCCAGTCTGGGTGACAGAGAAAAAAGAAATAGAAAAGAAGAGAAAAAAATTTAAATAGGACACACACAAAATTGGCCAGATTTACTGCAGTCCTGAAGGGCTAAGAGTCTGCCACTTTCTTAGTAAGGAGGAAACGGTGGTTAGTGTTAGGATCCTGTAAGAGTCATCTGTAACTTGCTGTATGTGCAGTTATAACTCTGTAGCAAATTGTGTGGCATCTCCACTTCCTTCTCTATTCCCCTTCTTATCATTGTTAGGAAGTCCCAACTAAATCATTTTAGTCCCCGCTAAAATGACTTCATTTTCAACAGAATCCACCGATATGTTGATGTGGAAGCAAGGCCCCAGGATTACATAATAACTTACCCTCCAGTTTGTTTTAACACTGAAATAATCATAGTTTTGTGTGACTTTCCTCTGTCATAAACAATAATCCTGTTGGTGGAATGTCATGCCTTGCCCTCTGGTTTGAACTAGGAGGACAAAGCAGGCAGTGGAAAGAGATCGTCCAGGTAGGGTCTAAAAGTGGCACACATGCTGTTTGGTCCCCTCCTTGCCCAGAGCAGGCATTGCTCATCCACTAGGCACTTCTTCCTGCCAAGGCACCTCTTCCTGCCAAGTCACTGTCTCACGATCCCTTTCAACACAGCCACGAGGAAGCCATGATACATCAACTGGCATTAGCAAATGAGATCAGACCTACCAGTCTTATCCCACTTTGTTGTTTTCTGTAAGTAGTTAGAAAAAATCATGTCCAGAAAAAAATACTAGAACTTGTTCTTAATATGTGCTTCAGAGTAAAAGTTTAGAATCTTAATGATGTTTAGACACTCAGGAATGAGTGAACCGGTTGCACTGGTAGAATCAAAACAATACTGCAAATATTAGTCATGGAGCCTATTATGAAATATACCTCTGTGTATAGATATTAAAAAAAAAAACAGCTAAAGTCTGAGTTAAAGAGCCCTGCCAGGTAGAGTTAAATGCTCTTTAACCTGTAAAGAATTCAATTCCATTTGCCACCTCCAGATCTAGTATCCAGAAGGAAGACTAGAGAAGCAGCCCCGATGCAATTTACAAGATGTGTTCCTGTCTGGGGGTGCCACACGTTACACAGCAGCTATGAGTCAGAAGCCTTCACGGAAGGGAGCCTGTGCTGGCGGGCTAGTGTGGAGGCCTCCCCCCAGGGAATCATGAGTTGGCAGCCCCAGCAGAGGGGGAAGCTGGCTTGAAGCTCCTGTGTGGGGGAGATGCCCCAGGGAAGGAAGGGAAAGGCCTTAGAGTACAGGTCAAAAGTACAGGACTAAAGTGCAGCGGTGTCTTTCCACATTCCTCCACCACCTTGGCAAACCAGAATGGTAACTCAGACATGAATCTGAGCTCCTGCTGCCATCATCAAAGTCTTTTAGAAAACAAAGACAGAAAAGAGTTCAAGAAACTCTCAAGAATAACTTAAAACCCTGATAGTCACACCAAGGGGCACCATGGAATTTTCAAGCTGAAACTGTCTTCACTGATCATTTTTCCCTTGGGGACCACCATCATGTTTCCACTGTTCTCCTGCTTCTTTTCAGCCTAAGAATGAGCTGGGGTGAGCAGAGGTAGTGAAACCAGCACTTGATTCTGACCTTCCAAGCTCATCTGCCCTGTCTCCATTTCTGGGAATGTTTTGTCTTGTTTGTTTTTCAAGAGAGTAAGAGAAGACAGAATTTCATGTTAGAGTACCTGTTTTCCAGAACACCTGAAACATGGCTATTTGATTGCCACGGCATGACAACCATTTTTCATCTGTTCTTAGCCAGTTTTCTCTTTGTACAGATGAGAAAATTAAAGCCCAGGGAAGTCAAGAAGTTTGACAAAATTGGACAACAGAGCTGCGATGAGGACCCAAGAAACCTGAGCCCTGGGCTTGGGATTTTCCCTCTATTCCACCCTGCCTTTCCGTAGACAATAGCCTTGAAAATCTAAGAGCAGAGGACTGCACAGCTCAAGAGACTTGTGACCGAGTCGCCGGGTCATTGAGTTGTCATCCTCTTGAGAAACGTCCTTTGTGTGTCGGTCCTTCCAGGCAATGCCCTTTTAGAATCTCAGTTGACGTTCACCGTGAATCACTAAGGTCCGACAGCTCGGTGGCAGATTCTGCTGGAGTTTATGAAGAAACAAATGGGGCAACGTGGAGAAATGAATAGCATGCTGACACTTCTGCTTCCTTGAGTGAGGCATTAGGCTTGAATTATTATAACAGGAAATGCTAAACTACTGTGGAAAGAAAAGGTGTGATTACTCATGTCAACGTTAAAAAATGCCGTTTTTCACGAAGGGATTAATCAGCAGCCACCACACTTGCTGCTCCTGATACAAAATACTTTCCTTTTCCCCCATTAGTTTTCTTCTCCAAGCAGTAGGATTTCTTGTATATAATCATGTGGTCCCTTTCAGTAATCAAAACAGAAATTAATAATATTCTTGTCTAGAGAGTGCATACATCTATTCCAGATTATGGAGGTCTCTCACCAGGACGAGATGAATGGAGGTAACAGACGGGCCCAGAGCGCACACTTTAAGCATGAGCATCTCTTTAAGTTTCAGGCTCCAAATGCCTCACGTGTCTCACCCTAGCCCTGTTCTAGCTCTTCAGCTCCTGTTTGACTCCCCAAGTGTCCTGTCTGGGGACAGGAGGATGCAGGATGGGCCAGAGATGACATGACAGAAGGGGGCATTCCAGACGGGGCATAGTGGGAACCGAACACTCAAACAGCCAGGGAGGACCCTGCTGCCTTGGCCATTGGCTATTAGGGCTGTAGAAATTTCTGCTTGTGTGCAACAGAGAAGCCAAGCCCAGAGGAAATGCTCAGGCCAGGCTGTGCATGCCTTTAGCAGAAGTCTGAAGTGTGAGATCTTGATGGAAGCCGTGACAAAGTGAGGGGCAAAACAGGACTGGGTGGGAAAACACTCAGTGCTGAGAAGGTTAGTCCAGAGTGATAAGCAAAACCTGAATCCCCGAGGCAGGACTCCAGGCAGTAGAAACTGAGCTGTGCAAGTCGGAGAAGGCTGGGCAGCCAGACTGACTCCCTGCTAAGCCGGATGAGCTACAGACACAGGACTTCTTGCGTCCCCCTTCTTAGCAAGGCAGGGCTAAGTGTGGGAGTGGATGTGGAAGGCGGTGAGCTGGCAGATCAGGGCACTCCGTATTCCTCCCACCCACTTTCTTCCCCGCCAGTTGGTTTCCTTGCATTGCTTTGAAACAAGATGCTCTCTTGTGCCTGCCTCCGTCAAAGACTGAAACCTTTGTTTAATGTTAGAAAATACCATGTTTAAAGGAGTCTCTGTTGGAGCAGCTGTACTATAGAATCAAGGAATGAATTTTGGGTAGGAAGACATAGAACCATATTCTTGCCCAAGAATTTCTGACCCAGTATTCATGAAATGATCTTCAGTGTGTTTACAAGTCTCCCAAACAAATCTGCAAAATTGTGTGGGTTTGCTCTAAATTTATGGAAAGGAGAATTCATTTAACTATGAAGTGCTCTCATAGAGAACAATGCCCTCGAAAGTATTCATGCTTCTCATTTATAGATGAGGACTTGACACACAGAGATGGGAGGACTTGGAGCTCCTCATCAGCAAGGCTTTGTCTTGCATCAGTGTATCTCCAACATATATTAGTCAATCAAGGAACATATGTAGAGTGAATGGATGATGAGTAAATGAATGGATGATGGATGGATGGATGAATGAATGAAGGCTTCCTGCTCTCAGTCGACTCATACCCTCACTGCATCCCCACCACGGCCTGTTGACTGCTTCAGCTCCAGCCTCATGTGAGGATGGTGAATGCCAGGAAGGGCAACTTTGGGATTGAGGGAAGACACAGAGGTGCAGAAGAGCTGGGACCTCAGGGCACAAAGGCCTCCACTGCACGAAAGCCCCACCTGGTATACCCCAGTTTGCCCTGTGCTCGTTCCATGCCTCCCCCTCAGTAGAAGAGTGAGCTGGGGTGACTTGCGCTCGTGAAACCAGCCCTTGGTCCTGATCTCCCAAGCTCATCTGTCCTGCCTCCAGCTCTGGAAATGTTTTCTCTTGTGTAGTTTTCAAGAGAGTGAGGGAAGACACAGTTTCATGTTTGAGGAGAGCATCTGTCTTCTAGAGCACCAGAAACATGGCTGTTTGATTACCAGGCCAGACAACCATTTTGCATCTGGCATTTGCACTTCCACGTCTCCACTTTCTACCTTGCAGGGCAGTGAGGGTGGGTGACAGTGACCAGCAATGATAAGCTACTTTAATATGATCATTGGCTCATTAACCAGTGAAGTCTTCTTCCTTTCCTCCTTCCTTCCTCCTCTTTGTTTTCCTTTTTTCTTTTCTTTCCTCCTACCTTTCTTCTTCCTGCATTTCTTCCTTGCTTTTCTCTCACTCTTTCTTCCTAACTATGGGCTACTGGACCAGGTGCTAGAGATACCATTGAGTGAGATACAATCTTATAGAGATAGTATCTCAGGGCCACGGGCAGGGTATAGAGAATTGTATCTCTGGGCCACAGGCTGGGTATAAAGGTCCCCCCAGGAGGGAGTCATCTATGCAACACAGAAGGTCAGGAAAGATCTCACAGGCCAAGATAAAGTGACGATTGAGATGAGGCTTAAAAGACTGTTGTCAGGCAAACTCATGACTAAGGGCAGCGTGGGCAAAGAGGAGAAGCATAGCCTTTGGGAAGTACAAGTAACTTAGTGTGACAAGCATGGGCCCAAGTTTATGTCTACTATAAAAAATAAAGGTGAATGGGTCAGGAAAACACAAGAGTTCATGCTACAGCATATTAACCAGTCAATATATATCATGAAATTATCAATATTATTAATCATCACAATAGTCGGTACTTATGACCCATGTGGCTAATAATCTGAACTAAGTAAAGCACTAACTAGGAGTCTAGAAAAACTCCTAGCTTCATGCTTGAGAGGCAGAGTGAACAGTTTTCATTGAGGATAAGGTGTTTCTATTTGCAAAGACCTTCTGATATAGCCCATTGCTCCATGAAACCCCCTCTTACTGTCAGTGCAGTCATCTTTACAGGGAAAATAGAAGGGGTCTGAATTAATGTTTGTAAAGCTCTTAGAACAGAGCCTATTACAGAGTGTTATGCATGTGTTTACTAAGTAAATAAGGATGAATAGTTGTTGACTATCATGTGCCATTTATGATCTTAGGTACTTATTTCATTGCCTTCCAACAACCCTGAAAGTTAGATCTAAATTCTTATTTTATATTTATAGAAACTGAGGTACTCAGAGATTCAATAACTTGCCTGAAGTTACTAATAAGCAGCCAAGCTGGAGTTCAAACCTAAACCCATCGAAGTACATGTTGCTTCCAGCTGGGACACCCACCCCACTCAGGGCTGGCTGGAATCCTGCATCCTTCTGTGTCATATCTGAGTGTCAATGGAAGCAGCAGACGACCATTGTCATGGTGAGAACATTTTCAGACACAGGGTTGGTGAGCAGGCCCCAGAAGTCAGTGCAGTGGTCCTGTGTGGTGTTCAGTGTAGGCTAGGGCTCAGTGGTCAAGGTCTTCAAGCCTGCACAGCCAGCCCCAAGCTCTAGATCTGTGATTATTCTGGAATTGGATGGGAACATGATTCTAACATAACCCAAGTGCTGAAAGAGAGCGAGTACTCAAACGGGAAAGCGTTGATGAATGAAGGTAGAGCTTACCCAAGTTCAAACAGCTTCACATTTGCAGGATTTTCATAGGATCTTTACCCTCTACCTTTTTCCCCCAAGAAATTTCAAAGAAAGGACCATTGTTAGTGACGGATCAGGAAGGAACCTTGATACTACTTTCTAACTTCCTTCAAGAAAAAGCCCTGGATGTTCTGATATATTTAAGAAGAAATAAGGGATAGGAATAGACAAATGAAAAGTCCAAAACCCTAGAGTTCGAAGGCCTGCTCTTTCATGAACTAACTATATGACTGGTGGCAACTCATTCTCCATGCCTCAGTTTACCTGTATTTAAAATAAATGGTTTGGTCTGGATCATTTTTGGTAAACTCTCAAATTTTAAAATATTGTAAGCCAATAATGGAACAAAACTAAGTTCCTTCTGATAAATGTGTTTCTTTCTCCTGGGCTCCTTCTTCTGTCCTGTGAAAGCTGCCCCTGACCACCTCATTTCACAAGAGTATTTTCTGTGCTGTGAACCCTCTTTCTTCTTTCCAAGGCCACATCGTTCTGCCCACACTAACTTCCCAAGCACTTTCAGGCACCAGTTCATTTTCTTCATAGCACCTACCACAACTTGTCATTATATATTTATAGGTTTGTTTTATAGAGACTGTTTCTCCCACGAGATTGCAAGTTCCATGAGAATAGCTACTATGCCTGCTTTGTTTACCAATGCATATCCATTGTCCCAGCATTGTGTGTGGAACACAAAAGGCTCTTGGTTAGTTCCTGCTGAATAAATTAATCTGTCATCTTCCCTTTTTTGATCATGATCATAAATAACATTTGTTAAGGACTTGCTAGGGATCAGACATTGAGCTGATGCTTTGCATGCATTACCTCATGAACGTATCACAACAACCTCACCTGGAAGGTTCCATCTGTTTTGCAGATGAAGACACTGAGGATCCAAAAGGTCATGAAGTTAGTGTACTCTAGAAGCTAGATCCAAACCACAGCTGATTCATTCAGAGTCTAAGTACTGAGCCCTTGTAATATGCCACCTTGGGTCCTCAGTGACTGTGAGCATTAGGTCAGACATGAGGGTTCTCAGGATGTGTATACCGAATTGAGTCTCTGTGTGAAGGAGCTAACAGATGGAAAACAGAGGTCGTATTTATGACCCATGGGGCTGATAATCTGAAGCCTCAGTGCCTGAGGTGGATTCTGAAATCTGGAGCAAGGATTGGTAGAGTAGAAAATCTCTAACAATGAGATTCATTCTTGTATGTGTGGAGAGTTTAACAGAGCTCCTTTCTTCCACCGTATGAGGGTGTGACTTCAAATTTTTCTTGAAATGCACATTTTTAATTAGAAGATTTTATGTGGGTTGCCAAGCTTCTGAGAACTAAAAGGACACTTGTGCCTGGGGGACAGTTACAGAGACTAGTCCCTCGGTAAGTGCATAATAAAAAATACACAGAGAGCAACTGAAATTAAACCCACAGGGAACCCTTTGCACTTGGTTTCAAATACCTAAAGACTTGGCAGTTACAGAATAAAGAGAAAGAACGGAAACAAAAGTCAATGTCAATTTGCTTAATTTGGGGTTCTTTTTCCTGAGAGTATCTTTCTGAGAATCTAGAGTTGGCAGAAATGTTGGTGACTGTGAAGTCTAAGATCCCTCCTGCAGATGGGAGACTGAGGCCCGAAGAAGTCATGGCAAGGTCAAAGCAAGGTCAAACCAAGGGAGCTATGGGTTGAAAAGAAGAGAAGGCATCACTATGTGCTACAGCAGGGCTGGTGGTAAGGAAGATGGGGATTAATGGGGAGTGCCAAGTTGGGGGGTGGGGCGGGCAGCTCTCTAGCAATGTGGCTCCTGCTTTGTTCAAAGCAAACTTAGAAATTGTTCAAAAAGAAAATGAATATGTCAAGAAAATCACATATCAAGGAATATAGAGTCACTTATTAGTGTTTGTCTACAGGATATAATCTGATGGAGAGTGGGGGTCTTTCCTTCAGACCCCAACTGCAAGACAGATGAATAAATTCACTGAAACATAGAATACAGTCAAAGCTTGGTCTAGGCATGTCCATGGCCTCTCACCTGAAGGAGTTAATGGCCACTGGCCCGACTCCCTGGCCTTGCCGGCCTTCATTCAGCACACATTCAGTGACAAAGACTTTGATTTAACACCACCAGAGGGTAAAGATTAAAGGCCAGGTCCTGAGGCCTAAACCAGAAACCATTAGTGGGTAATATCCTTGGTTAACATCCCCCGAGAGAGCCATCTGGAATATTCAAAGGTTAGATGTAGGACCACATGAGTAAACAAGTAAGTTAGATAAACTCCTCACATTCCTTAGTTTCTACCCTAATTTATTTAACTAAGGGGACACGGCTGCCTTCAGCCAAGTACTATAATAAAAACCCTCAGGCCTTCCAAAAAGGTTTGTGTATATTCTCTATAACTAAAATTTCTCCCACCAGCCTGATTGAACCCCCCACAATGGACTGTAGAAATCCCAGATTCTTTGGGGCTCCTTTGCTGCCTCAAACTCTCTTATACTCGAATCCCCCCACCCTTAGACATATTGCTGTCCCTTAAACTTGAGAGTGGCACCAATAAATCTCCAAATAGCCTGGACTGAATTGCAATCAGAATAATATTAATGCAGAATATATATATATATATATATATACACACACACACACACACACACACACACACACATATAAAATTATATATTATATAATATAATGCAGAATAATATGATGCAGAAAGAATGGGTCATTGAAAAGGTGAGGGGTAGTATCTTACAAAATATAATACAAAGGGCAGAATAGCTTGGTACATTCAGCACTGACCAGGGGAAAGAAATATAGTATCTGAAGGATGCTAGTAGATCTAATCACTAAAGGTATAGGGAAGGATATAGAAATATTTCACAGGGCATTTTAATAAAAATTTTCTCCAAGCTAGATCTGATTCCATGGCTGCAAATAATCTTTGTATAAAAACTTCAATGACCAGGCCAGGTATGATGGCTCACGCTGCTAATCCCAGTATTTTGGGAGGCCAAAGTGGGAGGATCACTTGAGGCCAGGAGTTGAAGTCCAGCCTGAGCAACGTTGGGAGATTTCTTCTCTACAAAAAATTGTTTTTAATTAGCCAGCTGTGGTGGTATGCACCCATAGTCCTAGCTACTAAAGAGGCTGATAAGGAGGATCCCTGGAGTGAGCCCAGGAGTGAGCTGCAGTGAGTATTGCACTCCAGCCTGGGCAGCAGAGCAAAACTGTCTCTAAAAAATTTAAAAAACAAAACACAACAAAACTTCAATGATTGACGACCTGGTGTGTGTAATTTTTAAAACCTTGATTTTAAAGCTTGAGTCTAGGAATGGAATATGAGCATGAATGTGCACAGGACTGCTAAGAGCTGGTTTGGGCACAATAAAGAAATAAGACTTGGGGCCCTATCAAGGCAGACAGACAGCTAGAAATCTTCACAGGGGATTTATGCTCAAGTCCAAGCCTCCTCTCCACCCTGGCAGCTCGAGGAGCTTGTCCTGTCCTTAGCTTCCACTTCCTGCATAGCTCATCAGCTGTGGATGGACATGAGTGGTCCAGTCACTGGGGAAAGAGATCCTTCTTGCTGTAAACACATGGATGGTGTGGCTTTGGTGTGCACCTCTATAAAGTGAGTTGTTGAAAGAACCTCTTAGGAAGTCTACGAACCTGTGATATGGTTTGGCTCTGTCCCCACCGAAATTTCATCTTGAATTCCCACATGTTGTGGGAGGAACCCAGTGGGAGGTAATTGAATCATGGGGGCAAGTCTTTCCCATGGTGTTCTCATGACAGTGAATAAGTCTCACAAGATCTGACAGTTTTAAAAAGAAGAATTTCCCTGCACAAGCTCTCTCTCTTTGCCTGCTGCCATTCATGTAAAGATGTGACTTGCTCCTTCTTGCCTCCACCATGATCATGAGGCTTCCCCAGCCATGTGGAATTGTAGGTCCAGTTAAACCTCTTCCTTTTGTAAATTGCCCAGTCTTGATGTCTTTAACAGCAGTGTGAAAACAGACTAATACAACTGAATAGGGCAGAGTCCGATCCCAAAGCCTGATCATGCTCTGAGGCAACAAGCTCCTCTTTAGAGACTGACACCTTGGCAGTCCGCCATTCTTCACCAGGTGGTCCCCTTCTCCATCCCCCAAGCGCTGTCCTGTCAGTGCTGCCCCCTGCTGGCAGGCATCTCTCACTCTGCAGTGCTGGGGTCCTTGGCTGGCCATGACAGCAGGGCTTACCTGTCCTTGCCACTCATTTCCACCTGACTGTGGTTAAGCCCCTTCACCTCTCTACATCCCTGAGTTTCTGTTCTTTCACCTACACAGGGAAAATGCTGCCTCAGAACTTTTCTCACAGCCCAAATGAGAGTATGTCTAGGAAAAGGTTTTAAAAGCACCCATCGTTTTACAGGTGTGATAGGCTGGTAACAACTCCATCAGCAGATATTTCTAAAGATGCTCCACGTACACTCATCAATATAATGCAGATCCCATGAATATCCCCCCTCTCCAGCCATTTGCCTTGAAACGAACAGATGTCTGAGACAGGTGGCCAGATGGCAAGAGATCTGAGGGTGACCTTATTTGTCCACCTTAGTGTTTTATTACAAAGAAGAAAAGTCATGATTCACTTCCATGAATAAACCAAGTCTTTTCTCCTAAACATAAGTTTGTTTCTCACTCTTTTGGAATATTGAAAATGACCATGGAGAATCTAATTCACAAAACATCTCCATGCACCTGAAGACGATACTAATGGTACCTTTCAGTTTGCTCATCTATATACAAATTAAATTATTTTGATTCCTATATATCATTCCCTACATTTTACTCTGTGTCCCATGTATCATTGTTTTTACTTCATTAGCTAACAGTTAAATGCATTAGAAACTATTTTTACTTTACTTCTTTTTTTTTTTTTTTTTTTTGGAGACAGGATCTCACTATGTTGCCAAGACTAGTTTAGAACTCCAGGCCTCAGGTGATCCCTCTGCCTCCACCTCCCAAGTAGTTGGGATTACAGATGTGAGCCACCATGCCCATCTCTGGGCCAATTTTTCTTTAATACCAAACAGCACGATTTGAGAATCTCTGTTTCTTACAACTCTTCTACTACCAGACTACTTAACAGCTGTTCTGAACTAAAGGTGGGTATATTCACTTGCCTAGAACTTCTGCTTAAAATTTATTTATAATGTAGTTGTCCTAATAATAGCGTAGCTGTCCCAGTTGTCATAGTAGTAGGGTATTTATAATGCAACTAAATAAATCCCAAATATGGCTAAGATTCTAGAGGGCGAAACAAAGAACACTGAACTCTCTCATCCTTCCCACTGACTTCTTTAGAAGGTTCTGATGATTAATCTCCATGCTGGATACCGTGTGGCCCCAACCTCTAAGAGCCTTCGGTTTATGTCCTTAAGGCAGATGCACATACAGTGAAATAGGGTTCACAATGGAGCTGGTGCTGCAAAGGACAAAACATGCTTATGTGATGAATCTTGGCAGGAAAGCAACATAATTTCCTACTCACAAAACATTTTTCTCAGTCCACTCTCTCTGTGCCATTCTAAAAAATCCAGAAATCACACCAGCGTTCCTTATTTTTAGCCCATCCAAAATTTCGCTGACTTGCGGCGTGTGGGCAAGAAGCTATCTTTAGAACTATCAACCAAATGCATTGGTATCACAGATTATTAGGCCCTGGGTAACTCTCTACGTGATGTGTTTTTTCTTAGCTTGGGAACCCCAATATAGAAAACTCAGCTGGAATGGGGGACCTAAAGTCTTGTCGAGTTGGTTTCTCCCTTTGCTGCTCACTGTCAGGTAATCTTAGTTTTCTTTTTTCTCAATTTTCTTTTCTTTTTTTTTAAAGACAGAATTTTGCTCTCGTTGCCCAGGCTGGAGTGCAATGGTGTGATCTTGGCTCACTGCAACCTTTACCTCCTGGGTTCAAGCTATTCTCCTGCCTCAGCCTCCTGAGTAGCTGGGACTACAGACATGTGTCGCCAAGCCTAGCTAATTTTTTTTTTTGTGCATATATATATTTAGGAGAGACAGGGTTTCACCATATTGACCAGGATGGTCTCGATCTCTTGACCTCATGATCTGCCTGCCTCAGCCTCCCAAAGTGTTGGGATTACAGATGTGAGCCACTGCACCCAGCCCAATCTTAGGTTTCTAAGGAGCAACGGGACAACCAGGGATCCAGGGCAACCCTATCATTTTGCAGATGAAACAACAGAAGCCCCCAGGGAGGAAGTGACCAGCTCAGAACCTCCGGCAGTCACTGGCCATGCCAGAAGAAGAATTTGGGTCTCCTGACTTCCAGGTAAGTGTCCTTTCCATGGCATATGCATAAGATATGGTTACAACAGAAACTACTTGTTTTCTGATCCCATTAGCCAGGAAAGTTCATCTGAGAAACAGATGACTGATGGGAAAGTTTGCCTACTGGAGGCACGAGGAAATCAAGTGCCTTCATCATAACTAGACAGTACCTCTTTCTTTGACTGAGAGGAGTGTGAAAAGTGCAAGGAGAAACAAGACTAAGAACAATTTCCTGGAAGTTACTCCATTATAGTTTGCTGTAGTGTGCTCTCCAGAAAAATATTTGCCTGCCACTCCTTGCCTGTGTGACTTTGAGTGAGTCACTTGACTTCTCTGGGCCTTGGAAGCTCTTATGTCCTGTGAAAGCACAGCAGAGACTCTGTTCTGGCCATTGGACATCATGATGCTCTGTTGTCCTCCCCAGGTGGACACACCCCAGATCAGCTCCTTTTTCCTTCCTTGTCTCAGTACTTCTTATAGAGCCAGGATATCCTTAATGTTATGTGGGGTTTTTTTGGTGGGGGGAGGGAGTGGGGATAGGTATTTTGTGCATTGAATAATTGTCTTCCCAACTGGATTAGTTTTTGGGGCTTTGACTGTGTATTTTTGCTTCTTTTAACAAATATCTTTTAACATCTGCTCTTGTCTTATTTATAGTGCAGGAACCCAGACCCCTGCAAAGAGTCCCGCACTGGTATCTCCAGAAGCTTCTGAGAGCCTTATATGTGCTCCCATACAATTAGTTGAGCCATCCTTGTCTCTTATCGCTGTTCCAGGACTCTGTGCACAGACCATGACATCTGCCTGGCATCACTGACACTTCCACTGGGCACTGCTGTGCCCTCTTGTCACTGCCCTTACCAGCTGCAGAAAATGACGATAGTCGCTACCTGTATTTTCTTTCTTTCTCTGATGTGTGTGTATGTGTGTATTTCCAATTTTCCCCTCCCTTTCCCCCTACTATTTATTTATTCCCCAGGTGAGTGGATATCTAGCTAGGATTGTGACCATGCTAGAGAAGGAAGAGACATCACCCAGAGCTGGAAGCACTGACCGTGAGACGTGGAGTCTCTCCTCCTGCGTGGAAGGGACGTACATTTTCATTTGTATAAGGGCTAATCGTATAAGGTAAGAGCATATTGCTGCTGTTATCATTTAAAAGTTTAATTATGGAAAGAAGGGTGTACATGGATATTAAATAATAAAAAAGTGGATTATTGTTCACTCAACACCTATCTCAAGCCCCTGAGCTGCCTTTCTGAGCTACAGAATGGAAAACTAAAATTAGATTTCTGATTCTTCTTCCAGCTAGGGAGCTTCCTTGAGAAATAGTGTAGCACAAGGCCTGAAATTAACATTCAGTAACATGGGAAGGCCTCAAATGGCCTCATCTCAAGTCCCCTGCCCCACTCTGCTGTGGCAGATAGATCCCCTAAGCAAACAGCACTCCTTGTCATGGAGACCAGGCCCAGTGTCTGCTTCTCCCTGAGTGGTGGGCTTCAGGCCCCTGCCAGCACATGGAACTATTCAAACAAACCAATTGCATCCTCTCATGGGAACCAGGCCTCACCTCACCCTCTTTGATTGCAAAGCCTGCCTCCCACAGACCCTGTTTGTTCACTGTGCTCCCAAACAGAATCTTCATATGGCCCTGTATGCACTGTCTTCCTCCCCCGGACAGTGAGTGTATATGACTAATAAACTGCTGTTTATCTCATCTGTCCAGTGCTGGGTGTCATATGTTTGGCCATTCCCATAGCCTAGAGGGCTAGGGAAACCCTCCCTCACCAAGTACCTGAAGAGGAAGTGATTGAAATACATGGCTCCACCAAATAGGTGTTCTTGCATGAGATTTTGGAACAGAAGTAAGAAACATGGGAGTAGTGATGTGGAAAGTACGGAGACAGAGGCATCTGTTTTTCTAGGGGGAGCAATGGAGAAAATGTTAGTGTTCACCACGGAATGCTATGCAGCCATGAAAAGGAATGAGATCATGTCCTTTGCAGGACACTGCATTTTCCCGCTTATGAATGGGAGCTGAATGAAGAGAACACATGGACACAGGGGAGGGGAACAACACACACTGGAGCCTGTTGGGGGCAGGGGGAGGGAGAGCATCAGGAAGAAGAGCTAATGAATGCTGGGCTTAATACCTAGGTAATTGGTTGATCTGTGCAGCAAACCACAGTGGCACACATTTGCCTGTGCAACAAACCTGCACATCCTGCACATGTACCTAGGTACTTAAAATAAAAGTTGAAGATAAAAGAGGGAAATGTTGCTTTTCATTCTCTTAATAATATAATAATAATTTGGTTGCAATGGTAGGTGGCAACACTTCTATTTCTAGTAGAATGGTCCTGCACTGTGGCCAGGTTTTTCTCTTGGCTCTGCTATATCTGGCTTCCCTCTTTCCTGGCTATGTAAGAATCTTACACTGGTTCTCTGGATCTTTAGAGGCTCCACAAACTAAGTGATATATTTTCATAAACTGCTTTTTACTTAAACTACCTGAAGTGGATTTCAGATGTCTGTAATTAAAAACTGGATGATACAAACGGCTTAACAACACAGAGTTTTCTTTTTCTCACAGAACATAAAGTCTGGAGGCAGACGGTTGTGGGATGGTGCAGCTATCAGGTACATCTTTTAGCATGACTTTGCCAGGCCCCTTCCATCTTTCTGCAAAGCATTTGTCCTCATGGCTGCAAAGGTGGTGGTTCTACCTTCAGTATCATGTCTGCATTCCAAACAGGAAGAAGAAAGTGGCATGGGGGAAAAAAGTATAGATCTGTTTTCTTCTGCTGTGTAACAAACAAACCTCTAAATCTGGTGGCTTAAACAGCAACTATTCTGTCAGATGAGTGGTTCTTCAGCTCTCCTTAGCTCAGCTGGCTCACTCACACATCTGCAGACTTCTGGTGGGTTGGCTGGAGGTTGGATGATCTAGTATGAATCGTTCATGTGTCTGGTTGTTGACATACTATTGGCCAGAGAGACAAGAGTTATGAGGCCACATGTCCCTTATCATACAGCAGGCCAGCTCTGGTGTCTTCACATGGCAGTTTCAGGTTTCCAAGAACAGCGAGAGAAGGGAATCTCCATCATGCAATCTGTTTTTGTTTTGCATCTTGTTTGCTATTGTACCATTGGCCAGAGCAATTCACAAGACCAAGCCCAGAGTAAAGGGTGAAAAAATAAACTGCCTTTCGATGAGAGGAGTTGCAAAGTCAATTACAAAAGTATGACAAAGGGAAGAACATGTGGCCATTCTTGCAATCTAACACAGAGAGGCACCAAATCAGGAGAGCAAAACTGTCTGCCACCTCTATTTCTCATTGATCAGAACTGCAGTTTGGCCTATGATCACCCTTGTCGGCAAGAGAGGCTGTGAATGCAGTGTTTTTTTTTTTTTTTTTTTTTTTAATCTGGGGTGTTTCTCCTTCTGGAACAAAGTTGTAGCTCTGTGAGTAACAGGGGGTGAGGGAATGGGAACTGGAATGAATATTAGCAATGTCTGCCTTGCGTAACATGAGGGGCTAGAGTGGAGCCACTTCTGTGCAACTGCACTCTCATTCTGTTTTCTATGGAAGATACGGTGGGGACTGATGCCATAGTCTCCACCATTCGATGGCAGAGCTTTGTAACTATGCAGCTGTCTTTGAGCTTTTCGTGATTGGTTCACCAGACCGACTCAGACATCATAGTTGGTCAAGCTTAGTGTCTGTCCTCTTAACACACAAAACACGTGTCTCACTATTACCTCCTCCTCCCCTAAATAACACCCACCACATGCACAGCATGAATGCTAGATCATGGTAGAAGAATGAGCTGCCATTGTAGTGCAGTCCTGTTCATGGCGCAGGCCCTGGGGCTGGCTGATCATGGTTAGTCCGGCCTGTCATTGTCAATCCTGCTGGTTCATAGTAATGAGACACAAAGCACAGACAACTAACAGCCCATTGGCTCAGACGCTCTTTATGATCTAGAGAATCCGTGTTCTTTTGTAACAGGAATCCAGCCTCTTTCTTTGTGTGCCCTTTTGAAAAATGGAAATGTTCTTGAAGTCTGGAGACAAACCTCTGAATGAACTACATCTGAACTTTTAGAATTCTTTTTTTTTCCCTCTTGGTTAAATCTCAGTGGAGCCAGAGACAATCATCATTTTCATGAACACAAGCTAAAGGTCTGTTGCCTGTTGAGCAAAGTAGCTGCTTCCTATTGCAAAAGAACTGATTCCTATTCGCATTGCGTTGGCGTTTTCATTGAAATGTCCATTATCCTCTTCCTTACAATGCAGTTATAGATGGAAATTGTCCTGACTGTGTTTCTCAAGCAAAATCTCTCCTGATTCAAAATATGAGAATGGAATAGAAGAGGTAGAGCCACATTTCTCCACATATAGATCATCCTGGTAAGGAAAAGATGTATATGTTTTGTCCTGCTGTTCATAACCATTTTACATCAGTATTGCTAGCTTCATCAGCCACACAGGAAAATAATGGATTAAAAATAGAGTCATGGTGGTGGATGTAGAGGTGGTAGCCTCTAAAGATGCTCTGGTAATAATGGCAACTTGTGTGTTAGGGATCTCCTCTGAGCCAGACCCCACCCCAGAGCCCATAACTTATCCATGCATCCTGGGAAACTACATTCACTACCAAGTGGTCTTTGATTGGTTTCATTGGAAAAGTGGGAGGACAGCCCTGGCACAGCATGGTGGTGCCAGTTCTGGCTCTGCCACATGCTAGGTGACCTTGGCCAAGGAATTTATGTCCTCTGAGCCTCAGTTTTCTTACCTGGAAACCAAAGTGAATCCGTTGCTCATGATGCCTTCCCTGTCTTCCTTCTTCAGCAGCGTAGCAATGGAGCAAATGCATTTGAAAGTGCTTTGTTGGCTAGAAAGCTCTATTCCAACATGGGAAAGATGGATTGCCAAAGGTCATAGAAAAAAATTGATGCGTGAATCCGCCACCTCCAGTACAACCAAGTCAAGTCATTCTCCTCAGAGGATGGTGCCAACCCTGTGCTCTCAGCCTCTACTGGAGAAAGGAGAAGTAAGCATTAAGCCCTGTCTTAGTCCATTTTGTTGCATTGCTATAAAGGATTAACGGAGGCTGGATAATTTATAAAGAAAAGATGTTTATTGGGCTCATGGTTCTGCGGGCTGTACAAGAAGCATGGTACTAGCATCTGCCTCTGGTGAGGCCCTCAGGATGCTTCCATTCATGGCAGATGGTGAAGGAGGAACAGGTATCACATGATGAGAGAGGGAGGAAGAGAGGAAAAGCAAGTGGTACTGGGCCCTTTACAACAGTGAGTTCTTAAGGGAACTAAGAGAGCGAGAACTCACTCATTAAAGAGGAGGAGGGGGGACCAAGCCACTCAGGAGGGCTCCATCCCCACGAGCCAAACACCCCCCACCAGGCCCCACTTCCAATATCGGGGATCACATTTCAACATGAGATTTGGAGGGGACAAACATACAAACTACATCAGAACCCTTTGCTTTATGCACTGGTGGCTACCATAGCCCCCATATTCTAGTGCTGACTGAGCCAAGCAAAGTCATGCATGATTTCATATAATCCTTGAAACAAAACTGCTGTGATTATATAGGTAAAGATATTGAGGCTCAGAAAACTTAGGAAATACATCACATATCACAACACTAGTACGTAGAGGGGCTGGGTTTCTAGTGCAAGCTTGTCTGACCCCAAAGACTATGTTCTTAACCATCATCAATTATTTTTACTGGGGAAGAATAAGAAACTCACTCTCTTGAAAGGGAAATATCTGTGGTAGAAAGAGAATCAGGATTGCTGAGAGTCCAACTTAGCCTAACCCAACAAACTAACCTCCTCTCTACTTTCTCTCTCTTTGGAAATGAAGCCTTTAAGGAACTTTTTTCTTTTCAAAATCACCTTCAATTAAGTCCTATTTTTGCAAACATTCATTGCGTGCTTGTTAGGTATTAGGCATACATTCTGTGTGTATACGTGTATAAATCTACTTAATCCTTATGGCAATCTATGAGGAAGATACTTTTTTAAAAATTTTACTTTAAGTTCTGGGATACATGTGCAGAAACGTGCAAGTTTGTTATATGGGTATACATGTCGCATGGTGGTTTGCTGCACCTATCAACCCGTCATCGAGGTTTTAAGCCCCACATCATGCATTAGGTATTTGTCCAAATGCTCTCCCTCTCCTTGTCTCCCCATCCCCCATATACCGCGGTGGGTGATGTTCCCCTCCCTGGTCCATATGTTCTTAATGTCTACTCCCACTTATGAGTGAGACCATGCGAAGATACTATTATTGTTGTCATTCTAAGGATGATAAAACTGAGGCTGAGGAGGGCTATGAAACTTGTCTCAGGTGACAAGGCTACAAAGTGACAGAGACAGATTCCAACCCAGGCAGTCTAACTGCAGAGCCTGTGCTGGTACATGCTATGCACAGTAAAAATGTTTGAGAGAATACACACCAAATTATTAGCAGTTATCTCTGCAGATCTGGATTTGGATGGGAAATGCAGAGATGGAGACTTTTATTTTGTCTTTACTTAAATACTCTGCACTTTTTATTTTTATTTATTTATTTATTTTGAGACAGGGTCTTACTATGTCATCCAGGCTGGAGTGCAGTTGTGTGATCACAGCTCACTGTGGCCTCAACCTCCTGGGCTTAGATGATCCTCCCACCTCACTTTCCTGAGTAGCTGGGACTGTAGACATGTGCCACCATGCCTGGCTCATTTATGTTTTTATTTTTTGTAGAGACCAGGTTTAAGACATGTTGTCCAGGCTGGTGTCTAACTCCTGTACTGAAGCAATCTGCCCACCTCCGACTCCCAAAGTGCTGGGATTACAGGTGTGAACCACCACTGTACCTGGCCACTCTGGACATTTTTACAATGTGTAAATATTTGTGTAATTTAAATGTACATATATTTAAATATCTTTTGCAGTCAATCTAACTTAGAAATGAATTAAAAATTTATAGTGATGGGACTGAGATTTCTAGGGGATTCCAGAAATCTAGAAAAGATGGCAAGCGTGGCATGGTTGTGATGAAGCTGGACTCCGTACTTATCAGGTACATCTGGTGCCTCCAGGGCAAAGGCTTTCCTCCCCCAGCCTTGATCCTGGTGCTGCGCCAGCAGGCAGGCAGAGCAGTGGCTCTATGGCTACATTATGTGGATTTATATCCACTCTGAACCAGAGGGCAAATGGGAAAATGTAAATTTTGGCAGCTGCTTTTGTGGGCACTGACCTCCAGGGACTCATTCAGCCCCAGACCTCACACTGGGAATGATTTCCCCCACATCCGCTGTAATTTATTGACAAGAGTTGTTTCTCTTCCTGATACTGAGGGAATTGCCCAGCACAGTTTTGAACAAAGCTCCGCATGGGTCAAAGAGAACACACTGAATCATCGTTTCCTCACACCACCAGCCCTGCCCAGGGTCATGTTTTTCCCCTCTCATACTTTCTCATTTTTGAAGACACTGGCAGCACAAATCATCCGCAGACATTTTCCCATTGTCCTCCTGCCAGACTGAAAGAAAGGCAAATCCCCATCTCAGTCTTGACCCAGCATTATTCCCATGCTGCCTCGTCGCAGACAAATCTTTTTGAGATAAGCATTTCCCATGTTACATGATGTTAACTTAGAAATATGGAGATTTCAAATTGCCCTGTCCCACATGTCATAAAATTAAACAGACTGTACCTTTCCACGTTTTGGACAGACTAGTGAAACCACACCATATTATCCTGAGTGTTTTCAGAGAATTTCAAGGTATGCTTAGGTATGGCTGCCTGTCCAGGTTAATGATTGTAAGCTCCTTTTTTTTTTTCTGATGGGAACAAATACTACCATTTGAATATTTCTCAGAGTGTCACCAGGTGTTCTGTAAATGGTCCTGTGGTCTGATCAATCAAAACCATGTTATGTCTCACCCAACCCTTGTGGAGGTTGTGATCATCCCAGTGGTGACTGTATTCACAATAGTTACTGCTTCCTGGAGTCTTTCAAGGTGCCAGGCACAGCTCTCAGCACCTTTGCCAATCCTGCAATGACCTTGCAAGTTTATATGGGTGATCATTTCCATTTCACTAATGAGAAAGATGTTCTGAGAAGTTAAGGTCTCCCAAATAATACATCACATCATTCATAGAAGGACCAGCTGGGAGTTTTCCTTCACACTGTGAAGGTTAGGATCAGACACTTAAAGGAACAGACTATCCACAAGTCCTCTTAGAATTTGAGTCTTCCACTGTTTGGCCTCTCTCTGGCCCCCTTGTTGGCGTGGGACACTTCAGCATGTCCTGCAAATCTCCCTGGCTGTGTTCACACTGTTCTTTCTGTCTGGAATTATCTTCTTCTCTCCTTCTGCCCAGGAGACATATCCACCTTTAAGACTCAGCTCTACCACATCGCCTAAGACCCCATTACTGTCTCCCCCCACCTATTCTACCCAGTACACTCTATAAAGTTGACCATTTTGTTATTTTGTCCTGATACTCTCTACACAAATGTTTATTACAAAACCTATGACCCTCATTGTGGGCATTTCTTTTTATGCCTCCTTTAGGACTAAACTGTGGGGCCTTTCAAGGCTTGGCTTATCTTCGTCTTCATATTTCCACAGCCTACACCAGTGTCTGGAAATTGGTGCTCAACAAATACAGTTGTCCCTCAGTATCCATGTGGGATTCTTTCCAGGAAACTCCTCCCCATACCAAAATCCATGGATGCTCAAGTCCCTGATATGAAATGGCATGGTATTTGATATCTATGCATATTCTCCTGTATACTTTATTTTATTTATTTATTTATTTTGAGATGGAGTCTTGCACTGTTGCTCAGGTTGGAGGGCAATGGAAGGATCTTGGCTCACTGCAATCTGCCTCCCAGGTTCAGGCGATTCTCCCACCTCAGCCTCTTGAGTAGCTGGGATCACAGGCACTTACCACCATGCCCAGCTAATTTTTGTATTTTTTGTAGAGATAGGGTTTCACCATGTTGGCCAGGCTGGTCTTGAACTCCTGGCCTCAGGTGATCTACCTGCTGCAGCCTCCCAAAGTATTGGGATTACATGCATGAGCCATGGCTCCCGGCCATCCCATATACCTTAAATCATTTTTAGATTACTTATAATGCCTAATACAATGTAAATGCTATGTAAATAGTTTTTATACTGTATGGCTTTTTATTAGTATTATTTTTATTGTTGTATTGTTATTGGGTTCCCCCGCTCCCAATGTGTTCAGTTTGAGGTTGGTTGAACATGTGGAAATAAAGGGCCAGCTGTATTTGTTGCATGAATGGGTGGACGGATGGAGGGAGGGGATAAGTGGAAGGATACCTTCTAGAGTGTAAAGGAATCAACATATACACAGTTAACAATATTGCTTATAGACAGTACATTGTATCTTCTTATTCTTTGAGAATATTTAATCCTGCTCTAGAAGACCAGAAAAATAATGGATGAAATTCACAAGAAACATGAGATAATAGGTAATGAATAAGCAAACAGCATATGAGACATAAACTATGCTAGGTATGCATAAGTATGTCAGTAAGCTGTGAGACAGGTGAGACATAGAGTTACCAAGGCATGTATCACTGAACATAGGAAGAAAGGACCAAGAGGTGACATGTATTCATGAGTCTCCAAATATACAGGAAGAATGTGACAATATTCGTGAACTCTTAAATTGGCACCCACTAGGGATGTCTCTCCTGTGTCACATGTTCTCTGCCCAAGAAATGTAAATAAAACTCACTGCTGCTTATCAGGCTGATTGGCAAACTAGAGCTATTGATCATGGGACTTGCCTCTGTGTCTCTCTGATAGAGCTACCTTGTGTGGGCTCCAGTCACCTTCTATTTACCTAACTGTCTTGCTTGAACCTCACATCTCATCTGGGTAACCCACCATCAGTGGGAAAGGCTGATGTAGAGGGAGAGAGACAGGATTGCAAGCATGGTGTAACTGAGGACCGGGTAGTATGATTCCTCCACCTGACTTACATACTCTCTTTAAGTGTATGTTTCCTCTTATCCTATCTCTGCTGTTTCCTCTCAAATTCTTGCTGTATGTTTTAAGTGCATTGAACAAACTATATATACTTGAAGCATATTAATTGGGTCTGAGCCCCTCTGTTCCATGACCTCTGGCATAACTTGCTGAGTTGTGTATGTGGAGACTGCAGTGCATCAAGGAAATTTCCCAAGGCAAATACATTTCCCAGAAACACCATATTTATTCACTAGACCTTCCCTCTTTGGCAAGCCAAATTTGCCATGGCTATTCTCTGTTAGACTGATTGCTCTTTCTTCTAATTACTATAAGAAAAAAAATCAAGGTACTAGAGACCTCTGCATCCAGAGCTCACAGCAGCAATGCTGAGGTTACAGATACAATAGACACTCAGGCTGGAGTTGTGGCCCCATTGTGTATGTAAAACCTTTATGACACATCTTTTATATATATATATGTGTATTTTTTGTTGCATTTTAGGTTTTGGGGTACATCTGAAGAACATGCAAGATGGTTGCATAGGTACACACATGGCAGTGTGATTTGCTGCCTTCCTCCCCCATCACCTGTATCTGGCATTTCTCCCCATGCTATCTCTCCCCAACTCCCCACCCCGTGCTGTCCCTCCCTATTTCCCCCGACAGACCACAGTGTGTGATGCTCCCCCTCCCTGTGTCCATGTGTTCTCATTGTTCAACACCCACCTATGAGTGAGAACATGCGGTGTTTGATTTTCTGTTCTTGTGCCAGTTTGCTGAGAATGATGGTTTCCAGGTTCATCCATGTCCCTACAAAGGACACAAACTCATCATTTTTGATGGCTGCATAATATTCCATGGTGTATATGTGCCAGATTTTCCCTGTCCAGTCTATCATCGATGGGCATTTGGGTTGGTTCCAGGTCTTTGCTATTGTAAACTATGCTGCAATGAACATTCGTGTGCATGCGTCCTTTTAGTAGAACAATTTATAATGCTTTGGATATATACCAAGTAATGGGATTGCTGGGTCAAATGGAATTTCTATTTCTAGGTCCTTGAGGAATCACCACACTGTCTTCCACAATGGTTGAACAGATTTACACTCCCACCAACAGCGTAAAAGTGTTCCTATTTCTCCACATCCTCTCCAGCATCTGTTGTCTCCAGATTTTTTAATGATCGCCATTCTAACTGGTGTGAGATGGTATCTCAATGTGGTTTTGATTTGCATTTCTCTAATGACCAGTGATGATGAGCATTTTTGCATATGTTTGTTGACTTCATGTATGTCGTCTTTTGTAAAGTGTCTGTTCATATCCTTCGCCCACTTTTGAATGGGCTTGTTTGTTTTTTTTCTTGTAAACCTGTTTTAGTTCTTTGTAGATTCTGGATATCAGCCCTTTGTCAGATGGGTAGACTGCAAAAATATTTTCCCATTCTGTTGGTTGCCGATTGACTCTAATGACTGTTTCTTTTGCCGTGCAGAAGCTGTGGAGTTTGATTAGGTCCCATTTGTCTATTTTGGCTTTTGTTACCAATGCTTTTGGTGTTTTGGTCATGAAGTGCTTGCCTACGCCTATGTCCTGAATGGTTTTGCCTAGATTTTCTTCTAAGGTTTTTATGGTGTTAGGTCTTATGTTTAAGTCTTTAATCCATCTGGAGTGTAAGGTGTCAGGAAGGGGTCCAGTTTCTGCTTTCTGCACATGGCTAGCCAGTTTTCCCAATACCATTTATTAAACAGGGACTCCTTTCCACATTTCTTTTGTCAGGTTTGTCAAAGATCAGATGGTTGTAGATGTGTTGTGTTGCCTCAGAGGCCTCTGTTCTGTTCCATTGGTCTATATCTCTGTTTTGGTACCAGTACCATGCTGTTTTGATTACTGTAGCTTTGTAGTATAGTTTGAAGTCCGGTAGTGTGATGCCTCCAGCTTTGTTCTTTTTGCTTAGAATTGACTTGGCTATGTGGGCTCTCTTTTGGTTCCATATGAAGTTTAAGGTGGTTTTTTCCAGTTCTGCAAAGAAGGTCATTGGTAGCTTGATAGGGATAGCATTGAATCTGTAAATTACTTTGGGCAGTGTGGCTATTTTCACAATATGGATTCTTCCTAGCCATGAACATGGAATGTTTCTCCATCTGCTTGTATGACACATCTTAAAAGGAAAATCGCCTGGCTAAGA
Organism: Ateles fusciceps; assembly: GCA_036589455.1. Classification (NCBI taxonomy): domain Eukaryota; kingdom Metazoa; phylum Chordata; class Mammalia; order Primates; family Atelidae; genus Ateles; species Ateles fusciceps. The sequence continues at coordinate 11,969,455 of JAZHEH010002554.1, read as the reverse complement.
TGGTTTGTGATGAAGTGATGCAACTGTGAGAGGCTCTGAGTCTTTTGTCCAAGAACAAGTAGTTAATTTTATCTTTTTTCTCAATGTCATGGCAATATAAGCTCCCACTAAGATGCCCTTGTAGATTCCACAATTATACCCTATATAGGGAGTTGGAATTCCTGTGTATGTGGACCAGTAAAGAGATGATGTCTCACCAAGTGGGATATTGGTTATCTGAGTTGGTTCCTCATGTGTGAGGTTGTTTCAGACTTTCATTCTTTTTTAAATTTTTATTTATTTATTTATTTTTTGAGACAAACTCTCCCTCTGTCACCCAGGCTGGAGTGCAATGGCACGATATCGGCTTACTGTAACCTCCACCCCACAGGTTCAAGTGATTCTCCCACCTCAGACTCCTGAGTAGCTGGGACTACAGGTGTGTGCCACCATACCTGGTTAATTTTTGTATTTTCAATACAGACTGGGTTTCCCTATATTGGCCAGCCTGGTCTCAAACGCCTGACTTCAAATGATCTGGCCATCTTGGCTTCCCAAAGTGCTGGGATTACAGGTGTGAGCACTGCCCCTGGCCCAGACTTTCATTCTTGTTTATTGGCCGTCAATAATATTGTAAGTCCCGTTTATTGCTGCTGGTTTCACATAGCTCAAATCCATACATGAAAATACTCTTTCTTCTGAGTCGCATTTAAATTTTATTCATATTGAACTCTAAGACTTTTCTTTTGTTTGGACAAGATCTATACTAAATCAATCTGTAGAGCCAATGGTTCTTTTCCCTAATTCTGTCAAGTGGTCCCTTTAAAATAAATTTGTTGAGCATCACATTGTAACTGAGATTGTGAAAGTTTAAATGCATCTTATAACAAGATCTGCTGGTTCACTAACTGCAAAAATAATAATAAGAGAAAATGAAAAAGTCTCCATTTGATCTCATATATTGAATTTACTTTCCATCTTCAACAATGGAATGATATTCAATCTCCACTAGAACAGCACTTTGACATCTATGACTTGGAGGATGTATAATGCTGGGAAAATAGCCTTATAGGGCCATAGGGACCAGTGATGTACCTATGATCCTATAAAGCTGCTTGTGGGCAATGCATAACAGAGTCAGGGCTCCCTTTTATATGCTGGTGAAAATAAATAGCATATGCTGTCACTTGGGACTTTTTATCCTCAGATCTCCAAGGATCTGGAATACTAAGACTATACAAAGGCTTCGTTTGGTCTCATGGTTGCCTATTTACAACACAATTAAAATGCCTGCAGCTGGGAAGAAGGCCTGCACATGGAGCTCCTTGTGGCCAGCTGCTGATGTAATGGGATGCCCCAGAGAGCTGGCTCCCCCACGACCAGAAGAAAAAGGTTTGAAATAAAGGGAGCAGCACTTCCACTCAGGCTCCGGCACCAGAGCCTGAGCTCCCACTTGCTTGTACTCACCAGGAGTGTGGCACCCAGATGGAAGACCAGACCCTCTGGCTTCCCAAGATGGAACCCAGTGTTTGACTCCAAGCACCACACATACCATTGTATGAAACTGGAAGTGGTGACTACCTGCTCATCTCCCTACCCACCACCTCCCCTACCCAAAATCTGCCCAATCACGCTTCCCAAGCTTGAATTATCTTCAAGGAGTCTTCACTCAGTCTAAGAAATCAGTCATAAAATTGAAATATGCTGGTAGAGGCAGCTCCTCATCTTTCCATCACATTAAGATGCAAATGACTTACATCAAATGCTCTCCTGACAGCCGGTTTTGCTGGGGCACACTCTGGACTGTGTGAGGGAAGGAAAACACAGAAATGGAAGCGGAGGTCTTAAACAGAGGTTTTCAACATTTAATCTTGCTCTCACTGTTCAGAAATTCTTTGGGCTGTGAGAGCAGTGCTGGGAGAACGAGGAGTCCACTGGGTACATGTTCTTCCCTCTGTCAAGTGCTCTGCTTAGGCTCTAAATTTTATAGCCTCCTTTTCAATCTTGCTATCCTTTGCCTTCCCAGAGAGGTCACTTGTGAATGATCAGATCTAATGTGCACAACCTGACCTGTTTTCCCCTTGGATGACATTTTCCTCCCTCATAGTTTTCTTTCTTCCTCTGGGATATCACTTGTTTGGGGGATTTATGATAGAAATTTTTACTTTGTTTATACAGAGGATGCCACGACTTCTCAGGAAGTGAGTTAGGTGGCTGTCATTCCTGTTCTAACAATGTAGGGATGGGAATAAATGAGGGAGTGTGACTTCCCCACCTGCTGTCCCAAGCAGAGAAGAAGGCTCTGTGGTATTCTCTAAGCTGAGCCTGTGGTTGCACTTCTCAAGTGCAGGAAAGGTCAGGGAAGCGGACACCTCCTATCTGCCAGTTTTTTTCTGAGAATGGTGGTTTCATATCTGTTTGCATAAAGCTGAAGAAATCAGCCTCTGCCAGGGCTAGCACTGGAAATATCAGTTTCCCAGCTCTTCATGTGTTTTCTTCCACTTTGTGCCATTCTCTCTCTCCTTCTGGAGCATTTCTTCCTCTTCCTTTTCACATACCCATTGCCCTACCTTCTCTTGTCAAATCATGCTCACAGAGTATGACGTTAAACACGCTCTTGGCAAATTATAAATCACTGGAAAGAGCTTTGGCTCTCCCCTCTCCCAGGGTATTACACTTTAACAAGGATCAAAGGCTTAAAGTAAAAGAATTAATTTCCCATTGGGGATCTAAGGCAGCAATATAGGAGAAGAATATTAAAGGAGAGGTACCATCAGGCCTCCCAATATCCTTGAAATAATACACTTAGAAGGTGACTAGAAAAGGGAGAATTGAAGTTTTGGATGATTCTTCATTATGCCCTGTCTCTGCTGTGATGTTTCTAACATAGAACCACTTGTATCCTGCACTCTTCTAAAGAATTCCTCTAATCCAATCTCCAAGATACTGTCTGAGGCCCTACTGGAACATTCCTGATTTGTGTTCAATCAGTAGATCAAAAATCAGATAATTCACTATCTTCCTAGGCAAGCCAACTTATTGACAGACATTCCCAAATAATAGTAAGTTTCCGGTTCCATTTACTCACTGGTCTTTAACTCATTCTTAAAGCCTTGTGCGTTACATCTACCCTCTCTTGCGTATGACAGTCTTGCAAAGAGCTGAAGACAATGGTCACATCATCAATGCCTGTTTTATTCTTCTACAAATTGGGAGTTATTCTGGCAGAGTGAATTGAGCAAAAAATCCACAGGGAGGATATACCCCTGTGGATGTGATGGCTTTAAAATGTGGCCATAAATTAGATATATTGTTACCCTGAGATAGTGATATGGTTTGTCTCTGTGTACAAATCTCATGCTGAATTATCATCTTCAGTGTTGGAGGAGGGGCCTGGTGGGAGGTGAATGGATCATGGGGGGCAGATTTCTTCCTTGCTGTTCTCCTGATAGTGAGTGAGCTCTCATGAGATCCAGTTGTTTAAAGTGTGTAGCACTTCCCCCTCTCTCTCGGTCTCTCTCCTGCTCTGCCATGTTAAGCAGTGCTCGCTTCCCCTTTACCTTCTGCCATGATTGTAAGTTTCCTGAGGCCTCTCAGTCATGCTTCCTGTACAGCCTGTAGAACCATGAATCAATTAAATCTCTTTTCTCCATTAATTACCCGGTCTTAGGTAGTTCTTTATAGCAGTGTGAGAATGGACTAATAGAGTCTATTGTTTTCCCCTTTGAATCTGAATGGCTTGCTACTGCTTTGGCCAACAGAATATGGTGAAGTGAAGCCATGTAACTGTCACTTTGTTTGCTAGAACACTTGCTCTTGGAACTGCAAGCTGACAGAGAAATCCAGCTATCCTGAGCTGCCATGCTGTGAGGAAGCCCAAGCCACAGAAAGAGGCTCCAGTAAGCAGTACCAGCTGATATCAGTCTTCAGATCATCCCAGCCAAGGCACTAGACATGTGAGTAAAGAAATCCGCAGATGATTCCAGCTGTCAGATATCTGAGTCACTTCTAACCATTCCAGTTCTACCAAATGAAACTCCAGATATCATAAAGACAGACGATCCCTGCTGTGCCTTGGCCAAATTCCTGAGTCAAAGAAGCCACGAATATAACAAAATGATTGTCATTATACACCATTAAGTTTGAGGTTGGTTTATTATACAGCAGGAGATAACTGGAACAGGGATCAACCACTAAATCACTTTGGCCATGACCACTTCCACCCAAGAGTAACATTTATACTAAATTCCCTTATGCCTTAAACTTAGTTATTAAATTTATTAATCTTTCATTTAAATGACAACTTCCTCCAGAGTACCAAGAAAAGGCAGAGATGTCATAAACTGCAGGAAGTAATCACAGAAACAGATAATGCATAAAAAACAGTGCCAAGAGAATTCAAGTCTCTAAATGTTGTGTCTTACACCTTCTTGCTTTATGTTACACTTCTGATGCAAAGTCTTCATTTGAGCTCATTTATTCAGGTAATAAAGACTTCTGAATCCTCAATCCATCATCCAGTATTAATTATGCCACCATTTTTGTTTTTGAGATGGAGTCTTGCTCCGTTGCCCAGGCTGGAGTACAGTGGTACAATCTCTGCTCAATGCAACCTCTACCTCCCGGGTTCAAGTGATTTTCCTGCCTCAGCCTCCTGAGTAGCCGGGATTACAGGCATGCACCACCATGCCTGGCTAATTTTTGTATTTTTAATAGAGACGGCATTTCACCGTGTTGGTCAGGCTGGTCTCAAACTTCTGACCTCATGATTTGCCCAGCTCAGCCTCCCAAAGTGCTGAGATTTCAGGCCTGAGCCACGACACCCAGCCTTTTTTTTTTTTTTTTGCACAGATACAAAGGTATTTTAATGGAGAAAAGATAGCTATTTTTTATACATATATTTTTTATTGCATTTTAGGTTTTGGGGTACATGTGAAGAACATGCGAGATTGCTGCCTAGGTACACACATGGCAGTGTGATTTGCTGCCTTCCTCCCCATCACCTGTATCTGGCATTTCTCCCCATGCTATCTCTCCCCCAACTCCCCAAACCCTGCTGTCCCACCCATTTCCCCCCCCACAGACCACAGTGTGTGATGCTCCCCCTCTCTGCGTCCATGTGTTCTCATTGTTCAACACCCACCTATGAGTAAGAACATGTGGTGTTTGATTTTTCTGTTCTTGCGTCAGTTTGCTGAGAATGATGGTTTCCAGGCTGATACATGTCCCTACAAAGGACACGAACTCATCGTTTTTGATGGCTGCATAATATTCCATGGTGTATATGTGCCAGATTTTCCCTGTCCAGTCTATCATCGATGGGCATTTGGGTTGGTTCCAGGTCTTTGCTATTGTAAACTGTGCTGCAATGAACATTCGTGTCCATGTGTCCTTATAGAGAACGATTTATAATCCTTTGGATATATACCCAGTAATGGGATTGCTGGGTCAAATGGAATTTCTATTTCTAGGTCCTTGAGGAATCGCCACACTGTCTTCCACAATGGTTGAACAGATTTACACTCCCACCAACAGCGTAAAAGTGTTCCTATTTCTCCACATCCTCTCCAGCATCTGTTGTCTCCAGATTTTTTAATGATCGCCATTCTAACTGGTGTGAGATGGTATCTCAATGTGGTTTTGATTTGCATTTCTCTAATGACCAGTGATGATGAGCATTTTTGCATATGTTTGTTGGCTTCATGTATGTCGTCTTTTGTAAAGTGTCTGTTCATATCCTTCACCCACTTTTGAATGGGCTTGTTTTTTTTTTTCTTGTAAATCTGTTTTAGTTCTTTGTAGATTCTGGATATCAGCCCTTTGTCAGATGGGTAGACTGCAAAAATTTTTTCCCATTCTGTTGGTTGCCGATTGACTCTAATGACTGTTTCTTTTGCCGTGCAGAAGCTGTGGAGTTTGATTACGTCCCATTTGTCTATTTTGGCTTTTGTTGCCAATGCTTTTTGTGTTTTGGTCATGAAGTGTTTGCCTACGCCTATGTCCTGAATGGTTTTGCCTAGATTTTCTTCTAAGGTTTTTATGGTGTTAGGTCTTATGTTTAAGTCTTTAATCCATCTGGAGTGTAAGGTGTCAGGAAGGGCTCCAGTTTCTGCTTTCTGCACATGGCTAGCCAGTTTTCCCAACACCATTTATTAAACAGGGGACTCCTTTCCACATTGCTTGTTTTTGTCAGGTTTGTCAAAGATCAGATGGTTGTAGATGTGTTGTGTTGCCTCGGAGGCCTCTGTTCTGTTCCATTGGTCTATATCTCTGTTTTGGTACCAGTACCATGCTGTTTTGATTGCTGTAGCCTTGTAGTATAGTTTGAAGTCCAGTAGTGTGATGCCTCCAGCTTTGTTCTTTTTGCTTAGAATTGACTTGGCTATGTGGGCTCTCTTTTGGTTCCATATGAAGTTTAAGGTGGTTTTTTCCAGTTCTGCAAAGAAGGTCATTGGTAGCTTGATAGGGATAGCGTTGAATCTGCAAATTACTTTGGGCAGTATGGCCATTTTCACGATATGGATTCTTCCTAGCCATGAACATGGAATGTTTCTCCATTTGTTTGTGTCCTCTCTTATTTTGTTGAGCAGTGGTTTGTAGTTCTCCTTGAAGAGGTCCTTTACATTCCTTGTTAGTTGTATTCCTGGGTATTTTATTCTCTTTGTAGCAATTGTGAATGGCAGCTGGTTCTTGATTTGGCTGTCTTTAAGTCAGTTATTGGTATATAGGAATGCTTGTGATTTTTGCACATTGATTTTGTATCCTGAGACTTTGCTGAAGTTGCGTATCAGTTTCAGGAGATTTTGGGCTGAGACGATGGGGCCTTCTAGATATACAATCATGTCGTCTGCAAATAGAGACAATTTGACTTCCTCCTTTCCTATTTGAATACCCTTTATTTCTTTTTCTTCCTGATTGCTCTGGCTAGAACTTCCAGTACTATTTTGAATAGGAGTGGTGAGAGAGGGCATCCTTGTCTAGTGCCAGATTTCAAAGGGAATGCTTCTAGTTTTTGCCCATTCAGTATGATATTGGCTGTTGGTTTGTCGTAGATAGCTTTTATCGTTTTGAGATACGTTCCATCAATACCTAGTTTATTGAGGGTTTTTAGCATAAAGGGCTGTTGAATTTTGTCAAAGGCCGTCTCTGCATCAAGTGAGATAATCATGTGGTTTTTGTCTTTGGTTCTGTTTATGTGGTGAATTATGTTTATTGATTTGCCTATGTTGAACCAGCCTTGCATCCCCAGGATGAATCCTACTTCATCATGGTGGATAAGCTTTTGGATGTGCTGTTGCAGTCAGTTTGCCAGTATTTTATTGAAGATTTTTGCATCTATGTTCATCATGGATATTGGTCTGAAGTTTTCTCTTCTTGCTGAGTCTCTACCGGGTTTTGGTATCAGGATGATGTTGGTCTCATAAAATGATTGGGGAAGGATTCCCCTCTTTCTGGATTGTTTGGAATAGTTTCAGAAGGAATGGTACCAGCTCCTCTTTGTATGTCTGGTAGAATTCGGCTGTGAACCCATCTGGACCTGGGCTTTTTTTGGGTGGTAGGCTCTTAATTGCTGCCTCAACTTCAGACCTTGTTATTGGTCTATTCAGGGTTTCGACTTCTTCCTGGTTTAGGCTTGGGAGGATGCAAGTGTCCAGGAATTTATCCATTTCTTCCACGTTTACTAGTTTATGTGCATAGAGTTGTTTGTAATAATCTCTGATGATGGTTTGAATTTCTGTGGAATCTGTACTGATATCCCCTTTATCATTTTTTATTGCATCTATTTGATTATTTTCTCTTTTCTTTTTGATTAATCTGGCTAGTGGTCTGTCTATTTTGTTGACCTTTTCGAAAAACCAGCTCCTGGATTTATAGATTTTTTGAAGGGTTTTTTGTGTCTCTATCTCCTTCAGTTCTGCTCTCATCTTAGTTATTTCTTGTCTTCTGCTAGCTTTTAAGTTTTTCTGATCTCGCTCCTCTAGCTCTTTCAATTTTGACGACAGGGTGTCAATTTTAGATCTGTCCTTGCTTCTCATGTGGGCATTTATTGCTATGTATTTTCCTCTAGAGACTGCTTTAAATGTGTCCCAGAGATTCTGGTATGTTGTGTCTTCGTTCTTGTTGGTTTCCAAGAACATCTTTATTTCTGCCTTCATTTCATTGTTTATCCAGTCAACATTCAAGAGCCAGTTGTTCAGTTTCCATGAAGCTGTGCAGTTCTGAGTTAGTTTCTGAATTCTGAGTTCTAACTTGATTGCACTGTGGTCTGAGAGACTGTTTGTTATGATTTCCGTTCTTTTGCATTTGCTGAGGAGTGATTTACTTCCAATTATGTGGTCAATTTTAGAGTAGGTGCGATGTGGTGCTGAGAAGAATGTATATTCTGTGGATTTGGGGTGGAGAGTTCTGTAAATGTCTATTAGGTTTGCTTGGTCCAGGTCTGAGTTCAAGTCCTGGATATCCTTGTTAATTTTCTGTCTCGTTGATCTGTCTAATATTGACGATGGGGTGTTCAAGTCTCCCACTATTATTGTGTGGGAGTCTAAGTCTCTTTGTAAGTCATTAAGAACTTGCCTTATGTATCTGGGTGCTCCTGTATTGGGTGCGTATATATTTAGGATCGTTAGCTCTTCTTGTTGCATTGATCCTTTTACCATTATGTAATGTCCTTCTTTGTCTCTTTTGATCTTTGTTGGTTTAAAGTCTATTTTATCAGAGATGAGAATTGCAACTCCTGCTTTTATTTGCTCTCCATTTGCTCAATAAATCTTCCTCCATCCCTTTATTTTGAGCCTTTGTGTATCTTTGCATGGGAGATGGGTTTCCTGGATACAGCACACCGACGGGTTTTGGCTTTTTATCCAGTTTGCCAGTCTATGTCTTTTGATTGGGGCATTTAGCCCATTTACATTTAGCATTAATATTGTTATGCGTGAATTTGATCCTGCCATTTTGATGCTAGCTGGCTGTTTTGCCCGTTAGTTGATGCAGTTTCTTCATTGTGTTGCTGCTCTTTGCCATTTGGTATGTTTTTAGAGTGGCTGGTACTGGTTGTTCCTTTCTATGTTTAGCGCCTCTTTCAGGAGCTCTTGTAAAGCAGGCCTGGTGGTGATGAAATCTCTGAGTACTTGCTTGTTCGCAAAGGATTTTATTTTACCTTCACTTACGTATGAAGCTTAGTTTGGCTGGATATGAAATTCTGGGTTGAAAGTTCTTTTCTTTAGGGATGTTGAATATTGGCCCCCACTCTCTTCTGGCTTATAGGGTATCTGCTGTGAGTCTGATGGGCTTCCCTTTGTGGGTAACCCAACCTTTCTCTCTGGCTGCCCTTAGCATTTTCTCCTTCATTTCAACCCTGGTGAATCTGACGATTATGTGCCTTGGGGTTGCTCTTCTTGAGGAATATCTTTGTGGTGTTCTCCGTATTTCCTAGACTCAAATATTGGCCTGCCTTGCTAGGTTGGGGAAGTTCTCCTGGATAATATCCTGAAGAGTATTTTCCAGCTTGGATTCATTCTCTCTGTCACATTCAGGTACACCTATCAAACGTAGATTAGGTCTTTTCACATAGTCCCATATTTCTTGGAGACTTTGTTCATTCCTTTTTACCCTTTTTTCTCTACTCTTGCCTTCTCGCTTTAGTTCATTGAGTTGATCTTCGACCTCTGATATCCTTTCTTCTGCTTGGTCGATTCGGCTGTTGAAACTTGTGTATGCTTCATGAAGTTCTCGTGTCGTGTTTTTCAGCTCCATCAATTCACTTATATTCCTCTCTAAGTTGGTTATTCTCGTTAGCATTTCGTCAAATCTTTTTTCAAGGTTCTTAGTTTCTTTGCATTGGGTTAGAACATGTTCTTTTAGCTCACAGAAGTTTCTTATTACCCACCTTCTGAAGCCTGATTCTGTCATTTCATCACACTCATTGTCCATCCAGCCTTGTTGCCTTGCTGGTGAGGAGTTGTGATCCCTTGTAGGAGGAGAGGCATTCTGGTTTCTGGTGTTTTCCTCCTTTTGCCCTGGTTTCTTCCCATCTTTGTGGATTTATCTACGTGTGGTCTTTGTGGCTGGTGATTTTCAGATGGGGTCTCTGAGTGGACGTCCAGTTTGTTGATGATGAAGTTATTTATTTCTGTTTCTTAGTTTTCCTTCTAACAGTCTGTCCCCCTCTGCTGTAGGACTGCTGGGGTCCTGCTTGCCTGGGGGATCACCTGCAGCAGCTGCAGAACAGTAAGGCTGGCTGCCAGTTTCTTCTTCTACTCTCTTCGCCCCAGAAGGATACCTGCCAGATGTCAGTAGGAGCTCTCCTTTATGGGGCGACTCGTTGGATATACGGGAGTTAGGGGAGCTGCTTGAGGAGACAGTCTGTCCTTTATAGGAGCTCAAGTGCTGAGCTGTGAGCTCCGTTGTTCATTCAGAGCTGTTGGGCAGGTACGTTTAAGTCTGCTGCAGCAGAACTCATAAACGCCTTTTGTTCCCCAGGTGCCAGGGAGTTAGGGCTTTATTTATGAGTTTCCCTTGTGCTGCTACCTTTTTCTCAGGGCTGCCTTGCCCAGCGAGGAGGCGGCCTAGTCACTGTCTGCCTGCAGAGGCTTTGCTGAGCTGCTGTGGGCTCTGCCCAGCTGCCGTGTGAACTTCCCTACAGTCTTGTTTATACCGGTGCAGTTAGAACTGCCTCGGCAATGGCGGGCTGCCTCAGCAATGGGAAACTACCTCTGTAGTGGTGGATTGCCTCAGTAATTGTGGACACCGCTCCCCTACAGAGCTGGACCGTCCCGGGTTCAGCTGTGCTTGCTGTGAAACTCTCCATCCAGATCATTTCCAGTTGCTGTTTTTTGTGGGGGGTGGGACCAGCCGAGCCTGATCACCTGGGTCACTGCCTCAGAGCCTTTTCTTTTTTTTTAGTTGAATGGCCGACTGTCTCCCAGGTGTTCCAGTCGCCTGTTGAAAAGGTGCTGGGGTCTGTGTGATTACCCGTGCGGTGACCCACTGCACTGGCAAAAAAAAACAGCAACTGGAAATGATCTGGATGGAGAGTTTCACAGCAAGTACAGCTGAACCCGGGACGGTCCAGCTCTGTAGGGGGAGCGGTGTCCACAATTACTGAGGCAATCCACCACTGCAGAGGTAGTTTCCCATTGCAGAGGCAGCCCGCCATTGCCGAGGCAGTTCTAACTGCACCGGTATAAACAAGACTGTAGGGAAGTTCACACGGCAGCTGGGCAGAGCCCACAGCAGCTCAGCAAAGCCTCTGCAGGCAGACAGTGACTAGGCCGCCTCCTCGCTGGGCAAGGCAGCCCTGAGAAAAAGGTAGCAGCACAAGGGAAACTCATAAATAAAGCCCTAACTCCCTGGCACCTGGGGAACAAAAGGCGTTTATGAGTTCTGCTGCAGCAGACTTAAACGTACCTGCCCAACAGCTCTGAATGAACAACGGAGCTCACAGCTCAGCACTTGAGCTCCTATAAAGGACAGACTGTCTCCTCAAGCAGCTCCCCTGACCCCCGTATATCCAACGAGTCGCCCCATAAAGGAGAGCTCCTACTGACATCTGGCAGGTATCCTTCTGGGGCGAAGAGAGTAGAAGAAGAAACTGGCAGCCAGCCTTACTGTTCTGCAGCTGCTGCAGGTGATCCCCCAGGCAAGCAGGACCCCAGCAGTCCTACAGCAGAGGGGGACAGACTGTTAGAAGAAAAAACTAAGAAACAGAAATAAATAACTTCATCATCAACAAACTGGACGTCCACTCAGAGACCCCATCTGAAAATCACCAGCCACAAAGACCACACGTAGATAAATCCACAAAGATGGGAAGAAACCAGGGCAAAAAGGAGGAAAACACCAGAAACCAGAATGCCTCTCCTCCTACAAGGGATCACAACTCCTCACCAGCAAGGCAACAAGGCTGGATGGACAATGAGTGTGATGAAATGACAGAATCAGGCTTCAGAAGGTGGGTAATAAGAAACTTCTGTGAGCTAAAAGAACATGTTCTAACCCAATGCAAAGAAACTAAGAACCTTGAAAAAAGATTTGACGAAATGCTAACGAGAATAACCAACTTAGAGAGGAATATAAGTGAATTGATGGAGCTGAAAAACACGACACGAGAACTTCATGAAGCATACACAAGTCTCAACAGCCGAATCGACCAAGCAGAAGAAAGGATATCAGAGGTCGAAGATCAACTCAATGAACTAAAGCGAGAAGGCAAGAGTAGAGAAAAAAGGGTAAAAAGGAATGAACAAAGTCTCCAAGAAATATGGGACTATGTGAAAAGACCTAATCTACGTTTGATAGGTGTACCTGAATGTGACAGAGAGAATGAATCCAAGCTGGAAAATACTCTTCAGGATATTATCCAGGAGAACTTCCCCAACCTAGCAAGGCAGGCCAATATTTAAGTCTAGGAAATACGGAGAACACCACAAAGATATTCCTCAAGAAGAGCAACCCCAAGGCACATAATCGTCAGATTCACCAGGGTTGAAATGAAGGAGAAAATGCTAAGGGCAGCCAGAGAGAAAGGTCGGGTTACCCACAAAGGGAAGCCCATCAGACTCACAGCAGATACCCTATAAGCCAGAAGAGAGTGGGGGCCAATATTCAACATCCCTAAAGAAAAGAACTTTCAACCCAGAATTTCATATCCAGCCAAACTAAGCTTCATACGTAAGTGAAGGTAAAATAAAATCCTTTGCGAACAAGCAAGTACTCAGAGATTTCATCACCACCAGGCCTGCTTTACAAGAGCTCCTGAAAGAGGCGCTAAACATAGAAAGGAACAACCAGTACCAGCCACTCTAAAAACATACCAAATGGCAAAGAGCAGCAACACAATGAAGAAACTGCATCAACTAACGGGCAAAACAGCCAGCTAGCATCAAAATGGCAGGATCAAATTCACGCATAACAATATTAATGCTAAATGTAAATGGGCTAAATGCCCCAATCAAAAGACATAGACTGGCAAACTGGATAAAAAGCCAAAACCCGTCGGTGTGCTGTATCCAGGAAACCCATCTCCCATGCAAAGATACACAAAGGCTCAAAATAAAGGGATGGAGGAAGATTTATTGAGCAAATGGAGAGCAAATAAAAGCAGGAGTTGCAATTCTCATCTCTGATAAAATAGACTTTAAACCAACAAAGATCAAAAGAGACAAAGAAGGACATTACATAATGGTAAAAGGATCAATGCAACAAGAAGAGCTAACGATCCTAAATACATACGCACCCAATACAGGAGCACCCAGATACATAAGGCAAGTTCTTAATGACTTACAAAGAGACTTAGACTCCCACACAATAATAGTGGGAGACTTGAACACCCCATCGTCAATATTAGACAGATCAACGAGACAGAAAATTAACAAGGATATCCAGGACTTGAACTCAGACCTGGACCAAGCAAACCTAATAGACATTTACAGAACTCTCCACCCCAAATCCACAGAATATACATTCTTCTCAGCACCACATCGCACCTACTCTAAAATTGACCACATAATTGGAAGTAAATCACTCCTCAGCAAATGCAAAAGAACGGAAATCATAACAAACAGTCTCTCAGACCACAGTGCAATCAAGTTAGAACTCAGAATTCAGAAACTAACTCAGAACTGCACAGCTTCATGGAAACTGAACAACTGGCTCTTGAATGTTGACTGGATAAACAATGAAATGAAGGCAGAAATAAAGATGTTCTTGGAAACCAACAAGAACGAAGACACAACATGCCAGAATCTCTGGGACACATTTAAAGCAGTCTCTAGAGGAAAATACATAGCAATAAATGCCCACATGAGAAGCAAGGACAGATCTAAAATTGACACCCTATCGTCAAAATTGAAAGAGCTAGAGGAGCGAGATCAGAAAAACTTAAAAGCTAGCAGAAGACAAGAAATAACTAAGATGAGAGCAGAACTGAAGGAGATAGAGACACAAAAAACCCTTCAAAAAATCTATAAATCCAGGAGCTGGTTTTTCGAAAAGGTCAACAAAATAGACAGACCACTAGCCAGATTAATCAAAAAGAAAAGAGAAAATAATCAAATAGATGCAATAAAAAATGATAAAGGGGATATCAGTACAGATTCCACAGAAATTCAAACCATCATCAGAGATTATTACAAACAACTCTATGCACATAAACTAGTAAACGTGGAAGAAATGGATAAATTCCTGGACACTTGCATCCTCCCAAGCCTAAACCAGGAAGAAGTCGAAACCCTGAATAGACCAATAACAAGGTCTGAAGTTGAGGCAGCAATTAAGAGCCTACCACCCAAAAAAAGCCCAGGTCCAGATGGGTTCACAGCCGAATTCTACCAGACATACAAAGAGGAGCTGGTACCATTCCTTCTGAAACTATTCCAAACAATCCAGAAAGAGGGAATCCTTCCCCAATCATTTTATGAGACCAACATCATCCTGATACCAAAACCCGGCAGAGACTCAGCAAGAAGAGAAAACTTCAGGCCAATATCCATGATGAACATAGATGCAAAAATCTTCAATAAAATACTGGCAAACTGACTGCAACAGCACATCAAAAAGCTTATCCACCATGATGAAGTAGGATTCATCCTGGGGATGCAAGGCTGGTTCAACATACGCAAATCAATAAACATAATTCACCACATAAACAGAACCAAAGACAAAAACCACATGATTATCTCACTTGATGCAGAGACGGCCTTTGACAAAATTCAACAGCCCTTTATGCTAAAAACCCTCAATAAACTAGGTATTGATGGAACGTATCTCAAAACGATAAAAGCTATCTACAACAAACCAACAGCCAATATCATACTGAATGGGCAAAAACTAGAAGCATTCCCTTTGAAATCTGGCACTAGACAAGGATGCCCTCTCTCACCACTCCTATTCAAAATAGTACTGGAAGTTCTAGCCAGAGCAATCAGGAAGAAAAAGAAATAAAGGGTATTCAAATAGGAAAGGAGGAAGTCAAATTGTCTCTATTTGCAGACGACATGATTGTATATCTAGAAGGCCCCATCGTCTCAGCCCAAAATCTCCTGAAACTGATACGCAACTTCAGCAAAGTCTCAGGATACAAAATCAATGTGCAAAAATCACAAGCATTCCTATATACCAATAACTGACTTAAAGACAGCCAAATCAAGAACCAGCTGCCATTCACAATTGCTACAAAGAGAATAAAATACCCAGGAATACAACTAACAAGGAATGTAAAGGACCTCTTCAAGGAGAACTACAAACCGCTGCTCAACGAAATAAGAGAGGACACAAACAAATGGAGAAACATTCCATGTTCATGGCTAGGAAGAATCCATATCGTGAAAATGGCCATACTGCCCAAAGTAATTTACAGATTCAACGCTATCCCTATCAAGCTACCAATGACCTTCTTTGCAGAACTGGAAAAACCACCTTAAACTTCATATGGAACCAAAAGAGAGCCCACATAGCCAAGTCAATTCTAAACGAAAAGAACAAAGCTGGAGGCATCACACTACTGGACTTCAAACTATACTACAAGGCTACAGCAATCAAAACAGCATGGTACTGGTACCAAAACAGAGATATAGACCAATGGAACAGAACAGAGGCCTCCGAGGCAACACAACACATCTACAACCATCTGATCTTTGACAAACCTGACAAAAACAAGCAATGTGGAAAGGAGTCCCCTGTTTAATAAATGGTGTTGGGAAAACTGGCTAGCCATGTGCAGAAAGCAGAAACTGGAGCCCTTCCTGACACCTTACACTCCAGATGGATTAAAGACTTAAACATAAGACCTAACACCATAAAAACCTTAGAAGAAAATCTAGGCAAAACCATTCAGGACATAGGCGTAGGCAAACACTTCATGACCAAAACACAAAAAGCATTGGCAACAAAAGCCAAAATAGACAAATGGGACCTAATCAAACTCCACAGCTTCTGCACGGCAAAAGAAACAGTCATTAGAGTCAATCGGCAACCAACAGAATGGGAAAAAATTTTTGCAGTCTACCCATCTGACAAAGGGCTGATATCCAGAATCTACAAAGAACTAAAACAGATTTACAAGAAAAAAAAACAAGCCCATTCAAAAGTGGGCGAAGGATATGAACAGACACTTTACAAAAGACGACATACATGAAGCCAATAAGCATATGCAAAAATGCTCATCATCACTGGTCATTAGAGAAATGCAAATCAAAACTACATTGAGATACCATCTCACACCAGTTAGAATGGCGATCATTAAAAAATCTGGAGACAACAGATGCTGGAGAGGATGTGGAGAAATAGGAACACTTTTACGCTGTTGGTGGGAGTGTAAATCTGTTCAACCATTGTGGAAGACAGTGTGGCGATTCCTCAAGGACCTAGAAATAGAAATTCCATTTGACCCAGCAATCCCATTACTGGGTATATATCCAAAGGATTATAAATCGTTCTACTATAAGGACACATGGACACGAATGTTCATTGCAGCACAGTTTACAATAGCAAAGACCTGGAACCAACCCAAATGCCCATCGATGATAGACTGGACAGGGAAAATCTGGCACATATACACCATGGAAGATTATGCAGCCATCAAAAACGATGAGTTCGTGTCCTTTGTAGGGACATGTATCAGCCTGGAAACCATCATTCTCAGCAAACTGACGCAAGAACAGAAAATCAAACACCACATGTTCTCACTCATATGTGGGTGTTGAACAATGAGAACACATGGACGCAGGGAGGGGAGCATCACACACTGGGGTCTGTCGGGGGGAAAAGGTGTGGGACAGCACGGGGTGGGGAGTTGGGGAGAGATAGCATGGGGAGAAATGCCACATATAGGTGATGGGGAGGAAGGCAGGAAATCACACTGCTATGTGTGTACGTAGGCAACAATCTTGCATGTTCTTCACATGTACCCCGAAACCTAAAATGCAATAAAAAATTTATATATATATATATATATATATATATAAAATAAATAAAATTTAAAAAAAAGAGTATGTTTCTGAGTTTAACTAGCATTATATACAAGCTTATTTAAATGTTTAGATCTTCATCTTACTCAAACGAGACAGAAGAGCAAAGATGGGGGGTAGAATTGGGGTGTTTAATCCCTTCATGCCTTATCCTGGCCTCTGTTGGTGTGTAAAAGAGTGAGTCCCAGAAAGGAGTAGAGACCTCCTCCATCCTCTTCTGAAACTGGCTTTATTTGCTTTCTCTTCCCAGATGCTAAAGCAGCAGCTCCAGCGTGTCCCTGTAGAAGGGACTTCACAGTGGCTATCAGGAGGCTGAAGTGCTTAGAAGCTGCTGTTGCACAGCTAGCCCATGGGGTGTACTTGAGTCATTTGTTTGGGGTGAATTGGGGCAGAGAAGCAAAAGAATATGAAGGAATTAAAGGGGCTAAGACCACCTCTTAGAACAGCTACCTCAGATATCCTGCTGGCTGAGGGATAATGGGTCAAGTCACCCATCCTCAGGGACTTCTATTCTCAGTGTGTTGCACTCAGTGGGGTTCAATCTGCATTTGGGGAAGAAATGGCAGCTTCTATGAGCAAAGAGGTCCTATTTCTCCTGTTCACCATGCAGCAGTTTCAGAATGTACGTGCAGATGACCTCTGTGCTTCCCGAAACTCTGTTGCTTTGAGAGCCATCAGGGAGAAAAAGTGGTTTTAGATACAATATACCATGTTATTGGCCAAAAGAAAGGCCAGGAGAGACGTGGTTTAGAGAACTGAGTTCAACAGACACGGGAGCAGAGAAATATCTTAGATTCTGGAACCAAAAGATGAAAAAGATGCACAGAGGAACTCATGGCCTCCAGTAAAGGCCCATCAGAAATTTCTTCAGTGCTGAATCCCAAGTCTAATGTGTTTGTCAAATAACTGGGTATTGCTGAATATTGTACATGTTTAGCCAAACCTCCATGAGGCTGAGAAGTCCTCCGATGACTGCCTCATGGAAATCAGAGTAGTGGCCTGGAAAGATGGAGTTGAGGGCTACTTGCTGGCCCCAGGACTGGTCTCTTCCCACCAGCTCACCTTCCATCATTCCTCTCCAAGGCTATTTTCCAAACTCTTAATTCCTTTAAATGTTTCCACTGTACTCCATCTCTGTAAGAAGCCCTCCTTAATCACTGTACTTGCTATGCCTCTGGCCTTCCCTATATTTGTATTTTTTCTTCCTAGAGACAAACTGTGCAGTGATTCCAAGCAGAATTTTGTTGAGAGTAAATTATGTGCTAAGAAATTAATCACTTGCAAAGAGTGAGTTTGAAAGGATGCCTTAATATATGGCAG
The DNA here is from genome assembly GCA_036589455.1 of Ateles fusciceps. Classification (NCBI taxonomy): domain Eukaryota; kingdom Metazoa; phylum Chordata; class Mammalia; order Primates; family Atelidae; genus Ateles; species Ateles fusciceps. The sequence goes on along the minus strand of JAZHEH010002554.1, from coordinate 11,951,192 downwards.
GCTCTATACTAGGAACTTTATACAAATCATTCCCTTTGAGCCTCCCAACAATTCTGCATAATAATTAGTGCCTTTTATAAATATCAGAAAACTGAGGGTCCTAAAAATAACTTCTCTCATACAGAACAGATAACAAAAGTTTGTTGCATGTCTTGTATGTGCCAGGCAAACTGCTCGAAAAAGACGAATATAGACTCAGTCCTCCAAAGTGTAGGGACTATCAGGGATACAGACAAGTAAACAAAATAGTCCATTCTACAGGAAATAAGAGTGTGTGGTGAGGGGAGAGATCTACGGTAAAGAGACACATGAAGGAGCCTCTAATTCATTAGAGAAAGGGATCCCAAAACTGAGAGAGGGCAGAAGTTCCAGGGACACCAAGGAGAGAGAGTGGAAATGTCAAAAGAGGAAAGGGGAAAGAAAAGAAAGAACTTTCCAGGCAAAAGAAGTCTCAGGTACAAAGATCTGCAGGCTTGAAGGCAGTGAAAGGACAATGTGGCTTAGCTACACCTGCTTCCAGAAAAGTCCACAATTAGCTCACAGTGATACAAAAGCTGGGACAAGAAGGCACAGTCAAAGAGAGGAACTTTTAAGAAAAAATAAAAACAGGGATGGAGGTTTGAAATGGAGTCATGAATGAGACTTCAAAACTGCATACCAATCATGGTATGTATGCTTGTTAGCAGAGAGTCACCAATTTGACTCTGAGCTTTCTAGAAATCACTTCTGGGAGGAAAAGGTAGTTTCTCCAGATGAGACTTCCTTAGGAAAATGGCAACCATTGGTCCAGAGAGGCCTACAGGACCTTACTAAGCAGGCAGGGATACTCTCCGCTGGAAAAGCATCCTGACAATGTCCACACAATGGGATGTCCTGGGCATCACCCCAAAGCAACTTTCATAACAACAGTTGAGCCAGGGGCCATGCAACATTATCCAGGGGGCCCCACTCTGGAGCCACAAGGGTCAATCCCAGGGAAGACCTTAAAACAGCAAAAGAACAGAAGAATAATTTATCCTTCAAATAAGTGTCCCTAGGATAGCCTCTTGCTGCCAAGTGTAGAGATATTAGTTAGAAGTAAGTTACAAACTGCATTTCCTTACAAATACTTGGAATTCAGTTCTTTTATGCTGCCAGTTCACTGTAGATCTTAACATACTATCAAGCTGAAGGTTGAGTATGCCTCAGTGAAAAAGCATCTTCTACCTCTCATCTCTCCTGTCTTTCTTCAAGACCTACCCCAATGCCATCCTCTCTACAGAAGCTTTGTAGTTTTCCAAAACCAGAATTACTTCTCCATGCTTCAATCTCTCAGCATGTGTGACCCTTTTTTTTTCTTTTTCTTTTTTTTTATTATATATATATATATTTTATTGCATTTTAGGTTTGGGGGTACATGTGAAGAACATGCAAGATTGTTGTGTAGGGGAGAAATGCCAGATACAGGTGATGGGGGAGGAAGGCAGCAATTCACACTGCCATGTGTGACCCTTTTAAATGCCCATAGCACATTCAGTTTGGTGCCATGCATCTGCAGATCTTACCTCCCCTAATGTGCCCATCACAATGCCATCTTCATAAGCAAACTCAATAAAACCTGATCCAATAAAAGCAACACCCTCCAAATACTGACACTGAAAATTCCTCATTCTTCAAATCACTACTTTTTTTTTTTTTTTTTCTGGGACGGAGTCTCACTGTCATCCAGGCTGGAGTTCAGTGGTGCAATCACAGCTACTGCAACCTCAAACTCCTGGGCTCAAGCAATCCTCCTGCCTCAGCCTCCCAAAGTGCTGGGATGACAGGCATGAGCCACTGCACCCAGCCAATCACTACCCTTTTAGCAAGCACGTGGATGCATTCATTCATTCATTCAGAAGATGCACTCGGTCTGTGATTTTTTTTGTGTGCAGTGGTTTGTCTGGCATGTTGAGCTTCCTTAGTCTGCGTGAGACCTTTTGTGACCTACCCATCTACAATGGGAGGTCATGGGTAAGGGTCATATCCTTTGAGGAAATGTAAGAGTAGATGGGATGAGGAATTGGAAACAAAATGTAATGCAGGAAACAGCCTTGACCTCTGACCCTGACACACAGACTGAGTGGATTAGAGATCCTTATAGGCAACTGGGCTTGATGTTGTCATAAAATACAAAGGCTAGCATTCACTGGACCCTTGATACGTCATAGGAACTGTGCTAGGCTTCTTAAAACATTTTAATAGTCATTAATTATATCATTTAACCATGATAATAACTTTTGCATTATTATGAGAGTTTATAGATACAGGGCATTAAGAGGTTAGCAAAATACTAGAGGTATCACCGTCAGTAATTTGCAGAACAAGAATTTGACCTCAAATGCATTTGACTTCAAAGCCCAGTTGGGAGACTTAAAATATGTCACTTAACTCCTTAGTCACATAAGCCTCAATTTCATCATCCAGAAAGAGAGGCAAAAAATAGTGTTTAAAGAATTCTTTTGAAGACAAAATGAGGAAATACACATAAAGCATTTAGTACAATACAAGGCAAAAAGTAGGTACACAATGAAATTGTGTTATTGATATTAGGAAGCTCTATTTCAAAAAGGAAATTTGTATGCATTCAAAGTGAGCCATTTTAGCCAAAAATGGATCCAAATTCACCAACATCTTAGAGGGTATATTAGTTTGCTAGGGCTATCATAACAAAATACCACAGACTCAGTGGCTTAAACAAAAGACACTTATTTTCTCACAATTCTGGAGGCTGAAAGTCCAAGATCAAGGTGTCAGCAGGGCTGGTTTCTTCTGAGGCCTCTCTCCTTGGCTTGTAGATGGCCACCTTCTCCTTGTGCCTTCATGTGGCCTTCCCTTTGTGCTGTGTCTGTGTTCAAATTTCTTTTATAAAAACACCAGTCGTATTGGACTGCAATCCACCCTAGTAACCTCATTTAACTTGATTACCTCTTAAAAGACCCTGTCTCAAAATACCATCACGTTCTAAGGTACTAGAGGTTAGGCTTCAACATATGAATTTTGGGGCTATGCAACTCATTGAGGATCTCAATCAAACTTTTCTAGAAATATTTTAGTGTTTTAATTTTTTTTTTGATTGAAGGCATGTAGAACCTGGCTTTGAGAGGAAAGCCCATTTTAGAGCCTTCAGAAGACAAATTATTCAAGTGATTGCTTATTTTAAAATGACATTAATAGGAACTATGGTGGCTTTGGTGCGCTTATTTTTATTTTGGAATCTCCAAAGTTCATACTTCCCTAGAGCTGCAGACTATTCACTTTATGAACATCGTGACTGAAAAGCATCTTGGCCAGGATCCTTCTTTGCCAGAGGCTAGGACTAGAATGGAGAAAAGTATAAGCAGCAGAGAGGGGCTCAATGGAGGTGGGTATATTTTTGCCTGGGGGACACTTCTACTTTTTAAGTTTGGAAATAAGAGCAAGGTCACAGGTATACTGATAGACACATAGTAGGTGTATTAAATTAAAACTATGCCAGGGCTGGGTGCAGTGGTTATGCCTGTAATCCCAGTACTTTGGGAGACAAAGACAGGTGGATCACTTGAGGTTAGGAGTTCAAGGCCAATCTGGTCAACATAGTGAAACCATGTCTCTATTAAAAATACAAATAATAATAATAATAATAACCAGGTGTGGTGGCGCATGCCTGTAATCCCAGCTACTCAGGAGGCTGCAGGAACACCAAATCATTCCCTTTGAGCCTCCCAACAAGGAAGTGGAGGCTGCAGTGAGTCTAGATCGTGCTGCTGCATTCCAGCCTGGGTGACAAAGCAAGACTCCGTCTCAAAAAAATAAAATAAATACATTACAAACTATGCCCCTGTAACAAAGCACAATGGTAAAGTACATTCTCTTTCTGAGTTTGAGTGACTACATTGATGACCCCAATTAATAGCACCCTGTATCTGTGCCCTTGCCTTATAACTTTATAGTTTTACCTACTCTGAACAGCTCAGCCTGTGGCTTGTCCTGTTCAGTATAACATGACAGAAATGGCAGAATTCCTGTTGCAAGCCCAGTAATTCCTGTTTCAAGCTCAAGGGCCCTTAGAGACAAACCACTTGGACCACTCCTGGTTCTATCAATTACTAATTTCATGGCCTTAGGCAAGTGTGTAACCTCTCTAAATGTTAGTTTCTTCTTTGCCAGGAAAATGGGGGATAATAATTCCAAGCCCATAATCATACTGAAAATTAAATAAAATAATACTGGTAAAGTTTCTTATAGGCAGAGGGGCACAATAAGGACTGTGTCTCTCAGCCTGGGCAACAAGCAAGACCCTGTCTCTAATTTTTTTTTTAATAGCTGGACATGGTGGTGCACACCTGTAGTCCCCAGCTACTCAGGAAGTTGAGGCAGGAAGATCTCTTGAGCCCAGGAGTTTGAGGTGGTAGTGAGCTATGATTGCACCACTGCACTCTAGCCTGGGCAACAAAGCAAGATCCTGTCTCTAAAAAAAAAAGAGCTGTCTCCCCGTTCTTTGTTCCTCAGTTGCCACTAACTTTGATTGTCCTGTGAATGCTATTTCTAAGGAGAAGTGTGGCCCAGCTAAGATGAATTAGCTAATTAGCTAAGTGGCTTGCCCTCAAGTGTGCAGTGCAGAGGATGGCCGCCCCCTTGGAGATGAGATACTGCCACCGCCATGGTTATGCATCCAGGCTACCATCTTAACATTTGCTGCCTTTCTCTCTTCCAAGGGTGGAGGCTCCCCCATGATACCCATTTAGGTTTGACCTGGGAAGCTCCTTGTTGCTTAAACAATCCAATCTTCTGACCCCAAACACCCCAGACCAGAACCTCCCTATGAAATGCCATGAGGCCTGTGGTTTCCATGGATCCTGGGCTGAAGTCATGTGGGAAGGGCAGCTCCTCAAGCCCCAATTTGCATGGATGATTTTCATGGGGAGAGATGAAACTTTCAGGAAAGGGCTTCTCGCATAAATGTCTGGGGCCCAGAAAGACGAATAAAGGGAATGTGTGGTCCCTGGTCCTCTTCCCAGCCCTACAGACAAGGTACGAGGACTCATTTCTGGTTTGAACACGTGCGACCTATTAAGAAGTATGCCAGCCTCTGATTGATGGAAAAGTAGAAAGGGAAGACAAGAGGGCCAAGAATGAGCCCCAGAGCACTCTCATACAGAAGGGAGGAAGAGGAGAAGGAGCCCCCATGGGCACTGATGAGGCATAGCCAAAGAATTGGCAGGAAAGCTATGAGGGCCTGGTATCCCCAAAGTCCAATTCATCAGAAGAGATGCCCCTGAGCCATCCTTGGGAGTGGTATCTACCCATTGGCAAGTCAGTGGCCAGGCAGGATTGTCTGGACTAGAGAGTGGCAGCGTCCAGGGGGCCTGGCTTTATTCATAGGTTCATGTGACACTCCTTGGGGATGCCCAAATATACTTCCTGGTACAGGGAAAAGGGGAGTATGAGTGCCATTAAGGGGCAAGAAGTGGCAGAATGAAGACGCTAATGCTAATAGCAGCTGATTTGTCCGGCGAGGCCAAGAGGGGTGATTGTTTGCACGGTCACTGTGGCACTGTTGTGTTTCCACTTCATCTTTGGCCTGCAGGAGGCTTTGGGCCAAATTAACAGCCTACCTTTAGCAGCTGCAGAGGACTGCATAATACACATTGCCAGATGCTAATCTCACCCCTGGAATTTATTGTTTCATTTTCCTAATTTTTTCTTCAAACAAATTTCTTCAATGAATTGTATTCTTTTGTAGTGTGTCTGTGTTTTATAAACTGCTTCAAATCCTTTATCATATGGAAAAGATACTTGATAAATAGATGATAGATAGATCTTTTATATATGTATTCTACACACACACACACACACACACACACACACACACGAGTTCTCCAAGCCCCAGGCCACAGAATAGTGCCAGCCCATGGTTTGTTAGGAACCAGGCAGAACAGCAGGAGGTGAGTGGTGGGCTAGTGTGTGAAGCTTCATCTGTATTTACAGCAGTTCCCCATTGCTCACATTACCGCCTAAGCTCTACCTCCTGTCGGATCAGCAGAGGTGTTATTAATAGATTCTCCTAGGAGCATGAGCCCTATTGTGAACTGCACATTCGAGGGATCTAGGTTGCATGCTCCTTATGAGAATCTAATGCCTGATGATCTGTCACTGTCACCCATCACCCCCAGGTAGTACCATCTGGTTGCAGGAAAACAAACTCAGGGTTCCCAGTGATTCTACATTATGGTGAGTTTTATCATTATGTCATGATATATTACAAAGTAATAATAATAGAAATAAAGTGTATGATAAATGTAATGCGTTTGAATTGCCCCCAAACCATCCTCTCTCCATGCCCCATTCCCTGGAAAAACTGCCTTCCATGAAACTGTTCCCTGGTGTCAAAAAGTAGAATCCCTTTCTCCTACTTTTCTTGGCAAATTCCCATTAAGACTTAAGATGAAATTCATATGTCATCGCTGGTCCCTTTCTCTGCACTATATCTCCTTTTTCTTAGGATGTATCAAGCTAGATGTTATTTTCTGCTTCCATTTCTGTCTCTACCACCAGACTGGAAGCTCCACAAAAGCAAAAACGATTTTGTCATTATGTTTTAACCCCAGAGCTTAGCAGAACATCTAAGGCTGAAGAGCTGATTCAAGTTCACAAAAAAGCACTGAAACAGAGCATCCTGTTTGGGACTCCCTGCTTTCTTATCCTTGCTCGCCTCACCCATCACTTTTGGCTGTTAACACTCTCATGGCATCTTGCTCCCCTGGTAGTATATTTTTCTACAAAAGGGAAATTTATTTTATTTTTTTGAGGCAGCATCTCACTCTGTCGCCCAGGCTGGAGTGCAGTGGTGCAATCTTGGGTCACTGCAACCTCCACCCCACCCCTTGCCCCGGGCTCAAGTGATTCTTCTACCTTATCCTCCCTAGTAGCCTGGATTACAGGTGTCCACCAACACGCCCAGCTAATTTTTTGTAGTTTTAGTAGAAACGGGATTTCACCGTGTTAGCCAGGATGGTCTCAATCTCCTGACCTCGTGATCTGCTCTCCTTGGCCTCCCAAAGTGCTGAGATTACAGGCATAAGTCACCATGCCCAGCAGGAAAATCGACTTTTAAACAGAAGGAAAGATTCATAAGATGAACACTTTCTTCATGACCACCCACCAGCTCCCCCATGCTGCAGAGAAAGTTGCCAAGTAGTAGGGTAATGGGAAAGTGAACATTTCTTTAGTGCATTTAACACCTGCTTGAAAAGCAAGAAGCCCTTGCCCAAGCTATTCCTTCATATCAAACCTTCATATAGCATTCTTGCATTTGTTAGTCATATGGCATTTTGCAGTTTACTGTGAGGTTTAACCTAAGCTCTTCTCAATAGATGAGAAAGCAAATGAAAGCAGAAATCTGAAGCCAAGAGGGGTCTAAAGTCAAGTCACTGGCATAGTGTTAAGGAATTGTTGGCCGAAGAGTGCAAGTGGTGTCAGAACATCTGATCTTTGTCAAAACGTGTCAAATTCATGGCCCATTGCATCCCAAGGCAATCTGCATAGATGAGTTCCTGCTTTCCTTGATCTGAAGTTCTTGTAGGAAGCTAACATATCATCCTGTAATAAATGCAATGAGAGGAATGCTTATGGGAGCCTGACCCAGACTTGAGGGATCAAAGAGACTATGGCAATTGAGATCTGAAGGCCTAGAAGGGTTGGCCTAGGAGTGTGGACAAATGTGTGTGTGTGTGTGTGTGTGGTGTGTGTGTGTGTGTGTGTGTGTGTGTGTGTTGGCAGGAGATTAGAATGGGCCTGACCATAAAGGGCCTTGGGAACCATGTTAGTTTATTCATTCAACAAATATTTATTGTCCTCACATAATGCACTGTGATTGAAATATAATATAGGCTGGGTGCAGGGGCCTTTGAGGGGGGCCTGACTTAATCACATGAACCCTTTAATTCTGGGTAGAGAAGCCAGAGACAGAAGTTACTCATGAAAGGGATTTGATGCAAGGGAGAGTCTGTATGGCTGGCTTTGAAGATGAGTGACCTGAAAACAGCATGTAGGAGTTGAGAATGGTCCCCCCAATGGCAGCCAACAAGGAAACAGGACCTCTGTCCTATACCCGCAAGGAATTCAACTCTGTCAACAATTTCCTTAAGCTTGGAATAGAACTTCAAGCTTCAGATGAGAACACAGTCTGGGCTACAGGTTGACGGTCTTGTGATATCCTGAGCAGAGAATCCAGGCACACCATGTCCATATTTCTCACCTATGGCACTATGAGCTAATAAATGGTATTGTGGGAAGCTGCTAGATTTGCAATAAATTGTTACACGGCAATCAAAAGCCTATATATGACATTTCACCACAGATTCAGATTTGACCAATATTTGGGCATGTCCTCATAGGTTAGAGATGTTCATATGCCAAATTTTTAAATTTTCCCTTTCCTCCTTCATGGACGATGCTACTCTTAGCTGACATCGCCAGCATACACCTTCTCCACTGTGAAGCAGTTGTGCTCACTGGATAGTATTCTCAAAATTCCCAGCTGAAACCCATCAGCAATTCCATCCCACCTGCTATGGTGGTTGATATAGAGAATCTATAACTGAGGCCTAAGATAAACTGTGTGTGGTATCTGCCAAGCCAAAAAATTGGTTTAGGCATGAGCACGTGATGTAAGTCAGTCCAGTCAGGATGAAGAAATGTCCACCTTCCCATTACTCTACCAGTAATTTTGGCCAGTGATTGGAGAAGACAAGTTCTCTATGTGGTCTGCCTCTGGGAGGCCTGGAACAACTGCCACCATCTTTCTCCCCCGGAAAAAAGCAGATGAAGAAGGCAGAAACCAGAGACTTAGAAATGCATCTGGAACCCTGATCAAACCATGCCTGAAGCCTGTGCCACTTATGAACTTTTTAGTCGCCACGAGCTAATCATTCCCTTCAGTATTTAAACTGTTTTGACTGGGTTTTCAGTTATTTGCAAATAAAGTCGTCCTAATTGATACATTATTATTTTTATTAGATAGATGAAAAACTGAAACATAGGGATTATTTGCTAGCAGGTAGAAAGCTAGTAAGTGGCAGAGTTGGGATTCAGAATCGAATCCTTTAGCTACAAGTTTATTGCTTGTTGTTACACAAGTTGCTGCACCTAATTTACCTTTGTCCCATCCTACTGGTAGATATGCTTTGCTCCAGAGGAAAAAAAAAATCACTCTAACCCTAGGGGTCCCCCCTTCTAGTCACTGCTAGAAAGGGATCCCCGGCTTTACAATCTACATATTTTTACATCTCAACTTCTGGCACCACACTATTTTCCCAACCACAATTTAAATCCAATAATGTTACCAGAAAGGGGCCTTGATCTAGATCCCGAGAGAGGTTCCTTAGATCTTGCACAAGAAAGATTTCCAGGCTAGTCCATAAAGTGTAAGTAAGTTCATTGGGAAACTAAAGGAGTAAAGAATGGCTACTTCATAGGCAGGCAGCCCCAAGGGCTGCTAACTGGCTGTTTTTATGGGTATTTCATGATCATATGCAAAACAAGGGGTGGATTATTCATGGGTTTTCTGGGAAAGGGGCGGGCAATTCCTGGAACTGAGGGTTCCTCCCTTTTAGACTATATAGGGTAATTTTCGGATGTTTCCATGGCATTTGTAAACTGTCATGGCACTGGTGAAAGTGTCTTGCAGCATGCTATTGCATTATAATTAGTGTATAATGAGCAGTGAGGATGACCAGAGGTCACTTTCATTTCTATCTTGGTTTTGGTAGGTTTTGGCTGGGTTCTTTACCTCATCCTGTTTTATTAGCAGGGTCTTTTCTTTACCTCATCCCGTTTTATCAGCAGGGTATTTATGACCTGTATATTATGATGACCTCCTATCTCATTCTATGACTAAGAATAAGAATTCCTGAGAATGCCACCTAGTAGGGCTTAGCCTTATTTTGCCCAGTCCCTATTCAAGATGAGTTTGCTCTGGTTGGAACACCTCTGACAATGTCAGCATATCTCTAAAGAGAACTTTGTTTCTACTCACTGCTTTTTCTCCAAAAGGTCATAACGCAAAGTGCTATGGGAATAGCACAGACCTTTCCAGTTAGGGGGGAGAATGGGGGCTCAGGACAGCACAGCAAGTGAGGAAATGCTCCCCAAACACCCAGGGGGAATAGTCTCCGGAGAAACCCTCAGGAGGTGGGCAATGAGTAAACAAAAAGAAAAAACTCAGACATAAATGAGAAGTAGCCCCCCTCTTTGCAAGAAAATATCCCATTCATCAATGTCCAGACACCCCATCCCCCCTCCTACAGGGCTGGCATCTGAAACAAAATCAAGTAACCAAATACAAGTTCCTTCCTGTCAGTAGAAGCAATATTATTAGCAAATTAGCAAACACATCCATCAGTGGTAAAAGAAAAGCAATGGATTTGGAGTTTTGCAAAAACAGGAAAAAGGCTAGAACTAACAGCAGAAAAGTGATACACCCCTTAGAGAGCCTGACGTTTCTTCCATAGAGATTATGGTCTCAGCCAGCTTTACACCCCCACTCCTGCTTCCTTACTCAGAAAGAGGGGACCTCGCCCTCTTTCCAGACACTGGAATGGTTTCCCTCTGTTCCTTGCTTTCAGGGGTTGAGCTAAGGAGTTATTTCTTTGCTTGCACAATGGCTGGCCAAAGCCAGGAGACCCCTGGCCCTGGGGGAAGTCTGTTGGAGACATCTCCTTTGAAGTCAGGGAGCAAGGGTTGACCTGCTGATTTTTTCTTCTGGCATTCCTCCTCCCTGGCAATGAATGGATATGCAGCCAAGGAAGGGCCTTCAAGTGGCTAAGATAGCAGGAAGGGATTGTACAGTTCCCTGCTTTTGGAAAAGTGGATGGGATAAGAACAGTGACAGCAGAGACTGAACAAGGAATGGCCTCACGCTGTCCCTGAGCTATGAAGCAGCTGGTGGACCTGGAAAAGGAGTTTGATCTCCCCCTCTCCTCCCCTCCCTTCCCCTCCCCTCCCCTCTCTTTTTCTTTCTTCTTCCCTTCCTCTCCCCTTCCCCCTCCTCCTTCCTTCCTCTCTTTCTTTCCTTTCTTCTCATTCTTTCTCTCTTTTCTCTCCCTCCCCTCCCCCTCCCTTTTCCTTCCTTCCTTTCCTTCTCTCTCCCTCCCTCCCCCCCTCTCTCCCTTGTCTTTCTTTTCTTTTTCTTCCTTCCTTCCTTCTTCCCTCCCTTCCTCCCTCTCTCCCTTTTCTTTCTCCTTCCTTCCTTCCCCCTTCCCTCCTTCCTTCCTTCCCCCCTTCCCCTCCTTCCTTCCCCTCCTTTCTTTCTTTCTTTTTCTTTCTTTCTCTTCCTTCCTTCCTTCCTTGTATTAAATCTGGTACAAGCTACAAGCACTATCAAAAAAAAAAAAAAAGCACATTTTCTGAGGATTCACACACACATTGGGGGCTCAAGTACCCTTTGCTTTAAGAAAACTCACCATGCCCTGGAGTCAGACACACCTGGCACCCTTCTCCACAAAGTGCAGCTAAGGGCATGAACCTGGCACTTTGCATGAGGCTGGTAAAGGTTGCTTTGAACTACCCAAGGGGGGGTTTAAATCATGGGATGGATCACAGCCTCTTTCTGACATCTGGAATTTTAATGAGCTTGGATCAGGCCAGCAGAGCTAGAGAGCATGCTTTAGGGCTCACAGAAAAGTTTTTTAATAAGCATCTCTGTCAATTTTCCAAGCATTCAGTAGGCACTCAATAAATATGTTTAAAAATTAGCTTGTCTTTTGAAGAGCAGATTCCTTTAGCAATGCCCATTGCTAAATGCCTTCACTTCTAGGGATTTGGGCAATGTACTAAAACTTCCTCCCTCCTTCTACTCAATCATCTTATTTTTGCCTCGTATAAAGCCCAGCTTAACTTTCAGAGAAGCACATGACTATCAGATGCTGAATGGCCCCCTTCGCTTGCGGGGGCACTGACACAGGTAGAGTACAGCCAGGCATGCACACATCTCCAGCTGGGTTCACTTGCCTTTCTGGAATTCCATTAAGTCCCAGGGAGCAAGCAGAGAGCCTGATATAACTTGCCCTGATCCAATCCCGATCCACCATGTGAGGAGGAGAGAAGGCAAAGACTCACAAGACCCCATCTTCTCCCACCTTCAAGCATTCCTTGAGTAATATCCTACACCTCCAAAGTCAGCCCTCTCTTCCAATTCTCTGCTGCATCCCCCAGACACTGACTGCCCCTTTTCTTGGGGCCATGAACTGTTTCTGTAACAGGAGCACTCAGAAGGAGGCTCTGCTTGGTTCCCCTTTAATTAACTTCCTTTCTGCTCAGAACAGGCTCTTCCCTACCCTGTCACCCAACTCAATACCCCATCCAGGAGTTTCTCTTCCTTATGGGGATTAGGAGAGTGTATGGGGGAGCCTGTTTTCTAATGGTGGCCTTGGGCATCCAGAAGTAGAGAGAATGTATAAGGGGCAGGTGCAGAAAGAGCTCAAGCACCTTCCCCACTTCTGTCCTTGTACAGGATGGGCCCTTCATCCCTGGTTCAAGATGTGTCCTCCAGAGTGCAGTGTGCATGACTCATTTCCTGAGTCTCAGTCAAGAGAGCTCTTTTCCCTGCTTCCTTGACAGGCTGGGGACTCTGGGGACTTTTCAGTTTCTTCCCTGGTATAGGGATTACCACATTAAGAATTTCACCTGTTCCAACAGCAAGTAGTTTATGATGATACAAAGCTTAGAGAGATTCGAGAACAACAGAGGCTGAAAATAACTCTGGAAGATTCCTCCCTCAATGTCTGCATTTGATAGATGAGGACACTGAGGTCCAGGGGAATGAGGAAAGAAAATGCATTTGCTCCATTTGACATCATCATCCACCTTACATTCAAGTGCCTTTCAACTCTAGGCTCAGTTGCTGCATCTAGGTAAATTATTATATTTTTTATTATTGTAGAGATGGGTCTCACTACATTGTCCAGACTGGTCTCGAACTCTTGGGCTCAAGCGATACTCCTGCTTCAGCCTCCCAAAGTGCTGGGATAAACAGAATTGAGCCACCATGCCCAGCCAGCAGTTCTTTCCGTTTTAGAAATGTCCACATTAAGCAAGTTTGCTGGAATGACTGAGGGTATAGATAGAACAATGCAAAAAGTTACCTAGCACAGACAGAAGCCTGGCTTGGAAGGAGGCAAGACTCCTGTGTCTCTATCACAGATACAATGTGGTAGACAAAAGCTGATCACAACTGGGATAATGTTAACAAGGACAGCCTGTTAAGCTAATTCCCCTTCCACACACTGCATCTCCAGTGGAGTTTACCAATCCTGAGCAGTCACTGTGGACGTAGATACTTTTCAAATGGAAACGATAACTCTTAACATGTGAGCAGGAAATCAATGAGCAGGGAAACTGATCCATTTCAACAAGGACGATGCCCCTGGCTGTGGCCTTTTGGGAGTTCATAAAATCTCTGGATAAATAAAACTAGTTCGAATGTACCAGTTAAGTATTAAAAACAAGCTTTAAAAAACACTTTTGATTTAGCTAATAGAACAGTGCTATCAAGAACACAGAAGGCTCCGAGGCGCTCTCTCCTTTCAAAGATGGCGGCCGCCATCACCACGACCACCCAATCACCAAGCACGGCACTTTCCTCTTTGCTCCACACAGACAGTCCATCTGTTTCTTCTCACACCCACAAATGTTTACCTGGCTCCAGAACTTTCAAATAATTTCTCATTTTGGTCTGCAGCTTCCCTGGTGGTCTCTAGTCCAATGTAAATCACCAGAAGTGCAAGGGAAGTTGTATCTCACTGTTTGTCTGTCCCATCAGGACTCAGTTTGGGGTAGTCAGGCTTCTCCACAGGAGGATGTGGGCACTGGATTCGCTGGGGTCAGTCTGCAGCTTCCATCCTTCTCTCTTAATAAGGCAACCCTAAGGTTTTCATTAATAGTGACTCTTACAAATGAGGGGCTTCAAATGTAATCTGGAGGAGAAAATGTGGTCTAGAGGCAGGGTGAGGAGAGCTGTGGGGTACCCCAATGCCAGTCACTTCATTCATCAAATATCAACACTGATTTCATGCCTGCCTGTACCTGGTATTATGTCCACAAGTACATGAGTAAGACAATGTCCCTGTTTTCTAAGAGCTTGAAAGCTAGTGGAGAAGACAGAGAGACAAGCACATATTTGTAGCATATGATAATGGTTATACTAAAGGATGAACAAAACTTGATAGCGACCCAGAGTAAAGACCTCTTGTCTGTTCTGGGTGAGAGGGAGTTTCTGAAGGTGTGACACTTACCCCCAGAAGGAAAATAGGTTAACGGGCAGAGGAGATGAGAATGTGGATACAGCAGGGTCTGGGGCATTCCGAGGCTGGGAAACAGCACATGTAAACCCACAGGAGCTCAACCTGGCATCCTAACAAGTGTGAGCCCTGAATCCTCTCACCTTCAGGTCTTCAGATTTTCCTCTAGACAACGGTTCTTCCTCCAAGCCACCCTCTCTGATTACCCTCACCCCACCTCTCAGGAGTCCCTTCCTAATCACAGTCCCCCTTTCCTGCCTTTTTGCTGGTCTGCATTCTCTGCTTATTGGAAGCTCTATGAAGCGAAATCAATGTTGGTTGTGTTCACAGTTTTAGCTCAAGGCACACTGGCATGTAGGATGTGGTAGGTAGTAATCTCTTAAGAAATCATTTCTGTAGGATTAAATCAAAATTTCTACCAGAATTGTATTGCATACGTTTTCTGTACATTGCATATTATGGTGTTTGCTTGTGTACATATGCATACAAGCAAGAAAAAAATTCTACAATGTGCTCAAGGAATTAGTTAATTTTAACTAACATTGTTAGGAGTTAGTAATTGCAAACCAAATTATCCAGCATTTGCAATTCCCATTATGTGAGATCTAGTCGGAAAAACAGGAGGCCTTGAGACTTAAGGTCTATCTCTGTCACTAAGAAGTTCTGTGACCTCAGATAAAGTGCCTCACTTCTCTGGGACTAATTTTCCTCCTCTGCAAAATAAGGGGATTTCAGAATTGTGTTTAACACTTATTCTCATCCTTATCTACGACTCTTATTTCCAGAAGCCTAAAGCAAAACCTGCCTCCAGAATTTAATGCAGCTGAAATTATATTCAACCACCAACTCCCTTGAAATCTTCTCTTTGAAACACCTCCTGAAACATAAGCTTTCTTTTTGCCTTCCAAATAAAAGCTTCTGATTGGGTCCAATTCTCTATGAGAACACAGGACTTGGGCTCAAGGAATCACAATGACGTGGCATGGGTGAGGACGTGGAGAGTACAGAACTGGTAGAGCTTATTTACTTAATTAGCTGAGAACAGAGGGACATCTGTGACTGTATCCTTCTGTTCCTGGGACCTTTAGGAACCACAAAAGCATGGCACATGCTGAGCTGGAGGACGTAACCTACCAGCAAGCTCTGGACTGAAGCACAGTCTGTTAATTTCACTGTTGCTCAAGGAGTTCAGGTATATTTAAAATAAAACAAACAAACAAACACAAACAAACACGTTTGTATAATCACACAGTATCTTTTCCAACTTATTGGGGAAATTGTAGTTGTGTGTTCTAAAACTATAGAAATGACTTCTTTAGCTATAGAGCCTACTGATGTTTTAAATTAGAACCAGATTCAAAAGATGAAAATTACTAGTTGAATGGAAGGCATTGACCTCCCAGTGAAATGAAGGTGCCAGCTACATTCAGGGTTTTTGAAACTGTGAGATTCAAATGGGGTGTCTCCTGAGTACGGGATGAAGGTTAAAATCTGTCACCATCATGACTTGAAACTAACAAGAATCCAGGAAAAACTGGGTATTTCCCGTCTTTCTCCCCTAAAAAATTACACACCAAAAACAGATGTAAATGTGTTGCTAATGAGGCTAGAGCCTTTTCTAAATATTAGTCAAGGATTTAGAATATCTCTCCGAAAGGAAGACCTTCGTTTAGAAGGCAAAATGAAAGATGTTTTAATCTTAGAAACTGAAGCATATCTGTTATGAGAAGTAATATTACTATAGAAGTTGTAATAACTGGCTAGGAATACTGGAAATGGAGAGAGAAATTATCAGCATGCATTGGTGTCTCCAGTGCTGATGAGAGCCAAGCACCTGCCCATTCTGGTCTGCCTTCCCTCTAGGGAGAATGGGTATATCAAGCAATCATAACTTGAAGGTCTAATTTCTTTATTAAACTCTATACCCACTAGTCAGTATTCTTACATTGATTTGGCTTCTTAAGTACATTTCCATATGGAAAGAGAATATGCAAACCTGCCAACAAGAGCCTTTCAGGACATCCTTTGGAGATCTAGTTTTAAATAAAAATTGACAATTTGCTATTTTTGTTTCTGTAACTGGTTGTAGGGAGAAGGCCTGGAAATTATCACCAGACCAACTCAAAATTACAATGTTTCCCAGAGCTTATATACCTTCTAAGCTATATGTGTATGTGTAAGTGTGCATTCATCTAAAGACATAACTGATTAACTTCTTTTAATCTATATCTAAGGTCTGAGTCCTGAGGACCTTCCTTTGGAGCCTCAGTAAATTTACTTATCTAAATGGGTCTAGGTGCTGGGGTGATTACCCTTATCTTGTCTCCTGCTAAATCGCGAAGGTTTGAAGAGTTCCTTCAGATCCCCAATAAACTTGTGTGTGGAGACCTGGGGAGTTTCTTCAGACCCCACATAAAACTTGTTTAACCCTAAATCGGTCCTGTTAAGAATTCCTTCATTATTTTGTCATGCTCATGCTTTAAGGCCCAGGAAAGTGCAAGGCAAAACTCTCGATGGGCTTTTGTTATATCTCAGCCTTTGTACCAGGGCACTCACTTTTAACCACGCAGTACTGAAACGGTTGTTAGTGAGACCTGGTCTGCCACACCCGGAGAAACTGACAATAGTTTCTGAACCTTGTAGCAATGCCCCTAGGAAGCAGGCATCTTGGGAAGCTGACCTTGACATATTTCCTTACTTCAGTCCCAAACTTTCTGCGCCCATGGGATGAACTAGGTTTGGCAGGATGCACATCCCAATGCATTTCCTCTGAAAGATTTTCTAGAACATTATCCAAAGGAAAGATTGAGAAAGAAACAAATATTTATGGACAGGGAAGACAATACACATGGTGCTCTTTTTGAGTTATAGATTTGGTAATTTGCAAGGAGAGGATCAAGCCGCAACAATTACCATGGAAAGTATTCAACAGATATTTATTTATGCAGTGCCCACCATGTGCAAGGTACTGTGAGGGATGTGAAAGGAAAATAAATCTTGGGACCCCCAAATCACTGACCTAAAGGGAAAACTTAAACTGGGAACTGCTCAGGGTAAACCTGCCACCTGTTCTATTCATAGTCACCCCTCTTCCATTCAAAGTCATCCCTCTTCCATTCAAAGTCACCCCTCTTCCATTCAAAATCACCCCTCTGTTCACTGAGATAGGTGCATATCTGATTGCCTTTCTTGGAAAGGCTAATCAGAAATTCAAAATAATGCAACTGTTTGTGTCTCACCTATCTGTTACAAGAAGCTCCCTCTGACTTTGAGTCTTCCTGCCTTTGCTTCAAGTTGTCCCTCCTTTCCAGACCAAACCAATGTACTTCTTACATATACTGACTGATGTCTCATATCTCCCTAAAACGTATAAAACCAAGCTGTGTGCCGACCACCTTGGGCACATGTCGTCAGGACTTCCTGCAACTGTGTCACTAGCACATCCTCAACCTTGGCAAAATAAACTTTCCAAATTAACTGAGACCTGTCTCAAATTTTGAGGATTCACAGGGATATAGAGCTGAAACAGACACAGGTTTGCTTCCAGGAAGTTTTAAGCTAGAAAAGGAGAGAAGATTACTTGTGTAATAGAAAGCAGAAATTGATATGCACTATAAAAGATATAATTGAAATGCCAATAGTTCAGAGAAGGAAATATTACTTATTTTAACAAGCGATATGTATCAGGTATGGTTCTAAGCACTTAATATGTATTATATCATTGAATCCTCCTAACAACCTATGAGATAGGTAATACTTTTGTCCTCATTTTACAGGTGGGGAAACTAAGGCACAGCTACAGTAAGAAACATAGCCAAAGTCCCATGGCTAGAAGTGGCAGAGCTGGGATGTGAACCGTGTCAGTCTGGTTCAGAATCCTTGCTCTCTGCCACTACCTGCTGTCTTGCAACTGGCAGCTGGAGGGACCCAAGGAAGCTTTCAGGAAAGTGGAAACATTTACACAGAATCTTGAAGAGGGTGGGTGGCATTTGGATAAGCAGACATGGAAGGAAGCACATTCCGGGCAAAGTAAACAGTGTGAAGGAAGGCAGGGAATCTAGCATGCTTAGAATTATTGTTTCCTAGTAGGCCAACAATAGTTCTATAGCCTTAGCACAAGTTCAAGTTCAGAAAAAAACTTGTCAAAATAAAGAGCCTGAATAAAAGGTGAAGTATGAGGGCCAAACAATGGATGAGAATCTAGCCTTTTGAACTTCAATTTTCACAATTTCCATTGATTCTCTCTATCCTAATCTTTAGCTGAGTAATTGACTCAAAAAGAAGGCATGACTTTGATAGGAGCAAACCTATATTAGAGCCATTCAAATCGTATCCTGACATGGCATGAACCCAAAGGCAGGGCTAACCATTGCCCCAGAATCTCAGAGTTTGCTATTTCCTCATCTCCGGGGAGGGGTGAACAGACCACATTTATTTTTATATATCCTACAGCAGAGAAGGCAATACTGGGAAACCAGAGGTCATGTTCCTTTCTTAAGAAAAGTCAACCCTATTTCAAAAGTAAGATCTTTTCCAGTGTTACGAGGGCATCTTATTAGGCTTTAAAATCAACTGAATCACAATGGTTGCACTCTTCATGAGCAATGAGATTACTTGCTGTGTATTAATTAGCACTGAGTACTGAGGCTGAAGAAGAAACTGTTAAAGGAAAATGTATGTTATTACCTTTGAACGCTGGTTTGCTTCATTTCTACCTCCTGAATTGGGATCATAATTAAAAACCATGAAGACTGAAGAACAGGTAGGTGACCCCTCAAAAGTGGACTCAGGACAAATGAATAAGGATGCTAAGTTTCCAGACACAGACCCTTGCCTTCTAGAGCAATGTGGGTACAGCAGTAGCTGCTGCTGTTTCTGCTTCTTCTCCTCCTCCTCCTTCTCCTCCTTTCTTCTTCTTCTTCCTTTTCTTCTTCCCTCCTCCTCCTCCCTTTCTTCTTCCCCTTCTCCTTCTTCTTCTCTCTTCTTCTCTCTTCTTCTTCTTCTCTCTCTTTCTTCTTTTTTGAGATGGAGTCTTGCTCTGTCACCCAGGCTGGAGTGCAGTGGCAGGATCTCAGCTCACCGCAACCCCCACCTCCTGGGTTCAAGCGATCCTTCTGCTGTAGTCTCCCAAGTAGCTGAAATTATAGGTGCATACCACCATGCCCAGCTAATCTTTGTATTTTCAGTAGAAATGGCATTTTGCCATGTTGGCCAGGCTGATCTCAAACTCCTGACTTCAAGTGATCCACCCACCTCAGCCTCCCAAAGTGTTGGGATTACAGGCGTGAGCCACTGTGCCCTGCTTGCTGTAGCTTCCTTTGACGCATGCACCAGCCTCCGTCTCATGGCTCCAGATTCTTGCAGAAGGTATGGAAGGTGCATGGGCATGATGCCAGTAGATCACATTTGACTGAATGTGGTCCACATGTCAGACTCTCAGGTTTACCATCCCCATCCCTAGAGCCTGCCTGATGAGAGGAGAAGCCTGTGAGCTTTGGCTCCAAATAGACCTTGGTGCAAATCCCAGCTCTGCCACATCCTTGCCGTGCAGCCTACAGGAGGCGACTTAATGACTTCACTTGGGTGAATCTCAGTTTGCTCACATGGAAAGTGGAGATTACAACATTTTATTTAAGAGGCGATTTGAAAAAATCAAATGAGAAAGTCTGATACATAACAGATGTTCAAACTCTTAACTCCCTTGCCTTTCTTCTCTGACTCGATAAAGTCGCCACATTCTTAGAACACCATGCATTCAGGGCACACGTTATAATTGCTTCTTATGTCATTCAACAAGAGGCAAAACCTTGAAAATCAGAGACTCAACCCTTGCAAAGTAGAAAATAAGCAGAACTAAGCCCTAAAAGTGAAGTAAAATTGGAGGCTGTTGGAGGCTTTGATGGGAAATACCAGTAAGAGAAAAGCACCAAGCTGTAGTTGTTAGCATTTTACTCATTTTTCTTTTCCTGCATCTATTCACATAGATATATTTACATAATAGAGATTAAATTATACATAAAATATTATCACTTTAAAATTTTAGTTAATATATCCTTAATATTTTTTCATGTTAGTCATTATAATATGTATTAAAATGGAAAACAACTGCTTTTCCGTTATAAAAAGCAGTGCATTCAAAAATAAAAACATGTATAATAAATTCAAGTAAAAATCATGTCATCAATTCATACTTGACAAAGGTGATAGTCCAAATGAAAAAATAGAAAATGTTTTCATTTAATGGTGTTAGAGCAATTGGTTATTGATTTGGGAATTTTTTTTCAGTTAAATTTTCATTTCACACCATAAACACAGAAATAATAGATGAATTATAGTGTTAAACATGAAAAGCAAAACTCTAACAACCATTAGAAGAACACACAGAGACATATTCTCCTGATCTTGAGAAAGAGGAGGTTTTAAATATGTAAGAAAATACCAATAATCAAAATATTGTTAAAAATCTTATAAACCATTAACTCAAAGATAAATAACCAAAGAAGAAAATGGATGAAGCTTATGAATATGAATCTTCCAGAAGAAATGTCTAAAAAACATAGGTAAAAGTGATCAACTTTGTCAGTTAGCAGAGAAATGCAGATTAAAACAACATAAAGATATATTGCCTTCCCTGTCAAACCAGCAAAATGTTAGAACATTAGTAATATGATTCTATGTTGACAAGAAGGTAGAGAAATGGCTTTCTCACCTAAGATTAGCGGAGAAGTAAGTTAGTGTCACCTTTGTGAAAGACAGTTTGGCAGAAACTATTAATACTTAGAATGAATGCACTATTTTACCTGGCAATTCCATTTCAAAACATTCATTCAGAGAATATGCACATTTACAAAAGGAACCAAAGAAGGTGTGCAGTGGTGCACCATGGCTTGCAACTGCAGAAGACTGGATGCTGACTAAATGCCCATAAGACAAGCCAAAATGCATCTATTTGGTAACACATGCATATTAACGATGATCATGCAGCAGCTAAAAAGGACAGGAAAGTCATATGTACTGATACAGAAAGAACTTCAATATTGCTGAATGAAAAAAGCAAATTGCAGAATAATATATATGGACTAGTCTCACGTAGTTTAAAGAATACATACAACTAAAACTAACTGTCTATATGTGTCTTAAAAGACTGGAAGGACACAAATAAAACTGAAAAGGATAGTTATCTCTGGGGAGGAGGACAGGATTTGGTGGGGTGCAGAAGAGAAAATGAAAAAAATAATCTGTATTTCAGTATATATAAATGGAAAATAACTGCTTTTCCATTATAAAAAATAAAACACACACATATATATCTGTTTTATATATTGTGTGTGTGTGTGTGTGTGTGTATATGTGTGTGTGTATACAAATATACATATATATATGTTTTGTATACACATATATATATGTTTTGTATATACTCCCAGGCTGGAGTGCAGTGGCGAGATCTTGACTCACTGCAACCTCCGCCTCCCAGGTTCAAGCAACTCTCCTGCCTCAGCCTCCCAAGTAGCTGGGATTATAGGTGCGCACCACCATACCTGGCTAATTTTTGTATTTTTTAGTAAGATGGAGTTGCACCATGTTGCCCAGGCTGGTCTTGAACTCCTGACCTCAGGTGATCTGCCCACCTTGGCCTCCCAAAGTGCTGGAATTATAGGCGTGAGCCACTGTGCCCGGCCTTGTCCAACTATATTGACTAACATTTTCAGAGCAATGTTTAAGAAAGTCAGGGTGCCTGGGACATTGTTTTACTCCCAGTTTGGGAGGGCATGTGTCTCATGCCTCACCAGTCCTATGACTTGATTTCTCATTGCCACATTGAACATACAGGGTGTGATGGCACATACAACGCAGTGGCACTGTGCACATGATACTGAAGGGCCTCCTTCCATGCAGTAAACCACCCTGTGGGTGGGGAAGGGGGAGCTGTTCTAAATGCCTCAAACTTTGGCAGAGAACTGGGATTTTTCACTCTCGGAACTAGAGCCTCATATCCATAGTGCTCCAGGTAGTTTCTTTTTGCTTTTTGGGCAAGTGATGAGAATATAACTTAAGCTGTATGTAGACACTGCCTGTCTTGAAGCCTGAAATGCCACAATTTGAGCTCTACGCCTTTTTGTTCTTTGAGTGTCCTCTAGAAAAGATAACACTTTTAGCCCTTTGGTTTTCAGGGATTCCCTGCCAGTAGCCCTGGAGGTGAGAGGAGGTCAGCAAAGGGACTTGCCGGGTGTCCGAGTGGGGGAGAAGATTGCTGTAAGGAGTCCAATCCAAACCTCACTCATTTCACAATTTACCAGAAGCTCCTCTCCTCTCCCCCAAGGCCCTAGAACATTATCAAACCTTGGTGAAGAAAGCCCACACCTTTGATTGTCTGCTGGGTAACTTGATGAAATTGCAGTCCTTGGTGCCAGAAAAGTCTGGCCAGTTTGCCACAGGTGTGAGCCTGGAGGTCTTCAGCTCTGTAGTGTAGATTCTAAAATCCATTTCACAAGAAAGGCATGAATACAGTTCAAAAACATGCAGAAGACTCCTAACCTAGTGCTAGAGAAATGTTTATTGACTTGTCCTCCCCTTATATCCTCACGTTGTGGCCGTGGAGATTCTTGGGTGAATCAGGGTCACCGTGGTCCCGTGTATATGTGTAATTTGCTCCCTTGGAGGTACCAGAATTTCATACTGCGTCTGGTAGGCTGGAAGCAGCCGATGGTAATTTCTATAATAATAAAGGAGTATTAAGAAACACCTGCTGTACAGCAAGTACAGCTGAACCTGGGAAGGTCCAGCTCTGTGGGGAAGGGGCGTTTGCCAAAGGAATACTAAGAAACAGAAAAAACTTTACTACCAACAAGCTGGACGTCCACTCAGAGACCTAATCTGAAAGACAGCAATTACATAGACAACAGGTGGATAAATCCACAAAGATGGGAAGAAACCAGCGCAAAAAGGCTGAAAACACCCGAAATCAGAATGCCTCTCCTCCTACAGAGGATTGCAGTTCCTCATCACCAAGGGAACAAGGCCTGATGGAGAATGAATGTGAGGAATTGATAGAATCAGGCTTCAGAAGGTGGATAATAAGAAAACTTCTGTGAGCTAAAAGAACATGTTCTAACCCAATGCAAAGAAACTAAGAATGTTGAAAAAAGGTTTGACGAAATGCTAACGAGAATAGACAATTTAAAGAGGAATATAAGTGAACTAATGGAGCTGAAAAACACAATAGGAGAACTTCGCAAAGTATGCACAAATTTTAACAGTCGAATTGATCAAGCAGAAGAAAGGATTTCAGAGGTCAAAGACCAACTTAACAAAATAAAACCAGAAGACAAGATTAGAGAAAAAAGGGTAAAAAGGAATGAGCAAAGTCTCCAAGAAATATGGGACTATGTGAAAAGACCTAATCTACGTTTGATAGGTGTACCTGAATGTGATGAAGAGAATGAATTCAAGCTGGAAAATACTCTTCAGG
Organism: Ateles fusciceps; assembly: GCA_036589455.1. Lineage (NCBI taxonomy): Eukaryota > Metazoa > Chordata > Mammalia > Primates > Atelidae > Ateles > Ateles fusciceps. The sequence goes on along the minus strand of JAZHEH010002554.1, from coordinate 11,927,426 downwards.
AAATTATCCAGGAAAACTTTCCCAACCTAGCAAGGCAGGACAATACTCAACTCCAGGTAATACACAGAACGCCACAAAGATATTCCTCAAAAAGAGCAACCCCAAGGCACATAATCATGAGATTCACCAGGGTTGAAATGAAGGAGAAAATACTAAGGGCAGCCAGAGAGAAAGGTCAGGTTACCCACAAGGGGAAGCCTATCAGACTCACAGCAGATCTCTCAGCAGAAACCCTACAAGCCAGAAGAGAGTGGGGGCCAATATTCAACATCCTTAAAGAAAAGAACTTTCAACCCAGAATTTCATATCCAGCCAAACTGAGCTTCATAAGTGAAGGAAAAATAAATTTTTTCACGAACAAGCAAGTACTCAGAGATTTCATTACCACCAGGCCTGCTTTACAAGAGCTTCTGAAAGAAGCACTATATACAGAAAGGAACAACCAGTATCAGCCATTCCAACAAACCCATCAGTAAGCTGCATCCAGACCCATCCCACATGCAAGGATATACAGAGACTCAAAACAAAGGGATGGAAGAAGATTAGCCAACCAAATGGAGAGGAAAAAAAAAAAAAAGCAGGAATTGCAATTCTCATCTCTGATAAAATAGACTTTAAAGTAACAGAAACCAAAAGAGATAAGAAGGACATTGTATAATGGTAGAGGGATAAATGTAACAGGAAGAGCTAACGATCCTAAGTCTATGTGTACCCAATACAGGAGCACCCAGATACATAGGGCAAGTTCTTGGTGACTTACAAAGAGACTTGGACTCCCACACAGTAATATGGGAGATTTTAACACTACATTGTCAATATTGGACAGATCAATGAGACAGAAGGATAACAAGGATACCTGGTACTTGAACTTAGACCTTGAACAAGTAAACTTAATAAACATTTACAGAACTCTCTACTCCAAATCCACAAAACATACATTTTCTTCAGTAACACATCACATCTATTCTAAAAGTGACCACATGGTTGGAAGTAAATCACTCCCCCAGCAATTGCATAGCATTTCATAGGTTTAAATGAAATATTGGTTGGCTGTTTGTTTATTTTCCTCCCCTATTCTTTCCTGTCTCCATTGTATAACACAATTATTAGTATAAAAGAGCTTTTCAATACCCATTTTTAGACTGCATTCTAGCCTGGGCAATAGAGCAAGATTCCCATTCTCTCTCCCTCTTTTTCTTCTTCTTTTTTCCCTTTCATTCTTTTTTTTCTTCTTTCTCTCTTACTCTCTTTTTTTTTCTTTCAAAAAAAAAAAAAGAAAGAAAGAGTGAAACACCATCTCAAAACAAAACAAAAAACAAAAAAAACTCATTACATTTGATAAGGTACTAGTAAATAACTATTCATTGACACCAATTCCAAAAAAAAAAAAAAAAAAGAAAAGAAAAAAGAAACACCTGCTGTTTTTGGCCTCTTTCACTTCTACCTAACGCAACAGAGACTGTGACCAGCACACTGTGGGCAAATCAAGTCAGTGAGGCAGTGGGAGGACCGTGAATCCCACCATTGGCATTGGGAAGCTTAAGTTGTCTTTTCCTGGAAAGAGCGTAAGGCAGGTGTTTCTTGAGTGCAACTGACCTTGAGTGATGTTCAGCGATGTTTATGAATCCCACCTTCATGTTTCCCTCTTAATTTACCATGCTATCCAGGTTCTGGAGCAGATTCTCTCTCTCTGCCATATTGACCTCAGAGATGAATGGCCAAATGGAAAAAAGTCATATCATGAGTCAAGCAATTGCTGTGTCAGACCTTGGCCACGTCTTGTTTATGATGATGGCGCTCAAATGTCCTAGGAAAGAACAGTCACAGTTGCTGCCTTCCAGGCGATGACATGAAACTCTAGCACCCCCATCTTTCTCTAAGGAACTTGTCTATGAGGGAAGCTACTATTAACTCAAAGACTGAGGTCATTCAGACAGGAGAATCACTAGGGGTACTGAATCAAACAGTAGGATGGCCGTCCCATTTTGGGTCCTAATAATAGAATTGTAGCCCCATGAGGTAGAATGTTCCCCTTGGTGATCTCCTTGTACTGAGGCTGATGTAGCAGAGAAAGGGCTGGAATGAGGTCAGAAGGATGGCCTCAGCGCAGAGGCTCCCATGAGTGGTGACCAGGAGAGGAGACCTCAATCTAGTAACGAGGGTGCAATGAGTGGAGATGATGAGGTTGCAAAGAAGAGAATCATACTGTGCTCTCAGGAGGAGCCATGAGCCACCCCAGGAGCCCAGATATTCTAGAAGAGGACAACTTGTAGGGTTAGGGTCTGGTGTTTCAGTTCACAGGGCAAGAGCCAAAGACATCATACTGAACACCACTCGAGGTCAATTGAACTCAAGAACACCTGCCTTGCACTCCTTCCAGGAAAAGACAACTTAAGCTTCCCAATGCCATCCATAAATTCTCAGTTTCCGAACTTCCCAGTTAAATGAACACCCGTGGAAGTCACTGTTACTGCTTTCTTCTTCCCTAAGTTAAATGTTGGCGGTGGGCTATGTTTGAAGGGGACACAAATCTACAAATTTTGCTTTCACACCAGAAATGATGAACACAAGGGAAGTAAAATCCCCAATCAGCCAAGATATCCTGTGACGATGGGCCATACTTTCCCGATTTGGTTTCTTCAGTAGTTGAGCTCCAGAGTGAGAATCTGCGGGGTCAGTAAGCGTCCCCTCCACCAAGTGACAAAAATGTCAGTGAAAGGGGACCAAGCATATAAATCACAGTGTTCTAAACGTGTCTCAAGGCAGAGGGACCCTGCCACTTACTGTACTTATTTCTATTCCTGCGGCAAAGCCTCCCTTAACAGATACCAGGGTATGGCAGTTCTAACACATGGAGAAAATTGAACACTTTGGAGCACTAGGTACATGTTCCATTGAGAAAAATGACTTTTGCTTTTTACAGAAAGCAGCCACCTCTATGCCTGGAGTGAGAGATGCCCTCAGGGTGGATTGTAAAAACAAAGCTGCAATGGAAGGAAAAACTCACTCCTTTTGAAATAATAAATAGAACACAGAATAAGCTAGCCCTCCTCTACATGCAAACCGTTTTTTCCTATATTTTAGCCAAAAGGCCCTTCTTGCATTTGATCATTTCTCTGCTTTGTCTGAACGCCAGGCCCTGCCAACGCCCCCATGAGCACATCAGAAGAACAGGGAAAGCCAATCTAGCCACAGTGAGTGTGGAGGTTTCTGATTAGGCCAAGTTTTCTCTGCTGCAAATCCGGAATCGCAAACCAGAGAAGTTTAATGTTTAACATTGGCCTCTGGGGTGAAGCAGATTCTGGAGCTGCAGGCAACCAGGAGGCCGAAGAAGGAGGCCAGCCAGCCCACAAAGAGAGACGGATAGGGCAGGGGGGCAGCAGGAGGCAGATCTGACCAGAAGAGAAACCGGTCAGGGTCAACACCCTGGGTTTTCCAGTCCCTGCTTCCAGGTAATTCTTTGACCTGGATTCTGAGAGACACCCTGAACAAATTGACCCTGTTTAGTGCTGAAGTGAATTTGAACTGGGCTTCTGTTGTTTACCACCAAAAGGGTTTCTGCTAAGACAGAGGCCAAGGCCATTCTTTACCTGGGCTGCTCGCTGACACCTGCATCTGCAGCACTGACCTCATCGCCCTTGCTCTTGGTGCTGGCCACCTCCCCCAGCCTCTTCCACCTTATGGGGTTGACGTTCCTCGTATCTGAGTCACCTCTGAGCCTCTGTGACCTGGGAAGGCCTTCTGGCCTCTCTCTTGCCATGAGATTGCAGGTGGCTCATTGCCATGCAAGGATGGTGGGAATACTTAAGACCTCAGAATCATTGAAATGCATCTCACCTGGACAGGACTGTTGTATGGATGAACCCAGCACTTACTCAGCTATCCATGGAAGCTGTTCTTTCACTAGCACATGTTTGGGACTCTCTGTCATCCTCGCCCTTTCTCAGCACTTCAGCCCAACTAAACAAAAGCCTCCCTGTAGGAGGGAAGTCTTGTGACCAGAGAAGTAGGTGGAGGGTTCTGTACCTTCTGGCGGAATCGGGCAATTTACACGGGTGATGGGGCTAAAAGAGACAGAGACTTGGAATGAGGAGTCCTGAATCTCAGAGCTGGCTTTGTCATTTGCTAGACGGATGGCCATGGTCCAGCCATCAGATTCACTGAGCTTTAGTTTCTAGCTCTGTGAACAAAGGGTAGAAATGATCTCCCCCTCTCCCACGTTGGTGAGAGGATTCAAAGTCACAATTTTTAAAAGTGCTTTGTAAGCCACAAACCCCTACTCAAATAGCGTCACTATTAAGGGATATGGTATCAAAATGTTTTCACACTGCACTCAGATGTGCAATATCAATATAACCTCTAATTTTTCTTTTTTTTTTTTTTTGTAGACAAAGTCCCAGGCTGGAGTGCAATGGCGCGATCTTGGCTCACTGCAACCTCCGCATCCTGGGTTCAGACGATTCTCCTGCCTCAGACTCCCAAGTAGCTGGGATTACAGGTGCCTTCCACCATGCCCAGCTAATTTTTATATTTTTAGTAGGGACGAGGTTTCACCATGTTGGTCAGGCTGGTCTCGAACTCCTGACCTCGTGATCTGCCCGCCTTGGCCTCCCAAAGCGCTGGGATTACAGGCGTGAGCCACCATAACTTCTTGTTTTTCATAACTGACCTAGTCTTCCCAGGAGCCCCCACCCCCTCTGGGAAACAAGACCAACAGTGGCCACAGCATTGACTGCAACTGGTCAGGTGAGACTCTAAATGCCTTATATATTTATTTCTCCTGCACGGCAACCTACAAAGTAGGTGCCAATACCATCTCCAATTTAAAGAGCAGAAAGGAAACTCAAACATGGGAGCAAGGAATATGTGAGTCTCTCCTTGCTCCTTTAGTTTCTCTTCAGTTTAAGATTGTCTTTTTCATAAAAACAACTGGAGTTCTGCCCCACTCCATCCTCCTCCCAGACGGCCTCTGGATGGTAGTGGGAGAGCTCCTGTGTCCTTGTGGCTGCAGAGGTGGCCTCTCCTTCTCATGTACCTCTGAGCACCTCTCTGTTCTGGGGGGGGCACTGTAGGGTATGGTCCTCACCATTTGGCAGACTCCGCAGATCTGGGGCAGAACGTTGGCCCAGCACTCCTAAGGCTGACTCAGCCCCCACTGGCTGTAACTGATGCTGAATGTCTGCCTGTGACTGTCCAAAAGCACTACTGCCCTCCAGCCCCAAAAGTCTTCTGTGAAGCTTCCACTGTGACAATACCCAGCATTACCTCACCCAACCAGTCCCTACTGGTCATCCAGCTCCCCACACATAGGGACTCCTGGAATTCTTCCAAGCCACATGGGGGAACTCTGCACAAAGGCACATCCCATCCATTTTACTCTGAAGTAGTCCCCAGAACTGTGTATTGAGCCCCTAGTATGTCCCAGGCTCATGATCAGGGAATAAAACAAAGATCCCTGCCCTAGTGAAGCTGACGATCCAGCAGCTCCATGACAATGAAGGGTGCACACTTCAAGGTGGTCTCCCCACCCCAGAGTCCCAACAAGGAGTAGACCAAAAGCCTCCCTCTTAACCTGGCACCTCTCCTCTCCTGGAGAAGGAATTCTGGGTGTACTGATATTAGACCCACAGTCCTTCCCACATTTGAGAGAGACAGAGGTGTTGGCGTTTCACCTTATCATCCTCTTTGGCAAGAACTGCCTCTGCCCTAAATCCAGTCCCTTCCAGACTGTCTGTTCTCTCCACTGCTCTTTGATAGAGGCACAGCAGGGCTTGGTTCCTAACGTGCTCAAAGGAAATATCTGAGATTTAGAAAAATTTCCTCTCTCTACACAAAGCCTGGCTTTCAAGACGATTGTCCTGATAGACAAAGAAAGTCAACTTTGAGACTCAAAGTCAAGTGGGAAAGTGGGGACTCTCTGCTCCAGGGGTCCTGCCCTGTACTTCCCTGGGTACGTTCAGTCTCAGAGCCCAGTGTTGAAAGTTGAATGTTGACAGAGAACAAAAGATGTCAAGGGGGAAGTGAAAAATGTCAAGGCTACATCAGCAACCTCACCAAATAACCAAGACAGAAAAAAATCAAGTAATAGAGTCTCCTATTCCAATGTATATGCTGAAGGTGGGTTACTTCGTACTGTGTTCCCTGCAACATTCCCTATTGCTTTTTATAACAATGACGTCCAGTGAATCAATCTCTTGTTGAATGAACAAATTATCTATCAGAGAACATGCTCCACATTATTCTTATTCATATATATAGTGTTCCAGCAGCTATATTTATGTATTCTTATATATATAAACATACATATAAATATATTTTTATATGTATATATTTATATGCCTCCTGGTTCTCCTGCACTTTGCCTCCTTCCTTTGCTAATCTCAATCTCTAGCCCTCTAGGAAGATTCTCAGACAATCCCTATATATACTATAATCACTATATATATTATATATGCTATATATACTATATACTATACAGTATGTGTATATATATAGCATATGTAGTGTGTATATATGTAGTGTATATACATACACTATAGTATATATAATATAGTGATTATAGTATATATATATACACTACATATACTATATATACTTCATATGCTATATATGTATATGTATACACTACATATACTATATATACCATATGTAGTATATATGTAGCATATGTGTGTATATATATATACTACATATACTCTACATATATACATACAATATATACTATATACACTATATGTATACACTATATGTAGTGTATATACACTATATGTAGTGTATATATATAGTATATGTAGTATACTATATAGAGTATATATATAGTATATGTATTCCAGCAGCTATATTTTTATATATTTATAAATATATACATTTTTATATGTTTATAAATAAATAAATAAATATATATTTAGCTCCTGCTTATACCAAGCATTAAGGAATATACACACAAACAGTTCTTGCCTGAGGAGGAAGAGAAACAAGCACAAATGAAACAATTACTGATCTATGAATTCAGTGAAGAGAGAGAGGAGTGTGGGGTGGGATTGTTTGAGAATCTTCCTGGAACGGCTGGAGATTGAGATCAGCAAAGGAAAGAGGCAGAGGGCAGGAGAACCAGGAGGCATGAACAGGAAGGCAAGATTGAGCCTTCTCAGGGCTGGGAGAGAAGCCAGGATGACCAGGATGCAGAGAAGAAAGCAGTGGAAAATGAAGCCAGACAGGAGAAGGGACAACTTAAAGATCAAATTGAGGAGTTTGGATTTGAAATGGGTTTTCTTAGGCTAGGCTAGGCTGTGGTAATAGAGTCCCAAATATTTTCAAACACGGTGCAGGTTAATTTCTTGCTGATGTAACTCAAAGTCCAATCTCATTGATGGGTCACTTTCCTCCTCTCAGGAATTCAGGGACCCTGGCACCCTCATTTCCAAAGCTGTCATCTTCTAAGCTGCACTGCTGTCAGCTGATAGCTGGTATTTTTACGTGTTGGTCATTTCACTCACTTTCCAGTTCCTGGGACTCAGTTATCTGCTACATCTGAATACCTGGGAGACCAGGAAGTGTAGGACAGCCATGAGCCCAGGACAAGGAAACAGATCTTTTGTGCCCATGCCCAAAGGAGCTGCAATAGCCATTCTTGACACTCAGTTCATCGCTTTATCATTTTAACAGGACTCGAGAAGGTCTGGGGGAGAGAAATACCCACTGCAGATCGACAGCTAAGAGACCAGGCATGGTGTTTGGAGACCCAAAGCTGTCTGATGACAGAAGAATGCAGAAGAAAAGAGGACTCAGAAAAGAACCATGGAACTGGGGCAGGGGAGATGGACTTGAGGGAATGAGTAAAATTTAATAGTTAATTAACTAAATCCAAAGTGACCGCAGGGTCTATGATGTCAGAGCCTGGAGAGGAGTGGGAACTGTGACAGAAATGCTGGTGGTCAACACTAGGCTGGGACAGTCAGTCTGGGGGAGAAAGAACCATCAGGAGGGGGGACCAAGTGTCTCACAAAAGCAGTAAGAGGGGGACGTCAACAAAATGGATCAATGCCAAATCATCTCAACTTTTCCTTCCTTCCTTCCTTCCTTCCTTCCCTCCCTTCCTTCCTCCTTCCTTCCTTCCCTCCCTCCCTCCCTTCTTCCTTCCTTCCTTCCTTCTCTCTTTCTTTCTTTCTTTTCTAGATGGAGTCTGGCTCTGTTGCCGAGGCTGGAGTGTAGTGCAGTGTCATGATCTCGGCTCACTGCAGCCTCTGCCTTCTGGGTTCAAGCAGTTCTCATGCCTTAGCCTCTCGAGTACCTGGGATTACAGGCATGTATCACCACATCCAGCTAATTTTTGTATTTTTAGTAGAGAGGGGGCTTCACCATGTTGCCAGGCTGGTCTTGAACTCCTGACCTCAAGTGATCTGCCTGCCTCAGCCTCTCAGAGTGCTGGGATTACAGGCATAAGCCACTGCACCTGGCCCATCTCAACTTTCTTACAGGAACTGTGACCGCAACTCCTCGGGACTATGTCTCCCTGTCCTCAGATGATGAATTGAGAAACCACAGGTCCACAGATTTTCAAGGGCTTTACCAGATAAACTAGTGCTATCCTAACTTTCAGATAGGCCCTTGACCATTTTAAACTCAGAGGAACCCATGCTCTGTTTGAAAAAGGTTTCAGAAAAAGAGATGCTCCTTCCACCACAAAGTCTAATACCACTGGCCCAGCTGCAAATTTTAGCCACTTTCCATTAATCCTTTTCAAAAGCAATGGTTCTATAAACCAGCCATGAGGTAATGTGTACAGGATCTCCTACACAGCAGGCCCTCAGTGATGAATATTGATGACATCCAATGAATCTAAATGATCCACAGTTGACTCTTGAACTATACCTAATAAATGACCCTATTAGATGGCAGGTCCTGGACCTGTTGTCCTTCACAAAATCCCTACCACCATCCCTATACACACACAGCCTCTCTCAGAGAGGGCATCCTTCTCCCTGGGTTCCATGACTAATGATTGATTCAGCTGCATGCTTAGCTTCAAAGTCATTTGCTCCTAAAAGCACATCCACCCATTCTTTTCTCCCCCACGTCAGCCTGGGGGGAATGACTCATCTGCTGTTTGCTGTACCCCAACTCTTCCAACCTCCTCAACCTCCAGAGGCTGAGTGGGCTGGAGTAAGGAACAGAAAGGAACTCCCTAGGGGCGATGGAGCCCACAGCCACATCCTGGATGAAGCACTACATGATCTGAGGCACAATGGTGGACCTGTGGGGAGGGTCTAGGAGCAGGAGTGGGCTGTGTAGGGAGGGAGAGCTGGAGAGGAGTGAGGTGAGGTGGGGGATGATAGCTTGCTTAAACCCTGAGTACACGGAAACGTCATGAACGTCCTTCTGTCCCTCCCAGGGCCTCTCCATGACACCCAGAATTTCCTGGTGGGCTCAGTCCATGATTCATGACATGCAGTCCCATGGTGGCATTCACAAAGTAGTATTAAAAGAAGAAAACCAAAGGGAAAGTGTTGTGGGGTTTTTTTGTTTTGTTTTGTTTTGTTTTGTTTTGAGATAGAGTCTTGATCTGTCACCCAGGCTGGAGTGCAGTGGTGTGATCTCGGCTCACCACAACCTCTGCCTCCTGGGTTCAGGCGATTCTCCTGCCTCAGCCTCCCTAGTGGCTGGGATCACAGGCATGTGCCACCATGCCCAGTTAATTTTTAATTTTTTTGTATTTTTAGTAGAGACAGGGTTTCACCATGTTGGCCAGGCTGGTCTTGAACTCCTGACCTCAGGTCATCCGTTCACCTCAACCTCTCAGAGTGCTAGAGCATGAGCCACCATGCCCAGTCAAAAGGGAAAATGTTCTAATGCAGCCCTGCGGGATGACTTGGCTGTAGGGAGTTACATAAAGGTGACTTAGGTGTTACTGTGACATGAGGGACCTAAAGGCTGTCAAAGGCTGTGACCTCCACCCCACGGAGGATGCTCATCGCCTGAGGATGAACCTGCACTCCAGATCAAGATATAAAGGAACAGGGTTGCAACTCACCTGGGCTGGGGATTGCCTGGACTCTTTGGAAAACAAAACTTTCACTTTGTCATGGAGCAGCTCAGGATTCAGCTCAACATACTCAATAATTCAGCACTGTGCCAATACCAGGAACAGTGCTAGAACAGGGATAGCTGGAAGGAAGCGTGAGACCCTCTAGCGACCAGGATCCCTGAGAAGAAGCAAAGTGACTTGCCTAGAACACCAACTGGAAATGCCAGAGCCAGAACAAGAGCACCTATTTCCTGTTTCTCATTCTCATCCACTGCATCCCACCTTCTCCCAGGAAATTGTTTTGCAACACAGGAAACATGTTTGCTTAGGAAATCTCAAAATTAAGGGCAGGAGAGAGAAAACGTCCAGCCACTGTGCTGTGATTTCTGGGCCAGTGAGGGCTGACCATAGCTGTGAGGAGAGTCCAGTGTTCTTGGTCCTGACCCTTTCTTTTGTTACTGGACACAAGTGGACCTGTTTCCATCTCCTACTCAAATTCATTCATAGCCCTAGAATCAGGCAGCCTCCTCCACCTGCTCTTCTCTCAAATGTGAACAACCACTAAGAAATGCAGGAAGAAAAGCTGGCAGATTCATTTCCATAGCCCTTAATCCCTCTGTCCTTCCTGGTATCAATATCACTTCCCCATTCTCCATTGCCTCCCTCCAGTGAGAGGAAACCTGACAAAGCAATGAGTCTACAGTGGAAGAAACTATTAGCATCAGGTGGACATCATTTGGATCCAACTTACATCACTTACTGGCTGTAGGACCATGAGCAACTTATTTAAGGTCTCTGTCCCAGTGTCTTCATTCACAAATGGAAATGGACCATGCCCACCCCTCAGGGGGTTTGTGACAGTTAAGTGAAATAACTAACACGTAAATGGTGCTTAATATGTAAGTGTAGCATGTAAGTGGAACTCAGTAAAGACTCATTCCTTTAATTGACAGCTTATTCCAATCTATCATAGTCTTTTTTTTTTTTTTCTGTTGCTCTGTTTTGTTTTTTAAACCACAGAGCCAGAGCTGGGTCAAGGAAGAAGGAGAAGGAAGAGCATCCTTTAGCCGCCCTCTGACTCTGCCTTTTCGGGTCTCGCTCCTGGCCTCATTCTACACATCACCCCCAGGCGTACCTCCTCTGCACCTCCTTCCTGCTATGCAGTGCAATCCTTCAGGTGAGCCAGCCCAGTCACAATCGCCCTGAGACCCACACCTTTCTCCTGAAATGGAGTGCTCTGGTCAGCTTTCATATCCCCCTTAGCCCTGCTCCTCATCTCTGGGCTGCTTTACCTGCAAAGTCCAATCAAGAAAGGGATGGGGACACTGAGAAGGAGGGGTCTTTACCGGAATCCTGTTCCCATTTCTACCAGCAGCATCCCTTCGGCGAGTTAGCTTTGGGACTAAAGGGGTCCACTCAGTTTCGCTGAGAAACTGGCAGACCCTGTTTTTCAGAGTCATCTGCAGCCATGTCTCTCATCCCACCAGGTCTCCTTGCAAGGCGGCTTTGACTGCCCCACCAGGAGGTGGGGCCTATGTCCCCTCCCTCTGAACCTGGCTGGGCTTGTGACTGTCAGAGAAAGGACATTCTCGTAACCGCCAAGGCCAGGTCATAAAAGGTGCTACCGCTTCTGCCCAGTTGCCTTCTGTTATTATCATCCTCACTGGCCTGGCTTAGGGGAAGTTCAACGTCCAAAGGTCCAAGAAAGGTGGAGGTGGGACAGGGATTAGGACTCAGCCACGCTGTGCCCTGAGTGGGGAAGCAGGGCTGGTTGTGGCTGATTCCTATCCCCCACAACTCAGCTCTTTTCCCCACTGGCACTTTGATCGATCTCCTAGACACCTGACCTACGTCTCTATGGAGTGCAATGCTGAACAGGTGACATGAACCCAGAGGTAAAGGGGAAATGGACCATCTCCCTGGGACAAGGCAGCTGATATAGCTACTGTTGGGGGACAGTCACCCTGCAGGAAGGAGGGCTTGGAGCCAGGTCCTCCTACCTCCACCTTCGCCTCCGAGACTCCTTTTGGTCTCAGAGCATAAAGGGTCCTCTGATCCCGGAATCTTACCTTGAGCACCTCTGCCAAGGAAAGGGGAGAGAAGTTGTCTTTCCATTGTAGGCCAACTTTTATGTCTTAGTAGAGTGCTGGCGCATTTTGACCCAAGGAGGCAGACAGAGGCACAAAGGAGACAGAGACAGACAGACAGACAGACAAAGGGAGGTGGAGACTGCTGAGAGCTCAGAAGACGAGTCCGGCTCAGCAGGGCCTTCAGTTTGCCAGCTCTGTGCTCTGCACCAAGGGTAAAAAGGTGCCCTGTCCTCAGGACACTTGAAATCTAGTGGGGGATTTGGACACCGACATAAACTAAGTCATGCACTAAGGAAGCTGAGCTTGGCAAAGAAAGCAGAAGTCAAGAGCTAGGCCCCACCAACTCTGAGCTCCAGAGAAGGCTGCAAAGACAAAGCTGAGTTCTGAAGGCTCTGTCCAGTGCCTTTCACCCCTAGGCCTTTGCAACTTTAACACAGCATTTATGTCTTAACGTCCTCGCTCTGTGTCAGGCATGTTTCTATGCCCTTGACTTACTTGACTTCATTTAATCAACAAGCCTAGGTGGTCGGTACACATGCCTGTTTGTTTTTGAGACAGGGTCACTTGCCCCAGCTAGAGTGCAGTGGTGTGACATAGCTCACTGCTGTCTTGAATTCCTGGGCTCAAATCATCCTCCCATATCAGCCTCCCAAGCAGCTGGGACTACAGGCACGCACCATCATGGCCAGCTAATTTTGTATTGTCTGTAGAGACGGGATTTTGCTATGTTACCCAGCCTGTTCTCAAACCCCAGGACTCAAGCAGTCCTCCTGCCTCAGCCTCCCAAAGTTCTAGGATTAAAGGAATGAGCCACCATGCCCAGCCAGTGGTTGAAACTCTTATAATGGCCATTCTGCAGATGAGAAGACTGAGTCATAAGGAGGCAGGGCTTGCCAAGGTCACTCTGCTGGAGAAACAGCCAGAATGTGAACTCAGGCTCTTGGGGTCCCTGCTGGTGTCTGTCGCCCAGTTGTCCTTCTGAAGAATGTCATGGGAGGGCAAGACTGAGAGGGTCTTGAACTCATCCACACCTGTCTCCCACACTGACCTGCTCCTTTGGTCCCATAGGTGCTTATGAAAGACAGATGCTTAGGTCCCTCCTTAGAGAGTCAGATTCAGGAGGTCTGATGTGAAGTCCAGAAAGCTAGAATTTTACTGATGGCCCAGATAATTTTTACGGTCAGATATTGACCTGATTCCACCTGATTTCACACTAAATTTTATAAGTGAGGAAAGCAGTGCAGAAGAGTTACAGGAAAGCCCCATGTTACACGCCCAGGTCATGACCCCGGGCCAAGCCAGCCCCAGAGTGGGACCCTGGTTCTCTTGGCCTTCCTCGATAACCTGTCACACCCTGCCTGCTCCTCCAGGGAACCCTCCCTCAGGAGAAGCTTGAGCAAAAGTTGATCTTCCCGGAACAGAGGTCTATAGAGTTCAGAGGTGTTGGCAGCAGTCACATGTATCCTGTGATTTGAGGGATTCTAAGGGACGCTTCACTGCCAGCTCCTCCACAGGTCTGAAATTCCCATCATTAGATTTGCTCCTTTGGGCATCCTATAAAAAGCCACCAAAATGCAAATGGCTTACTAGAAACATTAGGATGCTGATAGTTGTTAGAATTTTGGTTCATCCACAGATCCAGCTTTGGAGTGTTGAGACAAAAGATAGCTGTGCTTTGATGGAGAAGATAGATAAGAAAAAGGTGTGAAATCTGAGAGTCACAACAGAGGCAGAAGCAGATGGAAACTAGGTTTCTGGAGTAGGGGAGGAGGGGGGACCAACTTTGTTTCTCCCAGTTTTACCTTGTCCTAGTTGGAATTGTCTTTCCTCATCTCAGCTGCAAAGCTGGAGAGGATTTATAGTCAAAGCATCTACACCAGCAGTCCCTCTTACTGACACTGATCAGAGAGGGAGGCAGAACTGATGGAAAACAGAGCATGGCATCAGAAGCACAGCTTGGGAGCTTATTAGCAGCAAAGTGCTGTTCCCTGGGGGAGTTATCTCATGTTCCAGAAATACATCCCCTCGGATGGAGATAGTACTGGGACATCTAATGTAAAATTTTCTACTGGAGTGATTAACGCTGGAGATTTCCTTGAAAAACACCTCTACTGGCCTGGCACAGGGAAGTTCAATGTCCAAAGATCGAAGAAAGGTAGAGGCAGGACAGCCTCACTGAGAAAGGCTGGCTTCAATTTTCATATATACATATATATGTGTGTGTGTGTGTGTGTGTGTGTGTCCGTGTGTGTGTGTATATATATATATATTTATATATAAAATATATAAAAATGTATAAAATAAATTAGATATTATATATATTATATATACACACACACGGACACACACACATACATATGTGTGTATATATGAAAAAATATATAAAAACCTCTCTCTCTCTCTATATATATATATATTTTTTTTTTCAGAATTAGGGTCTTGCCTGTCACCTAGGCTGAAGTGCAGTGGTGCAATTATAGCACGGTGCAGCCTCAAGCTTGTGGGCTCAAGCTACCCTCCTGCCTTAGTCTCCCGAGTAGCCAGGACTATAGCCTGGCTAATTATTGTATTTTTTGTAGAGATGGGGTCTAACTCTGCTACCCTGGCTGACCTCAGACTCCTGGCCTCAAGCAATCATCCCACTTCAGCCTCCCAAAGTGTTGGAATTACAGGCATGAGCCACTGCACCAGGCTGATGTACTTTTCTGGTGCAAAACTTGGGGGCAATTCCAAACAACCACACCTGCCTCCCACATGAGTAATAACGCCCATCGCTATGACATCCACACTGCGGGCCTCTGTTTATTTCTTCTGTTTTGTAGGAAAGGGCCTTCTCACCCACAGTCACCAGACACTAATTTTCTAAACTCACAGCCTCCTACCTTCTAGAAGGAATGACAGAAACCCAGCCGGGAGACAATTTTTTTTATTAGCCATCACTAGAGTGTCTAGTTCTGAAAAAGGCATCACACTACATCTCAAGAAGATATTTCTCCCTCTATGGTCAATCAGCCAAGCTATTCAAAGGATGGTAGACTGCATCATCCCAAACACGCTCCAGCGATTTGGAATAACCCACCTTCCCCACCCTGCTTGCTAGAATCATAAGATGTCAAAGATGGAGAAGACTAGAGAGGTGATGTTACCCAGAGGACACAAAGCTAAGATGCTCATAGGAAGCAGACAGCTAAAGTAATGAGGGACTCAAGCCAGGTGGGGATTACTGTGACTCAGAGAGTTCGCACCCCACCCTACGGGTAATATTCAAAAAGTTCAAGATACCAGTCTGTCTTTCTCCAAATCCCAGGCCTCTTCCCTTAAGCCAGGTGTATTAATTTCCTAGAACTGCTAAAATAAGTCAGCACAAATTTGACGGCTTAAAGCAATAGTAATTTATTTTCTTTCAGTTCCGGAGGTCAGAAGTCCAAAAATCAAGGTGTCAGCGGGGCTGTGCTTCCTCTGAAGGCTCTGAGGGACAATCCTGCCTCGCCTCTTACTGCCGCTAGTGGCTGCAGGCACTCCCTTTATGTCTGCATGTTTATGGGTGTGTCACTCCAATTCCTGCCTCATTCTTCCAATCACCTTCTCTTCTGCATCTCTCCTCCTCTTTCATCTCTTATAAGTTTGGTTGTCATTGATTTAGGACCCACCCAGATAATCCAGGATGATTTCATATGGATATCCTTAATTTTTTGGAGATGGGGGTCTCTTGCTATGTTGCCTTGGCCGGTCTCAAACCCCTGGCCTCAAGAAATCTTCCCCCCTCAGCTTCTGCAGTAGCTGGGATTACAGGTGTGCTGCAATAATCAAGTCACGGTCACAGATTCTGGGGGTTAGGATATCTGTGGAGGAGGGCAGGCCACCATTCCACCCACTACCCCAGAGAACAAATAAGCCATGCCAGGACCTGCAGGTGAATCTCAGCAACGCAACTTCCCTTTGTCTGATTTCTAAAAGCCATTTGCATCCACATTTGTTCTTCACTGTTGTTAGCAAAGGCGGTCCTTACAGCTTCGGCGTGACACCAGTGGCGACTATGTGCTGATCAACAGTCCAGGCTACCTTGAGCTGCAGCTGTTGTGACTAGTATTTTTTTTATTCTGGGAGCTCTCATCACCTTTTCTTCTTATGGAGGACTTTTTCTACTTTTTAGTTCACTCCTCTTGTCCCCCTGTGTTTTCAGGGCCATCTCCTCTTCATTCTAGAAGTTTCCCTAATCCAACTTTTTTTTTTTTTTTTTGAGACAGGGTCTTGCTCTGTCACCTAGGCTGGAGTGCAGTAGTGTGATCTCGGCTCATTGTAACCTCCACCTCCCGGGCTCAAGCGATCCTCCCATCTCAGCCTCCCAAGTAGCTGGGACTGCAGGGGCACACCACCGTGCCTAGCCAATTTTTGTGTTCTTTGTAGAGTCGGGGTTTCACCATGTTGTCCAGGCTGGTCTTGAACTCCTAGGCTCAAGTCATCCTCCACCTCTGCCTCTCAAAGTGCTGAGATTACAGGTGTGAGCCACTGCACTCAGCCCCTGGCCCAGCCCCTAATTTCTCTCTTGCAGTTCCTTAGCATTTGCCTCCCTTGAGATTCCCCGACTCAGTGGTTCTTAAACTTCAGTGTCCATCAGACTCGCTGGAGGACTTATTCAAGTACAGCTTGTTGGGCTCCACCACCCAAGTTTCTGATTCAGTAGGGTTGGGAGTGGAGAGAAGAGTTGACGTCTCCACACTGGGTGCTGCTGCCTCCGCTAGTCCAGAAACCACAATGAGAACCTCTGCTCTTGCTTAGCCTTTTCTCCTGCTCCTCTAGTGTTGTTCTTTTCTGACTGGGACCCCATTACCTCATCCGCCTCCCATCTGCCACCCTCTGCACCCTGTGGTCGCTTACTCAATCCCATCTGCTGGCATCATCTCCAAACAGCTGGGGCCACAACTGATATAGTTTCTCTCCTACACCTGTGGACTCCCACCTAACAATTTCAGACCTCTGAGGCCCATCCAAAAACCTTTCCTCCAATTCTCCACCTTCTTTCTTTATTAAGTCAAAGCTGTAGAAACCCAAGGAACTTCCAACTTACTTGGAAAGCCCTCAGAAAGCAGGAAAATCTGGTCCCAAGCAGGGGAAATGGCAGCCGTGCTGACAAGCTTGACTTTAGATACTCTCAATGGACTAGTAAAGTGGGTAGTCTGGGGCTGGCTCCAGCCTCGGAGATGATTGCAGAGAAAACATCCACCCTCATCTCCACCCACCCATCCGCCCATGCTTCTCTGTCCTCACCAGACCCATGTGCCCCGGAGTACAACCACTCTTCTCTATCTCTAGGGTGAGCCCTCAGATGCCAGCAGACCATCTTCCCAGGACATTGAGTAACTCTTGGTGAAGCATTTCCAGCATTCACGCACCCCCTAGCAGCCTGCAAGACATTTTCTCTAAGGAATTTCAACACACATAACTAGCGCTTTGTTCTCATGTGAATGAGGGTTTGTCTGGGTGCCAGTGTTTCACCATACAGGAGATTAGCAAACATGAGCTGAAGCCTCTTAGCAGACACATTGCAGCCTTAATGACCTTTCTTCATACTATGCACAAATGTCAAACCACTCCAGAAAAAGAATGAGAGGGGATGTCAGTCTCATTTGAAGATCTAATTAATCTGGACAATCTGCTGTTACAAACCCTTTGAATGTCAAGTATCTGCTGTCAGTTTTGCTAAAGACGGTCTGAGTGAAGCATGGCCAGGTACTGTCGTCAGAGTTCTGCTAATAGTGTGTCAACATTCAAGAGCTTCTCATACCTTCTCCTTACACCCACATAAATTGAATTTTTAAAGAATAAAATAAAATAGGAGGTTGAGTGCTAATGGTGATAGTTCACATGCAGCCCTCATGTCCCAAGGGAATGGTGGACTTCTCCACAAATGGCCCAGGGACCTAAATGGAAGGGAAGGTCTAACTTGGTGCTGGAATTGGATACAAGAGATGGCTGGGGTTGGGTTGGCAGGTCTCTTGCTAAAGCATGATGATTCCTTATCACAGTTCCTTGCTCTGTGGTCTTACAAAGTTTTAGTAAGAGGCCTGTATGAGTTTTCTAGGGCTAACATAACAAAGAACCACAGACAGGGTGGCTTAGACCAAAAAAATTATTTCTTCACGGTTCTGGAAGCTAGAAGTCTGAAAATGAAGGTGCAGGCAGGGTTGGTTTTTTCTGAGGCCTCTCTCCTTGGCTTGCAGATGGCCACCTTCTTCTCCCAGTGCCTTCACATGGCCTGCCCTCTGGGTCTGGGTCTAAATTTTCTCTTCTTCTAAGGATGTCAGTCATATTGGATTAAGGTCTACCCATATGACTTCATTTAACCTTAATTACCTTCCTAAAGAGCCTATCTCCAAATGCAATTACATTCTGAGGTACTGGGGGCTAGGACTTCAACATATTAGTTAGGGGAAGAGACACAGTTCTGCCTGTCCCACTATGATCATTCATTTAAACTAATACTACACATGCAAAGGGTTTCACTATTTCTAAGATGCATGTTATTCCCCCATTCTAACACCTGTGAAGTCAGGCTCCATCTAACAATCTATGATGTTCTGAGTTTAATTGGCAGGGATTCTTCTTCATCAGTGGTATGTAAAGTAGTGATGCACCTTACAAGGGGTGGCATGTTGGATTTAATAAATT
Source organism: Ateles fusciceps (assembly GCA_036589455.1). Lineage (NCBI taxonomy): Eukaryota > Metazoa > Chordata > Mammalia > Primates > Atelidae > Ateles > Ateles fusciceps. The sequence continues at coordinate 11,908,643 of JAZHEH010002554.1, read as the reverse complement.
ATGGTAGTTCTTGCAATATCCTACGGAATTAGGCACTGTTTTTATCCTCATTTTCACGTTAGAAAACTGAGGTACTCAGGTTAAGCATCTTGCCCAAGAACACCATCTAGTAAGCAATAGAGCTGGGTTTCAGGCCCACCCAATTTACCCCTGTGCTGAATTATCTTCTCAGTGTTGATCTGAAGCTAAATGAATTAGCATCTATGAGGTACTTAGAACAATGCCTGGAACAGAGTGTGTGTGCAACAAATGTCAGCAATTATTTTTCCTTCTTTGGGGAAATCTAAATGGCATGGCTTTACCTTATCATCACAGTGCACTGAGCATGTGCTCCTGAGAGCAAGGCCCCCTCCATGGTCGTGTGATACCCTGATGCCTTCTTTCCTTGTAAGCAAAAATATTTGGTCTAACAAAATATAATGGAAGTTTGTTTATGTATTTGTTCCTTCCACCTGAACGTGTGTTTTCCAATTACCTTCCATATACAAGCTTTGATGAGCTTTGAAGGCTTAAAGACAATGAATAAGGAAGGTCCCTGTTTTTGAGGAACTAAGTATCAAGTAGGGGAAGAAGGCAGTAGCAAGTGGGTACATGCCAAGGCGATGACAATTGCCACGTAGGTGGTAAATGGGAGGCATTATAGGAGTGGAGAGGATGGACGTTGCTTCTAGCTGGACCAGGTAGATGGTGTCTAAGAGGTGGAAGCATTCTTTCAAAAGGTTAAGAATGGGCCAGGAAGGTAGTTGGCACTAAACAATAACATGGACAAAGGCCCAGAAGTGACCAGGTCCTACAGGAAGAGCTTGCTCAGTTTGACAAAGGCAATGTGCAGGGGGTCATGGAAGATGCATCCAGTAAAGCAGTGACACTGCCTTGATACAAACTGAGTGGGTGTTTGTATCCCCAAAAGTTCCTAAGTGGAAGCCCTCACATAATGGTATTGGCCATTGAGAACTTTGGGAGGTGAGTAGGTTTAGCTGAGGTCATGAGATAGGTCCCCATGGTGGGATGAGTGTCCTCATGAGACTAGAGATCTCTCTGCCATATGAGAGTGAGAAGCCAGCCATCTGCAAGCCAGGAAGAGAGCCCTCACTGGGAACCAAATCTGCTGGCACCTTGATTTTTGCCTTCCAGCCTCCAGAACTGTGAGATGTAAATGTCTGTTACCTAAGCCACCAGTCTATGACTTTTTTTTATGGTAGCCTGAGCTGACTCAGACAGGCAGTTTAAGGTCATTTGCTTGACCTTAATTTAATTTCTGCAGCATTCAAGAACCTTGAATGCTGCAGAAATTAAAACTAAGGCGAAAGCAAATTAAATTCTTGAAGTTTGAAAGTTTTGGAGGCAGGAATGATAACTTCTTCTAAATTATGATTGGTGAAATTCAGTCAGAGACAGTGTGGGTAGGAACAGCTTGTGGAGAGGGGGAGACTACAGGCCAGGAGGCCAAGGAGGAGCTCAATGCAGTGGTCTAGGATAGGCAACCAATTTTTTCTGGTTTTAGCATGGGAAGCCCAGTGCCTTTCTAGTTTTAGCATGGGAAGTCCTGCTTCTCTCCTTCCTAGGCAACCAGGATGGTCAGAGTCCCCATCCACAGGAGGAAGGATCCCCTAAACCCAGCTTCAGGAAATGGAGAGGGGAGGAACTCCATACAAGTAAGAGACACTGGGAAGGAAGAGCCCACCCCCATTAGAGCTGGTTAGATGGAGGCAGGGCTAAAGGACAAGGGGAGTTAAGAATATGTCAGAGGTTTGGGGCCTGGCTGTTCAGGAAAAGGGGAATGTCAGGGGAAGGAAGCTGGGTGTGGGGAACCAGATGAAGAATCTCATTTTTGACTGCATGAGTTGAGGTGGTCTAGGGCCAACCTGTTGGGCTGTGAGTGTAAGGATGTGAGGATAGTCAGAGCTTCTGAGGACAGACTCCAAAGCTATCCTCCGGAATGAATGGACGAAGGGCAGCCTGGCCCGGGGGATGACAGAAGAGTCTACTCCTCAAAGGAAAGATGGTCCAAGGCCTAGACAACAGTACTCTTTACCACGGGAAAGAGTCACTAGGGGACTATGTATAAATTCAGATCCCTAGGTCATACTCCATTCCAAATCAAAATTGAAGACTCAGGACTCTACACTTCTGAAAAAATAGAGACAAGGTCTCACTGTATCACCCAGGCTAGAGTGTAGTGGCACAATCATAGCTCTCTGCAGCCTTGAACTCCTAGGCTCAAGTGATCCTCCCATCTCAACCTCTCAAGTCACTGAGATTACAGGCATGAACCACTGCATCCAGCACAGGACTGTACATTTTTAATACATTCTCCAAGTGATTCTTTTGATAATCCAAAGACTCCAATTTGAGAAACGATGGTGCATGGGCATGGAGTTCAGAGAGCAGACAGTGTCTGTGCCAAGTCACCACAAGTGGGTGTCATCTCCCACTTTTCCAATTCCTTTGGTGGATATGTTGCATGCATCTTGGCTGCTGTGCTGATTGGAAGCTCTGGCTGGTGGTGCCACCTCCTTTCCCCTTGGCTACCCTGTTCCCACAGGCCTCCTAGGTCTGGGTGTGCCCAACACCCTACTTCCTGACCCTGGTGTTCCTGTCACTGGTGTCCCTGGCCAGGAATAGCAGTTTGCTTCCATAAACAACTCTCCTCCCTTCTTCCATCCAACCCCCAATTTTCCAAAATCCTTTCCCCTGCCCTCCAAAGACTGCTTCTTGTGTGTTCTGGATTTTATCCAGAGCGTCACTGTAACCTAAGCTCAAGAATTCTGTGGGTTCATCTAGCTGGTCATCTGTTTGAGTGAATCACTTCCATCAGTCACCACCGCCAAACAGAGAGATGGCTGAGAAACAACCACAGTCAAACGAACGTAAATCATTTCTCTGTAGTTCTCCAGGGTGCCTGTGCTCAGACCACCAGAACAGGTTCAGTTACCAGCTCAGAGCTGCATCCTGGAACAGATCATAAACAACCTGTGTGGAGGAAGAGCAAACTGGCTCCACTCTGTCACCTCTTCACCAGCCCAAGAGAGTCAGCCAAAGCTGTAGTGCACTTCTCAAACACTCTTACAGTATTCATGCATTCTACACCAGAAAAGGGCAGAGAAGATCAGAGCCATTGCTGCTTGCCCCAGGCTACTGACAGAGCAACAAACCCATAGTACAATGCTCAGCATCCTACTCAGAATACACTAATAATCTCATAAATGCCTGGGAGTATTACAAGGCCCAAGAACAACAGAGTATTTGTTACTTCCAATGAACACAAGGTAAGAAAGCTAAGCTCTGCCCTTTTCACTGAACTTGAGATTGAATTTATTCAACTTCACTTAAAAGAATCACAGAAACTTCCCTCTTAACAAACATCAACATTCATGCTCTTACGTACAAAGCATCATATCTAGTGACTTCATGTCACTGTGTGCTACCAACAGATGACATAGGTGACCATATTCAGTTATTTCACTTTCTGCCATTGGCTCCAGCCACTGTGACTTAATTTTCTTCATTTAGCAAAGCTATATTGAGCACATACTGCATGCCAGGCATTTGGAATATATCAATAAGCCATACAAAAAAATCTCTGCCCTGGGGGAGTCATGATCTATCTAGGCAGGGGTGAGGGTGAGAGTGAGGAGACAGATGATGAACAACTGACATAATAAATAACTAAATTATAAAGTATGTTAAAATGAGGTAATGGCTGTGGATATAAAATAGCACAAGTAAGGAGGATGGAGTAAGCAGGGCAATAGCATGCAATTCTAAATAATGGTGTCACATAGGCCTCATGGGAAGGCAACATGTGAGTAAAGACTTAGGTTTTCTGGCCTGAGCAAGTGGAAAGATGGGGTTGCTGCCAGCTGAAATCAAGGAGCCTGAAGCAAAGCTGGCTTGGAGAAGAGGTCAAGAGCTCCAGTATGGGACATGTTCTACAAAGTCCCAAGTAGAGATGTCAAGAAAGCAACTGGGTTTTTTTAGTCTGGGGTCTTGGAGCAAGGACTAGGATATACTTTGAAATTCGGGAGCCTTTGGCATATAAATGGAGTTTAAAGCTTTGGTACTTACTGAGATTGCCAAGGAAGGGAGTGTGAAAAGAAAAGAAAGAAGGAACAGGAAGGAGAAGCCAGCAGAGGACCGAGATGGAGCAGGAGCAGAAGCCACGTAGGAGGAAAGGCAAGGGCACGAGTCCCTGGAAACCAACCTAGGAGCTTATTTCCTGGAGGAGGAAGTGACCAACTCACTGAATGTTGTTGATAAGTCAGCTAGAGGAGGAGGAGCACTGACCACAGTCAGAGTCAATAATGTTGCCTCACCAGCAGCCCCTGGTGATGAGAGAGCAGTGTGAATGCCTGTTTAGAGAGAATGAAAGAGGAACAGGAAGAACTGAACACAGTAAAGTTCAAACAATTCTTTCAAGGAATTCCCTTAGCAAAACACAGGGCAATAGCTTGTGGAGAGGGGGAGACTACAGGCCAGGAGGCCAAGGAGGAGCTCAATGCAGTGGTCTAGGATAGGCAACCAATTTTTTCTGGTTTTAGCATGGGAAGCCCAGTGCTTTTCTAGTTTTAGCATGGAAAGTCCTGCTTCTCACCTTCCTAGGCAACCAGGATGGTCAGAGTCCCCATCCACAGGAGGAAGGATCCCCTAAACCCAGCTTCAGGAAATGGAGAGGGAGGAACTCCATACAAGTAAGAGACACTGGGAAGGAAGAGCCCAGCCCCATTAGAGCTGGTTAGATGGAGGGAAGTGGGGTTAAAATAAGACTTTTGTTTGTTTTTTTAAAAGGGAGAAATGATGCAAAAGGGAGAGGTGAACACAGTTGTAGAACAATAGCTTTGGAAAAGCAAAAGGGGGAAAAGATCTAGTTGAAAAACTAAGAGGTTAACTTAAGATGGGGGCACAAAGAGTCCTTCTGCAGCAGGTGGGGAAGGCAGGGGCGTGGGCACAGATGGGGGTGGGAGGCGATGGGGCTGTGCCATCTGCAGACGTTCTCTCTCAACTGCTTATGTTTCCTCATGAAGGAAGAAGCAAGTCATTGACTAAGACTGAGGCCAGATAGTGAGGGTTTGAGGAGGGAAGAGAAATCGTGAGCTGATTGTTTGGGATTGTGGGAGAGGAATGGGGAACAAGCAGTGTTCTGTTTTCTGACAGGATTAAAACCTAACTGAGGATTGTAGCTGTGACTTCGAGGTGAGTCCAGTGAGTGAGGCAGAGGGCTCTCCTACAGTCATGTTTAGCTGCTCAGCGGCACATGCCTAATCAGGGCTGTGGTTCTGGCCAAAGGAGCTAAGGATTTTTGCAAAGGAGTGATCAAAGCAATTAGCCATGGGGTGTAAGGTGGGTAAGGAGGGGAAAGGACCAATGGGATGTGGAATAATGAACGAATGGTAGGATAGAGAGAATGGGAGCTTCCAGTGGGGTTGTAAACTCTTGGAGTCAGACTCTTGGAGAGACGAAGCTGGACAGAGGGGAGGTGGTGGCCTGAGATTTGGATGTACAATTCTGAAATATAGGAGAGTTACAGTTGTTGAGGACTGATCTGTAGTAGGACGTGGGAGGGAGGGAAGGGGGGAGGGAGAGAGGGAGGGGAGGGAGGGAGTGTAGTGGAGGACAAAGCATCAGAGAGTCCTGGGTGTTGAAAAGATCATCAATGGGAATTCCAAAATCACCAAACATTAAAAGAATTGGAAAAGTGGAGAGACCAAAAGCAAATCAGGAGCTAAAATCTCCAAAAAAAAAAAAAAAAAAATCAGAGAGCAACCCGTTCATTCATGGCAGCAACAGTGAAGGGTATTAATAGTGTGACATAATCTGGTGTGGGATTCAAAGCTGGTGCTGTTTGCAGGGAAGAGTGGGGAAAGGATTTAGGAGGCAGTGAGGTTCAGGGAAAACACTTAGCTCTCCTCCAGGCAGGCACAGGATACCAAGGCTACAGGAGAAAATCAGCCTTACCCTAAGGGGCTGCCGGGAAAGCACTGTCCTGGGGAGAGATTTGGAGGGAAGAGAAGAGATTAAGGATGTATGGAACAGGAATTACGGAGGCACAGAAGGGGTTCAGGAGATAGGAAGGGGAAAGAGGACAGAATCATGGGGATGCAGAACCATAGAGGCATTAGAAGGTGGGAGATGAGGGTGACCTGCCAGGCTGGCACTCCCATGATAACTGAAATACACAGAGGGCATAATGAGATTAGTCCTATTGAACTCAAAACAAATATTAGTGTTGACACTGTAAGTATGCAAAGGTAGAGAGAAGTGGGTACCTCAGGCCTCCTCTTGAGCCCCCAAAATGGAGGGATAGATGGCCAAGGGAGGCAAGGTCATAATTCCTGAGCTCAGGGACTATTCTTCATGCCTGTTCGTGACTTGGAGATCCAACTAGCCTTCTTGAATCTTGCATATAAAGCTACGGCTACAGACATTTAGAAAAGTCCAGAATGCCCTCTGCCTCACCAAGTCCCTACTTGAACTCTGTCAATGAAGGGTGGAAGGTCTGTTGGTTTTTTTTTTTTTAGGTATTTTGTAAATATTGTTAACTTCCTCATATCTGACATAATAAAAAATATGAGAATATCTTAGTAACAAGAGAAAGAACTCTTATGGAAACAAACATAGAAATTAAAGAGAAAATTGAGACTGGTGAGAAAAGGCCAAGTATCGCTTGTTTGGAGAAACTTTGAACTTGCAAACAGCTTAATTTAAGAAAAACCTTAAGGACTTGACCTGTTTACAAGTAAAGGAGCTTCATAAATTCACTAGTCAATACTCAGAACACGAAGTGTCCCAGTAATAACACATTGCTATACTGCAGATAACTGATCGATAATTCACATCACTGTTACTCTTTTGAATCATTTTTTGATGTTAATGTGATCAGAAGAAGAGAAGAAAGCCTGTTAGGAAGATAAAGCTCTGACCTCAAAGTACTTATTGTCAGACTCACAGAACGACGGATGTAAAAACAAGGTCAAGGGAAATCATCCAGGCCCAGTGGCCCTTTCCTTCCATCTCAGAGGAGATCCTATCACTCACTCAATACTTGGGAGATCTCCCTTTATGCTTGCCTTGAAATTTCCTTTTTCATGTATCCACTTCTTTTTTTTTTTAATGGAGTGTTGCCAGGCTGGAGTGCAGTGGTGCAGTCTCAGCTCACTGCAACCTCCACCTCCTGGCTTCAAGTGTTTCGCTTGCTTCAGCCTTCTGAGTAGCTGAGACTACAGGCGCCTGCCACCATGCCCAGCTATTTTTTGTATTTTTAGTAGAGACGGGTTTTCACCATGTTGGCCAGGATAGTCTTGATCTCTTAATCTTGTGACCCACCTCCCTTGGTCTCTGAAAGTGCTGGGATTACAGGTGTGAACCACGGCACCCGGCCTCATGTATCTACTTCTTTACTTTGAACCTGTTCACAAGCTTCTGGAGGGGGAGAAGCTTCATATACTCATGATGCACAAACACTTGATGGCCAATTATATTGATCTGATCCCAATCCACAAACTCCAAGGGACTGCCTGAGTGTTCCTACAGTACTGCTTTACTTAACTTTATTTTACCTGTAGGGCTACCTACAGAGGTCCTTTCTCTTGCCACTCTGCATTGGTATTGACATAGATGGCATTTTTGCCAGTTTGACTCCAGGGTCCCTGCAGAGCATTTGGAGCTTAGGTCTTCTGGCCATTTCAAAGGAGATCCTTAGTGGACATGAGTAGCCTGAAATGCCAGCAGGAGGAAGGTAGGTGAGAGCCCTGGGCAAGCCTCTGAAAGCTTAGAAAGTGTGTACCTCCTGATGGAGCTTGGGAGGTACACGCCCTAATAGGACTCTCCTTTGCCCTTGAGGTAGTGTCTCTTACCTGGTAAGGAGATGTTCAGACCTCTGCCACCAGGCTTGGAATGTCTAGGCAAGTATCATGGAGGCAGTGACATTTAAGAGATGAACAGGACTTTCTTAAGCAAACAATGAGGGGGGCTCTCATTCAAACAAGTGAATAACAGAACACAAAGGATCTGTGCACAAGACAGAGTACAGGGGGATAAGCACAAGGGACAGAGAATAATTCTGAGGGGACGAAGGGTCCCTGGCAAGCAAAGAAGGAAGGATGGACGTCCCCTCTTCTTTGACTTCTGAAGTCTCCCTCACCCTTCACGCCCTGCCTGAAGAGAACTCCTGCATATAAGGTATGCCTTTCTCATCTCTCTACTCCCAGTCTCTCAGACATTCCTCCTGGTGCACAGATCACATACTGCCTTCATTGTACCAATGCAGCATCACTCACAATTTTTGTCCTCCTTTTTTAGATGATAGGGATTACATCTCCTGGGTGCAGTGTGCAGCCCTCTGTAAGCTCTGCTCCAGGGGTTCTACTTTTTAGAGTGATAAACGTGTGTGTGTGGGTATGTGTGTGTGTGTGTGTCCTACTATAGACTGCAAACTCCTCAAGCACAGTTACTTTATTGTTTGTATTGAATGACAGCCTTCTCTCATTGTTTGCTTAAGTCTCTCTCTTTTTTTTTTTTTTTTTTTTTTGAGACGGAGTCTCGCCCTGTCACCCAGGCTGGAGTGTGGTGGTGTGATCTTCGCTCACCAAAACCTCCGCCTCCTTGGTTCAAACCATTCTCCTGCCTCAGCATCCCAAGTAGCTGGGATCACAGGCTCACAACACTGTGCCTGGCTAATTTTTGCATTTTTAGTAGAGATGGAGTTTCACCATGTTAGTCAGGCTGGTCTTGAACTTCTGACTTTAGATGATCTGCCTGCCTTGGCCTCCCAAAGTGCTGCAATTACAGGCGTGAGCCACTGTGCCTGGCCCCTATTTATCTCTTAAATGTCACTGCCTCTGTAATACCTGCCCATATACTCTGTGTCCCTCAGCCCTCTGGTTCACATATCTCATAAATAAACTGATTATACATTAATAGTGTCCTAATTTCATCAGTTACAAATCTATTATTGTCTTTCACTGAAAGGCTGAGACTTTGATGTTACTCATCTTTACATCTCTAGCTCCATGCCTAGTGTCTAGAATATATTAGGGCTAAAAAAAAAAATCCTTGTTGACCCGAACTGAAGAGATTTCATGGGCAGAAGCCCAAGTAAATAAGATAAGAATTACATCATATGACTTTGGGATGGTGAAAGATCTTTCCTTCCCCCAACAAGTTTCTTCTTAACCTTTGATCAGGGCAGGAAATTGTACCAGGAAGCCTCTGCCTCTTTAATCTTGGGCTTTAATTACATTGCAGAGTGGCTGTCCTAGGAGAAGTTTCCATTTACAGCCTCCCTATCCCTGGAGGGTCATGACGCCGAGCTTCCCAAGGTTGTGGGGTAATACACACTGGGCCCACTACACATCTTTTCATGGTATCGGTGCTAATATCATGGTTCCCTGTAAGCAGCCCTGACCACAGTCAGGAAGGGGGAACAAGAGCACAGATAGCTCAACCCAGAAAAATCTTTGGAGGAAGGAAATGGGCTACAAAGAAGATAAAGAGAGGAGAACCCTTGGTTGGAGAAAATGGATTTACAACTCATCTTACACCATCATCACTACCACCCTTTTACCCATTCTGTTGTTTGAATCCATTGCCCTATAACTTAAAAAATTAAAGGACTTCTCACACTACAGTGCATTTAACATACATTTAGAGGAGCAACTGAAGGTTCTCCAATGCCAACTCTCCTTATGCAATTTAGAGATAAGAATCAGAAACTGGTCTCACTCTTGACAGAGTAATGGCGATTGCTTTGGGCAGGACTAGAGTAGGCTGACACACCAGTGCCAAAATGAAGCCAACCTAGAAAGAGGATCCGAGGAAAATGAAATTCCATGCTGTTCATGTAGAGGCAAGTGCCATGGGGGCTCCATGAGGCTGATGCACCATTCAAATGGTAACGACAAAAACCATTCAAAAGGCAATCACTTCTCCTCAGTTCTAGACTACTGTTTCTTTTTAAACCAAACCTCCCTCATCTTGCTTTCCCCTACCCCAAACACTTTCTACCACCTCAGTATAAACTGTAACTTTGCTTCCCTCTCAATATTTTATTTTCTTTTTAGAGATCATGAGCTGATAACCTGACCATAGGTGAAGGTGCTGGGATTTTCCTTGATATCTTTGTCTGCTCTAAGAATTGAGAACTGCAAATAAAACATAGGAATATGTACTTTTCCATATTTTATGTGTTTTCCAGTAAAAGTCTATTTTTTATTATTAAAAAAAATTATTTTAGGGACAGAATCTCTCTATTGCCCAGGCTGGAATGCAATAATCTGATTATAGCTGACTGCAGCCTTCAACTCCTGGGCTCAAGTGAGCCTCCTGTCTCAGCCTCCCAAGTAGCTGGGACTACAGGCATGCACCACCATTACCGGCTAATTTTGTAATTTTTTGTAGGGACCAGGTCTCACTTTGTTGCCCAGGCTGGTCTTGAACTCCTGACCTCAAGGGATCCTACCACCTCAGCCTACTAAACTGCTGAGATTATAGGCATGAATCACCACATATATGGTCTAAAATTCCATTTTAAATGAATGCCTTTCAATTAGTTTTACAAAAGAAAAATGAAAAAAATGCTCAAATATTGATAGCACATTTTCTCCTCTTTTCTCCTTTTCTTTACCAAGTCCCCACTCGCAACCATTCCCTAATTCTGATGACAAATTTAATTGGCTCAGTGGAAAGAACAAAGAGGACTGCAGGTGTTGGGGATGAGAACTAACACAATTACTTGGTCAGCTCTTTTTAAATATTTATTGAGGACTCTCAATGTGTCTAGCACACTTAGGTGCTGAAGGAGTTACAAAAAACGCAAAAGCCATGATATCTGACCTCAAAGGCTTCCATACAGAAAATAATTGCAATATCTAATAAGTTTTAGTAGCCCTTTCCCTCTGGCCCAGCCTTTCTAAGGAAATTTCAGGAAAAAGGATCTAGCATATTGAATGTTGGGTATTCATACCATTGAACCTAATTAGAACCCTGGTGTGGTAAATTTTGTACACTGGTATAAGTACCAAGCTTCACCCTTTCAGCAGTGCACAGTGTTTGCCCTGCATCAATATCCAATGCCTCCCTCGTTCTGCCACATGACTTCCTGGACACTGCTTCTGCAGTTCACTAAATCAATTATCTCTGCTCTAGGAGAGAAGCCACTGCTCTGCTCGTTTCCCCAGAGTCTCATCCTCAGTTGTAGCCTAGACCTCCCACTCCTCTACAAGTACTTCTTGACTTATAACTCTTCTGGCCTCTGTGTTTTACAAGTTGTGTCCTTGAGTCTGTGTCCTTTAAACTGTGTGGTCAAGGCTGTGTGCTTGTACCTGCATCCTCTAGTCTGTGTCCCCAAGTGTAATCCCAGCACTGGGAAGCGGAGGCTGGTGGATCATTTGAGGTCAGAATTTTGAGACCAGCCTGGACAGCATGGCAGAACACCATCTCTACTAAAAATACAAAAATTAGCTGGGAGTGGTGGCGTGCATCTGTAGTTCCAGCTACAAAGGAGGCTGAAGCATGAGAATCATTTAAGCCCAGGAGGTGGAGGTTGCACTGAGCCAAGATCACACCATTGCACTTCAGCCTGGGAGACACAATGAGACCCTGTCTCAAAAAAAACTGATAAAATAAAATATATATGATCAGAGGAGAAACCAGAAAGACCAAGAGAAATAAGAGAAAAATAAGATGAATGTAGAGTCATGGAAGCAATGGGAGGAGAGAGAAGGAGGCATCAATGAGAAAAGGATGAAGATGCCATTGACTTTGGGCACTACATTGTGGGTCTGAAATTCATAACCCAAGAAGTTTCAGAGAAAGAGGAATCAAGAATTGAAATATTTAATAGATAGACTGAGAAGTCAGAGAAAAGTGAGACATTGGTTACAGACCCTTTGATATGGTTTGGCTGTGTCCCCACCCACATCTCACCTTAAATTGTAATAATTCCCACATGTCAAGGGCAGAGTAGGTAAAAATAACTGAATCATAGGGGTGGTTTCCCCCCATACTGTTCTCATGGTAGTGAATAAATCTTATGAGATCTGATGGTTTTATAAATGGGAGCTCCCCTGCACAAGCTCTCTTGCCTGATGCCATGTAAGAAGTGACTTTGTTCTTCATTCACCTTCTGCCATGACTGTGAGGCCACCCCAGCCACGTCGATGTGAGTCAATTAAACCTCTTTCTTTTATAAATTAACCAGTCTCAGGTTTCCTTATTACCAGCATGAGAACATATGAATATACTCTTCTTTTGAAAAGCTTTAACTTGAGGAAGGAGTCATGTGGTAGCCTAGAGGGCAATGTGGGATTAAGGGGGTTTTCCTCCAGTTTTTTATGGTCTTTATTGTTGCTACTGCCTTAAGATGGGTTCAACCTGAGCGTATTAACAATCTAGGACCAAGAAGCCTATAGACATGGCAAGGTTGAGAATTCCAAAGAGGATAATAGATGGAGCATGAATACGAAAGAGATGAGAACTGGGAATTTAGGTGGAGTTTTCAGTCTTAAACTTATTTTTCTGGCTCTGGAGGAAAAGCAGCCAAGGGTAATTTGACATGTGAGAGTGTAGCCTGAGGGTCTCAGTGTCTTTCCTGAAGAAGGAGGAAAAGTCATTATCTTCTGAGAGTGAGGGGGAAAGGAATGAATGGCGAGTTGGGGAAAAGTGGTGATAATTTGAAAAAGTATAGATAAATGGGAGAAATGGTTGACTGAAGACAAGAACAGAATTGTTGTTTCATCATTCAAGACCCAGCTGAGACAATATGCCACCTGTAATAGTCAGTTTTCACATAGCTATAAAGAACTACCTAAGACTGGATAATTTATAAAGAAAAGAAGTTTAATTGACTCACAGTTCCTCAGGCTGTACAGGAAGGATGGCTGAGGAAGGCCTCAAGAAACTTACAGCTGTGGCAGAGGTAAAGAAGAAGCAGGCACATCTTACACGGCTGGAAAGGGAGGAAGAGAGCGAAGGGAGAAGTGCTACACACTTTTAAACAACCAGACCTCTTGAGAACTCACTCACTATCACAAGAATAGCAAGGGGGGATATTCCCTGCCATGACCCATTCACCTCCCACCAGGCCCCTCCTCCAACACTGAGGATTATAATTCAACATAAGATTTGGGTGAGGACACAGATCCAGACCATATCATCATCCAATTATGCACCTGCATGCGTGGTGTCTTGAGTTTCTGTAGCTGTTCTCAGCAACTTATACACTCAACACTAGTTAAGAGTGGAGAAACAAGATCATAAAATTGATGGCTATTTTGGGGGGTTGTTTATTGGTTCACTGAGCAGAATTTGTGCTCCCTGTATTACATGCTGAATGAGCCTGTGATATGGATTAGTCTTTCCTTCCTACCATGCTTCTGCCAACAAGATCCTGTATGGATGTACTCAATGCCCTTTTCATCAACACTGTATCCCACACAACATTCCCTCTCTCAAAGGAACTTATAGTGAAAGAAGTAAGGCCATGTGCTCATGCTCACAGAATTCATGGGTCTTACCATGTGCCCTTCAGCCAGAAATAGATCATCTCATAAATGCAGAAATGGCCCCTCTAAGGCCCAGTTACAGCATAAGCTGGGAGATAACACCTGACAAGTTTGCGCGATGTGGTATATGCAAATCAGCAACAAATAAATCACCATTTCTAAAGCTGCAGCATTACCATTTATTTGTTGGCTGTGGTATATGCTGTATTAGTCCTGTATTAGTCCATTCTCACATCATATGCAAATCATATGCTGATTTGCATATACCACAGTCAACAAATGGTGATTCTGCAACTTTGGAAGTCATAGCTCTCCAGGAGAAACCAAAATACTCCCATTGAACTAGAAGTTGAGACAGCCATCTAGCTAGTTTGAGAACTTCATGCCATTGAAATAAAAGGCAAAGAAAAAAAGGGAGATGATTGGTGTTGGTGAGATGAAAAAAGATTGTTGTTACACAATGAAGGCAGGGGAAAAATAGGCCCGGAATGCAGGGGACCTGTGGGCACCTTTCAAAATGGGCATATCTGTGGTGACAGTTAATAAAGTCTGTAGGAATCCTGTACAGACAAGACTGTCAAGGTCTAGGCTACTCAGGAATAACTGTTTAGAGCACCCCACTAAGTAAAGAACCTTGACTGATTGAAGTATTGGCTGAAGGAGGTATTAGCAGCAGAGGGAGGAAACTATAAATAGAACTAAAACCTTGGTTGAGAATTTACAGAAACAAGGACTGTAATAGATTCTCACATTTTCTTTCATTTACTCTCTCTCATCTGCCCCTCTCTGTCTATCTGTCTGTCTATTTATCTATCTATCTCATAACCTTTTTTATCCCTTTCTCCTTTACTGTTGTGATTGTGGTGGCTATCTCTCTAATTTATTCCCTAGGTTAGAAGACAACAAAATTGACTGTAAATGAACTACAGGAGGCATAACTGTTACTCAAAGATGGATGCTGTCACCAATAAGACATTTTTCCGGAGAGAGTAAATATGTGTATTATAGTTATTAATAGTTACTATTAAGCCTTATGAATTTGACATTTTTAGGTCAACAAGTCAAATATCAGCAATTTCATAAGCTTTGAACTAATGTCTTAGGGTAGGATATCTCAGAGGGCCTGGTATATTCCAGTGTCCTCCTGAGCTCAGGAGTTGGCCTACTGTGGGATAATGGGAACAGCAGAGGCTTCAACATAACCTCTAACTTTCGTTCTCTCATTTACTAGCTGTGTAACCTCAAGCAGGTGACTTCCTCTCTCTGAGCTTCAATTTCCTCATCATTAAAGTGGGGCCGTAGTTCCTTGGCAGAAGGCTCTTGTGCAGATAAAGAGAAATGGTGCATGCAAAGTGCCTCGTTCAGTGCCTGGCGCACAGGCACCGTTGAGAACTGAGACTTGCCCACTTCTTCACCTTCCCTCCCCGGCCATCCCAGGGCTCAGCCATGTGGCTCAGTCCCACCCAGCTTCCAAACAGGCATCTGCTGTGCTGGAGCAACAAAGAAAGAAAGGTTTCTAGGCTTTGTCATTTACTTTCAGCATAGCTGCTATTTAAGACAGATGTACCACCACATCAATAATCTTCCAATGAGCAAGTGGTCCAAAATCAGTCCCATTTATCCGATTGATTCAACTGATATTTATTGATTTCCTTCTGCGAGCTTCATATGGGGCAGGAAGAAAAGCTCCGGGGGAAGAACAAGTCACTATTATTTCTCTGGCAAGAGCTACAGAGAACTCATTGCGCATGATAAGGCTGTCAGAGGACAACTGTTTCTAGGGCCAAGTGATAAGAAACAAAAGGGCATCTCAAGCCTCAGTCAGGGGCATCGGCGACCTCCTGGGAAGCGGAAACATCTTGCCAGCACAGCCCTGACACAAGCAGAAAGCCGTCTTGGCCCACCAGATCGCGCTGAAGTTCTCCATGTGCCAGGAACACGAGGCATTGAATGAAATCCAGGTCATGCACCTGGGTGGCAGAAGGTGACAATACTGAAGGCAATGAGCACCGTCCCCGGGGCCCTAGCATCCTCCCTGGCACATGCATTTAAAAAGTTTGGAGATGAATGAGTTAGGCCAGCTGTGGGCTCCAGGAAACCCTATGCAATTACCTGGGGAGAGAAGAGGTGCTTAGCATGAAGGAAGGGTGCTGGCAGCCCTTGGCTTTGGCACTGGAAGTGAATACATGTCAGGCAGCTGTCCATCCTGGGAACACATCCTGTCACTACCGACTAGGTCTTGCCCACTTTCCGTGGCTGACCTGCCAGCTCTCCAAGCCACCAGCAAAGGCTATGTGATGGCAGACATACACCAGAGGACTCAGCAGGATTCACAGCTGACTTCTTTGTGAGTAAGGACCTCGGGGAGTTAGGTAGACAACCTACAAGTTCAGCAACACCACTGGAAATGATGCCATAATGCTTGAGCATCCTACAAAAAGAGGATGAGAATCAGAAGACATTCAAGGCATCCTTCTGAATTTCTATGAAGTTCAGATCCATTATCTCTTCTTCTGACAGTAATTGCTTTAATAACCCAAGAGCAAATATGCTAAAGATGGTTAAAATGAGTAATCCATAGTCACAGCGATCACCTTAATTTTAGTTCTGTTCACTTAGATAGGGCCAAGTTAAAACTTTTAGCTACACTGGGACCATTGAGTCATTGAGTATTTCTCAGCACAATTTTAGATTAACCTCTTTCTACAGAAAACTCACATGATCATTACATAGTGCAGGAAGGTGAGAAGAAATATCCTTGAATGTGGGGGAATGGACTTAAGGGATAGAATTGCAGAATAGAGTATCCGTCAGTATAGACAAAATCCGAATACACAGTAAATTGTTTTCTTCTCCCTTTTTCCCTTGAGTCTCAAACAATACTGGTTCGAAATCCAACAGGCAGTGAAGTTCCAGACACCCAGTGCTATATTGGGAAATCCGCATTGAACAGGAAGCACCCACATACCTGTGCAGACTCTACCCCCACTACCTGGGAAGTTCATCTTCTACAGTGGGGCACTTTGCATTATTCAGAAGCATAATCAGTGCTGAGTATGAGTGAAGTCAGAAACTCGTCATCCCTCTTGTCTGTGTAAAATCCTCCCACCAAGTATTTCTCAGCACCCTCTGGCATGTCTTTCATGTTTGTGAATAATTCTGGGCTTGTTCTCCCACAGAACTCTGCTGAGTGTCTGCCGGGTCTCCACTGTGAAGAGGCTGCTGTCTAGGGCCTCCTCTGCTGTCTAGGGCCTGTATTCCTGAGTCTCTAAATCTGTGCCTAAAGGCTATGTCTCCCCAGTCCTCAATGAACCAGATCCAGGCTGGTGCTCTGCAGAAACGTGGACATGGGGAGAATACCGCTCCTTTAGGAAGGGGTGGAGCTGGAGAGCACTCCATTGCCACCATGTCTTTCCTCTGTCCCCAGGTGTCTTAGCACCTCAGACTTCCTACTCAAGGGCCCCATTCTGGGTCCTCCTCTCATGCCAAGCAACTCACCCTGGGACACCTGGGGGCCCCAGTGCCTCTTGTCCATTCTCAGATTAAACTCAGCCGGGACCTCACTGCTCTAAGAAACCCAAAAAGCACCCAAGGACCCACAAGGCAGACATTTAGAAAAGACTCACGGGAGGTGGGACTTGAACAGGATTTTGAAGCAAAGGAGACAAATAGAAAAGAAGAGGAGAAGATGGTACAAGAACTCAAGGATGTTCCGTATCTGCTTTGTCATTGAGAAGAAAAAGGAAGAGATGACAAAGGAAGCCAATGGTTTCCAGAAGCCCAGCCCCGGCAGGCTCCTCTCCATGTGTTATTTCATTTAATCCTAAAACAACCTTATGCATTCCTATCATTTGTGCTTTACAGATGAGAAAACCAAAGCTTTGACTGATTAAGTCATAGCCTTTCTTAACACCATAGACTATACTTTGGGAAATGATACTCCAGAGAAGTTCTTCTCAACCAAAGAGTCTGGATCTGGGGGATGGGGCCGAGCATGGACTAGAGGAATGAAGACACTTGGCTTCTGGCTTTTTGCATGCCAGTCTCCTTGGTCCACACCACAGAGGTCCTTTGGGCATCACTATGTCTGCAAGATGATTGTTTCTTCGCGGGCCAAGCAAGGTACCAAGTGCCAAAATCTTAAAGAGAGGGCATTGGATAGAAAATATTGGACAACCTCTTTTTTAAAGAAGATCTTTAGAAAAAAATAAAGTTATTAATATCTCTGTTTCTAAATATAACCATTTTTATAACTCCCCTGTAGCTAGTTCACAGAAAAGGATACCCCATTTCATGGCTTTCTTTGAATTGGAATATCTAACTTCAAACTAGAGGAATTAGTCAAAGTTCTTTAATGCCCTAAACCATCCATAGAAATGGAAGTCGCCAATATAAGGGACAGGCAAGCAGGTTTCTGGGTTCTTTAGTCATTGATGCAGACACTGCATTACTGAATGTCCTCTATGGGACAGCATCATTCCAGGTGCTGGGCTAGGGGTCGAAGCAAGATGCAAGGATAAATAACTCAGCGTCCCTACCTTCAAGTGAATCGCTCTCTCTCTCTGTCTCTCTCTCTCTCTCTCTCCTCTCCTCAAAACAGCTTTGGCTCACACAAAACACAAGATGTCCCCTGATATGGTGACATCATCAGGGCATCTTCCCTTATTGGAAACATTCTGGCCCATTTATACCCTCAAAGTTTTTCAAACTCACTGGCAGTTCTACTCCTATACCCAAGTTTTAAAACTGGTACACCAATAGGTTAACACAATTCCACTGATGAAACAAGGAAATATTCAACCAGGCTTTGCAAATTCCAAACACAATTTTCTCTGTAGACAAATAAACCTGGAAGCATGGACTGGAACAAAGGTGACTGTGTAATACAATCCTCTCTGTGCAAATAAGAATGTGTGAGTGGGATGATGTGCTTTTTGACCAAAACTCCTATCCAAGGAGTTGGGTCATGCCTTGGCCTTTGACCACAGTTTTCTGGGGGCTCAGCAGCATCCCAACACCTTGGGGAGCAGAATGAGCTGCTTATAGAGACTCAAAATCAAGGCTGTTTTCTTGTATGGCAGAAAGTAAAGAGTACTGGACCAAGGTTCAAATAACACCGATTTGAAGTTTTGAATTTGAATCACAGCTCTGCAACTCATTAGCCATGGGTTCCCAGGCAACTCATATAAGCACTTGGAAATCAGTATTTCTGTCCATAAATGGGGTGGAGGAAGGGGGCAACAATGCCGGCTCTGATGACCTCAAAGAAATATTGTGAGATTCTAAAGACATATGCTTGAAACCATGCTGTAAACTGCCTTATGCACCCCAAATATAAGAGAGTCCCATCATTATTACTGTAATAGTCTCTACAGTGGTATGTTTAGAAAATTCAAGTAGTTCCAAGTGTGGTTCTGTTTGTCTCCTACTATTTCCCTTCCACAGAAATAAAAAGTAGCTACCAGGGCCAAGTGCAGTAGCTCGCGCCTATAATCCTAGCATTTGGAAGGCTGAGATTGGCGGATTGCTTGAGCCCAGGAGTTTGAGACCAGCCTGGGCAACATGGCAAAACCTTATCTCTACAAAAAATGTTTAAAAAATAGCTGGGAGTGGTAGTGCATGCCCGTAGTCCCAAATACTTGGTCAGCTGAGGTGGGGAGGATCACCTGAGCCCCCATATGTCAAGGATGTGGTCAGCCATGACTGCGCCACTGCACTCCAGCCCGGGTGACAGAGTGAGACCCTGTCTCAAAACAAAACAAAACAAACCAAAAAAACAAAAAACAAACAGACAAACAAAAGTAACTACCTGCTAAATAGAAGGCCAGACCAACAAAGAGATAGGCAATGATTTGTGAATTCAGTTAAGAGTCCCAGACATTCTGCTTCTATCTAGTGTCAACTGAAGAATGTCACATACATGCTTATTATTAGGTGTACTGCTGAAAGAGCAATTTGGACTTAATTTTCATTCTTACCAAAAATCTGACTTCTTTCTTGTACTACAGTGAGAGGAATCTGCAGGCCAGAGGCCCCTTATGGCCAAGGAAGGAAGCCCAGGCTTTATTCCATCCCAGCACTACTACGTTGATGTGAATGACAGCTCTTACAGGAAGCTGAGCAAAACTTCTACTACCGTCCCTTCTGTCCTGGGCTCATGATTCCCCACACCCTGCAGCAAAGCTGGCTGCTACCATGAGAACAGGTCCTTTTGGTTTCACAGAGGACTTTCAGCAACTACACCCTTCCTATTTTATGATTAATAATTTACCCTTAGTTCCCCCAAAGACAGATAGGAGCTCAATTTTATAAAAATACTCATCCAAACACCATATCAATGGTTTTCTGTTGGCCAAAGAGAAAGTGTCAATTCCTAGCTAGGTATGCAGCCTCACAGTTTGCTCCCCCATCTGGCCTTTCAGCCCACACCGATTACATCTATATCTCTGTTAATATCTCTTTCCACCTACCCACCTAGTTTCCTACCTATCTACTTTCTCTACCTTTTCATCCATCAGATACATAAATAATAGTATGAGAAGGAATTACTCCAAGTTCCAGAGGGACACACTGATGTAATTGTACCTGAAACAATATATATTTGTGTGAATGGCATCTAAACAATATATATTTATGATTAATTTATGCATTGATTGACACTAATAGCCACATTACACTTACTCGGATATAAAACAAAATTGCTCAGATATTGCACATACACTTTCAGTGTGATCAGGAGAAGCTTTGGCAGCTTTATCTTCCTTTAAAGTGACTATTTCTTGTTTAGAAAAGTTGGATTTGAGCTACCTTTTTAGATCATTCTGACTTGCAGAGATCTCCACTTGCCTTGCAATCCCCCAGTACTCATCTGTTGTTCACACACATTTTGTGTTATATCTCAGGAGGTTGGGCGTCCACTTTCTGTCTTTGTCTTAGCTCCTGGTGAGTTTGCATCCACATTCAAATGGTCAGGTAGCTACAGAACACCCCCAGGAGGTGCCCAGCTTGTGTGGATTCTCCTGCCACCACCACACTATGCTTGTGGGTCCACTCCCACTGCCTTTGTGAATTCACATTCTCATACTGTCGATCTAAGATGCATGCTGAAATGCCCACTGACCAAAATTTGCTTTACATCATGCCTTCAATGGGTAGCCTCCATAGTTTACACTCATCCGAAAGCTGAGATCAAAACACCATCATCTTCGGCTCTAATTCACAGTCCTTATAGATAGCCCAGCGAGCCTTGACTTGGCTTACATTTGGTGCCCACTCGACTCTGTCTTTGGTCCATTTGTGACTTCCATCTAGATTGCTGCACTTTATCACCTTTCTTATCAGAGTCTGACCCCCCTTCAAAATCCAGTGTAAATCCCACCTCCTCTGAGAATCTTTCCCTGTCTACTTAACAGCTAGATCTGACACAGTGGAAGTAACCATAGCACTTTCATCCTCTGTTCTAGTTTGACACTTACTATGCTAGTACCTATCTGTTGCTGTTTTTTTCTCTGATAATAGTGCCTGAAAGGCAAGGACTGTCAGCCCCTACATAGCATTTGGCTCCTGGTGAGTGAGAGCAACTCCATTCTGGGTGTGATGACACAGGAATCTTGTAGGGCTGAGAAGACGAAATGCAGGAGTGTTCAGTGGAGGCCACATGGTGACCATGAACTCCCCCATTCCTACTTTTATGAGGAATGCTAGTTCTGGGACCCCAGAAGAGCCTTGATCATAGAAACTTTGATTATAGGGACTCTTTGGAGAAAATAATACCACGTCCCTCTTTGGCCAAACGAGGCTACTAAAGCCAACGCAAGGGTGACATGCAATTAGTAAAACAACAGAGGTGAAACTAGAATAAATAAAAAACCACAACCATCCAGAATGCACAGTACAAAGCTAAGTTCCTCACTGAAGTCTGAAGATTTAAAGAACACCATTCCTTTTTTTTTTTTTTTTTTTTCCTATTTCTAGAGTCAGGGTGGTTGGTCTCACTCTGTCACTCAGACTTGAGTGCAGTGGTGCCATCACAGCTTACTGCAGCCTCGAACTCCTGCCTCAGCCTCTCAAGTACCTGGAGCTACCGGCACGTGCTGTCATATCCAGCTATTTTTCAAATTTATCTGTGGAGATGGGGTCTCACTAAGTTGCCCAGGTTGGTCTCAAACTCCTTGGCTCAAGTGATCCTCCTTCCACTTCCCAAAGTGCTGGGATTACAGGCGTAAGCCACTGCACCTGGCCAAAACATCATTCTTAACATTGGCTATCACTGTCATCAATATTTACTGAGTATCTTCCTTAGTCGAGGATCTCCAGAGTCAAGGTAATGAAAAGAGAAAAATTGACCAAGCAAATCCACCCCTAGTTCAACAGAAGCAGAGGTATTACTGTGTGGGGGCTGTCCAGAAACCAGCTGAGGCAGATGATCCCGGAGACGCAGTGTGGTCAATGGGGGAGGGAACTGGCTTGCCATTTGGGATCTGTCCCAAACTAGCTGTGCCATCTTGGACTGGTTCTTTTACCACTCTGAGCTTCAGCTTTCTTATCTGGAAAATAATGTGATCATCTTTTTTAGCTTGCACATTCTGAGACTGCTTCTCATGTAGTATGTGGATGATGGGTCCTCAAGCTTTTCATTCTCTGGCAAAAATTAAATGCCCAGTGGAGCCAACCTTGTGCCTGTGTGTAGCTGATGTTTACATTAAAGCCCCTCCATCTTAACACTAAATAATTCCTGAA
Source organism: Ateles fusciceps (assembly GCA_036589455.1). Classification (NCBI taxonomy): domain Eukaryota; kingdom Metazoa; phylum Chordata; class Mammalia; order Primates; family Atelidae; genus Ateles; species Ateles fusciceps. The sequence goes on along the minus strand of JAZHEH010002554.1, from coordinate 11,886,405 downwards.
TGTGAAAAGGAGGCACTCACTCATGTCTTCCCAGTGCTTCCACACCCTTCCACCCATTGTCTTGACTTGATCTACTTTTCCCTTGCTTTGAATCTTAATATTTCAGGGAAGGAGGAGACATGCTCAAGTGTAAAAGGCTGTGTTAATTGTATTTCTCAGCTCATATCACATTATCATCATTACACCCTTAGAAGGCCCCTCTCCTGTTTATGTACTTATTTATTGTCTACTAACTCTACTCTCCACTCCTATTTTCACCCCCAAGAGCAACCATCTAATGGATTTTACATATATCATTTTGCTTGGTTGTGCCCTTATAAAATGTGAATATTTGCTTTGTATTTTTAAATGTCTACATGTCCCTACATGACACTTTGCTCCTGGTGTGGGAGATCTGTTCTTTCTAGGTTGTATACTAAGTACCAGGTTTTACATTTCTATTTTCCTCGCAAAGCTGTTTTCACCATGAAACAGCTTTCCTGTCTATTTTCCTGGTTGTGTATTTTCTGTATACAACTAAATTGTATATTTCTATTTTCCTGGTGAAGCTGGCGAGAGAATCCCTACCTCCAAGTCCCTTCATCTCCACCACGGATGTGTTCAAGCAGAGGAGATCTGCCAAAACCACACTTTTCATTAAGTGAAAGAGCACATATGATTCACCCATAAAACAAAAGGAAAGGGGCATGATGGCATAGTGATTAACAACACAAGCTCTCGAGTCAAACGTGCTTTAGTCTGAAGCCTGCTTTTCCACATTTATATAACTGCAGGCCAGTTACTCAGCCTCCCAAAAATCTCAATTTCTTCATAGTAAAATAAGGATAAGAGTAAATCATGAGGTGACGGTAAAGATTAAATAAGACAGGCTTAGAAAAACAGGGGCAGGCCCCCAGTACATTCTAAACGAATGACAACTGAATTTAGTAATAAATACTTATTGGAGTGCTCACAGATGCCAAGCCCTGCAGGTCTTGGGCAGGAGAGAGAGCTTAGAATGAAAGACAAACAGGAAGGTAAGAACTTTAAAGGCATGTCTGGGAACACATAAAATTATACAATTGAAGTCTAACTATTAACCCGTTAAGTCCAAGGGATACAAGATTCCAGTGAAGATAACAAATGTCATATTGGTCTTTTTCTGCACTGGCACAGAACAATGAAAGGAAAAGAATAGTCTTCCATGTGTGAAACTTTTTTAAGGTTTAAATATATACTTGGAGGCATAGGCTTTGTGTCCACCTAGCTTTCCCCCACTTTCAAATGAGAACCTCTCACACATACAAATCACCACCTGTCTGGTATCAACTCTGTCAAAAGTGTTGCACCAGGCTACCTCTATTTTGAGGTTTTTTATCCAAGGAAGCTTAGAGTTATGGAAAGTTGGCCAGAGCCGGGGGGTGGTGGAGTCCTTAGAGACCATCTGCCCTACCCTTCCTTTGCACATGAGGACTCTGAGTAGATTAAGCAGCTTCCATCACCGTGAGTATTTTGTGTAAGGTATTCCAACAGATATGCAACATTTATACAAATACGAACTCCTGTGAGTGATACTTAGCACGTTCAGGTGTTGCCTCCAAGTTTATAGGCACCTGCATGGAGACAGCAGTGAAAGCCATGCACGACCTTACCTTAGAACGAAGAAATACTCCGTAATCATCTCTGGTGTCCAAATACCTAGGAAAGAATGTGACCTAAACTTAGTATATTATGCATTCTTCAGTTCCAGAGCATATCCCATCTCGCCATCGATTTAGCCTTTAAAGGGCATGCCCTGGGGGAAACAATGATCTCAGTCATTGCCCTTCAGCAATATGAACTCTGGACTATGTATCTAAAACAGCTGGAGCCAGGTGCGTCAGAAAAGTGACGCCCAAAGCCACAGTGATCACAGCATGATTACAAAAACCACAACCTGTAGCATTAGCTCAGAGAAGCAAGTTGAGTGTTTCCTCGAAAAAAAGTCTTTTGATGAGCCTAATGAGTCATACAAAATCAGGAAATATGTTATTCTTCTATTTATACTTTCCAAACTGGCTTAACTGTGTTTATTAACTGTTGTTAGCACAACAGGTTATCGATTGACTTTTAGCAGAATGATAAATTAAACTTATCTTTTCTCATTGTTTCTTAATATAGTACTGTTTTTGTTACCCTCTTTTAAATATCTGATCAGTATCTACAGATATTCAGCCCCCTAAGTGGGACTTAGAAAAGTCAATACACACATAATTAATCCTAAACAGCTGATGTCCATCAGTGGCGGACATTGGCCAATGAACCGTGATCATGATTAATGTTAAATGTATAAGAAAGAACAATTTGACTTTATATTGTCCATGCTAAGGCAGCTAGATGGAACAAATATATAAAATCTTCCAGAAGAATCTTGAAATAGATACATTTTAGAGTTTCATATGCCTCAGCACTCTACTTGTTCAAGATACATATAGGGGGTTGTGAAAATGTGTCATATTTTGTTCTGATTAATTTCAGGTTTTATAAATTTCTGTCTAACAAAAAACTGCATTTATTAAGACATAATTAGCCTATTTTCACATTTAATCATCTAAGACATATAACTGTAATCAAATCTTCAGATCAGCATGATAATCAATGTTATCAAAACTGAATTAATTTAACTCTAATCAAAAGCAAAAATACCATGACATTCTGGTTAATTCATGCAGTTTTATTTTGGGAAATGTGCAATGTCTGCTGGACTTTTTGAAATAATGAAAATTATTCAAAATCTCTCTTGCTTCCTTTAAAGACCTCCTATGGGCTCAGGTCCCCCAGGGATGAACCATGGAGTTTGTGTTTCATAGAGGTCCCAGTAGTAGAATTCACACAGCCTTGAACTGGAAAAGGAGCTCTCTTTTATTTCTGTATTTGTACCCCAAAAGCAGTGCTTCCGACCAAGACACAAGTCCAATGCTTACCTTTCCAATGATTCAATTTCTCCATCTGAAAGTGGGAAAAACTGAGATAATTTAAGAAGAGAAAAAGGAAGGAAGGAAGGAAAGGAGGGAGGAAAAATTTGCACCTCAGGGCTTAGCAACAAGCCTACAGGAAAAAAACAACTTGGGTGTTCTGAGTTCAGAGAACACTTTAGGATATCGCTAGTTCACAACTTCTGATCACCAGAGAAATTCAACCTGTTTGAGGATTTAAAGAATTCCAAAAATTCAACTAGAGTAGATTAGTTCCATTTCAAGTTATTTGAATTCAATAATCTTCAGGAAAAAAAAGAGTTTAATTCCAGAGAGAGAAATTGTTTTGAATTCTGGACCAGTGAACAAAGCCAAAAGTTTTTACTTGAGCCCTAAAGAGTTTTAAATTGTATTTCAATTAAAAATAAAAACTTGCTTAATTATGTCCACATCTACTTCTTTTGCAGTTTATGTTGTAGTTGTTTGCGGTTACTTTCCTTAGAAAACAGCGCTTGTGCCTTGATAGCTAATGAAAGGGATACTTTAAAAAGTGTACTCACAGAGAGAGATCCAAGATGGCCAATTAGCAGCAGCTCAGGATTATAGCTCCCAGTGAAAGCGCAGAGAGTGAGTGGATGCCACATTTTCAGATGAATTTTTATTGCCCACGGACCAGGAGATTCCCGGTGGAGGAGCCCCACAAGTTGCCAGCGCGACTCTTTTGGCCAGCGTGGCTGTTTTGCCGGCGCCCCGGTGCGGTGGTTCTCAGTCCGGAGTATACGGGACTGAGTGCCCTTTAGTTGGCATTTGGAGCTCCAGGAAGGCAGAGTCTCCCATTCAGCTGATTGAAAAGGGGGCTGAAGCAGGGAACCAGACCGGGGAGATTCCCGGGCAGAAAAGCGCCACGAATCTCAACGCCACTGTTTCAGCTGGCATAGTGGGTCTCCTCAGGGGAAGGCTGGTTCCCCCCGACAAAAAAAAACAGCAATTGGAACTGCTGAGGATTGAGAGTCTCCCAGCAAGTACAGCTGAACCTGGGAAGGTCCAGCTCTGTTGGGGGAGGGGCGTCCACCGAAGGAAAACTAAGAAACAGAAAAAATTTTACCACCAATAAGCTGGACGTCCACTCAGAGACCTAATCTGAAAGTCAGCAATTACACAGACGACAGGTGGATAAATCCACAAAGATGGGGAAGAAACCAGCGCAAAAAGGCTGAAAACACCCGAAATCAGAATACCTCTCCTCCTACAGAGGATTGCAGTTCCTCATCACCAAGGGAATAAGGCCTGATGGAGAATGAATGTGAGGAATCAACAGAATCAGGCTTCAGAAGGTGGATAATGAGAAACTTCTGTGAGCTAAAAGAACATGTTCCAGCCCAATGCAAGGAAACTAAGAACCTTGAAAAGAGGTTTGACGAAATGTTAACGAGAATGGACAATTTAAAGAGGAATATAAATGAATTAATGGAGCTGAAAAACACAATACGAGAACTTCGCAAAGTATGCACAAGTTTTAACAGTCGAATTGATCAAGCAGAAGAAAGGATTTCAGAGGTCAAAGACCAACTTAACAAAATAAAACCAGAAGACAAGATTAGAGAAAAAAGGGTAAAAAGGAATGAGCAAAGTCTCCAAGAAATATGGGACTATGTGAAAAGACCTAATCTACGTTTGATAGGTGTACCTGAATGTGATGAAGAGAATGAATCCAAGCTGGAAAATATTCTTCAGGATATTATCCAGGAAAACTTTCCCAACCTAGCAAGGCAGGACAATACTCAACTCCAGGTAATACAGAGAACGCCACAAAGATATTCCTCAAAAAGAGCAACCCCAAGGCACATAACCATGAGATTCACCAGGGTTGAAATGAAGGAGAAAATACTAAGGGCAGCCAGAGAGAAAGGTCAGGTTACCCACAAGGGGAAGCCTATCAGACTCACAGCAGATCTCTCAGCAGAAACCCTACAAGCCAGAAGAGAGTGGGGCCAATATTCAACATCCTTAAAGAAAAGAACTTTCAACCCAGAATTTCATATCCAGCCAAACTAGGTTTCATAAGTGAAGGAAAAATAAATTTTTTCACGAACAAGCAAGTACTCAGAGATTTCATTACCACCAGGCCTGCTTTACAAGAGCTTCTGAAAGAAGCACTGTATACAGAAAGGAACAACCAGTATCAGCCATCCCAAAAAACCCATCAGTAAACTGCATCCAGACCCATCTCACATGCAAGGATATACAGAGACTCAAAACAAAGGGATGGAGGAAGATTAGCCAACCAAATGGAGAGGAAAAAAAAAAAGCAGGAATTGCAATTCTCGTCTCTGATAAAATAGACTTTAAAGTAACAGAGACCAAAAGAGACAAGAAGGACATTGCCTAATGGTAGAGGGATCAATGTAACGGGAAGAGCTAACGATCCTAAGTGTATTCGCACCCAATACAGGAGCACCCAGATACCTAGGGCAAGTTCTTGGTGACTTACAAAGAGACTTGGACTCCCACACAACAATAGTGGGAGACTTTAACACTACATTCTCAATATTGGACAGATCAATGAGACAGAAGGTTAACAAGGATACCCGGGACTGGAACTCAGACCTTGAACAAGTAAACTTAATAAACATTTACAGAACTCTCTACTCCAAATCCACAAAACATACATTTTTTTCAGTAACACATCACATTTATTCTAAAAGTGACCACATAATTGGAAGTAAATCACTCCCCCAGCAATTGCATAGCATTTCATAGGTTTAAATGAAATACTGGTTGGCTGTTTGTTATTTTCCTCCCTTATTCCTTCCTGTCTCCATTGTATAACACAATTATTAGTATAAAAGAGGTTTTCAATGCAGGCTAGACTGCATTCTAGCCTGGGCAATAGAGCAAGATTCCCATTCTCTCTCTCTCTTTCTTCTTCTTTCTCCCTTTCTTTCATTCTCTTTTTTTTCCTTCTTTCTCTTTCTTTTTTCTTAAAAAAAAAAAAATACACAGTTAAAAACGCCTGACTCAGATGTCCACTGTGTTTTAAAGATACTTAAAAGTTTTGCAATCATTTAGTAAATCTGTTGACAATGACTAGATTGCTGATGTGTTTATACTTAATGCTAGAAATAATGCATATGTTGGACATGCACATTACAATATGACCCCATCTTCCAGACTGTAAACACAATTAGTTTTGCCTGGAGGATTCTAACTCATCATTGGGTACCTCTTACTATGGAAAATCATTAGAACTGTCTGTCTCCTTCGCAAAAAATAAAAAAATAAAAATAAAAATAAAAATAAAAAAAACTGTACTCACATAGACAATAGTCCCCTCTGACTTTAGAGTTCTCTAGAAGTCCAATGCACTATCCACTGCACCACAGAACCACCTTAGACTTTTCTAAAAGCCCCTTTCTGAGTTGAATCCCAAGCTACACATGTTCATTCTTACGCAAATAAGCCAAATATCCAAACCAGGTGCAGAAAACAGGAAATTCCAATACAGAAACAGAAACTTTATTTATTCACGGAATTGCAACATTCTCAATATTAACTGCTCTAACCTCATGAAGAATTGGGTGCTGAGGGATTTGGGGACTCATGAATTTCAGCCTGAGGAGACCATGATGATCCTAACAAGATGAGATATCCCAAAGGACTACAATTTCTGACTTTTGTCTTCACAGTCCATTGGCCAACCATCTCCTCTAGAAGAGTCTATCTTGCAAAGAGTGGTCTTTGTTTCTCTGATGTTCTCACTGGCATCTAAAGGAAAGAAAACCTATAGACATGATCTGTACCATGCTGTCATGGGTGACTCCTTGGTTTGCAGTCAATTGATAATCCAAAACAGTTGAGATGATGAATGTTTTAAAACACTGGGTTGAACAACGAGAACACGTGGACTCAGGGAGAGGAGCATCACACACAGGGGACAGTTGCGGGGGGTAGGGGAGAGACAATGGGGGGGTGGGGAGGGAGGGGAGGGTGGGGAGGGATACCATGGGGAGAAATGCCAGATATAGTATGCACCTAAAGTAAAATAAATAAATTTAAAAACAAACAAACAAACACTGGGTTAAACAAATGCCCTTATTTTGGCCAACGAGAGGTTGAAAAAAAACCTAGCCAATGCCATTTTGAGACTAAGTGGAAGAGCAGCAGGAATTGTCTCATTTAGAATGTTCCATGACACAATCTTTCATTACCTCCTACTTTGTTTACATATTATTTATGCTCACTAAAATAATTTTTAGAGGTGAATATACTAATCATGACTATTGTCATTTGCACCACAGAGTCTTGAAAAAGCTCAGAAATTGATGGTACTAAGTTACTTTGGAAGCAAAGTTAATGGTAAATAGAATTGTTTAAAAGGTTGTTGACAAGCTGTTAGGAGTTCACGTCTAATATAGTAAACTCCCACTAGATCTCTCTGCCTCAAATAATAATAGTAACCCTTGAACAACTTTAAAAAAAAATCTGAAAGCACTGAAGAGTGAACAGAAGATTCTGGAGGGGAGTTGGCATTTGGAATAAGGGAAGGGCACAAGGTAGCAGAGTAAGTTTCCCTTTCTTCCTATTTCTTGGACCTAGGGAAGGTGGCCAGGTGACACTGCTAAAACTCCAACAGAAAAATCTGCAGTCTTTCTGGTCTGAAGAACCAGAGAAAAGAGTTCACAGCCACCATGGTCACAACTACAGGGGAAATAAAGAGGTAATATTGGAAAGGAGGGGCCAAAGAAGGGGAGCCACAAATTAAGTGTGTAAACTCTGAGTGACTCCCTAGCTACACATGCACAGGGCAAATTGCGCACAGCCTAGCTAAATATACAGAATCTAAAAGAGATCTGAGCTGCCATGAAAAATCAGAGTTTTTAGCTTGAATCCAACTGAAGCAATTGAAATAAATTCAACAACGCTCTCCCAGATTGTCCACAACGTAACATTCACAATGTCCAGAATACAATCCAAAATTATTCCATATGTGAAGCAACAGAAAAATGCAACTCATTCTCAAGTGAAAAAGTAATTAACAGAAACTGACCTTGAGATGACCCAGCTGTTTGAAGCAGCAAACAAGGATTTTATGGAAGCTATTATAACTGTGTGCAATGATGCAAAAGACAATATTCTTATAATGAATGAAAAGACAGGGAATCTTAGCAAAGATAAACACACAAAAAACATCTAGAACTGAGAAGTATAATATCTGAAATAAAATATTTACTAGGTAGAAGTAAGAGTATGAAGGAGATAACAAAGGAAAGTGTCAGTAAACAAGAAAACAAATCAATAGAAATTATGCAATCTAAAGCATAGAAAAGGTGATTAGAACAATACATTCCTTCCCTTACTCAACTCAACCAGATGATTTTCCCACCTCCACCCCAGCAGAACACTAAAGGCTTACCATTCTCTAAAGGGGGGTAAAACAGAGTCTCTTAACTTGGTGACCAAGCATAGTTGAGGATGGTAGTACAATAATAAAAACAGAAAAATTAAGTAGAAATTGACATACTTAATAGAGACAACACTCACTCCCATCCGTGCTCTTTTTCTCAAAATGTTAGCAGCTAGGCTTTTGCCATCCAAGCAAGATATTAAAATATTCTACTTCGAGAAATCTTACCAACCCAGGAGAAAAGACCCAGTGATATTGACAGTCAAGATTATATTCTCCAGCAAAGTAATCCAACCAGTTCCTATCTAGGAGACTATATGCCTGGATGATTGCTTTCCAGGAGCAAGGCGGAGAAAGAAAACTGGGACTTCCACCAGTCAGTGTGCAAATTTCCATAAAATACTTGTGTATTTTAGCCCTAACTCTCTGTTCCCCCTCTGTGCTGTTCCATCTGTGAATATTTATCCCACCAAGGAGATGAGTTTAAGGAGCAAGGAGGCTAACTTCTGTGTACATTCTCATTAGTAATTTTGAGTTTTGTAACAAAAGCATATATTATTCATACATAAAATAAAGCATTAAGTTTCAAGTGCTCAGTAAAGGGACTGACAAATAAATTTGAGGAAATAGCCCACAAAAGCCAGAACATACCAAGAGAAGAAAAGCTGAAGATTAGAGGTTAGAAATTAGAAGAAATAATCAATCCAAGAAGTCTGAGAAACAACTAATAGTAGTTCTGAGAAAAGAATAAAGAAAACAAAGAGAGGCAATTGTCAGAGATATAACAGAAAACTTCTCAGAACAAAATAATATAAGTCTCTGGATTGAAACTAACCACAAAGTGCTCAGCAAAATAAATGAATAAACAGTGATCCATACTGAATTATGCCAGCCATTTAAAAAACAAGATACTAAAAGCACTTAGAGAGAACAAAACAATCACATGCAAAAGAAATGAAATTGGGAATGCATCAGAATGTTCTACAGCAACACAGGAAGCCAGGTGACATTGAACCAATGCTAACTTCAACATTCTAAGGGAAGTTATGGACGTACCTGGAATTTCATTACCAGCTAAATTATCAATCCAGTATAAGAATAAATATATCTTCAAATATGCAAGGAGTATGGAATTTTTCCTTTAATGAACCTTTTCTTGATAAGCTTCTAGAGGATGTGCTCCAGAAAAATAAGGGAGTAAAATAAGATGAGGATGCAGGACACAGAACAGGTGCAAGGAAAATGCAGGAGGAAACTGGGGAGCAGGACTCTGGTATTATTAAGTACAGACTGGACTAGAAGGATAAATGGCTTAGGGACAGATGTCTTTGAAGCACAATTGGATTGATCAATTATCAAGAATATTTGACCATTTCAAGGTAAAATGGAAGGTGTTGGATAGACCTGAATGATCATGGGTGTGGTGGAGAATTAAATAAATTTGAGTAAATAAAAAAATGATTATTATTTCCAATAAAAACAAAAATTTCTAAAGCAAAATGTAACTATAGCACACCACTTCATTCAGAAGTGAACAATACATATGTAACCATAATAAAGTAAATGCCAAATCTGATTTGACCATAAATTTGATAGAACCTCATTGCACTGATAGAATCAGATTAATGGAATAGGGAATGCACAAAAGCTCAACTCAACTGTTATAATACATATTAATAGATAATGTCTAAAACTGATAAATCAAGAAATAACCATTTATACATATTATTTAGAACCAAAGAGCTAAAAACCAGAATAACCAGATAAAAGAATGGATTGGAAGTAACTACCTCTGGACAGCAAGATCACAGATTGGTTGTGAACATAGAGACTGTTATGATTCATTATTAGCCTTTAAATACAATTTGACTTGTAACCAAGTTATGTATAACCTTGACAAATATAAAAAAGTAGTTTAAAATAAATAAGTACAATAAAGTAAAGGCTGAATTACCACCCATTAGAAATATTCAAAAGAATGATTCTGAGAGGGGTAATAATTATGATAGCTAAGGCTTATGTCGTGTTCACTATCTGCCCAAGCTTTCCTTAGCATTTAGCATATATTAAGTCATTTAATTCTCATCACATTATATGACGTCTCCATTTTGCAGACAATGAAGCTGAGGCAGAGTAAAGTTAAGGAACTTGTCCAAGATTCATGCAACTGTTAAATGGTCTAGTCAAGAATTAGACTGAGACAGAAGGTTCCAGAATCTGGGCAATTTACTACTCATTGCTCTTTTAGGAATAAATGTCTTCTAACTCCTCTCTCCCCTTCCTTCTGTTTTATGTGCTATTTAGGTTCAGTGATTCTGGTTCACATAAAATACATTAAACAATGTTTTAAAACATTCAAAAAATGCTTTCTTTGCAAGGCTTTTTAAAAACATTTTTATTACTACAAATTGTATAAATTGTAAAATGATAACTACCCATTGTATAAGATTTATTTTAAAAATCAGAAATATAGGACCAGGCACGGTGGCTCACACCTGTAATCCCAGCACACTGGAAGGGTGAGGCAGGCAAATTATGAGGTCAGGAGTTCAAGACCAGCCCGGCCAACATGGTGAAACCCCATCTCTACTAAAAATACAAAAATTAGCTGGGCATGGTGGTGGGCACTGTAATCCCAGCTACTTGGGAGGCTGAGGCAGGAGAATCGTTTGAACCCAAGAGGCAGAGGTTACAGTGAGCCGAGATCATGCCATTGCACTCCAGCCTGGGCAACAGTGTGAGGCTATGTCTCAAAAAAAAGCAAAATATAAAGAACAGATTACCCTCTTCCTCAAAGTCTCAAATTCAGCACATCTCTGGAACTGGGCAGAGAGGTGTGAAGACTATTCAAAGACCCTGGATTTATAGAGCTTCTGTTGTATTAAAACTCTTAAAGTTTGAGCTATTTAAAACTTGAAGTATTTCCATCAGAACAAGGTCCCAATTTCATATCATCATCCATTCCATGTCTGAAAGTATTATTATCCTAAGTATGGGCAGCAGAACAATCATACTAATCATTTTACAAGGAGGTACTACTACCATGACTGTCTTAATTATTGTAATTATTATGGTGTCTAAGCTACCTGATCAGGTAATCCCAGGCAAGCTGGTGGTGGTACTCCAAGGGATAAGTTTGAAAATAGATGCCCAGGACCTTTAGGTTGGCATAGGCTAGATTAGTTTGTCAGAAACCATGACATTTTTTCAGAATTCATATACATGACAAGATTCTCTTTATCTCTTAGGTCCTCTGCCAATACTTCAGTCTCAGTTCTGAGCCCTAAATTCTGAGAAGACCCTTGCATTACCGTAGTTGGATTCTTTCACTGTATTCTGTGGAACAAGAAGCTTTAGCAAAAAATACCCTGGCCATGTGCAGTGGCTCATGCCTGTAATCCCAGAACTGTGGGAGGTGGGCAGATCACTTGAGGTCAGGAGTTTGAGACCAGCCTAGCCAACATGGTGAAACTCTGTCTCTACCAAAAATGCAAAAATTAGCTGGGCATGGTGACTCATGCCTGTAGTCCTAACTACTTGGCAGGCTGAGGCATGAGAATTGTTTGACTGCAGGAGGCAGAGGCTGCAGTGACCTGAGATCATTCCACTGCACTTCAGCTTGGGAGACAGAGATTCCATCTCAAAAATGAATGAATGAATGAATGAACAAGAAAGAAGAAAGAAATAAAGAAAGAAGGAAAGAAGAAAGAAAAGAAAGGAAGGAAGAAAGAAAGAGAGAGGGGGAGGGAGGGAGAGAGGGAGGGAGGGAGGGAAGGAGGGAAGGAAGGAAGGAAGGAAAGAAAGAAAGAAGGAAGGAAGGAAGGGAAGGAAGCGACCCTAATGCTCATTTGTTGAACACTGTGCTCACACACAAATCCATTTATTGCTTACAATAACCATTCAGGACAGTAGTGTTATTCTTATTTTAGAGAAAAGGAGTCTGAGGTTTAGAGAGGTAAAGTAACTTGCCTAAAATTACACAGTGGGAGCCCAATCCAGTTGTGTGAATTGAAGCCAGTAGTGTGATTCAAATCCAGTTGTATTAACAGATTTCTCCATTATCCAGATCATTCTTGGTTTCCCTTGTCTGCAAGAATAAAGCTATAATATACTTAGATGATTCAGACCCATGGAATATTTTTTAAAGGTCAGGTGTCTTTTCTTCACAAGCAGGTGCAAGAGGCTTAATGAGAAATCATTACTTTTAAGAATGTCTTGAGATATATTTAGAAGAAGAGAAATGTCTTTCACTAAAATCGCATATGCTAAAAGGTCAGTCTAACATTATGAGCATTGTCTTGGGGGATTTTTGGAGAAGAGGGAAAATATGGTGTTTAAATCATTTAAGTGGCCTCTTAAGTTTCCCTTATTTTTAACATAATTCCTTAGTAAGCTGACGGTACTTCCAGCTTTGAAGGGTTTTTGCATATATTTGATGTTCTGCTACTTCCCCTTCCTTTGAAAGAAATATTGGTTATCTTCCAGAGAGCCCTGGGAACATTTTACAGGTCTATGCATCTCTGGGGAAAATGGCTTCTTACATAAAATATTGTTTTAAGCATTTGAAGCTGGCTTTGTTAATCTTCCATTTCTTAAAAATTGGGACATCACAGTGACATTTTAAGAGAACAGTTGTCTATAATTTGCATGGCTAAATTTGGTTTCTGGATTGTCAAATATACAAGTGTTTTGTTTGGAATAATAGTTAATAATAGTTTCCAAGCAAGTCAGAAATAGAGCCACTATCATTTAAAAGCTGGAGCCAAAATACAACTGCCACTCCAGCAAGATAATGAGTTAATGAGGAGGGCCTCTTTCAAACCAATAAACGTCATCATTCAGAGTTATCTAGGTGCCCACTACCTTAAACATCAAGTTGCTAACCCATAGCAATGTGATCACTAAGAATAGACCCATTACCACCTCCTTAGCAATGGCTTGAGCTAACCAGCCAGCTCTTGTATCTGTGCTCTGCAGGAAATAATGACTACAATAAGAATAAATCTCTGGATTTATAGAGCTTCCATGAGAACCAAAGCAAGCTATTGGATTACAGAAGGGAGTGACTTTAAGACGCTGAGATTCTAAGGCACCTGCAACAGCTCCTTTAATGCACTCCCCAGAAAACTCTTCCCGAATCCCCCAGCATGGATTTTGCACTGGATAGTCTCTGTCTGTCCTGCCAGAACCACCCTCTGTCCATTTTCTTTCTGCACTGTGCTCCAGCCAGGAAGCTGACCTCTAAGAACTGCAACCACACAATTCCAGTGACCTCTAGCTTCTGGTGCCAGGCGCATGATCAGAGGACATTGGGAGAGGGAGGATGGAATATTGATACTCCTGATGCGGCAATAGCTGTGCGTCCATACCTATAGCTCACCACACCTCAGCTACTCCTCCCTACCCCCTCATCCCTCGGTGCCAGTGGCTTCCTGCTGCTGCCGGTCATAAGGCGTCTTCATTTCTTGTTGCTTTTCTCTAAATCAGCTCCACCTTTGTCAATGGTCCCTCCATGGAACTCTCGTTCACCCCTTCTGAGTATGTCATCAGTTTCCTGTGGGACTCTGGTTGATACCATAGTCATCAGTCTCCTCCCTTGCAGCAAACTGATGTTGGCTCCAGCCATATGGAGACTGCAGCTTTTAGAGAAGACAGAGGTTGGTAAGATGTATAACCATCCAGGATGCCTAAGACATAGTCCCAGCCCAGCTAACTATTAGCTCTTTGTGAGAAACTCGAGAAAGACATCAAAACCTCAGTGTCTGGCTTTTATCGATCAGATTCCCAACTACACATGCATCTTCACATCTAATCCTCCTCCCTCCAGTCAAGCCCTTTGCAGAACCACGCTGCCCTCACAGCCACTACACACAATTTCCACTTAAGGCTTCACTTCTCTGGCAACACGATACAGTCTTTGCCAGTAGATGCTGCTTATTTTGTCTCTGCCAACATGCAGAGCACAATTCTCGGGCCATAGTAACTTCTCAGTCCTTGTTAACTTGGGAATAGCTCAGTAGAAATAAATTTATATCGGCAGTAAAATACACGTATCCATGTATTTTATAACCATTTGCCTTCATGTTCTACTATAGACTGCTATTTTTTTCCCTAAGGCCTTTGGAAATGAATAAAATGTAATATATAGCACATCATGATATACAGACATATGTGTATGTATCTCTATCTATCTATCTACCTACCTACCTACCTATCTACTTATCTATTTATCTGCCTATCAATTGTTAATATTATCTAGGGGTGGCGGACAGGGGTAGAGCCATGAAATAGAAAGGAGGGCTCTAAAATATTATAGTTCTGGGTTTCAACTTCAGCTCATGCCACACACTGAGTCACCGTGGGCAAGTTGCTTAGGCTCTCAGATCCTATTTACTCTTCTGTAAAAATAGTGATAATCCCATCTCTGCCACAGGTTGTTGTTGAGGATTAAATTCCTTGTTTTATATAAAATGTCTGACCCATAGAAGTGCTTAATAAGGGTTCATTTCCTTCTTCCCAGAATTATGGCTTACGAACAACAGAGATCCTGAAATTCTGTGGAAGTCCTGTTTCTTTTCCAAGAGTCCCTCTTTCTTTGAGTAAAACAGCCCTGGACCAGAAGCTCTGACACCAGAAGCTTTGCAGATTGACAAAATAAACTTTCACTACCGAGAACTTCAAATTAATCTTATCAAAGTCCCTTGAGGTCCAATGATTAATTGTCAGAAATGTAAATGATTAATAAGACTTGGGAGTAGTAAAGACGTAAGTTTATTACCTATCTCCTGGATTCTTATGAAACAAAAGCAGCCTCAGCTGGACATGGTGGCTCATGACTATAATCCCAGCACTTTGGGAGGCTAAGGTGAGCAGATCTTTTGACACTGGGAAACTAACCTAGGAAACATGGTGAAACCCTGTCTCTACAAAAAATAACCGGACATGGTGGCACATCCCTGTAATCCCAGCTACTTGGGAGGCTGAATTGGGAGGATCGCTTAAGCCCAGGAATTAGAAACTACAGAGAGCTATGATCACACCACTGCATTCTAGCGTGGGCAATAGAGTGAGACCCTGTCGAAGAAAGAAAGAAAGAGAGAAAGAGAGAAAGAGAGAGAGAGAGAGAGAGAGAGAGAGAGAGAGAGAGAGAGAGAAAGAGAGAAGAGAGAAAGAAAGAAAGAAACAAACAAACTAAAGGAGCCTCTAAGAAGGAACCATGAAGGTGTGATCAGCTTAATGCTAGATGTCTTCAGCCCAACTCTTCAATCTGCTCACTTTTACAAGTTAATAAGAAAATACAGAGGCAAGCGGAAACTTTATTTTTTTATTTATAGACAGGGTCTCACTCTGTCACCCAGGTTGCATGATCAGGGCTCACTCGCAGCCTCAACTTCTTGGGCTCAGGAAATCCTCCTGCCTCAGCCTCTTGAATAGCTGGGACTTCAGACACACACCACCACACCTGGCTAATTTTTGTATTTTTTTGTAGAGATGGGATTTTGCCATGCTGTCTAGGCTGGTCTCAAACTCTTGGGCTCAAGTGATCCTCCCACCTCAGCCTCCCAAAGTGCTGGGATAACAGGCATGAGCCATCATACCTGGCCTAAGAGGAAACTTTTGAATGTGATAATTGTTTTCATTATTTTGATTATGGTGATGGTTCATGGGTGTGTGTATATTTGAATTTATTATTATGTATCAATTGGACCTCAATAAAGCTGATTTTAAAAGTCATACTAGAAAAATAAATTTTAAAAAGAAAAAAATTCATTGGCCTATGCATTATGTTTTATATATTTTACTGTATATGCTATATCTCAATAAAGTACAAATAAATATAGCAACATGTCAAGCAGTGAAATAATATGCTACCTTGTGTGTAAGAAATAGAGGGTATAAGAATATAGATTTGTATGTGTTGGTATCTATCTAAGAGTTTTATTTCTAAAAATAAATAAGGATCAAATAACAATGATCACTTATGGCCCAGGGGAGAAGACAATAAGAACAGAGGCAGGACTGAAGCTTCTCAATGCATATTTCTTCATATCATCTTGCTCCTTGAACCCCGTAAAAACAAAATGTAAATAAAGAATTTTAAAAGGAAGATGAGTAATCAAGTGATTGCAGTGGGAGGTTGGGAAGTTCACACAGGAAAAAGAAAAGGTCAGATGGGCATTTTCTAAAATCAGAAATACTTTGAAAGCACACACAAGAAAAGCCCACATCAGAAGGTTCTGCAATGCTCAGTGACAGCGCCATCGCGATTTGAGGGCGTGGAGTAGACGTGACCCACAATCTGCTTGCCATGTGATTTATCTACTGCCCAGGAGTAGAAACATTCTGTTACACGCCAAACAGATTTGCCAGGTATATTTAAAATTAAACAAACCCAAAGCACCATATTATGTGCTCCTGTTATGAAACCAAATCAACCAACAAGGAAATATGTATTGAGCAAACTCTACACGTTAAACACACCTGCAGCAGCACTGCCAGGGACCCAAAGAAGGCGACATGCAAGATGAGGCTCCTTCCCTTGGGGAGGTCAGGTCGGACTCAGGTGAAATGGCAGAGGACAGCTCTTGACAGTTGTCAGCTGTGGAATGAGGAGGTGCAAGTTCAAAGGGGCCAGCCAGAGATGACTTCAGTGACTCAATTTATATATATTAATGTTTTGGTCTGCACTGTTAGGCCCCACAATGGCAGGAAAAGAAATAGGTTCAGCTTCTCATCAGCCAGAAAGGGATGCCACACAGCCCACACATTGCTCAGCTTTTCCCCTTGTCCATCTTTGAGTCAGTGCCGGGTAAGCCCTACTAAGAGCCCTTCCTTCTTGGTTCCCCTCCCTCTTCCCCTCTTCTAGGCCCCTCTGCACAGGTCCTGGCTTTATCCTGTCTCAGCTTCCTGGGCTCTGCTATGAAATGGCTTCCTAGGACTGTTGTAAGGAAGAATCACTAACCAGGTGGCTTAAAACAATATATCTATTCTCCCATCCTTCTGGAGGCTGGGCATGCAGAATCAATCTTCTGCAGGGCCGTGCTCCCACCAAACTTCTAGGGGAGGACCCCTCCTTGCGTATTCCAGCTTCTGGTGGACAGAGCATCCTTGGCGTGTGACAGCATCACTCCAATGTCTGCCCTGTCACAGTACTCTCTGTGTGTGGCTGTGTCTCTTCTCTTCCTATAAGTGTAATCACCCAGTGGGTTCCCCTTGTCTTCTGCCTAGACAGAACTGATTTATCAAGATGGGGGCATTGCAATGGAGAAAGAGTAATTCGCACAGAGCCAGCTGTACAGGAGACCAGAGTTTTATTATTACTCAAATCAGTCTCCCCCAAGCATTCGGGAATCAGAGTTTTTAAAGATAATTTGGCAGGTAGGGACTTGGGAAGTAGGGAGTGTTGATTGGTCAGGTTGGAGATGGAATAATAGGGGGTCAAATGTCTTCTGCTCCTGGGTGCAATGGCAGAACTTGTTGGGTCTGGGTGGTGTCAGCTGCCCCATTGAGTGCAGGGTCTGCAAAATATCTCAAGCACTAACCTGAGATTTTACAATAGTGATGTTACCCCCCAGGAGCAGTTTGGGGAGGTTTCGACTCTTGGAGCCAGAGGCTGCATGATCCCAAAACCATAATTTCTAATCTTGTAACTCATTTGTTAGTCCTGCAAAGGCAGACTGGTCCCCCAGGCAAGAAGAGGGTCTTTTTGGGAAAGGGCTGTTACTAATTTTGTTTCAGCATCAAACCATGAACTGAATTCCTTCCCAAACTTAGTTCAGTCTATGCCCGGGGGCTTAAAGGTTAGAAGAAGATAGAGTCAGTTAAGTCTGATTTCTTTCACTGTCATGATTTCCTCAGTTATAATTTTGCCAGGGCAGCTTCATAAGGGCACTAGTTACACTGGATTAAGGGTCCACCCTCTTCCAGTATCTCCTCTTAACTTCCATCTTCATTACTTCAGCCAAGACTCTACTTCCAAATAATGTCACATTCACAGGTACCAGGTGTTACCACTTCAATATATCTTTTTGGGGGGCACAATTCAACTCACACCCTGGATACCTATATTCTACTGAGAGGGATCCCCACCATACAAACAGGTCTATTCTGTCATTTAAACAGAATCCCAAGGCAAAACTTCCCAAGGGTAATTCTGTTAAAAAGCCCCCTCCCTGCTGTGGGGGTGGGATGGAGATGAACAAAGGGGTAAAGAGGACGGAAAAACCACTTCCTTCCGTGTTGGGGAGGATGAGCACAGGCAGGGGAGAAGGGCAGAGAAGCTGGCCCTGCCAAAGCGAGTGTTCCTCGCTGATGCTACCTGCTCGCCTGCTGGTTAAATCTCCTCTAAAGTAATGCTGACTTTAAGCCTGTCATGGAAAGGAGGGTAGAAACTGCTCTCCTAGTGTCTCTGAGAAGTCATTTAACCTTTCTGATCTCTAGTTTCCTTGCCTGTGAAATGAAAGAGTTTAACTACATTACCCAGGGGTTTTTTTTTTTTTTTTTTAGCTTGAAAATACCCGCAGTTTCATGGTGACATTTGGGGGTTTCCTGCTCTCACTGACTCTGGGTTAACAAGAGGCAACTGACTCAGGATGTGGCAGACGTCCCAGGCAGGGGTCTCTGGATGGAGAGGCTGCCTCACAGCAGCCCCTGCCCACTCTGCTCCCGGCACACAACAGTGCCTGGGCTGGTAGACCAGGAGACTGAGTTGGCGCACCGAGAGGGTGGCTTCCAAAGGCTGTGGAAGTCGGTGCTACAGAACACAGCCCTGGCTCTCTTGGCTCCTTGGCTCTGCTGATGCTCCAGTTAGGGAGTTATGTGGGTTCCTGCGACTCCCACTTTTCTGCCAGTCACTTTTCCTGCCCACTGGCACCTCCCTTCAGAGCAGAACAAGGGATGTTGAAAATGACCAGTTAGGGCTGGGCATGGTGGCTCATGCCTGTAATCCCAGCCCGTTAGGAGGCCAAAAAGGGCAGATTGCTTGAGGTCAGGAGTTCGAGACCAGCCTAACCAACATGGTGAAACATTCTCTACTAAAAATACAAAAAATTAGCTGGGAGTAGTGGTGCATGTATGTAATCCCAGCCACTCGGTAGCCTGAGGCAGGAGAATTGCTTGAACCCAGGAGGCAGAGGTTGCAGTGAGCCGAGACAACACCACTGCCTTCCAGCCTGGGAGACGGAGCTAGACTCTGAAAGAGAGAGAGAGAGGAAAAGAAAAGAAAGAAAACCAGTGAGACTTCCTACCTATTAGCACTTGACTAGAAGGACTTTCACAAGGCCTTAGATTTCCTAAACTTGACCTCTCCACATCCCCCCACCTGCATGGGTGATGTTCCCCATGCAGTCCCACTGCCCTCTCCTTCTGGAGGGCCCCTCTGCATTTTCCTGAGGCTCTCCTGCACCGCTGGGCACTGGCTTCATTGCCCTAGCCAGACATTCATCCACCCAGTCAATAAACAGTTTTTAAGAATCTGTAGTGGGAGTAGATGCTCCCACTGCATCTAGGGAGGCTTGCAGCCCAATAAGGATAATTACAGTCCAAGCAGCTTCTATTCCGCCTTGGCCTTCCTAAAAAGGGCGGCAGGAAGACAATGGAGCAGAGGTTGACGGGACACAGCAAACATGCCTCCCAGACACAAATTTCAACCCAGTCTCCTTAAAGCTTGAAGGCCCTCGGCTTGGGGAGATGGAGCAATTTGCATAGAGAGTTTCTATGGTTGATAGATGTATATCATATCCTATGGGCCATGTCTTTGTTGAATTGGTATCCACCATGGTACCAAATACTGAGCCACTGCATAAATGTGTTTCCAACTGTAACTCTGCCTAGTTACTGGTCTTTCCTGCCCAAGGCAACGTTTTTCTCTGGCAAACATTCATGGCTTCCCTATCTCTCCACGCCTCCCACTCCCAGCACCCGCCATGGATCAGAGTCACAGGAATCGTGTGCCTCTCCAGGAGTCCTCACTGACACCCATTGTTTATGATCACTAACGTTTCATTCTGATTACAAAATTTTTTCCACATTGCAACATAAGCCCCTGCACAAGACTGATCTCTTCCCTTCACTGTTACCATTTCCTATGTCTTGTTTTTTTATTAATACATTTGTTTCATCCAGCAGCTTTATTTCAGGTGAGCCCAAGCTGACACTTCCTCTTTTAACTTGATTCAGTCTTTGGGGAAACTGGCCTCCCAATGCATTTGAAGAGCTCTGAGCCCATGCTGATGTCCTTTAAGCACAGAGAATACACTTTCTCCTTATTTTTCCCTCAGTGACACCCAACCTAAGTCCATTTCTCCTGTGTGCTGCTTGGGTTCAGTTCTTTGAGATAAGCTCCTTGGAAACTGTTTCTCTCTGTCTAAAAGCCTGTAAAGACCTATGAATTAATGAGACCCCGATAGAAGAGTGAGTGACTAATTGGGAGGCTGAGGCAAGAGAATTGGTTGCAGGGAGGTGGAGGATGCAGTCAGCCGAGATCGTGACACTGCACTCCAGCCTGGGTGACAGAGCAAGGCTCTGCCTCAAAAAAAAAAAAAAAAGTGAGTGACAAGGTCATCGGATGTGTGGGGTCCTATGACTCACTACTTACATGACATTTCACAGAACTACTAATCAGCCCCTATGTTTCTATTCTGCACTCCAAAACCTAGTGGCTTACAACAACAATCATTTACCTATCTCACAAGGGCACAACTGGCACAAAGCCATCTCTGCTTCATACAGTCTCACTGGGGTGGTTCAACTGGGAATTGGAACATCAGTTCCAAGATGCCGTATTCTCACACTTGGAAAGTTGGTGCTGGTGGTGGCATGGGAGCTCAGTCAGTGCCCCCAACCCATGAAGGTACTGGAAAATAATTTGTAAAAACAGCTTCAAGAGTGTAACCTGGTGTCTTCGACTCTAAGGCCCAAATTAGATATGAGTTCTGTTTCTGAGCTCAGACTCAAAACACCACTTGAGGCAAAATACACTTGCTCCTCTGCCTGTCTCTCAGAGCTCCACACTCGGCAACCACTAACACGCAAAACCCATCTGACTTGGCTCTCTAGAAACACACTCTCTCCTGCCACCTGCCTCGCTTTCCCTAGCACATCTTACACCTTCTTCTAGATTTACACTTGTTCTGTTTTATGCATGGAAATTGCCTTCTTCACCTGTCTCCAATTTATTCAGATTCTTGAAGGAGTGACTCACGTATCAATGTATCTAGTAAACCTCTGTTGAGTGTTTGTGAGATATAACGTGAAAGGCCTGGTCTCTGACTCAAGGAGCTTATGTTCTGGTGAGGCCACACACACAAACAGACACACATGCACACACATACACATGCACACACACACACAGTTTATAACAGCCTCAGATAATTGCCATAACAGAGATGTGTTAAGAGAAGGTGCCCAGGTTACTTGGATAACTTAAGGAAGACTTCAAAGTTGGAGGTCTTTTATTAGCAGCAGAAACATCCCTGCATACATAACCCAACACCTCCTTCCCAAACTTCTCTTCTCTAAAAATTTGCTTCTTCCTTGGAAAACCAACTTCAACAGCGTCTCCCAGCTTTTACGTGTTTTCTAAGTACAGTGCTACTTAACAGGGGGATCCATAGGCCAGCAGCATTTGCAGTGCTATGATAGAAATGCAAATATATGAGCCCTCCTCCAGACTCACTGAGTCGGAATCTAGAGGAGACAGGCAGAAGTCTATGTTTGAATAAGCTCTCCTGGCTAGGCGTGGTGGCTCCCATCTGTAATCTAAGCTTTTTGGGAGACCCAGGCAGACGGATCATTTGAGATCAGGAGTTCAAGACCAGCCTGACCAAAGTGGTGAAACCCCGGCTATGCTAAAATTACAAAACAATTAGCTGGATGTGGTGGTGCGTGCCTGTAATACCAGCTACTTGGGGGCTGAGGCTGAATTTCTTAACTCGGGAGGCTGAGGCTACAGTGAGCCAAGATCGTGCCACTGCACTCCTGCCTGGGTGATAGAGTAAGATTCTGTCTCAAAAAAAAAAAAAAAAAAAAAAAAAAAACAACAATAACAACAAAACAAGCTCTCCCAGCGATTCACACATTCACATTTGAGGAGCAGTCCTAGGAGACTTGCTTCTGGTCTGCTAATCCTCTCTGCCTTTCCTTCCAGCTCTGCTCCACAGTGCTACCTCTCAGCGAGTTAGTCTGCCTCCTGGACCCTAGCTAATTAAACAATTCACCCCCACTCCCCCTCCACTCGCTTCTGACGTCCAGCTCTCCTGTTGAAACAGCACCATCAATCATTCATCAGTCATTCCCTCCGTACCTTTTTCCCATCACAGTTTCCTCTGCCTCAGTCGGACAAGCAGCACGTGTTTCTGTTTTCTTCCCGTAGAAGGTGCCAGATTCATTGCCTGCCATCTATTCAATAGCTGACTGGTTGAAACCTAGAGATAAAACATGACTTTTGGAGTGAATCAGCTAATATTTGATCCTAGTATTTCAGAAAGTTAAGGCATTTTCTACTGATGCTTCGGGTTCTTCTACCATACCAACAGTCTTACCAATTTTCTCTAAAACTCTTTTTTCTCATTAAGTTTGAATCTGAGACAAGATCTAAAATATTCCTGGTTTTAATTAATTCCTTTTTTTTTGGTCTGTGATTAGGAGTTTTGTTTGTTTTTCCAAGGGGCCAAGCTTTCTTTGGGATATCTATTACTATGTAGAACCCATATATTAAAAGTCCAATATGATATTACATAATTTATTCTATATTATCTTTATATCATTTATTCACTATTTATTTATCTGAGTAATATATTTATGTTCTGATTTATATAATCTATTTGTCTTATTTTGGATTTCTATTGTATTAAATTATATATTAGAAACACAATATATATTATATAACATATCAGAAATTCAAAATGAGGCTAATAATAACCATCACATTGGACCACATGGCAATGTGGGAGTGGGCTGCTAGCTTTGGAAATATCCAGATTGTTCAACTGCTGTGTGCTCCTGGGGTTGAAGTCATCATCTTGGTAAATTAGCATTAAGTCTGCTTCTCAACCTCAGAAGCTCAGAAACTAGGTTTTATTGGCACAGATGTGGTGGCTGCTCCTCTCCTGGTAAATCTCAGGGATGGACCGTGACACTGATGAATCGAGCCGGAACGCCAATTTATTGGCTCACAATGAGCAATTACTCTCTCTGGAAATGCAAAACCCTGGTCCACATATAATCGATGCTTTATTTTTCTATCTATAGTCTTACAACATGGGAAGCCAAACCATTCTCTGAGTCTAATTTATAAATTTTATAACAGGAAATTACTGACACAGAAACAAGAATACTTAAAGTCTGTATGACTAAGACATCTTTTTCTGGAAGGAAGTTTCCATGGGAGCAACATCATGATCTAAGGGCTGCTGTGATGAACTGAATTGTGTCCCACAAAAGGTCTCTTTAATCATGACCCAAAAACTTTGTGAATGTGACCTGAGTTGGAAGTCAGGGCGCAGATGTAATGAAGGTGAGCTGAGACAATTACGGTGGGCCTTAATCCAATATGACTGGTGTCCTTATAAGAAAAGGGGGTGCAGTGGCTCACGCCTATAATCCCAGCACATTGGGAGGCCAAGGCAGGCGGATCACGAGGTCAAGAAATCAAGACCAGCCTGGCCAACATGGTGAAACCCCGTCTCTACTAAAAATACAAAAATTAGCTGGGCATGGTGGTGTGCACCTGTAGTCCCAGCTACTCAGGAGGGTGAGGCAGGAGAATTGCTTGAACCTGGGAGGCAGGCAGTTATTGAAGTGAGCTGAGATGGTGCCACTGCACTCCAGCCTGGCGACAGAGCAAGACTCCTCAAAAAAAAAAGAAAGAAAGAAAGAAAAGAACAGGAGAAGAGACAGAGACAGACACACAGGGAAAAGACAGCCATGTGGCCACAGAGGAAGGAAGAGGAGTGAGGCATCACAAGTCAAGGAGTGCCACAGGTTGCCAGCAAACACCAGAAGCTAGAAGAGCAAAACAGCGTTCTCCACTTCAAGTTTCTGAGAGAGCCTGGCCTTGCAGACATTTGATTTCAGATTCCTGGCTTCCAAAACTGTGAAAGAATACATTTCTTTTGTTTTAAGTCACCCAGTTTGTGGTACTTTGTTACAATAGCCCAGAAAACCAAAACAGCTGCTTTTTCAATATGGAATCCGAACGAAGGGAATTAGGGAGAATCCCATGTTTAAGGGAATCAGGCTCTGACAGCCAGCTCACCTTTCTCATTATAGAGAGGACTTTTCAAGGGAGACTAAAATATTCAAAGTCCATTAGGTAAGACCATCTTACATGGACAGTACTCATGAGATTAAGTAGTACTTATGTGGTCAAATTTCATGCTTAATAGAAATCCCGCATGTTGAGGCACATGTCCTCATTTCCAAGTAACAAATGAGACTGGCTGGGCCTAGCACAATCCTTAAAAATAAGCTAGGACTCTCGTGAATAACTTACTCCATGGCATTCCTCCCTCCCTTTTTTTTCTGGAAATAAAACCCATATTTGGACAATGCTTTGTAGCTGGCAAATACCTTAGAAAAATCTTCCTGAGCTTTATGTCACAGCTTTTATGCAGTGGCTTCTGATGCTTCCTTTAGGGGTCAACAGACTATGAACCATGTAAATAGACCTCTTCTTTTTTTCTTTCTTTTTTAAAAGACAGGGTCTTGCTCTGTCACCCAGGCTGGAGTACTATGGTGCAATCTTAGCTCACTGCAGCCTTGGACTCTTGAGCTCAAGGAATCTTCCCACCTTAGCCTCCTGAGTAGCTGGGGCTACAGGCACACACCATCACGTTTGGGTAATTTTTTTGTTTGTTTTCTTGTAGAGACGGGATCTCACTATTGCCCAGGCTGGCCTTGAAGTCCTGACTTCAAATGATCCTCCCACCTAAGCCTTCCAAAGTGCTGGGATTACAGGGATGTGACACCACCACCTGGCCCTCTTTTTATCTTTTAAGATAACTTTGCATATCTCTGCTCTGATTATAAGCCAATCGTACATATAACTCTCAGCAACCTTGTTCCCCCAATTTGGACAAGGAGACCCCCCTGGCGTTCCCAACTTCTAACAACACATATGCCACTACTACATGGCGTAAAGTATAAGGGAAGAATACCAGAAAAAGCAATGAAGGTGCTATGTTAAAAGTTGTTGTGTATTATGGAAATACTCTTCATTTTCTTAGGTGTTAATGGTTTAGTGGTTTGTAAAATGTCCTTATTCTTAGGAGATGCAAGCTGAGGTATTTCAGGATAAAATATCACGATGTCTGAAACTTACTTTAAATGATCCAGCCAAACATGCATGTGCACACGTGCACACACACGCACACACAGCTACATATACAGAGATAAAGCAAACCTGGCAAAATGGTATCACCTGTTCAATCTAGTTATAGGATATATGGTCATTCATTCATTGCAGTACTCCATCAATTTTCTGTATGTCTAAAACTTTTAAAAATAAAACATTAGAGAAAAAAGCTGTGTACTTTAGGGTACTGCAGGGTAGAAGCAGGATGGAGAGTATCTTCCTTTTCCCCAGCAACGCTTGTTCTTGGGGGAAAAAAAAAAACAAAAACAGTGGAGTAACCTAGATGCAACACTTGAGACTGAGATGTTAAGTGGAAATCCATCTTTGTTTTATCTAGGGAGTCTGTAGAAATTATTTACGGGATTAAGGCATTTTTGCTTCCTCTGGCTGGGGCGAAGAGACAGGAGGAGAAAGGGACAAGGGACAGGGAACGTATAAGTCCTGAGTTCATTATTTTCTTTCATCATTGTGTCTAGTGAACTTAGGAGCCACCAACAAACTTCATTACATTCCTTGTTCTCCACATAGAGTCAAAAGTATTATATACAGAGTCACTAAACTCCTTGCCTCTCACGAGCAGTGAATCAGGAGTATCAAATGCATTTATTTTGCATAACTCCCTAAACAGTTTACACCAAGGACTACTGGTGTTCTCTGCACTATTAGTAGTAGAGTCCTTAGCATTTTTGTATCTAATCATATTAAGCAGCCAACTCCAGAAACCCCAAAACCAACTAAAGAACTCCATTCTTAATATTCTGCTCCTCTAGAACCACTCCTGGTACCAAAATCTATATTAGCCAGGGTTCTCTAGAGGGACATAACTAATAGGATAGATAGATATATGTAAAGGGGAGTTTATTAAGTAGTATTGACTCAGAGGATCACAGAGTCCCACCATAGGCCATCTGCAAGCTGAGGAGCAAGGAAGCCAGTCTAAGTCCCAAAGCTGAAGAACTTGTTCAATGTTCGAGGGCAGGAAGAATCCAGCACACGAATAGGATGTAGGCTGGGAGGCTCAGCTAGTCTAGCTTTTTCATGTTTTGCCGCCTTCTTTATATCCTGGCTGTACTCACAGCTGATTAGATGGTGCCCACCCAGATTAAGGCTGGGTCTGCCTTTCCCAGCCCACTGACTCAAATGTTACTCTCCTTTGACAACACTCTCACAGACACACCCAGGATCAACACTTGCATCTTTCAATCCAATCAAGTTGACACTCAGTATTAATGATCACAGCGAGCAAGAGATTCCAGGCCAGGAGGTGAGCTCCAGGGCAGGGCAGGAGCAGGCAAGGGTGGAGGCAGAGATGGTCAGTAGTGAGAACATTCACTGTTCTCCAGGGAATGGGAAGGGGGCTCCTGTATCCACCCTGCTGCAGAGAGGCCTAGCTAAGGGCACCTCTGCAGCACAGATTAGGAGCTGCCAAAAGGCCAGAGTTAACCTGCGAGAGGAACCAAGCAGGCTGGGCTCAGTGGCTCATGCCTGCAATCCCAGCACTTTGGGAGGCCGAACAAGCAGATCACCTGAGGTCAGGAGTTTGAGACCAGCCGGCCAAACACGGTGAAACCCCATCTCTACTAAAAATACAAAAATCAGCCATGCCTGTAATTCTAGCAACTTGGGGGGCTGAGGCAGGATAATTGCTTAAACCTGGTTGCCGGGGGAGAGGGGGCAGGGAGGGATGGAGGTTGCAGAGAGCCGAGATCTCGCCACTTCACTCCAGCCTGGGTGAAAGAATGAGACTCCACCTCAAAAAAAAAAAAAAAAAAGGACCCAAGCAATGACTTCTAGAATAAGACAATGGGTAACTGGCACCTCCCAAGGACCCTCAAAAATATGGGGAGGGGAGAGGACTGGTTTTGCTGCAGGGCCACAGGAATGGCAGCTTAAGCCCTTTCCATGGACAGAGAAAGCTTGGGGATCTGCAGATTACATATGCAGAAGGGACACATTTTTGCTACACAGTACACCCTAACACCAGATGGTGTTAACAGGAAGGCCTTTATTTTGCCAAGCACTTGGTGGGCTTGTGAAGTCAACTGGGGGCAAAGGCTGACACGTCCGGGATGTTGGCCTGTACAGTAAGGCTTCAAAAGAAAGTGAAACCTTTGCATTGAAGCAGGGAAAGAATTGGAGTAACCAGAAGCCAATCCAGGTCAGAATGAATGAGAACTAGAGGGGCTAGGCGTGGTGGCTCATGCCTGTAATCCCAGCACTTTGGGAAGCCGAGGTAGGTGGATCACTTGAGGGCAGGAGTTTGAGACCAGCCTGGCCAAAATGGCAAAACCCCATCTCTACTAAAAAATACAAAAAATTACAGGCATGGTGGCACATGCCTGTAATCCCAGCTACTCAGGAGGCTGAGGCAGGAGAATGGCTTGAACCTGAGAGATAGAGGTTGCAGTGAGTCAAAATCATGCGACTGCACTCCAGCCTGCGTGACAGAGCGAGATTCCATCTCAAAAAAAAAAAAAAAAGTGAGGACCAGAGATGGGGGATAACAGAAGGCTCTATGAGAGGACCCCATCCCACAAACACCCAAACCTAGTAATTTCACAGGGGGATTCAACAATTTTCTGATTTGCAATCGGTTAAGAAAGGGAAGCTTTATCTAACATTGGGAGTCAGCAGAAGAGAATGTTAGGTCTGGTTCATGGGCGTGACATCCTGCAGGTCCTGTAGGAAAAACATTTAGAACACGAAACAGCGGTCAGAGTTCAGTCCTCACTTTCCCCTTTTCTGAGGAGGTCTACGTGCCAGCAGATCCATTTGGTGGGGGTTTGGGTTTCTGAAAAATAACTCAGGGACATATGTAAAGATGTATCTTCAGCCAAACATCTCATGTCTCTCATTTTATGACTATTGTTTTATGCTACGATTACCTTTTTGCTTATGAAGTTGCTCATTTATTTCTCAGGGATAGCTAGGTGCCTGGAATTGTCCTTAAAGGAACTCAAGATTTTTTTTTATTTCCATGCTGGGGAGGAGGGGTGGCACGGCAAGTCCCTACGAGAGACTCCTGTTCCGTCTCACCCAGGCTAAACAGAGACAGAACACTACAGACCAGCAGGCCGGGGAATCAGCCTCACATCTGCTGACATGCGCAGATGTATATGGTATTTCCAAGGCTGATGAGAATTGGTTTGGATATATACTTGCCATTCCCTAGCACAAGTACCAATATCTTCCCAAGTAATTTCCTTCCACTTTTACTAGTGCCTTCTCCCTGCCATCTCCTGCAGGGTTCCTGCTGTTTCCTGCCAATAATTTAATTACCCTCTTTGCAGAGGCTCGGTTCTACTGACAGCCTAATTTGAGGTTTGCCTTACTCTTAAATATATATATCATTTCAGTGGATTTATGAAGGGGAGAAAAGAGGGCAGAGACAATTAAGGCATCAAAGACAAGCTCATCCAAGCTCCCAAGGACAAAAAAAAAAAGAAGAAGGACCTAGCCAAGGACCTCTTTCCTCCTTTCATCCTCTCTGATAGTGATCAACACCAGGCTTTCTGGTCAACACGCGGATTTTCCTGGTGTTCTCAGCAGAAGGAACAGCGATCCTGGGGATTTGCTGGTATTTCCAGGGAGTTGGAGCTGAATTGTTGGCCGAACTGCAGATGATTTGTTTAAGGCTCAGAATGAGAGACAGGTAGGGCTTTTGGAGATAAATAACGAATGCCCCGTGGGTACACCATTGAGTCATATCTTCAAGGGTTAATAGCTTAAAGGTTACTTGGGTTTCTGGCCACACAGAGTCCTGCTTCCTAAAGTAAGCTCCCTCCCCCCACATTCTTTAAACACATTACTTCCTCCAGCACTTCCTCTGGCTTAGGGGCGGGGTTGGGGGGAAGAAGGATGCAAATTTATCTGATCTCTAAAAAAAAAAAACCTCTGGTATTTGCAGTGAGTTTCAGGCTGAAGAGAAGAGGGGGACCTGAGGCTGTTTCCGCCCACTTGTCCCAGCTCAGCCTCCAGAGAACGCTTTGTGGTTTGCTTGGACCCTCCCCAGAACCTCTTCCAGATGCTATCGGGGGAAAAAAAAGAAAAGGAAAAAAAAGCTGGGCAGCCAATGTCACAGCCCAGATGCCATCTCCGTCTATCCGTGGAAATGCAAGTCCGCAGCGCCCAGCCAAACCCAGGAGGTGCCAGGCCCTGGGCGCGGGCTTCGGCTTCATGCCACATCCTCTCTCTCTTCGGTCTCGGAGTGACTTGACTCAGCCAGGGAGAGGAGATACCTACACATCCTCACGAAGGCGCATCCTCACGAAAGCACGTGGGAGGAAGCCAAGAAATGATGAATGGCGCAGAGCCTGCTGCAGCCGCACGTAGACGAGCCCCTTCTTTCTGGGCAAAACCCATCCCGCTTGTCTGCAGCGGGAAAGGAGTCCGTTCGGGGCAGGCTCTGCCTGCAGAGCCGTGGATGTAGATGGAGGCGCCTGGAGGTCATTACACACAATATTCTGATGGTGGAAATTATTGCTTATTTTGGGACACCATTAAAATGGTCCCTTTTTATGTCTTAAAGTTACTAAGAATGAACTGGCTGGACCGGGTGTTGTGGCTCACTCCTGTCATCCCAGGACTTCAGGAGGATCATTTGAGGACAGGAATTCAAGACCAGACTGGACAGCATAGCGAGACATACACCCCTCACCACCACCACCTCTACAAAAAACTTAACAATTAGCTGGGTGTGGTGGTACTAGTGACTTAGTCCCAGCTACTCAGGAGGCTGAGGGGGGGAGGATCACTGGAGCCCAGGAGCTCCAAGCTGCAGTGAGCTGTGATTGCCCCGCTGCACTCCAGGCTGGACAACAGAGGGAGACCCTGTCTCAACAACAACAAAATAACGAATGGCCTGCTCGCTGTAAGGAATTCTGGAATTTTATCTAGTTAAAACAGGCTCTCCCTCCCACTTCCTCACCTGCCTAACTGTGCCCCAGGCCCACCCTGCGTGATAGCTCACCCAGGTGTGGCTGCCCTGTGGCCAGCCCAGGAGACATTTCTGGGTGGGAAGGTGACCAGCTGTGTCACAGTAAAGTTACACTGGGCCTCAGGAGATAGTGTTTGGGCACCTGCACCAGCATCTCCAGAGAGCTGTGGAAATGCACATTTCTGGCCCTATGGCCCTCTAACTCGGACTCAGGAAGTAGCAGCTCAGAAGCTTTAGTACAAGCAAGCTCCCCCGGGTGTCTCTTGTTGCAGATTAGGGTTTGAGAACCACTCCTCTTTCACCACATTGGAAACTCACTAAATGCTTGCCTAGTGAGTAAATAAATATAATAGCATCTAACTCCTGCACAGGTATTAACCGGTCTCTCTAACAAGAGTTGGCATTTTTGTAAAGGAACTCTTGAAGATTCCAAACTAAATTTAAAATAGCAGCTCCTTGGGTATGTGGGGAGAGCTGTCAAAGTGGGGTACCCTGTCCACATTGCCCCAAATACTCATGTACGCCCGCTACTCATAAACTCCCAATCCCATGGCAAAAGACACGACCTTGTTGGCACTATTTTCTCACTGCCTACCAAGCTGCCCCGCAGGCTCTTTACAGACTTTGTCTCCATATTCACATCAGTGTACCCAGTGCAAGTCCCAGTTTCCAGACAGGGAAGCTGGGGTTCGGAAAGATTAAATAATTTGGCTTCTTATATTGCTACGAAGGGCCAAGGTGCAGATTCAAATCCATTCAAATCCCAAAGCTTGTATGATCCTACCACACCCACCAAAATCTATTTCATAAGTTCAAAATGGCATCAGAGGTTCATAAACAATCAGGACAGGCAAGGCCCTGCAGGTTTATCTAGAACGACCTTCCCTCTTTACAGGTAAGAGGCAAAGCAGTGTGAACCTGCGGCTAGGTGGTATGTTCTGTTTGGGCTGCTTAGTTTTTCTTTAAGAAACTTGAATTACTCTACAGTGAAAATCCTTGAGACTTTACATTAAAACTCAGACTTTTCCTCGCTTATAAAAGCAGATTTGTGTAACCCTGAGCCCCATTCCTGATTCTGGTCCTGGTTAACTGTATAGGTTTTGAAATCCACAGACGTGGGTTTGAGTCTTGGCTCTAGGCCTTATTGGCTGTGTGACCTTGAGTAAGTCACTTAACCTCTCTGAGCCTGTTTTCCTCAACTGTAAAGTAGACATAGCAATAGTATCCACTTTATACTTTATCCCATGTCTGTGAACATGGGATGAGATGACATGTGCTCAGTGCTTAGCACCGTTGCTTAATAAATCTAAATCAGTGTAAGCTTAGATTGTGCAGGCCTTGACAATGGCGATACACCTAATCTATGACAGAGCCAAGACTCACACCCTGATTCCAGATCCCAATCTCCAAGCCTCTTCCACTGATCATCCCCCAGCCACCCTCTTGCCCCTCACCATTCCCCATTCACAACTCTTGGTGTGAAGCATTACCTAGGTAATGTTGCAAGCAGCAAAGAAACCTGAGTTTTCCAAATGTCTTCAACGGCACTAGCTGGATACATCATTTCGCCTCAATAGTCAAAGTGCTCTTTGTATAAAGGACACTCAACAGAGATCCAGATTCTAGTCTCAACTGGTGTATTAATCCTAAGCAAGTCACATGTCCTCACCGGCCCTCAGTTTCCTCACCTGTAACATGGGTAATGCCTATATCATGAACTGAACTGTGTCACCCCAAAATCCGTATGTCAGTGTCCCAACCTCCAGAATCTCAGGATGTAACTGTATTTGTAGAGAAAGTTTTTAAAGAGATGATCGAGTTAAAGTGAGGCCAATAGGGTAGGACTCTAATCCAATATGACTGGAACAGATTCAAATCCATTCAAGTCCCAAAGCTTGGATAACCTTGCTACACCCACGAAAATCTATTTCATAAGCTCGAAATGGAAGAGGAAGAGTCACCAGGGACACGCACACACAGGGGATGACCAGGTGAAGAGGGGGAAGAAGAGGGTGACCATCTGCAGGTCAAGGAGCGAGGCCTCCAAGGAGACCAATCGGCCTGCACCTTGACCTTGGACTTCCAGCTTCCAGAGCTGTGAGAAGATAATTTTCTGTTGTTTAAGCCACTCAGTCTGTGGTATTTTGCTGCCCTAGCAAAGGAATACAATCTGTTTTACAGAAGAATCATTGAAGAGCCTACGACGTAGGTATCCGGTTAGTTCTTGTCCTTACACAAGCTGTGCCCTTACACAAGCTATGCAGAGGGCGTGGGATCCGCCTGATGGGGACTTTTGCTATGCTGAGGCTCCTTCACTGAGGGAGTCTGCCAAGCACCCTGGAATGCACATGCCGTCTGGCAAGACGCCCTCTGCCTTGGACAAGACTGGAAAGATAATGACAGATTCTGTCAACTCTCCTTCAAGCCACCACCTTCCTGTTAGCACTTGTCATTACAAACAAACCCTTCCTTCATTTCCACATCTTTCCTAATGTTCCTCAATCTCTAATACCAGCTCAGTCTCTAAATGGCAACTCAATCTCCATTACATCTTTAAGAATTCCTAATAAAATCCAGGAAGCTACTTGGACTCATAGATAAAATGTCTCTCAATGTAGGATGAGTTATTTGTTGGACACATTCATCCTAGTATGCACTCCTCTTGGGTGCTGATTTTGCTCATTCTAGCAGCTCTGCCTTTCACATCTGACTGCCCTGACCTGCCCTTGTCCTTGCATCTGTGGTCTCTTGTGATTCATAGGACCACCATCTGACCTGAAGAAGTTAACCTGAACCTCCTAGTCCACGAAAGAAAAAAAAGACTATTCAGATTTTTGGTCAGCACCATTATGGTTACCTGTATCTGTCATGTTTAAAGCAGATATTCACTAAACTCGAAAACATTACACAATACTCTTCAAAAAAGAAAGGCACATCTATTATATAGAACTGCTATGCTGACCAGTGACTGCCGAGTGCTTGAAGTGTGACCAGTCTGAATTAAGATGCACTGTATGTGTAAAATAGACAACAAATGTCGGACTTGCTATGAAAAATAAGAAAGTGAAGTGTTTCATTAATAATGTTTTAGGCCAGGTATGGTGGCTTACACCTGTATTCCTAGCACTCTGGGAGGTCAAGATGGGAGGATTGCTTGAGCCCAGGAGTTTCAGACCAGCCTGGGCAAAATGACAAAACCTCATCTCTACAAAAAAGTGAAAAAATTTGCTGAGTGTGGTGGCATGTACCTGTGGTCCCAACTACTTGGGAGGCTGAGGAGGGAGGATTACTTGAGCCCAAGCAGTAGAGGCTGCAGGGAGCCATCATTGTGCCAATGCACTCCAGCCTGGGCAACAAAATGAGAGCCTCTGTCAAATAATAATAATAATGTTTTGTATTGATTATACCTTTAAATGACAATACTTTGGATATATTAAGTTAAATGGTGTATATTCAAATTAACTTCACTTATTTCTTTTTATTCTTTGTTTTGTTTTCAACTCATCCATCACCATCCATGCTGCATATTAGATCTCCAGAACTTGTCTCTCTTACCAAGTCTGTACCCTTTGACTAACATCTCCCATTTCCCAGAGACCACTGTTCTACTCTCTGCTTCTGTGGGTTCAACTTTTTTAGATTCCACAAAGTGAGATCCGATAATATTTGCCTTTCTGGGTTTGGTTTGTTCATTTTACTCTTTTAATATGAATTCTAGAACTTTTGAAATTATTCTGTTTCTATTACTGAGCTGTTAAAGAAGGGAAATTGAGGCACAGGGATGTTTTCAAATGACCAGTTCTGGGTTTCATGAGACTTGGAACTAAAATGAATGTCTGATAGCCTGGGGGAAAACTCACCCACTAAAGGAATATGGCCAGATGAAATAGGAATGGCACCATTGGACACGATTCCTTTAAAATATCTCTCCAACCCTTAGATCATTTATCACTTAGTATCTCCTGAGAAGGAAGCAGGCACAGATGAAATCAGCCCAGAAGATGAACAGAAAGCCATATGGTCTATCAGTCTTGAAGAGTAATGAATGAGTTAAGAATTTTCCATTTCTGATATCTAGAGCAGTCATAAGAGAATTCTTTACTCCCACTGCCACATCAGAACATATATGACTAAGAAAAATAGTGAAACTCAGATGACAAATATTTTCACTCTGTTATCTCTTCTTTATCAACAGCAGTTGGGGGTGGTTGATAGCCACTCAGCTAATCTCCAAATGATGTCATCTGAGGTTCTGAAAGGACCATTATCTTGCATAGGGACTCACCTGGGTATGTGCATTGCATCGAAGTGAAAATATGAGGAAAAGATAGGACACCTCTACCGATTTTGCCTCAGCCTTGAGGAAGGATGGCCCATGCAGAGAGATGCCCAGCATCTAGTGTGGCAAATGTCTCTGAGTTTGGGGACCAAGCTCCCAACAGAGAAGTCCTTTCCTCAGCCAGATCTTGTCTGTGCCCTCAAACTCTCAATCAGAGTCATTCAGAGAACACCCCCTGTTCACCTGTCACAGCCTAAAATGCCTTCCTTATCTGAAGGTCACCACTGCCGTATCCTCCGCAAGACAGGCAGAAACGCTGATGTAAGAAGAAAACAGAAACAGGTCTGGGAACACCCTGAAGAGCTATCAGTTAACTTTATAGGAAACTTATTCGGTTCTTTCCAAAGCTTGTTTATTCTTGCCCTCATATATGACTATAACAAAGTAATTTATTAGTTTCAGTAAAAAGGAGTAGGAGGAAAAAAAGGAAGGAAATACCGAGACTGACTCTAAAACAGTGTCAAGGCAGCAAGAAAGAGAAAGATGATAAGAATAAATTCATGAATTCAAAAAGTATCACAGTTCATAGCTGGTTGGTGTACTTCTACAAGTTTCAATACAGTGTGTGTTTTGTCTTTGTTTTTTTGAGATGTAGTCTCACTCTGTCATCCAGGCTGGAGTGCGGAGTGCAGTGGCGCCTCTCAGCCCACTGCAACCTCCATCTCTCAGGTTGAATCGATTCTCCTGCCTCAGCCTCTGGAGTAGCTGGGATTACAGGTGTGCGCCACCACACCCAGCTAATTTTTGTATTTTTAGTAGAGACAGCGTTTCACCATGTTGGCTAGGTTGGTCTCGATCTCTTAATCTCAGGTGATTTGCTCGCCTCAGCCTCCCAAAGTGCTGGGATTACAGACCTGAGGCACCGCACCAGGCCCACAATACAGTGTTTTCAATACCAAAGTAAAATAGTAGTTATGATCATTGATTATGTTTAAAACTTGATCTTCATATTAATGACCCAAAGCCTTCATAGATGTTTGAATTTTATTTCTTGTTTTGGCCTCAAAAGGCACAAAGATATCTGATGCTTAGAATAATAATTTGGTCACTTTTCCTTAAATGTTTAATCGCTTGCAGAGAGGAGCTTGTATATTTTCCGTTCCTCCAACAATACCCCATAAAAGAGGCTTTGTTAGAGAAAGCATACTTATGGTGGTCACGGAACATATGTCTCGGTAATCCCCAGACAGAAGTCAGTTGTCCCATCCTTAAGAGCCCTAAACGTGCCCTCCTGCACTCCACACACCATTTGTGCAGTGGCTGCGTGGGCCAGCGTCCTGGCAGAGGCCCTGCGCAGGGCCTGGCTGGCTCGGCTTCCTGAGTCAGCACACTCTCCCCTCCGGGGAGCAGATGGGCCAACCCTCGGGGAAAGGAAGCTCTTCTAAGATGCTCCTGTCTTCATTCTTCCCAAATGGGCTTTGCTATAAAAAGCAAATTAAACAGCCATTGTTCCTTTTCTCCATGAGGCTGGCATGCTAACATCCTGCCTAATACCAAAGGCTCCGGGATGTTTGTTGCTGGCTTGGGGGATGCCTGCCACTGCTTACAGCAATAGGAAGAAAAAACTCGCCTTCCACTTGGGAACAGAATCTCTCTTAAGTTCCAGGCCTTTCTTTTTCATCGTGACCCTCCCCGCCTTTCTTAATGTTATGACATGCAGCACACAGCAGAAAAGGGCTTTCTCGTTAGCTCCAGCATTCTTCTCCCTGCCTGGAGAAGTACTCCCATGGGCTTCCAAATACGCTTTGGCGGTCTAATCACAAAGATCCTGAAGGCCTGGCCCTTAAATCTTCCCTGCTACGTGGTATTTCTCAGTGCAACACTTTACTGTATTGTGTTCAGGAGTCCTTCTGAAATACCAAGAAGTCACCCTCCTCCCAACCTAAAGCAGAAAACATAAAATACTTTCTAAAAAGACAAACAGCCGAGGGTAAAATAATAAAGCCATACTGAGCCCCTACAAGGCAAGGCCCTGAGGGGGAAAAAAGGAAAGTAAAACATATCATCTGTCTTCAAGCAGCAGCTTTTGGTCTCTGCAGAGAGCAGAAAAACTGGGAAAAGAGGGAGAGGGAAATTGAAAGAGGGAGAGAGAGAGAGGAGAGGCAACCTGTATTTACAATTTATCACATTGTAATGTAATTGCTGGTGTAATTTTCTCTCTCCTCTCACTATACACTCCAGGATCTATACTTTAGACTTCTATTTTATATGTAAACTTTATTTCAAATTCAATTTTTACTGAAATCCGACATTTATCAGCAACTCACTGAAAGCCAAGCCATCCTGAAGTGGCTCACAGGGCTATTTTTCCCGGGAGAGTATCTCTGCAGCTTCTTTGCAGACCATCCAAAGGTAATTCAGCACTGGCTGAAATTCTATTGGATAAGCTGAGATCCCCTCTTTCACACTTCTCTATGGTCCTATGAGTGCCATTAACTGCAGAACTCTCTCTTGCTGACGGAATTAATAACTTACTGGCCAGGCACAGTGGCTCACGCCTGTAATCCCAGCACTTTGGGAGGCCGAGGCAGGTGGATCACTTGAGGTCAGGAGTTTGAGGCCAGCCTGGCCAACATGGTGAAACCTCATCTCTACTTAAAATGGAATATTATACAGCTATCAAAAACGATGAGTTCGTGTCCTTTGCAGGAACATGGATGAATCTGGAAACCATCATTCTCAGCAAACTGACACAAGAACAGAAAATCAAACACTGCATATTCTCACTCATAGGTGGGTGTTGAACAATGCGAACACATGGACACAGGGAGGGGAGCATCACACACTGGGGTCTGTCTGGGGGAAAAAGGGGAGGGACAGTGGGGGGGTGGGGAGTTGGGGGAGAGATAGCATGGGGAGAAATGCCAGATATAGGTGATGGGGAGGAAGACAGCAAATCACACTGCCATGTGTGTACCTATGCAACAATCTTGCATGTTCTTCACATGTACCCCAAAACCTAAAATGCAATAAAAAATATATATATATATTTAAAAATAAATAAATAAATAAAATGAATTTATCCAGGCATGGTGGCGCATGCCTGTAATCCCAGCTACTTGGCAGGCTGAGGAAGGAGAATCACTTGAACCTGGGAGGTGGAGGTTGCAGTGAGATGAGATCACGCCACTGCACTCCAGCCTAGATGACAGAGAGAGACTGTCTCAAAAAAAAAAAAAAAAAACTTACCACAAACAACTCAAACATTCAATTTATTACTCTTCAATAACCCTAAGGCAGGAATTCAACATTGCAAATAAACCTCAGGAGAGAGTTCCAGATTACAAGGTACCAGAGACAGCAGTTCCAGGAAAGTGAGTACCAGGAGCAAAAATATGGCAGAACAGTAGGCTTTTAGCCAAACGGATTTTCAAAACTAGTTACTCTTTGTCTTTTAGAGTGAAGACTAGATATCTTACATACTAGTTTTTGAAAGCCAAGCATATTCCTGGAACATTTCACAGTTACTTGTTCACTAAACCCTTGCTAAACTTGGGGGTCTTTGAGGTTTCCAACCTCAGCTCTCACATGAAGCTTTTCAAAATGAAACATTGGTATGTGTTTACTGAACAGCTTCTCTTTACATGGTCAGTGGACTTGTTCTCAGAAAAGGAGAGACATTTCTGGTAAGTAAAGGACCCAAACAGGAAGTGAGCCCATGACAAGTGAGCAGAATGTGCTGGAAAGTGTGCAAAGATGAGGAAGGTCCTTGGGGACACAGCTCATGCTTCTCCCAGCAGAGCTCCTCAGCATCATCGTCTTCTCCCCCTCACCCCCCTGCAAGGAAAGTCCTGGCAGGAAGGTGCCAGCCAGGACCTCTGTGACC
Organism: Ateles fusciceps; assembly: GCA_036589455.1. Classification (NCBI taxonomy): domain Eukaryota; kingdom Metazoa; phylum Chordata; class Mammalia; order Primates; family Atelidae; genus Ateles; species Ateles fusciceps. Next base: position 11,847,614 of record JAZHEH010002554.1, on the reverse strand, counting down.
AGTAGGAGCTCATTTCCTGGCCCCTGGCTTTGACATGATGCTGTGATATTGACCAAGCTAACGTTGTAGGAGATGTAAATTATACGTTTTCTATGACCGCTGTCACGAATCGCCACACACTTAGTGTTTTTTTTTTTTTTTCTTTTTTGAAACGGCATCTCACTCTGTGGCCCAGGCTGGAGTGCAGTGATATAATCTCAGCTCACTGCAATCTCGACTCACTGCAACCTCTGCCTCAGCTGATTCAAACAATCAGCCTGCCTCAGCTTGGAACTACAGGTGTGTGCCACCACGCCCAGCTAATTGTTTTTATTGTTTTAGTAGATGGGGTTTCACCATGTTGGCCAGGGTGGTCTCGAACTTCTGACCAGTCTCAAGTGATCTGCCCCTGTAGGCCTCCCAAAGTGCTGGTATTTCAGGCATGAGCCACTGCTCCTGGCCCAAACTTAGTGGTTTACACAATACAACTTACTATCTTACAATTCTGGGGATTAGAAGTCAGAAACGGGTCTCCCTGGGCTGAAATGGAGGCATCAGCAGGACCGATGTGCCCTAGAGCAGGAGGCTCTAGGGAAGAATCAGTCTCCGTGTCTATAGGAGCGCCTTCAAGCTGTGCCTTCCTCTATCTTCAAAGCCAGCAAGGCCAGCTGGGTCCTCCTCACAGTGAGTCCCTCTGACCTACCCTTCTGCCTCATCTTTTAAGGCCCCTTGTGTTAACATAAGATAAACCAGGATAATCTATTTTAAAGTCAGCTGATTAGCAACTTTAATTCCATCTGCAATTTTAATTCTCCTTTTGCCATGCAATATAACACTCACAGATTCTGGGGATTAGGATGTGGGGTGGGGGGAGGAGGGCACACGTTATTCTTCCAACCACACAAGCAAACCAACATGAATAGGCAGTAAGATGGGGAAGCATGCCCCTCTAGATTAACACACGTGAAAATATCATGGAAACACCAGGCAATTCAAGCTAAGTGCAAGCTTTAAAGTGAAAAATGATAGTCAGGGACAGGGGCCAGAACGCTCCCTTGTGTCAGGGGGAGATCATAATCAAACCAACGCAGGATGAAGCCCTCCCAGAGATTTTGATCTGTAAGAACTGGTAGGAACCTCAAGAAGTCATAGCACTACCTTTATTGAGTAATCCTACGCTTTCATGGTCAAGCATCTTTCATGAAGATATTAAAAGATGCAAGCCAGCACAAAGCAAGCTGTCAACCATTACAACACTTCACATTGTCTGTAAAAGCACCCAGCCGGTTGCAGTGGCTCACACCTGTAATCCCAGCACTTTGGGAGGCTGAGGCGGGCAGATCACGAGGTCAGGAGTTCAAGACCAGCCTGACCAACATGGTGAAACCCTGTCTCTACTAAAAACACAAAAATTAGCCAGGTGTGGTGGCAGGCACCTGTAATCCCAGCTACTCAGGAGGCTGGGGCAGGCGAATCACTTGAATCCGGGAGCCAGAGGTTGCAGTGAACTCAGATCACGTCACTGCACTCCAGCCTGGGTGACAGAGCAAGACTCCGTCTCAAAAAAAAAAAGCACCCATGGCTTCACACTATTCACTCAATTCCCACCCCCTCCTGCTTTCAACTCTGAGTCCGGATTTAAAAGAACTGTTTACAGTCCTGACAGCTCCGGAAGCAAAGTTCTCACGGGTCCCAGTAAACACATGATATTTTTTCCCCAAGAGTTTCCTCTTAGCAAATTGTTTCCCCATTAGCCTAATTGTTGAATTGGATTTGGAAATCTGGCAAATATCTGGTGCCCATTAGAGTCACAGTACAGAGGGCACCTCCCTGAGAAGGGCTTGAGGGATATCAGTGTATCTTTGCACACTGATTGAGACCCATGGACTTCTTCAGAGCCAACTCAAATCCTCTTTCATCTCACCTGCCCAGCAACCCTTTTGGCAGGTAGGGAAAATTGAAGTTCCAGCAGACCTGAAATAGAACCTAGGTATGTGCTACCTACCCATAAGTCAGAGTTTTTCTGCTGTGTTTGCTGTCATTCATGTCATCATCCCTGGTGGCTCTACTCTTCCTATTGCATTAATTATGGAGAAGATGGATTTCCTGGCTGTTGTATTATAAACAGTATATGTATGTTATGCAGATATGCAGTGGGTGTCACTAAATAACTTTCTATCTTTTCTCTAAATTTTCTCAAATTCAAAACTTCATTATTTTTAATTTTTCTATGAAATATTATATCCACTCGTCTCTGTCTCTCTGCTTCCCTGTTGACCTCTCTCTACCTCTGTGTTCAACTCTGTCTCTGTCACTCATCTCTTCCTCCACCTCTCTCTTTTCTTCTCTCTTTCCCTCTTTCCCTCCCTCTTTCTCTCTCCCCATCTCTCACTACCTCTTCCCTTGCTTTAGAAATTCACTTCATGGTGTCAGATCCATTTTTTTTAGACAAGAAGAGACAAGTGCTATTCCAAAGTAGATTTTGGGGGTACTTCCTTATCCTAAGCCACCTCACTCATTTTGCCCCGCCACGGTTGGGCCAAACAGTCTCAGGTTTAATGCACTTCCCTTTCTTAATATGACTTATATCTCTGTTCTTAGTCTCAGCCCAAACTATTGGTCAGGTACTCAACCATTCAAGTCCCCCAGTCAATCCAACCCTGCTGATTTCTGCCTTTTCCTTCTTCTTTGTTCATTTTACCCACACTTTTAACGTTCTATCCAAAGTGTTCTCATGGGAAGGTTTTTTACCCAGATACACACCCACTCCCCCTCCTACCCTTCCCCATCTGGTAAACTCCTCTTGTCTTCTAGAATTTCCATCTGTCCTGCAAAATTGTCACAACTTCTGTGTTTAACAAACACACACTTCACCGTAGGGCACAGGAATATTTGCATAATACCAGGTAGCAGCTTTTTTGAATACAATTGGGATAAATAGTTCAATATTATATTTCATGAATGTAAATTCATTCAGGAATGGCAATGTGTTAATCAATGCAGGCTTCTTCCCTCTTTCTCAGAGAGGGATTTTTCCCCCGTCAAAAAAAAAAAAAAAAAACAGAGAACAAGTCTAATCAAGATACTCAATCTACTCAATTCACTTAGTCGCAAAGGTTTGTAACACCTCTCCTGCGAAGGTTTTTTTTGTAAAGGAAGAGCCTTGTTCCAAGGCATCCATGCTAGAGAAAGCGCCAAGGTTCAGAAGAGCAATTAAAATTAAAATCAGTCAGAGTGGAGATGAGGCAAGAAGAGCAGAGAACTGATTATTTTCCCTGATGAGGCAGACAGCTGAGGCAGGACAGCATTTTGTGAAGATATCAGAGGGTATGGGAGGCAGCGCCTGACTGGTATAGAAATCCAAGATTGTCTTTAAGTACGGAGGGGAGGAAGAAGATACAGGCTTGCCCTAATGCTTGCTTTGGTTAAACTGGGATGTTTTACCCCACTGTCTGGACACCAGAAGCAGCTACTGTCCAGAAGGGTAAAATTATTTTGTTCCCACCTTTAAATGCTTAGGGAAAATATCAAATGGGAAAATTGAACCAGGAAAAAAAAAGGATGCCTTAAAACAGAACCCACTCAAGGTGAGAACTTTTTCTTGTCTTTTCTTTTCTCTTTCCTTTTCCTTCCTTCCTTCCTTTCTTCCTCTTTCTCTCTCCCTTCCTTCCTTCCTTCCTTTCTTCCTCTCTCTCTCCCTTCCTTCTTTCCTTCCTTTCTTCCTCTTTCTCCCTTCCTTCCTTCTTTCTTTTCTTTCTTTTTTTTTCTTTCTTTCTTTCTTTTGAAAAAGGGTCTTTCAATGTCACTTAGGCATGATCATAGCTCACTGCAGCCTAAACCTCCTGGGCTCTCAGGTGATCCTCTGGCCTCAGCCTCCTGAGTAGCCAAGACTATAAGTACACACCACTATGCCTGGCTAATTTATTTTAATTTTTTTGTAGAGACAGGGACTCACTATGTTTCCCAAACTGATCTCAAACTCCTGGGCTCAGGCGATCCTCCCTTCCACCCCGCTCACTGCCAGCCTCCTGAGTAACTGGGACAACAAGTACAAGCCACTGCACCTGGCTAGAGGCAGGAACCTTATTCAACACTTGGTGACGAGGTCCCTGAGAAGAATGCCCCAAAGTGTTCCAGATTACATAGATGTTCTAGGAGCTTTGTTATACCCAAAAGGGGAAAAACTATCATTTATCAGCAGTTATTATGAGGTAGGCATGATTTATTGCTCCAAAAGTATTGCAGTTCCACAAGAAAAATATTTTAGGCCCATTTTACAGTTGTGGGAACTAAGGTTGTACCAACTAAAAAGTTGGTAGAGCCAGGACTTAAAACCAGGTCAGCCTAATTCCAAAGCAGATGTTCTTTGGGGGAAGGAAAGAAATGTACATCCCTCAATACATTGTAATTTAACAGACTCCTTATAAGAATCCACTATTTCCTACCTTTAGGAATTGGTCTGAATGCAAGTCCCAGTTAAACTGCTTTTCTCCGTCATCCCTTTAAACACTTGTGTTATTGAATCATTATTCTTGATGATATTTCAAAATTGTAAATATTTAGAATGAAAACGTCAACTGTCCACACAGAAGAAAGGATTCTTCAAGAGAAAGATGCTACATGGATAATTTCTGATAGACCTTTTGTAAATCACATGTATCAGTGACCCTGGCTGCACATCAGAATCACCCGGTGATATTTTTAAACTAAATGCCCAACCTTAGGCCTGGAGCTTCTGTTCTGTAGGTTTGGGGCACAGATTAGCAATCTTACCTTTTAAAAAGTTGCTATGGTTTTTTTGATCTGCAGCCAGGGCTCATACCCACAGACACAGGGCAAAAAGGGACTTTAGATTTCCCCTCTGTTCTGTCACTTGCAAATGCAATTACAATGCAGTCAAAGAGTGGCACAAATCCCTGATCCAGAAACTCTTCCAAAGCAACACAAAGCAATCACAGAATTGTTTTTTAAAAATGAAGGCCAAAGCTAAGCATAAACTAGGGCAGGAAAACCACCAGATGTGAATACATTAAGCTTTATTTTAAGGGATCGCAACTGGAAATTGTTTAAACAGGAGCATGAGTGCAGTGAGGTGGCAGATGGTGAGTGGCCCGGAGGAGGAAGGCAGCCTGCTCTCTCAATCCTACCTTAATCCAGTTCCATGTCTGTGTCTCCACTATTGGAGGTGCTGTACTGTTTCCTTGGCACAACTGTTCTCTGGCTATACCAGAGCCATTCCCACTTTAATCCAAATATGATCCTTTCAAACAGACAAGGTCTCAAATGTTACCATTTTCAGAACAGCAACAGTAATATCCCAAAATGTATTATGCATTTGCCCTGTGTACAGAAGCTCATCACCATCCCTGTTATCACTAGTCTCCATAAAAGTCTGGAGTTTTATTTATTTTTATGTATTTGTGGGGAGGGGATGGTCTGTACATTTTTTTATTGGAAAATCACATACAGAGAAGTATCCAAGCATAAAGACTAAGTTGATGAATTTTCTTTTCTTTCTTTTTCTTTTGAGGGGTGGATGGAGTCTAGCTCTGTCACCAGGCTGGAGTGCAGTGGCGCAATCTCAGCTCTCTGCAACCTCCACCTCCCAGGTTCAAGCGATTCTCCTGCCTCAGCCTCCGGAGTAGCTGGGATTACAGGCATGCACCACCATACCCAGCTACTTTTTTAAATATTTTCAGTAGAGACGGGGTTTTACCATGTTGGCCAGGATGGTCTCGATCTCCTGACCTCGTGATCCACTCACCTCACCTCCCAAAGTGCTGGGATGACAGGCGTGAGCCACCGCACCAGCCACTTGATGAATTTTCACAAAGTGAAGGAAGCTATGATGGAACCAGTACCTATACCAAGAAACAGAATGTGAGTGTGGCCTGCTTTTGGACTTAATACAAATTGAATTATATATGTACTCTTTGGGTCTGGCTTCTTTCAATATTATTCTTTCAAATATTAGGTTTGTAAGATTGATCTATGCTGAGTAGTTTCTTCCTACTTTTTGGCTAGGATTCCAAAGTATAGTATACCACAATTTATCTACTCTACTTCTTTAAAACTTTTTAAAATTTTTAACTTTTATGTATTTAGAGGGAAAAGTACAGATGTCTTACATGCATCAAGTGCACTGTGGTGAGGTGTGGGCTTTTAGAGTGCCCATCACCCAAATAGTGAACGTGGTACCCAATAGGTATCTCAGTCCGCTCCCACCTTCGCACTGTTTGTGGCCTCCAGTGTCTGTTATTCCACTTTATATGTCCATGAGTAACTATTGTTTAGCTCCCACTTATAAGTGAGAACATGCAGTACTTGAAAGTCCAGAGCTTTAAAACCAAATACATAGAGAGAAGAATGAAAGTGTTTCTCATGGGCCATGGAACGTCAGGAAGACCTGTCCACTGTGCAGGCTGTCTTCACGTATGGTAGTCTGAGGACAGTATGTCAGTGCCAGGATCCCCTACAACGAGAGCTGCATCCACCTGCTACAAGGGCCAATGTCTGGGATTCACCAGGTTGGTTCAGAAGAGCTTTTGCTTTTTGTTTTTGTTTTGAGACAAGGAGTCTCTCTGTTGCCCAGGCTGGAGTACAGGGGCGCGATCTCGGCTCACAGCAACCTCCGCCTCCTGGGTTCAAGTGATTCTCTTGCCTCAGCTTCCCAAGTAGCTGGGACTACAGGCATGCATCACCATGGCAAGCTCATTTTTGTATTTTCAGTAGAAACAGGGTTTCATTATTTTGCTGGCCAGGCTGGTCTCAAACTCCTGACCTCAGGTGATTCACCTGCCTTGGCCTCCCAAAGTATTAGAATTACAGGCATGGGCCACTGTGCCCAGCCCAGAAGAGCTTTTGATATCTTCCAATAGTGTTATTTTAAGAGTTTGGCGGGTACATTTCAGGATCACAGAAAGACATCACAATAGCCTCTAGTAAGTAGGATAGGGATGTTAGCATGGAGGGTCATGTAACCTGAACAGAGGAGGCTCTGGAAGGAAGCCAGCCTTGCATTCTCTGACAGCCCTTTCCTTGAAGGGATGAAACCGAACCAAGACCTAACTGGGAAAGTAAGATCTAATGAGCAGTGCTGTGAAGGGTGGGAAGAATGAGTCGGACAACACTGAAGCTGGGAGAGAGGACAGCCCGTGAGAAGAAGCCCGGTCCATTCCAGGCAGCAGAAGTTCAGTGTGACCAAAATGCAGAATGATAGAGTGGGAAGCCCCAGGAGTTAGAGAGGAGGCTGTGAGGCAGGCCCTGCAGAGCCTGGTGGGGAGTTTAGTCTTCACTGGAGAGGCTGTGGGATACGGCTTCAGGGTAAAGGTGGTGAGTGATATGAACAAATCTGCAATCCAGAAGATGAAGCAGTTCAAGCAATGGACTAAAAGAGTGTGTCACCAGTAAGAGGAGATGAGCTAGGAGGCCACGCAGGAGATAATGGCAGCCAGGGTGAGAACAAGAGAACAAAGCGAATGGAAGAAACGAAAGGATCTCACAATGCTCAGAGGCACTGTCAGCAAGACCTGAGGGTTCATTTGTTTGATGGAGGCAGGAGAGGTGAAAGAGAGAGAGTGAAGAGAGAGTAAGCACGTCAAGATGATTCTAGTGCCGTTTATTGGGAGCTGTGAGATACTGGGACCATTTTGGACTTCTGAGTTTGGGTGCCTGGGGTATCCAAGCAGAGGTGTTAAGTAGGCAACTGACTAGCAAGCCTGGAGTTCCTCAGGCCACTTCCCTTCTCCCCATCAAGTTAATTTGCCTCTCCCGTCACCTCTATATATTTCTCTCCCAGTGAGATATAACCATCACCAGAACATTCTCCAGGGAAAGCTAATGCCATAGGCAGATGCCCAGTGGTATGCTGGTAAATGTTGACAATTGCTTATTCCCATCCCACCGTTCCTCAAAAAGCCCCAATTTGTAGCATTTGCCAGTTTCCCATGCTGTCAATATTCTCCATGTGGCCAGGTTCAAGACACCAATGTGACATCACTGAATGAGGAATTTGGAAGAGATGTGTAGAACCAGCGTTCACAAGCCTGCATGAACCAGTTCCACAAACCAAGGCACACACCCATCAAACCTAAAATAAATAACACCCCAGGGCAGAGTGCAAGACACACTGGCCCATCAGGCCAACCCTAGTGACCTCTGCCCTCAAAGACCTGTATCGTACAAAAGTCCTAGAAAAAAACCAATTGCGTGGTTGCCTGGGAATATCATAGACCTTAACTGAAATGGAGCTGAACCCTAGTTTGATCCCCTGTTCTCTAAAGCAAGGATCAGCACTTTACTCTAAAGCAAGGTCAAATTAGGCCAGCAGCCTGACTTTGAAGTCTACCTGCTAAGAACAGTTTTTACATTTTTTTTAACTATTTTTTTTTTTCTTTAGAGACGGGTCACTGTGTCACCCAGGCTAGAGTGCAGTGGTGCCATAATAGCTCACTGCAGCCTCAAACTTGTAGGCTCAGGCAATCCTCCTATCTCAGCCTCCAAAGTAACTATGACATATAGGTGTATGGCACCATGCCTGCTATTTTTTATTCTTATTTTTTATTAAGAGATGAGATCTTACTATGTAGCCCAGACTGGTCTTACACTCCTGGCCTCAATTGATCCTCCTGCCCCAGATTACCACAGTGCTGGAATTACAGGCATAAGCCACTGTGCCCAGAGAGTTTTTACATTTTTTAATGGTGGCATTTTAAATAGTTCTATAAGTGTCTATATCATATCCTTGATGTTGCCTCTCAGCACACAACCCCCAAAGCCTAAAATATTTACCACCTGGCCCTTTAAGAAAAGTGTGCTGACTCCTGTTTTAAAGAACCCTGACGACAAAGCCAGATCTGCTTCCCTTCCTAATACCTCTTGGGCACCACCTGAGCAAGTATTCTTTTTCTCTCCTCTCCCAGGCCATCTCCCAGCTCCTCCAATTGGGCAGGTCCACACTGAAATCAGGAGGCCAGATTTCATCAGCCTCTCCATTCTCAGGCTCCTCTGCCACCTGCTCCATCCAGGGCTCATACTGGACCTCTCTGACTGCTCCCTCCCCTGCTTGATTTTGCTGAAGCTAAACCACAGGGTGTGAGTCAGGCTTTCCCAGGGCTGGCCTATGCAACCTGGAAGTGCAGGGCTTAGCTGCCCAAGGGACAAACCCTGACCTACAGAACACAAAAGATACAAGAGAGCTAGCAAATAAATCGCCTCTCCACTCTTCTCTCCAGGGGATGGTTCCGAAGCGTGATAATCCTGTGTAGCCTGTTTAGATTTACCCCGTGGAGCCAAGCACCTAGCCTTGTGCCTTATGAAGTAGCAGCAGGTTCAGAAAGCCACCTTCTCCACCTCCTTTCTCTTTCCCTTCATTCTGGCTTCCCTGAGATTGCACCTCTTAATAAAGTTTTAACACTTAAGCTGAGCATTAGGCTCTTTTTCTAGGCGACCTGGCTAAGAAACCAGATGGTAAGGTATTATTTCTGTTAATCCATCTCTTTCCCAAAGCAACAACAAACTAGGTCACCATGCCATACCCCTTGAATAACTTCAGATGGCATACGGCTTAAAAAAAGGCATAAAAAGAGCTTTTTAGAAGACTACAGAAAACCAACGTGTTAGGTGATGCCCTTTTAAAGCCGTAGGATACATTCATTAGAAAAGAAAGCCCTGAAAAGGGATACAAAATAATAGTGGCAACTAAAAGAAAGCCCTCAGAGACAATGAGCTCAAGACGACGAGACTAACCCAGTGAAATTCTCAGTGGAGGCCAAGAAACTCATGACTCAAGATATTTGGGCTACAATCTGACCTCAAAGGTGAGGGCCAAATAAATCCAACACATTTATTGACTAGGGAAGTTGAGGAAGAAGCTTGATCCAGGACAGAAATGAAAGGAAAATAGAAACACAGACAGAGAAATAGAAATCAACTGTAGAAATGTAGTGAGTTGCCCAGGTGCAGTAGCTCACCCCTGTAATCCCAGCACTTTGGGAGGCTGAGGCGGAGGATCACCTAAGGTCAGGAGTTGAAGACCAGCCTGACCAACATGGTGAAATTCTGCCTCGACTAAAAATACAAAATTAGCCAGGCATGGTGGTGCCTGCTTTTAATCCCAGCTACTTGGGAGACTGAGGCAGGAAAATCACTTGAACCCGGGAGGCAGAGGTTGCAGTGAGCCGAGATCACGTTATTGCACTCCAGCCTGGGGAGTGAAACTCTATCGAAAGAAAGAGAGAAAGAGAGAGAGGAAGGAAGGAAGGAAGAAAGGAAGGAAGGGAGGAAAGAGAGAAAGAAAGAGACAGAAAGAGAGAGAGGAAGGAAAGAAGAAAGGAAGGAAGGAAGGAAAAGAAAGAGACAGAAAGACAGAGAGAGAGGAAGGAAGGAAAGAAGGAAGGAAGGAAGAAGGTAGTGGGTTAAGAGTACACCCGAGTGAATTTTAGGTAATGTGACAGTGCCAATGCATCCATAACTTATCCACTGATACGGTTTGGATCTGTGTCCCCACCCAAATTTCATGTAATCCCCCAGTGCTGGAGGTGAGGCCTGGTGGGAGGCAATTGGATCATGAGAGTGGTTTCTCATGAATGATTTAACACCATCCCCTGGTGCTGTTCTCCTGACAGTGAGTGAATTCTCGTGAGATCTGGTTGTTTAAAAGTGTGTAGCGCTTCCCTGTTCCCCTCTCTCTCCTCCTGCTCCAGCCATGTGAAGTGCCAGCTTCCCCCTTCACCTTCTGCCATGATTGTAAGTTTCCTGAGGTCTCCCCCAGAAGCCAAGCAGATGCCAGCATCATGCTCTGTGTACAGCCTGTGGAACTGTGAACCAGTTGAACCTCTTTTCTTTATAAATTACCCAGTCTCAGGTATTCTTGATAGCAGTGCAAGAACTGACTAATACATCTACATATCCGCTGTTTTGTTCCACTAGTTCCTCCTGTCATGATTGTTTGGACTTCTGTATGAATCTGTGCTCTGCTTCAGAGACTGTGCCCAAGGAGGATTCCAGCCTTTCGAGGATCACAGTATATCTCCAATAATAGATGCTTAGGGCTGGAAAGGGGCTCTGAGTCCATTTTGCACATCCTTTCCCGTATCTTTTAACTTTTACTGTTAAACTCCATCAAGCATGAATTGTTTTCCTTGGCCCTAGAGGAAGGTGTTAAAACTCAATTTGTGCTGCATATTCAAGAGTACCTCTAAACTACATGCATCAGCCGCGGTGTGTCAGTACCCAGACACAGATTCTGGCATAGGGAACACATAGTAAATATGGTTAAAGAAATTAAGCTGGGTGTGGTGGCCCACACCTCAGCAGTTTTGGGAGGTCCCAAGATGGGAAGATTGCTTGAGCCCAGGAGTTCGAGATCAGCCTGGGCAACATGGCAAGACTACCCTGACAAAAAAATTCACTGGGCATGGTGGTGCACAGCTGTGGTCCTGGCTACTTGGGAGGCTGAGGCAGGGGAAGGTGAGGGCTGAAGTGAGTTGTTATTACACCCTGCACTCCAGCCTGGATGACAGGGTGGGACCACTGTCTCTAAAAAAACAAAACTATTGAACACATGACCTGAACGCCTATTAGTCCTTTTCTCAGGGCAGAAAGCATAGGTCGACTTCAGTGGGTTTTCTATAGAATTAAATGATGTTTTCCATTGAGAAAAGTGTGACAAGCAAGCCTACACATTCCCCTTACCACAGCACATGGCTTAAATTCTGCCATTTGGGCAGAGAAGTTGAAAAATTTGGAGGTACAAGATTCTTCCACTGTCTTCTTGCCTAGATAACCATTTGATGTGTCTCAAGGATTAAGTGAAATAAGGTCTGCAAAGCTTTAGCACAATGTCTGGCACATAATAAGGGAGAAAGAAATGTTTGTTAATGTGGTGGATTTTACTATTGTCATTGCCGCTGTGGTTGTTACTTGCGTGTTGCGTATTCAAGTGGAAGAGTTAAATTAGCAATCCCGTCTCAGCCTTTTCATGAGTTCCATTTAAATGACAAGCTTTATGATAATCCTTTATCCAGACCTGCACAGGCTTTCCTGAGATTTCCAAACACAATCACACAATTTAAGCTTTAAAAAGGGGGAGGTATTAGGAGTGCTTTCTGTTCAACAAAAGTATTTAGGATTTTACAGGGAAAAAACCCCAAAAATATAAATATAAACCTTCCCTGAGCCCAGCACATGGCAGAAATTTTCCAGAGGGAAGTAAACACTTGTGCAGGAATGACATGCACACCTAAAATTCAGGGCAGAAAGACCCACCCCTGAATCCCTTCTTCTTGCAGGGTTCAGGGGTTATTGAAGTTTGCCTCCATTCTCGAAGACATTCTGACCTCCCCTTGTCCAGCCTCCCTTCACCCAAATTGCTTCTAGCTTCAAAGAATATTCTAAAAGCACACACAGAGAGAGTAGGTAGGATGCTGATACTTTAGTCTTATTCACACTGGGTAGCAGTGTGCTGGCTAAGTTTACGGCATTTGAAAAACAGGGCAAAGTTTTGCATTTCCTTGATGGCTGCCAATATCCGGGCACAGTCACAGCTTTGCAAACTGCATCCTTTCCTTACCAATAAATACTCACCATATTACCTGATACTAGAACTGTCGGTTGATGTATTAAATACAAATTTAGGCTCAGCCAGCAGAATTCTACCACAACTTCATTAAGGGTAAGGCAGAATACACAGGAGTATTGTAAATTGTTAAAACTTTCTATTTTCCCAATGCTCAACATCCCCCACAAACTAGCTGTGAACGCCCCACCCAGGTGACCAGGTACATTAGGGTGACAATGCTAGTCCTGGCCTCACATTCCTCTTTTCACCTTATGAAACTATGACCTAGTGACATTCAAAAGCATCAATGAAATCACTCATTCCTTACATTATGTACTCTTTCAACCCCCAATAAAGGTATTCGCCTATGAGTTCTCACACTCTTTCTCTCTCCCTCTCTCCTCCCCCACCTGCTTGGTCGAGCTGCTCCCTGGAGCTCCTTCCCTATAGCCCCTCCTTCTCTAGGTGCTAAGAGTATAATAAATCCTTTAACTTCCTATGCCTCCACATGCAACTTCCACAGTCATGTTGGAGTGATCTTTAAAGGCCCCACAAGCAGGACTGGGCATGGCGGCTCACACCTGTAATCCCAACACTTTGGGAGGCTGAGGCAAGAGGATCACTCGAGGCCAAGAGTTCAAGACCAGCTGAACAACATAGTGAAATCCTCTCTCTATAAAAAAAAAAATTCAAAATTATCTGGACATAGTGGCACATCCCTGTTGTCACAGCTCCTCAGGAGGCTGAGATAGGAGAATTGCTTGAGTCCAGGAGGTAGAGGCTGCAGTGAACCATGATTGTGCCACTGCACTCCAGCCTGGGTGACAGAGGGAGACCCTATCTCAAAACAAACAAACCAGCACACACAAAAACACAAGGAGGACTTGCTATCCATTTACAACATAACAGGTAATCTTGGGTGCCTCCTCCAAAGGGAATAATAGGGATTCTCCTTTCCAAGTTTATTCTCCCATGACTATTCTGCTGAACCTGCAAACCAGAAACAAATAGGCACCTGCCTGCTCAGGCCTGAAAAAGAATCCTTTTCCTGTTGCCATTTGCTCTTTCTAGTGCACACACACACACACACACACACACACACACACTTATGCACATTCACAGCATCCCCCACTGACCCCATGGCCTCCACTGGCATTCACGAATTCTAATACTATCTTGACACAGATTTTACACTGTGCTATTGGCTTTTAGAGTCAAATTGACACCCCTCTGGGACACTGAAGGCTGAGCACAGAACAAAGATGAAGAGGAGAGGTGGCTGGGCATTCCCCATCACCCCAGGCCCTCAGGACCCTGTGCCCCAGGACACAACCCGTGTTATTGAAATGCCTGCAGTTCAATCTGGGTCCTATTGCTTACCACACAGAAAGCCAATCACTGAGACAACAATTATTGCCAAGGAAGAAGGCTTCAATCAGGTGCTGCAGCCAAGGAGATGAGAGATTGGTCTCAAATCCATTTCCCTGACCAACTAAAATCAGGGATTTATATAGCAGGGAAGAAATGTAAATACATGAAGGAAAACAGGAATTAGGGAAGGGTAAGGAAGAGGAGCTGGTCAACAGGAAGCAGGTGGTTGGTTAGACAGTCATGATGGGTGAGGGGTCCAGCATCTCATTGTCCAAATGCAGTAAACTGGTGAGTGTCAGCTCCTTGATACTCTCTGGGAGACCCGATGATTGGGTTTTCTGAGAAAAAACTCAGATAAGACAAATGTAACTTTATCAAGTTTTAAGACTGGGAGGGTCAATTTCTATGTTTATGCAAAAGAAACCATAGCCATCAGCTCTATGGGACAATTGAGCCCATTTCACCTGGGCCTTCATCTCAGGACCCAGGGGAATCTGCCCAGCTCCTCAAGGACAAGCAGAAAGGAGGTTGTCACTCTGTGGCCCTCACCCATCAGGAATGGTATGGATTGAGGACTGAGAAGACAAGGGTAATGCATGGGACACCCTGAGGCCATGAGGGGTAGCCCCGTAGACTTGCAGAACATTGCAGTAGACCCACCCTGTGCAGAGCTGGGGGAGGGGCAGACATCCAGGAGTGAGACATGTCCAGTGTGGATTCTAGAAACCCTCCTCCCAGAGAGTCAATGGTGCACCCTCCTTGTGATCTGACCTCAAAGTGGGAGGAGGGTGCTCTCCCCTGGGAATGCTCCTTCTTCTCAGTGGCACAGGGAGTTGACAAGAAAGGAGGACTAGGCCACATGCACGTAGACTTGACACATTGCTGGAATCACTCTCTCCAGGAATCTCCATAAGACATGGGCCTGGGAACCCAGAGAAATTAAAACAGAACTACCGTTCAACCTAGCAACACCATTACTGGGTATCTATCCAAAGTAATACAAATCATTCAACCAAAAAGACACATGCATCTGTATGTTCATCACCATGCTATTTATGATAACAAAGGCATGAAATCAACCTAGGTGCCCATCAACAGTGGACTGGATAAAGAAAATGTGATACATATGCACCATGGAATATTACACAGTCATAAAAAAGAATGAAATAGCGTCCTTGGCAGCAACATGGATGCAGCTGGAGGCCATTATCCTAAGTACATTAATTCACCATTTCCTTTGAATTTGTGACTCTGGAAAGTAACAGAAAGCCAAATACAACATGTTCTCATTTATAAGTGCGAGCTAAACATTGAGCACGCATACACAGAAAAATGGAAACAACAGACCCTGAGGACTACTAGATGGGGATGGGTGGGAGGCAGGGCAAGGGTCTGAAAACTACCTATTAGGTACTATGCTCAGTACATGGGTGATGGGATTAATTATACTCCAAACCTAGCTGAATCTAAAATAAAAGTCAAGAAAAAAAAAACAGTGAAGTGAACTGGAAACTTCTCTCATACCTCTGACTTTACAGTGTTGTTTCTTCCCCTCTTGCCTCCTTTTTCTGAGATGAAAGAATAGGCTTACCCAGCTGCTAACTACCTGCTCAGTGGCCCTGACAGTCACTAGGAAAGGGTGGCAGGGATCTAGGAGGGCAGAGGCATGCACATGTGGTATGCAGCCCTTCAAGATGCTGGCGGAAGCATCTCCAGAGGAAAGAGGTTGCTCACCTTCTTTTAGCAGACTTCTACCCTCAACTGCCTTTGCATGAAGGTAAAATCCTAAGCACCATCTTCATAAAGCTGTCAAGAAACATAGATTTCTTCTGGGCTCCCACAGCCAACGTCACCTTTCCTCCCCCTGCACCCAGAGGCTGCCCTTTAGGCATCTGCAATGAGATTCTGTGGTATTGCATAAAGAGCCCTGCAGCCAGAAGGCCTGGTTTTAAGGGAGGTAGACTAGATGTCTCAAGAACCTCTCTAGACCAATGAGAGTTCTAACACTGAGTGAGTGAACGAGAGTGCTTTAGCCTTTGCCAAGGACCCAGAGTGGGAGAGGGTTGCTTCCTTGAGACTGAAGCTCAACTAAGACAACTAGATAGACCAGACTAACCCCTGGATGAGATAAAAACAAGGGGAGCCTAGAAAATGGGAGAGAAACAGCAACACATGATTTTCAGTCATATTCAGGGATTGTAAGTCAATATTAAGGAAGCTCCTAGAAAAGTGAGTACATCCATTAATCAACCTAAACTTAATTCAATGAGTATTAAAAAGGGGAAGAAAGGAAGATGCTAAAATTGTACTCCACCATTTTCTAGAAATGTACTAAACTGTCCAGTTGAGACTTGGGAAAGAAGGTTGGAAGGATTCATGTTGGACAGGCCGCCTAGGCTTCCAGACTTGGGATCATCTTGATTAGCAGCTGGACCATTGCCCTGTGGCTGCCACTCTCCACCGCTCAGCTGAGTCTTCAGTTGCACAAGGGCTGTCTGTCCTCCTTCCAAGTCTAGACACAACCTCTTCCCTCCTAAGGGGGACGCCATGTTCTAGTCAGCAGAGAAAAGCCAACAGCAATAGTTTTCACATGAGATAGGTTGGAAATCCCTAAATAAAACAGAAATCAGTCCAACAGCCCTTGCAATGCCCTTTAAACTCTGGCAAAACAACAGCTGCCTTGTTCTGATTCAATCTAATCTTTCAGAATTTATGTTCCTGAATTCTCTTACTTGGCCTCAATACAGACAAAGGAAGTACATGGCCTTTGCCAAGTCAGCTCCTACTGCCCTGCCAAGTCACAAGCATTCTCAAAGACCAGGAGGCCCATGTTCCTCCAGGCAGCTACCCTCTGACATACCTGGCACACTGGACTCAGGCATCAGGTGGGTTAAAGGGGAGTCTGTCTGAGAAGGCTGGGCTTTTCGAAGGATCTCAAGGGGCAGTGATGTGTCTTCTTAGGAGTCAGTGAGATTCCATGGATGGACTCCAGTGTCATTCCCTGAATTGAAACTCACAGACTAACTGCTGGCTGATGAAGTATGCTCTATAACAAGCTGATTTTGAGACCAGACACAAGCCTGTGTCACAGCCAAGTGGGAAGAATATACTCTCTCCTGGGGGAGTTAAACTGAACCCCAACATCAGCTCTAACACACCTCCAAAGATGGATATAAAAATAAGAATCCCATGAACCCTTTTATTAAGTGCTGTGATCTAAAGAGGTTGCAGATTGGGATGGGGTCATCTAGATCTATTTAAAAATAACCCTGACCCAGAAGCAGGTAATGCACAAACGATTTGCTTGTATTCAGAACTGATTTTGAAAAAAACATCACATCAAAGTAGCAGTGATGCTGAGTGTTGAGTCTGTGTTCTTTGCCGCAGGAGCGGCAGATCTGCCGGGAGAAGGTGGGCGAGAAACTCTGTGAGAAGATCATCAACATCGTGGAGGTGATGAATCAGCACGAGTACCTGCCCAAGATGCCCACGCAGTTGGAGGTGGATAACGTGTTTGACACAGGCTTGCAGGACGTGCAGCCCTACCACTACAATATCTCCTTCCAGATCACCGATGCCCTGGGCACCTCCGTCACCACCACCATGCGCAGGCTCATCAAAGACACCCTTGCTCTCTGAGCCCACCGGGTCCCCGGGAGCTCCTTGATGGCTCCCAGACCTTGGCTTTGGGGGATTGTACTGTTAGGCCTGTGGGACTTGGAACCTGCTCTGGGTCATGAGTGAGACTTGGAAGGGGCGGCCGCTGGCTTCGTTTTGTGGTTACCAGCCTCTGGTCATCCTTTTCACCTTTGCTGACAGTTCTGTCCTGCCTGTACTGTCTCTCCATACCCCTGGTGGGGCCCCCTTCGTTCTCTACTGTATAGAAGAGCCACCACTAGGATGCGGGAATAAAGTTGAGAATGTGAAAAAAAAAAAAAAAAAAAGGCATGTGACCATGACCTTCATGGTCACACAAGTCACCCAGGGCCAGGAGAACTTGGTGCAAACCTCAAGACTTTTAGTAGGTGAATCACTAAATAGAAGCAAATCACCTCTTCTGAAGACCCCATCTTCTCCAACAAAGGGAATTTACTTCATATAAACAAGTACATAAGTGAGAAGAAGGCACACATTTCTAAATACTTCAACATTCTTGCATTAAAATGACTGGGTGCCTACACCACAATGGTGCCTCCAAGAACACGGAAGAGGTGTGGACTTCACATACAGTTTCATGTGGCCAAGAAAAATAAAATGACCCTCATATTTGGAAAACATGGGATCCCTACAAGTGAAAATCGAGCTGATTCCATTCTCACATTTTGTTGTACCATTTTCTAGAAATGTCCTAACTGTCCAGTTGAGACCTGGGGGAAAATGTTGGCAAGGATTCCTGTTGGACCTGGTTTGTTAAGAAGGAGAGGCTCCCAGGCTTGTTAAGAAGGAGAGGACAGATTGATGTCTGTCCACATTGCCTTCCCTTGTTCTGAGGTTGCTTTGGGGAGCTGGAGAAGACAGAATTGGGGATTGAATATTTCCTGTTCCCCTCCAGCAAGCATTCAAGAAGACTTACAGGGTCAGTTGCATTTGGGAAGGAATTGAGAAGGCAGAGATGTGAAAAGAAAAACAATCATGACACCAGATGAAAGATACAAAGACAAGTGAAATGAAATACTCCAGCTGTTCCCAAAAAGAAAGAAGATAACATATTTGCAAGTAGCAGTGAATCCCATGGACTGGGTGTCTAAAAGCGAGGGGTCAGCTTTTCCAAAATGAGGGATGACAGGAGGGGTCTATTCCCTTTTCTTACTCAATGTCAAATTTTCTCATTCTAATGCCCTGGAACACACATGCATCAATATTAAAAATCGTCACTTTTAAGTGGTACAATAAGGTACAGATTCATGACTTACTTGCACAAGGTAACCCAGCAGAGGCTCAGCACCAGAGCCAGTACAATCCTCTAAATGTCTAAGACAGTAGAATCATCATTTTAATTACCTGCTTTGGACAGGTAAGTTTCTTGAATGTTAATGCATACATGAGCACACCCCACTTAAGGTTGCCAGATACAATACAGGACACCTGGGTACATTTGTATTTCAGACAAACAATGCATACTTTTTTATATACATAGGTGCTAAATATTGCAGGAAACATACTAAAACTTATATATGATGTATCTGGGATTTAAATTTGTCCAGGCATCCTGTGTTTTTATTTGTTATATCTGGCAACCTTAATATCAATGGCCTTTGCTCCCCTTTCATTCTGGTCTTCCTACTAGAAATGCCATCCCCTTTCCTTGTACCTATTTCAATCATGCTCATCCTACAAGGCTTAGGTCACACCTTGCTGACTTTGGGGGTCTTCTCTTGACATCTCCCACTCATACTATCTGTCTCCCTTTGTCAATACCTAAAACAGATACTGATGGAACAGTATGGACCAACCTGGACATGCCATTGTGTCATTCTCAAATTGTTTTATAAGCTTATATTGCCTCTGTCCATCAAAACGGCAAGCTACTTGGATGGAAGCCATGCCTGACTCTTTCCTCTGTTGTATCTGGTGTGAGGCTCGGTAGACAGGCTTCTCAATAACTGATGGAAAACTACTTTAGAGAATACAGAGAAGTTGACCTGGGGAAGCTGATGCTATCTTTTTTTCCCCAAAGTTTCTCCTAAGGAAAAGAGTAGAGAAGGAAGAATCTAGAATAGGGTGTCTAATCTGTTAACTTCCTTGGACCATAGTGGAAGAAGAAGAATGATCTTGGGCCACACATAAAATACACTAACACTAATGATAGCTGATGAGAGAAAAAAAAAATCACAAAGCAATCTCATAATGTCTTAAGAAAGTTTACGAATTTATGTTGGGCCACATTCAAAGCTGTCCTGGGCCGTGTGCAGCCCATGGGCTGCGGGTTGGATGAGCTTGGTCTAAAAGGCTCAAAAATGATTTGCACATAAACTAAAGATGACATTTGTGTGTGAGGTAAGAAGCCACAACCAAATTGTGAATTAGAAAAATTACAAGAGCAGGTGATATTACCGACCTGTAGTTTTGCTTCTATGGAAATTCATCTCCCCTTCCAAAGTCTGCAAATTCCATGAGATTCCCTAAAGACTAGAACTGGAAGGACTTTAAGCTTCACCTGGGCCAAACTATCATCATACAGGAGAACTGAGACCTGGAGAGGAAAGTCATGTCTACAGTCTGATAGTGGGCGAGTGACAGCCTCCCGTCACTAGATCCCCAGGCCAAAGATCTTTCGGTTTGTCAAATGGACCCTTCCATTTCAGGGTGAGAGTCTTATGCCAGGGAGCATGTTTTCAGCTCTGCTCAGTTTTAAAAATAACATCTGTTGTCTTTTTCTTTCTATAAAAGGCATTTACTTTTAGTAGAAAATCTGAAAAATACAGAAGTATATAAAGAAGAAAATTCAAATTACCCACCAGCCAGAAAAATGCTATTAGGAATACTGGATGTATTTGCTGCTATGCCCTTTCCTATGCTAGACTATAAGGGAGGCGGGGATTGAATCAGTCTTACTCATTTCTGTAACCTCAGCCCCTAGCCCAGTGTCTGGTACATAAAAGGCGCACAATCCACACTCACTGAGTAAATGCCTGCATCACTGTGCACATCAATATATGCATTATATATGCATACATATGTTTATGTAATTTTAAAAATGGAAGTCACACCATTATAGTTTAGTTTTTTTCACTTAATATTCTCTTATAAATATTTTCCAACAAATATCCTCCTATCGAAATATTTTCAATCACTGCATACCATCCTGTTGTATAGCTAAACTATGATTTACCCATTTCCAATTAATAGATGTTTAGGTGGTTTCCAAATTATTTTGAATAACAAGTTGTACTAGGATAACTATTTCTGGGCATGAATCTTAGTGAGAATCAATCTGTGGGGAAACTGGGCCTTTACTTTCACTAGTGGGGCAAAGTTTGGGCAAAAAAACCCCATAGAGAAACAGCTACCTAGGACCATTTAATCATCCCTGCATAGGTCATTTGACTCAGCTTCCCTTACGAATCATGAGCCTTGAGTCAGGCGATAGCATTAGATTAGCAACTTAACTTTATCTCAGTTATAGCTTACATGGGAAAGTCATCTCATGTGAGGGCGATAAGAATATCTGAAACAAAGGGCATCTTAGAGCTGATTTCATCAGTCCCACTCTTAGCCACAGAGCACTAGAAAATAAGTAAGTTCCCTCCTCTCCCAAACAAGTTCAAAATATATATTCCACTAGGAATGAGACTTTAAATTCAAGAAAAATAAAATAGATAACTCAAATTCCAATCTAAGTACAACGTTTATTTTTTATAAAAGAAATCTAAGCTCCCTGCAGAACTCACACTTGGTTGGACATTTTTTGTTTTTTTTGTTTTTTTGTTTTTTTTTTTTGAGACAGGCTGGAGTGCAGTGGTGTAGTCACTGCTGCCTTGACCATCTAGGCTCAAGTGAGTCTCCCACCTTAGCCTCCCAAGCATCTGGGGCCACAGATTTACACCACCACACCCAGCCAATTTTCCAATTATTTGTATAGATGAGGTCTCGCCATGTTGCCCAGGTTGGTCTCGAACTCCTGGGCTCAAGCAATCCTCCTGCCTTGGCCTCCCAAAGTGCTGGAATTACAGGCATGAGCCACCACACCCAGTCGGTTGAACATTTTTCAATGATGGTATATTACACACCCACCGACATTCAGCAACCTATGAGTTCATGTTGCCACTTTCACTTTCCCTTTCAGCGAAAGCAAAGCAGAACAGAGCTGATCTTTCAGCAGCTAGGGGTCTCAGTTCTAAGAAGTAAAGGGGATCTTCTTGGTATCGTTTTGTGTGCTGTGCCATTAAAGAAAGTGGCCAGAGAAGAAGTGGGCAGAGCAGGTTCCCCTCCTCACCAGCATCACCTGCTTTTCTCTTCCAAGTTCAAACTTGGCTTGGGTCCTGGCCTGGGGAAAAGGATATCAGACTCCAGGGCTGGCCCACTGCACCAGGTGAAGAGCACGACCTTCCTGCTGTACAGTGTTTTGGCATAGATATTCTGGATGTGACCTGATATTCTGGATGTGACCCGATATTCTGGAAGTGACCTGGATGCTGTTCCAGGACCATTTACACCCACTGTTCAGCAAGAGCCTCCAATTTAAATATGGGGAGGGAGCTGGGTGCAATGGCTCATGCCTGTAATCCCAGCGTTTTGGGAGAACAAGGCAGGAAGATTGCTTGAGCCCGGGAGTTCAAGACCAAGACCAGCCAGGGAAAATTAGTGAGACCTCATCTCTACTAATTTTTTTTAAAAAACTTAGGAGGCCAGGTGAGGTGGCTCATGCCTATAATCTCAGTGCTTTGGGAGGCCAAGGGGGATGGATGACTTGAGGTCAGGAGTTCGAGATCTCCCTGGCCATGATGGTGAAACCCCTTCTCTACTAAAAAATACAAAAATTAGCTGGGCATGGTGGCATGCGCCTGTAATCTCAGCCACTAGGGAGGCTGAGGTGGGAGAATTACTTGAACCCAGGAGGCAGAGGTTGCAGTGAGCTGAAATCACACCACTGTACTCCAGTCTGAGTGACAGAGCGAGATCTTTTCTCCAAAAAAAAAAGAAAAAAAGAAAAAAATTAGACAGCAGTGGTGGCAGGAGAATCACTTGAGCCCAGGAGTTTGAGATTGCAGTGAGCTTTGATTGTGCCAGTGTACTCCAGTCTAGGCGACAGAGCAAGACCCTGTCTCCAAAAAATACATACATATATACGGACACACATACATACATGGAGCTATTGGACAAGGAGAGCAAACATTTTTCATCTTAGGAGCTGGTTCTACTTGACTACTGGTAACCCTGAGAGTACTGTCTGAAGACTATCAGACCTTATCCAGAGCATAGGGAAAAAAAAAGATTTAGAGTCACCAAGTGACCTGGCCTGAAGGAAAACCTGGCACACCCGAACCCCAACCCTGTGAGCCCCTGAGAGCAGGCATTCGTCTGATTTATCTCAGGCCCCCAGATGCCTGGCACACGATGAATACATGATTACAATGAGACATAATGAAGACATGGAATACACAATGGATGGAATGAATAAAAAAATCCCAAAAGTCTCACCACAGAGCTTAATTCTCTTTCTGTTAAGTTGTTACTGTTAAGTACAAACAAGAAAATCCTCCCCTAGCAGAGGAACATACTGCCACCCTTCAAAAGATCAGAATGAATCTAACGTGAAACACATCTTGCCAGGGCTGCTGGAAACTCACAGGACAGGAAGAACAGGACAGAGGAGATGCTGTCTCTCCTCCACCTCCAGCTCAGCTAGCAAGAGGCTGAGTATGCTCCCTGCCGTGGCACCACACTGGCTTTTAGATGCTTGCTAGTCTTCTTTGGACTTTCCAAACCTGGTGACTGGCTGCCTTTAGAGCTTCCTAGGTAAGCCCTGTTTTGAATGACAACAAAACAAAGATGACACCAAGGGCCCTTGTGTAGCCAGCACTGTTCTGAGCATTACAGCCTGGGTGCAGGGGCATGCATCTGTACCCCAAGTTACTCGGGAGGCTGAGGTGGGAGGATCACTTGAGCCGAGAGAGGTGGAGGCTGCAGTGAGCTGTTATCATGATTGCGTCGCTGCACTCCAGTCTAGGCAACAGAATGAGACCCCATCTCAAAAAATAAAACAAAAACCGAAGCAAAAAACCAATGATTATAACATTCTATTGCTGGGTTTATATCCTATTCAGATGTACAATATATGACAATGATAGCACAAGGAAAAGAGTGAAGAAGAATATATCCGAGCAAAGTCGTAATATTCTACCTGAATTAAGTCAGTATTAACCTGAAGCAGATTGTGCTGAATTCAGATGTATCTAGTAAGTCCTAGAGCAACCACTGGAAAAAACAACTACAACTCAAAACATTTAAAAATTCTAAAAATGAACTAAAGTGGCACATGAAAATATATTTGTTTAACATGGAAGAAGGTGATAAAAGAGGTACAGAAGACTATTAAATGAGTTACTGTCTGTAAAGCTCTCAGAACAGTGCTGGCTACACCAGCACCCTTGGTGTCATCCTTGTTTTCTTGTCATTCGACTCTGGGAGAGAACAGAGCTTACCCAGGTTTGGGAAGTCCAGAGAAGATCAGCAAGCGTCAAAAAACCAGTGTGGTGCCACAAGCAGGGGGCGACGCTCTGATCACCTTAGAATTCTTAAGAAAATGTAGGAATTGTTGAGGGAGAACGTGAGGGGATGGCGATGACACTGACCTTAAATAAGCCCCCAAGTACATGAGGCCAAAAGATGCCTTGGAGTTTTAGCCAAGAGAGAGGACTTGCACAAAGGTGTCAGATGCTGAAAGGGTTTTTCTAAAGATGTGTCAGTGACCACAGGGATCAACTGGAGTTGAGCCCAATGGTGTCACAATAACGAATGACAAGGTAAAGCAGAGCTCCGACCACTGCTCCTGTGCTTCTTCCTTCTGAGGGAAGCAACACTGATGGGCTTGACTCCACACCAAAGACCTTCCCCGTGGGGTCATGGAATTCCAAGCCCAGGAAGGCAGAAACTAACACCCCCAACCAAACAATGGAGAAACAGAGTCAGCAACAGAAATTGCACTCTCTTGAGGACACACAGCAATAATTGACGAATCAACATTCAAGTCCTACCTTTTTTTCTTCAACACCACAGCTACTACCTCAGTCAAATAAAAAGATCTTTGATGCCAGCGTGGTAGCTCATGCCTGTAATTCCAGCACTTTGGGAGGCCAGAGTGGGAGGATCTCTTGAGCCCAGGAGTTCAAGACCAGCCTGGCCAACATAACGAGACCATGCCTCTATTTAAAGCATTTTAAAAAAATTAAAACAAAATTAAAAATAAATAAAAATTGTAAAAAAGATATTTGGTCCCAAGTTGGAATACTGAGAAAGAACAGACTGAGCAAAATGAGTGAGGGTCTCTAAAGGAGTGCTGAATTGCCCCACGTGAGTACCTCCTGCCTTTGGTGAAGTCCACCCAATGTATGGAGAGAACTTGTGTTTTAATATCCTAGGGCTGCTGAAACTAAAGACCACAAAGGTGGCTTAAAGCAAGAGAAATTTATTCTCTCATAGTTCTGGAGGCTAGAAGTCCAAAATCAAGGTATCAGTGAGCCATGCTCTCTGAAGACTCCAGAAGAGTCTCTTCCTTGCTCCTCTCCTAGCTTCAGGTGGTGGCCGGCAACCTTAGCCTTCCGTGCCTTGTGGCATCTTAATTCCAATGTCTGCCTCCGTTGTCACATGGCAATCGCCCCGTGTGTCTGTGTCTACACCCAAATTTTTCTCCTCTTACAAGGACACCAGTCATAGGTTAGGACCCACCTTAATACAACATGACCTCATCATAACTTGATCATATCTGCAATGATTTCCAAATAAGGTCCATTCACAGGTACCAGGGGTTAGGACTTCAATATATCTTTCAAGGGGGACACAATTCAACTCATACTAGCCAGCAAATAAAACCACAGCTCCATTGTAGGAGGAGCCACAAGGCTGGAGGAGAGATAAGTGGCATTTGCTCTCCTGGCCTCCTGCGTCTGCTCAGAGAGCCCACAGGAAGTAGATTGGCTTTCACAGACCCCTTCCCATTGGTGCAACCCTGACCTTCTTTCAACTGTGTTATCGGTGGAATGAGCTATTCTGCCTAAGAAGCAAGAAACAGGCTCTCCCCTGCCTTTTTCTTCCTCAGTGCACCTCACAGATGGGTATAAAGGGCCAGGATGCCATATTGGTTCACTCCTCCCATGTGGGAGACACACTGAGGCAGGTCCTTCTTTCCTAGGAATAGGCACACCATTTTCCAGCTTCTTTGCCTGAAGCTGGTGAAATAAATTCAATTTTAAATGGGAGATAGAAAACCTTATTACATTACCCAATCAGTCTTTATAGACAGACAATGGTCCATCATGAAAAAACTTCTAATTGCATTAACCACCCTGTTACATCTCAAAATGCTTTATTTTATTCCTATAAGCTTCTCTGGTAAATCTATAGGTATCCTTATGCTCAATTTACAGATTAAGAAAAGTGAAAGCTTGGGAAGAATATTTTGTTCAAGACTGCACAGGCAGTAAGTGTAAGAACAGGACATGAAATTCAGCATCTTAGATCCTAAAGTCCATGCTCTTTCATAATCATTACTTCTCTCCTGGCCTCCCCAGGTCCCAGTGAAAGTTGGCTTACTACTAAACTGATCAGATGAAGAAAATTCATTAGCTATCAAGTAATAGGACATTATCTTGACTGTAAATTGATCACAGGAAACTTCGTCCTGTCTTGAACTGGATGCTATTATATTACAATAGAAAGGGGTATAACTGGTAAAATGGCCAAAATCCCTACACGTTCACTGATGGACTGATGCCAGAGATTCTAAATATGGTCAATTCAGCTACCTTAATGCCTGCCCATGTGCTCCTTTCCCCATCAGTCTTCTGCCTGATCATCTCTTGCTCACGGTCACTCTCCTAGCTGGTGGTCAGGCCTCCAGCTCTACCTCCTACACCTCCTGCATTTGAATGAGGAGAAAGGATAGAGAGTGAGCAAACCACAGTCTAGGTTTGAATTCAAGCTGGAGACGTGAGGATGGAAGAAGAGAAGGGTGCCAGAGGTGTTATAAAGGTAGAATTGACCCTATGTCATGATTCACTGGATACAAGGAATGAAGGAGAGGGAGGGCAAAGTGACTCAGGAGTCTCTGACTCAGAAGGCTGGGGTGGCGGAGGGTATTACTCAGGACAGCAAATACAGGAAGCTGTGCAGTTTTGAGGGGAAGACCCAGGCATGCTCACTTGAACGGGCATGTTGTACGGACCTGGGCACTGTCCCCCAGATGCCCAGTGAGCAGCCAGTTCTACAGGAGTACCATCAGGACCAGAGATTTGGGTGAGGACATGGGATTTATGTCCTGGAGCCACGTGATAAATTACCACAAACTGGGTAGCTTAAAACAGAACATGTATTCTCTCACAGTTTTGGAGTCCAGAAGTTCAAAATCAAAGCATTAGCAGGGTTGGTTTTTTCTTGTGAACCCTGAGGAAGAGGGTCATGCCTCTTTCCTTTCTAAGGTTGTGGCCATTCCTGGTGTTCCTTTGATGGAAGAAGGATTACTCCAATCTCTGCCACTGTCTGTATATGTCATCCTCCTCCGCTCTTGTAAGAAGAACAGGCTTTCTTACAAGGCCATCTGTCTCTGGATTTAGGGCACATCCAAATCCAGAGGATCTCATCTTAACTAATTATATCTGCAGAGACCCTGTTTCCAAATGTCACATTCAGGGTTCTGGGTGGGCATGAATTTTGGGGAACACTATTCCATCCAGTAGAGATGTTATTGTCCACAGGCAAATGGAAAGGCCAGCTTATACACATGAGAAAGCCAGAGAGAAAGATAGAGAGATGCAGGAGGACAGAAGAGCCAGGACTGGAGGAGGCAGCCAAATGGGGAGGAGGTGGGAGGTCAATTGCAGTTGTCAACTTGACTGGATTAAGGGATGCCTAGATGGCTGGTGAAGCATTGTTTCTGGATGTCTGTGAGGATATTTCCAGATAAGACTGGCATGTGGGTCAGTGAACAGAGGGAGGAGGACTAGCCCTCAGTGTGGGTAGGTACCATCCAATCTGCTGGGGCCCAGTTGAGACAAACAGGAGAAAGAAGGGAATGATTCATTTCCTCTCTCTCTCTCTCTCTCTCTCTTCTCTCTCTCTCTTCCCTTTCCCCCTCCAGAGCAAGATGACTTTCTCCTCCTGCGTTTAGACATTGGACTTCAGGTTCTATAGCTGTCAGACTCTGGGACTTGTTACACCAGCCTCTCATGGGCTCCTGGGTCTTTGGCCTTGGGCTGGGGGCTGCATGGTCAACCTCCCAGGTTCTGAGGCTTTGGACTTGGACTGAGCCACACTACTGGCTTCTCTGGTTCTCCAGCTAGCAGATGGCCTAGCATGGGACTCCTCCACCTCTGTGATCATGTAAGACAGTTC
This sequence comes from Ateles fusciceps, assembly GCA_036589455.1. NCBI lineage: Eukaryota > Metazoa > Chordata > Mammalia > Primates > Atelidae > Ateles > Ateles fusciceps. The sequence continues at coordinate 11,819,656 of JAZHEH010002554.1, read as the reverse complement.
CTTCTAATATGTCCTATTGATTGTCTCTCTGGAGAACCTTGACTATTACAGGAGGCAAAACAGAACTGAGACATGTCCTGAGAACAGGAGAAAATGGCACAGAAGCCAAAGAAGTGTGGGGTTGCCAAGGGGAAGAGGTGGTAAATGTTGCAGAGAAGCCAAGCAACAAAAACCAAGCAACCCAAACCAATCGCCTCGTTGGGTTTGGCAATTAAAAGCTCATTACTGACCTTCATTGCATGGTTTCAGGGGAGTGATGGAGCAGAAGTATGATGGCCGTGGGCTGAAGAAGAGAAGGATGGCAAGGGGGTGGAGCAAGAGCAAACACTGCTCTGAGAAATTTTTTTTGTGATGAGGAGCAAGGAAGGTAGACTCCAGAAGGGGTGCCAGGCAGGGGAGACTCTTATATATTTACTGTTTTGAAAATGAGAGACACTTAACCACAGTAATATGCTGAAATAAAAGAGCCCAGAGTAAAATATAGGTTTCATATGTAAATGAAGGGGAAGTTGATGAACTAGGAAGCCTAAAAGGGCAAGAATTAGGGCAGTTTGGGCAACAAGGCTTAGAGGAAAAGGAGAGGGAGTATGGTATAACGATACATTAAGTTGTTATCCCCCAGTGCCTGGTACAGAGCCCCTAAAATCCTTGGGATTTCCTGAGTGATAGGAGTGTCTTTGTTATTAATAATAAGTCCCTTTTGATCACTCCTGAGTTTATGCCAATGAGGTGACTTACATAGGGGACCCAGATAGCTTCAGGATGGGTATAGTTCTCAGAAAGACCAAATGACTAGAGGTTAAAACTTTCAGGCCAGGCACGGTGGCCCACACCTGTAATCCCAGCACTTTGGGAGGCCAAGGCGGGGCAGATCACCTGAGGTCAGGAGTTCAAGACCGGCTTGGTCAACATGGTGAAACCCATCTCTACTGAAAATACAAGAATCAGCTGGGCATAATGGTGCATGCCTGTAATCACAGCTACTCAGGAGGCTGAGGCAGGAGAATTGCTTGAACCTGGGAGGCAGAGGTTGCAGTGAGCATAGATCACACCACTGTACTTCAGCCTGAGTGACAGAGTGAGACTCCATCTCAAAAACAAAACAAACATTCATCCCCTCCCACTAACCTCTGGGAAGAGGCATCAGGTCCTGGGGGTTAAGCTCTGTAAAACCTATTGAAGGACAAGACGTGGTACGCTTCCAGATAGCTGAAACTGTGCAGGCGCTGGGAGTGGGGGAGTGCCCAGAGATAGCATGGAAGCTCCATGTCCTGCATCCCTGATCCCTTACTCTGTACGTCTTTTCTATCTGCTATTCCTGAGTAAACAGTGAACCTAAGCGTTTTCCCTGAGTTCTGTTGACCCTTTTAGCAAATTATCAAACCCAAGGAGATTGGGAACTCTTCCTGACTTATAGCTGGTCGCTTAGCCTCCTGAGTTCCTGAGAGTACAGGTCTGGACTCCTGACTGGCATCTGAAGTCTTGTGAGACTGGGCTCTGAACTCGTGGGATCTGATGCTAACTCTGGGTAGACAGTGTCAGAATTGAATGAAATTGTAGGACTCCTAACTGGTGTTTGGAGAATTGGAGACTTGTTTGGGGTAGGAAAAGACCCATATATCTGTTAGAAGTGTTGTGTGAGGGTAAAGAGAAACTGTGTTGTTCTCTAGGCAGAGAATTCCTGGAGATAAAGCGAAGTCTGGAAGGAAGGATGAACATAGTTTAAGAGCGAGAGGACTTGCTGGTGTTTAACTTGACAGCCTCAATCATACTGATAAGAACAATGTCAGCACTGTTATTCATACTTGCTGTGATGGAGGGGCCAGACCAAGTGCTGAGGCTGATAAGAGGAAGCCAGCCGGGCTTCTGTGCCGAACTGCAGAGGCCCTGCTGTGGTTGGAGACCACAAATTTGTAGTCACACCCACCTGCATTTCCTCCAGCTGGGCTGCTGTTAGAAGGAAGTGTTGCAAGGTCCAACATTTGCACCCCCCAAACCGCCACATAAGTACAGGCTGGTTAATGTATTTCTTTAGTGGGAGCCTGTGTGAGACAGACCTCAGAGCGTCTGCCAAGCTAAGTGAGTGGCCTAGTCACAATAGTGCACAGAAGTTCATGCTTCCTCATACCTCCTCTGTTTCAAACACATAAAAATGAGATCTAGAATATCAGAAGAGAAACTCACTAAGACACGGGTATTCTCATAAACAAGCTAAATATCTCCCAAAACCAGAAGCAGATACAAACCAAAGCAGTGGGTGGAATCGAAGCCTTCAGCCTGCAGGGTTCCGAGCCAGAATCAGGCTGCTGAGAGGTCAGCTGTTTAAATAGCAGAGACTCAACATGTTCCTGCTTAAGGCTGAGCAGGAATCAGGCCTGATGCCACTCAAGAGGCAGCTGAAACAAATGGCACCTGCCCAAGTCTGGGGGCTGTTTTATGGAAAACAGAAGAAAAGATTCAGCTTCAGTTCCAGGACCTGTGTGCACCACCTACTGACCTGGACATTGGACCTGCCACATCCCCAAATCCCAGGGCGTGGAGAAAAATCCCACCCCAAATGACCATAGATGGGGTCATGGTCCTGAGTTGAGGCCAAACTTGCTGAACAGAGATGAAGACAGTAGCAGATGGGAGACCATGGCATGTTGAGCAATGTGAAGGGGGCCAGAGTGGGGAAGGCAGAGAAAATTCAGGGCAGTTTCAGAAGAGGAGGTGGAGGAGCAGCCAGGGATACATCATGCTGGCCCCTGAAGACAGCCGTGCTTGGGATTGGGATCCCAATACAACGAACAGCAGAACTTTTCTTTTTTTTAGGAGGAATGCACATCTAGACAAGATAACAAGATGAAGTGAATGCAGTGATTTAAAGGTAGTTTCTCTGGGCCCTCCAAGTTGAAATTTAATTCTCAATGTTGCAGGTGGGGTCTGGTGGGAGGTGTTTGGATCGTGGGGGTAGATCCTTCATGACTGGCTCGGTGCCATTCTCCCTGGAGGGAGCAAGTGAGTTTGCACCCTTAGTTTCTGTGAAAACTAAACATGGTTGTTGAACAGAACCTGGCAACTCTTCCTTCCATTCTCTTGCTTCCTCTCACACCATGTGGTCTCTGCACACTAGCTACTCTTCACCCTCTGCCATGAGTGGAAGCAACCTGAGGTCCTGATCAGACATAGATGCTGGCACCACGCTTCTTGTACAGCCTGCAGAGCCGTGAGCCAAATAAATCTCTTTTTTTGTAAATTGTCAAGCCTATGGTATTCCTTTAGAGCAACACAAATGGACTAAGACTATTAATATAAGAAAATTATGAAGCCAGATTATCCAGGAATATTTTGAAAATGGACAATGGAGAAAAATAATTTCTACTAAATATTAAAACATAAAGTCACCATAAACAAAATAATGTCATGTTAAAACATTATTAGGCCAGGTGTGGTGGCTCACACCCATAATTCCAGCACTTTGGGAGGCTGAGGTAGGTGGATCACCTGAGGTTAAGAGTTCGAGACCACCCTGGCCAACATGGCAAAACCCCGTCTCTACCAAAAATACAAAAATTAGCCCAGCATGGTGGCAGGCACCTGTAATCCCAGCTACTCAGGAGGCTGAGGCTGGAGAATTGCTGGAACCCAGGAGGCAGAGGTTGCAGTGAGCCAAGATTGTGCCATTGCACTCCAGCCTGGATAACAAGAGCGAAACTCTTTCTCAAAAAAAAATTGTTAAGCAGACAGATCAAGGTAACAGGCCTAAAATTCCAGAAATAGATCTAAATCTATTTAGTATAGGACAAAGTGGCATTTCAAGCATGGGGTAAAAAAATGTATTTGCAATACCCCAGACAATCACTAGTATAGTATTAAAAGCAAATCTCATTATGTCACACTTTTCTTAAAGTGATTTACAGTTGCTTTTGGGGTAAAACCCAAAGTTCTTGGCATATAATGTGAAGCCCCCCCCCATCATCAAGAGCCTAACTACATTTACAACTTCTTCTTCTACACATCACCTAACCACAAAGAGTTATAAACCACACAATACAAGACCTTCAATAAAACCATACACATATTTTTTCTTAATAAACACTTTTGTACCCCCCGTGAACTAGATGAAGAATTACTTAGAAAAATAGTTGTATTATTTGACACAGGATAGGTAGAGGCTCACTTTACTAAAATACAAAGAAGTAGCAACATTCCAAAGAATAACAGGCCAAAAAAAAAAATCAATAGTTTATAAAAAAGGAAATCCAAGTGGCTCTTAAGTACATAAAATGACATTCAAAAGAAATGAAATCACTATGAGGTGACATTTTTTACCCACCAGATTAGCCAAAATCAAATGATTGGTAAGCTTGCCAGGTGTTTGCCTGTTATGCTGTCAAGTCCATTCTCAGCTCTTTTCCACCATGCTGGTTTTACCATGCACCCTATCACCAAGAAGCATCTGGAAGAATGGCCTTGCTGAAAGCTCAATCATTCTCTAGCTGTGAGACCACACACCATCAGGCGGGTATGCTCTCTTAATAGGAGGCAGCATGTACCTTGAACCAGAGATCAATATATAATATAATTTCTTAATACCTGGGCACAGGAACGAAGTGATGGAAGAGTGACTCCTCTCTGTATACCTAATAGCCAATCACAGAATTTTTACTTCCCAGCCTTGCAACCTTCAGTTCTGCCCAATTAGAAATACTGATTTCCAAAAGAGAAATGCACTCACCAGAGACACAACAACAGTGTCACAGAATTGGAAGTTGAGAGCACTATTGGACTGCTCTGGGCAGCTCATGCCACCAAACCACTGGGCACAGAAAGATGGCACAAGGAGCGCCATATTGGCTGAGGAGAATAAGCTCAATTTCCCAGAGAAAATTGGCTTTCTGATATATGATAGGGCAGGGAAATCTACATCTGAAACTGAAGAGATTCTCAGCAGTGCCTCTTAGTATTTCATGACTGATAATAAAAGGCAATGGAAGGCACTGCAGACCTGAAGGAGAAATTGAATAAAAAGATAGGATTATTAAGAGATCAGACCCTTTGAAAATAAAGATTTGAATCACTCCGCCCAGTAAGAATTTCCAAACAGCCAAGTGCTGGTAGAGGTCAAGGGGATTATGCAATGAGGGGCGGAAGAAGAGAGCGATAAATGTCAACTTAAATGGCCAGTGGCAGACATGAGGACTGAACAGCCATACCTGCTTTTGTAGACATGTATTAACTCATTTCTTTTCTTTTCTTTCTCATTCCCTGACAATTTTGCATGAAAGATGTTCACGGTAATTACACTTACAACTGGAAGAACGACGTCCCCACCTGAGACCCTGGACTATCAAGGTGTACATAGTGAGAGGAGGCTTTACTCACCTCCTTCTGGGGTCTGGGCTAAAGTGTCAGAGATGGAACAAAGGACAGTTGCATCCTGGAGGCTGAAGCACAAAATCGTTGTTGTCTGGCAGTTAAATAAGAAGCTGAGAGTCACAAGATTAGATAGACGGTGCCATACTTTCATTTCTGATTTGTTGTTGTTGTTCCCAGATCCATTATCTGCTCTGGTCTGCATCATGAGAAAATGCATTTATTTCCCAAGCTGAATTCAGGTGGTTTGCAGGAATGGGAAACATTGGTAGAAAACAGGAGGGTAGAGGCCAGGGCACTCCTCCCCCTCCACTTTGCTTCAGGTGGTATCTCCATCAGCAGCTACTTCTCTGCTCCCTCCTGACAGGCCCCCACTCCATCACCAGCTTTTGCCAGGCAGGCCTGCTGGGTCCTGACTTCATCAATGGCCCTGGCTCCTGGACCCATGATGTTGCCATGTGGTTCTGTAGCTGCTGTTGCCTTTGCCCTGGGCTGCCTCACCATCATCCCATGTTAACTTCTCCAGCTCTCCCATCCTGGGTACTCATTTTCCCATTTTATGTCCCCTCTGTTCAAAATCCCCAGAGATGTCTCTTTTGCTTCACTGGCGCCTGGCTGCTATGGTAAGGAAACGGGAAAACCAGCAAGTAGGAGTATGAATTAGAACAGCCTTTGCCGGTAGGAGTGTAAACTGGCAAGACTATGCTGAAAAATTAGGCAATCTCTATATATCTATCAGAATTACAAAAGCAGAAGCCATTTGTCTCAGCAATTCCATTTGTAGAAATTTCTTCTGTAGATATACTTGCACTTGATTAAATAATGTTGGTATAAGATTATTCGTTGTGGCATTGTTTGTAAAAGTAAAACACTGGAAACCACCTAAAAGTCCTCTGATGGGAGATAGGTTAAATAGATAAGGAAACATTAACAAACTAATATGCAGTCATTGAAAAGAATGAAGAAGCTCTTTATTCACAGTTAAAGATAAATTGCTAAGAAATGAAAAAACAAGGTACTTAGCAGTGCACATACTGCCACCATAAAAGGAATGACTATACAGAATATATTTACTTATATTAACAATGATTATTTGCATGAGAAACTATTGATATTGGCTACCTCTGGAGATAAGACTGGGAAGATGGAGAAAAAAATATGAGAGGGAAATCCATCACTGTTTACTCTTTAGTATACTTAGAATTTGATAATTTATGAGGGATTACATATTTAAAAAATAAATAAAATTTAGATTTTGTTAAAATGCAGCTCTATGCTGCTTACAAGAGACATGTAAAACACACACACACATGCAGAGAGATTGAGATTGGAAATAAATGAGAGGAAAATATATTCTTTGAGAGGCTAAGTAGAAAGCAACAGAGTTCTGGGAGTGATATTTAAATCAGACAAAATTAAAAGGAAAGCAAAAGCATTAACGGGGACAAAGAATGACATTACACAAAACTTAATACAAAAAGTCTACCAGTCATAGGATAAAGAAAATGTGGTACGTATACACCATGGACTACTATGCGGCCATAAAAACGAATGAGATCATGTCCTTTGCAGGGACACAGATAGAGCTGGAAGCCATTATCCCCACTAAACCAATGCAGGAACAGAAAACCAAACACTGCATGTTCTCACTTATAAGTGGGAGCTGAACAATGAGAACACATGGACACATGGGAGGGAACAACACACACTGAGACCTGCCGTTGGGGGAGTGGTGGGAGGAGGGAGAGCAACAGGAAGAATAGCTAGTGGATGCTGGGCTTAATATCTAGGTGATGGGATGATCTGTGCAGCAAACCACCATGGCACACATTAACCTATGTCACAAACTGGCACATCCTGCACGTGTACCCTGGGACTTAAAAGTTGAAGGAAAAAGAAAACCTACGAGACATAAATACGTATATATGTAACAACAAAGTCTCAAATATACAAAACAAACAAAAAAATCACAGAGAAGAAACCGATTGTGCCAATAAAAAATGAGTAAGGGCAGAAGGTTAGAGCAATAAAATCAAGTCCTGTCTAATAGACACATGTAGAATTTTTCACCAACAAATGCAGACTCCACATCCTTTTCAGACACACACAGAACATACACAAAAACTGACCCAGGTCCTTCGGAGATGGAAGAAATCTCAACACATTTCAAAAAGTCCATGCCATGCAGACCACATTCCCTAACCATGTGTTGACCAGAAATCAATAATAAAAAGATTGTTTTACAATGTTTGGAAACTTGAAAATTCACTTCTAAGTAATTAAGGAACTTAAGTGGGATCATGGTAGAAATAGTTAGATATTTGGAACTTGCCAATACTGGAAATACTACATATCAAAATTTGTGGAATGACTGTTTAGTGGGAAATTGATAACTCAATGCATCTATTTAAAAATCAAGAAAGATTGAAAATAAGTTAATAAATCATTCATCTCTCACAGCTAATAAATTTAGAGAAAATGGAAGAAAGGACTCTGGGTTAGGATGTTTAAACACACACATCTAATTTCTCTCCCCCTAGAAACTTCACTTTATAAAACAGTAGTAAAAGGATTTTTTTTTTTTTTTTCCAAACAGGGTCTTGCTCTTTGGCCCAGGCTAGAGTGCAGAGGCATGATTGTGGCTTACCACAGTCTACCTCCCAGGCTCAAGCCATCCTCTTGCCTCAGCCAAAAGGATTCCTTTAAAAGGACAGAAAGCTTAGATGTGGTGACTTGCACTTGTAATTCCAGTTATTCTTTAGGGTGAGGCAGAATGATGCCTTGAGCCCAGTAGTTCAAGACCAGCCTGGGAAACATAGTGAGACCTCACCTGTTTTTTTGTTTTTGTTTTTAGACAGAAAGGTACAAGCACAGAGAAGACAGAGAAGGAAACAGCAATAAGACATGGAAGCTGGAATGCAGATGGAGGAATCATAACTGACACTGCAGACCCGCGATAGGCACATCCTAAACCTGCAGTGGGAAGAACTGGGAACTAAACTGGTTGACATGGTGGCAACTCTAAGATGCTGGCAGTATCAAATACTTCCAGATGGGAAAGTAAGTGGGTGCTACATAAAGCAAGATTTAGTGCAAAGCTGTTTGAGAAACAGTAAATCCTTAGAGTCCCCCAGGTACTCCACACTGCATATAACCATCCTCTCCCACCCTGGCAAGGAACCTCTACACTGCGGGCCACCAGACACAGATGAAGATACAGGTGTCCTCCTCCAAACAGGGAGATCATGTGTCATATGCAACTTGATTGAGACAGGAGATCATAAGACTTTCCTCCATGGAATATGATAGCCCAAGAGGAAAGACCCAAAGAGACTGACATCAGGGGTTTCCCCAATAAACAGCCCACTGAGATCACTCCACGGCCAAGTCAAGTGGTGACCAGCCTCCCTCATTCTCTCAGTGCTTCCAACCTCCTTTCTAATCTACTTCTAACTACAGAAGCTTGGTAGCCAAGGATCACTTTCTCCAGACAGGGCTTTTATACATTCTCAAGAAATCTGAAGCCACAGTGTGACTCGAAGACCCTATTCAGCATCTCTTCTCTGGCTGTGGAAATATTGGTCTTTCTTTGCACAGCTAGGTTTGGGCTGGCTCCCCAATATTTCAAAACTCATCTCCAAAACATACTTAACACATATGTAGGTGGTCAAACTATAATGAAATGGGTGGTGCATCTCTGGGAGAAGGACACATTAAATGAGGTCAGTGCATGCCGGGGAGAGCTGTGTGGGCCACCTTCCATTTGTACTCTCACTGGAATCCCTTCTGGGCCCTTCACTGCCCTGCTCTGACTCCTGGGGCGGCCGATCCTATAGACTGCATCATGAGGGCACTCTTGCCCTCTGGGTTTGAATTCTTTGGGGTTTGACCAATGGGAAATAATAGCAAAAATTAAAAAAATTTTTGGAGAAGACAGATGTCAAGATATTTATTCCCCCACACCCTCCTACTTTGGCATATTTCTAACATAAACTACATCTCCCTAGATGATCATTAGCCCAGCATGGCCCCTCTTCAGCTCCCAGTCTTGTCCCCCACTAACATCATCCCCTGCCTTGCTCTTACAAGTGGAATTGGATCAGTAGGGGAAAATGGTATTATGCAAAAAATGTTCTGGGGCAATTGGTGATCTTTATAAAAAATACAAGACAATTAGATTCCTATATCATACCACACATAAAAATCAATTCCAGGTTAATTAAAAACCCAAATTAAGGTCGAGGGACCTATAAAACTTAATGAAGAAAATATAGAATAACATTTATAACCTCAGGAGGGTAAGAATATTTCCCTTAGAAAAAAGAAAGGAAAAGAGAGGGGAAAGCATTCACGTATATTTTATGGCATTAAAATAGAAATCTTTTGTTCAGTAGAAGACACATAAACAGACAACAATGTGCAGTCTGGGAAATTATATTTGCAGCACTTTAATAAAGGATGATGTCCAAAACTTTAAAAGGATTTCTATAAATGAATAAGAAGACTAAGATCAATAGAAAAGGTGGCAAAGTATAGAAAGAGGCAAACCACAGAAGAGGAAAACTGAAAATAAGCATGTGGAAAACACACTCAGCAGCACTGATAATTAGGGAAAAGCAAATTAAAGCAACAGATATCATCAGATGGGTGAAAAAATGTTGGTGTGGCAACACCACGGGTAGGTAAGGATGTGGAGAAAGGAGACCTCACGTGTGTATGGGGAGCTACGAACACTTGGCAGCAGTAGACCCAGAAATTCTACTTCTAAATGCACATGATAGAAAAAATCTTCCATTTGTATGCTAAAGACACGTACTTTCTTTTTTTTTTTTTTTTTTTTTTTTTTTGAGACAGAGTTACACTCTTCTTGCCCAGACTGGAGTGTAGTAGCAAGATCTAGACTCACCGCAACCTTCGCCCTCCGGGTTCAAGTGATTCTCCTGCCTCAGCCTCCTGAGCAGCTGGGATTACAGGCATGCACCACCATGCCTGGCTAATTTTGTATTTTTAGTAGGTTTCTCCATGTTGGTCAGACTGGTCTCAAACTCCTGACCTCAAGTGATCCGCCTGCCTCAGCCTCCCAAAGTGCTGGGATTACAGGCGTGAGCCACCGTGCCCCGCCACTTTTTTTTTTTTTTTTTTTTTTAGATGGAGTCTCACTGTGTCACCCAAGTTGCAGTGCAGTGGCATGATCTTGGCTCACTGCAACCTCCTTCTCCTGCGTTCTCAGCGATTCTCCTGCCTTAGCCTCTCGAGTAGCTGGGATTACAGCTATGCACCGCCATACCCAGCTAATTTTTGTATTTTTAGTAGAGACAGGGTGTCACCACGTTAGCCAGGCTGGTCTCGAACTCCTGACCTCAAGTGATCTGCCAACCTCAGTCTTCCAAAGTGCTGGGATTACAGGCGTGAGCCACTTTGCCTGGCCAGTACTAGAATATTTATTACAGTACTTTGTAAAAGGCAAGAAAAAAAAGAGACAGTATAAATGTCAATCAAATGGAGAGTGGATAAATTATGACGTATTTATAAAATGGAATACTATACAGCCATATAGTAAAAAATAAAACAATATGGAGAAATCTCCAAGAGCAAAGATTAGATAAGAAAGCGAGCTATGGAAGGAATTGTAACATGTATATACAGTTCAAAAATGTGTGGAATAATGCTGTATTTTTAAAAGAGATATGCAAACATAGTAATAGTATAAAAAATGCATTAGGTTGAAAAATATCAAATTTGGGATAATGGGTGCCTCTGGGGAGGAGAGGCAGGAAAGGAGGAAGGAGCAAGAAAGAAGGTTCAGGATATGATGTGAGGGGTTCCGAACGCATATCAGGTGTATCGGTAAGATTTTATGGCAAGAATTAAAAGGCTTTTGGCCAGGCGAGGTGGTTCACATCAGTAATCCCAGCATTTTGGGAGGCCAAGGTGGATGGATCAGTTGAGGTCAGGAGTTTGAGACCAACCAGGCGAACGTGGTAAAACCCCATCTCTACTAAAAATACAGAAAACCAATTAGCCAGGTGTGATGGTACATGCCTGTAGTTCCAGCTACTCGGGAGGCTGAGGCAGAAGAATCGCTTGAACACAGGAGGCGGAGGTTAAAGTGAGCTGAGATCCTGCCTGTGCACTCCAGCCTAGGCAATAGAGAGACTCTGTCTCAAAAAAAAAAAAATTAATTAAATTATTAAAAGGCTTCTGATGGAGGTGGAAATGGGTATGTAAGTGCTTGCTATATTCTTCGTACTTTTCTGTATGTTTCAAAATTCCTTAATAAAAATATTTAAACCTATAAAGATCTTAAAGGGTATTAATAAACACACAGCACCAAAGTGGTGAGAATAGGACCTCTGCTCTAAGCTGTCTTAGCCAGATGCTGTATGAAGTACTGGCTGCCTACTTGGACACAAACAGATGGTTGACTAGTAACCACTGGTCGAGACCTATTGGAAGACACAAACTAGGTCAGAAAAGAACAGAATTCACCTGGGATGTTTAGCCTGGAGTCAAAGACCTTCTGAAATTTTACAAGCAGTGGGATATGCCAGCAGCTCGTGGAACATCATCCTGGAGAGTGTTCTGTAAAGGGTGTAAGTTCAGAGAGACCCCTTTGTGTTCCATAAAGGCTGTAAGTTCAGAAGAGATGCAAATGCTGTCCGGGTCCCAGCCTCATCCTTGTTGTAGGGCACCTCTGGCGATACAAATTCATCATGAAAAGATTAACTTCCCTGTTCACTGAGGTAGACACTGACCTAAAAATGCACAGCCCTTTCTCAAAGATCCAGATGCCTTGGCTGCCATCTGAACCCTGAATCACATCCTCTGATATGGGCTGACCTCGGGCTGACTTCTGGAGGCTGGAAGGTGAAGCAGCCCCATAGCTAACTCAGTATCTTGTTTTCTTTCAGACGCATCGAAGTCTTGGTCTTGGTCTGAACCCCAGAATGCTGTGTCTGAGTGCCTAGGAGCAGCAATCTATTTACATTCACTGCAGTGACCCAATAAATGGGCAAAGAGCTCAAGTGTGGCTCTAAGTACAGCTCCTCTCTAACATGAACCGTCAACAACAAGCTCCCAATCATTTCTATTCCATTAAACATTGCAAACTGGAGTCCAAGGAGGAAGCTAATTTCCAATTAAACAGAAGAACTGAGGGCCTGAAATCTGTTCTCCAGTTTTTGCCCAGATGGCCACATAGGCCCACAAGCACAGGCCAGCTCACCCACTTCAAAACATAGCAGAGCAAAATACATGGAAATAAACAAGTGACTAGATCCTGTGTCACGGGCTCTTTCGCTTCTATCATAGACATCCATTCTTAACACAACTCAAGGGGCATGATTCGGGTGCTCTAGTATTTTGTGGAAAGGAGACAGGTATCTAAAATGGGTTTGGTTCCTGACTTGGGTCCTCTTGCCCCAAATACCCAGGCACTCTCTTAGCACACCACGCTAAAGCCTTGCATTTGAGCCGAACTTACACTGCCAAATGAGAGCACGACATCCACAGTTCAGACCAATTGATTGTGCTTGAATATAATGTGTCTCATTAATCTCTTCCATCTGTTGTTTATGTGCATGGACAATTTTAATGGGGAATATAAAGGACTGACACAGGATTTACTCCTTGGGCCTCTGAGTCCAGGTTTAATTTGTAAGTAGTTGCTATTCCTGCAGATGGGACACAGATAGGTAAGAACTGGCTTTGCCCCAGTTGCAAAGACGTTTGTGAGAACTTCCCAATCTGTCCGGGGCAGCTTTCCCATGGCCAGCACCATGCAGATGCTCCTGTGTCATCCTACCCGGCTATCATCAGAAGTCAAAGGCAGAATAGGATTTCCAGGGCAGACAGCTGCCAACTCTGTTATTCAGGAGCTTTTCCTCTTCCTACTGCCACTGCTTTCAGATCAATTCATTGCTCAGTGTACCCGCCACCAGGCTCCAGACAGGACAGACAAAAGTCATTGTCAGTCAGTTTCACCACTTGGAAATAGTGCAATTGAAAGTGCTTGTGTGAGAAGATGCTGACATGAAATTGGCTACCCTGAGGGTCGGGGATTACTGACGGTACAGTCTTCCAATTCCCCACATCACCAAGGATAATCTGCATCATTGAGGGAAAATTAACACCTCATGAAAAGCCAATCTGAAAAAACACCAAGTATAATTAGATGAGGATAACTATGTGTTTATTCATTCAACAAATATGTGAGAGCCTGATATGTGACGTGCTTTGTGCTAGATGCTGGGCATTCGATGGTAAATAAAGCAGATACAATCCTCACTTGTCTAAATTATTCAATGCTGTTACGGGGTTGAGTCGTGTTCCCTAGAAATTCATGTGTTGCCATCCTAACCCACAGTACCTCAGAATGTGATCCTAATTTGGAGATAGCATCTTTAAAAAGGTAATTAAGTTAAAATGTGGTCATTAGAATGGACCCTAATCCAACATGACTGGTGTTCTTATAAAAGGAAGAAATTTGAAGACAGACCCACATAAAGGGAAAACACTACATGAAGTCAGAGATTGGGGTATTACTTCTATAACCAAAGGAACATCACAGATTGCCAGAAAACACCACAAGCCAGGGGAGGGGCCTGGAAGAGATTCTCGCTCACTGCCCTCAGAAGGAATCAACCCTGCCGCTTGGTCCTAAAAACGCTTCCCCCGAGGTTTATAGGAGAACCTTTCCAAAATGTCTCTAGGGGACCCAGGATTATCCTGCCATTTCATTGTCTCAAAAAATGCTGGAAAATACTGGCTGGTTTCAAAAACGCATGTCTAAGTAAATATTTTTCACCATCTTTTTAATTCTGTTACTAGTGAATTCTGGGACCTTGGACAAGTCTTGCTTCCTCCCTGGACCTCAGTTCACCCAACTGCAAAGTGGGGGGTTAGATTAGAGGGTATCTCGGGCTTCTCTTCATTGATTGCTTTGCAACTTGCAGCTCAGTGGTGCCAAACAGTCTACGATAGCCATAGTAATAGGAAAATGCGAATGCTTACTTCTACCAACATTTGTTCTATGCAATTTTCCTAAATTAGTGCAGTTAGTCTGCGCAACACTTTTATAAGAAAAACAAAAGCAAGTAAGTCAATTATTCTGAAATTTCTCCATGTACCTGGATTCAGTGGAATAAAAATGTTGTTTTCACTAGAAAGAAATCCACTGTCTCAGGCAAAGTATGAGGTGGCCTCTAACCTTCAGAATGCCCAAGGGAGTTGCATGCTAGTTGTAGGGCCTGCAGTTTGCTGCAGGAGCAAGCTATCCTACACAATGAATGGGTCTGTGTAGCCTATTAGATATCTCATAAACTGTCGTACAGAGGCCATCAATCAAAAAGCCACTGACAGAGAAGAGAATATGATGTGTGATGGAATCATTGCTAATGATTCTACCTAGCCCAGACATAAGGTTTCCTAAAATACATTTTCCGTGGAAAATTGCTCCTCTCAAAAGGGACTAAAGGCCAGTCCACTGTGGTTGCTTCCAGGTGCTGCTAAGACAGTGCTTTTGTCTAGAAATGAGCAGCAGTAGAGTAGGTCTGCAATGTCCTGGAGGAAGAAGTCACCAGGGTCCATCTCTCGTCCCATAGAGCTGGCCTATGCAACCAAGATGGCCAGGGACATGACACAGCAGCTGCCTGCTGCCAGCAAAGAGTATATCAGCCCAGAAAGAAGACTTCTTGGATCTTTCTCTTGCTGAGATAACGGAGACTGTGGTGAAAATTGGGGACTGAGTTCAGCCTTTTAGGCACACATTTTTAACTCCCTCTTTGTGATAGGAGTACTTTTAAAAAATTATACCAGCGAAAGCACTTTGAAAAGTAAATTAAAATATTTTTTACATTCTTATTAATGTTAAGACCAAAAATCCAGTGTACATTGTTTTATAAGAAAAGACAAATAGCTGATTACATTTGGATCAACTATTCATTGATAAAGTCAGTGTTATTTATTTACCTCTACTGACTAGTAAGTTTGTCTTAAATCCATCATTCTATAATCAGCTCCTGAGTAGAGTGTAATCACAACCATCGATCCGTGGCTGGTAGAGATGAAAGGAATCTTCTAGAATACCTGGTCTACTTTCTTTTCTTTTCTTTTCTTTTTTTTTTTTTTGACAGAGTCTTGCTCTTGTTGTTTCCCTGCTGGAGTACAATGGTGCAATCTCAGCTCACTGCAACCTCCGCCTCCCGGGTTCAAATGATTCTCCTGCCTCAGCCTCCCTAGTAGCTGGGATTACAAGCATACAATGCCTGGCTAATTTTTTGTATTTTTAGTAGAGATGGGGTTTCTCCATGTTGGTCAGGCTGGTCTTGAACTCCCACCCTCAGGTGATCCACCCAACTCAGCCTCCCA
Source organism: Ateles fusciceps (assembly GCA_036589455.1). Classification (NCBI taxonomy): domain Eukaryota; kingdom Metazoa; phylum Chordata; class Mammalia; order Primates; family Atelidae; genus Ateles; species Ateles fusciceps. The sequence goes on along the minus strand of JAZHEH010002554.1, from coordinate 11,803,930 downwards.
AAGTGCTGGGATTACAGTTGTGAGCCACCACACCCGGCTTAATTTCTTATCTTTACATTGAGGATACTCCGTTGTGAAAAGAAACGAAGTGATGTTCCCAAGATTACAGTGGTCAGAGGCAGCGCTACAGGAAAAGCCACAGCTCCCAACCCCAGGTGGGTGAGGACTCTAAACTATAGCCCCATCACCTTCTAAAAGCCCTGACTCTTCCCTGTATCTCTCACCATGACTCTCCATCTGCCTGGTCCTTAACGTCTATCTTTTATGCATGGAGGCTGGGGGCTGACCCTTCACAAAATGGAAGCATTTTGAGATTATATTTTCTTAGATTAGAAATATCATTTTAAGTTTCTAGGTTTACGGCCAGATTTTCCCACTAAATAGTACAACTGGATAATTTGCATCCCATTTGCCAGACTTCTTCCATAATATCCTTTCCCCTCTCCTTTATATGGGTGGAAAATAAGTCAGAAAGAAGGAACAAAGAGGTTCTATATGCATAGAAAAATGCAGAATCCATCCCTGGCCATCAAGACCTGGCTGAAGCCCAGGAGAAAACTGAAAACAATTTTAAAGAAACAAACTTGTCTAGAGGGAGTCCCAGGCTGACAGCACTTGTTCAGGGTGTGAACTGAAGATCTAGCCTTTGTGGGTAAATTGCTTAGGTCGATGAGGTGTGATGGAAAATAACGTCCCACTTGTTTGTGATAATCCCAAATGCGGCGAGCGCTTAGGCACGGCCCAACACAACTTCTTGCACTGTATAGCAGAGCCTTAGCTCTCCGATGTGCCATGTCCTCAGCTGCAGCTGTTGACACATGATCTCAAAATCCATGACATACTCATTTGTAATTTTGAGGAAGTACAGGTATGAATCCAAGTTTTGAGCCAGCAGTGACGGAGCAGGTCAGTTGGCTAAAGAGTTGGCCTTGCTAAATCCCCAGCTCACATACTTCACTGGGGCCTTAATATATTTCTTCTGAACCCAATTTCTAACATTAAATTCTGTTACAAAGGTATCTGTATGTGTGGGGATTTCCAAAGGTCTAGTAAGTATTTTTCACAAATATCAAAGATTTCTTCTATAAAACCTCTCACCATAGAATCCCTCAGAGATACCCATTCAGCCTCTGGTTGAAGACTGAAACAGTAAAATCTTTGACCCACTCGCCTTGAAATTCTTTCATCACTCTCTTGGCAATTTACCTGCTGTCCCCCTCTTAGTCTTCAGCTATGTTCCTTCTCCTTTATTATTGCTTTTTACCTCACTTGTCTAACCCATTAGTCTTTCACATTGCCACTGGAGGGTTCTTTCAGTGCTTCACAAATGCGGTGGAGGGTCTCAGCTTGCCACAGCAGAGATTCAGATGTGTATGGCTTGTCAAGTTAGGTGAAATTCTATACCATGGTATCCTCTAGTACTCACTGAGTTCCATCTAGTTAGAAGCACGCTAGGAAAAATATATTGTAAGTATGTCTGCATATGGAAGTTAGATAACTGCAGGCACAGCCAGAAGTTGGCAAGGAATTAACAGAAATTGACCTACATGAGGGGACCGTGGGCCACAGGGAGACCCCAGGCTTAGCAAAGGTAGCAACAGGGGTGATGGCATTGACTCAGCATCAAGACCTAAGAGGTGGAAGTTGGCTGGGCATGGTGGCTCATGCTTGTAATCCTAGCATTTTGGGAGGCCAAGGCAGGTGGATTACTTGAGGTCAGGAGTTCAGGACCAGCCTGGCCAATATGGTGAAACCCATCTCTATTGAAAACACAAAAATTAGCTGGGCGTGGTGGCATATGTCTGTGGTCCCTGCTACTCAGGAGGCTGAGGTGGGAGAATCGCTTGAACCCAGGAGGCAGAGGTTGCAGTGAGATGAGACAGTGCCACTGCACTCTAGTCTGGACAACAGAGTGAAACTCCATCTCAAAAAAAAAAAAAAAAAAAAATAGGTGGAGGGAAATGGTCCCTGGAACAACATATGAACTATTTCTGGAATCTGATTCCCAGCTCGGCATTCCCAACTGCTTTTGCAGAAGACAAAGGCAGAAGTACCATGCTGCTATATAGTTCATAGAATGGTAAATAGCAATAGGGGCTCAGCAGCAGGAGGATCATTGAGTAGAGATTCAGGTAAGGCAGATCCGATGGTTACAGCAATGCACAAGCAAAGTGCCAAGCCCAGGGAGAACCAGGGTGGGAGAGGCAGCCCACTGAGGGGGCCACAGGTGCCTGGGGAAAGCAGCCCTACAGAGCAGCAAGCCGTGGTTCTGGCAAGGGTGGCAAGAGAAGCCCAAGGGACATATACCCCAGAGGCCAACACAGAGTAGTGGGACAGGAGGCTGCCAAAGATCATCGTCTACATTAAAGACACCTCCAGGGAAGTTCCAGACATTCTACAGAAAGGAGAAGACCAACCTGGAAAGGCTTTGGGGGTTCTGCAGTTGAGAGGGTGGGAAAAATCCAGCATAACTGGGGCCTGGATAGTACTGTGACATAATCTCATTTTTCTTGACATTTGTGAGGTCAGGCAGCATTGAGTTTACCCACCCAGGAAATGGTTTGTAGACAGTTTCTCAACTACTCACAGAAAAGAAAGTCCCTTCATCTGTCTGTCAACCGCTGTGTATGATTTGCACAAATATGGCCATATAAAAGAAGTAAATCATAAAAAACAAGCAGGCATGTAAACCCTTGTTGGGCACCATGCAAAATGCGGTTTGCTACAGGATAGTGGGGTTCAGAAATGACCCTGCTAGGAGATACTTAAAACTGGGTCACGCGTGGGCTGCGTGCTGTTTTCAGTGTTTTCTCATTCAGAAGAGCAGCATTTTTGCATACCTGTGAACTCAGACCCAGCACACCTCTAGTTCACAAATCAAATCCCATGCACTCTGGAATGGACCTGTCTGTCAGTGATGTCAAAGATGTCCTTGAAGGCTTTCAACAAGGTGATGTCACCTTAGTGCTTTGGATTTAGCACATTTCCCTTCCATTGACTCAGCCCCTGACACTGTCCTACGTTGTATGATGAGAAACCAGGGGGGCAGAAGCCAAGGCTAGCTCTTCCTCCTCTGATTATTGAGGGGATTTTGTATGTGCCAATAAATAAATAAATAATAAATAAATAAATGCTGCTAGGCATAGTAGCACATACCTGTGGTTCTAGCTCCTTGGGAGGCTGAGGAAGGAGGATCACTTGAGCCCAGGAGTTTGAGGCTACAGTGAGCTATGATTGCACCACTGCATTCCAGCCTGGGTGACAGAGTAAGACTCTGTCTATAAAAGGAAATTTTAATAAGTAAAAATAATAGTAACAATAAATGTTTATTGTTGAGGAAAAACTGAAGAGCATAGAAACGTATAAAAATAAAAAATAAAAGTCCTCTATTTTCCAATTACTCCACCCAAATGCAGATAATTCAGACCCTTAAGATAGACACTGTTAAGAGATTGGGATGTGTGTTTTTATTTTCTAAGAATATACAAGAACTCTCCCCACCCTCAAGACATCAAAAAAATGTAATCACACTAACCATATAGAGTGGGCATTGTTTTCTTTTTTTCTTTCTTTTTGAGACAGAGTCTGGCTCTGTCACCCAGGCTGGCGTGCAGTGGCACGATCTTGGCTCACTGCAACCTCCACCTTCTGGGTTCAAGTGCTTCTCCCACCTCAGCCTCCTGAGTAGCTGGGACTACAGACGCCTGCCACAACGCCCAGCTAATTTTTGTATTTTTAGTAGAGACCGGGTTTCACCATGTTGGCCAGGCTGATCTGGAACTCCTGACCTCGTGATCTGCCCACCTCGGCTTCCCGAAGTGCTGGGATTACAGACATGAGCCACCGGGCCTGGCCCATCCTACGGTTTTCAGTCAAAACTCTATCTTGGACAGCTCTCCATGTCAGTATCTATAGAGTCTCTGTATTATATTTTTTAATAACTGCATGGTTATCCCATTCTATATGTGAACCATATTTATTTAACCTATCTTTTATTAATAGACATTTATTTTGAGTTATTTGCTATTACATGGAATGCTGCATTACGTATCTTTTGCACAGTTATCCTTAGAAAGGTGTATAATTTATTTCTATAAAATAAATTTCCTGAAGCAAAATTGCTGGATCAAAGGTGCCTTGGTCCATTTGTACTTCTATAACAAAATACCTGGGGCTGGGTGCTTTGGTATGAATGTTTACCCCCCTCCAAAATTCATGTTGAAATATATTGCCAATGTAATTGTATTGGGAAGTAGAACCTTAATGTTTTAATCACCTCTTAAAGGCTCTACCCTCATGGGGGAGGTTAATTTTTTTTTTTTTTTCTGAGACAGGGTCTTGTGTTGCCCAGGCTGGAATGCAGTGATATATCATCATGGCTCATTGCAGTCTCAACATCCTAGGCTCAATCGATCCTCTCACTTCAGCCTCCCAAGTAGCTGGTACTACAGGCACTCACCATCATGACTGGCTAATTACTTTATTTTTATAGAGACAGGGTCTTGCCATGTTGCTCAGGTTGGTCTCAAACTCCTGGGCTCAAGCAATCCTCCCACCTCAGCCTCCCAAAGTGCTGGGATTATAGGCATGAGCCACTGCACCTGGCCTCATATTTTAGTAAGAGGACTTTCAACAGTGGGCTCTATCTCAGCTCTTTCACTCTTCTGCCATGTGAGGGACAGTGTTTCTCCATTCAGGAAGATGCAATGCTCCAGACAACATCTTGGAAGCAAAGGCCAAGCCTGCACCAGACACCAAAACTGCCAGTGCCTTGATCTTGAACTTTCCAGCCTTCAGAACTGTGAGAAATAAACTTCTAATGTTTACAAATCACCCCATCTGTGGTATTTTGTCATAGCAGCACAAAACAGACTGAGACACTGGGTAATTTATGAATAAGAGAAAAGTATTTCTCATAGTTCTGGAGGCTGGTAAGTCCAAGATCAAAGCACTGGCAGATCAGACTTGGTATCTGGTGAGGGCTGCTCTCTGCTTCCAAGATGGTGCCTTCTTGCTGTGTTCTCACATGGTGGAAGCCGTGAACGCTGTGTCATGAGACAGCAGAAGAGACAGAAGGGCCAGGCGGCTCTCTGAAGCTTCTTTTATAGAGACACAAAATTTCATTCACAAGGTTAGAGCCCTCATGGCCTATTCACCTCTGAAAGGCTCCACCCCTTAATACTATCACATTAGGTCTTAGGTTCCAACATGGATTTTGGACAGACACAAACATTCAAACCATAATAAAGGAGAGGTGTCTATTTTTTTATTATGATGAATACTTTCAGGAGGCTGTACTGACTGGGCGAGGTGGCTCATGCCTGTAATCCCAGCACTCTGGGAGGCCGAGTGGGTGGATCACAAAGTGAAGAGATGGGAACGATCCTGGCCAACATGGTGAAACCCTGTCTCTACTAAAAATACCGAAAATTAGTTGGGCATGATGGCGCATGCCTGTAGTTCCAGCTGCTCGGGAGACTGAGGCAGGAGAATCACTTGAACCCAGGAGGCGGGGGTGGCAGTGAGCTGAGATCATGCCACTGCACTCCAGCCTGGTAACAGAGTGAGACTCTATCTCAAAAAAAAAATAAAAAGAGGCTGTACCAATGTATAGTCCCTATGAAGTCCCTATAAGGTGGCTTTTACAGATACAGAGAGTGTCATTCTTGCAGTAGTGATGTGTTCCAATCTTGCTTACATTACTTAGCGGTAAAATTCTGTTCCCATCAAGACTGAAAGAACTCACTGGTGTCTTGGCCTTTGGAAATTCAGCAATTTTACCCAGCTCTGCCAGTTTATTTATGGACAAGGTGGTCTTCAGCAGTTACGGGGGTGGTGATGTTTCAAAATGACAGAAGGTTGACACAGTGGGGTCCTCAGGGAGATAATTGAATCAACCACCTCATGTGGCAGCTGAGCAAATGGAGCTGTGGGTGGATGCTGTCTCTGGGTGCATGTCACCCTGTCCCCATCCTCCTGCAACGTGGGTGTGCACCAGTCATGCTCAGAATTGCTGGGTCTTTCCAGTGAAACCTCAGTGGGGGGAAAACATGCTCTCAGAGGTGCAGCTGCTACTAAGGGGTTGAGAGATGTTCTCAAAATGTACACCATCCCCAGCTGGATGTGTAGTACCTGTCTGGGATGATCAAAATGATAAGAGTATATTTGTTGAACAACAGATTGAAGTAGAAACTACCTTCTGTGGCATGACTCACTCTTTAGCATGTGATCTATGGGGAGTATCCTTCTCCCATCCAAACCTTCCTGCTTCAGCTCTTCAAGTCAGAACTTCTTCCCTTTCAAAAGACCCTTGCAGAAGTAGGAGAGAGTAAACATCCACTCATGTTTTCAACTACCAGTTTTTCCAACTCTCTCACTTCTCAACAAAGCAGGAAGCCTGATGCCTCTGCGTGGTCAGATTGTGGAGGAGGAACAGCCACATCCAGCTCCTATCTAGGAAGAGTCTGAAAGGGACATGGAGCTCTGACTATGGGTACACATGGGTGTGGGGGATGGAATGGGTAACTTGATCTGAGCTCATGGTGGGTGTAGTTCCAAGCTTTGTCCTCAGTGTAGCTTATCAGTAAGCTGATACTTTCATCTGTTTCTATTTCTTGGTTGATGCCGAACTCACAGGAAGAAAAGGGTTTTATTTATTGGCTCTCTTTAATCCACAACATCCTTCCTCAAAGACTGTGGGCCCAAAAGCTCAGGAAATAAGTGCTCCATGGTTTTCTACATGCAGAAGTGCTGGGCCACACATTCCCCATTCTCTTTAACTTCAAGGAGGAGGCATCAGGTTGAATTGGGTCTCTCAAGTATACTCAGTTAGGTGGTACCCCTGTCACCAAGACTGGTAGGATTAGGAGCTAGGAGCATCCTGGAACAAATGTAGGCCCATTAACAAGGTGGACAGAGGTGCCAGCAAAGACAAACTGCAAATAAAAATTGTGAGACCAAATACATACATACATACACACACACACATAAACACACACACACACACACACATACACACACACACACACACACGCACACACACATACACACACACACATACACACACACACACACACACACCTCTTGTGGTGGTGGGAGAGAGAGAAATTAGAAAAGGAAAAATATACAATTGAGTCATATGTCTTGAATTGTTAGGAATGTTCCTGGTATATCCTGGTGGTGGGGGGAGATCAAAAAACAAATTAGATTAATGGGTTTACTTCAATTATATTTGGGTAAAAACAAACCAAAAAAGAATCTATCTATATGTAAATATGCATTTGCATCTGTTTGAAAGAACAAGGGAAAAATGTGGAAAGTCTACAGCAGGTGTTAGCATTGGCAGCTCAAGGGGCTGGTGTTGAAGATGAGGCCAAAGGAGATGATTTGCTTTTACTTTATGTATCTCTACATGATTTCAATTATTAGAATAATCATGTATTACTTTTGTACTTAAAAATATGAATGGCTGGGCGCAGTGGCTCACGCCTGCAATTCCATGACTTTGGGAGGCTTAGGTGGGCAGATTATGAGGTCAGGAGTTTGAGACCAGCATGGGCAACATTGTCAAACCCCATCTCTACCAAAAATACAAAAATTAGCTAGGCATGGTGGCACAGCCTGTAATCCCAGTTACTGGGGAGACTGAGGAATGAGAATCACTTGAACCTAGGAGGCTGAGGTTGCAGTGAGTCGAGACTGTGACATTGCACTCCAGCCTGGGTGACAGAGTGAGACTCTGTTTAAAAAAAAAAAAGCACCCTTTGGGCATGACTTTGCCTCTGTTGCAATGAGGTTGGGACAGGTTTTGCCTGGTGATGGGTGGAAGCAAAGTCTAGGACCACAGCATCTATTTGGAATCTCTCTAAGGTGACAAACAATGGCCTTAGCCTCAGGCTAGAACATGCAAGGGAGGGTACAGTAAACACCATCCTGCCGGCACAGAGTGAAAGCAGCTGCCAGTCTCTGCCCTAATGGCAGGATCAGTACCCTTTGCTCTGAGTACAATCAACATGATTAAAGACAGAAAAGACGTCGGGCACGGTCGCTCATGCCTGTAATCCCAGCACTTTGGGAGGCCAAAGTGGGCGGATCACGAGGTCAGGAGTTCAAGACCAGCCTGACAAACATGGTGAAACCCTGTCTCTACTAAAAATACAAAAATTAGCTGCACATGGTGGCACACATCTGTAATCCCAGCTACTCAGGAGGCTGAGGCAGGAGAATCACTTGAACCTAGGAGGCAGAGGTTGCAGTGAGCCAAGATTGCACTACTACCCTCCAGCCTGGGTGACAGAGCAGGACTCCATCTCAAAAAACAAAAAATGACAGAAAAGAATGCCATTGGGCTTAATGAAGTGAGAAATATCCCATGTTAAGCTGCAGCCTGGATTCAAATTCCACTTCTGCAGTTTCAATCAGGGGGTAAGCTTCTTAATCTCTCCGTATTTCCATTGTTTTCATTGATAAAATGGGAGTAATAATAATCTATGCCTCATGGGACTATTATCAGAACTTGATGAGTTAAGAGATGTGAACACCTCAAGATAATGTTTTTCAAATATCGTTTGTTATTGTTATTAATATTATCCTTTTTACATTTAAAAATGATATGAATACTTGATTTGTCATCATTACTTCAATAATTACTATGATTTATTGAGCACCTACTATATGCCAGGTACCATGAGGCATTTTGTTTACCTTAGATAGGATTCTTCTTTAGGACTACCATGTAAGTATTTAATATTACAAACCCTGTAATAAGAAAAAAATTGAGGCTCTAGAACAATTCCCAACCTTTTTGGCACCAGGGACCAGTTTTGTGGAAGACGGTTTTTCTTTAGACTGGGATTGGTGGGGGGGTGGTTTCAGGATGATTCAAGCTCATTACATTTATTGTGTACTTTACTTCTATTATCATTACATTATAATATATAATGTAATAATTATATAACTCACCATAATATAGACTCAGTGGGAGCCCTCAGCTTGTTTTCCTGTAACTAGATGGTCTCATCTGGGGTAATGGGAGACGGAGAGACAGATCATCGGGCATTAGATTCTCATAAGGAGCTCGCAACCTAGATCCCTCACATGCACAGTTCACAACAGGGTTCAGGTTCCTATGAGAATCTAATGCCACTGCTAATCTGACAGGAGGCAGAGCTCAGGCAGTAACACCAGCAGTGGGGAGCAGCTGTAAATACAGATGAAGCTTGGCTCACTGGCCCCTCACTCACTTCCTGTTGTGAGGCCCAGTTCCTAACAGGCTACAGATGGATACTGGTCCATGGTCCAGGGTTTGGGGACCCCCGCTCTAGAAGATTGTTTTTCTGGGATCCATACCCAGTAGGTGGCAGAACTAGGATTCAAATCCAAATCTCTCTGCCTCTGAAGTCCAAAAAGCTGTCTACCATCCACTGCGACTCCTGCACTATCTAAGGTATTTATACATACTCAGACACAGAACTTCTCTTGGTCTTTACCATCTGTGAACTAACCAAGAAGCAGCCAGTTTTGGTGTTCTTACTTAAGAACCAAGTGCCCATCTGTCGGGTGTGCTCTCCAGCCACCCAGCCAAGCAGCCACGGCAACCTCGGCCCTATTCTTCCACACGTGACTCACTGGCACGTGGCTCAGAAGGTCAGGGAAGCTTCACTTTATTCCACTCTGCAAATTTGCAGATAAACTCAATATATCTAATTGAGTCACTCTTCAAAATGTAATTTAAGTTCCTACTGGTTTAAAAAAAAAAAAAGGTTCACAGCAAACAGGCAATAAAAGAAAAAACAGATAAATTGGACTACATCAAAATTCAGAATTTTGAACATCAAAAGATACTACCAAGAGAATGAAAAGACAACCTACTGAATGACAGAGAATATTGCAAACCATATATCTGATAAGGATTAATATCCAGAATAGATAAGAACTCTAAAACTCAACAACAAAAAACTCAGTTCAAAAATGGGCAAAGAACTTTAATAGACATTTCTGCCAAAAAGATATACAAATTGCCAATAAACACATGATAACATGTTCAACATCATTAGTCATCAGGGAAATGCAGACTGAAACCACAGTGAAGAACCACTCAGACACACTAAAATGGCTATAAACAAACAAACAAATGGAAAAGAACAAGCTGTGGAGAAATGGGAATCCTTGTACATTGCTGGTGGGAACATAAAATGCTGCAACTGGAGAGGAAATAAAACAATAGACACTGAACTCCCCCCCCTCAAAAAATGTAACCATTATAGAAAACAGTTTCTCGGGGTGGGCACAGTGGCTCATGCCTGTAATCCCAGCACTTTGGAAGGCCAAGACGGGTGGATCATGAGGTCGAGAGATGGAGACTATCTCGGCCAACATGGTGAAACCCCATCTCTACCAAAAATACAAAAATTAGCTGGGCGTGGTGGCACACGCCTATAGTCCCAGCTACTCGGGAGGCTGAGGCAGGAGAATTGCTTGAGCCCGGGAGGCAGAGGTTGCAGTGAGCCGAGACTGCACCACTGCACTCCAGCCTGGGCAATGAGACTCCATCTCAAAAAAAAAAAGAAAAAGAAAAAGAAAATAGTTTTTCTGTTTCTTAAAAGGTTAAACATAGAACCATCTTTTTTTTTTTTGGTGGGGGGATGGTATAAATTTAATAAGCAGTTTAGCTAGAAGGCAAAATTTCATGATGAACAGAGGTTTTAAAAGAAGGAAAAAAAGTTGCCCAATAATAAAATTGAAAGAGGCCATAAAAAGATAATTCATAAAAAAGAAAATCCAAACGTTTCACCAAGAATATATTAATGAAAACATGCTCTAACTCACTTTTGGTCATATACCTAAGTAATAAATAAAAGAAATCCAAGAGGCTGATTATGAAAGATTTTGTGTGCTGTTCAACAAGAACTATCATATGACTCAGAATTCCACTCCTAGGTATAAATACAAAAGAACTGAAAGCAGGGACTGGAGCAGATTATTTGGTTATAAGTGGTCATAGCAGCATTTGTCACAATAGCTAAAATGTATAAGGAACCCAAGTAACTATCAACAGATGAATAAATAAATGAAATGTGGTATATACATGTAATAGAATATTATTCAACCACAAAGTTGATTCCAATTTTAATATATGCAACAAACTGAATGGGCCTTGAAAACATTATGTTAGGAACACAAGTCAGATATAGAAGGACAAATATTGTATGAATCCACTTATATGAGGTACTCAGAAGAGGTAAATTCACAGGGACAGAAAAGGAGGTAAAGGGAAATATTTTGATGCATGCTCTACTGTACATTCACATACACAACAGTACATTGGGAAAAATATTTTGATGCATGTACTATTGTACATTCATGTATATATGATATCTCTGAGTATCATTTCAAATATTTGACACAAGCGTGTAATTCTTTCATTTGTTAAAGAAACTATACTATACCTTACCCACAGACCAGGAGATTCCCAGCGGAGGAGCCCCACGGGTCGCCAGCGCCACTCTTTTGGCCGGCGTGGCCGTTTTGCAGGTGCCCTGGCGCGGCAGTTCTCAGTCCGGAGTATACGGGACTGAGTGCCCTTTTGGTTGGCGTTTGGAGCTCCGGGAAGACAGAATCTCCCATTCAGCTGATTGCAAAGGGGACTGAAGTGGGGAACCAGACTGGGAGATTCTCGGGCAGAAAAGTGCCATGAATCTCAACGCCGCTGTTTCAGCTGGCGTGGTGGGTCGCCTCAGGGGAAGGCTGGTCCCCTCCCTGACAAAAAAAAAAAGAAACAGCAATTGGAACTGCTGAGAATTGAGAGTCTCCCAGCAAGTACAGCTGAACCTGGGAAGGTCCGGCTCTGTGGGGGAGGGGCGTCCACTGAAGGAAAACTAAGACACAGAAAAAACTTTACCACCAACAAGCTTGACATCCACTCAGAGACCTAATCTGAAAGACAGCAGTTACACAGACGACAGGTGGATAAATCCACAAAGATGGGAAGAAACCAGCACAAAAAGGATGAAAACACCCGAAATCAGAATGCCTCTCTTCCTACAGAGGATTGCAGTTCCTCATCACCAAGGGAACAAGGCCTGATGGAGAATGAATGTGAGGAATTGATAGAATCAGGCTTCAGAAGGTGGATAATAAGAAACTTCTGTGAGCTAAAAGAACATGTTCTAACCCAATGCAAAGAAACTAAGAACCTAAAAAAGGTTTGACGAAATGCTAACGAGAATAGACAATTTAAAGATGAATATAAGTGAACTAATGGAGCTGAAAAACACAATAGGAGAACTTCGCGAAGTATACACAAGTTTTAACAGTCAAATTGATCAAGTAGAAGAAAGGATTTCAAAGGTTGAAGACCAACTTAATGAAATAAAACGAGAAGACAAGATTAGAGAAAAAAGAGTAAAAAGGAATGAGCAAAGTCTCCAAGAAATACGGGACTATGTGAAAAGACCTAATCTACATTTGATAGGTGTACCTGAATGTGATGAAGAGAATGAATCCAAGCTGGAAAATATTCTTCAGGATATTATCCAGGAAAACTTTCCTAACCTAGCAAGGCAGGACAACACTCAACTCCAGGTAATACACAGAACACCAAAAAGATATCCCTCAAAAAAAGCAACCCCAAGGCAAATAATCATTAGATTCACCAGGGTTGAAATGAAGGAGAAAATACTAAGGGCAGCCAGAGAGAAAGGTCAGGTTACCCACAAGGGGAAGCCTATCAGACTCACAGCAGATCTCTCAGCAGAAACCCTACAAGCCAGAAGAGAGTGGGGGCCAATATTCAACATCCTTAAAGAAAAGAACTTTCAACCCAGAATTTCATATCCAGCCAAACTAAGTTTCGTAAGTGAAGGAAAAATAAATTTTTCACGAACAAGCAAGTACTCAGAGATTTCATTATCACCAGGCCTGCTTTACAAGAGCTTCTGAAAGAAGCACTATATACAGAAAGGAACAACCAGTATCAGCCATTCCAAAAAACCCATCAGTAAGCTGCATCCAGACCCATCTCACATGCCAGGATATACAGAGACACAAAACAAAGGGATGGAAGATTTGCCAACTAAATGGAGAGAAAAAAAAAAAGCAAGAGTTGCAATTCTCACCTCTGATAAAATGGACTTTAAAGTAACAGAAACCAAAAGAGATAAGAAGGACATTGTATAATGGTACAGGGATCAATGTAACATGAAGAGCTAACGATACTAAGTCTATGCGTACTCAATACAGGAGCACCCAGATACACAGGGCAAGTTCTTGGTGACTTACAAAGAGACTTGGACTCCCCACACAATAATAGTGGGAGATTTTAACACTACATTCTCCATATTGGACAGATCAATGAGACAGAAGGATAACAAGGATACCCGGGACTTGAACTTAGACCTCGAACAAGTAAACTTAATAAAGATTTACAGAACTCTCTACTCCAAGTCCATAAAACATAAATTTTCTTCAGTAACACATCACATCTATTCTAAAAGTGACCACATGGTTGGAAGTAAATCACTCCCCAACAATTGCATAGCATTTTATAGGTTTAAATGAAATATTGGTTGGCTGTTTGTTATTTTCCTCCCTTATTCCTTCCTGTCTCTATTGCATAATACAATTAGTAGTATAAAAGAGATTTTCAATACCCATTTTTAGACTGCATTCTAGCCTGGGCAATAGAGCAAGATTCCCATTCTCTCTCCCTCTTTTTCTTCTTAAAAAAAAAGAAACTATGCTTACAAATAATTTATAATATAAGGAAACAATGCTCACAGTGTCTTAAACAAAAGAAGAGTATAGCAAACTGCTTATATAGTAAAATTTCAGTAGTGAGGTAACAGCAGGGGAAAGGGCTAGATGGAAAAATGCCAAAATGTTAATAATGATGGTAAAAATTATAGGTGACATTTCTGAAAATTAAAAATCAGTCCTGTGGGCATGACCTTACCTCTGCTGCAACAAGGCTGGGACAGGTTTTGCCTGGTTGCCCAAATCCAGAGACAGAAAGTAGAATAGAGGTACCCAGGGGCTGCAGGGAGGGGAAAGGGAAAATTATTGCTTAATGGGTATGAAGTTATTGATGGGAATGATTAAAAATTTGGGGATATAAATAGCAGAGACAGTTATACAACATTGTGAGCAGATTTAAATTGTACTAATTACACATTTATGAATGGTTGAAATTATAAATATTATGTTCTATATATTTTACCACAACAAAAAAAAGAAGTCCAGCAACATATTCCTTTCAAAAAATATTTTAAAATTTTTTTACAGGAAACAAATGATTATCTTTAAAAATTAAAACAATATAACAATGTATAACACATACATACACTCACACACAATCCTGCTACCCAGAGGTAATCATTGTCTGCTGCTTATTATAGATTTCTAATTATGCCTCTACAAGGATATTTTTTTCACTTGACAATGGACTGTAGATATCTTACAGCATCAGCTCTTCTAGTACTTACCCTTTTTCATGACTGTGTAGTATTCCATTGATGGATGGGCCATATTTTATGAAGCCACTCTCCTATTAATGAATCTCTGTGTGATACCAAACAGCACTCTATGCACCAGTTAAGTCTCAGTTCTCACAAAAAAGGCACTTTTTTGTATATGCCACTTTTATTCATTATGAGTCATTTTATTCACATAGTTTTGGAAATCATCACCACCTCTGTGGTCCCTGCTTCCTACCGCATAGTTAGGGTTGAAGACGGAGGTCAAAGTTGTGTCTTGGAAAACATAATTTCTCCTGAGGAAGAGCCAAAGGGTTCTAAACAGATAGTATTTCAAGAGAGGAACACAGTCTGGGTTTGTGAACTTCAGAAAGTCTTTTTCATGTTGGTATTTGCCACGTGCAAGCTTGGGTTTGAGAAGGTAGGGGTCCGGTGGAGATTCTTCACTTTGAAAAGTGGTGGAGATAGAGACATTCTCAATAGGAAACACCTCACACCAAACTTTGGGAATTTTCTCTGGTAGATTAGAAGCTTCTGTGCTATTTTAATACCTGTTACTCTTTTAGTACCTAACCAGGCTTCAAGCCTTCATTGTATTTCAGGACATGGTCTATGTGTTTCTTGTAGCCATCCATCACACATTGATTGAATTCCAAACCTAAGTGAACCAAAGAGAAAATTCTACAACTGATAGATCATTTGCATCTCCTTGTATAAATGCACAGATAAGTGACAATATCCACACAAATAAATGAATATATAAAAATATTTTGCATGCAGATATATGTTTTTCCAATATATACTTATAGGTACTACATACAGTATTTATTTATTTGAAATGCCTAAATCCACATCTACCAAGCTCTGCCCAGGTAAAGCCATTCCTTACCGAGGAGTCCTCCACAAAATATCCCCTTGTCATCTTCAGATCCCATGTATACTCTTTGGAATCTTAAAACTTTAAAAAATTTTTCAATTATAGTCATTGTTATAGGTGTTTCACATGTGTTTATCCCTCTCATCTTGATAAACATTTTTTTAAAGACAGGGTCTGGTTCTGTTGCCCAGGTTACAGTGCAGTGGCTCGATCATGGCTTGCTACAGCCTTGACCCCCAGGGCTCCAGTGTTCCTCCCACCTCAGCCTTCCAGGTAGCTGGGACTACAGGTGCACACCATCATGTCTGGCTAATTTTTAAAATTTTCTTGTAGAGATAGGATCTCACTTTGTTGCCCAGGCTGGTCTCAACATCCTTGGCTCAAGTGATCCTCCTGCCTCAGCCTCTCAAAGTTCTAGGATTACAGGTGTGGGCCACCATATCTGGACTTGATAAACTTTTTGATGACACATGGTGTAAAGGGTTAAATCTATTCTCCCTGCAAAAGCTGAGCATACTATAAAACCCAAAGTAGAATTGTAGCTCACAGAATTTTAGTGCCAGCTGGGACTTGAATCTATGGAAGGGACTCCTTTCATAGCTGAAGAACCTGATCAGGCATCAGCTTGTAGAATAACTATCTGAACTATGGACACTGACAGTAAACACACACACAGATATTCTTTGCTGTTTTTTGTTTGTTATTTTTTTTGCTTTTTGAGACAGAGTCTTGCTCTGTCACCCAGGCTGGAGTGCAGTGTCACAATCTCAGCTCACTCCAACCTCTGCCTTTTGGGTTCCAGTGATTCTCATGCCTCAGCCTCTCTAGTAGCTGGGATTACAGGCATGCACCACCATGCCCAGTTAATTTTTGTATTTTTAGTAGAGATGGGGGTTTCACCATGTCTGCCAGGCTGGTCTTGAACTCCTAACCTCAAGTGATCCGCCTGCCTCAGTCTCCCAAAGTGCTGGGATTACAGGCATGAGTCACTGCATCTGGCCTCAACCAGGCACTTTCTGCTATGACAGTATTAGACACCTTCAGAATCCTAAAGCAATCACTGGTCAGCCAAAGGGAAACCTAAGAGTAATTCCTAAACTAACCTAAGATAGGACTTAGGAGACTTGTAGGTGCTGTTTTTTTGTATTGTTTTTGCCTTACAAATGCAAAGGGAGAGCAACAAGGTTTTTGTTGTTGTTGTTTTTTAAGATGGGATCTTGCTCTGTTGCCCAGGCTGGAATGCAGTGGTACAATCTCAGCTCACTACAACCTCCACCTCCCCATTTCAAGTGATTCTCCTGCCTCAGCCTCCCAAGTAGCTAGGATTACAGGCACCTGCCACCACACTCAGCTAATTTTTTTGTATTTTTAGTAGAGACCATGTTGGCTAGGCTGGTCTCGAACTCAAACTCAGGTTATCCACCCACCTTGGCCTCCCAAAGTGCTGGGATTACAGTCATGAGCCATTGCGCCCAGCCCTGAGTTTTAACTAACCCTAAAGTCTGCCAGTAAACGATGGAAAACAAGGTTCCTAGTTCTAACTGCAAAGCACTGTGTTAAAGTGTTACTTAACCCTATTAGCTATATTTATGATAAAACTCTATGCATGGTTTTATACCTTTTATGCTAATGTATCTCCTTCATAAAACGTAAATAGGCCTAAACATTCAGTCCAGCATCATGTTTCATTCACCATTGTATAAGAAGAAAAAAAGCCCTGCTGGCTAGGGACAGGGGACAGGGGGGACATAGACTCCAGAAACTAGGCCCAAATCTTCATTTCTTCCTTCACTAACGAACTCATTGGCACTGGGAACTTAGACCTCATGGCTTTCTGTGACTTTGGGGATAAGTTAAATTTTGCTTTCCCCCTTGCACATATGGAAAACACACCATAAGAAGGAATTGGATTTGGCTGGTCACCCATAAACTTCTTGAGTCCTACAGGCTGATTGACAGTCAGAAGTGCTCTTAGCAAGCAGAAAACACTTTGCAACTCTGCGTTTAGTGATTGGGCAATAGCTTCAGAATTCTGCTGTGATTAATCCCTTAAAAATCTCTTTTCTCTTATCTACATATCTTAGACTATAAGCTGCTCAGCAGTCATGTGTTATTTATCTCTGCACCTCAGTGCCAGCAAACACTTGACGTGTGGTAGGTTCGAAAAAGATATTTATTGAGAACTGATTTGAAAGTGAACAGAGCTGACAGCAGGCAGGGTACTGCTCCTGACAGTAACCACCCCAGTCAAAACAACACCTTCCTACTCTCCAGCGATCATCACCCCTTTCCTTTTCTCACGTATCCCTTAGATTAGCAGGGGGCCCCTGCCTGCAGAACAACCCCCAGCTGACTCTCCTTCTGTTTGGAAAACTGACATTTGTTTACAGATGATCCCAGATTACACCATGTTCCCCATTTTCCCAAAAATATCATGTGTCAAAACTCAGCCTGAATATAGATAGTAAAATGAGCACCGATGTTCTGCCTAAAGGCCTTACACAAGCTGCAGGAAGAATATTAATTATGTGTTCTATTTGTTTTCATAGCCTAGGGGGAAACCCAGCAACAGACACCAGCAGATCTTTAATCTCCCTGTCTAGGGGAGGGGGAAGCTGGTGTTCTCTCCACCAACTTTTTCATTCAGCCTCACCCATTCCATTCAAGCTACTATGAGCCAGCAGAAAGTACCGAGGAGTCTGACACACGATGGGGAATCCCTTTTCCCAATGAGGAGTGGGATTAGTGTAGCATAAAAACAACAAGACCTTACGACAGTTCTAAAATGACTTGTTTTTCCATCTGTTCAGACACAGGATATTTCTTTTTTCATAACAGTTTATTATAATGACTATCAGAATATTTTGCCTATGTCCATTTCTGTCTTTCAGACTAAGTTTACCCATGACCCTGATTTCATACATGTATTGAATTTGTAGAATTTCAAAAACTCCATCACCGGTGCTAGAGAAATAATAATGTCCTCAATTATTAAGGATCTTTTTATTTACAGATCACTGACCTATACATGTTAATGTCCAGTTCTTTCTACAGACATCCTAGATGTTAATAGTCTCATGTTCCAATGAATGTCCAAAAACATAAAATTGCAGCTGTTTATTTTTAGGATTGCCTGAAATTGATTTTACCATAAATTAAGTGAGATTTAGAAAGGAAAATGTGTTTAAGGAAGGAACAAATATCTCTCACCCAACTTAAGAATATTCTAAACTTTGAGAAAAATTGCTTTTTCCTAGCAAATTTGGAAACCATTTCTTAAACAAATTTTTAGACAATTTTTAGAGGCAAGATTTTGTGATTATACTTTTCAGGCCGTAATCTTGGGCAGGCTAAGCCTTACAAGTATTTTATTGACCTAGCTTTTTTTTTTTTTTTGAGATGGAGAATCTCGCTTTGTCACCCAGGCTGGTGTGCAGTGGCACGATCTTGGCTCACTGCAACCTCCCTCTCCCCCGGCTCAAGCAATTCTCCTGTCTCCGCCTCCCTAGCAGCTGGGATTACAGGCCTGCGCCCCCACACCCAGCCAATTTTTGTATTTTTAATAGAGACTAGTAGAAATCCTTTAGTAGAGGTTTTGCCACATTGATCAGACTGGTCTCGAACTCCTGACCTCAGGTGATCTGACTGCCTCGGCCTCACAGAATGCTGGGATTACAGGTGTGAGCCACCGCACCCGGCTGACCTAGCTTTTAAAACACACTCAGCATGAATTGTTTCCACTACTATAGTTCCTTTAAAAGAACATCGTAATAGATTCAATGCATTAAGAAACAATAAAGATTACATAGTCGATCAAAAAGTACAAATGGGCTTTGCCACATAGCAAAGGGTGGCCTAGAATTTGAATGTTCATCATTGATCTTACACAGATGTAAGCATGATTGCAGCCAGTTATGTTCAAGGGTGACTGTAGCCTTCTTCGCTGATTCCAGACCACACAGTGACCTCACCCGTGATGTCTCTTGTTACATGTTGCTTAGCACTGTGGTGCCTTGTGGGTGGTGAAATAAAAACCATCACCACTGAAAAAGAAAAAACCCAAAAAACAAAAAACACCACCACATTTCATAATAGCCAGTGTCAGCTCTTTCACTTCCAATCAGCCCTTCACTGCTTATCTCCCCGCTAGGGCAGGATTAGGGTGTGGCAAGTGAGGCACATGTCTTGGGACAAAATTTGAGGATACCAAAAAAATTCAGGTACCAAGATAACATTTTAATGCATTAGTTTTTAAATGAAATTTAATGCCAAAAAAATCCATGATGCATAAGATATCAAAATTTTAAATAACAAAAGCCAGCCTGCCCTTGCACAGCCTTGCTTCACTTGCCTGACCCTAATCTCAGCCCTGGTTCCAATAAAACTTTATTTATAAAAACAAGAAGCTAGTTTATGGGCCATGGTCAACCAGTTTGATTGTTTGCCTTAAATATTTGGTAGAATTCACCAGTAAAACTATTTATGCCTGGTTCTTCTTGTTTTGAAAGCCTATTAATTGTTGATTCAATATTGTAAATAGATTTAGGCCTATTCATGTTATCTATTTCTCCTTGTGTGAACTTTGGTAGATTACATCTTTCAAGGAATTGGTCCATTTCATCTAGGTTATCAAAATTTCGAGCATAGGCCAGCTGTGGTGGCTCACACCTGTAATCCTAGCACTTTGGGAGGCTGAAGCTGGTGGATCACTTGCGGTCAGGAGTTCAAGACCAGCCTGGCCAATATAGTGAAACCCAATTTCTACTAAAAATACAAAAATTATCCCGGTGTAGTGGCACATGCCTATAATCCCAGCTACCCCGGAGGCTGAGGCAGGAGAATTGCTTGAATCCGGGAGGCAGAGGTTGCAGTGAGCCGAGATCATGCCGTTGTACTCCAGCCTGGGGACAAGAGCAAAACTCCACCTCAAACAAGACAAACAAACAGACAATTTCGAGGACAGAGTTGTTCATAACATTTCTTATTCTTTTCGTTTCCATGGGATCACATGATGTCCTCTCTTTGATTTATGATATAAGTAACTTATGCCTTTCCTCTTTTCTCTTAGCCCAGTGAAAGGTTTGTCAATATTATTGATCTTTTCAAAGAATCAACTTTTGGTTTGGTTGATGGTTTTTATTGGTCTCCTATTTTCAATTTCATTGATCTCTAATTTATATTATTGCTTTTTATCTACTTACTTTGGATTTAATTTCCTTATCTTTTTCTAGTTTCTTAACGTGAACACATATTATTTATATTAGGTCTCTATTCTTTTTTAATATATGCATTCAATGCTCTAAACTTCCCTCTAAACACTGCTCTTGCTGCATCCTACAAATTGTGGTAGCTGGTATTTTCATACACTTCTATGAGTTAGTCTGTTTAAAAATAAGGTAAACCAGGTGTGGTGGCTCATACCTATAAACCTAGCACTTTGGGAGGCCAAGGCAGGAGGATTGCTTGAGCCCAGGAGTTCCGGACCAGCCTGGGCAACATGGTGAAATCCTGACTCTACAAAAAATACAAAAATTAGCCAGGTGTGGTGGCACACACCTGTAATCCCAGATACTCAGAAAACTGAGGAGGGAGGATCACCTGAGCCCAGGAGGTCGAGACCACAGTGAGCCCATAATCGCACCACTGCACTCCAGCCTGGGTGACAGAGTGAGACCCTGTCTCAAAAAAAAAAAAAAAAAAGGTAAACCAGATATTATCATCTCCAAATACCTACTAAAAAACAATTCTTTCTGAAGGTTCTTTAAGGTTTGAAAAGAAAGAATGGAAGGGAAAAGTAATGGACAAATAGGAGAAAGTGTCCTACACTGACTTTCCTTGAACTAATTATTGTGAAATGTGACACACATATCTTCTAATACATAGAGTATATGCCAAAGAGCACAGACCAAAAACAGCCACTATGCTCATACCTCTGTGCCTGGCCTTTCCTTTTTAAAAAGTGATGTCTGACACCAAATGTTATGGTCTCAGTGTGCTAGAGCCAGCCCTGGACAATCAATTGCTAACCTGATGGTAGCCTGAAATTGGCAATGGCCAGCCGGGTGTGGTGTAATCCCAGCACTTCGGGAGGCCGAGGCAGGTGGATCACAAGGTAAAGGGATAGAGACCATCCTGGCCAACAAGGTGAAACCCTGTCTCTACTAAAAATACAAAAATTAGCTAGGTCTGGTGGCGCTCACCTGTAATTCCAACTGCTCTGGAGGCTGAGGCAGGAGAATCACTTGAACCTGGGAGGTGGAGGTTGCAGTGAGCCAAGATTGTGCCATTATACTCTAGCCTGGCAACAGAGCAAAACTCCATCTCAAAAGAGAAAGAAGGGAAGGAATGAAGGAAGGAAGGAAGGAAGGAAGGAGGGAAGGAATTGGCAATGGTAGGAGTATATCTCTGTACCAGAAAAATCAGCACATAGATCAGGGCTTTGTTTTGCTTTTCCTGTTTGTTTGTTCCTTTGAGAACTGTCCTATCAGCGAGCTAGTGTCAAATTACAACACCTACAAATTCCAGCCCCTCTAGCTTTCTAAATTTACTGGGCACGACTAAGAAACAAACTATTATATGTAAAAAATTGGAGGATTAGGGAAAGTCACTATTACACCAGATGCCATGACTACATCAGATCATCTGAGGAAAGGAACTCTTTTAAGCAGCAATTTACAATGTAGCTGGGCAATAGTCCAAAATAGATTTTCTAAGAACATTCAGCTACATATTTTATAAACATGACAAAAATATTCTTCAACCAACTTTCATAGGGTTAAACTTAAATGATTCATCCAAATGTACAAGCTAAAAGAAACCAAAATTGGAAGTCACTCTTGGGTTATTATTTACTCTGTGGTGCTTGAGATCAAGATTTTCCTGGGAAATCAATATGGTTCACCCACATCAGAATAAGCAGTTACCCGAGGCTTGGGATTTGAAGAGCCTGGGCAATAAGTGAGGGGAAAAGGCCAGAAGGAGGAGAAAAAAAATCCTATAAAGCTAAAAATAGCTCTAGGGTCATTATATACTTATTTGTATATAAATGCATATTCCTAATTATAATTTGAACAGACATCTGGTGCTACAATCTAATTACTGCCAGAAGGAAAGAAGAGAGATCAACGATTCTAAAACTAAGTGACTACTTGTAATTACTTACAAATAAAATTTTTACAAAACAAGTTATCTCATTTAATTACTGTGGTACGTATTTTGCAAACACATGAATACAGGCACACACACACACAGACATATGTAAAAATATATCTATGTGCGTGTGTTACTGGAAAGGAGTCCCAATCCAGACCCCACAAGAGGGTTCTTGGATCTCGTGCAAGAAAGAATTTAGGGTGAGTTCACAGTGTAAAGTGAAAGCAAGCTTATTAAGAAAGTAAAGGAGTAAAAGAATAGCTACTCCATAGACAGAGCAGACCTGAGGACTGCTGTTTGCCCATTTTTGTGGTTATTTCTTCATAATATACTGAACAAGGAGTGGAATATTCATGCCTCCCCTTTTTAGACCATATAGGGTAACTGCCTGATGTTGCCATGGCATTTGTAAACTGTCATGGCGCTGGTGGGAGTGTGGCAGTGAGGACGACCTGAGGTCACTCTTGTGGCCATTTTGGTGTTGGTGGGTTTTAGCCGGCTCGTTTACTATAAACTGTTTCATCAGCAAGGTCTTTATGACCTGTATTTTGTACTGACTTCCTATCTCATCCTGTGACTTAAATGCCTTAACCGTTGGGGAATGCAGCCCAGTAGATTTCAGCCTCATTTTACCCAGCTCCTATTAAGATGGAGTTGCTCTGGCTTACATGCTTCTGACATATGTCCCCAACTTTCCTCCACCTCTCTACTAAAATTAAATAAAAAGCAATAGTACAGGCAGCCCTCATATCCGTGGGTTCTGCATCCATGGATTCAACCAACTGCAGATCGAAAATATCTGGGATATCTGGGGAAAAAAAATACGTTTGCACTGAACATCAACAGACTTTTTTGTCATTATTCCATAAACAATACTGGATAATAACTACTAACATAGCAGTTTTTGCATTATATATTATGAGTAATTTAGAGACGATTTAAAGCATAGGAGAGGATATGCATAGGTCACATGCAAACACTATGCCATTTTACGTCAGGGGCTTGAGCATCCACAGATTTTGGGATTCAAGGGAGGTCCTAGAACCATCCCCCATGGATACTGAGGGACACCTGTACTATTATTTGTGCAGCAGGTATGGTCTACAAAGTGGCTTCACAAAAACTACCCATTTGCTTATCATTTGTTCATGTCAAAGGACAAAATTGCAACAAGCTCAGTTACATAATTGCATTAGCTTTTACTTTCAACTCATGAACCAAAGCAGCATCTCCTCTAAAAATTTTTAAAAAGGTGCTTGGATGAACTGAGCATAGGAGGTTGACTTTATTGGCAAAAAAGGGCTGAAGAACCCAGAAACAGGGAACACACAGCTAATTGGTGGTTTCAAAGTTACTTTCCTTATAGAGTTTAAAATACAGACTTGTCAGGATGGCTAAAACTGGCCTATTTGAAGATTTGGCTATACTCTCCTGGTTTCTCAGGTCAGATAAACAAGTTAGTTTTGGTTTGATGATGTGGAACTTTAGCATGACTGACTCCATTTTTGTTTGGTCTGTCGGGGCCTAGTGCAGGAGCTCAGGCCAGGTCAATGAACTCTTATAAGTTTTATTTTTTATTTATAATGTAAACAACCTGGCACAGTGGCTTATGTCTGTAATCCCAGCACTTTGGGAGGCCGAGGTAGGCGGATCACTTGTGGTTCGAGACCAGCCTGACCAACATGGCGAAACCTCATCGCTACTAAAAATACAAAATTAGCTGGGCATGGTGGCACATGCCTGTAATCCCAGCTACTCGGGAGGCTGAGGCAGGAGAATCGCTTGAACCCGGGAGGCGGAGGTTGGGGTGAGCCAAGATCATGACATCGCACTCCAGTTTTGGCAACAAGAGCGAAACTCTGTCTTAAAAATAAATAAATAAATAAAAATAATGTAAACATTATTAACATCCTAGGATTAACATACTAACACATGAAAGACCAACTAACTTGCTGTAAGTTGCACATGAATCAGGATTGAAATACAATTTTTTAAACTGGAGTCCTTCATTTCACCTTTATCACAAAACCCTTGCTCCATTTTGCCTCTTCTTTTGTGGCTGCCCTGAACAAATATTTTGACCAGCGTCATCTTTAATGTCATACAATGGAATTACTTCTGGGCTGAGAATTTTCTTTCTAGCTTTCTTATAACCTCTGTGCTGCACTGGGTACCGACCCAGGAGAGTTAAGGATTTCTCCTGCAGATAAGAAATGCATCTGTACAGGCCTAAAACATGAGCGAGGAGAGAAGAGGGCTTTACTAACTCAACCACACCTATTCTGAGCATAGCCCTCCTTGGGTTTGGTTTTATATAGTACAAAGAGTAGCATAGCTAATGTTCAACTCAGAGTGCTTAAAAAGAGAGCTTCCACTATATCATGGATTCCTTTTGGATTCCCCAGTGCAGACATACAGAAAACAACTTTTTAGTCAAATGAGTTGCTAAAAATGAAGTCATTTGGCTTCCTGGTATGTCTAAATTTGCATCTATCTAGCTCATATTATTTAATTCTACAAAAAAAAGGGATTTCTCAAAAAATGAAAACTACCTAACTAATATCATTGAAAGGCTCTTAAGTCACTCTGGTTGATTTTTTTCTTTTAATGTTTAAAGATTTTTTGTCTGGTTGTGATTACCCATGATTTTCATACGTATGAAATCTTTGTCAATTTTCATACATATCTTTGTCAGCTACTTCCTACATATCTGACACCCTATGCAAAGTGTATTATTCAGATCATAAATGCAGATAGGAATAAGGACTGTATCACTGTCTATGTCAAATGCTAAGAATTTATGACAAGTTGTAAGAATGGGGAGGAAGGGAAGGGTAGTATTTTCTTCAAGTATTTTGAAGCACAAACTGAATTTAGAAGGGTGTTTTTGGATTTCAAGATTCTCTGGATTTTTTTAATGTACAAACATAGCCAAGTATCCAGGTAAAGTAGAGGAGAAAGGCTAAACAAGCTGGAAACATCCTGTATGAATCACTTGATTAGTGTCTAAATTGCCCAAATGCTCCTTTACTTTGCTTTAGGCAGAGAATCTGCTTGTTATCACCAAAACTATTTGAAACAAAACAGGCCATAAACCAGACAGACTCCCTCCAGGCATTTTATTAAGGTAGCACCTCAAGATATGAGAGGTAGGCTCACAGTTCACTCTCCAACAGGGAAGTGAGGAAAAGCATTTTCTAAAATTAAGCTCTTATGAATTAAATATTCAGAACACGTTCGCTGAGGAAGGAAAAATGGCCTTATTGCACTGTTATTTTAATGAATCATAAAGGTCTCTCCCCACCATTCTAAAATGCTTCTTTAGCTGCATAGAATAAAATTTAAAATACTGGTCCTTACATTTAAATATAAATTTGCCATGCAAATTATCCCCTGCTTAACTACCCTTTACCAACTAGGAGGTGGAAGAGGGGAGCTGGTTGAGCAGCCCAACACACTGATTTAGTTGGTACAAACTGGACCCTTACCTTAGGTTAGGTAGCTAACCTAGGATTCCAGAGGGCCTCAGCTGATCCCTAAAGAGAGGGAGCTTGGGGTGAGTTATAGAGGGTAGAGGTCAAGGTCTGAGTTGAGTGCTCCTGACATATCCTATTAAAGATGAGCATTCCTTCAGAATCCACCTATTTTAAAAAGACCAATTTCAAGAAGAAGAGGAGGGAAAAAAAGCCTCAGGCCTGGCCTTTCTCTTTCTGTTTCAATTTCTCCGTTAATGGAAAAGCACTTCCCACAACTGCAAGTAACCATTTTCCCTCTTTTTCAAAAGATTTAGGAAGGACACACCCAGGAGATTTCATTTGCATTTTGATAATAGCTTTGGTCCCTTGTCAAAGTTGATATTGTGTTGCCTAACTTAATCGATAACTGCTTCCTTTACAACCCAAAAGTTTTTTTTTTTTTTTTTTTTTTTAAAGAAAAGTGATAAAAGGAATTTACATAGGTAATTCCAATTGAGCTTTCTGACTAGGAGAGAAACCAATTACACAATCCTGCTATTTAAACTCCCTGGGGTCTATTCCCAACTCCATCCCCCCAATTGTAAGCAAAATTTTGTTTTGAAAGTACCTATGTGCATTTTGCCCCCTTTGGGAAAGGGTCCAGAGATTTGATCAGATTTTCAAAGATGTCTCAGATCCAGAAGAGTTTGAAACCACCATTGTCAAGTGGAGAAATGGAGCTACAATCAACAAAGGCTGAAAGAAATGAAATCAAGTTGGTGCTCCCCAAACTACATGGAAATCTCTCTGGGGCACTGCTCAAGTGAGGAGAAGCAAGGCTGTTAAAACCTGTGGCCAGATGAGCTTATAACCCTCTCCTGAGAATCGGAGATTTCTTGCCATGGATTTAGTGTATTTCCATAAAAGCAGCCAGAAACAAGCCAAGAAGAAGAAAGGAGACCCCTAGAATTATTTATCTAGGAAAAACAGGCAAATTACTATACGTGGCTGAATTATGTGAGGACTCTCTCACTGTATAAGACATATACAAAAAATTAAAACAAAAAAGAAATGACTGAAGCCCATCTATAGCTAATTCAAATGAAAAGAAACTTAAAATAATGTTTTCATTGACGTATAATAAATATACAGAAAAGTGCACAAATTTTAAGTATACATGTTGATAAATTGCCACAAAAGTGAGCTCACCCATTTAACCACCACACAGGTCAATACTTGTTTACAAAAACATGATCAACATTTTCCTAATGATTAAAAATGATTAATGTGGCTGAACACCTTTATCTATATAGTTGCATATGGTTTTCTATATACATATATGCATGTATATGTTATTTGGATATTCTCCTTTATAAAGGGCCTTTTCAAGTTCTTTGTTCATTTCTGTACTGGGTTATTTGTATTTTCTAACTGATTGGTAAGCAATAATTTTTGTATCTGGATATGAGTCATTTGTCAGTTATATTCCTTGCAAATATCTGCTCCCACGATGTTAGCGCCCTTCTCTCCCATAAAGATACCTGTGATGAATACAATTTATGGTAATGTTTGGTTTGTTAGCTAAGATATCTTTGCTTACCCCCAGGTCATGAAGATATTCTACTATGTTCGGGAAAACGTATTCAATGACCATTCACATTTAAAGATACGGTCCACTTGAAATAATTTTTATGTATATATGATGGGGTCAAATTTTAATTTTCAGTAGTAGAAGTTTTCCAACCTCTTTATTTTTCAAGATTATCTTGGCTACTATTCTTTTCACTTTACATTTCCATATAAATTTTAAAGTAAATTAAAATAATCTCCTCAGTTAACTCATACTCAGTAAAAGCCAATTGGGATTGCACTGAATCTATGTATCAATTTGGGGAGAACTGGAATCTTTACAATACTGAGTATTCTCTGCTTTTATTTGAATTTCCTTCAATTGTTAAAACTTCTCTCAATAATGTTATATAGTCTTCTGTGTAGACGTCTTGGATATCTTTCATTAGATTTATTCCTAAGTAGCTGATTTCGTATACTATCCTAAATGGTGACATTTAATAATTTTACTTCTAATTATTTATTGTTGTAGAAATACTCTTAGTTTTTTATATGTAGATCTTATAACTGGTGATCTTAATTAATTCACTTGTTCAGTCTGAAAGTATATCTGTAGATTCAGTTATAATTTCTATGCATTAGCAAGTCATCTATGAATAATGACTTACTTTCCTTTTTGTCTAACCAATCCTAATTCCTTTCACCTCTCTTCCCCCTCCTCCTTCATTGAATAGGACTTTGGTACAACATTGAATAGAAGTGGTTCCAGTGAGCATTCTTGACTCAGTCCCAATTTCAAGGGGAAGTTCCACAGTTTTACTATCAAATATAGTGTTTGTTGTGAGATTTTTGTAGACATACATTATAAGATTAAGGACATTCTCTTTTGTGGAAGTTTGCATCTAAGATGGTCCCAATAATTCTCTCCTCCAAGTCCAAATCCTTGTATAGTATTCTGCCATGCTAACCTGTGTGTTGAAAAGAATATGGTGGAAATAGTGGGTGACTTCCAAAATTATGTTATCAAAGACATTTCTGTTTCCATCTAATCTTTAGGGTTTCTTAATCTTTCTTGAACTACTTACCCTGGGGGGGAACCAGCCATTATGTCTTGAGAAGACCTAAGCAGTCCTAGAAAGATGTTTACACGTAATCATAATGAATAAAGAATAATGTTTCCCACCAACAACCAACACCAACTTGCCAGCCATGTTAGTGAGCCACTTTGAAATCAGATCCTCCAAGTCAAGCCTTGCTGTATATGTGGCCCTAACCAAAATGTTGATTAAAACCTCATTGAGAGATCCTGAGCAGGAATTCCAACCTAAGCTGCTCCCAGACTCCTGATCCAGAGAATATGTAAGGATGATAGATGTTTATTGTTGTTTTGAACCATGAAGTTTTGGATAATGTCTTATGCAGCAATAGTTATTACAACTCCTGTTCTTACTTTATGAAGAATTTTATTTTAAATAAGTGTTAATTTAACCAAATGTTTTTTCTGCATCTACTAAGAGGATCATATAATTTTTCTCATATTTTGCACAATGTGTGAGTAGAATACAGTTCCAGAAATAAAAGTTTTGACTCAAAGATAATGTGTATTTTTAGTTTTGATAGCTATGACCAAACAGGCCCTCACAGAGGGTATATCAATTTATACTCTCACTGCTAATGTCTGTTTCCCCATAGCCTTGCCAACAGAGTGATATTAACTTACTTATTGTCTAATATAAGGTTTAAAAAGGTATTTGTTTGTTTTTAATTTGTATTTTCTCAATATGAAAAAGATTGAGTGTGAGTGTAATTAAGTGCATACAATTTAGAATTACTATGTTTTCTTAGTTGTTTACTCTTTTATCACTCTGAACTCTATCCTGTCATTACCTTTTACTGTTATGAACCTCTAACTTTAATACTGCTTCTTTTCTTACAGCTTGTTTTGTTCGATATAGCACTTCATCTAGTATATTGCATGACATATCTTTTCTTCATTCTTTTACTCCCAGCATTTCAGTATCCTTATCTTTAGTGTGTGATTCTTAGAAATCAGCATGTAATTTGAGTGTTTCTTAATCCATTCTGATAATCTTCACCTTTTAATTGGAGTATTTAATCTCTTTATATTTAATATACTGATACATTAGATTTTTATATACTATCTTATTATCTACTTTCTATTTGTTCCACCTGTCATGTGTTCCTTTTCTTCTCTTTTTCTTCGTCATGTTTTCCTTTGGATTATCGCTTTTTATTACTTCACTTTCCCCTGTAGTTACTCTAGAGATTACAGCATTCACCCTTGATTTATTAAAGCAAAATACAGGCAGACACTGTGGCTCACACCTGTGATCCCAACACTTTGGGAGACTGAGATGGGAGGATTGCTTGAACTCAAGACTTTGAGACCAGCCTGGGTAACACAGTGAGACCCATCTCTACAAAAAATAAAAAAAAAAATTAGCTGGAAATGATGGCACATGCCTGTAATCTCAGCTACTTGGAAGGCTGAGGTGGTCAAATCACTTGAGCTCAGGAAGTGGAGACAGCAGTGAGCCATGATTGTGCCATTGTAGCACTCCAGCCTGGGTGACAGACTGAGACACTATTATTTTTAAAGTAAAATATAAATTGGCACTTTATCACTTCCCAGACAATACAATGACCTCAGCACATTTTAACTCCATTTAATTCTTCCTTTTATAACATTGTTTTGTGACTTTAAATTCTATTCATAGTTAAAACCTCACAAAACACTTCAAGTATTGTTTGATGTATCACTTTTTACTTGGATTTATTTAAATATTTAGCCTTTATGGTTTTGCCTTTCAGAATCTGCAAACTTCAATCTGAGAATTATTTTCCTTCTACCTAAAAATTTCCCTTAACTATTTCCTTGAGTGCACGTTTGCTGCTGATGAATTATTTCAATTTTTTATAATAGTGACATTGTTTTCTCTTCATTTCTCAATTTTTTTTATTGGACCTAGAATTCTGAGTGTCCAGTTACTTTCAGGGCATTGAATTCATCATTCCATTCTGTTGTCCTCTGGCTTCCATTCCCATGGCTGAGAAGTTAGCTGTCAGTCTAGTTTTTGCTCCTTTGAGAATAATGCATTTTTCTTGCTCAGGCTGCTTTCTAAGATTTTCCATTTGTTTTTGGAACCCATATCACAAATGGCTGTTAAAAATTGGTAAGAATCATATATATAAAGACCTCCTACAAACCATTAAGAAAGCTACAACTAAAATGGGAAAAGAAGGGAAACAAAGTTTACAGATGAACAAATGACTCAAACATAAGAAAAGATGATCAATGTCACTCATATTAAGAGAAATGCAAATTAAAATAACAAAGAAATTCCTTTTTTTAAACCTATGATATTAGACAAATCACTAAGTTAATGTCACTGTGCTGGCAGGGCTATGGGGAAACAGGCATTAGTGGTGGGAATATAAATTGATAAACCCTCTTTCAAGGCCTATTTGTCTATCAATCAAAACTTTAAATATGCATTACCTGTTGATTCAGAAATTTAATTTCTAGGAATTTATCCTACCCACACATGTACAAAATAACATTTTTGGTTTGTTTGTTTTTGAGACAGTCTTGCTCTGTCACCCAGGTTGGAGTGTAGTGGTGCAATCATAGTTCACCATAGCCTCGAACTTCTGAGCTTAAGCAATTCTCCCACCTCAGCCTCCCAAGTAGCTGGGACTACAGACGCACACCACCGCACCCAGGGTCTTACTATGTTTCCCAGACTGATCTCAAACTCCTGGGCTCAAGCAATCCTTCTGCCTCAGCCTCCCCAAGTGCTGAGATTCCAGGTATGAGACACCACACCTAGCCAAAATAACATTTTGTATTAAAATGTACCTTGTTTTCATAGGTTTAATGAGACACACAGACATAGAAATGACTGTCATGAAAGAAGTTTTTACTCACAGTTTCCTGGAAACAAAAGGCACATCCATTGTACCACACAGGGCCACCTGGGGAAGCATCAGCATTAGTTAGGAGGTAAAGGCAGTGAGGGGGAAAGCATAGATGAGAGTCTTTACTGTGGTTTTCATAGAAAGGAATGAATAAAACCACCTAAGTAGGATAGATAGGTTTAGAATTGGCTAATTTGAAGTCATCTGACACCTGGTCCTGGGGTGATTAGGGGAGATGGATAGTGGCTGGGAGTGTAGGAGCTCAGTAAGGGAGGTAGTTGGAGGATGGGCTCTGGATTGGTTGGTTTACATTTGAAAGGTGCACTCTCAGGGGATTAATTTACTGTCTCTAAGAGTTGGCTAGTCCTGGAGGGGCAGTCTCCACCCCTATCAGTGAGGCCCCAGGTGCCAGAATATCAAGAATGCAAAAAGTAAGAAAATATAGTTAATACATATTTATACAAGGTTATTCATTCCAGCATTGTTCGCACTAGCAAAAATGCAAACAGCCTCAAGTCCATCAG
The DNA here is from genome assembly GCA_036589455.1 of Ateles fusciceps. Taxonomy (NCBI): domain Eukaryota; kingdom Metazoa; phylum Chordata; class Mammalia; order Primates; family Atelidae; genus Ateles; species Ateles fusciceps. The sequence goes on along the minus strand of JAZHEH010002554.1, from coordinate 11,771,943 downwards.
TAGGGAACAGATAAATGTATTGTGAAGCATCTATTCAAAGAACTACTATAAAAATAAATAAGGCTGGGCGCTATTTTTCATGCCTGTAATCCTAGCACTTTGGGAGGCCGAGGCAGGTGAATCACCTGAGATCAGGGATTTGAGACCAGCCTGGCCAACATGGTGAAACCCCGTCTCTACCAAAAATACAAAAATTAGCCGGGCATGGTGCCGGGTGCCTGTAATTCCAGCTTCTAGGGAGGCTGAAGCAAATAAATAGCTGTAATCCAGCACTTTGGGAGGCCAAGGTGGGTGGATTGCTTGAGGTCAGGAGATAGAGATCAGCCTGGTCAACATGGCAAAACCCCATCTCTGCCAAAGGAAAAAAAATACAAAAATACAAAACATTAGATGCGTGTGGTGGCATGTGCCTGTGGTCCCAGCTTGGAAGGCTGAGGTGGGAGGATTGACTGAGCTGGGGAGGCGGAGGTTGCAGTGAACCAAGATCGTGCCACTGCACTCCAGGCTGGGTGAGAGTGGGACTCCATCTCAAAATAAGTAAATAAAAACTTGCGCTTTATGTACTAATTTGAGAGGCAATCTAGCTCATGGTTAAGAGAATGAGCTCTACGACAATAAGATGATGGAGCAGCTTCACCATTTTTAAAAAGATTTTTAAACAGAAATTTAAAGGATTGTTATGTAGTAGAGAAAGTCAACCTGCAAAGAAAATAACACTCACTCCCCCTTTTCACTTGGGTGTTTCTGTGGCGGACAATTGACCACTCAGTTGTCTGTAATTTCAGACGACCAAGGAATGGGTCCCAGATAATCCACAGAAAAAGCAGAACTTGGTAAGACCAATACTGAGATAAGACTGAGATAATTACCATGAACAAACTAGAACAGGTTCCAGGAAGTTACATATGAACTCCCCAGTGCAATGCGTCAAGCCACCGGCCTTGATTCTAACAGCAGGAAGCGACTGTAAGAGCGTAGACAATAAATATAAAGTATTTGAAGCAAAAATAGAGCAAGGTGTTAACATGTCTCCTCCAGACTTCATTCCACTGTCTTCACATTCTTGATATTTTCTCTGTCCTTCCAATTTTTGTCAGATATTTCAGAAGATCTCATTATGAAACCTTCTTGTTGGTTTTCAAAATCCTTTACAATAGGGGACTGAAGTTATGTGATAAAATGGAAAGAGCTGGGGACTTGGAGAAGGAAGACTTATTTTAATTACTAATTTTGGGTTTTTGTTTTTGTTTTGAAACTGCGTCTTGCTCTGTCGCCCAGGCTGGAGTACAGGCATGTGATCACAGCTCACTGTAGCTGTGACCTCCTGGGCTCAAGTGATCCCCCACCTCAGCCTCCCAAGCAGCTGGAACTACAGGGTGTGCAACCAGCCCAGCTAATTTTTGTATTTTTTTTTGTAGAGATAGGGTTTTGCCATGCTGGCCAGGCCAATCTCGAACTCCCAGGCTCAAGCATTCCACCTGCCTTGGCCTCCCAAAGTGTTGGGATTACAGGTATGAGCCACTGCACGTAGCCTAATTACTAACTTTGTGATAAACACTCTACGACTTTTCTGAGCCTCAGTTTCTTTAGCTGTAGAATGGATCACAGTGAAATCTGCTCTGCTTCACAGAACTGCTATTAATAATTATAAAAATGACTTAAGGCATGTATACAGGTAAATGCTAATGCCCTATACAATCACGAGATATGATCTGATCTGTCCTTCTATCAACCCAGCCATGGACAAGACTGAAAGTTGTCTGCCTAAAATCTGTTTTCTCCATTTTATTTACTAACGGCAACCCCATTTTGTTGGGGAATGGAAGTCACTGTGCTCAGGTTAAAAACTGCATCTCCTATATCGCCTCAAATCTCAGAAGTCTACTAGAAACTTCTTGGAAATGTTTGTTTTCTAAATATGGGGACTACCTTTTCTCTTTTGTGCCTTCCTTCTTCTTCCTGCTGAAAATATGGACATGATGTTAAGAACAGCAGAGATATCTTAGAACTATGAGGGAAAAACAGAGACCTCAGCCCTGATACCCTTGGGCCATTGAACTAACAGTAACCACTGCCTGTGCCCAGATTTCGTGGTACATGAGAAATCAAAATAAAAAACCAAACGGGGCATTTTAGCATTGGAAGGTGTCAACTTCTGGCTCTTGGGGGGGGGTTGGAGGTGGGGGTGTAAAGCCCTGATTTTTTTAGCATTGATATTTTTTGTGGTATAAATTCTTTCACTTAGGGCTGATTTCAAAAATGAAAAGCGATGCACAATAGCATACCATTATATAGTACTCCAATCACATGGACAATGTAAATAACATATTTACATATCTAATTTTCAATAATGGCTGTTTCTAACAATTGGCATGCAAAACTCCTGAAAATCCAAGAATCAGCTCTTGTACAACACACTGTTGGGTTTAAGCCAGCATTCATTACATTATCTGTTTCTCTAGGAGAAGATAATCTAAATACATCAGCCAATGTTTTCTCTTCCACCATTCTTCAATTTGTCCCTACTACATAGTCCAGATCAATTCCTCACCTAATTCATTCTTGCTTTCATGCTTTCTCTCACATGTTCCTTTCATTATCTTCCTTTTTTTTTTTTTTTTCTTGAGACAGAGTCTTACTCTGTTGCCCATGCTGGAGTACAGTGGCGTGATCTTGGCTCACCGCAACCTCCGCAACCTCTGCCTCCCAGATTTAAGCAATTCTCCTGCCTCAGCCTCCTGAGTAGCTGGGACTACAGGTGCGTGCCACCACGCCCAGCCTGAGTAGAGATGGGGTTTCACTATGTTGGCCAGGCTGGTCTCAAACTCCTGACCTCAGGTGATCCACTCGCCTCAGTCTCCCAAAGTGCTATAATTACAGGCATGAGCCACTGTGCCCGGCCTATTTTCTATCTTTCAAAAGGATAAAATTCCATATACATTGGAGATGTACAGATTGGTTACTGCTGTCTGGATATACTCAGACCTGTCCTGTTTCAAGGTTAGCAACTGAATGACAACACATTCTGGAGATGCGTAAGCAGCAGGAAGCAAGGAGGGATGACTACTTTTTAAAAAATGCTACAATAGAGGAGGATAGTAAGCAAAACATCTCATTTTTTGCTTACTGCCTAAAAGCTATTTGTGTTGTTTAAAATCTATGTTGTTGTTTTGGAGATAGTGAAGATAATGGGCATGATAATGAAGATAAGATACAGGATAAATTTAAACTATCTTCAGGTTCAAAAGAATAGAATGTGGAAGAGCTGAATGACCAGCGATAGGGATAATCAACAATCTGGAAACAGTTGATCACAGTATGAATGAGTAGTCAATAAACCTATCAATGTGTAAGCTGAAGAAAAGCCTTGGCCAGGAAGGAAGAAAGAGGACTTTTGAGTAAGCCTCATTCTTTCCAGCTTCAGAAAACACAGTATCAGGAATACTAGGTAGAACATATTGCATGGCCTATTTTGGCATAAGGGATTACGTTCTAACAACCAGCACTGAAAGAAACAAACTCAAAACATGGTGAACTCCTCTTGGAATAATTCAAGCTGAAGCTAGCTAGGTACTCACTAGAAATGCTACAGAGAGGATTTCTGAAGAAAGAAGTAGTTGAATTTACCATTTTCTAAAGTGCCACCTACGAATATGATTCTTTGGTAAGGAGTATATCCGTCTAAAGACATGCAAGAAAGTTGCTAATTGTGGCTCTTACAGAATCCAGTTTGAAGCTGTAGAATCACTTTTAAGACTCAGTGTGGCTTTGATTTGACCATAACACCTACAGCATTGCACGTCTTGCACTCTTTCCTACGTACTCAGCGAGGCCAGTCTCAGTATATTGTATCTGTTGTCTACTGGTCCATAGCAAGCCAACATTTAGTGGCTTTAAATAAAAACCATTTCATTTGCTCACAATTCTGTGGGTCAGTAATTTGAACTGGTATCAAGTGAGCGGGTGACTTTTGCTGGTGTTGCCCAAAGTCACCCACTGAGTCTGTGGTCCTGGTGGATTGGTTGGCGGCTGCTTGATCTAGCAGTAGCACCTCTATTCCACAGAGGTTCATTCTCTAATAGACTCGTCTGGGTTTCTTCATACATCAATGGTAGCATTTCAAAGGGATAAGAACAGAAGCTGCAAGACTTGGAAGTCATATAATATCACCTCTCCAACATCCTATTAGTCAAAGCAAGTCACAAGGCCAGCTCAACTTGAAGACGCGTGGACATAGATTTCACTTCTTGATGAGAGGAGCTATAGATTTTGTGGCCATTTTAAATCGACCATATCAGTAAATGCACCTAACTTTATTGTCTCTTATACAGATGCCTAGTTTCCCATCTGTGTTTGCTGGTGATGATATTCCAACAGAATGTGAGTGGAAATCTTTTTCACAAAAGATCTAACTCTGATGAGGCAGTTGTCACCTCCTTACGTCTTCCATAGTTGCTGATAAGTCCAGGCATATCAAACCTTTTCTAAAACTGCAGCGCCAGCATCTTGTATGAAGAGGAGGCAGAATGGTCCCAATCTGCTACCTAAGACGGATTGCCAAAGAAATGGTTGCTTTCTTTACACTCAAGTGCCTTTTCCCCAGCACCCTTGCTGATGAGCCAGCGTTTGCCAAAGACCAATAAGCATGCTGACATTTCACTAAGAGTTGTTATCTCTAGACACCTGTGGATAAATGTGCTAATGAGAGGGTTTTCTTGAGGGCTCTTCTATCCGTGATTATTCCAAGCCACGGTTGAATACAAACATCATCAGAACAGGAGGTTATGCTTAATAGCCTAGAATGCTTCTGTAATACTTAATCCTCTTTGTGCTCGTGACAGATCAGCCTCTGAAATAGAAGCACAGCCCCAGGGGGAGAGAGTGGCTTAATCATCCAGCCTCAGGTAGAAGTGCACTAACAGGTAATGACTCTCCAGCCCCATAGCGCTCATAGTCTATACATTTCCAGTCCAATCAAGCCAGAACCCCAAGTAATTATTTACCATCAAGCTTTGTTATTCAAACCATTTATGGAATAATTCTCTGGGAGGGGCTAGTTGTTTCTTACACTTTCGTGGTAGAGAAGAGGTCAGTGGAAGGACATTTTGTATCATGCAAAGGCTTTACTCCAAGACACTTACTTGGTCCCCCCAAGCTGCTTAAACAAGCCCAATGACCAATTATCTGAAGTTTAGTTTGTTCAAGTTTCCTTCTCTCTTTCTTTCCTTCCTTTCTTCCTCTCTTCCTCCCTTCTTTCCTCCCTCCCTCCTTCCCTCCCTCCTTCCTCCCTCCCTTCCTCTCTCCCTCTCTCCCTCCTTTCCTTTCTCCCTCCCTCCCTGTCTCCCTCCCTCCTTCTCTTTCTTTCCTCTCTTTCTTTCTCTCTTTCTTTTCTTTCTTTCTTTCTTTCTCTTTCTTTCTTTCTCTTTCTCTTTCTTTCTTTCTTTCTCACCATCTAACTCTGTTGCCAAGGTTAGAGTGCAGTGGCATGACCATAGCTCACTGCTGCCTCAACTTCCTGGAGTCAAGTGATCTTCCCACCTCAGTCTCTTGAGTAGTTGGGACTACAGGTGGGTGCCACAATGCCCCACTAATTTTTAAATTATTTTGTAGAGTGAGGTCTCACTATGTTGCCCAGCCTGGTCTCAATCTTTTGAGCTCAAGTGATCCTCCCACCTTGGCCTCCTAAAGTGCTGACATTACAGGGGTACACCACCCCACCCAGCCATTTGTTCAAGTTTCTAGAAAATGTTACTTGTCACTTCTTGAGTTTTTCATGTTCTGTCTGGACTGTCAGCAGCTGTAGGTGTTACCTTATTAAACATATAAACATGCCTTTATTTATTTGTTTTTGTAGAGATGAGGTCTTGCTATGTTGCTGGTCTCAAACTCCTAGCCTCAAGCAATCCTCTCACCTTGGCCTTCCAGTGCTGGGATTACAGGTATGAGCCACCACTCCTGCCTAAAATTACCTCCTGCCTCTCTTTCTTCTTGCAACTCTACCTCCCACCAGCCCCTTCTTTTTTATCTGCTCCTTTTTCCCATTATCCTCATAGGTCTTGCTTGCTGTTTAAATTAGAATCTAGCACTTGAAACAGAGTCTACTCAGTATTTTAAACACAAAGCGATTTCATTACAGAAGTGGTAGAAAGGTTGGAGAAATAGGATCTCAGATGAAGCTCCAGGAGAAACTCCCAGAATGCCAACGAATTGACCATGAGGGAGTTACTTCCTCTGCTAAACTCAGGTAAGAGGCAAATCCAAAGGCTGTTCCAGAAACTACTGTGTTCAAGAACATACCACCAAAGCTGCAATCCAGGGATTAAAAAACAGGAAACTGAAAGCCAAGATCAAAAAGTTATTGCTTCTGGCCAGGTACAGTGGCTCACGCCTATAATCCCAGCATTTTGGGAGGCCAAGGTAGGCGGATCACCTGAGATCAGGAGTTCCAGACCAGCCTGAACAGTATGGTGAAACCCAGTCTCTACTAAAAATACAAAAATTAGCCAGGCGTGATGTCACGCGCCTGTAATTTCAGCTACTTGGGAGGCTGAGGCAGGAGAATCGCTTGAACCCAGGAGGTGGAGGTTGCAGTGAGCCAAGATTGTGCCACTGCACTCCAGCCTGGGTGACAGAGCAAGACTCTGTCTCAAAAATAAAAGAAAAAAAGTTATTGCTTCTCACCACCTATAAAGCTAGACCAGTGCTCCATTCAATTCCATGATCCCATGACCTTGCTTGCCCACAGAAAACAGCCAAAAGCATCATGCAATTGGCCACCATATTTTCTTGTCCTTGCAAATATCACATAAGTATCTCTGATGAAAAGAAACAATTTTCTGGCTGAGTGTCTGGGAAGTCCAGTCATTTTTAGTTTTCTAATCTCTGCAGTAAGGGAAGGCATTTTAGAAGAAGATGACCATGAGTACCTATTGACCAAATCCTACAGGGGACTCTCAGTGGTCACGCTTCCCCTCTAATAGCCTCAATTAGAATGTTTAACAAACAAGCACGTGCCAGGCACTCCTACACTCATTTTCAACATGACTCCATTTAATGCTAACACTACTTCCATAAATTAGACATGATGATGACTCCAGTTTTCTAGATGAAGAAACAGAGGCTCAGGAATTTAAGTAATTTACCCCAGAACACTCAGTAGTAAGGGAAGAGCTGATAATCAAACTCAGCTTTATGTAATGCCAAAGTCTGTCTGCATCAAAACCTATCTCATCTTAACTACTAGGACAGACCGCATTACAGAGTTGATGACTCCCTCTCTAGACTGTGGGCTCACCCGATGGAGCACATAAGAAGAGTCTTCTAGTCTCCTTTTAGAATGTGCCTGATTGATTCATTCATTTAGCCCACTCCAGCAAGCCCTGGATCCAGGAGTAGACACTGACCACGTAGAGGAATGACAATACCCTCACTATTATGATGTTCATTGCGGTTTTGCCACCCCTACACCAATTGATTTCCTTAGAAACAAATATCTTTGCAGAGAAATCTGAAAAGACAGAATTTAATGACATAAAGAAAAGAGCTTGACAAGGATTTTCAGTTTGGTATTTATAATCATCCCATGTATAATAAATATCATTCACAAATGTTAGGAAAAGGAACAGAGGCCCTTGAATCTGCTGCAGACCCAATGAATAGCCTTTGGCAGGTGAAAATCAATATAAAGGTATGGCCTCACCCACTAATGGGATGCAAAAACAATTTAAAGCACTTTTTTTCTATTCTGATAAAGAATATCATTTAGGATCTGATGGCGAATTCCCCTTCTGTAGATATCTGAAGTATCTTTCTGTCACAGCTGAGTACCAGACTAGTGTTTATTGTCAGGAAAACAAAAACACAAAGATACTGTTCCTGGTCTAGTACTTGTTTTTTTCATTCTAATTCAGTCAGTCCTCTCAACTGAGAAATCCCTCATTCATATAGAACGCTGCATCAAATCCACAATGAAGGTGTGGGAGAGGCAACATGTTACCTCCCACCTCCTAGAGCCTCCAGCAGGAACTGAGAATTAAATTGACATAAGACAGATTAACAGGAGAAAAGCATACTGATTTTATTTCTGTGGGACTCCAGGCTGGAGTGCAGTGGCTCAATCTTGGGATGGAAGCCCGCATAGAAAAATAAAGACCCAAAGAAGTGGCAAAACCCAAGTGCTTATGTACTGAGTTGAACAAAGAATAGTTAATGGTGAAAACGTGGCAAGACAAAAGGGCTCGGGCTTGGGTAGTTAATCGTGGAGAGAACTAGGAGGATAAGAATTAATTTAATAAGATTTGTCTGTACAGTTGGCTCTCTGTATCTGCAGATTCAGCCAATCATGGATCAAAAATATTTAAATAGGCCAGGCGCAGTGGCTCACGCCTGTAATCTTAGAACTTTGGGAGGCTAAGGCTGGAGGATTACTTGAACCCAGGAGTCCAGGAGTTTGGGACCAGCCTGGGCAACATAGTGAGACACCATTTCAATAACAAAAAGTTTTTTAATTAGCTGAGTGTGGTGGCCTGTGTCTGTAGTCCCAGCTACTCAGGAGGGTGAGGTGGAAAGACTGCCTGAGTCCAGAAGGTTGAGGCTGCAGTGAGTTGTGATCATGCCACTGCACTCCAGCCCGGGAAACAGGGCAAGACTCCGTCTCAAAAAAAAAAAAAAAAAAATCTTTAAATAAAAAAACTAGTAAGAAATAACAATACAAAAATAAAAATAATATAATTAAAAAGCAATTCAATAATATAATACAATAATAGTACAACAACTATTTACATAATATTTACACTGCATTAAGTATTATAAGTAATCTGGAGATGATTTAAAGTATGTAGGAGGATGTACATAGGTTATATGCAAAAACTATTTACTTTGCAAATACTACCATATGCAAATACTACTATACGTTTTATGATTTTGGTATTCGCAGGGGGTCCTGGAACTGATCTCCTGCCCATACCAAGGGACAATTGTACAGATTACCCTCAGCCTCAACTCCTCTTCCCTGGTGATAGAACTGTTTCCTTCCTCCTGGTCTTGAAAGGACGTGTTTCATATGGAGGTTTCATCCCCTGCTTTCAGGAAGAAAAGGGAGATCAGAGAGCCCTTCTTGCACCTGCTGTTTTCCAAGCACCTTAAGCGCAAAATAATCCTTCTGCCAAACTGGCTTATTTGGGGCAGCACATTCTGCCACCCTTCAAAGGTAAACGTGAGACAACTGAGACCTTCACTTGACTCAGTAACTGGCTAGTCCTTATGATAATGGGCAGACTTGCTGCCTCCAGTCTCCAGAGAGTTCCTTCTCAGACACAAGTACTGTGAGACAGTTTCTGGTTCTCAGAGGGAATCTCACTTTACACACAGAAACAGATCAGTAAATAGTACTTTCAGGCTGGGCACAGTGGCTAACCCCTGTATTCCCAACACTTTGGCTACGGCAGAAGGATAGCTTGAGCCCAGGAGTTGGTGACCAGCCTGGGCAACATGGCGAAACCCTGTCTCTACAAAAAAAAATACAAAAATTATCTGGGCATGGTGGTTCATGCCTGTAGTCCCAGCTACTCAGGAGGCTGAAGTGGGAGAACTGCTTGAGCCCAGGAGGTTGAGGCTGCAGTGAGCCAAGATTGAGCTATTGCACTCCAGCCTGGATGACAGAATGAGACCCTGTCTCAAGAAAAAAAGAGAAAAAGTGTTTTCAGAACTACCAGTTCTTTAAACATGGAGCAAATGTTACAAAAAATGGGGGGAGGCGGGGGAGCGATTTTTACCTCAGTAGTCCTATGATCTACACCCTCCTACAAGGGATATGATAATGAAAATGAAAACACACGTTATTTCTCTCTCTCCTTGAGGATCTCATGAACAAACAGTAAATGTTCTTATTAGCTGTGAGGTACCCTTTCTGCCTGGAAATCGCCCCAGCACATGTGGGCATTTACTCAATGTTGATGACGTATGGGTAACAGTCAATGCTTCAGCACCATCAAGAGAGGATAAACCCTCCTCTTATTGGTCAGGGTATCTGCTCTTCACATTTCAACAAATTATAATATAATATCCTGCAGAAGCACCCACACACTCAACTCCTTTTTTGGTTTCTAATATAATTATCTGGAAATTCTTCCTAATTCCCATGCAATGCACTTACCCCAGTGGGAATAGTTTATATTTAAATATAAACCATTTTTACATAAATGATATTAAATATAAACTATATTTAAATATAAACCAGTGTTTATTAGATTAAATGTCCAATCTCTTGGGGTTAAGTAATTCTAGTTCATTTGGCTTTTCCTTGCCCTCTGACACGGAAAGTCAGCTTTGTGAGTCATCTGTACACTCTCTCTGGTTGTGCATGTTCCTATTCTCTGAAATCCAGAGCAAGTTTTAATCCCCTAAGGAAGCAAAGATTCACATAATTCCAGCTTCAATATGTATAAGAAAAATATTACCTGGTCTAAAAAGGGATCAATCCTTCTTTAAAAACAGGGAATTGAGTAAGCAAAGGAATGTATCAGTGCAATTTACCTAAGAATGGAGAGGTAAATGATAGAATCAGAGCCTGAGCCCAAATCAGGATAGTGCCAAAAATATACCATAGGTGCATGGCATACGCCCAACCAAATATCTGGTGCAAATCCAAGGACACTGACTCAAAACTTTTCCATTCCAAAAATTCCTATACCAGCTAATTTAATCCAGAGGCATGGGAAAAATTAGCTGGTACAGGAATGTTTTATGTTTCTTTAAAATTAAGGAACAGGTGACCCTCCTGAGAAGCTGGGTCTACAGGCACACACCACCATGCCCAGCTAAATTTTGTATTTTTGTAGAGACGGGGTTTCGCTATGTTGGCCAGACTGGTCTCAAACTCCCCTGTTATATCAATATAATAAAAGAATACACATATCCATCATATACTACATCATTATGTAAACTAATTTACATTTAATCTGTTTGAAATACAGTGTTTAAATATTTTAGCTTAATGTATGGTTAGTGTCTTGCTAAAACTTAGTATGTACTCATATTAGCTACTTAATTTTTACAAATGTTTTCCAGGATGGTCGCAATGGCTCACAACTGTATTCCCAGCACTTTGGGAGGCTGAGGTGGGTAGATCACAAGGTCAGGAGATCGAGACCATCCTGGCCAATATGGTGAAACCCCATCTCTACTAAAAATACAAAAAATTAGCCAGGTGTGGTGGCACGCATCTGTAGTCTCACCTACTCAGAGGCTGAGAATTGCTTGAACCCAGGAGGTGGAGGTTGCAGTGAGTCAGGATCTCACCACTGCACTCCAGCTTGGGCAGCAGAGAGAGACTCAGTCTCACAAAAAAAAAGTTTTCTCAAAAAATGAAAGGCAATTACCTGAAAGGAACTCCACAGCTTGATCATGTTCTGCTCATAATACAAGGCTGTAGCTATCTCTAAGGGTGGGTTGTTTTATTAAATCCTGACATGAACTGACATAAAATTCATAAAACAATCTAAGAACAAATCATATAACATTATCAAACATCCAGGGGGTATGGAATATCTAGAAATAAACTAATCAATCTGTCACTTGGATTAAAAAAAAAACAAAGGATGAAGAAAAAGAAGTTACCTCTCCTCATATGCCTGTGAAAGAATATTTAATTTCCCTACTCATCCATTCCCTCCCCATAACTAGGATGAGGCGAAAGGGACGTGTTCTTTCTCCTATGTTCCCTACCTGCTGAATGGTGCAGTATCATCAGTGAACAAACCAAAGACCCATAGAGATTTAAACAAAAGTATTCCCTCAAGAGGGAAAAATGAGATCTTTTTAAATGCTGGAAAGGGGGGAATATGTAATAATTATCCTAATGGAAGGATTGAAAACTATCAGTCTGTATTGGATAAAGTGCGCCAACAGATCTGCAAACAGTTGGTTAAAAAACAGGGCTTGGCTGGGTGCGGTGGCTCACGCCTGTAATCCCAGCACTTTGGGAAGCCCAGGGGCGGATCACAAGGTCAGGAGATCGAGACCATCCTGGCCAATATGGTGAAACCCCATCTCTACTGAAAAAAAAAACAAAAATTAACGGGGTATGGTGGCATGTGGCTATAGTCCCAGCTACTTGGGAGGCTGAGGCAGGAGAATTATTCCAACTCTGGAGGCAGAGGTTGCAGAGAGCCAAGATTGCGCCACTGCACTCCAGCCTGGGCAGCAAAGCAATACTCCATTTCAAAAAGCAAAGCAAAACAGAACAAAACAATAAAACCAAGATTCATAATGTCATCAGAAATAAGTCTTCCCTTAGGATTGGTGCATGGGAACCACTGAAATTGCATGGTCCTTATCAGCTTGGGCCGATCAGAATCAGTAGCGCTGAAACTCGACATTCAGACTTTGACATCTCCTAGGCAGGTGCTGCTCTAAGTGAAAAACTTTCTTTTACAACTTCTACTCATTCACTCTAGCAGGAAACCTGGGGGCTGTCACAGATGTCTCCATCCCATGCACACTACCTTTCATCAGCCCTTATCATCTCTTGCAATCAGATTTCTGGAATCATCTCCTAACTCGTTGATACTCGAAGTGTGGCAGAAAAACCTGCAGTCTCAGCATCATTAGAAATGTAGTCACAGTTCACCTCACACCTTAGCAGAGTCAACGTTTAACACTCCCTTCAAGTGAGTCATGAGCACAGAAAATTTTGAGAAGCACTGTCCCTTCTGACTGCCTCCTTAACTCATCCTCCAACTCTTTCAGATCTTTCTAAAATATCGGTATGATGAAATACACTCTGTACAGCTTTGTTAGTGTAATATCCGACACCCAACTCCCTGCTGTCTAAATCTGGTGTTTCTCACTCTGGCTAAACCTTAGAATCATCTGGGCTGCTCTCAAGACTGCCAATATCTTCGTCCCCATCCCTGACATTATGATTTAACTGGCAATAGGGGGTTAGCATAAAGTTGTTTACCCTTAGCAATCTTTTTTCTTTTTCTTTTTTTTTTTGAGACAGGGTCTCACCCTGTTGCCCAGGCTTGAGTGCAATGATGCAATCTCAGCTCACTGCAACCTCCACCTCCCAGTTTCAAACAATTCTCCTGCCTCAGCTTCCCGAGTACCTGGGATTACGGGTGCCTGCCACCATGCCCAGCTAACGTATATATTTTTAGTACAGACAGGGTTTCACCATGTTGGCCAGGCTGGTCTCCAACTCCTGACCTCATGATCTGCCCGCCTCAGCCTCCCAAAATGCTGGGTACAGGTGTGAGCCACCGCACCCAGCCTCCAAGTGATCTTAATGAGTCACCAAGTGCTGAGAGTCATTGACCCAAGAATGAGGTTGAGGTTTCTTATTAGGGCAGGTAAGTTCCTTTAGGACTGAGCCCCTCCCTGGCCTCCTCACTCTCATCACATTAGTATTCCTTGGACCATGAGCTCAGCTTTAATAAACACACATAAAAACACTTTCCCCCAGTACCTTCAGGCTCCTGCTCATGGATAAATATCCCCCATCTTCTCCTGTCCACCTGAACTTCCACTAACCAACACCTACTTTTTTTTAAGGTTAAACTTGCTCCCCCCTCCCAGGTAACCTTGCCTCCTCTCTCCCTCTTCTCCCACTCTGCTGGAAGTATTTACACATCTGCATCTCTTCCCACAGATCTATATGCTTCCCAGGGCCAGATCCCAGATCATCTAATCCTAGCAGATATACTACATAAGGTCAGAGGTGTGTGTGTGTGTGTGTGTGTGTGTGTGTGTGTGTGTGTGTGTGTGTGTGTGTGTGTGTTTTGCCGCTCAAGACGGGCTACAGAATTTGCTGGGCCAGTGCTAAATGAAAATGCAGAACCCCTTGTTTAAAAACATTGAAAATTTCAAGAAGGCATCAACAGAGCATTAAATCAAGCTCAGAGCCCTTCTCCCTGTACATAGCTGTGCTTAAAAGGTCTGTTGAAGGAATTTTTTTTTTTTTTGCAGGTTTTGCACCTGGTATAATAATTTATGGGAAGCATGTGTACTCCTGCACTCTAAGAAAGACACACATGTTGTGGCTGCAGTGGTAGAAAGAAAGAAAGGAGGATGGGAGAGGCATTGCACAATTTATGATGAAGCAAATGCCTCATTTAACAGCATCCAGACACTGCCAACAAACATGCAGGATTCTTCTTTACGGTCCTATTGATGATTGCACGTAGCAACAGATAATCTCCTCCCAGTCTGGGAGGCAGAACATGAAGTGGGTCTCTCTACCCAATCAAATATTTTCTGCTTTTAATTGGATAGCAACATAGCCAAGAGAGCTTTGCCAAAGGCACTTGATCCTGGGGAGAAAAACGCATATTTTTAAAATTTTTCAAATAGCTTTATTGTTTTTTTCCATTTGCTAAAATGTAACATGCTTGCTTTTCTAATTATTCTTCTATTCTTAACAGGTAGAGAGGTTCCTTCTAATCGCACCTTTTACACAAAATGTCTTACAATTTTGGTTTATTTCATGCTTTTTAAAGCAAATGCGCAGCAGCATGACCTTTTATTCCTCCACACATCTCTTAAAAATTGGGACATGGCTGGGCCTGGTGGCTCACGCCTGTAATCTCAGTGCTCAGGCAGGCAGATCACTTGAGCTTAGGAGTTTGAGACCAGCCTGGGCAACCTGGTGAAATCCCGTCTGTACAAAAATACAAAAATTAGCCAGGCACTGTGGTGCTCACCTGTAATCCCATCTTCTTGGAAGGCTTAGGAGGAGGGATCATTTGAACCTAGGAAGTCGAGGCTGCAGTGAGCAGAAATCATGCCACTGCCCTCCAGCCTGGGTGACACAGAGTGAGACTCTGTCTCAAAAAAAAGAGGAGGGGAACATTACTTACATACCATAAAGCTGCAAAAAGCCCAGAACCATTCATGTTATTATGTTAACAAAACTATAACTGTATTGCCATTACCACACCTAATAAAATTATCCTTAATCCCTTTGTATGTATCACCTGATTCTCTCTTGAAAAAGTTCACCAGATTCCATCTTTATTAAGATGGAATATCACTCCCACAATCTTCGTGTCCTGCTATGTCCACTTAGAATGGATTATCTGGAAAGCTACTGCCTGGGAACACCCATCTTCAAGGGAAGAATGAGTCATGTCGAAAGCACATTGTCATGTCCATTCCTGCCTTATCCACCACTCTGGGTTAAAAAAAAGTCTTAATATTCTGATATCTGGGAGGTTAGGGCACGTACCTAGTTTTTTCTCCCTCTCTTTTTTTTGTGTGTGTGTGTGTGTGTGTGATATGGAGTTTTATTCTTGTTGCCTAGGCTGGAGTGCAGTGGTGTGATCTTGGCTCTCTGAAACCTCTGCCTCCTGGGATCAAGCAATTCTCTGCCTTAGCCTCCTGAGTAGCTGGGATAACAGGCAGCCACACCCAGCTAATTTTTGTATTTTTGGTGGAGACAGGGTTTCACCATGTTAGCCAGGCTGGTCCTGAACTCCTGACTTTGTGATCTGCCCGCCTCAGCCTCCCAAAGTCCTGGGATTACAGGCGTGAGCCACTGTGCTGGGCCTGGTTTTTCTCTTAAAGAGGAAAATCAGTATTTCAGCTAATTTCTTTATCCTCCAATTTTAAATGGACTTTAATTATTGATTTCCTTTTATGTCTCGCCATGCCCACATTTCTCCTTTCCTTCTTGCCCATCCTCCTCCTCACCTACTGAAGACTGATAATGTGGTGCTAGAAATACCAAGTTTTGTTCACAAACCCTTCTTCAGAAAACTTAGATTTGATTTTCAGTACAAGAGTTTTCTTAATCATTCTGTTCTCAATCTTAAACACATTCTGTTAATTATTCCATCAGTAGCGATGCATCCCACTAGCCTCTTCCCCTCAGGGCAAATCCACTGAGCAGACGGGTGGGCTTTCCTCTGAGACTCATTAAAGGAGAACAGCATTTAACATCTAAATGGATTTTTAAATATAAAATAACACTAACACTAAATTAATTCCACACAGGGATGCTCTGTGCATAGTTGGAAAAAGATTATTGCCAACAAAATTCCCGAAACATTGGGACTCATCGGAGGCCAATCCCAGACCTGATTTTCTATAGAAGCAAACACATTGTGTTTAAAATTCTACACTGAAATTTAAAAATGGCTAACATTTGTTTCCTGTGCTGTTCTCAAGATAGTGAATAAGTCTCATGAGATCTGATGATTTTATAATGGGGAGTTCCCCACCCCACACATGCTCTCTTGCCTGCTGCCGTGTAAGACATGCTTTGCCACTCCTTCGCCTTCTGCCATGATTGTGAGGTCTCCCCCAGCTATGTGGAACTGAGTCCATTAAACCTCTTTTTCTTTATAAATTACCCAGTCTCAGGTATGTCTTTATAAGCAGCATGAGAACAGACTAATACACCTGGCCTCAGGCAATCCTCCCACCTCAGCCTCCAGGAGAGATTAGTTTTTCTGGGAAAGATTGTTTCTAGAAATGAAAATTCAGAATATCAGTTCAGATGAAAATTTTATTACTGCTTCAGTATGTTCAGAGGGGACAACAGTAATAGAATGAGATACACAAATCCCTGTCTGTGGTTCAATACTGATTCAAGGAACACTAATGAAGACATTTTTGCTTTCATAGCCTGTGGATTTTTTTTAAAACCACTAAAGATATTCTATAAGCCAGACTTGTGTCCCAGAGAGAAAATAACTGCTTACCTGAGAGGTCAGACAGCCAGAAAGAAAAGGATGAGATTAAATCATTGGCACACAGGCCAGTGAAATAGTTATTGAAGATGATCATTGGCCACCTGAAGAAAAGCAATAATAAGGGAGGGTGGGGCAGGAAGGGTATGGGCATTTGATGGGTAGACAGAAGTTGAAAGAGTGCTAAATTCTCATCACACATAGTGGAGGATCAATTGATAAATGCCCACAACTGAAAAAGCCAGAAATATAATACTGTGACATAGAGATATCATAAGATGTGGCTAAAAGAATTGAAGAGGATTCCCCCCAGAAATCACTTTCTCCTAGAAAGAGAATAGATGACATTTGTGAGTCCACTGTTAGACAAAGAAAGGCTTGTAGAACTACCTGACTTTTAAAAAAGCTAATCAGGTTTACTTAATTTGCATATAATATAATTTGCATATATATAATTTACATAAAATAAACAATCTTTTTAAGTGTACAGTTTACTGAGTTTTGATAACATATGCAGTCATGTAGCCACAATCACAATCAAAATATTAAAATTTCCATCACCCCAAAATGATTCCTAGTCCCCCTTTGCAGTTAATCCCTTCCCCCAGTTCCCAGTTCCTGCACTCACTGATGTGTTTCCTCCCTATACCTTTTTTAGAATGTCATGTAAATGGAATCATACTATATAGATACACACACACACACACACACACACACACACACACACACACATATACATATATATACACATATATAGATGTGTATATATATATATATACACACACATATATATATATATATAAGTGGGATCAGTCTTGATAGCTCATGCCTGTAATCCCAGCACTTTGGGAGGCCAAGGTGGGCAGATTGCTTGAGCCCAGAAGTTCAAGATGAGCCTGGGCAACATAGTGAGACTCTCTCTACAAAAAATACAAAAATTAACCAAGCATGGTGGCACATGCCTGCAATCCCAGCTACTTAAGAGGCTGAGGTGGAAGGATAATTTGAGCTTGGGAGGTCAAGGCTGCAGTGAGCTATTTCATGCCACAGCACTCCAGTCTGGGCAACACAACAGGACCCTATCTCAAAAAAAAAAAAGAAAGAAAAGAAAGAAAGAAAAGAAAAGAAAAGTGGAAGAGACAAAGATTAAATCAGAAAAAGACATACAGAAGACTTCAAATGTCTTAATATTCTAATTTCAAAGATAAATAGTACATATAGCATTATTTCATTGATTTGTCACTATTTTATTATCATTATTATTTAAAATTTATATTTAAAAAGTGGTAGGCAAGGCAACACTAGGCAAATATAAAGCAAAAAGAAATTGGAGTAGGCTGGGCACGGTGGCTCACACCCCCAGCACTTTGGGAGGCCAAGGCGGGCAGATCACGAGGTCAGGAGATAGAGACCATCCTGGCCAACAAGGTGAAACCCCATCTCTACTAAAAAATACAAAAATTAGCTGGGCATGGTGGCGTGTGCCTGTAGTCCCAGCTACTTGGGAGGCTGAGGCAGGAGAATTGCTTGAACCTGGGAGGCGGAGGTTGCAGTAAGCCAAGATCACGCCACTGCACTCCAGCCTGGCGCCTGGCAACAGAGAGAGACTCTGTCTCAAAAAAAAAAAAGAAATTGGAGTAGAGAGATAAATTTCAGACAAGATGAAATTTAAATTTATAACCACTGAATAAAATAGAGGAACATAAAATTCAAATGTCAGAAATGTTTTGCTGTCTTTCTTCCCATTTATACTAAGTGAGCACTATCTGACAAAAAGGAAAGAGAAAGAAGGAATTAAGTATGGACTCTATTTCCTTGGAGCAGTATTTTAAATCTTGGTTGATTATCTTGCCAGAATAGATTGATGACTTAGAAGTTTCACGGATTTAACTTTGTATTAAAATATAATATCAATAGAGAAAAATGTACCTATCAGAAGTATCAATGAAGTTGGGCGTGGTGGCTCACTCCTGCAATACCAGCACTTTGGGAGGCTTCAGTGGGCGGATCACTTGATGTCAGGAGTTCTAGATCAGCCTGGCCAACATGGTGAAACCCTGTCTCTACTTAAAATATAAACATTAGCTGGGTGTGGTGGCATGCACCTGTAATCCCAGCTACTCAGGAGGCTGAGGCAGGAGAATTGCTTGAACCAGGGAAACAGGTTGCAGTGAGCCATAATCACACCACTGCACTCCAGCCTCAGTGACAGAGCAAGACTCCTTCCCCCTCCCTTCCACCTCAAAAAAGAAGCATACAGCTCAAATATTTTTTAACATTTAAATTTTTAAAAAATATATTTATTTATTTTTGAGATAGAACCTCACTCTGTCACCCAGGCTGGAGTGCAGTGGCATGCTCATGGCTCATGGCAGCCTCCAGTTCCTGGGCTCAAGCATTCTCCCTCCTTAGCTGGGACTACAGGTGTGAGCCACCACGTCTGGCTAATTTTATTTTATTTCATTTTTGTAGAGATGGCGTCTTGATATGTTGCCCAGGTGGGTCTCAAACCTCTACCCTCAAGCAATCCTCTTACCTCAGCTTCCCAAAGTTCTTGAATTACAGGCATGAGCCACTATGCCCAGCCCTAATTAATTTTTCAAAAATGAAACATTTGTGCAATTGGTCCCAGATCAAAAAACAGAACATTACTAGTGCATCAGAAGTGCCCTGTGTGACCCGTCCAGTGACCACCTGGCACACAAGGAAACCACTATCCTGACTTCTCACATTACAGATGAGTGTTGTCTGCTTAGCAGGTCTATGTTTAACCACATTCGGATGTAATGCATGTAATTTTGCATGGCACTGGAAGAGAGACTGGTCACATCCCTCACTATCACATCTCTACTCCAAGACACCAGGAATAAATTGAAGTGATTGTTTAATGCAAAATGTGCATCTAGTCACCCTACACATATGTCAAAAAGCCAACAACTTAATACAAACGGTGGGGGTGCCTTCACCCTCAGCCCAACTTAGAAATGTTTAAAATATCAAGGGCTTGCTATGTGATAGGTACTGTGCTAAGTGCTTTACATATATAATCTTATTTTACCATCATAGACATTCCCTTAAAGGTGAGTTCTGTTATTTTTCTTACACTCCAAATTCAGAAACTGAGTCTCACAGATACTGAACAACTTCACTAAGGTCACACAGGTAGTAAGTGAGTCTTTCTTACTCCAAAGGTCATGCTCTTGGTTACTGTACTATTAGACCTTCTAGAGATAGCTGATCTCTCAGTGTGTAGATAAGAAAATCAGAAATAGCTTCAATGTCCCCCGAGTTTATCAGTCAAGCTGTCTGATAAGCTGCACTCCTGACTATGAGAGAGGACATATTCATTATTTTAGAGGTGATATACACAGAGGAAGAAGCCAAGATAATAGCCCCAACTGACTCTTGTCTACAGGGCTATACACCATCCAATACCATTTCTAATCATCTTACCCCACAATCCACCCCCACCCCACATATCCCTCAGATACCTGGAAGAGGGGGAATTCCCTTCACACTGTCAGACACAATAAATGATTAATATCTGGAGGAACTGAGTTACGCTTAAATTTGATTTTCATCTCTATCTTTCAACCCAAAGCGGGTACCTCCTTGTGGTTCATAGAACTAAGATATGAATTGGGCATTCCAGTCTGTTTACTGTCTTTTATAAAAGAGATTGGATTAGACTTTCATGTAGTGGCAAATAGTTTCTAACACTTTAATTCTACAATGACAAGATGACTGAAAATCATTTCCTTGTACATTCAATGAGTATCTTTATTTTCTACTCTTGTAAGCATTCAGCACTTTACAGAGTTAGGAAATGAACTTATGGATTCCATTTGGTTTATTTCCCAGAAACTTACAACCTCTGCCCAAAAGGATAGATGGGAACCTTATTTGGTCAAATTCCAGCTAATCTACGCCACTGGCCCATACTCAATGATGAAAATGAGTAAGAAACTTTCTCCACTGTCCACAGATCCCACCTAGTAATCATCCCCGTGGAGCTTGAAACTCTACTCTCTGGTCTTCCGTCACTGCAGTTCAGCTCTTCCAGTCAGATGAGTCTGTGGTGTTTTGGCAAAGAGAGGAATTGGATCAATATTATTCACCATTTAAGAATAGGATAGATCCAAGCATACCAGGGTGATGAGCCTTTCTGAGGCATCCATCCTTGATCAGAGAGTAGCTTCCTAACCAACCTATGTGTGGTTGAGAAACTCCCATGACTGAGGGGCTGCAAATATTGGATCTGGAAAGAAAACCATCCTGACATGTGTAAAAGATCAAGATCGGACATGGTATTCCTTCTGACAAGGTCCCAGAGCCTTTCTATCATTGCCCAAGATAAATTCCTGATGAGAAGCCTAATATAGGAGCAAACACAATGACTTGAGGCCATGCTAAGCCTAACAATCACCAGTCACCACCAACTGCCTCTCATGATAAAAATCATTTTTATATGAATTATTTCATTTGACCTCTGTGTCCTGTGGATGTCAGTAGTGCCCTCTGCCAAATATTTCCGAATCTACCCTTTTCCAGGCATGTGATAGAATTACACTTTCTGTCTCCCTTGTAGTTAGGTGGGGCCATGGGGATAGCTCTGGTCAATGAGCTGTTAGCAAAGAGAAGTGGGTGACTTCCACTTTAAACGGTTTCATTACAGCACAAGTAGCAACATTCGAGATAGGAACAGCTCCAT
Organism: Ateles fusciceps; assembly: GCA_036589455.1. Lineage (NCBI taxonomy): Eukaryota > Metazoa > Chordata > Mammalia > Primates > Atelidae > Ateles > Ateles fusciceps. The sequence goes on along the minus strand of JAZHEH010002554.1, from coordinate 11,750,541 downwards.
CAGCCTGGGCCTCTGAGTAACTGTGAGGAGTGAATTGAAGCCCACCCCCTCAACCCCAGGGCCACAACCTGTGATGAACATCAAGTAAGAATACAAGAAACAGAACTGTGTTTTGAACTGCTGAACTTTGGGGTTGTTTATTCCACATTATGATCCCAATTTACACCACTACTAGGTGGAAGAGACAATTGTTATAATCATTTTACAGTTTGATTCATTCTTTTACACAGCAAGCATTTACTGTGCCCCTATTTGTACCAGGAATTGTACCAGCTCCTCAGTACTGCACAAAACAGATCTAGTCCTTTACCCTAGATCTGCGGCTTCAGATATAAAAATGTAGAGAAAAAAACCAGCATTTAAGTACCTTGGCTTGTCACTTAGCCTTTCTGAGATCAGTTCTGTCATCTGTGAAATACACATAGTACCTACCTTACAAGATTTTTGTAAAGATTACCAAAATGGCATATGACAAGGGAAAAACAAACAGCCATAAATATTTTCTTTCACATTTCATAACAAATTATTTTTGGCAAAGAATAAAAGATAGCAGAAAATGAGAATTTAAATTCTCTGAGCATCTGTTACCACTTTCACATTAATCTTTACTCAGGGGGTGTCTCGGCATTTGTTTTTTGTTTTTTTTAATTTAGTACTTAGCACAGTTTATCTTCCAGCCTTTTTCTAACAATAAACTCCAAGGTCTATAAACAATAGCTTCAGTTTTCCTTGGCGACAAAGTGTCTCAGAGAGGCCCCTATGTTTCCATAGGCTGAGCTTTACTAAGGCCAAGAAACATCTTCCCCCAGATTCTCAGGAGTCCCTGAGCAGAGAAGGAACTCTGATTTGTTATGGTCTTTTCTGCATTAAAATCAGCTCAAAGGTGAGGAATGTGGAGAAGACAGAGAGAATAGGTTTCCAGAGAATAGGATGGACACAGGAACTTGAGGTAGCAGGATGTTTGCCTGTGACCTACATGATCATTTTCACCGGCATCAATGTGTCTCTGTGAGTGGGCAAACATGACTCAGGCCACGCTTGTGTGCCTAAGGATTTGCGTGATTTAGAAGCTCTCACCAACTTCCTCAGTGTCAAACAGAAAGTGAGAAGAGAAGAGGCCTGCACATGGAGTTTGTTTTCTTGAGATAATCATCATCACCATCTCAAAATAGTCCCTCAACCCTCTAGGCAATAGTGATGACATTTGGACCGTCTAGAAAACATGCAAAATAGCTGTGAATCTACGTAATCTTTAGGAAGTGAGCACTAATGGAGAAACAAATGTCTAACACCTACACCTTGGGAAGTTAATGAAAGCCAGTAAGCTATTGACTAACAAACTTAAGAAATGAATGGATCTTCAGATGGGAAGATGATGCCTTCAGTTTGGGGATGCAATAAGTTGAAGGTGCCCATGGAGCTGTTGAGTAGGCAGTTAGAACTATGAGTCTAAGTTAAGATGAAATATTTGGGCAGAAGATAATTATTTAGTAGTCATCTTTATATGAATATAATTGAATACTTGCAAATAATGGAAACTAATCTAGATTCTAGACCAGTGGTGTCCAATTAGTTGGCTTCCCTGGGCCACATTGGAAGAATCGTCTTGGGCCACACATGAAATACACTAAGGCTATATACCCAGTAATGGGATTGCTGGATCAAATGGAATTTCTATTTCTAGGTCCTTGAGGAATCGCCAAAGGACTATAAATCGTTCTACTATAAGGACACATGCACACGAATGTTCATTGCAGCACAGTTTACAATAGCAAAGACCTGGAACCAACCCAAATGCCCATCCATGATAGACTGGACAGGGAAAATGTGGCACATATACACCATGGAATATTATGCAGCCATCAAAAACGATGAGTTCGTGTCCTTTGTAGGGACATGGATGAACCTGGAAACCATCATTCTCAGCAAACTGACACAAGAACAGAAAATCAAACACCGCATATTCTCACTCATAGGCGGGTGTTGAACAATGCGAACACATGAACACAGGGAGAGGAGCATCACACACTGGGTCTGTCGGGGGGGGAAAAAGGGGAGGGACAGCAGGGGGGTGGGGGAGTTGGGGAGGGATAGCATGGGGAGAAATGCCAGATATAGGTGATGGGGGAGGAAGGCAGCAAATCACACTGCCATGTGTGTAACTATGCAACAATCTTGCATGTTCTTCACATGTACCCCCAAACCTAAAATGCAATAAAAAATATATATATATATATAAAATAAAAAATAAAAATAAAAAAAATAAAAATAAAAAAATACACTAAGGCTAACGATAGCTCATGAGCTATAAAAAAGAAATTGCAAAATAATCTCATGATGCTTTAAGAAAGCTTATGAATTTGTGTTGGGTCACATTCAAAGACATCCTTGGCCACATGTGGCCCACAGTTCACAGGCTGGACAAGCTTGTTCTAGACAATGAAGGCAGAAGAAGTCAAGAATAGTGTGAAAACCATTGAGATAACCGGGCACAGTGGCTCACGTCTGTAATCCCAGCACTTTGGGAGGCTGGGGCAGGTGGACCACTTGAGCCCAGAAGTTTGAGACCAGCCTGGGTAATGTGGTAAAACTCTGTCTCTACAAAAAATACAAAAAATTAGCTGGGTGTGGTGGTGCAAGCCTGTAGTCCCAGCTACACAGGAGGCTGAGGTGGGAGAATCACCTGAGCCTAGGAGGTCAAGGCTGCAATGAGCTATGATCATGTCCCTGTATTCCAGCCTGAGCAACAAAGTGATACCCTGTCCAAAAAAAAAAAAAAAAAAAAAAAAAAAAGGAAAGGAAAAGAAAGAGAGAGAGAGAAAGAAAGAAAGCCATTGAGATTACTTAGAACCTCAAGCCTCCTGCTTGGTGCTGCTAGAAGAAAAACTAAGAAAACTAATAGAGAACACTGGGGCTTGTCCCTGTCTTCTGTTCTAGCCATTAAAGGCATAAATATGCCAGTTCTACCTAGACAATATAAACATAGAAATTAAGAGCATTAGGTTTTAGAATGAGATAGACTGGGATTTGAACCTCAGTTCCAAAATTTACTAGATGTATGCCCTTGGGCAAGTGATTTAATCTCTGAGTTTCAAGGTCAACATTTATAAAACATATAAATAATATCCACAATGAATAGCTACCTGTGAGAATTAAATTAGATAATGCATCTATACACCGTACAGTGCCTTCTATGTAAGTGTTCAGAAGGTGCTATAGAAAAACATTGTGATTATGGCTATAAGACAATGACAGCTAGGTGTCCAACAAATATCCAGGCTCCACTTCCATAACATAGAGTTGTTGCCACAAAGTGGAAGCTCAGCTAGGGACTACAATTCCCAGGATCCCTTGCAGTTAGGTGACTATATGGCTGATTCCTAGCCATGGAATGTGAGCAGAAGTGATTTGCACTGCTTCCAGGACTGGCTCTTAGAAGCCTGTCATGCAACACTCCTCCGTTTTCTTTTTCTCCTTTCAGCTAGATGGAGTAGAGGTAACCTCTGGGCAAGCTTGAAAGTCATGAGATGGAAACAGCAGGGCCAGCAAAGCCCGGGTCCTAGAATTATTATGTGGAAGAGGGTCACCCTGCTGAACTGTTCAATCGCCCATTTGTTATGTGAGCAAGAAATAAATTTTGAATGCATTAGATTGAATGCATTATGATGAATGTATTCATTTTATACTTGGAGGTCTATTTGTTACATCAGTTAGCTTACCCTAACGGATTTTATTTTTCAGTGGCATGGCTCTTGAGAGTCAAGTATCTAAGAGGCACTGGTAGATAATAGTTCCTTGTAGGGCTTTTGTGTCCCACTTGTATTCTCTGTAGTATATCAAATACTCAGATTTACACTCTTTCTAAAAATCTTTTGGAGGATCGTGGTGCATGCCTGTAGTCCCAACTATTTAGGAGGCTGAGGAGGAAGGATTGCTTGAGCCCAGGAGTCCAAGGCTGACTTGACCAACAAAGCAAGAGTCTTTCTGTTAAAAACAACAAAAACAAAAGCTTTTTGAAAGGAGAGAAAAGGTCACTAGCATTAGAAATAGATAGCACAGGCAGTCTATATGACAGGACCCATGTAGGATTCACAGCTATAATGTGCCATAAGAAAGCAATGTCAACTCTAAAAAGGCTATGGGAGATTGGAATCTGGACAGATGTGGTCAGTAAGGAATTCTGGTGGCAATGTGCCAGAAGGATTTCTGAAAACACAGATGTCCAATATTTATTTTTAAGTTACTTGTGTTGCCATTATAGAAAGGCATCTTCTCAAAAACTCAACAAGTTTGATATGTACATACAAACACACACATGTCACACATTAAAAAGAGAGCAATGTTGAACTATACATCCAACAGAGGTCTAATATTCAGAATCCATAAGGAACTTGAATAATTCAGCAAGCAAAAAGCAAATAACCCCATTTAAAGGTGAGCAAAAGACACGAGCAGACACTTCTCAAAGGAAGACATACAAGCAGCTAACAAACATGAAAAAGTGACTGACATTACTAATCATCAGAGAAATGCAAATCAAAACCACAATGAGATACTATCTCATATCACTCAGAATGGCAGTTATTAAAAAGTTAAGAAACAACAGATGCTGGCGACGCTATGGATAAAGGAATGTTTATACACTGCTGATGGTGAATGTAAATTAGTTCAGCCTCTGTGAAAAGCAGTTTGAAGATTTCTGAAAGAACTTAAAACAGAACTACCATTCAACCCAGCAAATTGTGTATATACCCAAATTAATAGAAATTGTTCTACCAAAAAGACACATACATTCGTATGCTCATCACAGCACTATTCACAATAGCGAGACATGGAGCCAACCTAGGTGCCCCTCAGTGGTGAACTGGATAAAGAAAATGTCATACATATACATCATGGAATACTACACACCCATAAAAAAGAACAAAATAATGTCCTTTCCAGTAACGTGGATGCAGCCAAAGGCCATTATCCTAAGTGAATTAATGCAGGAACAGAAAACCAAATACCACTTGTTCTCACTTATAAGTGGGAGCTAAACATTGTGTATTCATGGACATAAAGATGGCAACAATAGACACCGGGGGCTACTAGAGGGGAAAGAGAGGGAGGGGGGCAAGGGCTGAAAACCTGTTGGATACTATGCTTAGTACCTGGGTGATGAGATCATTCATACCCTAAACCTCAGCCTCATGCAATATACCCAGGTAACACACCTGTACATGTACCCCTAAATCTAAAATAAAAATTGAAATTATTGTTATCATTATTTGAGACAGAGTCTCACTCTGTCATCCAGGCTGGAGTGCAGTGGCACAATCTTGGCTCACTGCAGCCTCTGTCTCCTGGGTTCAAGTGATTCTCTGCCTCAGCCACCGAAGTAGCTGGGACTACAGACACATGCCACCACGCCTGGCTAATTTTTGTAATTTTTGTACAGATGGGGCTTCACCATGTTGGCAAGGTTGGTCTCAAACTGGCCTCCCAAAGTGCTGGGATTACAGGCATGAGCCACCACATCTGACCAAATTGAAATTATTTAAGAGAGAGAGACAGACAGAGAGAGAGAGAGAGAGAGAGAGAGAGAGAGAGAGAGAGAGAGGAAGAGCGCAATGTTGAAACAGCAGTGACCACTGGCCACTGATAAACCTCAGAAAAAAAATGGGGATGAGATGTTATTCAGATTTTTCAAATTACTGATCTATGGCGTGGATATAAAAGTAAGGCAGCTCAATTCAGTGTAACAGCATAAATTAATGTGAAGGCACACAGACCTTTGCCCTTCAGAATAAAGTTATCTTCTGAGAGTTATATTGGTTAAACACACACAAAATACATTCCTAAAAGTAACACAATTTTCTGTAAAAATATAGCTGAGCAGCTTTGGGAAAGCTAAAATTTAACCTTGGCAACTTAGATATGGTCTCAGAGAGGCATTTACTAAAATATGAGTCCAACTAAAAATACAAAATCTCATTAAGTACATTATATCCAAAAGGGAGGGAAATGGTAAACACAAGAGACCTGACTAGGGCAAAGGTGGGGTGGAGAAGGTGGTGTTAAAAACAAGGGTCAGAATTTGTCCGTGTTTGATCAGTGTCTGGGAAGAAAGCCACTGGACCCAAGTGACAAGACCATTCTATTCATAAGAGATCTCTATTCTATTGCAAGAGATGGGTATTTTATCAGAGTGCCCCATGCTGAAAATATCCCTTAAATCATCTCATTCATTTTAGCAGTTTTTGTAATAGCAAAAGATTGTAAGCACAGATATGCCCATCAAATTATGGTACATCCCTACCATGGAAAAAGTAAGACATCATGGAAAGATGCCGAAGATACAATGTCAAGTGAAAAAATTAACACATATAACAATGTGTGCCGAGTATTGCCATATGCACATATAAAATGCAAGTAGAAGAAATAGACACACATGTATGTTTCCACACATATAGAATATCTCTGGAAGGAAGTATGAGAAATTAGGAACTATGGGTAGGAATTGGAGAACTAGAGACAAAGGTGGAAGAATGATTTTGTTTTCACTGTATACCCTTTGTACTATTTGAATTTTTTAGCATGGGCATGCTTATTATTACTATTTGAAAAAATCATAAATAGTAAATAAAGAAATAGGTGACAGATAATCTGTATCGCTTCTTTGGTTTTGTTTTTGCTTTAGCAAGTCTGCTACACACACGTGGAACCACTAGAGAACAACGAAGGGGTAAATAAAATTGGATACAGATTTTAAATCCACCCCTTTTTCCTCCGATTCTAGTTTTACCAAGGTCCTTCCTAAAATTGTAATTGGCTTAACTCATGCATAAGTCTACAGGGAGAAGATGAGCTGGTTAGTGAACTGATTGCTGGTCCTCCTGTGGTTATATTTCTTATTCTAAATTGATAATCCCCTCTTGAGACTTTGACCATTATGATGATTATGTTTCTCTTTGTCTAAATCAGAATATCTGGATTCTGAGACTTCAACCAGAAGACCAGATCCTGGCTGGGGGATCTGCCTTTGACATATTACTGGTAAGGTCAGCAGGGCTAATCCATGACAGAACATGGCCCGCTGGTCCATCTGGAACACTCCAACCATCATGGAAGTAGTTATCAAAGAAGAGGAAGAGATAGGGGTCTCCCAAGCCATATGGTGGTGTCAACCCCACCCCTTGTTAAGGGGATCCTTCTCTGCTCTAGAAGATCTAGCCCATCTCCAGGAGGAGAGGAAAATATGCATATTTTAGTCAATATCCAAAGGTTCTATACCTCATTTGAAGGCTGAAATATTAGCAAAGGATTGATTATGAACAAAAACAAACCAAAAAAAAAGAAAAAAAAACCTCACAAAAACAGTAAGCCTGAGCTATTTTCAAGTCCGTGTCATTAGAAATGATTTCATCAGCATTCAGCCAGCGCTGAGGTTATGATTTACACGAGGCAGGCAGCCTCCTTGGGTGGGAGCTCCTTTTTAATAAATGATAGGCTTATTCTGACCTGTGACTGTGAGTCACCACATTTGAAGCTGAATGACAAACCCCATCAGGAACAGACACATGACCTTGTCCAGGGGACTTTTTCTTTCAGGAAAAACCAAATACACTTCCTGACAGTGATGTGAAGCCTGAAAGTCTCAAGTCAGATCAGTGAGAGTCGCGTAGGCCTGGGAATTGAGAGGACCAGACCAAAGTGTCGCCATGGCCCCCTTTTCCTCCCCAGAGTCTGTGATTCACTGCACTGGGGAACTGGGGTAGGAGGAACAGCATTTAATTCAGACTAAAACCGAGCTGCCAAGGGAGAGAAAGGTAAATTACTTTCTGAAAAGCGTTGTAACCCTGTGATTCCTGCTGTCACTAATAATCCTACATATTAGTAACAGGCTGATCGCTCAGCCACTGGTTTTGGCTTCAGGTTCCCTTTGATTGTGACAGAATGCCTTTTCCAAGAGTGAAATGAAGAGAAGATTCCAAGGTACCCAAGACATCTATGATGCATCAGGGCCATGGGCCAAGGACATGAAAGAGGAAGTCTGTGAGCCCCAACAGAGGGAGGAGGGAGAAAGGCCACAAACTCACCTCCTTGAAGGACATTCGTGTTATTCGTGCTCCATGGTCTATGAGTTGCACAGAGCACAGCTTGGGAGCTGCTTAGGCAGGCTTCCTGGGGGCAGTGTCAGCCTGCCCCCTCCTTCTCCTCTGCCCCATGTGTTCTGCAGTTTTGCCTCTTGCTGTACCACTCTGTCATCTAATATTCAATTGTCTAGGAATGGGGAAGAAGAAACAAGATCAGAAATAAATAGGAGTGGCTGCTTCTCTCCCATAAAGAGAGGGAAGAGGGAGGGAGGAAGGAAGGAGAAAACGGTAGAGATTAGAATCTGAGTGAGAAGTCAGAAGTCCCAGTCCCAAAGAAAAAGATAAAAGATAGTGGAGTCAGGTCAGACCAACATAGAGCAAGCCAAAATACACTTTATTTTCAGTCTTTTTGTTCTTATTTTGGCCCCAATTTGTGGCATGCCTCTCTCTTTCTCTCTCTCCTGTCTCTCTGTCTCTCTGTCTCTCTCTCTCTCTCTCTCTCTCTCTCTCTGTGTGTGTGTGTGTGTGTGTGTGTGTGTGTGTGTGTGTGGTTACTTGCTTATATAAACAAGAAAAATCTCTGGAAAAATACATAAGAAACTGATAACACTCTTTGCTTCCAGGGAGGAAACTTTTTGTACTTTCTAAATGTCAAATGAGGTGGAAGTACTACCTGTGCAATCAATATGTAAAAAAAATGTAGAGAAAGCAGAATGTTTCTCAACTCATGGGATAAGGACACTATGGTCCCTATCTTAGAAGTAGTGAATGTCAGGTGGCAGGTGACAGTTTATTAGTGAATGAAACATTTCTAAATGATAATCACAATAGGAGATCTCACAATCTCACATTCACACATGCACCATTTCCAAAATATGGCAAAGAGGTTTTAGTTTTGAGTCGAGAATATGTAAATTATTTTTTGAAACGGTGTCTCGCTGTCACCCAGGCTGGAGTGCACTGACACGATCTTGGCTCACTCTAACCTCTGCCTCCTGGGTTCAAGCAATTCTCCTGCCTCAGCTTTCTGAGTAGCTGGGATTACAGGTGCTAGACACCACACCTGGCTAATTTTTGTATTTTTAGTAGAGACGGGGTTTCACCACATTGGCCAGGCTGGTCTCCAACTCTTGAGCTCAAGTGATCCTCCGTCCTCGGCCTCCCAAAGTGCTGGGATTACAGGCGTGAGCCACCACATCCAGCCATAAGTCTTTAAAAATAGTTCTATTATAATAATAACTGAAGTAACGCATACCAATTATAGAAAATATTTTAAAATATTCTTCAAAAATGAAATTAACTTTAATCCCATAACCAGAATTAGTCACTTCAAGTACTCACTCTGCCCAGACAGGATAGAGGGATATCACAGACCATTCATTGGTCATATCTGACTTAACCTCAATATAAAATTGGTCCAAAGAGAGATAATTTCTTTTTAAAGGATCTGCCAGCCTGAATCCATAACTTGATATTCTGAATATTCTGAATACTTTTCATTTAACATCTTTCAACAAATAGGGTCCACAATTTTTGTGCTGTCTTGAGGTAGACAAATATCTCTTTTTGGTTTAGTTTGTTGTTGTTGCTGTTGTTTGAGACAAGTCTTGCTCTGTCACTCAGCTGAAATGCAGTGGTGCAATCTCAGCTCACTGCAACCCCCGCCTCCCGGGTTCAAGCGATTCTCCTGCCTCAGCCTCCCAAGCAGCTGGGACTATAGGCATGCACCACCACACCAGGCTAATTTTTCTATTTTTGTAGAGATGGGATTTCACCATGTTGGCCAGGTCTCGGATGACTGACCTCAAGTGATCCCCCTGCCTCAGCCTCCCAAAGCATTGGGATCACAGGTGTGAGTCCTGTGCTTGGCCGAGGTAGGCAAATATCTGATTCCTGCAGTACAGGAGATTCTCTAAGATCTCCTCAGAAAATAGACTTTTCCTAATCTGGATAGACCGAGGTCAAGCTTTTTCAGAAAAGAAGTGGCCACTATCAATCACACCAACCATAGGGTCTTCCATGGCCCGTTGCTGATGGAGAAGTTCCAACCTTGAGCAAGGTCATCTGCAACCCTTCCCTCCCAGTTGATATCCACTCAACACTCCCTCCAAAGAAAGAAACATTCAGCTTATGTTACTGCTTTATATTCCTTAAGGTATACTCCCTTTGGAAGGCTAAAGGAAATCCAGGGATGCCAGAGGCAGAAGCAGTGGCAAGTGTATTGTTTAGCAGTATTTGAAGGTGCAGTACCCCGGGACATGACACAAAGTATTGAGATAGCATTTGCAAGAATTGGGCTCACTTTCCTTTTTATCACTATTTGGAAGAGTAAACCCATGAAAGACAGTCAGACAGGTAAGGATACGATTTCTGGTGCTGCCACTTATTTAACCACTTTGGGCAAGATTTTTAAGCTCTTTAAGTTTCTGTTTCCTCATCCATGAAATAAGAATAATAACACCTTCCTTAAAAAGTTTTTGTGAGGTTTAAATGAGAGGATATAAAAAAAAATTAACCCAGTGCATGCTACGTGGTGCACTGAATAAATCTTATCTGTTATCGTCATCCACATATTGTGGAAACAAGCGTGCCTATCTCGTGGGTGAGTAAACGCTACTCAAAGTTTCCAGGGACTCAAACTCTTATGTTCTACATCTCTGGGCTCTAAAGCACTTGACCCTTTAGAGCCAGAAAAGTAACAGCTGGTATCTTGGGCCCCATTTAGTTCTATCCCACAGCTCCTATACCTCACATCCCATGAGAGAGCTAGCAATACATTGACATAAAAAATTAATTTTATCATTTAGGATTTAACTGGATCATGGGTAAGCTGTCGTTAAGAGAACTCTGAAAAAATAAAAAGTGGTCAGCTTTAACATTTTTTCTAAAACTCCAGCCTGGGCAGCTTAGCAAAGAGAAGGCAGAGATTTTTTAAAAGTCCTGTTGGTCTCATTTAAAAATCAAGGGCTGCTAACATCACGACCATCCTCCCCAGACACAAAGAAGGCATCTCAGCCCCTAAAGGACTAAGCAAGTGACTTCAGGGGTCTTGGGAGTTCCCACTCTCTCTTTACTACATCATTGTGCTGAAGGTCTCAAGGTCACAGAATTTAGAACTTTTTAAAACGATAAACAAAGCACATGTCCTATATTCCACAGCCATGAAAAATGTCAGCATATAAGGCACTTGTGTGCAAAATGAACACTTTCCCACTGATATAAAGAGAGAGCCAGGCACACTGGCTGAGTTCCAACTTGCTTGATATGTTCTGTAAATTCTTCCACTCTGTTCCTAAAAGGACTCCATGAGAATATGTACTATTCTCCCACAGCTTTTCCCTTTTGCTCTGTACCTTCATTCCCACCCCACCCCTACCAAATAACAATAACTAAGAAAAAAAAATTTCGATGCCTTGCATTTCTGTGATTGGTTTTTGTTTAAGTAGGTTATATCCTGTTTATTTTATGAGTAGAGAAATTAGAATAAAGTAATTCAGGTCATTTATACAAGGCATTGTTGTATTGAATAAAATAAGGACTAAAGGACCAAAAGTTAAGTTCTACCTTCAATATTTCAATATAAATTGAATGACACACACACCAAAAAAAAGTACATCTTAGCCCAGTAAAAATGTATTTTTAACCAAAATTAACATGAATCTATAATCTATGAGTCAGTTATCTGTAGGAAACCCATTGAGAAGGCAGAGCAGGTACAAGGGAGAAGGGGGAAGAATCTCAGGAGATTCCTCCATTAGGAGCCAGTGACATCCCAGCGTCATATCCCTTGGTAGTGTGACCATACATTCCATATGCCAGGCACAATCATGGATTATGCCTGCATGCCCCAATTTAAAGAAGGACCCCTCCTGTCACTCTCCAACTTGTCCTTGTGTGGATAGTAAGTTATATCTTCACCCTACTGATGGGGAACATTATAAAGGTGTCCAATGTTCCATGGGGGGTGAGAGAGAGAGGATTTGTTTCTGAGTGGAGTCAAAACATAGGTGAGTTGATATTTCACAGTGAATGATGAAAGGCATGAACATCAATAGAGCAAAGCTAATGTTGCACAGGGGAGGGTCTAGGAGGGTTTCAGTCCCACAGGGTCATCATAGCATGTTACAACTCTTTGTCCTTTAAACTCTGTGTATTTTGTGCTTTGGGCATTTGCTTGCATTTACAGCATTCTCTGTCATACAGCTTTGTGTCTATATCCACACAGAGAGTATTTCTTCTAATAAGATGTAAATTCCTTATGGAAGAGATGAGGCTTTGTTTTTTCTTTGTATCCTTCACTCCACAGTGACAAGAAGAGGTTTGTATGCAGAGGAGCAGGTGATAAGCTCTCGTATCTTTCATTAGAATGTTGTAGTTGAGGTTGTTCACTGCCTATCATTTCATGCTGATGTCTGGGCACAGAAGTCAACCACATTTCCCAGACTCCCTTACGGTTCAGAAGTGTCATGTGACTCAGTTCTCATCCAACAGATTGTGAATAGAAATGACATGTGTCACTTCTAGGCTTGAGCCTTAAAAAGTGGCCATGCCTTTTCTGAATTATTTTGTCCTTTCCTCCCAGCAAACCTACCCACCACTCAAGCTTCAACCATGTAGCAATGACAAGACCATACTTGATGGTGGAGTAACCCAGTAGAAGGAAACTGGGTCCTTGATAGCTGGTGCAGAGCAGAGTTGCCTGCCAACTGGAGTGTCTCCTTGGACTATTATATGAGAGAGGGAATGCAGTTCTAACTTTAACCACCAAACTATTGCTAAGTCTCAATTACTATAGCTAGCCTTAAACCAACTCAGAGAAATACAAACTCCAATCAGTCAGGGATCTTACATGCCTGGTTGATACCTGGCAGAAATAGTCATTAACAGCTATTTGTTGAACTAATAAATGAAATTGCCCCAGAAACATAAAATGAGGGAAAATTTACTGATGAGACTAAGAGGCCCTGCCTAGATATCACTAGGAAACTTTTCTAAAATGGAAACACTGCTAAGTACATTATTAGTTTAGAATTGTAATTTTTAATTGTGAAACTAAAATCATATGATGAAGTTAAGTATTGAAGGGAAAAATCTTCTCCAATACCATTAACGGGAGACAGTCCCTGGGCCAGTCTTCTTGGCATATATAGCTCCATAGAGAAGAGAATGAAGGATAAACCTAGCACAGATTGATGAAAACATGCTAAGATTATCCAGCTCTTTTTGTTCTGCTTATGATTTCACTAAGTGATCTTCTCATATTCTTTGATTTCCTAAACAAACTTCCCCATTAGAAGATAAAGAAAAAAAGAAGCACTTACTCATCACTGCATATCAGCCCAATTGTTACCTGTATCCATGTATCTGTTAGGATCAGCTAGGTTCTGTTGCAGTAACAAAAATTCTAAAATCTACTGGAATAAAGTTTTAATTATTACTAACGCTTACATGCCCATTATAGGTTCATGGATAGGCAGGCTATGCTCATTATAATGATCCAGGGATCAAGGATGATGGGGTACTCACTACCTCAAATGTTGTCAGTTTCTGTGACGGAAGGAAACAGAGTGAGTTGTGGAGGATCTTGAACTAGCAATTAAATGTTCCAGCTAACATGACAATAGACTTAGCTTGCTGGGGACTGCCCTGATTTAGCACTGTGATTCTCACATCCTGGGAAACACCTCAGTCTCAGGAAACTAGGACACCTGGTCACCTTAGCTGTAGCCCAGATGTGACATGTCTCATTTTTACTCTCAACTCAATGTCCAGACCCAGCTGTGTGTATCCTCTGCCCAACTACATCGGGGCCGAGAGGTATAATCTGAAAATGTGCCCAGAAGTAGAAAGAACCGGAACTAGTTGACAAGCAGTATGAGCATAAACTCTGATCATAAATGAGTATTCCGATGTATAAATCACTCTCTCGTGAATGTTTATTCACTCCTTATTTTTGATTTTAGGGGGAACTTGGCTATATGAGTCAATTTTGAATTTCTGTCTCTATGCTGAATTATGCAGGAGCTGTAGAGATAAGTAAGCTTTAAGTCTTGCCCTCAATAGAGTTTTTAATTAATAAGGGAAATAAGATACTAACATTATAATATAAGATGAATGCAGAAGAACATAGAAAGGACTGAGATGTTAAGAGTAGAGAGGAATCACACCCAATTGAAAAGTCATTCAAGAGAATAATTCGAAAGGAATAATATTACTCCCATGATGGTATTCAGAGACATCAGCACACAAAAAATCAAAATCATGCTATCAAGCCCTCCAGGAAATTTTGCCCCACTAATCAAACCCTCCACCAAATCTTCCAAATTTAAGACTTTTAAAACTGATCCCAAAAGCTGGGTTTGTTACTTACATGTTATGACCCTAGCCTCCATATTTTCCAAACTTTTGCAAAAAAATTATTTTCAATTACTCAATATTTATAGCACACTGTGTTGTTTTACCAGTATTATGTTTTCCATCACTTTCAGAGAAGTTCTACATTATTCTAAAAATCTTCAATAACATCCCTATAAGTGAAAGCTGGCGTTGACGTATGGGGATGCTTCGTTCTTGGATAATTCTTCTTAATAAAAATGATGAATCTGTACACTGCCTACTTGCAGTTAACAGGGGAGGTATTATGCGTGTTACCACAATTAACCAACTAGTGATTTAGAAACAGATTTAAAAGAAAGAGATGCTGACCGGCCTTGGTGGCTCATGCCTGTGAGAATCACTTGAGGCCAGACTTCGAAACCAGCCAGGGCAACAGAGTGAGACCCCATCTCTACAAAAAATACAAAAATTTACTTGACATGGTGGCGTGCACCTGCAGTTCCAGCTACTCAAGAGGCTGAGGCAGGAGGATTGCTTGAGGTGGGAAGGTTGAAGCTGCAGTGAGCCCATTCATGCCACTACACTCCAGCCTGAGTGACTGAACAAGATCCTGTCTGGGAAAGGAAAAAAGAGAGAAAGGAAGAGAGTGATGCCTTCATGTTCCTTTTTGTGTAGGACCAAGAGGGGGCTTGCAGTAATCAGGCAAGATTTTCTGCATTTTCTATCAACAGATCGTTGGTGGCAGGCCCTTTTTCCAGCCAGATTTTGGGAACACAGTCCTGGAAAATGGCATCTGCAGTGGGTGAGGCTCACGGCCCTATTTGCAGTTTCCTCTAGGATCTCAGGAGAATCTGTCACCCAGACGGCTGACTAGTACTTGAAAGTGTTTCCAGTTCTTCCACAGCTTTCAGGCTGCAAACTACTGTGGAATGAAAATCTGTTGCACAAATTGAGAAAGGGCCAGATACAACACGATAAAGGGATTTATACTTTTTTGGGAGCCTAGTGGCCCTCAGCGAAAGGCAGCTGGCAGTCTCCGCCCCATCTCACTCCATGTCCTCCCTGTCAGTGTCTTTCTACTCCCAAATGGTCACTCCACAAATTCACAAACACTTTTTGGCCCCTACTAGGGATCAGACACTGTGCGATAAGCACGGGGCAGAAAGATAATCAAGACATGGTCCCTGACACTAGAGACCCCTTCAGACTTATAGGATAGACAGAAAAACAGTGAGTCAATGTGGAAAGAGCTATAATAGAGAGGCAAACCAAGTGCCAATCCAGGGGAGGAGTGGTGTTTGACCTAGGTCTTCAAGGGTAGTGGAATGGTAGCTGAGAAAGGGGCCCTTCTTGGCAAAGCAAATGGCATGGAGGTAGAAAAGAGCATGGTATGTTTGAAAAGCTGCAAGAAGTTTGGGGTGGTGGGAGTACCAAGGGGCAAGAGAAGGTGAAACGTTTTTTCATTCATTCAGCAAATATTTACTGAATGTCCTGATGAATCTCATGTTTGGCATGAGAGATGCTACAGAGAGTAAGACAAGGCTTAGGTTCTCATGAATTGAGCTTCTAGTAGAAGGAGACGCTCAGGAAATGATCAAGATGGATTTCAGGCAGGGCACGGTGGCTCACGCCTATAATCCCAGCACTTTGGGAAGCCAAGCTGAGCAGTTCACTTGAGGTCAGGAATTTCAGACCAGCCTGGACAACATAGTGAAACCCTATCTCTACTAAAAGTACAAAAATTAGCCAGGCATGGTGGTGTGTTCCTGTAATTCCAGCTACTTGGGAGGCTGAGGTGGGAGAATCACTTGAACCTGGGAGGCGGAGGTTGCAGTGAACCAAGATTGCACCACTGCACTCCAGCCCGGGCAACAGAGTGAGACTCTGTCTCAAAAAAAAAAGACAAATTTCAGAAAGAAAGAGATAAGAGCAGGGAAGAGAATAAAACAGAAAAACGTGAAGGCAATGGAAGGAGGGAAGGAGACCGTTGACCGTCGTTAGACAGTGGTCAGAAATGGCTCTAATATGAGCAGCACACATTATGGCTGGGAACCAGATGCAAACGAAGCAATGACGTAATATCCTAGGGAGAGAGATTCCAAGCAGCCTGAACAAGCAAGTGGGAAGATGGTGGAATGAGGAAGACAGTGCAGTGAATGGCCTTGCCCCACTACAATGATTGCTTAGAATTTCAAGGTCTTATTCGTAATTGGCTCACCAATGGCAAAAAAAAAGTGATGATTTTAGAGGTCTATTCAGTTGGTGGCCTTATACCCAGAACGTATAGAAATAATCTCTGACAGGGCTGGGCGTGGTGGCTCATGCCTGTAATCCCAGCACTTTGGGTAGCCGATGTGGGTGGCCGATGTTGAGGCCAGGAATTCAAGACCAGCCGGGCCAACATGGTGAAACCCCGTCTCTACCAAAAATACAAAAATTAGCCACACGTGGTGGTGCATGCCTGTAATCCCATCTACTCAGGAGGCTGAGGTGGGAGAATCACTTGAACCTGGAAGGTGGAGGCTGCAGTGAGCCAAGATTGCACCACTGTACTCCAGCCTGAGGGAGAGAGGGAGACTGTCTCAAAATAAATAAATAAATAAATAAAATAAAATACCTGACATAGCTAAATATCAACCTTCTAACACCTACGTACTTAAAATTCTTATTTAAAGAATTTTGCTAAAGAAAATGCTACCACCTATGCAGCCACTCAAGAAGGGAAGTCAGAGCTGATAAGGTATAAGGCAAAGAGGACTAAAAAGAAAAATAATCATTTTATATCCCAAGTGGACGGAATCATAAAAATTGTCGAATCTAACCATTCCCCTAAAAACCTATTCTGCAGATGAAAAAAAAGGATCAGAGTGTTTAAGTCACAAGCTAAATTGTGGGAAGTAAAATTTCCTCTCCAAAGTTTCCTTTCTTGTTAAACAATAAATTTGCTAATAACTCTTTGTTAAGCCCTATCCTATGTAGCTGTTAAACATGCCGTGCTTATGGGCATGCAGTATATTTTATGTCCTTGTACTTTAACCAAGATATCTGTGTTGGATGTGCTCATAGGCATGTCCCAGCTCGCACCTATGCCCCTTACCTGTTTAAAAAAAGTTTTGTTAGCCAATCAGGTTTTAGTTTAGATTGTGAGGTCTGGCTCCAGCCAACAGAGATCAGACACAGCAGTAAGGACAACCCCAAATGTGTAAGGGATAAATATGTCTGCTTTTCCTTTGTTCATTACACTCTCGTGGCAAGATGGCTAGTGAGGATACCCTTCCTGCAGTGCAGGAAGTAAAATTGCTTTGCTGAGAGTCCTTTGTGTCAGTGCTGATTTTTCTTTGCAGCACCAAGCATCTGTCTCCAACAAAAATCAATGGCAGAGCTAGGACCAGAGAGAACCCAGGTCTCCTAAATTCCAGGTGTAATTCTCTTGCTAGTTTGTTTTAGAAAAACTCAAGCACTTAAGCAACATTAACCTATGCAACTGAACTAAGAGAAAACATATACTACTCCCATTCATTTCCATTTAAATAGAATCACCAACAATAGCAGGGCACAGAAGAGGTTATCTATGAACAGCCTTGGAGTTTAATAAACAGACTGTATCTCTCTTTCCTCTGCCCCACTCCCACCTGCAAGCACAGAAACAGCACCTGCTAGCAAGGACTTTGGGGAGTGAAGTTTTACTGTGTACTCAGTTTCAGAGGTGGAAACACCAAGCCTAAAATAAATAATCATTCTGCAATCAAGCAGGAGACTTTAACATGGAAATATTTCTTACTCTTGAGGAAGGATTCTCTCCACTGTTTTCATCAGATGGTAGTAACCACAGAAACGTACTTTCCTTATAGGAGTTGAAAAGCCATTTCCAACTTTTCCATATGGAAAATGCAGAAAATATTTTGCCTTGAGAAAACTTTTGGCATTTTCCTATTCCTGTGATCCATGCAGCCTAAGAAAAGCCAGTGTCATACATACTATTTTGGTAGATCTAACGCCAATGCTGAAAGAAGTAAAATTAACTACAAGTGAGGGAGAGAGATTCAACCAGAAGTTGTGTTCAAACTGAGTTCCATTTGGTTTTGCAGTGGAGAGGCCGTCTTGGTTCCTGCATGGGCTTTTGGGTTTTTTTTTTTTTTTATAAATGCCTTCCTTCAAAGTCCTGTGAGTTTCCTCTATGTGATTAAAGTCACCAAGAAGTTTTATGATTGAAAATCCCCCTTGGCATAGGATTTATTTAGATACTCCTCTGACATGCTCTTTCTAACTCTGTAGCCCCAGTGGGAATTGTACAAGGAAATTTACTCTTAAGTCACAAAATCAAGCTAATATGACAAGCAGAGAAGAGCCATCTGGCAAATTGTTTCTAAAACACTTACCTCATATTTGTTCAATCCTGTTTCCCTGTAAGACATTTAACAGAAGATCCAGCACACGCAGTTAAACCAGTTCTAAAAGTTCCCCAAAGCGTTTTTGGGTGGGTATCCAGGGTAAGAAATTATTTAAAGACTTCCAGGTATCAAATAAAGTCTTAAGAATAAAGACAGATTCCTCAGTGCTGAGAGACTTAATTTTGGAATTGTGAAAGAGATTTGGGCATTATGAAAGGATCCCAGAGGCTTCTAGGACTTCCAACGACTGAGGAAACAAAACCAGCCTTTGGTAGATTGAGTGCTAGACTGTGCTTTCCTTGAAGTTCACGAGAGGCCTAGATAAGGGGAACGAGAAGGCCGCAGGTGCACCACTCCCCGAGCCTTACGGGGCAGAACCAGCGTTTACAGCATATCATTCTACCTGAGTGAAGAGGGATGAAAATAAAAAGGTTCCAGGCTCCCATTCCAGCCAATAGTGGAGAGGGAGCAGAAACCATTAGACAAGGTTGAATCAAGCTCTGAAAAATCTTTAACTAATAAGCTACCAGACTGACTCCGTTTCAAAATGCAAAAATGGTTTACATCACTCTGGATACCCTGTTTGGGCCTTGGGACTCTGAAGTGCTTACAGCCTTCAGATGGGTCTTGTTTTGGCATCTGATCATTAACAAGTACAATCCCCCTCACCTTGTTTTACAGATAGTGTCTTGTTCTATTGCCCAGAAATGGAGTGCATTGGCGTGATCATGGTTCAATGCAGCTTTGAAATCCTTGCCCCAAGCAATCCTCCTGCCTCAGCCTCCTGAGCAGCTGGGACTACAGGCACGTGCCTCTGATTCTGGCCATTTCTTACTTTGGTTTTAACTCATGGCTTAATTAGTGAAGGCCACATTGACTCTTCAGGTTTGGAATACCAAAGTTGAACTTCACCCCACACCCCGCCCCCCAGTTTGCTACCCATGTGTCTCTGCCCTTTCCTTCCCATACCTCATTCCAGCCTCACCTCAGAAACACAGGTGTGGACCTATCCCCAGCATCAGCTGCTCTGACCACTCAGCAGCAGCTGACAGCATGAACTGATGGTGTTGACAGCTGTTATTGCCCAGAGCTCTTAAAGAGAGATGCCAGAGGTAGAGACCTGCCAAGCAGGTAAAATTTGTTTCAGCAAAGCAAAGTGAAGAATCCACAAAACAGGAGCCTCTGGCCCAAGGCAAACGAAGGGTTTCAGCAGAGTCCCCAGCTCCCATCTGTCCCCTACATGTGGGAAGCCCCCTCGGGACCTCCTAATCACACTGACCTTTCCTGGATTCTCTCCACTCAAGGGTGAGCGGTGAGCCTCATGAATCTATGAGTGCTGGGGAATACAATAGGGAAGGGTGCTGGTTATATGTTCAAGTGTCCACTGTCCCAGGAGGAAACAGTCCGGCTTAAATTCTCATATCAAGGATCATAAATGTTTCTACTTCAATTTCTCATCTCTTAAGTAGAGATGATCAGAGCTCACCCCCACAATCCTCTCTGCACCCACTCTCTCCACAACTTTAGATCCACCACCCTTTGGAGAGGAAGAATTTACTTTTTAAAGAAAAGTAGCTCTATATAGGATAAAGGGGGAGGAATTGGAAAGTTTTAAAATTGAACAACTTTGTTTCAAAAAAAGTGACCAATTTCTAAACCTTCTTATACTGGCCTCCCAAGACAGCTAGATATCTAATACGCATCTTGAGAATTTATTTTTCCAGCAGCTATCTATACATGCATAGTCAATTTTCTAATTACCTATTTTGATAAGGGTCAGGGATAGTCTGATGACCTAAAACCTTATTTGAAATTTGAGTAGTGCAGTGCTCTAATTTATTTTCTTTTTCTTTTCTCCTTTTTTTTTTTTTTTTTTTTTTTTTTTTGGAGAAGGAGTCTTGCTCTATTTCCCAGGCTGGAGTGCAGTGGCACAATCTCTGCTCACTGCACCCTCCGTCTCCCAGGTTCAAGCAATTCTCCTGCCTCAGACTTCTGAGTAGCTGGGATTGCAGGCGCTAGACACCACACTTAGCTAATTTTTGTATTTTTAGTAGAGACGTGGTTTCACCATGTTGGCCAGGCTGGTCTCAAACTCCTGACCTCAAGTGATCAGTCTGCCTCAGCCTCCCAAAGTGCTGGGATTCCAGTCATGAGCCACCGAGCCCAGGCTTCTAACTTATTTTCAAAGCAAATAAATATCATCCCGTTTGATCTTCTCACCCGTGATCTAAGGCACCTGGATAATAAACCCAGGCATGCCCCCTCTTCCAGAAGTGCTGTGGTCTCAGGTTTTTCTGCTTATTCAGCATTCACAGTTTCATTAGCCTCTCTGAGATTCTTCAAACCATGTTTCCACCCACGAGGCCAAACCCCATTTTCATACATTCACTAGAGATTCTTCCTGACTTGAAAGTCAGAAATTTTTTACCCTGCATTCTCTGTCTATCCTCTGGTCAGGCTGAAAGAGTAAATAAATTGTGAAAACAGGGCCAAGAAGAAAATCATCTCTCTGGTGGCTCTTCTGGCCCCTCTAGCCTGCCCGTCATCCACCATGTTTAGCCCCAAATGGTCAGTTCTCACCAAATCAGGCTTTAAAAAGTAGGACAGAGCACGGACTACCAGAACAGTGGAGAGGAAGTGATCAGAGAGTTATACTAAGTGTTACCTACACTGGGGAATCCAAAGAACCCATCAATGCCTTGCTGGAATGGGAAGAAGTAAATTCAGATCATCAAGTGTTCCAGATGCCAAGTGCAGTCCAGGTCCTGGAAAGCAATGTGTGTTTTGAGGCAGAAGAATTCAAACCGGAAGAGAAAGCACTGTCAGAGGCAGTGTGATCTGGCTGCAGTCAGCCCCTGGCTAGATACCTGGCTGGGCACTGGCTGAACAGCAGCCTTTAAGGGGTTGTGAAGAAGACAAGTGTTTCAATAGGGACAATGGAAGAGAGAAACGTTTGCAGTTTGTCCAGAGAATTTGCTTCTTTTTCTTTGTTCTACTTACAGTATAACAGGCCCCTGTCATAGTTGGGAAATGGACACAAACACAAAGCACCCCATAAAAAATGAAATTTGTGAAAACAGGAGATAGCACAGGGTGGGGCAAGAGGAGACACTGACAATACATGTTGTGCCCAGCAATTCTCCTTCTGAAAATGTGTTCTCAGACCTCACTGGGCAAATATGTGTGAGCAAATAGACATTATTACATTATCTTAGCATTATTTCCAATAGCAAAAAAACTATTATTAGTATACAAGTTAAATCAATTGTGATGTATCCATAAAATAAAATACTTTTTTTGTTTGTTTGTTTTTGAGACAGAGTTTTGCTCTAATTGTCCAGGCTGGAGTGCAATGGCGTGATCTAGGCTCACCACAACCTCTGCCTCCCAGGTTCAAGCAATTCTCCTGCCTCAGCCTCCCGAGTAGCTGGGATTACAGGCACACACCACCACACCCACCATTTACTAAAAATTTTGTATTTTTAGTAAAGACGGAGTTTCTCCATGTTAGTCAGGCTAGTCTCGAACTCTTGACCTCAAGTGATCTGCCCACCTCAGCCTCCCAAAGTGCTGGGATTCTAGGCGTGAGCCACCATGCCCGGCTAATAAAATACTATTGAACCATTTAAAAACAATATTATACTAACAACAATGGGCTGGGTGCAGTGGTTCACTCCTGCAATCCCAGCACTTTGGGAGGCCAAGGCAAGAGGATCACTTGAGACCAGGTGTTGGAGTCCAGCCTGGGCAACATAGTGTAACCTTGTCTCTACCAAAACAGACAAACAAACAAAACTAAGCCAGGTATGATGGCATGCACATGTAGTCGCGGCTACTGAGGCCGAGGTAGGAAGGTCACTTGAGCTCAGAAGGCAGAGATTACACTGAGGCATGATTGTGTCACCACACTCCAGCTTGGGCCACTGGCCACAGAGCAAGACCCTATCTCAAAAAATAAAAACAAAAACCAACAACAACAACAACACTGTAAATCTATATATTAATATGGTTAGATGTCTACAATACGGCAAGTTAAGAAAAAAACAAGGTACCAAATGGCGTTTCCATGTTTTGGTTGTTAAAAAATAAGCACTGTGTGATGTAATTTTTTGTTAAAAAAAACTGTTTATATATTATAATGAGACAGGGAGGATACATACTGTAATGTTATTAGTAATTATGGGCAGAGAATGGGATTCTTTTTTATGCACAGAATATCCTTTTTTTTTTGAGGGCTGGAGTGCAGTGGCGTGGTCTCTATTCACTGCAACCTACACTCTTGGGTTCAAGTGATCCTCCTGCCTCAGCCCCCGAGTAGCTGGGATTACAGGTGCCCGCCATCACACCTGGCTAATTTTCTGTGTTTTTAGTAGAAACAGAGTTTCACCATGTTGTCCAGGCTGGTCTCCAACTCCTGACTTCAAGTGATTTGCACACCTTGGCCTGGAAAAGTGCTGGGATTATGGGCAAAATGTCTTTGCTGTCTGAACTTTTTTTTTTTTTTTTTTTTGAGACAGGGTCTCACTCTGTCAACCAGGCTGGAGTACAATGGTGCAATCTCTGCTCACTGCAACCTCTACCTCCCTGGTTCAAGTGATTCTCCTACCTCAGCCTCTCAAATAGCTAGGATTACAGGCGTGCACCACCATGCTGGACTAATTTTTTGTATTTTTAGTAGAGACAGGGTTTTGCCATGTTGGCCAGGCTGGTCTCCAACTCCTAGCCTCAGGTGATCTGCCTGCCTTGGCCTCCCAAAGTGCTGGGATTACAGGCCTGAGCCACCATGCCCGACTAAACTTTTTATAATGAACATATATTAGCCATATAATCGCACACACTCAATCATCTAAGTTAATTTCCCTCTGTAAGAAAGCCAGACCTGGGCTTCTTCTGGAGCACACATACTGTGCACACTGGCTTTTGGGGTCACCTGTGCCTGTCCTTCCACCCTATCGTGTGGCTGCCACCCGATGCCTGGAACGTAGGATGATCTGAGGACTCTGCTTCTGCCCCCAGCTGTTTTTTGGAACAGACTTGAAGACTTATCATTTTGGTCACCTATCAGAGGAAAAAGAAAACAGCAAATGAGTCAGAGAAACTACACGTAATGAAAAATAAAATAAGCCCCAAAACCTCAAATACACGAATATGAATTTGGATGCCATATAATTTCCCCCAGTTATCAAGTTTGTAATGATTGGGAAAAAGAGAGACAGAGAGAAAGAGAGAGAATCTGCTTTCAGGTGTGTAAAGATCAAATAAAGCAAGGCTTCGTTTGAAGTAAAACACAAAAGGAGAAAATTATGTATTGTGACATTTTATGAGGTTCTTGTCTTCTTTTTCTTCCCCTCAACTCTCAACTGCCAAGCTCTTTAAAGGAAGGCTTGCCCTGTGTGATGGCATGTTATAATTTCTGTGGTTTCCCCAGGCAAAGACCTGGACAGGCAGATAAAACTTTTCCTTTGTGGGAGAGGGGTGAAGAATTAGGGGTAAGGTAGGCACAGAGAAGAAAGGGAAACAGAAACAGAAAAAAGCTAGGGGCAGACTTGAGTATCCTGAGTTGAAATGGGGGTTGGTTTCGGTTTTTGTCAAACAAAGCTGAAGAGAGAAGACACAGGGTACACCCCAAATTCTAAAGTCCTGGTGCATCTAAAGCCAATCACTTAGGCCTGGTGTAGTGGCTCATGCCTGCAATCCCAGCCCTTTGAGAGGCTGAGGTAGGAGGATCACTTGAGGCCAGGAGTTTGATAACAGTGTGGGCAACTGAGTGAGACCCCCATCTGTACAAACATTTTAGAAAATAGCTGAGCGTGGTGGCACATGCCTGTAGTCCCAGCTACTCAGGAGGCTGAGGTGGGAGGATTGCTTGAGCCCAAGATTGGAGACTGCAGGGAACTATGGTTGTGCCACTGCCCTCCGGCCTGGGTGACAGAGCAAGATCCTGTCTGGTAAGAGAAAGCCCACAATTTAACACGAAAGAGGGAGGCATCTGTGTGTGAGTGTAAAACAATGAACTCCATCATTTCATAGTATGTAAAAAGAGAATCATCCAAGATTCTGCAGAGGAGAAAAAGAAGAAAACTGAATTTCTCTCCTAAAGCTCTGCACAGACAAATCTCTCTGGAAGCAAGGCAAGGGGTGGTGTGAGTGGCCCGGGTCTGTCCAGAGCCCTGGAGAAGGTACAGCTTACCTGGTTGGCCCCCGGGATGGACGCCATGGCATTAGAGGCTTTAGCAGTGCACAGGGACTGGGCAACTGTTCGTTGCTCAGAATCGAGCCAACCAAAGGCCTTCAAGTCTCTAAGTCCGAGAGCGGGATGGGAGGTGGTGGATGATCTAAGAGCGGGATGGGAGGTGGGGGTCGGTGGGAGAGCGGGATGGGAGGTGGGGACAGCGGGATGGGAGGTGGGGGTCGGCGGGAGAGTGGGATGGGAGGTGGGGGACGGTCGGAGAGCGGGATGGGAGGTGGGGGTCGATGGAGAGCGGGATGGGAGGTGGGGGACAGCGGGATGGGAGGTGGGGGTCGGCGGGAGAGTGGGATGGGAGATGGAGGACGGTGGGAGAGCTGGATGGGAGGTGGGGGTCGGTGGGAGAGCGGATGGGAGGTGGGGGTCGGTGGGAGAGCTGGATGGGAGGTGGGGGATAGAGGGATGGGAGGTGGGAGTCAGTGGGAGAGCGGGATAGGAGGTGGGGGGGGCGGTGGGAAAGCGGGATGGGAGGTGGGGGACTGCCCGATAGTGGGGTGGGAGGTGGGGGATTTTTTTTTAAAGAAAGGAGATGGCTCCTTTACTTTCCTTCCTTTTTAAGGAAGGAAATTTCTGGTTGCTGTTCACTCCCAGTTTCCTTTCTTGTTATTTCCACTTCCTATTCCTACACATCATCTTAAGAAACACAGCTTCCTCCCTAAACAACTGCCCTGACCTGAGACCTTATCCTGCTGTCTGACTTTTTGACATGACAATCTTGACTTTTTCACACCAAAACTTAAAAATTAGAGGAGGAGACATTAATGGGTACCAAAAAAAAAAAAAAAAGAAACGAAAAAGAAAAAGAGTGAATAAGATCTAGTATTTAGTAGCACAACAGGGTGACTACGTTCTGTATGTATGTATGTAGTTTTTGAGACAGGGTCTCGTTCTGTCACCTAGTCTAGAGTGCAGTAATGTAATCACAGCTCACTGCAGCCTTGAACTCCTGGGCTCAAGTGAAACTCCCACCTCAACATCTTAAGTAGCTTTGATCACAGGCACACACCACCACATCCAGCTAATTTTTAAATTTTTTTTGTAAGGATGGGATCTTGCCACATTGCCCAGGCTGGTCTCAATCTCCTGAGTACAAGCAATCCCCCTGCCTCAGCCTCCCAAAGTGCTGAGATTAGGTGTGAGCCACCACACTCAGCCTCAGTAGTAATTTAATTGTACATTTTTAAAAGAAGTAAAAGTCTGGGTGTGGTGGCTCATGCCTATAATCCCAGCACTTTGGGAGGTTGAGGCGAGTGGATCACCTGAGGTCAGGAGTTCAAGACCAGCCTGGAACAACATGGTGAAAACTTGTCTCTACATAAAATACAAAAACTAGCCGGATGTGGTGGCGAGTGCCTGTAATCCCAGTGGCTTAGGAGGCTGAGGCAGGAGAATTGCTTGAGTCCGGGAGGTGGAGGTTGCAGTGAGCCAAGACTGCACCACTGTACTTCAGCCTGGGTGACAGAGGAGGACTTCCTCTCAAACAAATAAAAAATTGAAATAAAATAAAATGACTAAAAGTATAATTGGGTTGTTTGTAATAAAAAGGATAAATGCTTGAGGGGATGGATATCTCATTTACCCTGATGTAATTATTACAATTGTATGCCTTTATCAAAATATCCCATATACCCCATAAATATATACACCTATTTAAAAATTTAACAAAATTTAAAACTTGAAAATCAGAAAATCAGTCTTTGGAAAAAAGTTATTCAATAAATTTCAGCGAATGGTTTATGAAAGTGAAACACTCCCAATGGCACCCACTACAACCCTGTGAAGTAGGTGGGTTTTTTTTTTGTTTGTTTGTTTTTTGAGACAGAGTCTTACTGTGTTGCCCAGACTGGAGTGCAATGGCTGGAACTCAGCTCACTGTAATCTCTGCCTCCCAGATTCAAGCGATTCTTGAACCTCAGACTCCCTGGGATTACAGGCCTGCGCCACCACACCCGGCTAATTTTTGTATTTTTAGTAGGAACAAGTTTCGCCATGTTTACCAGGCTGATCTCAAACTCCTGGCCTCAAGTGATCTGCCCAACCTCCCAAAGTGCTGGCATTACGGGTGTGAACTACTATGCCCGGCTGTGAAGTAGATCTTGTTATGCTCCATGTTTGCAGGAAGAGTGTGAGGCTCAGGGAAGGTCGTGAGCATCATGAGTAAGGACGTTTCACAATGACACCACAGGCCAGGTCGTTGCACAGCCCCAGAGGCATCAGTCTGTCCTTTCTGATCTGATAAGGACCTCGCACTCTGAGGCATTAGGGTAATGGATATCTGGAATATTTTTAATGAAAAACTCAGAGGGAAACCTCTTTGAAAAATTCCTAGGTCTCTCTGTTTTGCTGAATTTTCCTCTTAATGTTAATTTCTACCAGGGAAGATTTCTAAAAGAAGGCCAGGAGGGTGCCTCTGATGACCTTAAGGAATTCTCCAGGTTTCCTATGGCTCCCGATATACCATCTCTGTGCTTCCTTGCCCCACCCTGTCATGTTCTCCTTTTCATTCCTTAGATACCTTAAGAGGGAAGTGCAGAAGATTCACTTTTAGAAGCACTATTGCCCATCACTCATGTGCACACCCCCACACACATGCACACGAAATCGTATGTGTTTGTATTGGTTTATTTTGTATACATTTGTTTCTTTTAATGCTCACAGTAAACCCTTACAAGATAATGATACTGCCAGTGCACAGGTGGGGAACTGGAAGCTTCAAGAGGTTAAGTTATTTGACCTTGGTCACTGCCGCATTGCTTGTGCAGTAATTAACTCACTTTAAAAGTAAAGTAAATTGCCACCCTGGCTGGAGTGCAGTGGCACAATCATAGCTCACTGCAGCCTCCAACTCCTGGGCTCAAGCTATCCTCCTGCCCCAGCCTCCAAAGTAGCTGGTATTACAGGCTTGCACCACCACACCCAGCTAATTTGTTTGTTTGTTTTTCGTAGAGATGGGAACTCACTGTGTTGCCTAGGCTGGCCTTGAACTCCTGGGCTCAAGCAATTCTTCCTCCTTAGCTTCCCCAAGTACTGGGATTACAGGTGTAAGCCACTGTATCCAGCCAACTTTAAAAATATGTCTATAAAAACAGTGTGATACTTGGACAAGACACTTCTAATTTATGCACTGCAGGCAGTTAATGTGCATTCAAGGACAAATCATGACCCAGTCTTCCAGGACAGGTTAACAGATAAAGTGACCTAATCAAAAATCAATATCTTCGAAGGTAGTTACTTAGCATTTAAGCTATAGTGTGAAAAGCTACATCAGAGAGTTTGTTAGGTAGCATTAGGGATGCTATTTTTATTGGCTACATGAATAGGTGATTCATTCCAATGACCAATAGGTCATTGGTAAGAAATATTACACAGCCTCCAGTGACCTTGCATATTTGAGGCTAAAAGGGTGGGAAAATTGGGCATTTTTATGCCAAAGGACATTCCTATTGATTCTGTCTTTCCCATTCCCTGTGGACCTAACAAAAGACATGCCCTGCGCTTCTGAGCAAACCTTCCAGGCAAGGTGCCTGTTTGAGTGACACAAGACAGGTTGGGTTATCAGGTTGTAGGACTGTTTGTACTAGCTTGCTAATTAACATTTGTATGCTTAGTATAATTTAGTTGAAGACTCACTTTCATCCTTACCCACTATTGGGAACATGGCTGAGGAAACAGACATCAGCCCACTTATCTCAGAAATCTCAGAAGGTTGCTGTCTTTGCCAGGTGACCCCTGCTGTATGCTGAGTGATCGGACTGGCTTAGGTGTGTCAGCACCGTCCCACAGCTGGTGAGGGGCAAAGGCAGAATTTGGGACCATCTCTGTCTTCTCCAAACCCCATGGACCAGCTACCCCTTTAAAAGGATGGGGCTGTTGAGGCTCAGAAACTGATACCTAAAATATGGCGCTTTGAGATGCTGGACTATGGAAGTAGCCCCCAGGTCTCTCTGAACTCCCCCTCCTGTCTCTCAATCTTCTCTTTGTCCCAAAGTACAGGATGAAGCTGTTCTCTGAAGTTCCCTTATCTGCCTAAAGTTCATACCCACCAAAGAAGAACACAATCACCTCTGGTCCCTTCCCTGAGTTTTCATTAACCGAGATCATATCACAGTAAGAAAGGCTGAAGCTTGTCAACACTCCTGGACAGACTTGTCACAAACCGTTGTCTTCTGCTTCGGTTCCATTCAGTATTTCAAAGAGAATCTTTTACCAGCCATTGTCTGCTCTGTGGGCCCAAGGGACTTTGTCCCAGACCATCATATGTTCTCCAAGCCCATTAAATTATCCTAAAAATCATTTACTATACCTCTCAAAGTCATCCACATTTCCCCATGGCTACCCTATGAAGAAGGATATATAAGCATCTGTAACCCATCAGGTTATGGGGTAATTGATCTCCTATGGCTCCCCCTCAATGCAGGTTAAAATAAATGTATGCCCTTTTTCCTGTGAATCTGCCTGTTGTCAGTTGGTGTTCTGCAAACCTTCAGAGGGTGGCGAGAAAGTTTTCTTCTGGCCCCAGCAGTTCTGCCATTGTGAGCAGGACAACCAAATCCACTCTGCTCTTCTGGAAGCTGTAGTCAAGGGAACCCAGGACCTGACAAGCTGGCAGAAGGGTAAGAAATTCCTACTGGTCAGATTCCTGGTCTCTCTTTGTGGAATCCAGTTGAGTGGATGATAAAAGTTACTGCCTCTTTTCCTTTTCCAAGTTTAAGATGAATGGGAGAAAACTATTTGTGTGACTAGTGCTAGGTTTGGCGACTCCGCTGTGTTTCTTGTTACGAATATTCATACTGTCCGATATTTTTCCCTCCAGAAGTAGTCCTTGTTTTTCCTGTCATTGTCTTCCTGTGTCATTTTGTCCCAAAGAGGAGTATCATAGGGTAGAACATGAGCCTAATGCCCCTCTAAGCCTTTTCCTTGAGCCTTTACAGATTGGTGATTTTGATGGTTCTCATCAGACCAGCAGACAAATTGTGCTATGGGTGTCTAAGATAAAGATCAGATGAGGGTCACCTTTCGTCTTGTTTGATGTCCTTGAGAGCTTGATTTGTGACCAAGCAGGAGCCCCCTCTCTCTTGGTCTTCACCATCTGTTATCTGAGGGGCATGATTTTCAAGTCATGCCTGGTGGATAACAAGACATGTGAAATTGTTTAAAGCAGCACACTCACTTTAAAGGCAGGAGGATAGCTTGAGCCCAGGAGTTGGAGGCTGCAGTGAGCTATGATTGTGCCACTGCACTCCAGCCAGGGTGGCAATTTACTTTACTTTTAAAGCGAGTTAAAGCAGCACACTCTCTGTTCCTAGCATGCCATGCTCTCAGGAGACTTTATTTTAATAAGAGGTCCCCTCCACAAGGGGCTTCTGTTGTCTCAACTCTTGTAGCCTGGTACTCCTAGGAAAGTGCAATCCCAGGAGGGCCTACCTAGTGTCACAGATTAATGTGATTGGCAAGCCCTCCCACCCAACAAGCTTGTGGGTACTGGAGGCACCATATGCACAAACACCATTCTTAACAATCTGTGGCAACAAGAGTCTTTTGCTATCTTAGCCTATTTCTCAGAGCGAATTTTTGGAGAATCATGGAGGCTGCATTTTCTGTGACCATTTTAAAAAAATATCACTAACACCCATGATGTTCTAAACCTGGAAATATACCTCTGGGACTTTTTATGAAAAAGGCTCATTGGCTTGAGTCACTTATGGGCTAAATACATTGGCTATATTAAAAAAAAAAAAAACTTTTTAGTGAGCTCACATCTCAAATAGCTGTCTTACTGGTACCTATGAAAAGATGGGAAATAAACATAGCTTTAAAAATTATTTTTGGACTAGGCACAGTGGCTCACACCTGTCATCCCAGCACTTGGGGAGGCTGAGGTGGGCAGATCATTTGAGGCCAGGAGTCTGACCCCAGCCTGGCCAACATGGTGAAACTCTGTCTCTACTAAACATACAAAAATTAGCCAGGCAAAATGGTACACACTTGTAATGACAGCTACTCAGGAGGCTGAAGTGGGAGAATCGCTTGAACCTGGGAGGTGGAGGTTGCAGTGAGTCAAGATCTCACCATTGCTCTCCAACTACACACCAGCCTGGGCGAGAGAGCAAGACTCCAAAAAAAAAAAAAAAATCCTTTGGCAAGACTTTTAACAGATTGAAAACGAAGTGGCCAGGCACAGTGGTGCGTGCCTGTCGTTGCAGCTACTCAGGACGCTGAGATGGGCCTTGGGCCCAGGAGAACAAGGCTGCAGTGAACTGTGATTGCGCCACTGCACTCCAGCCTAGGTGACAGAGTAAGACCCTGTCTTAAAAAAAAAAGAAGAAAAAAAGTCAAAAATTCTTTGTACACTCACACTGCCTGCTTTGGGTTCCCTGTGGGATTTGCAAAAAAAGCAGTTAAGCTTCCTCACTTTCACATTGTAGCTCGGGTTTGATTCCAAGTCAGGGAACCAGTTTCGGGAAGATGTAAATTTTTTAACTCGGATAAAAACAAAAAGGAACCTGTGTAAGAACTCTGTTATTTGTTTTGATTGTGTATTTTTGTGACTCGACTTTTTGCAGTACCCATTTCTTCTTGATCCTCTTCCCCTCCTATGGACAACTCATGTCTTTCTGCTCATCTCTAGGTGCCTTTTTTGTCTGTGTAAGGTGGCTCTGGATCTTGTGAGGACTCCTTCTTTGTACCTCTTTGGAGATGGCTCATGCATCCTTGGTTGTCATACAGGCTTATTGGTTTGGTTCTGAATCATTTGGTAGGCTTCTTTGATTTAAAAAGAAAAAAAAAGGCAGGGCCTGGAATCCCAGCACTTTGGGAGGCCAAAGTGGGTGGATCACTTGACTTCAGGAGTTTGAGACCAGACTGGACAACATGGTGGAACCTTGTATCTATCAAAAATACAAAAATAAGCCGGGTGTGCTGGCACATGCCTGTAATCTCAGCTACTTGGGAGGCTGAGGCAGGAGGATCGCTTGAACCCAGAAGGCGGAGATTGAAGTGAGCTAAGATCATGCCACTGCACTCCAGCCTGGGTGACAGGGCAAGACTCCATCTCAAATAAATAAATAAATAAATATACTCTGTTGGGTTGTGGGGTAATCACACTCCTGTGATTCCCTCTGCTTCCTCCCCACCCATGCACATTAAAATAAATTTGTATGCCTTTTCTCCTATTAGTCTACCTTATTTCAGTTGATTTTTCAGCAAATCTTCAGAGGGCAAAGGGATAGTTTTCCTTTGGCCTGGACAAAGCCACCAAACAGAAGCATTTGAGGTCATCAGTTCTGTGAGTCAACAAGTAGGAAAAAAAAATCCTTTTTATTGACTGAACGATCTTTAATCTTCAAGATCTTCCATAAAGTAAATCCTTCAAAATCCTGTTTGTGTCATATCTTCTTTAAAGGTCAGGCTGAATATATAAACCACTTTAAGTCCTAACGTGAAGTAAATGATGTTTAGACTGAAATATGTACCTAGATATTTTATATGAAATTCAGTACAGGGCCATAAAATGAGAGAGTAGGGATATCCATGGCCCCAAGGTTCTCAATGTTCCTTTGCAAAAGGTCAACTTTATTATAATTCTGGTGTTCTGGGCCCAGCCAGGGAAGTACACCCTCTCTTTCATGTGGTGAGACTCCAGGCTCCTGCTTTTCAAGAAATCAGATTGTCCAGATCATCAACAAGGACTTATTTTTAGACCTGCAAGAATGAGAATTTCCTACCCTTTCACCACCCAAGAAGGCAATGGGGCCTTGTTTGTGAGTTTTATTGACAAGAATATAAAACGGAAAATCTTCCAGGTTTTTTTTTCTTTTCCACCCACACTGATAGGTTGACTGAAAACATTTCTGAATTGGACCCAAAAAAAGAAAACATGAGCAGGAAAATCGCCTCAACGGCAATGACTGTTGGATTGCAGCCTTTAAAACTTTCATCTCGGTCTTTAACACACATGGGCCCCCTGTAAAGAGATTGCTGGGAAGTTTCCCTTGAATGCATTTATAGTGGTGAGATCAATGGTAGCTGTGGCTTAGAGTTCATAATACTAAAAGTGAAGGTTTCAAAGCTGAAAGGGGCCTTGGAGGCTGTCTAATCTACCATTCTTATTGAACAGGGGGAGGAAACTCACTCACTCAAGGTCCTATCATAGCTAGAGGCAGAACCAGAAGAATGCAAGAGTTTCAAAACCTACTGTCCTTTCACCAATATCTCTTATCAGAAACTAAATTGCCTGTGAGCTCCAGGCCAAGCTGGGGCATCAGGAGATTATACTATCTCTAGATCCTTCCCTACTAATCTTTTTGTGATAAAGAGTCATGCTGGCGTGGTGCAGTGGCTCACACCTGTAATCCCAGCACTTTGAGAGGCTGAGGCCAGAGCATCTGTTGAGCCCAGGAGGTCAAGGCCAGCCTGGGCAATATAGTGAGATGCTCTCTCTATAAAAAAGAGAAATATATGAATATTAGTCAGGTGCAGTGGCATGGGCCTGTGGTGCCAGCTACTCTAAAGGCTGAGGCAGGAGGATCACTTGAGCCAGCAGGTCGAGGCTACAGTGGGTGGTGATGGTACTGCTGCACTCCAGCCTGGGCGACAGAGCAGAACCCTGTCTTTAAAGAAAAAAAAAAGAGTCATGCTGAGATCAGGGAACCTAGTATACCTCCTCCACACTTCTCTTGACATCTTTAGTTCCTGCCTAGAAGGACTTAAAGCCTTTAAGATTTATCATTTAACGAAATATATTTATCCCTGAATTGAAACAAACATTCGGAAATGGGGCCATGGTTTCTATCCCTTGTAAAAGCAACTTCCCACTCAAAGCCAAGTGTCTGGTTTCCTGAGGAGCTGATAGATTGGAGACCCTGGCTGGGTGAATGAAACCCATTCACTGTCTGCTTTTATTGGATGCCTTAACAGAGGACCTGAAGCATCAGTCTGAAGCCACTCTGAGAAGTGAGAGGCGACAAGTCCTAGTCATGACTGTGAGCCAACCTAGGTGGGTTTCCTGGGGCTCTCCAGGTGAATTCCCCTCCCCTCCCCTCCCCTCCCCTCCCCTCCCCTCCCCTCCCCTCCCCTCCCCTCCCCTTTGAGTTGAAGTCTCACTCTGTCACCCAGGCTGGAGTGCAGTGGTGCAATCTCAGGTCACTGCAACCTCCGCCCCTCAGGTTCAAGTGATTCTCCTGCCTCAGCTCCCCAAGAATCTGGGATTACAGGTGTCCGCAGCATCATGCCTGGCTAATTTTTGTATTTTTAGTAGAGACGGGGTTTCACCATGTTGGCCAGGCTGGTCTGAAACTCCTGATCTCAGGTGATCCACCCACCTTTGCCTCCCAAAATACTGGGATTACAGATGTGAGTCACCACACCCGGCCAGGTGAATTTCATGATCCTAAATGGGAGGAATGCTGTGCTTGGTTCTATCAGTATATAGGAACAAGAGCAATAAGGTATGGCGCTTGGGGGCAGGAGAGAGAACCCCTTTTGTTCTTTATTCTGGAAACTCTTAATCTCCTGGTCCTTATCTCCAGCGCCCTCCCCCCAGATCTTCCTCCCTGTTTGACATTATCCTTTTGTCCCTATATCCTGGAAGGTTTGTTTTTCCGGGAAGTGAGGATAATCTGGAAGCAGGAGTACCAAGTAGATTCCACAGTTGACAGTCTGCTAACTCCTTTTCCTTCCTTCGTCATACGCATTCTGAATGTTTATGTGCTAGGCTCTGTGGTTAGCGCTGAGGCTCTGGTGTGAACCAGCTCCCCACATTTTCCCTAACACTCAGCCTTTCTCCTAGCAGGATGACTGGGACTGACACCCCTCAGCCCTTGAAGTAGGATCACAGAATTCTGCATCCTCCTCTTCCTGATCTTTCATCCATTCAACCAAGACTTACTGACCACTGCAATGTTCAAAACACTGAGGGCATGCAGGCAAATCAGGTAAGGATCTTGTCCTCACTGTCTAGAAGGGAGGATGCTCATATAAAAAATAAAATGCAGGCCAGCACGGTGGCTCATGTCTGTAATCCCAACACTTTGGGAGGCTGAGACAGGAGGATCACTTGAGGTCAGGAGTTCGAGATCAGCCTGGCCAACATGGTGAAACCCTGTCTCTACCAAAAATACAGAAATTAACCGGGTGTGGTGGCATGTACCTGTTGTTCCAGCTACTTGGGAGGCTGAGGCAAGAGAATCGCTTGAACCCAAGAGGCGGAGGTTGCAGTGAGTGGAGATTGCACCACTGTACTCCAGCCTGGGCAACAGAGAGAGACTCCATCTCAAAAAATAAAAATAAAATAAAATACAAATCTGGATTGTTTCCAATTTGGAGGTAGTATTTTTTAAAGCTACAATGAATATACCTGTACGATTCTTTTGTGGACATATGTTTTCATTTATCTTGGGTAAATACAGCATCCAAAGGTTTGTTATTGGGTGAACAGATAAATTGTGGCATATTCATTTATTCAATGAAATATTATTCTGAAATAAAGAGGAAAGAACAACTAATATTTTCAGCAATGTGGAAGAATTCCAGAAACAGTGTGATGAGCAAAAGAAGCCAGGCACAAAAAGAGTTCATTCTGTATGATTCTATTTATATAAAGTTCTAAAACAGACAAAACTGATCTGTGCTGAGAGAAATTAGGACAGTGGTTGGCCTCTGGCTGGGGGAATTGACTGGAAATGATGCATGGGGAAAGGTCTATATCTTATCCAGAGTGCTGGTGGCACAGATGTATACATTTGTCAAAACTTACCACATCACACACTTCAAATCCGTTCATTTTATTATACAAAATTATACTTTAATAAATATTTCATTAGAAAAACAAATCTGCACAGGGTGCATTTGTTTTGGAAACAAACGTGGCAAAAAGTTAGGATCTGGCAGTTAGGGAGTGGTTACAAATGTGTTATTTGTTGTATTATTTTGTGCCTTTCAGTATGCTTGAAATAACTCCTAATAAAAATATTTTAGAAGTTTAAGATAGGAATACAGAACAATCAAATCCCAAGTTAGAAAAGATCTTAATGTTTATTTAATCCAACTTCTCATTTTGAGCTTGCATTCCCCTAAAACATCCCTGGTAGGTGGTCTTCCGGTGTGATGGGAACCCACTGAAGGAGAGCGCTTCCTACCTCCTAGGGCAGCATATTCCAAAACTAATGTGGTGAGTGCAGCAGCCAGAGAGGTACGGGGATAGGATGCTATGGAAACTCAAAGGGAAAAGGAAGGACTCCTGGGTAGCCTGCCCTCCTTAGGAGCAGACCCATTCCAGAAGTGCCAGGAGCTGCACTGGAGATGTAATAGGCAGCAAAAGCTGACCCACCCTTGCAAGTAGCAGAGCTGTGGCTGCTAGGATGATCCTACTTAAAGGTCTGCTTCTTTCCTCTCTGCCTAACGCTTTCCATGTCTACCAGCACTGACCTAGCTTCAGGGCTTTTAGGAGAAGATCAAGAAGGGAGACAGCGACTCTGGAGCCAGGCCTGTTAGGAGCCAGAGCTGGGAGGCCAGGCTAGACACTGGGCCATACTGAGAGGGGCCCCCTCCCTTCCAACCAGAACATGGGCAAGGTAAAGAGAACACTCTGGAAACCGTAGTGCAAGCTTTTTTTTTTTTTTTTTTTTTTTGAGACGGAATCTCGCTCTGTCACTCAGGCTCAATTGCAATGGCACGATCTCAGTTCACTGCAACCTCCGCCTCCCAGGTTCAGGTGATTCTTCCGCCTCAGCCTCCCAAGTAGCTGGGACTACAGGCACATGCCACCACACCTGGCTAATGTGTTTTGTATTTTCAGTAGAGATGGGGTTTCACCATGTTAGCCAGGATGGTTTTGATCTCCTGACCTCGTGATCCATCCACCTTGGCCTCCCAAAGTGCTGAGATTACAGGATTGAGCCACCATGCCCGGCCATAAGGAATTTTCTTCATAGCAACATTGACCACCCAGCCAAAGAGTGGGGGGCAGGACAGCTCTTCCACTACATCACAGGACATGAGAGGCTCTGACTGCTGGCCTTCCTCCTGCCAGGGCTTCACCATCACTGAGGAAAGCAGGGCTCCGGGGACCCTGCAACCCTGGCTGGACCTATTCAACCTCTCCCTGTGCAGGATCAGGTCCAAGGGTAAGCCGCAGATTGGCTTTCCTATCACTTAGGGTTCTCAGGTTGCCAGCAACAGAAAACAACTTAATCTAGGCAAGAAAATGGACGGATGAAACAGATATAGGGTAGTTCCCAGAGTAGCAGAAAGAACTGAACAACCAGGCTTGGAGGGACAGGAATCAGGGCCAGCTGGGCTCTAAGTAGCAGAATCACATGGACAGTCCCCTTGGGACAAATTCGTGCCAGCTGTTCCCATGTCTGCTCAAGAGAAAGAGAGTCTGATAGGCTGGCCTGGAAGTGGGGGCGTGTATCCATTGTAGGCAGGCATTTTGATTGACAATCCCACCAAGACCAGGGATTTCTCCAAGAGAAAATGGTGCTGTGGCCAGAAGAAGTGCTGCGCAGGTGAAATGCCCAAAATACTTCTAGTGCCCTCAGTGGTTTGTGTGCTCATCAGCCACAGGGCATTCGGAGACACCAGGATATCCCAGAGCAACATGGCACACTGAGCCTGAATGGCACAATTAACCTCGAGGCGCCCCCAGGGCCCTCTCTCCCTCTTTGTATCCCAAATAGCCACAGAAGACATTGATAGTGTGGAGTTCAGAATGAACTCCCCAAATCCACCAGACAAATTACTGTCCACAATAGGAGCTTCCCAGGATGCCCATGTTGGCCCAACGGAAGCTCAAATTGTGTTGGGGCTTTTCCTAAGCAAACCCCACGCTGACTCTGAGTCACCTCTGTCTCTGTCTGGCCGAGCATGTCCAGGTTGTCCTTTGCAAGCTCTGCCAAAAACCAGGTTATAGGGAAGTCTGCTTCTTTTAGAGGCTGTGATGTGAGCTATGCAGGTAGAAGAGGCCCACAGCTCTGGTTCTAATCTTGGCCTTCCCTATAATTTGTACTGACTCCCAGGGTGGCCAGGACCAGGAGACAAGATAAGGTGGCCCAGGCAGCACAGGGTCTGGGGTGGAGGCAGGACCTGGGATGCAAATGCCTCAAAGGACAACTCCAGCTTCAGGCTGCATAGAATTTTCACGAATCTGGTTAGCGTCATTCATTCATTCACTAGAAGCATGTGCTCCTCGAGTTCAGAGTTTCTCACTCATTTTTTCACGGCTGTGGCTCCACTGCCCAGACAGCCCCCCCAGCCCATCTGGGAGTCACTATGTCTTTGTAGCATGAATGCATCATAACATGTCTTTTTTTGCAAAACCAGGGTGGGGATCCTCTTCCCCACTGGCCCAGCCTGCCTGTGGAAAGGGGCTTCGAAAGCCCCCCTTCTACTTGGTTCCGGTCATCAGAGGCAGCCTTGTGACCTGCCCAGGCAGCTGGCCAGCAGCTCTGCAGTACTCAGGGCTGAGGATGAGTCAGGAATTCCTCTGCCCTTAGCACTAGGCTGGAGAGGCTGTGACGCGCCCGGTGGCCCCTCTGGGCAGTGGCTGGCAGCAGAAACACGCATGTAGCAGACATACTCAGCCTCCTCGCCGGGAGAGCCGGGGAGAGAGCAGTCTCTTCTGTTACGTAAGAGACAGAAGGGAACTGGGGGGCCTGCAGCTGCATAGGGCCTGCTCCCACTCGGCCTTCTTCCTGAGATTCTTTTCTTCCCTTGACTCCAGAGGATGCGATAAGGAGAGGGGGAAGCCTGCTGCCCAGAGCAGCTCCATTCATGGAGTCCCGGCCCCTTAGGGGCTGCAAATGCACTCACCTCCCACTCTCCCTGACCAAGGCCACAGCCTACAGCAGCTGCCTGGGAGGCGCCCTTGGCAGGGTGCTTGCCATACAACTGGACAGTTAGTACCTTGGCTTTCCACTCTGCAGCCCTGGTGCTGGGGGCCCATATCTCCCTGCAGTCTCTCCACTTCCTTCCCTCCTCCTCTTCCCTGGGATTTCCATGGTCAGGAAGGACCTCCCCTGGGTAACCAACTGTCTCGGGATAAAAAGAACTGCCTGCCACGGCCATCTCCCCTGACAACCTATCAGAGCTCACCTCCTGCTCACCCCTGAGCCAGTCACAGAGACTCGCTGTGTTGCTGAAGGGCTACCACGGCCCTTCCACCTATGCACATCAGCGAGCACTGTGGAGGCTTCAAGAGTCACTGGGGCGAGCCCACATGAGCTCACCACCTGCAAGCTCCTACCAGAGAACCTCGAGGAGTGACCTAAGCTCTGCGTGCTTCCCTGTCCTCATCCGTAAATTGGGAGCAATCACAAGGTCCCCCTCATAGATCCATGGTGAGGATCAACCAGGTTCTGGTAGCACTCAGAACAGCTCCTGGCACATAGCTTAGGCCTGAGAAATATTCACACCTGTCCTCACCCTACCTGACCTTCAGGGCCTACCTGGTCTTTCTCTTCTCCAGACCCTCAGAGTACTTCTGTGCGCAGCACACAGGACATCAGATTGTCAGCATTGTCACTCCGTACTGCTCCTCGTGGTTACCTTTGCTCCTCAGGGAGATGGTGAGTGTCCCGCTCCATGGAAGGCCTCTTGAGGTTGCCAGGTACACGGACCCCCTGCTGAGAGTCTCCGTGAACTTGGGCATTCTGTGTGCTGGGCTCTTGATTTCTTACAAACTGATTTCAGAATTCTCTTATATAAATTTTATTTTACTTTTTCTTTTATTCCTTTTTTATTTTGGTTAGAGACAAGGTCTCCCTCTGCTGCCCAGACTGGAGTGTAGTGGTGTGATCATAGCTCACTGCAGCCTCAAACTCCTGGGCTCAAGAGATCCTCCCACGTCAGCTTCCTGGGCAGCTGAGACTACAGGCATGCACTCCCACACCTGGCTAATTTTAAAATGTTTTCTAAAGACAGGTCTCACCATGTTGCCCAGGCTGGTCTCGAACTCCTGAGTTCAAGCAATCCTCCCATTTCAGCCTTCCAAAGTGCTGGAACTCCAGGTGTAAGTCACCACACCTGGCCCACTTATAGGTTTTTTAATGATCACCACTGCCCTCCAGCCTGGGCGACAGAGCAAGACCTTGTCTCTTTAAAAAAATAATAATATGTAGGTTTTTCACATTTAAGTGCAAACAAGCAAGGCCTATTTTTTAGGAACCTATTACACGCTAAGTACTATGAGGATAAAAATATTCATCAACGCATCTGCTCAGTTCCAGCCAGAAACCTCTGAGTTGCCCAGGCCTGCCCTCCGCAGGTCCCCATCCCCAACAGTCACTCAGCCCTGTGGCTCCACCACATCCTTCCCCCTCCGGAACTTCCTCTCGGCCGTTGCCCTCATCTTGGCCCCTTGTTTCTTGCCTAGACCATGGCAAAAAAGCCCTACTTGTCTCTCTGTCTCTAGTCTCTGACCCTAAGACCCAGAAGTATCTTCCCCAAATACAGTTTAGATCCTGACACTCTTTCCTCTCAGGCACAGGTGGAATCTAAAAGAGTTGAACGCTTAGAAGCAGAGAGGGGAATGGTGGTGACCAGGGACTGGGGGTGGGGGAAGGGAGAGGGAAGATGTTGATCAGAGCACACAGAATGTCAGTTACACAAGAGGAACAAGTTCAGGAGACCTGTGGAACCACATGGCACGACAGTTAAAACAATGTGTGTTGCAGTCTTGACAATCACTGAAAATGTAGATGAGTGTTCTCACTACAAAAAATAGTAAGTATGTGAGGTAATGTACATGTTAATTACCTTAACTGAACACACAGGGTATACATTTTTTTTTTTTTTTGGTGTTTTATTTTGTTTTGTTTTAGACAGGGTCTCACTCTGTTGCCCAGGCTGGAATACAGCAGCGCGCTCCTGGGTCACTGCAGCCTCGACCTCCTGGGCTCAAGTGATCCTCCCACCCCATCCTCCCCGAGTAGCTGGGACTACAGGTGCATAGCACCATGCCTAGCTAATTTTTTTGTATTTTTGTAGAGACGGAGTTTTGCCATGTTGCCCCAGGCTGGTGTCAAACTCCTGGGCTCAAGCGATCCTCCTGCCTCAGTCTCCCATAGCACTGGGATTATAGGTGTAAAACATTGTGTTATACACCACAAATATATACCATTTTTATTTGACTACTTAAATAATTAATTGATCATTTTTTAAAAGACTCCCAGCATTTCCTATGGTCTCGGGGATAAAAGTTCACTTTCCACACCAGGCCATCATCAATGAAGCCTAAACCATAACAGCCTCAGCCCTTGCCTCCCTCCACCACATGCATTCCAGACATCCCCCATCTTGTACTTGGACACACTCTCTTTCTTCCACTGAGAACAACTTTTTTCCCTGACTCTGCCTGGCAGCCACCACATTTCCTTTACAGCCAGCTCAAATGCCACTTCCCTGGGCTTCCACAAAGCTTGTCTCTGCCGCTTTATGATCCCACAGAACTTAGTACAATCCTGTATTAGAATACTCATCACTTGGAATTGTCATTGTTTGCAGAAGAATTTCCTCTGCTGGGGGTTAGCTAGGCCTTGTTCATCTGGCACCCATCCCTAGCCTGTAGTAAATGTTCAAGAAATACAAGACTGACTTCATCCCAATAGCACTGGAAACCCAAGGACTTACCTCCCATTTTTCTCTTGTCATTTTTAGCAATACCGATCAGAAGAGTGGTTTATGATCACTGTCTCCAACTCTGCTTCTCCCATCTTTCTTGAATCCACCCCAGTTGTTTATCTGCACTACTCTCCAAGAGCACCGGTGGCCTCCACGTTGTTCAATCCAGTGGTCAGGTGTCTGTCCCCCTCTTCCGCAGTCAATCACTCCTCTGCCTAGTCAGTTGCTTCTCTGCTGTTCTTTCCTATCTCATCAGTGGCTTCTCGGACTTCTTAATTCTCCCTCATCTCCCTAAACTCCTAATGTTAGGTCATTTCAGAGCTTGGTCCTGGGGTCTCTTCCCTCTCTCTCTGTTTTTTTTTGAAACAGGAGTCTCATTGCATTGCCCTGGCTGGAATGCTGCAGCACCATGATAGCTCACTGCAACCTCGAGCTCCAGGATTCAATTGATCCTCCCACCTCATCCTCCCGAGTAGCTGGGACTGCAGGTGGGCACCATAACACCCAGCTCTCTTCTCTCTTTCTTCTGCACTCACTTTCTTGGTTATCACATGCAGATATATGGCATTGTTATCTCTATGTGGATTATCTTGAAATTTATGACTCCCGCCTGTTCTCTCTTGCACCTAAGGCTCCTATGTGTAACTGTACACTCCACCTCTCCAGCTTGTTCAGCTGCATTCCTGATCCTCCCCTCCCCAACACCTCTTCTCCAGCAGTCTTCCTCATGTCAGTGAATTGCAGCTCCCATCTTCTGGCTGCTCAGCTCAGACATCTTAAGTTAGCTTTGGATTCTTTCTTATTCTTAAGACCTCACCCCCATCCACTGCCAAATTCTGTCACTCTACCTTCAACCTATCTGCAGCCCTGGCTAGTCTCACCTGGACTATTTCAGCAGGCTCCCACCTGGCTTGTTCACTTTGGCCATTGTCACCTAGAGTCAAGCCTCAACATGGCCTGATTGATCCTGGAAAACTCCAATCCAGGTCATATCACTCCTCTGTGCAAAACTCTCCAAAGGCTTCCATCACCCAATGGCCAATGAAGCCCCAAGTGATCTGCTCCCTACTGCCTCTCTGGCACCACATGCTCCTCTTCTCTCCCTCCTGGACTCAGCGCCAGCTACCCTGGCCTTCTTGCTTTGTTCAGACAGGCCAGGCACCGTCCTG
Organism: Ateles fusciceps; assembly: GCA_036589455.1. Classification (NCBI taxonomy): domain Eukaryota; kingdom Metazoa; phylum Chordata; class Mammalia; order Primates; family Atelidae; genus Ateles; species Ateles fusciceps. The sequence continues at coordinate 11,707,703 of JAZHEH010002554.1, read as the reverse complement.
CTGAGCTGACCATTGTGCATATGGTCCCCTCAGCCTGCATGCTTCCCAAAGGATGCAGGACTCACTCCTCCACCACCTTCAACTCTTCCCCAACCACCTTTATAATATTTGTAATTTACTTTAAAATGCTTCAGCACAATCAGTGAGATATCACGTATGTGCATGTGCCAGCTGACTGAAGCTTTAATTCTAGAGCTGGTCAGCCAACATGCAATCGAGAATGCACAGTTCAGCTGGCCCTCTACCAAAAAAACCACTCTCCAAAAGCCGCTAAATCTTAAGAGTTTCTGTCATCTGCATCTCAAGCAACAACTAATACTTTGCTAATTAACACATTAAGTTTTTAAAAAGTCTTTATTGGTGAAACTAGCAATATGCTAAGAAACACAGTGAAAGTTAAAATCCAGGTAAAATGAGAATTATTTTTTTAGATTGGCTCAAATCATTGGCTACAATTATTTACAGTGCTGTCCCCACCCCTTTTTTTTTTTAGATGGAGTTTTGCTTTTGTTGCCCAGGCAATAGTGCGATCTTGGCTCACTGCAACTTCCACCACCTGGGTTCAAGTGATTGTACTGCCTCAGCCTCCTGAGTAGCTGAGGTTACAGGCACATGCCACAATGCTCAAATAATTTTTGTATTTTTAGTAGAGACAAGATTTCACCATGTTGGTCAGGCTGGTCTCAAACTCCTGACCTCAGATGATCCACCTGCCTCAGCCTCCCAGAGTGTTGGGATTACAGGCGTGAGCCATCACTCCCAGCCCAGACAACTCCTACTCTTGCATAAACAGGGCATAAGAATTACACAAGGCTTGTAACCTGTGTTCATTAGGAGAGACTTGAGCCCTAATCTGCCCTGTGTCCATCTGTTGGTTTGGAAGAATGTGTGGCTACATGATTGCAACTACAGGGCACAGACTCAGAAATGTAGAGAGTGATGAGAATTCAGAACAGGTTGTATGAACAATTTGGGGTCTGCTTTACTAATAGTCATCTGGTTAATTAATACACAAGCAGAATCCAGTTTGAGATATGCTTTTATTAGTTCCCGATAGTGATATTATGCTGAGTGGCTCATGATGTCACTTATCTCAAATTCCTTAGTGTCTACTATTATTTACTAAAAACAACTTAAGAGTTGCACATACCGAAACTGGCTTAGGTCAAGTTCCCAAGATCTTGCTGTTAAAAATTGGAAGCATTTTCCCACATTCCCTACCCCCTGTTTCACTTTGCTGTCAGCCTGTCACCATCTAACACACTATATATGTCATTTTCTTGTGTTGTGGATTGTCTGTCTCTACCCATAGATGATGTAAGCTCCATGAGGTCAGGGATTTGTGTCTATATTTGTTTGGTTTGCTCAATACCATGACCCAGTGCAAATAACAGTGCTTGGTGGAATAACAGTGCCTCAGCCAGGTCCGGTAGCTCATGTTTATAATCCCAGCACTTTGGGAGTCTGAGACAGAAGGATCACTTGAACCAAGGAATTTGAGACCAGCCTGGGCAACACAGCAAGACACCATCTCTACAAAAAAAAAGAATAGCTGAGTATGGCGGTGCTTGTCAGTAGTCCTAGCTACTCAGAGGGCTGAAGTGGGAGAATGGCTTGAGCACAGGAGTTTGAAGCTGCAGTGAGCCATAAGCACACCACTGCACTATAGCCTGGGCGACAGAGTGAGACCTTGTCCCAAAGAAACAAAAACAAACGAAAAATATTGTCTGAGTATTTGTTAAATGAATGTATAAAAGAAGACGAAGCATCACTGCAAGAGAACAGATGGAAGCTGAAAACATTCAAAAGCAATTCCTTGGCTGGAAAATCAAGAAAACATAGAAGAATGTGGTCATGTCACAGAACAAAGATGACCAGTGCAGTCTCAATTACAGACACAAACCTATCGTTTGCCCAACAAGGAGAGTCACATCCTTTAAGAAAAGTCAGTGAGTCTCCCTGAATTGAAAGTGAAAGGGGCAGACATAATGTGGAAAAGAAGTTTTGTCCAAATTTCCGATTGATTCAGAAGTGAAGTTTAAAGTCTCTCTTGATATGGGTTCTTACTTTTGTTTTGCATCACTGAGGTGTGGGGCAATTCTCAAACTGATGCAGGATTTGCATACGCCTCCGGGGGAGCGTGCTGGGGATAACACTGAGGGCAGATTTGTACACGTGTGCTCCAAGCTGGGCAAAATCTTCCTTGAACTATCCCAAGAGGCCCTGGAAAAGAGTAACTGGGGCAGAGAAAACAGTGTGATCCAAAGCATTCAGGAGATAAAATAGAGAACGAAGCCAGGAAGACACATGGTTCAAGGGAGTTGAGCAAGGGATGATTCCAGATGGGTGGGGAGAGATGTTAGGAAGGGAGGTCAAGGTCCCACTGTAGAACTTGGGAGGCAAGAGAGGGCTCTAAAACATTTGCAATCAGGGAACAGAATTGGAGTTGTGAAACTGCGGGTAAGAGGGCTGGTTTGGAGGCTGGTGTGGTATTCCAGGTGAGAGGTAGTAAAAGCCTAGACTCAGACCCAGTAGACAGACAAGCCAGCTGCCAGGGAGGGGGACAGGCCATAGTCAGTCTGAAGCCCACGGATACGTGTGCTCTCCACGCTGTCACTCTCCCAGGTGGTAAGGTTGTGGCTCAGCCAGGAAGCATGCTAGACTTCACGGGGGCAGGTTGGTGGCCTGGAGGGATTAACCTGGTTTGGATTAGCTGGCCACTGGGTGGAGGGAGAGGGAAGGAAGGGCAGGAATTGCAAATCCCAGTGGTCAGTGGTCAGTGTAACCAGCTCCAACACTGGGTGTCACTCTGGGGGTAGAGAACCTCGTGGCTTGGCCCCCCCTCATTTCGGAGGTGGGAATCCAATGAGCAGCATTTAGTATCCCCCCAGGAAAGTCCTGACCACCATACCCAGCCAAGGAAATAAGATACAGGCAGCAAGAACCGAGGCCCAGAGGGGATGGAGCAGAAATTAGAAAATCACGGTGAAAGGTCAGGCCTGGGCAGACCCAATGTAAGACTACCAGACCCATGCAGGGCTTAGCAGCTGGTGGGGAAAGAGCGCCAGGCACCCAGCCAGGCTTGGCTGAGGGGCAGTGGGGCTAAGTGCCTTCATGGACAAATGATAGAAGGCTGAGAAGCCCACTTCCAATCCCACATTCCCTTCTCCACTCCCTGCAAAGGTTCATGCAGATGCTTGGGCTATGGAATGGCCAATGATGACTTACCTTTGTCTATGTCCTGTTGTATCGGGAGAAGGGGTGCTTCTGAGTCCACAACACCTGGACAACTCCAACACAGCTACCTCTGCCAAGCAAAATGGGCTTGCTCCTCTGTCACCTCTTCCTCCTTGTGCACCTTCTGGAGAAGGTGGGAACCAGCCATTAAAGGGCAGGAGAAGGCAAGACACGGAGGCCAGGGAGAATATGGCCACCAGCAGGGCAGCTTGCCCCAGGCAGTTCTGGGTCAAACATGGGCAACTGCCCCTTGCCTGGCTGACTTTTCTCCACTCTCCCATCATTATTCTCTCAGAAGGTGCTGCTGCCCAAAGCCTCCCAGATGCTACAGCTCCCCCCTCCCAGAGCCTTGGACCCCAAGGAAGCCCCCCACTCTCAGCAGCACAGAGCCACAGGGGAGATGTGTGGATGGCACTCGGTGCACTGATTCCAGCAGCTCTGCAGCCTCCTTCAGAGAGAGAAGCTCCTTCCCTGTCTTCGGGGACATCCTCCAAACACTGCCTTCTAGAGCAAGGAGGGCCATGTTCTCCCAACTAAACTGGTACTTCCCCTCTTCTTCTCCACCTTCTTCAACTGCTCTTAGCAATTGTTTCTGACTCCGCTGACAAATGAACAGGTCACCTTACCCAGCCTGGGGAATTGCTAATTACTGGAATCCAACAGCTAGTGCACGTGGCATTTGCCTTGGCCCCAATTCAAGGCTGGAGGGCTCCTATTTCAGGCTTCAGCCCCTCTGGCATCCTCACCAGACTCTGCTCCAACCCCTGCTTATCTTGGGGCATGTGCCTTTGGGGGATGGAGGGCCCCAGTCCTCCCTCAACCCCAAGCCCAGCAAGGTAAGGAGCTGATGCTGTGGGAAAGGTCTGGGAGCAGTGAGACCAAGCAGGAAGCTGGCTCAGCCTGCAGGAACCTGGAAGAGATGAGGGCCCCAGGAGACTGAGATCTTCCCTAGAGATTCAAAGATGTCATGAGATGGGCACAAGCAACTGAGCCAGGAGACGATTGCTTACCTTACCAGAAATAGATGCATCTGTCTGATCCCTGAAGAAGTCCCTGGAGACCTCAGAGAAGTGAAGATAAGAGTCAAGATAAGAGAACTGAGAATTGAGCCAGACACCATGCCAGGATGTCTTATGTCATTTCATTGACCCTCAGGCTTACCCTCAGGTGGTCTATTTTATCTCCATTTCAAGGCAGAGAAAAACTGGAGATCAGAGACATTAAGAAACTGACCTAAGGACACATAGGCGGAAAGTTTGGAGCTGAAGTCTGAACCCAGCCTTGGCTGACTCTAGAATATCTAGTGAAGCTCTTGTCAGCCTTGGCTTACTCTCTCTACTGCACAGAACTGCCTTCTGGTAAGAATATAAGAAAGAAGAGTGTTTCCGGGTTCAAGCCTCTTTCTGGGAAAATAGCAACTTCATATATAGAAGTCTTAAGTCCCTGTATTTCAGAATTTGATGTGTTTAGAGATAATGTCTTTAAAGATATATATATATATATATATATATATATATATTTTTTTTTTTTAAATAGAAATGGGGTTTCACAATATTTGCCAGAATGGTCTCGATCTCCTGACCTCGTGATCCACCCACCTCAGCCTCCCAAAGTGCTGGGATTACAGGAATGAGCCACCACACCCGGCAAAAGAGATAATTAAGTTAAAAAGAAGTCATTAGGATAAGCCCTAATCCAATATGACTGGTGTCCTTATAAGAAGAGAAAAATTAAGACACAGACACAGACAGAGGACCAGAGAGAAGACAGCCATCTACAAGCCAAGGAGAGGGGGCTCAGAAGAAACCAATCCTGTGACATCTTGATTTTGGACTTCTAGCCTCCAGGACTGTAAGAAAATAAATTTCTGGTTTTTTGTTTTGTTTTGTTTTGTTGAGACAGAGTTTTGCTCTTGTTGCCCAGGCTGGAGTGTGATGGTGCAATCTCAGCTCACTTCAACCTCTGCCTTCCAAGTTCAAGTGATTCTCCTGCCCCAGCCTCCCTGGTAGCTGAGATTACAGGTGCGTACCACCACGCCCAGCTAATTTTTGTATTTTTAGTAGAGACGGGGTTTCACCATGTTGGCCAGGCTGATCTTGAGCTCTTGGCCTCAGGCAATCCACCTGTCTCAGCCTCCCAAAGTGCTGGGATTACAGGCATGAGCCACTGCACCCGGCCTGTATTTCTGTTTAAGCCACACAGTCTGTGGTACTTCACAAGGGCAGCCCTAGTAGACTAATACGAGTTCCCTTACTGGGGGTTCTTTGTTGTCTAGTCCACAATCTTGGACTTCCCAGCCTCCAGAACCATGAGCCAAATAAATTTCTGTACATTGTAAATGACCAAGTATGTGATATTCTTTTATAGCGGCACAAAATGGACTAAGGCATGAATGTAGGGGACACAAAGGGAACAGAGACACTGGCAAGGCAGGAAAGATGGGGGATTGGTTCTTGGCATTCTCCCCCAAGCACGAAGTCATAGTAATTTATCAGTTAACTGATCTCTGTCCCAAATATTTGGTGCACAGCTGTGGCCTGAGGATTGCAGAATGTTTGTCGGTATCCAAGAACAGATCTTACAGTGCTTGCTGGGCAGAAATTACGTGCAGGGGTTGTAAGGTGAATTAGCTGCAATATTTAGGAATACTTAATTCTGCTGTAAAAAAATAAGAAAAACTGACTGGGTGCAGTGGCTCATGCCTGTAATCCCAGCCCTTTGGGAGGCCAAGGCAGATGGATCACCTGAGGTCGGGAGCTCAAGACCAGCCTGACCAACATGCAGGAACCCCTGTCTCTACTAAAAATAAAAAAAATAAAAAATAAAAAAAAAAGCTGGGCATGGTGGCGCATGCCTGTAATCCGAGCTACTTGAGAGGCTGAGGCAGGAGAATCACTAGAACCTGGGAGGTAGAGGTTGTGGCGAGCTGAGATCGCACCATTGCGCTCCAGCCTGGACAACAAGAGGGAAACTCCATCTCCAAAAAATTAAATAAAATAAGAAAAACTAATGTTAGCCACAAAAATAAATAGAATATGTGAGTACTGAACATAGATTTTAAAAAAGGATGAAATTTGTGGTGTCTCAAAAAGTTAAGCAGAATTACCATAGGATTCAGCAATTCCACTTCTAGGTATACACTCTCAAAAAAATGAAAACAGGGACTCAAACAGATACCTGAATATCCATGCTTATAGCGGCGTCACTCACAATGGCCAAAAGAAGGAAATCACTCAAATGTTCATCAACAAATGGGTGAATTAAAAAACATATGGTACATACAAATGATGGAATGTTAGCCCTAAAATGGAGTAAAATTTTGATACATGCTACAACATGGGTGAACTTGGGAACATTATGCTGAGTATTGAAATAAGCCAGACACAGAAGGACAAATCCTGTATGATTTTACTTATGTGAGGTACCCAGAATAGGCAAATTCACAGAGACAGAAAGTGAAATTGAGGTTACCAGGGTCTAAGGAGAGGGCAATGGGAAGTTAGTGTTTAATGCACCCAGAGTTTTTAGTCTGGGGTGATACAAAAGTCCTGAAAATGGACAGTGGTGGTGGTTGCACCACATGGTGAATGTACTTAATGCCACTGGGTTATACTCAAACACTGTTAAAACAGCAAAGCTGATGTTCTCTGTGTTATATCACAATTCTTAAAAAAGAATAAAACAAATAAGAATGTTGCTTATGTTACAGGAAAGGGGTCCCAATCCAGACTCCAAGAGATGGTTCTTGGGTCTTGAGCAAAAAAGAACTCAGGGCAAGTCCTTAAAGTGAAAGCCAATTTGTTAAGAAAGTGAAGGAATAAAAGAATGGCTGCTCCGTAGGTAGAGCAGCCCCAAGGGCTGCCGATTGTCCATTTTTATGGTTATTTCTTGATTATATGCTAAACAAGGGGTGGATTATTCATGCCTCCCCTTTTTAGACCAGATAGGGTAACTTCCACATGTTGCCATAGCATTTGTAAACTGTCATGGCGCTGGTGTGAGTGTAGCAGTGAGGACGACCAGAGATCACTCTCATGGCCATTTTGGTTTTGGTGGGGGTTAGCTGGCTTCGTTATTGCAACCTGTTTCATGAGCAAGATCTTTATGACCTGTATTTTATGCTGACCTCCTATCTCATTCTGGGACTTAGAAAGCCTTAACCGTCTGGGAATGCAGCCCATTTCAGTCAGCCTCCTTTTACCCAGCTCCGATTTAAGATGGAGTTGCTCTGGTTCACACGCTTCTGGCACTTACAGTCAGAAAAAGATGTACGGGCCAAGTCACAACGTGTGGATTATGCCACCTCTATATGACAGACACACTATCCCTGAATCAGCCATTGTTGGTGACACTATATTAATCCCATCTGTCCCCCACATGGGCTTTGTCTAGAAACACAGAGAAAAGCTCTTTATTGGCCAGGCACACTTGCCCCTTCATCTCTCTGGTAGAGCAAGATCGTTTTGGCTTCTTGCAGTTTTCTTTGCAGAGCCTCCTTGTTCTAAAGTAACTACTCCATGAGCTTGGAAGGTCTATGTAGCAGAGAACACACACCGAGTCACTGAGGATTGGGTCGTGTGGTCCTGCCACCCACTTGCACCCTAAGCCAAGTGGGTGAACCTATCTCACATCTTTCCCCTTGAAAATACTGGATATTTTCAGTTGATTCAATAAACCTTGGGATATGAGTGACTTAATTGGGTCAGAGATCCTTTCTGTTCCACGACTTCTGGGGTGGCTTGCCCAGTTGCATAATTGGAGACTACCATTGTTTCAAAGAAATTGTTCACACAATGTCAGAGAAAAGACAAGCACTGTGCTGAAAAGAGTAAGATACAGATGTGAAAAGAAGGAAGGGTGAGAGAAAACTGAAAGAGGGGAGGAGTGCCTTTCTCTGCTTGGATAAATGGGGCTGGCGTCTAGGTGAATCAAGGAGACAGGGAGAATGGGGGGGTGGAGCGGTCCAGGTGGATGGAAAGCAACAGAGAGCCCAGGAGCCTTTCCTGGTCTCTTGATCGACAGGCAAACACCTGGACTAACAGCTGGGCCCACTGAGCAGCCCAGCCTGATGGCACGAAGACCCACCTATGCATTTCTGTGCACCTGGAGTTTTGCCAACTGCATCTCCGTGGAGAAAACAATGTATAAATCAGAAATGCCACCCCACTGACACCTCTCAGCTTAAAAAATATATATCTAAGAGAAAGGAATAATAGTTTTTTGAAAATATTCCCAATGATGAACCTAGGTGTTAATAACATTCCCAGTGACAGGATGTGAAAAGCAACGGTCAGAAACATACTCAAAGTTCCCCAGCTGCTAAAACAGTGGCTCTGGCATCAAAACCCACATCAGTCTGGCTACAGACCCTGTGTCCTTTTTCAGTGTAACAAACTACGCCCAGGTCTGCAGAAGGTAAAACTCAGATTCAAGGCAGGGGCATCCAGACAGTCCTTGGAAAAGGGACTGTGGGCTTCTGGAAGAGAAGACAGATCTCGTCACGTGGTTAGTAGATGGAGAGTTTTGCGACTGTGCAACAGAAAGAGACACAGCATTGTGAGTCCAGAGGAGGAGATAGAGAAATAGATTGAAAATGGAGTTGGTGGAGTGCTAATGAGTTAACCTCCTGTAAATGGGCCGAATAGCAGGATGTAGTTACCCTCTGCTTAAAGGGGACCCTCAGTGGGTAAACTCTTGAGGATTGTTATGCTAATTCCAACGGAAAAGATAGAGACTATAATTCTTTTCTGCAGAAGAAAACAGCACATTTTGCTGTCTTATTTTTGTATTACTGATTCCAGAGAGTCCAAATAATTGTTTTAAAAATTAGATTACATAAATGAAGTAAGTCAGGCATAGAAAGATAAATACTGCATGTCCTCATTCATATGTGGGAGCTAAAAAAACCCGCTGAGCTCATGGAAGTAGACAGTGGAGTTGTGATTATTAAGGGGAGAGGGAGATGAGGGAGAGATTGCTTAAAGAATACAAAATTACAGCCAGATAGGATGAGTAAGTTCTTGTGTTCTACAGCACCACTGGGGGAATATAGTTAACAACAATTTATTATATATTTTGAAAGAGTTACAAGAGAGGATTTTGAGTGTTCCCATGACAAAGAAATGATCAACATTTGAGGTGATGGAGGGATATGCTAATTACCCTGATTTGGTCATTACACAAGGTAGAGAGATGCAGGTATGAAAATATCACTCTGTATTCCATAAATATGTACAATTATTATGTGTAATCTAAAAACAAAAGGAACAGAAATGTAAAAGTTTAAAAAACTAAACTCATAGGAGTTAGATTACACAGAGGAGAGACGAGCAGCTCCATGGTGCAGGATGACCCTGACATCCGTGGGTGCTCGGGCAGGTGGGGGCTATAGTTCTGCAGGTGTCATCTCAGAATGGCAAATGATTGAGAAGCGTGGGGTGAGGTGGGGGGTCCTTTGGCTCCTCCTCACCTCTGCTTCTCCCTTTGTTCCATTCCAGGGCTGGTAATCTGAGCATCCCAACCAATGGGGAAAGGGTGTTCAAACCTTGACTGCAAAAAACCATTATTTCAACTGAAGTGAGCTGACCAATATCATACAGTATTGAAGGCCTTTTGCTTTTAGCTAAGGTGGATATTTTTTATTTAGAAATTGTTGATCCTCGGCCTTTTCCTTTGGTCTACCAGAAAACTCAGAAGGAAGGACTTTAGGGTTTCTGAAGGATTCCAGGTTTTCTAAAGTCACTGATTAGCTGGAGGAGACCTGCTCACCATCCAGTCAAGGCTTAAGCTGAAAGCTCTGACACCTTTCTTTGTACTGCCCAGCACCTGGTCAGCAACAATGTGGTTACAAGAATTAACTGACCATTAGACAAAAAGCCCTCCATAAGGCCAAGACGTGGAAGTGAAAAACAGTAACACGCCTGAACAGCAGTACACACGCCCCATGCTCACTGGGCAGGGAAGACTGTCCAGGACCTCTGGCAGGATTAATGTGGAGACATCAGTGGATGGTGATGGCCTGGGGTTCTGGTAGCAAACAGGTGTCACAACAGAGATCTTTTATCACTTTGTCTCATTTATTGTTTTGTCAGTGAAGAAATAAGTCCCAGATTTTCTCTGATACACTTGATTTCAGGTTGTCTTACTGTTTTCAATAAAAGAAGATTTAGTAGACACATAAATAAATGTGATTTTTATGCCTCCGTCATGGTAAGAATTTTTATACAAGTAATTTCACAAGTCCAAAAGACATCTTTTCTGACCATGTACTCCAACATGGTTGTGGAAAGTACAGTCACCATCGAAGCCTTGGAAAGGTGATTTAGATACTTTGTTGTGCTGAAAACAGTAAATAATAAAATGTAAACAATAATTATATTATTTTCCTTTGTTTTACAGATGGTAAAATCGAAAGTACGGAACAACTGACTTGCTTAAGACGGCGCGGAAAGAGTCGGGCCCTGACCTAGGGCAGCCACCGTCTAGGTCGGTTCCTTGTCAATGGCACAGATTTGCTACAGAGCTTATGCATCATCTTAGCTCCCTTGCAGTTTCAGACCAATTGCCCGTCTATTTTTAGCAGGCAAACCCACTGGGGAAGAGAGATGCTAGCAAATGAAAGGAAAAGAATACAAGGCACAAGGGCAGAATGAATGTCAGAGGTGAGATAACAGTTTAAAAAAAAAAGAGGAAGAACCTGCAAGAGAATTCAAGGACACTCAAGGATAACATTTAAGTAGATGAAATGGACTTTATTCGTGATGGCCTTTTCCTCCATTTCCCTAACCCCACAACACAGCTCAATCCCTTTCTCTTCTGAATCTTCCTGGGATGCTGTATGTTCTCTAATGACATTTGTTACATCCCGCTCTATGGCAATGTACAGTGGCAATCACACCCTGACAAGACCAATGAGACTGTCAGTTTTTTGAAAACAGAGTCAGTATTTTGGGCAAATTTGTCCTTCTCGTACCCCTTCCCAAGTTTAGCACGTTTGTTGAATGAATAAGAGAATCTGGACAGCTAGAGTGACACCAAAAGACCAAGGACCAAGGTTCTGTTGTTGGTTTTGTTTTGTTTTGATGGAGTCTCACTCTCTCGCTCTGTTGTCCAGGCAGGAATGCAGTGACCTGATCTTGACTCACTGCAACCTCCTTCTCTCAGAGTCAAGAGATTCTTTTGCCTCAGCCTCCCTAGTAGCTGGGACTACAGGCACCCACCACTATGCCTGGCTAATTTTTGTATTTTTAATAGAGATGGGGCTTTACCATGTTGGCCAGGCTGGTCTCAAACTCCTGACCTCAAGAAATCCACCAGCCTCCCAAAGTGCTGGGGATTACAGGCGTAAGCCACTATGCCCAGTCTCCAAGTTCATTTTTATCCTGTTTGAAGAAGGATTTCTTTCCAAAAATTGTTTCTGAAATTTGAAGACGTTTATCAAAATGCTTGGGACATTAGCACTTGACTAAACAAATAAATAAAAACTATGAACTCTGCTCTCCATGAGTTTATATTCTAAAGCAGGGACAGGGAGGAACTAAAGATCGTCCTTTACCTATGCCATTATAGTGTGGTCGGCTCTTCAGAGGGTGAGATGAGAAACCTAGTGAAACTTGGGCTTGGCGCTGACAAGGCGTCTTCTGCTCAGAATCATACAGGGTTGGAAATAGACCAGATCTGAGAAACCGTCCTGCCCAAACTCTTCATTTTGCAGGTAAAGAAAGTGAGGCCAAAGGAGACTGTCTTGCCCAAGGCCACCAAGCTAGATGGTGGCATAGCCTAGATTGCATAGTTTTAAAATAAAGCAGTAAATGAAGCAATGCATTAGAACCTTTCTGCAGAGACCCTCAGTTAGAAACTTAGCCTTTTATTTTGTTGATTTTTATTTATTAATTTAGAGATAGAGTTTTGCTCTTGTCACCCTGCTGGAGTGCAGTGGTGCAATCTCAGCTCTCTGCAACCTCTGCCTCCCAGGTTCAAGTGACTCTCCTGCCTCAGCCTCCAGAGTAGCTGGAATTACAGGTGCACACTGCTAAGCCCGCGACCATGCCAGCTAATTTTGTATTTTTACTAGAGATGGCGTTTCATCATGTTGGCCGGGCTGGTGTTGAACTCCTGACCTCAGGTGATCCTCCTGCCTTGGCCTTCCAGAGTTCTGGGATTACAGGTATGAGCCACCTTGCTTGGCCGAAAGTTAGCCTTTTAAATCATTAATAAGTGCTAGAGCATCAAGCAGAGAAAACAAATGAAGATCTGTGACAAAGTCAGGACCAAAAAAAAAAAAAAAAATCCTCAGGCTGTGACTTTGAGGGTTTCTGGTGAGGTTGTTTGAGTGTTGAAGGCTTTCCTTCACTTTCAGTCCTGACTTGGGCAGAGGTAGGTAGGGAAGGACAGACATTTCTCAATTCCATTTCTAAATGTTGCCTAGGGAACACACTGTGTAGACCGCAAGCTTCTCTGCTTTCTGGAGCAGAAGAGGGTCTCCCAGTTCTTTTGAACCTTCCCATTACCGGGGGGTAAGTTCCCGAATCAGTTTTCTAAGAAACCTAACCAACAGATCTGTGCAAAATAGATTATTCCTGCTCCTGTTCCGTGTAATAGCAAGGCTCCCTGTTTGCTCAGGAAAGGAAAAGCCACACGACTTTTCTTTCCATTGCCACCTTAATTAATTCATTAATGATTTTTCAGGCAAGTTTTATTCAGGCACTTTGGGACTGGGCAGTGAGTCAGAGGTTGGCATCAAAACCAGAATGGAAGCTGTACTTCTCTTTGGGGATTCTACCTAGGCTTTAGATTCCCAGATCATACAACTTCCTAATTGGAAAGAAATGTTCTTAAACAAGCAGGGGGTTTTGCTGGAGCCTGACAGTGACTAATAAGGTCGGTCTAAGGACTGTCTGATGAAAGAGAAGCTGGATTTACTTGTCACAGTGAATTTCTAAAAGTTTTTTCACCCTGAGGTTTACTGCTGAATATAAATAAAAGACCCCTCCTTGGGCAATCCCATCCCAATTCCTGCAAATATGCCTTAGTTAATTAAATTAACTTTGAAATGACATTCCATGTCTTGCTCCCCAAATGCCTTTGTTTTCTTCAAGATCTGCTTATTGACAAGCTGTTTCACAAGGTTCCTGTTTAAACTGGTTATATTTCATCCACAGGCTGCAGACAAATTGGAGACAGGTTGTTTTTTTTTTTGTTTTGTTTTGTTGCTGTTCTTGATTTTTCTGAGACAGAATCCCCCTCTGTTGCCCAGGCTGGAGTGCAATGGCATGATATCAACTCACTGCCACCTTCGCCTGCCGGTTTCAAGCGATTCTCCTGCCTCAGCCTCCTGAGTAGCTGGGATCACAGGCGCCTGCCACCACGCCCGGCTAATGTTTTGTATTTTTAGTACGGACGGGGTTTCACCACATTGGCCAGGCTGGGGAAGGCAGGTTTTATCATCATCTCTATAGCCGGCATGGAGTAGCCCTCACACTGTACTCATTTGACTGTGAACCAAATGGCTCACAAACATACAATTAAAAATATATCTATCTAGGGTGTTTAGACAGTATCCCAATAAATATAACATGGTAATTTAAATCTCCTTTGAGGAAATTCACACAACTAAAGGCTAATTCCTGAGTTGGCAATGTGGTGCGGGAGAGGATTTTAAAAATTAGTCTTTTTAAAAAATCAGTCCTTAGCTTTCTCAATTAAAGTGGCTCTCGGCTTAAATACATTAAGTCCCGAGCTGTGGCTCCCCCTCCAGCGAACAGCCGCGCAGGCGCGGGCACGCACACGTGGACACACACACACTCACACGCGCCCTCCCACACCCCTTGCCGTGTGAATCGCCTGCGATTTAGGGCTCTCCACCACGGATTACTGTCAGGTGCAGAAAGCAAGCCTCTTTGTTCCATGGGCATTTTCCTCTCGGATTTGACTGTTATTTACGGGCCACGTGAGCGCCAGGCGCGGGTCCGGCGGGGGAGGCGACCCCAGCGCAGGGGAGACAAAGGCTGACCCAGAGCACGACCCGTGAGGCCCAGGGACGTCTCCCCCAGCTCCTGCGACACGCGTGAAATTGGCCCGGACCTACCTCCTGAGAGGCTTTTTCCAGAAATGCCTTGTCAAAGCCTTGGTAAAGGAATTGGGGTTTCCTTGCCCCGGGAGAGCTCCGGCCCTGGGCCTGGCAGGCGGCGATTTCTGAGCTGCTGGAGAGCAACTCCGGGAAAGCGAAATCAGCCTTGGATTGTTGGGGCCCTGGGGCTCCTTGCTCCTTATCGAAAGCGAGTTATTAGACAGGGCTCCACAGTCACTTCAGCAGAATGGGAAACTGGACTCAGACCCCTTTCGCCCTCCCCCACAGGGAGGCCGCGCGGTGCGCCTTTGACCACTGATCTCCCACCTGGAGTGCCCGGCGCGAGGTCCCGCCACCTGGCAGCCTCGGTCAGTCAGTCCACAGTTGTGGCCCCTTCCAGGGCCTGGACTAGGGAGAGCACAAGCCTCGAGCGCAAAATTTAATAAGGGCCGAAAAGTCAGTCATCAAAAGAAATATCTTGATGCAATGCCTCTTTAAAAAAAAAAAAAAAGATGCAAAAACTCCATGATGAATAAAATTCTAAATTTTAAAAGAGAGAATCCGTGCAGTGCCATAGTGAGCCATTTTGGAGCCCGGAGCAAAAGGAAAGATCACCTTGCCCAAGCGGTGCCCCTCACAGCCCATTCGAGCAGGGCCCGGGGATCGGGGCATTTGGGGCGCAATGGGGGGCGAAGCAGGTCGAAGGTCTCGGAAGTGGAGGCTCCGCCAAGCTCCAGTCGGGGAGTGCAGGGATGGCCCCGGGGACCGGAGGTGAGAGCACGGAAGAGCCACTCCGCCCGGAACAAAGGCGTGGGGGGAGGGCGAGCTGGGGCGGGCGGGAGAGACCCGGCGGGTTCCGCGGCCCTTGTCGACTGGCTTCCACGCGCGCCCTGGAATGGAATACGCTACTCCGCAGCCTCCGAGACTGCGAGCGAGTCCTGTAACTTCCTTGCTCTGTGATTAATTCTCACTAACAAGACTTGGCAAGATGTCGGGCGAATGATTTTTGGCTTCTGCACGGTCCCCCACCGTGTGCGTGCACAAACCCTCAGCCAAAAGCCGCCTCTGGGAAATTAAATGCAAAAGAGAAACGGGGATGGGGAGGGCTGCCACGTAAAAGGGATGCCCGGAAACCTAAATCGGGCCCAGAGCTGCTGAAGTTCTTTCAAAAGGTCATTCTTCGCGTGTACATTTTCCAGGGCCCAGCTCCACACCAAATGTGGAACCTGTCATTTCCTGAAAGGATAATTCACAACTATGCCAGATAGGGTGAAGACGTTCCCCAAACCCGAAAACCTTATTTTTCCCCTGACCAGGGTTAAATAAACATCTTTTAGGAGGCGCGGACAGGAGTGCAGCCTGCTCTCCTCCCTCGGAACACCATTCCGGCAATTAATGCCTCCCTATGGGTCGTAAAGCCACAAACCCCACACCTCACTACGATCCGGGGCTTCGGGCGGGAGGACTTTCTCTTTAATCTTCCAAGCAGGGGGTTGCCCACGTTCCTGGGGAAGCTATAAAACTGATTTAATGGCTTTAGATGAAAATCGATCACGCTAATGCATACGCTAACATCTCAGGAATCGCATTTTCAGAAAGGACTGGCCGGGCCAAAAGCGCACAGGGAGTCTGGGGCTAGGAGGTGCCAGGCCCTGCCGGGTGGGCAGCGGCGCTCCGGTCCCCTCTCCTTGGGTACCCGGGAGAGACTGCGGGGCCGTCACGCGGAGAAGCGCGAAGGTGCAAACGGATGAAAGCTCAAAGCCGAGCCCCGGCCTCCTCGGCTGGCTATTTCCCTTGGCGCCGCCAGCCGAGCGGCGGCACAGGTGCTGGTGTCGGGCTGAAGGCGCAGCGGAGACGGGGCCTGCCAGCCGACAGCGAAAGGCGCCGCGCGCTCCATTCACAAAGTCCCGGCGCTGCCAGCCGCTAGCGGCGGGTCGGAGGCCGCCTCCCTCTTCCTCTCGGTCTCGGTTTTATGAATGGGCCTGACGGCGAGCACCCGGCGCCCTGTTTACTCCGCTCTTTGTGACGTCGAGTTCCCGTGACCGGGAGCGAGCGGCCGCGCTCCATTCAAGCTCCAGGGAGGGGGCGGGAGGAGGGGCCCCGAGGGAGCGGGGGAGCGGGGGAGTCAGAGCAGGGGGCGGGGGAGGGCGCGGGGCCCCGGAATGGAACGGGGCGGGGCCTGGCGGGGTAGTACCGAGAGCCCCCTCCCCCGGGAGCGCGGAGGAGCATTAATAAATCTCTAAGCCGAGGAGGAAACTCTGGCTGGGGCAGTGCGCGGAGCGTTGGGGGAAGCGTGGGGAGCGGCAGCGCCGGCGCCCGTGGCGACAGGAGCAGCGCGACCGGCAAAAAATACACAAGAGGCCGTGGCCAAAGAGAGTCCGCGGTCCTCTCCCGTAAACACACTCCCCCTCCAGCGCCGCCTCCCCCTCCGCGCCTCGCGCGGTCCGGCTGAGCGCCCGAGGCCGCTCTGACTGCTATGTGACCGTGAGGCTGCGGGAGGAAGGGGACTGAGAGAAGAGACTCGCCCCCGGGAGCGCCTGGGGACCACGTTTGCGGCCACTTCTGCGGGGCGTCCCCCTCGTAGCCCGCGCCCGCCCCTTCCTTCAGCCTAGGCGGCCCGGGTGCTTTTCTCTTCCTCGCGCGCCCAGCCGCCTCGGTTCCCGGCGACCATGGTGACGATGGAGGAGCTGCGGGAGATGGACTGCAGTGTGCTCAAAAGGCTGATGAACCGGGACGAGAACGGCGGCGGCGCGGGCGGCAGCGGCAGCCACGGCGCCCTGGGGCTGCCGAGCGGCGGCAAGTGCCTGCTGCTGGACTGCAGACCGTTCCTGGCGCACAGCGCGGGCTACATCCGAGGCTCGGTCAATGTGCGCTGCAACACCATCGTGCGGCGGCGGGCTAAGGGCTCTGTGAGCCTGGAGCAGATCCTGCCCGCCGAGGAGGAGGTGCGCGCCCGCTTGCGCTCCGGCCTCTACTCAGCGGTCATCGTCTACGACGAACGCAGCCCGCGCGCCGAGAGCCTCCGCGAGGACAGCACCGTGTCGCTGGTGGTGCAGGCTCTGCGCCGCAACGCCGAGCGCACCGACATCTGCCTGCTCAAAGGTAAACGCGGGCTCCGGGCGCGAGCTGGAGGGTAGATGGAGGAGGTCTTGGCGGCCTGCGCCTTATTGGCACTGAAAGGAGTCCCCTGCGTGATTCGTGGTTGCGGGGATCCCCGCGCGCCCCTTTGTGCGTGTTGGTGTGTACAGGCTTGCAAGGTTTATATGCAAGTGCGAGCTTCAAGTCCTCAGGGACAGTGCGGACGGGTTCCCCCGTCACCTGCAATTCCGCACTGTCCTAGCGAAGCCCGGTTTATTGACACTAAAGGTCCTGGCCTCGAGGGTGAAGCGACTCTTCTGCGCCGCCCATCTCGAGTCCCGGGAAGTGTTCTCAAGTACCACGGGGCGCGTGGGGGACAAGATAGGCCTATTGGTTTGGCATGCCGGGAGCCTGCAGTAAGCCCGACCCGGAAAATCCGAGAGGTAGGGAAAAGGGTGAAGGGGGGTGGGCGCCGAGGTACAACCATCCCTGCCAGTTTCACTGAAAACAAGACCCTGGCAAATGCAGAAAGGGAGATTGGGTTGCACACACTGTGTAGAGCGATCTGTATCTGCTTTCCCGGTGCCCAACTCCGAGCTCCACTTGGAAGGTGGCCAATCTCGGTCCCGGGCTAGATCCAGGCTCTGGGAGCGGGAGGCTGCAGGACTGTGTATCTGGGGGACGCCGGGCGGAATCGGTCCTCTAGCTCGTGCAAATCCGGGCAGCGCAGAATGACCACCTTTTGTTCAGGCCAGATTTGCGACTATCTGACGGCGGCGCGTGCCGGATTTAGCGAGCCCTGGCGAAACTTGGCGACCTGGCTATCTTGTCACATTTGGTAGTCGGATATCCCGAAAAAATCGCGTGCTGTCCGAGTTCCTGGAGGGACTGGGCTCCCGCCGCACCTGCAGGGCCAGGTGTGTCCGCGGCTGTCCGGCTGGGGAGCGGGCAGGGCGCGTGGGGTCCGGGCGCCCCTTGCCGCGCTGCGCCCCCGCCTCCCGCCGCCGCATTCCGCGCATTCTTTCGCGCGGGTTGGGTGTGGGATTCGGAGCCCGGGAGGCGGTTCAGACTCCCCCCCTCCATCAAAGAGCCGCACCTCCCCCCGCAGGCGCCGCCGCCCCCTCCCTCCTTTCCTTTCCTTTCCGCTCCTCTCCGGACCTGTCCACTGCGGAGGAAGGGAGCTGGAGGGAGGCGGGAAACCTCTCCCCCTCCAAAAAGCACAACGAAACTGCTCAGTGCTGAAGAGTCGGGTTTGCCCCTGCCGAACAGCGGGGGGCTTTGTTCTCCGCAGTTGTTTCCTGCCCATTTGACCTGTCAGCTGCTGGGGAAACGCTGCTGTTGACCTTTGGTTGAACTGCTAAGGCGATTTTGCTGATTTTTCTTTCTTTTCCGCGAGAGCCGTCTTTTGCCCCTCCATTTGAGCCCAGTCCCCCTCTCTTCTCCCCAAAGCGCTCCAGGAGAAAGTGCCAGGAAGGGGCTTGTCCCGGAAAGCCTGGCCGCTGAGCGGGGCCAGGTCTTGCTTAGGCCACCAGGGTGGGCGTCTGCGCCATTGTTTGAGCTTGTCGGCGCTGGTGGGAGAGATGAGGGCAATTCCTCTGGGACCCAAGTCCCCTCGAGTGACCTGGGCTGGCCAGAATGTTCCCCGCACGGCTTTGCCTTCGACTCCCCCCCGATAGAGAGCGCGGGCACACCTTCCTTCGCTGGCCTCCGAGCCCGGGACCCGCGAGAACACAGCAGGGATGGGGCTAGGCTCCAGTCTCACGTGGAGTCTGGATTTGTTTTGTTGTGTTTTACTTTCCTTCCTGAAAGAAATGCGCAAGGGACCGCCCTAGAGCGGCAGCTCCGGGACCTCGGCCCTTGGGCTTCCGGGGGTGCAGCCACTTAGGCCCCGCTCCCAGGGAGAGAGGGATTAGTTTTTCAGGTTTATCCCCCAGGGCGCGCGGCATCTCCCTGTCCCTCGTGAATCCCATTGAGTGTCCCCTCCCCAACCTCCTCCATTTCACCCAGCCAGCCCTATTCGAGAGTCCTGGAGATTCTGGGTGAGGCTAGTGACTGGGAAGGACAGGCTTCTTGGTAACATGACAGCCCCCTGTGGGTGGCGAGGTGGCTGGCCTTCGAAGAGAAGTATTTTAAGGGCTGTTTCCTCCTGGAGCCTGCACTGCCTCTTGTCTTCTGCCCTGATGCAGGCAGGGAGGATCATCTTCTGCATCTCGAAGTGGACATCCTTGCAGAGGGAGGTGTGCAGGCCTGGGCCACAGATTTATCTTCAGTCTCTTCTGGAATAGTCCTTCCTCCCCTGCCCCCTGTAGCCAGAAATTCAGCTTCTGCTTCACAAGCAAAGGGACCCTGTCCTTGGAAGCAGGCACCTAAAATTGAGAGGTGGGGGGAATCTTCCAGCTTGCTCTGTAGTGGTGGTGAACATTCTTGAGGTTAACTGGGCCCTATTAAGTTTAGCTTAGCTGATCTTGACATATGTGTTAAGCAGAGGCCATCTTTAACCCAGTTCCTCTTCCTCCTCTTTGCCCTCTACTGGAAAGGCAACCCTAGAGAGGGCACAAGGAAAAAGTCAGTATCTGCTTCCACAGCCGGGCAGGAAGGGGTGGGGGAAGGAAATCAAGTTGTCTCCCAGGCCTCCAGATACACCTCCCCTTCCTAGCCTGGAAGCCCGTGCAGTGGAGCAAATGTGGTTTCCTGGGAGGGGCTCCGGGGCAGAGACCTAAAGGGAAATTTTAAGAAGCAAAGGAAGAAAAAGCCCCTTCGATTATGTCTGGTAAATGCTTGAATCGTTGAGAGTTGGTTTCCTACTGGAGCTGTTCATTTTATTTTCTAGCAAGGGAATTAACATGTGTCTCATTTCATGTGTGCCTGTGCGTGTCTGTAAAAGTGGACAGGTCAGGAAGCCAGTGGAAGGCCTGCTGGTTGGTGTCTGCCATTCTTGGAGGGGTTAGAGGAAGCAGTAAAAACGAGAATATTTTCAGAAGTGGTAGTAGCCTTCCCAGCCAAAGCTATCTAACTCTCCTAATTAATTGCATTTTAAAATTCAGTTTTTCTATTTCTGCCATGTTGAAGGGTTCCTTCTACCACGCTGAACTGGCTACTCCATGCAGCTGAGGGAGGTAAACTTGGCTGAGTATCAACAAAGTACAGCCTAGCCTTTACATTTCCTAAGATTACCTGAGTTTTGCTAAAAGCAATAATGAAAATCCCAGTGTTTTTTGTCTTTGCTAGTAAAGGATGTCCAGTGGGGTAGTTTTTTTTAAAGCTCATTTAATTTAAAATCCTGTAAGGCATTTTTAGGGTCAGTTTGGAAATTTTAGTTTTTTGGATTTTATCACAATACACTTCTTGAAATCCCTTTCTCTCTGACTTGCAAATCCTTGGATTAGAGTTTGAGACTCCCCTGGTCATTAGAGAAAGACAAAAAGAGCTTTTTGTTACGCTATTCTTTGCCTTTAATATCCCCAAATAACAAAATAGTCTGTTATGCAAAAAGATTTCAGGCATAAAAACATTGCCTTCCTTTCCACCTACCTAAAACTTCCCTCAGCCTTTGATAGTTCTTATTGAAAAGCTGTCCTGGAGCTGTTCGAGAAATGGGGAAGATCATCTAGATATTACATTTTCTCCTTCCGCTCACCCTATAGTACCCGATAGCATCCACTAGCCCAGGGCCTGACCCTACAGCCTCTGATATTACCCTTTCTGTAGAAAACAGTTACTAAGACCAATGATGAATGCGGGGGAAGAGAGGCACAATTCACAGCTCTGGCAACTCTGGTGATTGTTTTCTTTTTTTTCTCTCTAGCCCCACCATTGCCATTTCTGTCTTCAGTTCTCCAGGAGGGCAATGGCATCAAACAGCACAGCTCTGGGGAATGTCAATGTTCATACCTTTTCTACCTAAGGGAAAATGACCAGCTTTTCTGCTTGCAAATACGGTACCTTTTCTGCTTGCAAATGTAATACAATGTCCATGACAGCCAAGGATTGGGAGTGTAAGTGCTAGGCCTTACAGGTAATTTTTAACCCCATTGTAATGTGTTAAATAATTACAATGAAGCAAACTCACTACTTTGGGCATGTTTACATTGGATGTCTCCAACTAACAAAAGTAACTAAAGACAGATGTAGGTGTAAATTGAGAGGGAAATTTGACTCAAGATTATCACAGCTTCCTTGGGCTTATTATCCTGGGTGCTTCTAGGAGAGGTGGGCTGCACCCACAAAAATGGGCTACTCAGAAAAACGAGGGAGAGAGGAAGGGTGGCCACTATACGGTGCCAAGAAATTCCTTTAAAAAAAATCAGAACATCTGAAACCAGATAGCCGATTTCCTTACCAGGAGGCAGTTCGCCGCAAACAAAGAGGAAGCATGACGGGAAGAAAAGTTCACTCCGACAGAAGTCAGTTTGCTGAACATAGCAGATCCCCCAGGAGGACTGGGAGAGACTGCAAACCAGTTCGAGTCCTCAGCATGGCGTTAGGTGTCAGCCAGCTGGCAGGAAGGTCCAGGTGTTTCTGTGTTCAGAGTCCCAAGGTGAGAAGCTCACTTACTTAGATTTTAAATACACGTTGGCATTTACATAGGGGCTTACTAAGTCAGCACTCACACAGAGTTCCCAAAGGCTTTCTTGCAGGAGCATGACTTTGTGGCAAGAGCAAGGCCGTGAGCCCTGCCTAGTATCAGGTGCTATTCTGAGTGTTGGAGGCATAACGGGGAAAAAGTGGCAGCCACGTTAAGATCCATGACCAAGACTGGACATGGTGGCTCATGCCTGCAATCCTAGAGTGGCATCTTGTGACAACCAGTCACAGACCCCCAAAAGCTGGCGACCACTGTCAGGGACGAGACCCTTCCAGTGCTCCTCCCCCCTGAGCAAATTTGCTTCTTCACCTTGTTCCTTCTTGCTTGTTCTTTAAAACTCCACTAGAGGGAACTGACTTTTCCGTGATCATTTTTCTGCTGCAGAGAGACGGAGACATGCACATCACTTGAGGCCAGGGCAACACGGTGAAACTTGGTCTCTACAAAAAATACAAAAATTAGCCAGGCGAGGTGGCATGTGCCTGCAGTCTCAGCTACTCAGGAGGCTGAAGCAAGGAGATTGCTTGAGTCCGGGGAAGTCAAGGCTACAGTGACCCATGATCGCAGCCTGGGAGATAGAGTGAGAGACCCTGTCTGTGTGTGTGTGTGGGAGTGGGGCAGGGAAGATCCAGGATCATAGTCATCACCAAAGGACGGTTTTCCCATCACAGATACCATTAACAGTCCTATTATGGCGATATTCTCAGCACTACATCAGTCTGCCCTTTGTAAAGTACTTTTACATACATTATCTCCTGCTCCTGCAAGGTGTGAGTGCAGTGGAGAGCTTCCGATGAGGCTCCTCATTTCCACTAAACTTTGAAAATTGCCTCTCTGTATAAGGGTGTGAGAAGAAGGCACGGCGGAGTTGAACTGTAGATGGAGTTATTCCTCAAGTAGGTTGAATGAAAATCATAGTCCTTTTTTTTTCTTCTTCCAGACTTTCAAATTGTAAAATAAAGGTGATAAAATGAGAGATTTAAGAATAGAAAATAGAGGCTGGGTGTGGTGGCTCACGCCTGTAATCCCAGCACTTTGGAAGGCTGAGGCAGGCTGATCATGAAGTCAGGAGTTCAAAATCAGCCTGACCACCATGGTGAAACCCCGTCTCTACTAAAACTACAAAAAAAAAAAAAAAAAAAAAAAATTTAGCTGGGCATGGTGGCGTGCACCTGTAATCCCAGCTGCTCAGAAGGCTGAAGCAGGAGAATCACTTGAACCTGGGAGGTGGAGGTTGCACTGAGCTGAGATCACACCACTGCACTCTAGCCTGGGCAACAGAGCTCAAGAGTCCATATCAAAACAACAAAACGACAACAACAACAACAACAACAAAAAGAATAGAATAGAAAATGTATTCTTAAATAAGGACATGGGAAAAACAGGTTGAAATAAGTAAGAAACCTGTTATGGAATTATATTCAGTAGGACACAGCACGTTCAATACATTCATCACATACATTCAAAGGGCATAGGAAAAACAGCCTGAATTCATTCATTTGGAATGGCACATTTGATAATAAAATTATTCAGAAGATAAAAATGCAGATTTTAGACCCCTGCTCCTTCAGAGCTGGCAAAACTGACCCGCAAATAAGTAGATCCTGGATATTTAGAATCACAGGATACTGGAACTTAAAGATCATTATAATTAGAAATTCTTACATTTTGAGAATTGAGAGTGGGGAAAACCAGCGTTGAGAAGGGAACATACTTGTCCAAATTCCACAACGAGAGTTGGGCATGCACCTGGATCTTCTCCACTTCTCCTGCACACGAGCTGGGGCACGGGATGGAGCTCAGCCGCTTTGTAGACAATGAGAATAAGCTTTCCCTCTCACGATTTTTTGGGATGAAATTTGGTGACCTAAATCTAGCTCCTAAAAGAGCTGTGACTCTGGTACTTGCATGAATTTGGGATGGGTAGGAGGGACTGAGTAGAAGCTTAGAATAATCTTTTTTGACCCCGCCCACAGTAAGAAACACATTTCAATTTATATCGTGACCCAGCGGAGGGATACATGCACACCTAAAAAACGAAGATCCATGAAATGAAATCCTCTTTAAGTGCAATGTGTCCTCCTAATTCCTATTCTATTGTATTCCATGAAAAAAAATATGAGTCGTGACTCCATGATCACCTGGATTAGGAAACGGATGGATAGAAGCAGAGTCTGGTGAAATATCAGCAGTGCCCTATTTGGATCTGTTCTGTTTTTGCATGAAAAGTCTGTCTTCACTTGATGAAACCTGCAGGCAGTGCCCCCTAGAGAAGGGTCCCCTGGGAAGGGGTGGAAGGCAGAAGTGGCATAGATTAACACCCAGAGATGACTTACTGGGGCGTGGCCCTGTGCGGGGTGGACGTGAGCAGCTTCCTCCGTGGATGGAGAAATGCTAACTTGGAGGCATCCTCCGGCTTAACCTTCACTGCATCCTCCAGGCTCCACCAGCTCAGAGCATATCGTTTACACCCATGCGTGCTGGCCTGAGTGCAGCCTGGGGCCCACCAGAAGGAACTCCCTTTAGTGTGGCATCTTGTGACAACCAGACACAGACCCCCAAAAGCTGGCAACCACTGTCAGGGACGAGAACCTTCCAGTGCTCCTGCCCCTTGAGTGAATTTGCTTCTTCACCTTGTTTCTTTTTGCTTGTGCTTTAAAACTTCCGCAGAAGTAACTGACTTTTCCATACTCGTTTTTCTGCTGCCTTTTAATGGTGCCTTTTCCAGACAGTTGTGATCAGCCTGGAGGAGATGACCAATGGCGTCCCTCGGCCAAGATCTAACCTGTTCCCCATCTAGTGGGTCATTTGGGCCCTCCCTGCCTCCCACACCACTCCATGGCCAGCGGCGGGCTCCAGGTCCCTGGCAAGGGTTCTGCTGAGTGGCAGCGATGGCCATGCCTGGGAGGGAAGTTGGAGCCCTTCCTCTGTCTTCTCTACGAAATCTGGAGGTCCGGAGGTCTCCAGAAACCTTGAGATGGGTTTCTCAGAGAGCAGGCTGTGAAATGCCTAGTACCTTACACTTACCAGCGTTGCCCTGTCCCCTGGTTCCTCTTTGGCCTTTGAGGATGTCTGCTGAGGGCACCCAAGGGCACCCCTCCTTGTAGGCACCAAGAAGGGAAAACTTCATGATCTGTCTCCCTGATGCCAGGCGCAGAGCCTGGCTGTTGGAACCAATCCTCAAAGGCCCCTGTGCAGGAGACTATCATCACCTCTTACAGACGAGGAGGAGGCTTGGAGAGGTTCAGGTAGCCCGGGCTGATAAATGCTTGGGGTGGGGTGCAACCTGATGGCAGAGCCTGTGCCCTTTCCAGAACACTCCAGTGCCCTGTCCCATACCCTCAGCCATGGGGACATCATCCTTTCATCTGCTCTGGGCTCTTCCTGATTCTCTAGCCCCCAGCGCCACTCTGCTCTGTGACTTTGGGGCCTGCCCTGGCACTCCGGGGCCGCCCAACCATTCACTTTCAGGTGCAGGTGATAGCTTGTCTGTCTAGGTGGTGAGTTTTTGCCGGACACCACTTGGGTCTAACATGTTATTTTAACATGTGTTTTGACAGCTCAAATTATGTAACAGACATATCAAATTATGTAACAGAAGGACCATTTAGTTAGAATTTTTGCAAATCCTAGAGAAGTACACAGAGTAACAAGCAATGGCTTGGGATACAGGTGTCCAACCACTGTTGATGCATGGTTTCCCTTCCACTTCCTCCAAAAGGGAGCATTGACTGAAGTTTCCCATCACAGAGGCCCCTGAGGGACTTCAGCTGCAGACAGACATTTGCTTCCTCTTCCCCCATCCTCTAATCACTGCATTTGGTGCAGCAGTGCCGGCAGCCGGACAAGGAAAGGGGTTTCTAATGAGAGGGAGGGGGTGTTTCTGTGATGAGGTGGCTGCCAAGGCCACCAGCATGACCAAGGCTGACGGTACCAGCCCCGCCAGCAGGTTTTCCATCCAGGGAGGCTGGTCACTGTGACTCAGCAGGAACAAGGGCCTGTGACCAGAGAGAGATCCATTTATATCCTGAGGGAGGGAGAGGAGGGGGAATAGAGGAACCTCCTCCAGTCAGAGAGGAAAAATTGCATGCCCTGTTTCTATATAAGCCTTATAATGTGGTAGAGAACCGTTCCCTTCCTCTCAGTAGGAAGCAGTCTTTAGGGTTGGGATTTAGGGCAAATGACTAAGCGTCACATGTCTGCACGTTGGAAAATTTCTGTGAATGGCCCTAGGGCACAGTGGTCCTATGTCACTGTCATGAAGACTGCGAAGGCAGTGACATCGGGGACCGTCAGCTAACTTGTCACTGGAGTCAGTTGAATGGGTCTCTAACACACAGCCCTGCTGAATCAATCTAATCAATTTCAGGCCCTACAAAAACTGCAGAATCAAAATAAAAGCAGGGCCACACATGGATAGCACCGTAGATGGGAAGTTGGCCACAAAGGGAATCCCAGAGATCACAACAAAGCCAAAGATGATAGGGCTTCAGTGGTTGTCTTTTTGGAGGGCTTCCCTGTGGTCTCTCCCTGTATCCCACCCACCTCCACCCCCTCCTGGATAGCAGTACCCCTCTATTCCAGTCCAGCTGGCCATTTATTTTCTTCTTCTTCTTTTTTTTTTTTTTTTTGAGTCGGAGTCTCACTTTATGATCTGGGCTCACTGCAAACTCTGTCTCCTGGGATTCAAGTGATTCTCCTGCTTCAGCCTCCCGCGTAGCTAGGATTACAGGTGCACACCACCACGCCCAGCTAATTTTTGTATTTTTAGTAGAGACAGGGTTTCACCATCTTGACCAGGCTGGTCTTGAACTCTTGACCTCGTGATCCACCCACCTCGGCCTCCGAAAGTGCTAGGATTACAGGCGAGAGCCACCGCGCCCGGCTTCTTTTTAATTTAAAAGATCTCCCTTCTCTGGAAGATGATCCACAGATAACCATTCCAGGGCTTACCCACTCTCAGGTGGGGAAATCTTCCCTTGCCCAAACCTGCATGTAACATGAGGGATTTATTTAGATTTAAGCCCATTTCCTCTTGTTCTGGCCTCTTAGTGACGGAACAGCTGTTCTTGAGGCCGTGCAATGGGCATCTGCTCCATTGCTGAGATCCAGAAGAGCTTGTGGCAGGGTCATTTCTTTTCCTTCTTTCTCACATTGGAGGACCTTGCCTGAGGAAGGGCTGGAATCGGGGGTGACAGGTGTCTTTTCAGGTGCTTAGTGTCCTTGGAAGCCCAGCGTGACCTTCCCTTCTTCTCTATTTTGTCATTGTCCTGAGGAGCTACTGTGTAGAGTCTTTTCTGCACATTCCCTGCACATCTTCCTTTGTGTGTCTAACTCTCTAACCCAGGTCTTGCCCATAACACTTCTTCCAGCCTTGCTGCAGTCCTGGCAAGCGTGTCCTCTGCATCTCTGGAAACCTCTCCGTGGCCATTCGCTAGGTCCACAGCGCCACCCAGTGGCAAATGCAGAGCACGCCCACTCCACCTTCCCAGCAGCTGGCCTGAATCTGAGTTAAGTACTGACTTCCTGCTGGATTAGTGACCCCATTAACCTGAGCTTCTTTCTCCTTTACAGGTGGCTATGAGAGGTTTTCCTCCGAGTACCCAGAATTCTGTTCTAAAACCAAGGCCCTGGCAGCCATCCCACCCCCGTTTCCCCCCAGTGCCACAGAGCCCTTGGACCTGGGCTGCAGCTCCTGCGGGACCCCGCTACACGACCAGGTAGACTTGGGGTGCAGCGCTCGGGAGTGGGAGTCAGGGGCAGTGTAGGGGCCAAGCAGTGCCTTCTTTTCAGAGTTCTGAGGGTGTTTTTTGTCTTTGCTTCTGAGACAGTCTTGCTCTGTTACCCAGGAGTGCAGTGGTGTGATTATAGCTCACTGCAACCTCGAACTCCTGAGCTCAAGGGATCCTCCCTGGTAGCTGGGACTACAAGTGCACACTACCATGCCTAGCTAATTTAAGAAGTTTTTTGGTAGAGATGAGGGGGTCCTGCTGTGTTGCCCAGGCTGGTCTTGAACTCCTGGCCTCAAGTGATCCTCCTGCTTTGGCCTCCCAAAGTACTGGGATCACAGGCTTGAGCTAAGGGCTCTGGTTCTGAGGTTTTTTTTTTTTTTTTTTTTTTTTAAGTGTTTGAATGCTATGCCTCAATTTGGGGAGAATGCAGTGAACCCTGAGTATTGGGGTGGGATGTAAGGTAGGATCCATTTAATCCTTGGTAATCTTCCCCTTCCCTCTCTAAATATCCTCCCCTTAAGAAAAAAATTTAAAGACATGACTCCCTGACCTGGCCTCTAGCATGGTGTGCAGACAAGTGAGGAGGCCACCTGAAGCCCTGGGGACCTGCTCTCTGGGAAGCTGAGGTCATCCTTCTTTGAAGTAGCGGGTCATGGACTGCATCTTGATCCCCGACAGGCTGGCTGCCCCATGTATCAGCCAAATGGACATAGAGGGTCACCCACCCTCCGTCCGAGAAAATCTGCATGAGCCACTGTGTTTCTTACAAAGAACCCTCCGGCCCTTTCAGTTAGATGGACTCTGCTGCCCACATCTCATGTGCTGAATTTAAGCCAGCATTGCCTCATTTACCAAGATCCCTTCTCTTGTCTGTGTGGCCAAGAGGGCAACGGCTTATTTATTTGTTTATCTTTAGAGACAGAGTCTCACTCTGTTACCCAGGGTTGAGTCCAGTGGTACAATCATAGCTCACTGTGGCTTCAAACTCCTGGGTTTAGATGATCCTCCCATCTCAGCCTCCTGGGTAGCTGGGATTACAGGTGTGTACCACCATAACAGGTTAATTTTTCATAGAGACGAGGTCTCACTATGTTGCTCACGATGGTCTTGAACTCCTGGCTCACATGATCCTCCCATCTCAGCCTCCTAAAGTGCTGGGATTACAGGCGTGAGCCACTGCACACCTGTTTTTGATATGCCCAGTGAATACATAACCAACCAAATAAGTGTATAAACCTGCAAGTATATAATCAAGCAAATGGCTTGATGATTAGCAGGTATCAACTCAGTGTCACAGATGGTGCCATAAGGCCCGCACTGTCCTGCCGCTTCTTTTGCCACGGGGGAGGTGGGCTGCAGGAGGGTCCCACAAGACTACCTCCCGTGGCCTCTCTGCCCACAAGTAGAGGGCAAAGGCTGGAGAAGTCCCCCTAAGCCTATCACCCCTCCAAGAGCTCCAGGAGGCTACAGGGGGTGCCTGGGAGGGCCAGACTCAGCAGGCATCCTCCATGGGGCCTGGAAAGGAAAGCTCTCCGCAGGCAAGTGTCCACTCCCCTGTGCCAAACACCTTACCCTCATGTCGTTGGGGGGCCTTTGTTTCCCTTTCTCTGCAGGGGGTCCTGTGGAGATTCTTCCCTTTCTCTACCTCGGCAGTGCCTACCATGCCGCCCGGAGAGACATGCTGGATGCACTGGGCATCACGGCCCTGCTGAATGTCTCCTCCGACTGCCCAAACCACTTTGAAGGACACTATCAGTACAAGTGCATCCCGGTGGAAGACAACCACAAGGCTGACATCAGCTCCTGGTTCATGGAAGCCATAGAGTACATCGGTAGGCTGGCCCTGTGCTCGGGTTCCTGGGTCCCAGGGCCAGTGGGAAGGATGAGAAGGAACCCTTATAAGCCCAGTTTGAAGGCGGACATGGGAGGCACTGAATCCAAGAGTCCCCATTCCCCCTCTTCCTCATTGGGAAGGCTTGCACATTGGATGTTGGGTTGGGAGGGAGGAGGGAAGAGGGACCTACACCCAGGCTTAGCTTGCAGAGTCAGTCACCTTCCCCTTGCATGGGTCTGGTGCCCAGATGGTGAGATTTTTTGAATGGGGAGGAAGACGCAGGAGCATTAAGTCACAGTTTTTATTTTATTTATATTTATTGATTAAATTTTGAGACAGTATTACTTTGTCGCCCAGGCTGGAGTGCAATGGCGCCATCCCAGCTCACTGCAACCTCTGCCTCCCAGGTTCAGGCTATTCTCCTGCCTCAGCCTCAAGAATAGCTGGGACTACAAGTGTGTCACCATGCCCGGCTGATTCTTGTATTTTTTGTAGAGACGGTTTCATCATATTGCCCAGGCTGGTCTTGAACTCCTGAGCTCAAGTGATCTGCCCCATTCGGCCTCCCAAAGTGCTGGGATTACAGGCATGAGCCACCACCCTGGGCCCCACTGCTTTGTTTCTGCAAATGGAAATCCTTGACCGGAAAATGGGATTTAACTAACTCCACCATAATGATTGGGAAAATAGACCTCAGAACAGGGGGCATTCTAGAGACCCTCCCACGTGGGTTTTCTTCCTCCACAGTCCTTGGTCTAGGATGTCTATTCCTTCCTCCAGAGCCCCACCCCCAGGTGCTGGCCGGTGCCCCTGCTCGGGGCGGGGTCTGCAGAAACGTGCACTCACCTATGGCACCCTGTCCCCCAGATGCGGTGAAGGACTGCCGCGGGCGCGTGCTGGTGCACTGCCAGGCGGGCATCTCGCGCTCGGCCACCATCTGCCTGGCCTACCTGATGATGAAGAAGCGGGTGAGGCTGGAGGAGGCCTTCGAGTTCGTCAAGCAGCGCCGCAGCATCATCTCGCCCAACTTCAGCTTCATGGGGCAGCTGCTGCAGTTCGAGTCCCAGGTGCTGGCCACATCCTGTGCCGCGGAGGCAGCCAGCCCCTCGGGACCCCTGCGGGAGCGAGGCAAGACCCCCGCCACGCCCACCTCCCAGTTCGTCTTCAGCTTTCCGGTCTCGGTGGGCGTGCACTCGGCCCCCAGCAGCCTGCCCTACCTGCACAGCCCCATCACCACCTCCCCTAGCTGTTAGAGCCGCCCTGGGGGCCCCAGAACCAGAGTCGGCTCCCAGCAAGGGTGGGACGGGCCGCGTGCGGACAGAAAGTCGGGACTGAGCAGCTGGGAGCAGGCGACCAAGCTCCTTCCCCATCATTTCTCCTTGGCCCACCATGAGGCCAGCCAGAATGGCAATAAGACTCCGAATACACATTAAAAGCAAACAGAACACTCCAACTTAGAGCAATAATGGCTGCCGCAGCAGCCAGGGAAGACCTTGGTTCGGTTTATGTGTCAGTTTTACTTTTCCGATAGAAATTTCTTACCTCATTTTTTTAAGCAGTAAGGCTTGAAGTGATGAAACCCACAAATCCTAGCAAACGTGCCCAACCAGTTTTACTTAAAGGAGGAGGAAGGGAGGGCAAAGGGATTAGAAGACAAGTTTCCCAGAAGTGCCTGGTTCTGTGTGCTTGTCCCTTTCTTGTCGTTGTAGTTACAGGAATTTTGTTTTTTAGAAGAAATCTTCGAGGATGTGGTTTTCATTTCTCAGTCACCAACAGGTGAATAATGACGCTTGATAATAAAGTATTTATTAAGACTTCAGAATATGTAAGTACAAGAAGTCTAGTGACAGTGGCTTTAGAATATATTTATATTGATGTCAAACAGCTGAGCACATAGCATGCAGATGTCAGAGCAGCCAGGAAGTCAATGGTGTGTTGTAGGTGTGGGCAAGGTAGCATGATCAGCACCTTGTGTTTGTTGCCAGTGAGAAGCAGGCAGGGTGGGGGGAGAGGAGGAAGAAAGGAAAGGATTAGGTTTGAATTGCCTTTTTGTGAAAAAGAGACAGGATCTCAATATGTTGCCCAGGCTGGTCTCAAACTCTTGGGCTGGAGAGATCCTCCCACCTGAGCCTCCCAAGTAGCTGGGACTGCAGGCGCGTGTCACCATAACCAACGTGAATTGCTTTTGAAGCTGGTTCCTGGGCATGTAGACCACTGAAGCAATTTTAGACCACAATAAGACCACCTTTTTTTCTCTCCAATGATCACTTTGGTGGTGGGAGCATTTTTTGCCTAAATCTGCCTAAGACTGGTCTATCGTCTGTGATCGATGCCATATCACAACAAAGGTGCTCCTTGAAAATCGGGTGCGGTTCAAATTTTCCTACAGCAAATCATTTGGCAAGGCCAGCCATTGGGGAATCCAGACAACTAGAGATAATCCTGAAATGAATCCTTTTGTAAGTGGAAACACCATCTTTTCTTTTTTGCATAAATTGGAGGTTTTAATTTTAGGGGGTTACCTGAAGTGAAATATACCAACAAATTCTTGTGTTCTGTAAATTCCTGGTTAGGTGAATATTTTTGAATAAAATGATGAAAACACCACCCCGGGGTCACCTAAAATATTCACCTAAAAGATTTTGAATAAAAAGAGGGGAATGCATACCACATTTCAGGTCTCCTCGAAGTGTGGAAGGACAAGAGAGCATCAGTGAACTGACTGTGGATTGCTTATATCAGATTCCATTGATATGAATTTTCCAAACTGGAAACCAAAGGGCCAGGGTGGGGTCAGGGCTTACGGCTGGTGAGGGGGCTGGCCACTGGCTCCCGTGACATGCATCATGGGCACGTGGGTGCCATTTTGAATCCTTACTTGGGCCTTTCTAAATAAGGACTGGCTTTGGAGGGAGAAACATTTTCTGTGGGGAGGGTTTGGGGGGGGAGGGATGAGGGAACAAGCTACATGCTATTTTGTTTGTAGTATTGTGCAACAGTCTTGTTATGGAGTGCCAGATTAGAGGTTATTGCAAACTTGTATAGCAGTGAGAGCATGGTTTTTTTGTTTTTTAGCCCTTTGAGACTCTACATGTAATGAACATTCTTGCTCACCCATAAATAACATCAAGCCTCAATGTCACCATCACCTTGGGATGCTCTTTCTCATCTGGCATCCTAGACAGGACCAGGTTGGTTGTCTTTCCTTCCATGAACCTGTGATGGCATCATTCATCCTGACTTTACTAAGCTCTGCCTGTGGATGAGGCCAGAGCTCCCACTGGCTATTTTAAGAGAGCCAGAGGCTCCCTGCTTCCTCTGGGAATAAAAGTTGAAGTGTGGAGGGGTTGGGTTCCCGGACAATGGAACCATTTAGAGAACACAGTTGGACATTCCCACTTTTTCCTTGATTCCTGGAAGTCCAGTGGGTTCTGCAGCTAAAAAAGCCCTGGGTCCCAGCAGCAGAGAGACAGAACAGAAGGCAAGAAGGGAAGGTAACCTGCAGAACAGATTCAGTTTTTATAGAATGAGTGCACATTTGCCAAAACTGTCCTGCTTTCCCAGACTGGATTCCCACCACGGGGACAGTTGGAACTCAGGACTAGCTCCAGCGACATCTTTCCTCCCTAGTCTTCTATCACAGTGTCAAAACAGCTATTTATAAAGCCATTTTCTTTGTGCTTGATAACAGCACGAGTCTCAAAACTTTTAGAAATAAAATAGGACACTGGCTTGATTGGAAAGGAGGACTTCTTTTTAAATTGTTTTTCGTCAGAAGTCTTTTGGATGACTTCCAATCGCTCTGATGAAGACACCACCCCAGGGTCAGTCCAAAAGGTCAATGAGTTTCAATAGGCATCCATCCCTCCCGTGAGGGGATTCTAGTGAGGGGAAATTTCTGTAATGACAGGAAAGCATTGCCCCTCATTGATTGTCAACTTTGCTATTAGCCGTGAAAGACAGAATGCTGATTGAGTATTCTGTAGAGAGTGAGGAATGCTGCCCATTCCCTCCCAGAATGTCTGACCCAGGGATGTGTGTGGAGGAGCCTTGGGGGAAATGGACCAAGCTTTCCCACAGAGCAGTATTCGGCTGAAGCGGAGGTGAGCAGGTGACTGGTAGGTCCCAGCTCCCCATCATTCCCTCCCGAGGCCATTTTGCTCAGTTGCTCATTCCAGCTGGATCCAGAGAGTTTTCTAATTTGGGAAGCCATAGAAAAGTTTTTAAATCTTGGGAAGATGCAGAGAGGGAGGTAGGATGGTTGATTTCAACATGACAGGAAGAGGCAGGCTATTGAGAATTGGCCACCAACCAAGCCTGGGTAGTAAAGCCATGGTTCCATGTTGGAATTAGCTGGGGAACTTTTACAATTCTGATACTTAGGCTCTCCTAGATCAGTACAGTCAGTTCTAGTGGTGGGGTTGGGGGAACTCAGCCATCAGTGTTTCAAAGCCCCCCGGGTACTTCACCTGTGCAGCCAAGCTTGGGAAACTGCCATGCTTTCTGGATGTCAAGGCGCTGTTGGAGGCTGGGTGTGACAGCACAAAGAGCCAGACTGTCCTGTGGAAAACACAGCCACGGGTTTGCCACTGGCTCAGCATGGTCTCACCACCAGTCCCAGCCCGGCTGAGGGACAAGATGGTCTCTCTCGGGAGCTCCTTAGCGGAGCACCCTTCCAGGCTTTTTGAAAGCCAGCTGATCTGTCGAGCCTTGTTAAGGGACTCAATACAGTGCCTGGATGTTGATGTTTTTCCTTGAGATTGTCTTGTCCATCAATAAAGATGGAGGATGTCTCCTCTTGAACCCCGTTTCCCCACCAATACCCTCTCTCCCTTAGAGTTTACGAGTCATTCAAGGAAGAGACTTCTTAAAGACAGCAATGCAATTCTTGTAACTTGTGTAAATAGCACCATCTTTCAGAGTGATGTCATTTCTACATTTGATATGCCTGTATTTCTGTAGAATGTATATAGTTCAGGGGATTTTTTTTTTTTTTTGTTTGGTTTTGTTTTTTAGAAGTCAATATGTCTGGTTTTATTTATTGCTTGAAAAAGATCATTTAAAAAAAATAAATACATTTTCAACCACTTCTGGCTTGGTTTAACCTTTCCTTGAAAACCGTTCTGCTGTTTTGATTTGGAAGGGGAGGAAGAACCACTGGGTCAATTAATAACCTTGCCCACTTAATAGCACAGTGAAAACAGAGCCCTTTTCTTTTCCTTCCTTCCTTCCTTTTTTCCTTCCTTTTCTCTTTCTTCCCTCCCTCCCTCTTCTCCCTCCCTCCCTTCCTTCCTTCCCTTTTTTTCCTTTTCTTCCTGTCTTTCTTTTCTTCTTTGCTTCAACAAGGTCTGGCTCTGTCCCCTAGGCTGGAATGCAGTGGCACAATCGTAGCTCATTCCAACCTTGAACTCCTGGACTCAAGCGATCCTCTTGCCTTAGCCTGCCAACTGGCTGGGATTATGGGTGCACACCATCACACCAGGCTAATTTTTTTTTGAAACAGCATCTCACTCTGTCACACAGACTGGAGTCAGTTGTGCAATCTCAGCTCACCACAGTCTCCACCCGGGCTCAAGCAATTCTTCTGCCTCAGCCTCCCGAGTAGCTGGGATTACAGGTTCATGACACTACCACCTGGCTAATTTTTAGTAGAGATGGCGTTTCACCATGTTGTCCAGGCTGGTCTTGAACTCCTGACCTCAAATGATCCAACCATCTCAGCCTCCCAAAGTCCTGGGATTACAAGTGTGAGCCACCACACCTGGCCTTTTAGACATGATTTCCGTATGTTGCCCAGGCTGGTCTTGAACTGAGCTGAAGCCATCCTCCTGCCTCAGCCTTGCCACTGCACCTGGCATGAAACCCTTTTTGCTCCCTGAGCACTCTTCAATGCAGGTGAGAGGAGAAGGCTGATACTCATCTCTAAGAACCTGATTTCTCCATGCTGTCCTCCAGTAGCAGAGAGACAGGGGAAGAAGTAAATGATAGTGAGTGATAGTACTTCTGAGCTTCTGCTGTGTGTCATCACTTTGTACTTAATGCTGTTTAAGATTGACCTCTCCCCATGAGAAGCCATCATTATATCCTGTGCATGGGTGTAACAGAAGAATGCAAAAGGAATGGCCACTACTGGAACACCCCTCCCCATTGGGGAGGGGGGTCCAGCCTGTCTCAGAGAATCTGAAGAAATTATACTGACCTCTTATTCCACTGGGATCGTGAAAATGAGCGCTATGTATCAAGGCCAGATTGAAGAAGTAAGCTGATAAAGCTTGTATCCTATGTCAGTGTTATCCTTGGTACTGACTGTGGATTGCTTGTATCAGATTTCATTGGTATGAATTTCCCAAAAAGGAAACCAAAGGCATTAGTGAACATGCATTCCCACTGTATCATGATGATTAACATTACTGTGGAAGCACTAGCCAATGTAATTAGCAAAGGAAAGAAATGAAGTATACAATGTGGAAAGCGGGCGGTCCAACAATTTTCAGAAGATTTGTGGAAAACAAAAGGGAATCAACTGACAAACTGTCAGAGATAAGGTAATTCAGTAAGTGGTTGATTACAAAGTAAACATAAACAGCTTTTCTATAGGAAATATCAATTAAAAATTAACTAGAAGTGGTAGAAATCCCATTTGCAATCATAACATACCTATTTTTGGAAATAGCTGCTTGGTGCCACAAAGAAAAATCAGCATTGAGACAAAGGATCTTTCAGCAATGCAATTTTTACTTCCTGGACTACTAGCCATCTTGCCACAAGAGTACAATGAACAAAGGAAAACACACAAATTTACGCCTTACACATTTGGGGTCATCCTTACTGCTGTGTCTGGTCTCCACTGGCTGGAGCCAGACCTCACAATCTAAACTAAAACCCAATCGGCTAACAACTTAAAACTTTTCTTAACAGGTAAAAGCAATGGAGAGCTGAGACATGCCTGTGAGCACGTCCAGCACAGCTATTTTGGTTAAAGTGCAAGGATATGGATTGTACTACGTGCCTGTCTGTAAGCATGGCATGTTTAACAGCTACATAGAATAGGGCTTAACAAAGTTATTAGCACACTTATTCTTTAACAAGGAAGGAAACTTTTCTACTTCTCACACCAATGATAGACTTTAACAGAAATAGGTAGGGTGTATATGATGGACATGGTATAGCCCTGCCAAGGGACACATAGAGACACTTGGAAAAAGTGGAACATACAGATGGTCCCCAAGTTGCCAGTATTTAATAATTTTTTGACTTTACGGTGGTGCAGAAGTGATATGCATTCAGTAGAAACCATTGAAAAAGGAAAATAAATCTCAGTCTCCCCAAATCACTAAGCCAAATGGAAATCACTAATAAATCTTGGGACCCCAAAAATTACTAGGCCACAAGGAAATTCCTTGTGGACACACACAACTCAATCCCTTTGCTCACCATGAGACAAATGCTTATCTGACTGCTTCCTTTGCCATATTGTTTCACTAAGAGACTAAGGCCTAAGTGACTATTCCTATAAACTGTGTATTCAGTGGAAGGCTTATCAAAAACTCAAAATAATGCAACCGTTTGTCTCTTATCTACCTATGACTTGGATGCCCCCATCCCCACTTTCGGTCATCCCACCTTTCCAGTTGGAACCAATGTACACCTTACATATATTTGTTGATGTCTCATGTCTCCCTAAAATGTACAGAAGCCAGCTGTGCCTGGACCACCTTGGACCACCATCAGGACCTCCTGAGGCTGTGTCATGGATGCATCCTTAACCTTGGCAAAATAAACTTTCTAAATTGACTGAGATCTGTCTCAGATATTCTGAGTTCACACCACATTACCACTACCCATACGGTCATCCTTTCACTCTCAGTATAGTACTCTTTAAATTACATGAGATATTTAACACTTTGTTATAAAATCGGTTCTGTTAGATGATTTTGCCCAGATGTGGGCTATTATGTCTTCTGAGCACATTTAGGGTGAGCAGAACTAAGCTATGATGTTCAGTAGCTTTTTTGTTTGTTTGTTGGAGACAGAGTCTCACACTGTTGCCCAGGCTGGAGTGCAGTGGTGTGATCTTGGCTCACGGAAGCCTTGTGCCTCAGCCTCCCAAGTAGCTGGGATCACAGGCACACACCACCATATCCAGATAATTCTTGAATTTTTGGTAGAGACAGGTTTTTGCCATGTTGGCTAGGTTGGTCTCAAACTCCTGGCCTCAAGTGATCTGCCTGCCTTGGCCTCCCAAAATGCTGGAATTACAGGTGTGAACTACTACGCCCAGCCCCTGCTTTCAATTCTTGTCCTGTTTTTAGTACCAGGCCTCTCGGTTGCCTTTGGACTTGGTATGAGGTCTGACTCTAGTGTCAGCCTGTTTGTTTAAGAGATATTTCTAAAAGGAACCCATGTTGCTCCTGCTATTGCTGTACTTTAGTAACTCCCATGTGGGCTGAGAGGTGAGGATAAGTCACTTCAAACCCAGGTCTCATAGGAAGATGGAGACGGAAGGGTTGGTATTCGTATTCTGACAGTTTCAAACTGTCAGAATACGAATACCAACCCTTCCTCTCCATCTTCAGTTGTGTTAAGGTCAGCTGTGTTAAGGTTGGTCAGGCAGAAATGAACAAGCAGGGCAAAACGAAAACACATAAGAGCTAACTGTTATCCACACACAGTGTACTTCAAAAATGGTTTTATTGAGTATTAATCA
This sequence comes from Ateles fusciceps, assembly GCA_036589455.1. Classification (NCBI taxonomy): domain Eukaryota; kingdom Metazoa; phylum Chordata; class Mammalia; order Primates; family Atelidae; genus Ateles; species Ateles fusciceps. Next base: position 11,669,462 of record JAZHEH010002554.1, on the reverse strand, counting down.
ATTACAAGTACAGTGGGCTAGACGTTAAGCCAAAGCACAGTTACAGGTTAAATATAATCACAAAGATGTCTTAAATAGAAACCCACCATGCAGGCAGGTTAAGTCCCTTGATGCCCTCCTTTGGAAACACGTGGAGGGTGAGGGAAAAAGGAATTCCATTTCAGGCGAAAAGATGAAGAAGACTAGAGGAGTTTAACATGCTGTAAGTGATTTTCCATGACCAAATCTGTAGGATTGCCAGGTTTAGAAAAACAAAACAGTGAAAAAAACCCAGCATGCTCAGTTAAATTAGAATTCCAGACAAATAATGAATGCTTTAACTGTAAATATATGCCAAATATTACATGAAACATTCTTAAGCTAAAAAGTTGTTTCTCTGAAATTCAAACTTAACTGGGCATCTTGTACTTTATCTGACAACCCTACAAATAGACAAATGCAAAAAAGAAAGGAGAGGGGTTTGGAACAACCCCTGCCACTGATGGGTCACACAGAGACTAAAAATAAAAACAACGACAATAATGAACCAAAGAGTCACTACACTGGTTACTAACACGGACTAACACCACAATGAGAAAATACAATTACTACTCTGAACGCTGTTGCCAGGCAACACTCTACATTTCCTCAAAGCTGGTTTTGTAAATGTTTTGAGAAACCTTGATAAAAGTACCTTTTTAGTTTGTAGGTATCAAAGACAAATATTACTACTACAAAGATAAGATGAGCTTGAAACGATGGGAGCAGAAGCAGATGTTATATGCACATGAAGAGTTTCAACGTTTTATGTCATGAAAACAATGGTTACACAGTCAAGGTCATCTTCTAGGTCTAGGCTATTGGCCTCAAAGATCTGTGTTCTTTCCTAACTTTCACTGTGGGTTGTCTAGACTTTCATCCTGAACTTTGGGAGGGGGTGCACGGGTGTGTGAGGGACACCCCACTACCAGGATTCAACTGCATTTCTCTGCAAACACTCTGAATCAACAAAGGGCTTTCAGTGCTGCCTGCAGAAATGGGTAGGTAGACTGATAAAAGGAATCACGAAAGAATTTGAATTCTGGAACGTGAGAGAAACCTCTTTAGAAGGATGGGTGGTAGGGCAGGTTCGAAGACGTTAAGTGTAAAGCAAAAAAGAATGTGAAAGAAGGAAAAGTCGAAATGCAATCTACAGTTTGAATGTTATTTCAGAGGAGGCAGAACTCTCTGGCAATGTATAAAACTGGTCATACTACGACCATATTTGGTCGTACAAAGTATATAAAATCTTTAGCTTCCTATAGGTTTTCACTTTAGTATAACCATAGTTTACATTTTAAAACAATTAAAACACACAGCTTGCATATCACTCAAATTCTACAATGTATCACAGTTGTTGCTGTGTCCCCCACATACACAATTTAATAGGCTTTGAAATCTTTCCAGCACTTCTCCAAACCAGAAATTTGGTAGCTGAGTAATTTCTGATATGGAGAAATTGAAACGGATTAATTTTAATCAGCTCCACTGCATGTAAGGGAATATTACTTACGAAATATATACTCATAAAATAAGATTAACAGGTATGAAACACATGGAGACATGGCTGACTCACTGACACACCTTTCAAATGCTAAGCAGTGGGACTACAATGTTTTACTTATTAAAATATAAAAGGTTAAAAACTTTCTGTCATAGTTAAGGCTTTCTCAAGGAGAAAAATTTGTCTATTAATAGCAGAATGCACAAGTTGCTGAAGAAGCCTCATGTTTTAGAGTAGCATTTTTTGAATGCATTTCCTTTTCATACACTGGATGTGTACAACAGCCCAAACATCACTTTCACAATTATTCTTTTCACTTCTCTGTCACTGATCTGATGGTAGACAAATTTAACTTTACTCTTTAAATAAATTTCGGACATGAAACCTTATCTTAATGTCAGTTTTGAATATCTGCCAATTAGTAAAGTCTACAGCTCTATGTGAGATAATTAGTCCAACAGAAAACACAGTAAGAAGGCTATTTATCACAGATATTACACAAATGGGATATGGACACAATGGGGGAAAGGTGCTTGAAAATACACACCACTTCTGTTTGCAAGGCCATTTATAGGAATCCAGATAGTGCATATGTTTAAAAGGGAGGGAGAGCAATGTCCAATAACCCTTCGTGCAACGATACACTGAAACAGAGAAAAACCTAGACAACTTATTGCATTCTGATGCCATTTTCCAGCATAAATCAAAATTTTATTTTTTTGTAAAATGGCAACAATAATAGAATGTTCATCTACATTACTTTATTTACTTGACATATTCAGGCATTTCTCTGTATATTTCAATGCACTTTGCTATTTTGAGGGCAAAGGGAAATCAGTCTAGCCACTAACATCAAGCTCAAAGGAGTACAAGGATGCTATTTCATGAAAACATCCTAATGTTTATTCTACTTCTGTTGCTTGAAAAGCTAGAAATTTCAAACTCCAGGAAGGAAAAGGAAAACAAGAATCCTGGTTGCACTGCTATTATTTTGCATAGAATCAAAACTCTGGGTTCCATGGTGTCATTTGCTAACAAAGCGGCAGAGTGTTCTGAGCAAAGCGCATGAGGCCTAATATCCATTCCTGGTTGTGATACAAAAACTAAGAGGCATCTGCTCTCCTTTTTTAAGACCCAAGATGAGGAGAAAATGAATGGGGTCCAAGGTCATTGTTGGAGCTCACTTTAATTCCAGACTTGTAATCTAGGGAAAAGGGAAGGAGGTCAAATACAGGAGAAAGTATCAGGACCAGGGCACTTAATTTATGCCTGAGTCAAGTATCCAGTTGGCCAATACCAGGTAAACTGGAACCATCAGGTCTAGAAAGCCCTTCAGTTTTGGGACTCCAGTAAAGCTGGTGGAGACGTTCAGATTCCTTCTTCCATGTGGTTAGGGAAACAGAGGGGCCATTTCAGGATAGGCCATATTGGATGTTCCCAACTTGTTAGTATTTCTATATAGTACATATACAAAAAATAAAATAGACTTCAGTCTAATTTAATGCCATGTTTTTATATTGGAAAGGGTTCTTCATACGGCTACAGATGAAAATCCCAAATGTAATCGACTTTTGCTAACTTTTGAGTGCACTCATAATGACCTTTGGTTTTCAAGTTCTAAAAAAATGTATTTGGCTCCTGTGATATATCCATTAACCCACTCTCTTAAGCAGATGAATAATGCATGCACATTCTTTCAAATACTACTTGAATCACTGTAAGACAAGAAGCATTGCAAATGTCTTCCTTACACAGTACCTTCACTTGGCACACAAAACATCAGACATACAACATTGGCAGTTTAAATATTGAACCAGAGTTTAACTTCTCAAGTGTAAGGCCCAAGATGAAATCTGGCACATCCATTAATCTAGTTAGTATGATGGAAACAATATACAACCACAGTTGGGTAGTGGTTTATCTTTTTAATGAAGCTATAAAGCTTTCCAAATCTATACCATATTAACTCTTACACTTAACTAAAAAAATCATAGCTGTGTTTACCATTTTAAACAATGTCTGGGGGGAAGGTAAGTAATACACACTTCACCGCTACTGAAAACTACACAGATGGCAATTTCTTCAACCCTTTGTCACAGCAAAAGAGAAGGAAAGAAGGGAAAAAAAAGCCCTCTTAATGCATATCAACTCTCAAAGCTTCATATGGAATTCTAGTGCTATTAAACAAGTAGCCAAGACACAAACACCCAGCTTGGGTCACTAAAACTTCAAAACAAGCAACAACTGAGGCCAATTCTTGATTTAATTTTGAGGACCCATGCAAGATTCAGCTACAAAATTCAAACTAGTCTGGATGCCTAGTTCCAGCATTGAGTTGAAGCCAACATGAAAGCAAAATGTGTATTTTAAGAGCCTATTTCTAGAATTTTTGCATGTAACCATTTTATTTTGCTTCAGAATATTAAAGGAGGTCACAGCTTAATCGCCTTGCATTTAAAAACCCACTGTTTTCAGGGCTTTCAATTGCAATGGCAAGTTTGTGTCACATTGTCTTTCCAATTCCTCCTCCTGTTTCTATTTCTTTTGTTTCAAAGCAGAGCAGGTGCACAGTATATCAAGTAAAGAAGTTAGTGCACTCAATTCATATTCAGTTAAGGTGAAAAGGGCAAGTGTAAGAACTATAAGGGATAATTTTTTAATAAATGTCAATGGCACTTGGTAAATGTTGATGAAAATAAACAGTAATTTCACAAAGAAAATTGTATGGTATTTCTTTCTCACCTTCATTAAAAAAAACAAAAAAACAAAAAGGGCTTTGGTTTCAATTTTTGTTTTCCTTGTCTACATACACTAAGAAGTTTGAAGAAATTATTCAAAAATTTAACGCAAGGATCTTTATGAACTATTTGAAGCATGCCACTCAAAATAAACCCCAAATCTGGAGTAAACAAAAAATTCCTTGCATTTGTGTGTATCTATCCACTATTAGGGTCTGAATCCTAGCTTTCTCAACTAAAGAAACAATAAAGAGGTCTTTTTGTGACTCTAATGAAGTACAGTAATTTCACTGACTTCTAAAATAAGGCAGCTAATTTGGAGTGGGGTAACAATCCCGACAGTACAGATTAAGGGAAGGGAAGCATTTATTTTTGGAGGCACCCCCTGGATCCCGTGGGGCTGCAATGATACAGAACCACATGCTCCTCACTCTCCTTAATGCAACTCCTCCCTCACAGCCTCCCCAGTTTCTTCAACTTGGAACTCAAGCCTTTCCCTGGCTGTGTTCAGCCTAATTTCCAGCACTGTCCCGAAGGCTTCTGTGGCAGGCTTGTATTAGAAAGAGCAAGTGGCCTTCACCGGCTTTGACTTCTCTGAATTTAAGAGTTCCTAAGTTAGGTTGGTGTTTGTGCCCTTCCCTTGTAAGATGGGCCAATTCATAATAGGGTACTAAAACTTGATGTTTTTTGCTTTTCATCTCAATTTATATTAATGAGAAATGCAGCTACAGAGCAAAATTAAAAAAATTTAAAAAGTGGAAACTGAATCTTGCTCAGCCAGAAGCTTGGGTTGCATTGCTAACGATTTTGTCAGCATGACTTTGTGCAAAATATCCTCAAGAAGGTTCTGGCTCATTTTCAAAGTAACCAAAAAAACACAAAAACCAAAAAAACAAACAAACAGCCAATGATGCATGTCTGGCAAATCAAAAACGAGCTTGTTGCTGTCATATGTGTATATTTGTTTTATATACACGTGTCATGCGTAACAAAACAAATGTAGTGTGTGAACTGTGAACATCTGAAAAAGTATTGGTTATCTTCCATTTCCAAGTCTAGATCAAAGCAATCTTGTTTTAGAAACGGATAATTGCAATGAAAATGAGCCTGAGATATGTTAAAAGGCCGCCCCTGTAAACATTTCCTCAAAAGGAACAGTAGCAGTGAGTATGTATCAGTTACTCATACTATATTCATCACTATAGCAATGCTTTATAAAAGACAAACAGCTTATTTCTAGGCTGTCAGGGATTTATAGAATATTGATGTTGCTGTTAGAAACAAGCCTCTGTAATCCAGTCCCAGGCTGAAATCTTATCTGGCCTTCACCAGCAGGCGTTCACTAGGTCTTCTGCTCTGCGGCTGTTGCAGTTTGGGAAGGGGCTTCTGGCTTCATGATCTGGTAAGTGATGAGATACTCTGGGTACGCCTCGGAAGGACAAGAAGGAAAACAAATCACCCTTCTAGTAGGCACAATATTAAAGCCTTACTGAATGTGGAAGCCTCAAAGGCTATTAATTGTGACCAATATTCTACATAGACTCAGTCTCTTAATAGGTGCCTGAACCATTTGGAGGTCCGCCTACTTAACTGTATATAAACATGTATAAACCCTACAATCTAGAAAACTGAATGTTATTTTTACTTTGAATACTGTAAATTAGTTAAACTCCATTCATCCCTTATTAGAGAGTCACGTGTCATAAGTAGGGAAACCAAGGCCTGAGGCAGCATTAATATCTTTCTTTTTCACCTCACAGAGCATTAGTGCTGCCACACAGCATGTCTTCAATAAAAGTTTGCTAAATGAAAGAATAATTTTGCTGAATCAAGTCCAAATTAATCATAGAAGATGATGTAACCCACAGAGCTACAAGGAGTAAGGGTGTGATTACGGAGTCACCAATAACCCAGAAACAACAGTTTGGGAACAATTTTTTAAAACTGACTAATCAAAGGCATCATTTACAGGAAAGATAAGGGCTCCAATTTAGACTGGCCTCCTTCATATTCTCGTTGTCTCTTCTTTCTTGCAGTCAGCAAAACATAAGGCTGTGTCTGGAATGGCAAGAGTGCTTCTTGGTGGGAGCAGGAAAAAGAAGGCTGACCAGAGGAAGCTGCTGAAAACCTAAACCAGAAATTGCAATGAAGGCAGCAATTGGAAGAAGAGGCAGGACACCCCTTAGTGTGTGACTACATAGGAATTCTTCAACCCTAACTATAACATGAGACGAAACTAGACTCAGTATTTCAGAGTGGTCTGTGACTTAAAAAAAGACTCTTGGGTGAGCAAAGTGTTTTGGGGACCAAAAATAGTTTGTTCAATGCTGACCAACTGCTTGTATATAGACATGGGATAAGATAATAAAAGTAATGAAGGATAAGAAAAAACTGAAATTGAATATTTAAAATGCAGAAATAAACGTGATAGATTTACTGAATAATTTGTAGCTATACAACTTGATCTTGAGAGACAGAAACATACAGCTGTGCCCAGCTTTCCTCATCTTCAAATGTTACGATATAATATTTATTTAAGATTATTTATAATATTAAATAAATTTTAATTTATAATTAAAATTTTAATATAAATTTATACTATTATTTAATATTAAATAATATTAGGATTTTTGTGAGATATTTAATATGAATGTTAATAACATTAATGTTAATAATATTTAATAATGTTAATGTTAATATTTAAAAATATGATTTTTATGAGAACTAAATGCAAAAGTCTTAGAATAGGTCTGGCATAGTAAGAATCTAAGATGTGTGAGTTATTATTGTTATTAGTATTATTATTGATTAGAGAGTACTGCCTCCTAAAAGGTCTCAGCAAGGACTTTAAAAAGAACAAAAAAACATAAATTTGTTAAGTTCTGCCTATATATATAAGGAACCATTCATAATATTATTTTCTGTAATTCCAGTCTGCTCTGATTTTAGTTAAAAACAGCAACAGTTTCTATCTTTAGTACACTCAGTGGAAATAAACCAAGATTGAAAATCTCTCCTGACTTTCCAATCTGAAGTCTCACTAACCAGTTTGTACTTTTATTTTTGTGAGAATATTATAGTTTCTCACAAAAGAAACTATCTGTAGTTTTACTTTAAGATGTACACTTAATTTTTGAAATAGTTTACTAAAACAATCTAGGTCAAATACCTACTGCTAATTCTAGAGTTGGGATAAAAAACCTAGCAAAGCTCAAATACTGGTAAAAAATAAAAATACTAATTAACGAACCAGATGGTTTAATGGTCAAGAAAACTATTTATCACCAGCATACAGGTATTGAGCATCTACCACATAAAAACACTGGTGCGAGATGTGGACCCTGCTGTCAAGGAGCTTACCATCCAGCCAGACAAAAACATTAGAAATGTAAAAAGAACACAGGTGGCATATGGTAAGTGTCAAAAATGAGTGGAAGCCCACTCCTACTTCCTTTTGTCTCAGTGAAGTTCAATATCTATAATACTTTCTATGACACATTATTTTACTTTAGGAAAAGTTGTTTAAGCAAAGGAGTCAATAATGCCGGTGTTTCCATTTAGGTAGCTCATGATTTAGGGTGATCCCTGACATATGTACATTTTAGTCAGGCAGATTCTAAGATTTTAATGGCATAAATTACTTAAAGGTCCTTATCTGAGTGCTCCTGGATCCTATTGATCAGGCTACTGAATTGTTTCTGTGTACCCTTTAAGATATTGATTATTCGCTTCAAAGTCCAGAGGGATTTAAGGCAAGGGAATTATCAAACTGCAGAACTAGATGGGCCTAAGATGGATCAAAAAACATCATTTTCTGTCAAGTCACTTTAAATCCATGCTGGTTATGAAAGCATAGAATGTATTTTTTTAAATACACAACACTTTTGGTAACTCACTTTATGAAATTTCTTCTTAATCCAAATTCCTAACACTAAAATTTAAATACAAATGCTCTCAGTTTATGTTGCATAGATGTGAAGAAGGGATTGTCATGCTCTCTTAATTTTGTATACTTTTGAAAACCATTCTAGAAATCTTTCTATAGTCTTTTCTTCTCCAGGTTAGTAATTCCATATTGTTCACATCAGTTCAGTAAAATAGGTGAAATCTCTGTAGCAATCAATGACCAGAACACACCTCTCCTTCATATCTAATGTAAAGTTTAAAGTATAACATATACAAATGCCACTGACATTTTAATTCCAATCATATGTTATAACCAGAGCCATTTTTCTTTTCAAGTACAGTTCAGTTAACTTTCAACATATCTTCTCTATCTTCAAGAAAAAAACAATCCCACCAATAACGAATAATACTCCTCAAATCAATCCTCAGTCAAAAAACACATAATAAAACGTTTGTGTGTTTTTGAAAGTGTTAAACATTAAGAGTGAAAGATGCTTTGGAGTATGACTAAGGAGAATGAAAATGAAAGTTAGTAAAGGAAAACTTCACTATAAAATCAGGAAAAACTGCTCATGGGAAAGTACTCAATTAATAGACCCTACAGTTAACACTATCCATGTGGACAAGTATACCTGAATATGGAAAAGCAATTATCCTCCCCTGAAATAAAACAAATACTAAGTGCACTTCATTTTTCAAGGCACTTTTTTCTTTCAAATAAGTTTTGCACTAATCACTCTCTAAAATTATTTCATCAGAGACTCTGACTAAATTATCAAGTCAAATTTTACCTGGGAGATGGTTAAATAATCAGTAAATTTCAGAAAAGGAAACTTATACTTATCTTCTAAGTATTACTTACTATTTCTTTGTGCCCAATTATGAAAGAAATTCTTACTACTACAGATACCTCACATATATTTTAAAAATATATGGCAAAAGAGAACTGAAATCACTCATTATCTTAATACCCAGTGATAACCATTCTTATGTTTTGGGTGAATCTATGTTTGGTATATGTTATGTAAATGTTAAAAAATACCAGATATATGAATATATTAAAATTTGTTTAACAATTCTACTTTTGCTGAATATTTAGGTTGTTTAAATTTTTTATTATGATAATCAAGACAGTGATGACTATCCACATATTCATGTATATAGTTTGTGTGTGTGTGACTATCACTGATTGTTCCAAACAAATTTCTAGAAGTATTATTACTAAATCAAAGTAAAAGCATCTTCTCTAGATGTCTAAGGTTCATGATTTAAACAGAAAAGCATGGCAAATTTATTCTTTATTTAAACTTTTTATTTGCAAATAGCTGCCAACTTACAAGTAAGCTGCAAAAATTAAAATGGTACCAAAAACAGCTACATAACTTTACCCAGATCTACCTATTGGGAAGGTTTCATTTATCTCATTTGCTTTATCATTTGCACCTTCCCTATCTCTGTATACTAGATATGCCACGCCCACACATACACATCCCTGCACACACACACACATTCACAAGCACACACGCATGCATTTTCCCTGAAACGTTTATAAGTTATATATATATCATCACGTTCCTTTATCTCTAAATATGCCAGTATATATTTTCTAAGAATAGAGATACTGCCTTACATAAGTACAGAATCAACCTTATAATTTTACATTGATATAATACTTTTATTTATCTAATGTCCATATTCCAATTTTGTCAGTTGATCTAATAATGTACATTCTCTTCCAGTACTGGATGCAGTTTAGGGGCAGAAAGTTAACTCAGTTTTCATGTCTCTTGGGCCTCATTTAATCTGGAAAGTTGCATAGTTTTTCCCTGTCTTTTAAAATATTGACACTTTCAAAGAATACAATCTTTCCACAGTAAAAAAAAATAAAACATTCCTCATTTTTATTAGATTTACCTTATGTATTTTTGGCTGGAATGCTGCAGAGATGGCATGCCTTTAGAGTATCCATCTAGAGACACATTATATGCCTATCTGTCCCTCACTGGTGATGTTGATTTTGATTATCTGGTCAAGGCATTGTTCCCTTTCTCCAATACATAATTACGACTCCCTACCAAGCTCCCTTTGAAAATAACTTTGTAGTAAGAAGACCATGCAAATATTATTCTCCTTATTGAAACTATCCCCCATATTTAGCATCCATTAATAATTCTTGCCTGATCTAATCTTTTCCATGACAGTTGCATGATGAGGATTTTTCTTTCTTTTTTTTCCTCCTCTCCACTATATGTGCAGTGAGAACGATGATTTTTCCAACTCCAGAACTCCCTCACATTTACCCATTTGCCTTTGGCATTCTACTGTAATCAAGAGCCCCCCACTTCTCCTTTATTTTCTTATCTATTTATTATCAATGTAGAACAATGAATTTCTATATTTTCCAGTGGCTTAAAATTCATGACTGTACTTATTTTAGTGTTCAAATTATCCCAGATTTGACTGGGGTAACCCCTTTCAGCTGGCTTCTGTGTCCTTGTGACATGTCCCCATGATTTGTTCATGAGTACTTCATTACTTTGTGGTATAACAAGATGTTTGAAGCTCACCTTGTACCTATTTTGCCCAGCCCTGGAATTAGCTGTTTCTTTAAGATGTCCTGGTTCCCTTTAGCAGGGCGTGGTATTAGAAACCAAGACCTGGGCTCTTTTCTATTGGCTTTCTTTGCTTTTGGCAGACAGAGCTAAGAAATGTATGTACATACATACTCATATACATACAAATGCTTACATTTATATTTACCCATAAATTTACATGGGTACACACACACACACACACACACACACACACACACACACACACACACACACACACACACTGTAAACCATGAGATCACATTAATTCTTCCAATTTCAGTCCATTCCTAGAATCTTTCTTACCTTCCCCATTCCGTATTTGTATGTCCCTTCTTCTACAGTGAAAACGAAAACTTTGGCTCCTCAAATCAATACATCAACACATCCACTCATGTGCTCAATCCTATAATACATCTAAGAGTTTCATTGTTTTGCCCACACCATCACTATCAACAGACTTACTAAAAGCAGCTCGGGATTCCTTTGTCAGTCTTCCCCCTACTGCATTCCCTACCCCACCCACAACTGAAGGCATAGAGTAAAATACTATTTTCATAGGTTATGTGTATTTAGTTATTTCCTTATTTTTTCTCTCCCTCTTTTAGTGTACTTATGGTATTCATTTGAAATTCAGTTACGTTCAGACAAATTGTTACTGTTTTTGGACAAATTCGTAGAAATTTAGCAGTACTGTGATAGTTAAGGATTGGGTTGAGAACCATAGAAAACTTTCTGTATGTATACATTTGTCTGTATATATATTTCCATACACACGCGTGCACACACACACATACACACACACATACACTCCCTCTCTCTCTCTCTCTCTCCCAATTTTACTGTGGAGAGTCAAGCAGTTGGCAGAATTACATATACTGTAGCTTTACGACTCAGAAAGCTAGAGTTCTACGTATGTATCATGATCTGAATTTGAGAGACTCAAACTCATGTGAGCAGCCTGTGGCATGTATATCCATGAAGATCCAGTAGATAGTGGATCTCGCCCTGCCATGTTGAGCATGAAGTGGCACAAGGCATTAGTTCAGAGCAGCAGGCCTCAAAACAACATGGGAGCCCAAGCCTTTATTTCTCAAATGCCCTCTTGTTCACATTGTTATGTGGCTGAGAGCTAACTAATGGCTTTTATGTAAAAAGTTGATGTCAAAGAATTATTTTGGTATCTTTATTCTGTATCTGAAGTAACTAATACTAGCACACTGTGTAGTGGATGTCATTGAAAGGTGTTCTCAAGTCTTATACGGTCTCTGTGTTCTGTATTGACATGTTTGGTAACTTGGTTATGCTTGATTGATGAGTAACATACCTGTTCTCCTCTGTAGATGACATACTCAGCATATGCCAGCCCATTGACGCTCGGTCTACCAATGACTGAGTGATGCCCTGGAGGCGCATGAGCCATTTTCATGGTGCTAAACTGCAGAAAGGATTTCCCAAGGGTCACTCTACAGAAGAGCATTTGTCTAAGGAAAAGAAAAAAAGCAATGCTTTGAAGGAAGCTTTAAATCTTACAATGATATAACTGCTAGGTCTATTAATTTCTAAAAAATGTAACATGAGGCAAGCTAATTTAAATGTCATTTTCAGATTTATGAGTAGGAATGGGATGGAATTTGATATAATGATTTTCTATAAACAGTTACCAGGCTCAATAGTTACACTTTAAGTTTAAAGTAGTTTTGGTATGGCTTAGTAATTGGCCATAGAAAATGCCTGCAGTAAATTTTGCCTGGTAGAAAAGAGAGAAATAACCAGAGAAAAACTGAGTTCTTGCATGGATGGGTAGGTGAAAAGTGAAGAAAATAGGCTGATGGAAACAACAACTGAAGTTAAAATTGGGTTTATTCATTATACAGAAAAAGTAGAAATTGGGATGAGATAAATAGTAATAATAAAAGTGGATCATGAACAAAAGTATTTAGCTTAAATGTATGGCTGAAAATCATATTAATCTGGGTGAAACATGAATTAGAGCAGATGTTAAGTATTATAGAGTAAGAAAGGCTGACTGGGAAGAAAGTCTATTATATATACTAGGGGTTGGCAAACTATAGTCCCTGGATCAAATCCAGCCTGCCACTTGTTTTTGTAAATACATTTTTATTGGAACACAGCCATGCATTTATTTACATATAGTCTATGGTTATTTTGCACTACAAGGGCAGAACTGAGTTACTGTGACAGGGATTGCATGACCTGCAAGACCTAAAATAATTATTATATATCCCTTACAGAAAATGTCTGCCAATCCCTAATATAAGCAACAAACATTTTAACTAATTAGTACAACTGGTCACACTGTTCAATGTAAACAATTATAATTCAATCAAATTGTTTTTAGTAATGGAGTATAATCTTTGTGTTATAACTAACCAGGGGATTTTATTTTGAGTCAACTAAAATTTGTGCTGGATCCAGGATAACTGGGTCTTATCTGGACTGGCTTTTTGAGTTGGATGCTATTGATGATACTCTGGGATGGGGCTTGGTCTACTATATTTTCTTGCAGGTCCCAGAGGAAAGGGCTTTGTTCTCCATCAGAAAGAGGCTTTTTGAGCCCTATCTTTACATTTGCGGCAGTGGTATGTTGTCATTAGATTCTGTGTGCTCCTAGTCTATTATGCCACACAAAGCTGAACCTGACAGGCCCTGGTCTTCTGCTTCCTGCACCAGGGTTTCCCCTGTTGCGGCTGAGGCAGGAAATGATGTGGGACCTGCTCAGCTAGCCGTGAGCTGCAGCTGTAGATGGGCAAGTGGAGTGCTGGCTCAGGTTTGCTCACTGGCTTGCCTGGTACACTGCGGTGCATTACAGGCAACCAACAGATGCTGCAGCCTAAATGGTAGGGGTACCAATTAGCCCTATGGAGCAAATTTTGGCAAATGCAAGATAGGAGCCAGCAGACAAATTCATCTCTTTCTCTCACTGACATACTACTGTTCTGAGATGCTGCAGTTCATACAGCCTCTTTGGAGCTGTCTCATGGACTGAACAATCGATGCAACTCACTGTGAGACTCTGGCCAGAGCTCATTAATGCACCACACTGTGGTTGCTCTGGTGTCTTCTCTACCTCAATTCTTTTTGGGCCCTCATTCCTGCTTCCCTGGGGCTCCTCTAGCCAATCAAATACTGGTCACCTACTTTTGCTTTACACTCTGTTTTCTAGGAAATCCTGGCTAAGACTTAAACTTGTGTGTCTCATTTTAATGTGTGACTGTTAATCTTCATTGAGGTTCACTTTTATTGCTTATTTAGGCTCATTTTTGTCTCCAGAGGAATTAGGTTTGAAGCATCAAAAAAAAAAAGCTTTTACATGCTATATATTCTTGAAAATTTCTCTGTATTCTTAATCACAGAGGTCTTAACGGAAGGAAGTTTCCTTCTGGACATATGACATCCAACTCACCAGAATGGCTGATGGCAATAATTTTGTTCAAAACACAACTGAGAGATAAATTTTAAGGTCAATAATCACAATGAATTTCAAGGTTATTAGGGCTTTCTTTTTTCCTCAGAGATCCTTGTTCTGAAATTACTTGGGTCTTTTTAAGGTCTTAACCAAATTACAAAATATGTTATTAATCTGGGTTTGTAAAAGTAATGCATTTGGTAACTTTACAGAAAAATGTAATAAATCCTAATCTTTGTATAGTATAATTATTTTGTATTTTTTCATTGCCAAGGAAAGGGACAGTATTTTTTTTTTTTTTTTTTTGCCACTAACATCAGAGAGAGTATACCATTGTGCTCTCCGATTTTGAGTTTTAAAATCCTATTAACAAGGCCAATATTCATTGTTTGCTATTAATTCCAAAGTTGGTATTTTAAGTTGCCAAGGCTAATTATATATCCTGTCTTAAAACAATATCACCAGCAACATCAGAAGTAAATTAAAGAGTCTACCTTAGAAGTATGCGTGTCTTTGTTCAAATGTGACTAGAGCTAGTGGTTCTTTGTTCTACAGAAATCATCCTTAGCCCTGCCCTATTCTGATTACACAAAGCAAGAAAAGTGAAATCCAGGAGAGAGCCAAGTTGCTGGGAGTTTTATTATATAACCCATGACTGGAAGACATCTATCTGGTTTTTACCCCCTGGTATCTGCTCTGCTGTCATTGCTCCTGTTAGGGCAGAGACTGATCAGCTGCTCCACCCCATCCCAGAGCCAACAGGATTTACTGGGACGCAAGACTGAGGATAACCTGTGACTTCTGCAGAGCCTGATAAACCAATTTGGGGCTGGGTGCGGTGGCTCACACCTGTAATCCAGCACTTTGGGAGGCTGAGGCAGGCAGATCACAAGGTCAGGAGTTCGAGATCAGCCTGGCCAACAGGGCAAAACCCCGTCTTTACTAAAAACACAAAAATTAGCCAGGCGGGGTGGTAATCCCAGCTACTTGGAAGGCTGAGGCAGGAGAATTGCTTAAACCTGGGAGGCGGAGGTTACAGTGAGCTGAGATTGTGCCATTGCACTGCAGCCCGGGGGGGACAGAGTGAGACTGTCTCTTGGTTCACGACCTGGGGATGGCAAACGTTACACTAAAGACAAGATGCTTACCTGTGACATATATAGCATGATCTGTCCTTGTGTGTAGGGCAGCCTGTTCCTCCTCCAATTCCATAAACATATTGGTTGCTTTTTGAGGAGTTTTCAGCAAAATAAATCCCAGCTCCAAACATTCCTCCTATGTATGCATGTCGCTCATCAAACCCTTTATGAATAATGGCATTAATGAAAGGAGAACCTAGAAATACAAAGATAGAAATATTTGTTTCTGAACACTTTTCTAGAAGCTCAATCGTCTGCACACTATTTTGCACAGGGCAAGTTAATATTAAGAAATGAATAATGTATACATGAAAAGTATTTTCTAAGAAGACATATTATACATGATGTACTAGTACTAAATTACAACAAAAATAATTCATTAGGTGCACAATTTGCAATTTAAGTTCTAAAAATAATTTTAGATCAATTATTTTCATTGTATAAGCACTGGAAAGTCTGTACTAATGTGTGATATATTAGAAAGCTGATATCAAGAACTAATTATTGGAACAAAATAATCAAAACAAGCCATTTTTAACACAATCCTATTATAGTCAATTTAACATACATTTTTCACCTGACTGTCTCCTGCAAAAGCCCAGGGAGACGTCCACCATCACTGCCATGCTACTCACCATGAAACAGCATGCGCTCATTGTGATGGTTGTGATTCTCCTCAGACACTTCCTTCTGTCTGTGGCAGAATCGCTCCCTCAACTTCTTGTTGACAACTTTTTGAATCTTTAAGGATGAAGAAGAACAGAACATTATCAGTGAAATGTGCACTTATGATTTAAAATGACAAGTATGTTTTTCTTTTAGGAAGGTTCAATTTTTATTTTGCTTAAGACATAATTTAAAAGTGATAAAGCTACCATGTCAGTGTAATTCAGTAAATACTCTAGCTGTTAGTGACATAATTTGAAGTCATGGTTTTCGTTATTCTACGCCAGACCTGGCCATTACCTATAAATCATCTCAGGATTAAAAAAAAAATAGAAAGGTAAGAAGGTTAAGTTTAGGCTTCTCCTCAGACTTAATAAATTTCAGAAGATGGGAACCTATAAATCTGTATTTCAAAAAAAAAAAGTTCCCTGGGTTATTTTAATGTGTATCAGTACAAATTTCACAGGTCTGTTAACTCAAAGAGTTAAAACAGTTCTCCACAGATTTTATTCATCTTCATGATACCCCTTTGTAAAAAGCATGAGTCATCTGTTCCATATTACAAACTAAGATATTGAGATTAAGAGATATATGTATTCTGGGGTAATTACTGGTTCAATTAGATTGATGATCCAAGACTTTGATGCAACCTTCAAATGATAATAAACATAATTGTCAGTTATGGCCTGTATTTGTAGATGAGCAGGGAGACCAATATCCATGTAAGTATCACTAGTACAGGCTGATCTAGCCTCCTGTTTGTAGCTTAGGTGTTTTCAGAATGTCTTTATTTTTAGTTAAGTATTGTCTTGGGGAGTTAGAGATATTATAGTGAGAAGAGTGATATCTGACTTCAGGGCAATAGGTGATTATTTATCTTTGACAGTTTGAAAATATGACTTAAAAAACTTTTATCATTGTTTAGATTTGATTTTTAGGCAAGCCTGAAACTTTAAAAACTTACTCGAATGACATTGTATCTGTTGAAGATGCCTCCAGCATTACCACCATCTCTGTGTTCTCGAATTGTACTTTGCATCTATAGAACAAAATAATTAATTTTATAAAAACATGCCAGTGTATAATTCTAAAGACATTCCTTCCATTTTATTATTTCAATTTTATTATTTCATTGATAAATCTAAAATTCGGTATTAACAAATAAATAGGCATTTACTATAAATTGATGAATAAGTTTAGTGGGTAAGTATTTCTGGCAAGAAAATAATCTCAAACATAAATATTAAATGTATGCACTTTTTAAATTTACTTTTAAATAAAAGTTCTGAAGGAGTTTTCTGTAAACACAATGGGGAAACATATAAAAATCACATTAAATCATCTACAATTACTATCTTATTGAGAAGAACTAACACTGATTAAGTCAAACAAAAACTCCTTACATTCAATTACTCCTCAGTGGACAAATGCTAAAAATAAACAATTTTTAAAAGACCAATAAATATTTGTTTTGTAGGTGAAATATTCCACATAATCTCAGTAGTCTTCAGCTTGGGATCTCTAAGTATATCTACAAAGGCCAGGCGAAGCTGATGATAATGTACTACTAAAGGGAGTAACTTTCTTCTGACCACTCCCTAAATTAAAAGTAATCATGGAAAAGAAAAATGTTCTAAAGAACTAAGTTTCTCAGAGAATTAATTCAATAGAGTGCATTCTTTTCCTTACTGCTTCGCTTGTGAAGAGTCATTACATTTTTGACATTATTATCAAAATTTACTAGCAGCTAGTATAGAATTAGGTAGTTAAGACACTGGAACCCATGATGCCTTCTGATAAGCTGGCTAAGTATGAGCTGAAATACAGCCCTGGCGTCATGGTGCTGAGTTCTCTAATGCGACTTCTAGCCAGGGAATGAATATAAAATGAGTACTAATGAAAAAAAAACAACAACAAGAATTAGGCATACCTTTTTCTGCTTAGGTATTTGCAGAATTAGGTAGCTTACTTATAACAATGGCATTAGGCCCTTTGTTTATTATGGTAAGAAGTGAGGCATAAGCCATCAGTGGAGAAGGAGTCTCACTGCCATCTGACCACGAGGAGGATCACACAGACAGCCTTCTTAGGGGCTCAGAATAACTGTGACTGGAGAAATGAAATGTGATGCAGAATAATGAGGCAGACCCAGAAGCATATGTGACAATTAGGCATATTATTTTATAGTCACATTTATAACTGCATAAAAACAAGGATGAGAAGACATATGCTCTCTATGAGGCAAGAGTTTCATTTCATATCATTCTTAGGTGGCAATATAAGAAAATAGTTCTAATAGGCTCCTTATTTTACATGAATTTCAAGAAAATCTCCAGAATAAAAAGACAGATGGGCCTCACTCATTAGAAAACCCAGGCTTATAATGTGAAAACCATGTGGAATAGTCATATTTTAATTCTGGCAATATTCTACCACAATGGCTAAGAAAGACTGATTAATAGGCACGTGATCATAAGGCAATGTAGGATGAGGTTATTTCTAGAAAAACAGGTTTATCCACAGATTTCAAGAAAAGCAAATGAAAGTTTTCTGATGTGTATTACCTCTTCTTCTACTGACTGATATTCTTTATCTTCTGGAGCAAGATCCAGCAAAATCGTTCCCTGATTAACACAGTGAAAAGTCAAATAAGGATTGGTGCCTGTAGGAGAGAAAAATTAACGTATGAAACAAAAGTCTGACTACTCGGGCTCTATTTTAGAAAAAACTTCATAATAAATAATTGACATTTTGGAACAAGCCTAAACTATTTGCAATTTGAACCTGACAGACTAGGTTATTTTAAACAAATTTACTCAAATACAGGAGATAAAAATGGAGATGTTTGGAGATCGATTTTATCTGCTCTTATAGAGTTTCTTGTACACACCACAGGGTTCGACAAATATTTGTTGAATTAAACTCTATCATGAACATATATGAAGCTGTATCTGACACAAAAGAAAAACATACACTGACATCACAATGCACTCAGATCTAAAATTTAAAAATTATCCTCTAAGAACTCTTGTAAGATGGCTTGAAATAGCCACTTAACAATTGCTTTACCATACATTATCTTTGTTAGTTTCACGGATGAACTAAAATACAGATACATAAGCAAGACTCAAGCACAGAATCTTCCAGTTTTAATTTCACATCACTCTTGTCATTTGATTAGCTCTGTAGATTAACTGACTGATTCAAGTTGTTTCCTTTCTCTTCCCTTGCTTTCCTATGGTGAAAGTGCTTCTAATAAATAGAGAAATGGCTAAACACAGAGGGGGAAAGAGGCTTGCAACAGCAAAGTACAATGGAAAAAGACAAAGCTGACAGTCATGGGGGAGGGAGAAGGGTTCAAGATAAGATAAGAAAGTTTAGATTGTGAAAAGGCATGTTAGGAAATGTTCAGTTCTATCCTAAAAGCAACAGGATTCTATTATAGGGGTTTAAGCAATGGAGTGATATGATCATATAATCATTATGAAAAGACTGTGTTCACATTGCAGAGAAGATATTGCAAATGTGAAGGCTGGAGATAAACCAGAAGGTGGTTGGGACAATCCAGAGACAAAATGGTGGCTTGGATCAAGTGACAGTCATGGGAAAGGACAGAAGTACAGAGATTCCAGAGAAATTTAGGATACGAAGTGTCGGGAGAGAGGGAAGACTGACTCTCAGATTTTTAAAGCTAGAGGGAGCAGGAGGCCAATAACCGAGATGGGGAAGGCAGAGGAGGTACTCCAACAGTCCGGTGAATGGTTCTGGGGTTAGACTGCCCGAGTTCAACTGTCGGCCCCAACACTTACCTTGGACCACTGATTTCTGAAATTTGTTTTTTCCTGAACAGCTTACCTTGTTGTCCACCTAAAAGTCTTTCCACTCCTTTGATTAATTTGTGGCGGTGCCCATATGCATTGATGCCTATTTCTTTCAACTCTTCATGACCCATATCAGCCAACACATCTAGTGTAATCTGAAAAATGAAAAAAATTAGTTGTGAAATCTTTAACATTTCCTCATAGGACAAAAGCTCTTCCATTTGTCTACAATGCTATGATTACCATTCAAATTACGAAAATTCTTTCGTTTCCTTTATAAACATGAGCTTACAATCTTTTAAAAGTTGCCTTGATAGTCTCATCAGCAATTTCTCTTACTTAAAGTACTCCTTGATTTGCTTTTGGTCCATGAGAATTAAAAAAGGAGAAACAATACCATAGAAATATAAAATGATCACTGCTATATTTCCTTTTGATTACTTCATCCTATCATCTCCTGCTTGCCTCAAGATGGAGGAATCAGTAGCTTGAAAATGGGAAAACAGTGTGCAGGAAAAGGAGAAAGCAGTTTTTAGATGAAGATAAGGAAGAACTTCTCAGTACTAAGAAACACTCAAGCCTGGGACAGGCTGCCTTAGAAAGCAGTGAGATTGATATCTCAAGTATTTAGTTAGATTACAAACTGTTTTATATAGAGGCTACATTTTAAAATTCTAGTTTGGACAAGAAAAGAGTAGACGGTTTTTAAGCTCTCTTATAAATTATAGACTTAACAATCCCTTCTGCTTAAAATACATTCTATTTTTATACAACATAGTGGTTTTTAATTTTTGGTTATTCATCCCTGTAAAATGGAGATGATTAGTTGGCTCAAAATCACCTAATTCCTTTATGGACTGAAGTAGTGTGACTCTACTACCACCCAGTGGCTATGTTCTGAACACACAGGATGAACTTGGGTAGCCACATTTCTTGAAGACTAACTATGCAATTTTGCCTTGTCACAATCCAAATACCAGTCTACAAGATTAGTCTTTGATTTTCCCATTCCTTGGAAAACCAAGAAATTCATTTATAGACACTCCTTTTCCAACTCAAACAAGATAGCTTTTTTCCACTTTTAACTTGCATGTAACATTAAAAAAACTGACAAATTAGGCCTAGAGCTCTGCTGATTTTTGTCAGAATAAAATATGAGTTTGATCTTTCCAGTGAAATGAGCATACATCACTCACTCTTTGGAAATAATTTTCAATATTGCTTCTAAGTGGTCATTTAAGCAATAATCGCTTCATTGCAAAAAGTGGACAATCACCCAAAAGAAAGTTTTTGGCAAAGCTTAAAAAAAAAAATTCTGAAATACACATCTTTGAGACAGAATAGTTCACAAAATAGTAGGAGCCTCTACATTCTTAGCTAGATATGATTTTAATACAATTCGGAAACTATGTTATGGATGTCCCATTTTTTTCCTCTAAATATTCTAAACTAACTTCAGTTTAAAACCAAGGGTTTCATATCTATGTGGTAACTTCAACTCAGAGAATCCTCAGACTTTTCTGAATTAATACATACAGTGCGTATCTGGAGGAAGTAGATACCAGGCCAGCAAAACACAATATTCTCTACAACGTTCTAGAGGAGTAATGGAGAATATTTAACATATTTATTCATTTTATAGCTCCAATCATAAAATGAATACAAAAACCCAAACCAAACCAACAAAACAACCCAAAGAGACTGATACTTAATCACTTAAGTTTAGAAGGCAAGGCCTCACATCTACTGTGGAAAGTGGTCTCCTACCTCCTGGTATTTGTATCCTCACTGTAATCCCTTCCCTATGTGGGAAAGACTCATGAACTCACTTCTAACAAATGTAATACAGCAGAAGTGATGGGAAATTACTTTTTACATTAGATAATAAAAAGACTATGGCTTCCATCTTGGGCGCTCATTCTTTGGACTGCTCACCCTAGAAGAACTGGCTGCCATGCTATGGCAGACAGACTCAATGATTCCCACCTCCTTACATCATCTCCTGTGTGCTCCCCCTCCTCTGGAGTGCAGGCTTGCCTAGTGACTTGCCTCTAACCAAGCAAATACAGCAATGGTGATGAGAGGTGACTAGCAGATCTTCTTTCTCTTGCTGGCTATGATAAAGCAAGAAACCACATTATAGAGGGCCGCATGGCAAGGAACTGAGGGCTTCAGTCCAACAGGCTGCAAGGGACTGAATCCTGCCAATAATCATGTGAGAATGTGGAAGGGGATCCTTCCCCAGTGGAGCCTTTAGATGAGATACTGGCCCTGGCTAACACTCAATAGCCTTGTGAAAGACCATGAAGCAAAGGACACAACTAAGCTGTGCATAGACTCCTGACTCACAAAATGTGTGCTGTTTTGAGCTGCTAAGTTTGCGGCAATTTATCAAGTAGCAACAGTAACACTCCATAAGGTGACTCTGTGGAGAGGCCCACAGGTGAGGAATCAAGGCCAGTCAACCGACACCGTGAGCAAGCTTGAAAGCAGGTTCCCATCTTTGCCAGGTGAGTCTCCAGGTAAGACTGCAGACCTGGCTGACAGTTTACTGCAGCTTCAGGACAGACCTTGAGCCAGAGGCACCCAACTAAGCCATGCTTCGAATCTTGACATACAGAAACTGTGGGATAATACATGTTTGTTATTTTAAGGAATTAAGTTTTGGGTAACTTGTTACACAGCAGTAGATAAGCGATCTACCTATGCTATCTTGGCATTTATCCAATTAGATACTTAACAGTCACACAAAAGGACTGAATATGAAAATAAGTAACTAAAGAAAAAAAAGAAAATGTTTATTAGGCTATCATGAAGGATAGAAGAGATGAAAAGCTATTACCCTGTGGAATCTGAAAAACAAAAAGGGAATGGCACAACTTTATATGCTTGCAACTGAATATAAGTAAGCATTATTCTTGCAATTCCATCCAATCATTCGTCATCCATCTACCATCCATTCAATATTTCCTGTGTACTTGCTATATATTAAGCACAGTTCAAAGCACTTTCTTTACATTATTACCTCATTTAATCCTTACCATGATGGATAATGAAGTACTATTGATGTATTTATGAGGTTACTGGTACTTATAGAAGTCATAAAAATAGTACACAGAAGAACTGAGATGTATAGCTGTACATATTTTTCCCTGTTTATATTATTTAAAAGGATGACTAGAAGGCTGAAATGATTAAACATTAAATTAAGTTGCACTGAGTTACATGGTGCCCAATATATGTGTCCACATTTTTAGCAGGCAGTGGCCACTGAAAATCCTTAAATAAAAAGCTAAGGAATTTAGATTTATGTTAGCTCATTCACACATACAATGTTTAATAAGCTCCTTCTTTATGCTATATATTTCTTTAAAAAGTAACTGAACATTTCATTTAATTCTAAAACGACCCACTATAGTTGGAAAATTACATAGTTGATCCAAATAACTGATAGTACAATAGTGGGGCCATGAAATACAGTGCTAACCAAAGTTCATGCTATTTACTTGAGATAAGAAACAAATGCAAAGTGGGTCAATATCTTGGGAGAATCCCTATGGGAACTCTCATGAAGATTACCTGCCTGGTCACGGCTGCAAGGAGGGCTGGGAAGGAAGGAGCAGGAAGGAGATGAGGAAAGGTTCTCAGAAGAAGGTGGTAATTCAGCTAAGCAGCAGGAGTTAATTAGTCAGGGGAAAGAGGGAAGGGTGCTTAAGACAGAGGGAATAGCATGCGCAAAGGGAAAATCAGTTAAAAGAACACAGAGTATTTGAGGGACCTTAAGTACTGTAGGTCAAAATGGTTACAGGAGAATGTGTATCAAGGATTAAAAGGAGGGAACAGCAGAGCAGCAGGCACTAAGATCTTAAAGGGCCTTATTTATCAAATTAAGGGGTTCAGAAGTATACCAAAGGCCCTGGGAAGTATTTTCAGCAGAGTAATATGATCAAAGTTGTATTTTAGGAAGATGATATTGTTGGTGCTATGAAGGGCAGATTTGGAAGGGAAAACAACTGGGAACAAGATGAAGATGCAGTGGCATGGAAGGGATGAATCTGAAAGCAACTGGAGAACTGTATTTACAGGGCCTGGTAAATAGAAATGGTTAAAAAAGAAAAAGGAATGAAAGTAATTAAAAACTATTCCAAAATTCTGCAGCTGGGTAACAAGACTATTGTATTAAAAAAGAAATGGAAATATCTGGAGGGAAATGGTTAGTTGGATTTTAGACATGTTGCTTCAGGATTCAGGGATTTTATATGTAGCTCTATCAGCTGTTAGACATATTTCTCTGAAAATCATATTTAAATTAACTTGCTCCTTTTTTTAAACCGTGACTTAGTTATTAAACCCAGGAAATTGCAAGTTTGTTGGGCTAGTTATTTCTATCTAGTATACATGAAAACAAAATTATAATCTTAAGAATAAAGATTATCCATGTGTCAGTTGAAGTCATCTTGCATATAAAGCAAAGGTCACTGCAAGAAGGGCTACCTCTAGCTTCTAAGATTCATTTTACTTGGGGGTGGGGGAGACAAAATTAGTTCTAATGAAAAAGACCTTTCTCTTGCTTGGGCTTTAAAGGTTATATGGCACAGTAGTATTACTGTAGTAATTATAGTAGTATTATTATAAAGAACTAACTTTATAATAAGGTTCACAATGAATTTACTGGAGGCCATGCTTTTGTCTTCAAGAATTTGAAATCAAAATATATCTGGTCACTTTCCATGAAAATACACAGGTTAACCATAAAAATGTCCACAAGCAGTCATCCAAGTGATAGCATTTATGTTCCAGGAATTGCAATGTAAATAAAATCTGTCTTTCCCATAGAAAAAGTGTTCATCGGTAGGAGGCTATGTTATAAAGGACCAAAGTCACATGGGTACTATATTTAATTAACTAGAAAGGATACAGGTATATATTATTTAACATAGAACCTGGCAAAGTATCTATGAGAAACATGAACTTGGAAGTTCGGAGACTTCCAAGAGAGTAACTGTGAAGACAGGAGGTAAGGCTATGATGTATAGAAGAAGGGCTTTTTCTGGGACCAGAAATAAAATAACTATATTCCACACCCCACTGGTATCCATGAGTAGGAACACAGGCAATGAGACATATAAGCATGTCAAAGTACATCAGAAAACAGAATGGCTCCCTGGCTTAAGCCAAATAGACATGAATTAAATGAATACAATACATGCACCCTCACTCTTCCCCCACTATATCGATATGTTGACCATCATCACATATTACTGATATAGAATGTTAATGGGAGTAAATGCTAAGGGTTAAAGTTATGGAAAAGGTTATCAAATTTATTACTTTATAATGGAAGGCTAAATAACATTTGCAATTAAAATAAAAATAAATTTAATTGCTTGACGATTGGGCCAGAAGACAGTCAAACACAGTTCAATACAAAGAAAGGTAGTATCACTTGTCTGGAGGAAAGGAACTGTGCTTGGTAATATGCTTTAAATGCAATAGTCTATGTATTGATCAAGAAAAGGCTATAGAAATTATTCTGGCCAAAAGAAAAATCAATGGAACCATTTACTTAGAACAAAACTGCAGTAAAAAAAGAACAATGCAACTGATGAAACCAGGACAAGCTGTCAGAAGGAGTGACTGGGAGACTAAACTATTAAACTATTAAAATCAATAAAATGTGGTAAAAACACCACAGGAAGTCAGTTACTGACAAAGAGACTATACAATATAAAGTTAAAAAGAAGAAATAACAAAATCACAACGCAAATTGACTAAAGAAGAAAAACTAATGTTCTTTAGGAAACTTTCATCAGTAAATTTGAATTATTTGTTTGAATTAGGTCTTTGGTTTATTCAGCAAAGATGTGTCTGAAATTTTACAATTACTGTGGATATGATTTGGGAAGAACGGCTATAGCTGTAATATGTGAACAGCAGAGTATAATGGTTTTAAAACAGCTTTCACACTTTCAGTTACGGAATAAGGATAAAGCATTCTTACTGTTTAGAATAATCTCCTAAGAAAGCTCCAAAACAGAGGATGAATAAATGGCTGGAAAAGTAAATGATTACAGCAGTCTATAAAGTCCTAACCATTAGACCAAAGGCATATGTGATGCTTCACTGTATTAAAAACTGACACAGCAGCACAATATTATTGAGAATTTTAACTATCTGAAAATTTGTAGACCTTCGGTTTTACAGGTCAAGGAAATGATAGGTTAAATGTCTTTTAGCCCAATTTTACAAGTAAGAGGGTAAAAAATAATTAGAATTTAGGTCTTTTAGTCCAATGCTATCCCTACTCAACTGTTCTTATCGTTAAGAGTATTAAAGATAAACTATAATGAAAAATGTAGCTTAAAAAAAGCAGAAGAAAAACCAGCATAACTGATATAAAAAAGAAAAAAAAGACCTGGTTTTTAAGTTAACTCCAAAGTGACTATAAGCCTAGAAGGGAAGCATAATGGGTCAAAGGGGCCAGTGAAATACTGGAAAATTATGTCATATAAAAAATAATTGAAAAAAAAGATAGACTTATTCTAAAATAGGGGAAGATTTGTAGAGGTGTGTGGTTGAAAGGGTGACACCTCTGATAAGGTGACTAGGTCTTGAAAAGATATAAAGGGCCACATTATGTTGCAGTGGGCTGAATGGTGGTCCTTAAAATGGTATGTCTATGTTCTAATCCCCAGAACCTGTGAATATCACCTTCTTTGGAAAAAGGGTGTCTGCAGATGAAATTACGTTAAGGGTCTAGAGATGAGGAGATCACCTAGGATTATACTGGTGGCCTCAAATTCAATGCAAATGTCCTTAGAAGAGATACAGAGGACAGGAAGGCCATGTGAAAATGGAAGCAGACTGGAGTAGCATGGGCACAAGCCAAAGAAGCTGCCAACCATCAGAAGCTAGAAGAGGCACAGAATACATTCTCGCCTAGAGCCTCTGAAGGGAGTATAGCCCTATGAAACTTACTACATACGTAGACTTGAGATTACATCTCTGTGCAAAGCAGGGTAAGCATAAGCCCAAAACAAACGAATTACACCTAGGGCAGATTTTGGCACACTTTAAGTTACAAGTATTCTGTTACACTTGTCCCAAACTGTAACAAGTTATCTTCCCTGGCTGGAGGACTAACATGGGTGTTATTATACAAGGGTGATCCCTACACCTGGGAGAATAATTTAATTTTCTCTAAACACTTTCCCATTCTAAAATTTCATGTACATCAATAGTCCATTTAAACTCAGGACTTAACTATCATTCAGTAGTTAAAGCTGACTATGATAATGAAAGCATACAATATTAGAACTCATTATCCTGTATAAAAACAGTGAAACAAACAGAAGAATCCTAAATCGTAAATGCCCTAATGATGACTCCATCCTTAGACCTTCATAGACATTTAAGATGTATCCCAAAATAGGATGTGTCTATTGGAATGTATGGCCGATTTTTGGTTCAAGATTATTTAAAACTCCAACTGGACAACAGAAACTTCATAAAGGGGCAGTTTTTAAAAGGTGCACTGGTGTAAGTACTACTGTGCTTTCCAAATTAATGAGCAACTGCTTCAGGAGCCTAGTCACATAAATAATGAAATGAGATGAATAAAGCCTGATGCTTTTCCAAAAAACAACCAAGCACAATTTTGAAAACGTTCTTTTGAGGTAGCTGTATGGTCTAAGTTTTCACATGTAATAAACTGCATATTGCTAAGCTGCTTATAAAGATAAAACAAAATAACAAAGACTCATTTGTTAGACAATTTTGGGAAGAAGTATAAAATACCGGGCTCCTCTGGCTTCTTATGAAATGTTTTGTGGGTTTAAACACAGCTCATAAGAAGCAAAAGAGAAAGAGGTGGGTGGTAATTAAGAATTCTTTCTTTTTTTTTTGAGATAGGGTTTTGCTTTGTCACCAAGGCTGGAATGCAGTGGCAAAATCACAGCTCACTACTGTTTCAAACTCCTGGGCTCACGTGATCCTCCTGCTCTGGCCTCCTAGTAGGTAGGACTACAGATACCCAGTAAGTCACCACACTCAGCTAACTTAAAAAAATTTTTTTGTAGAGATGGGGGTCTCACTTTGTTGCCTAGGCTGGTCTCAAACTCCTGGGCTCAAGCAATCCTGCCTAGGCATTCCAAAGTGTTGGGATTAAGGTGTGAGCCACTGCATCCAGCCTAATTCTTAGTATTTAATTTAAATGACTCAAATATATACAAGGTGTTTACCTGTTCTGTTTCAAAGATATCCCGAAGGTGTTCAAGGCCAAGGCTTTTTAGGAATTGGCTGATATTCATGTCAAGACCCACAACTAAAACAGAAACATATTAAAGATTCTCAGAAAGAATTTTATAAAGAAAATTTCAGTATCCATTTAAAGCTATGACTCTGACACTCTTGGCTGTCAGATGATTTTACATGGCATAAAATAATACAGAATACATAGATTTAATTCAGATACTTTATTTCTGAAGTTGAGAAGTAAAAGCAGAGTGTTTTATCAAATTAGTATTTGTATTAATTCTAATATTGTGGTTAGAATACAGAATTATAGATTATTGTAATTAATATATAAAAATGTAAGTATAGAATATTATAATACTAATTTTAATTATAGTATTTCTTATATTATGGAATGCTACTTATATAGAAAAATCTAAAGGTTTTAATGAATTAAAAAAGTCTAAATGTATCAGCTATCATTTTGGTTTTCATTCCTGAAATGACCTCTCAGGTGTGTTCTGATACAATTTCAATATAAGATCCACCCAGTGGTTCAAGAAGACGCTCTGGTTGTAAATAGATGCTCTAGAATGTACAGAAATTCTCCTCCACTAACAAAAGGTATAAATCAATAAGCATCCCCCAGGGTCTACTCACCTTCTCCTTCCTTCCTTTCTGTTCCAGAGGCGCCATCCCCTGCATTGGAGGCTCCTCCTACAGCCAACTCTGCTAAAGGGCCGGTGAGGTTGTCTATGCTGCTGGCAGCAGAGAGGCAGGAGGGGGTAGATGCTGGTGAGATCAGAGAGGCACTCACTACAGTAGCTTGAGGTTTAAAACAGGTAGGTAAGGCCTCTGGGGGCATGGCATCTATCAGCAAAGCTCTGATATCGTCAGCCTAAAAAAATGATTAAAAAAAAACCATGAAAATACTATATATTAAAATGGTAAGTTTTTCACTAAGAACCAAATGCTTTGTTAATTTTTTTCTTAATGAATGCTTCATTATCCCCTACTGGTTTTTGATTATTCCTTCTCCTATCTACAGCTCCAAAGAGTTTCAGTAGATAGAACTGGAGAAAAATGTAATTTTTAAAAAATATTTCTTCTTTCATTAAAAACAAGCACTTTCAGTGTTAACTGTCACCCTTCTTTACAAAAAATTTCCGTATTTACTATATTTTATGTTTAAACAGCTATAATAATCTGGTTATTTACTTCACACTTAATAATTTCATGTACAATTAACATGTAAAATTTCAAAGGGATGACACTTTAATTTGGCTCATTTATTCATAAACTTTAGTTTTTAAGTATTAGATGCAACTGCTATTCGAGTATGCAGGAGACAGTCTCCAAAGACATCCAGCCATCAATTCCTTCCTCCCATCATGCATGCCTTCCCTTGAATTTCCCCTCCCTTTGAATCTGGTTTACCCTGTGAGTTGTCTTGACCAATAGAATGCAGAAGAATTGATGTTCTGAGGCTTTTGAGCCAGGCTTTAAGTGGATTGGCAGTGCCTACTTTTTACTCTCTTAGAAGCCATCTGCCATGCTGTACGGAAGTTTAGGCTAGACTAATGAGTGATGATATCCTATGCAGGAAGAGCCCTGAAGGATGAAAGCCCATTTTGGAAGCTCCAGCCCCTGCTGAGTTCCCAGGTGAAGGTAACTACAAAACTGGCAGAACTGCTCAGCCGAGCCCAGTCAGCTTCCAGAAATGTGAGAAATAACAAATCGTCATATGAAAACACTCACTGGGTTTTGGGATGGCTTGGTATGCAGCAATAGAGAAATGAAATGCATACTGGTACCTGCAAGTGAGGTACTGCTGCACATGTAGCTTTGGTTGGAGGCATGAAGGGTGGCCTGGTGATTGCTGAGGGTGGCTGTGAGTGGAAGACAGGCAAGTGCTATTGAAGGGGAGAGAAAGGGGACTGACGCTGTGGAGCAGAATGCCTGGCAGCACTGGCACATGAGGTCTTATGGAAGGCAGAACATGACCCTAAACAGACTTGTAAATTTGGCTAAGGAGATTTCCAGAACAAATTCTGCCTCGCCAAATTTGGCTAAGGAGATTTCCAGAACAAATTCTGCCTTGCCAACTGGACTGGTGTGTTTATCTGCCCATGATAAGGTACAGGAAGAGAGAAAAGAACGAAGAAAGGAACTGTTTAGTTCTCTTTAAGGAAATGTATTCACCCAAGATTTGCTAAGTTAGAAAATAAAATTATTCACCATTCCCAGCCTTTCCACCAGGAAAAGTTTCTCCAAGTAAGGAACAGCCTCAAGCCAAAGGTCAAATCCAGGGTGCTGACAGGAAAACATGAACTCAGAATAAAAATCAACTAGAGGTATAGATATGTTACCTCAAAGTCTTCAAAGAACCTCTAAGATGGTACCCTGTGAACTCCCTTGGCTAAATAAAAGAGCCTCGAAGGATTTTATGGGCATTGCCCCACTGCACCTTGACTTGGAATCCATGTTAGAGAGGGACCTGTCTTCAAAAGATTTGTGGGCTTGGCTTTTGGCTGATAGAGGGGTGTGTAATTTGATGGGAAATCCAAAAGTATATAAAGGAGGAGTTGTACTAGTTTGAACTAAAAGGAACAGACAGATTAAAATGATAAAAGGCTCAGCTTCCCCAAATTTCTAGCAACAGGAAACAGGCTGAGAAAGTAGTTTGGCTGTATGATCCATTTCTTACAAAAAGAGAAGGAAAATTTAGAGGGCATAGCCAAGAGCTACAGAGGCTGGGTACAGTGACTCACATCTGTAATCCCAGCACTTTGGGAGGCTGAGAAAGGAGGCTGAGGGAGGAGCCTAGGAGTTTAAGATCAACCTGGGCAACACAGCAAGACCCAGTCTCTACAAAAAAGAAAAAAAAAAATAGTCAGGCGTAGTGGTATGTGCCTGTAGTCCCAGCTACTTAGGAGATTGAGGTGGGAGGATGGCTTGAATTTGGGAGGTCGAGGCTGCAGTTAACCATGTTCACACCACTGCACTCCAGCCTGGGTGAAAGAGCCAGACTGTGTCTCAAAAGAAAAAAAAAAAAGGCAGTCACAGAGATCCACCCCCTGGGAGCAGAACTGGTCCTAATCAAGGACCATTCCCTAACTCCAGAGTAGATGGCCCTGATAACAAGTGCCTGACTGAATTTTAGAATTGCTATGGACCCAGTGATGACTATCTGCCCCCTGTTGAATATAATTTGAATGTGGGAAAAATAGATTTAATTTGTGTTCACAGGGAAGACTGTGGCTGATTAAAGACGGCCATAAAATCTTTGCTTTTCCTTTCAAAGAAGGTGGGATCTATTTTCCTGTACCTTGAACCTAAGCTGACTTCAACAGAATGTGGTAGAAGTGACAGCATGTCAGTTCCAGGCTTAGCCTTAAAGAACGATGGCAGCTTCTGCTTTCTCCCTTTTGAGATATAATTATTCTGTGAAGAAATTCTAACAAGACTACTTAATGATGAGATACCACACGGGACTAGTGAGGCTCCAGCCCTCTAGTCGTGTCTGTCAATGCCCCGGCATATAAGTGAAGCCATCTTTAGGTTTCTGTCCCAGCCACCAACTATATGCAGTTGCACAAGTGACCCCAGGTAAGACCAGAAGAACCTCCTAGCCAACATACAGAATCATAAGAAATAATAAATCATTATTATTTTAAGCCAAAGTGTTTTGAAACAGTTTGTTACTCAGCAATAAATAAATGAGACAGAACATACCTTGAAAAAAACATTTTTGGCTTAAAAAATGAGAAATTATTGTGACTATATAGTAACTCCCTGATTTTCAGAAAGTTCAGAGAAGATGACGTAGTGTTTAATTTTGCAGTTAAATAATACTGTCCAGAGTTAATTTTTCTTTGACTGTCTCACAGACTTCGGTCAATTATCATGAACATTAGTTGCTCTACAATAATATGCCAAACATAGAAGGTACAAGATATTTTACTAAATATAATTTTTTAAGGGTACACTCTAAAAATGTGGTTTCTTATGATCCATGTTTTCCCAGCAGGCTACGAATGGCAAAAAAAATTAAATTAACTTACTGTTTAGTTTGCCTTAAGAATGTTAAATTATATTTTCATAGAAAAAGTGTGAACTTAAAAAATTTTCAGAAGAAAATCTTTGTTCTAAGTGAAATAAACACTACTAAAAGTAAACTGCTGAGCCTGAGAATCTAATGTCATCTCCTGAAAGTACAATGCACAATACTCAGTATCTGAAATGAGGACTTACTGTTGCCAGATCCAGAGGCGTCTGACCTTCTTGGTCTTCATGGTTGGATCTGCACCATGCGCTAGCAGCAGGGCACACAGCTGTGTCCTTCCTTTCTGGGCTGCTTCATGGAGAGGAGTAAATGCCCACTTATCTGTTGCATTTACACACGTGTTGTATTTTATCAATAATGCTGCTATGTCAACATGCTGAAGAAAAAGAAAAGGATACAAAGAGTTAATGAGATCATCTGGTAAAGTGCCATCGTGTATACTTGTTTTTATTTAACAATTCACGCTCTCTATAGCTCCATTTTCATCCTTAACAGAAGTTTCTTCTAAAAAAATAAGAGGACTATTTCAGTCCTCTACTTATACTTTGGACTCCATCTTGTCTTACCTCCTCCAAAATCTCATTTCCACAATTACACTTTTACCCTGTAACTGTTCATGGGCTTTTTTTAAAAAAAAAAAAATTTATCCTTCTAATATATTCAGCTTTTTAAAAAAACAAATACTATGTAAAGGGGTTCGCTTTGTAAAGTGAAACTAGTACCTAATTCAAGTCTTCTGTTAATGGTCTAATCTATCTGCCAAACTTTTCAATCATTTTGTTCACAATGATTCTCTTATCTTTCCATTTCTTTTCTAACCTACTGCAATCTGATTTACTGAAACACTTGTCTCAAAGATTCTCAATGTTTTTTCTTCAGCCTTTGAAAAGCAACATAACATTTTATAAAAATTGGTCTGTTATGTCTAAATGATTGAGGGGTGGAGGAAATGTTAGCAGCAGATACACTAGTAACCTGGGTGTGAGGTGATGAGACCCTGAACTGTGACAGTCATAGAAAAATGGAAAACAAGGGCTAAATCTGAGAAATTAAGAAAGAAAAAAAAATGGGTTTAGAAAGCCAAATTCACAACAGAAGAGAGAGATAGAAAAGTTAAAGATGACTACATTTTTGTTGGGGGAAGATGGGGAATCTAGAAGATTAGAAAAAAAGGCAGAACTATTAACAGAAATTGAGTCGTAAAAGTTTAAGTAGCGGCCGAGTGCAGTGGTTCACACCTGTAATCCCAGCACTTTGGGAGGATCACCTGAGGTCAGGAGTCCGAGATCAGTCTGGCCAACATGGCGAAACCCCATCCCAACTAAAAATACAAAAATTAGCTGGGCATGGTGGTGCATGCCTGTAATCAGCTACTCAGGAGGCTGGGGCATAGAATAGCTTGAACCCAAAAGGCGGAGGTTGCAGTGAGCTGAGATCACGCCACTGCGCTCCAGCCTGGGTGACAAAGCAAGGCTCTGTCTCAAGAAAAAAAAAAAGTTCAAGTAGGTATGAAACTCTCAGATAAGGTTCACTGAGGTAGGTAGCTTCTGAGGCAAAACATCAAAGTAATGACATTCAGCAGATGGTTTGTCAGAAAAGGTTGGCGCACAGTCAAGGGGGCATCATTCATTTATTCACTCTGTCACCCGCTCATCCACCAACCAACCAATTGCTCAATACCTATGGAGGGCCGAGCACTGGGGATAGGAGCTCCAGGGAGATACGAAATGGAATAGTGGATTAATTGTTGCAGCTATTTGATAAATGAGCGCATTAAGGAAAGGAATACAGAAAGATAATTGCAAGGTGAATTAAACCTTGAAAGTAACAATATTTTGGAAAAGGAGAGTGAAAGAAAAATCCTCAGAGGAGACAGGAGACATAGAAGCTAGAGAGGGACTATAAAGGAGCAGGACTGTAAAAGCCATTATAGGAGAAAGTTCCATGGAGATCAGGTCTCTCAAATAAGAGCTCCATATAGCAAAAGGCTTCAGCTTCTTCCCAGAAATCCTTATAAAATAAGCTAAGACAATTACACAAACAGGCAATACTGATTCAACAAACAGACTTTTTAAGAATATTAAAAATAACTTGGATATTTTTAAAAACACATTTAGGATGTTAGGCTGGTTACCCCTTAAGTATTTCTGAGATCCATTTCAATGCCAATATACTATAATTTGGTGCAACTGGCACATTTGTGTCCCTTACAGACACATTTCCAGGCATAACTTGGTCAGTTTGGATAATTAACCCAAAAGCACATTATCTGTTGAGAATGCACTTCTAGCTCATGCTGCTGCTCAAGTACCACACACTGAGGGTTTTAAAGAAGACATTTATGAGAATGGGAACAGGAAAGACCAAGAAAATCCCAAGGTGCGACTTAACGCATGTCACTTTCTATTTTCCTAAGATAGAGTCTTCTCTGCACTCTTGAAGTCACTCACTTCAAAACAAACAGGCACTTTTTCAGAGGAAATATTTAACTTTATGTAATATAAATATCTGTATTTCCTAATTTTAGGAATAGTAGTTTCTGAAAACAAAGTGAAGAACATTTATCTAAAAAGAAAAGTACAGATCAGTCAACTACTAAGGAAAGCTTCCACATTTGCTCTAATAATTCAAAGCAGCAAAACCCCTCCCCCCAAAAACAAAAAAATAGGCCACGTGCAGTGGCTCACATCTGTAATCTGAGCACTTTGGGAGGCCGAGGCAGGCGGATCATTTGAGGTCAGGAGTTTTGAGGCCAGCCTGGCCAACATGACGGAAACCCCATCTCTGCTAAATATACAAAAATAAGCTGGGCGTGGTGGCACACACCTGTAATCCCAGCTACTCAGCAGGCTGAGTCAGGAGAATCACTTGAATCTGGGAGATGGAGGTTGCAGTGAGTCAAGATTGTGCCACTGCACTCCAGCCTGGGCAACAGAGAGAGTCCATTTCAAAACAAAACAAAACAAAAAACCTCAAAAAACAAAAACAGACAAACAAAAAAAGCAGCATAATCAGACTAAGGCTTCTCAGAACAGGATATATTTTGTAATTCTCCTGGGATTATAATATCACTATAAAATTAATTCTATAGCTTTATTATTTTTAAACTTTTCTAACACAAAAGATCAAAACAGAGGTACCACTTGTGGTATTATCAAAATCCCCTAAAACAAAACCAAACCTAGTAATTTATCTCCCTTATTCAAAAGCTATATGTTGAAAAAAGACAGCAATTTTTGTTAAGTTAACCCAAAAGCACAGAATAATTTCAAGCTTCTCCCCAGTGACGTTATAAGCTATTTAAACTGTGTTTCTGATGATTAATTTTATTGAACTCCCATGTTTATTGGCAGAATAATATAATTTGGTAGACTAATTTACACAGGCTTCCAAAATGTCAAAAATTCCAAGGAATATTAAGTGTTTGTGTATGTGTGTGTAAAATGAATTGCATTTTCTTTATACTGAAGTTAGAGTTTATGCTTGGACAAACCAATTACATACTTGTGAAATTTTCTGACAAATGTCTGAAAGAACAATGAACAGGAAGGAGTGTATTACTACCCAGGCAGACTAAAAACACAGTTCTTAAGCTGTTTAATTCTTTTAAATAGCTATATCACTGAGGCAAAAATAGTAACTGGAATTTAAGGCTGACAAATTCAATAAATAGCAGTTTAGTTCTATTTAACACAGTATGTAAGAGCAAAGTATTGAACTAGAAGATCCAGAAAAGAAACTGATCTCTGTTGAAATGTTTCCAGGAGAAAGAGACAATTTAACATAGTTTGAGAATCCAGCTGCAACATAAAATGCTTTAAATGACAAACACAACATAAAAAGACTGGGAAGCCTTTAATTTTAAAAAGGTGGGAAGTAGGGGAAAGAAATGTGCCTGGGCTTCAGTTAAAGCCATTTAATTGTAAAGAGGCTTTATCACAATTATGTCATGAAATTCCCCAAATGTTATCCATTTTAGAGAAAGCACTGGAAAATGAAAACAGTTGAAAGGAAATGAATCAGCCATTTGATTTACTCTTACGAGATAAAAAAAATTGCATGCTTTGTGGTAATAAGTGTCAATGCTTTACATATTTACTGGCTAGCAGAAAAATTAACTCTCTTGTATAAACATGCATTCAAATATAATACAGAGTATTATAATATAAAGAACACCAAACACAGTAAGGTACACTACCACTAATATCAGCTCTCATGAAACTTATAATTTTTATTGAAGCTTCTTAAATATGTATTTTTTTCTCCATTTGAAAAAACTGAGGTTCTTTTTATACAAAAAAGGCTCAAAGACACACACAGAGCAGATTGAGCTCTCTAGGGGAAAAAAGGTAAATATGTATCAAGGAATAATGATCAATAAATAACTGCATAAGTAAATAACTATGTAATTTCACAGCTACCTCCAATTATTATTTCATCCTCAGGCTAGTCAATTAATCTGTGTTTATTTAATATAGTATTGCGGCGGTCAAATATATAGATTATTCCTAAGACTGTGAAATGTAGGAGTGACATGTATTGTAGCCCTTATTCTGACTGGCTCAGTACATGAGCTGTGGGAAGCCAGTTATTTACTAATTATATATGTATATAATATATATGTGTGTATATATATATGTGTGTGTGTGTGTGTGTGTGTGTGTGTATGTATGTGTGTGTGTGGATATATATATATATATATATATAAAATAGATAAATATATGTATTTTTTGGAAGAAAGAGGGTCTTGCTATGTTGCCTAGGCTGGTCTTGAACTCTTGGGCTCAAGCGATCCTCCCGCCTCAGCCTCCCAAAGTGCTGGGATTATAGGTATGAGCCATTGCAACTAACCATGAAGCAAGTTATTTTATAACAGTATTACCTTCCTTTTTATAATGCCTTACATTGGATAATGCAATTTTCACATGCACCATCTCATTTAATCATTACAATAACCTGCAAAGGTCTTAGAATCCAACTTTTACTACTGAAAGATGAGGAAAATTAAGGTACTTGCTGAAGACTACTGAGTTATAAAACAGAAGAGGAAAGACTAGATCCCAGATATTCAGAGCCTAAGTGCAGGCTTTTCCATTAAACCACAGATGCCTGTAGAGTCTTGCTAGACTAAAACACAGAGCCATTTTCCTTCTAAGCTGAAAATGGGAAAGAGAATAATATTAGGAAGAAGAAACTATTTAAGCAGAGATCACTGGGTAACACTACACCTACAATTGCTCTATAAATTGCTTAATTTTCAGTATAGAGGCTCTATTCCAGATGATATGCCACAGAAAACCTATTTCACAAAATGATTACATGTGGCCTAGCTAGTTCAAGCATCATCAAATTCATGGGATGAATACAACATAATGAGTGTTTTGCCATCCTAATAGAAATGTAGACTGAAACCCTGTGATTTCACTAAAATGTCCAGCCAAGGGATATGGATAGAATGAATAAAAAGGAACTTTTGAAAGATACATAGATTTGTCAATCTACAAATAAACAGAAACATAGTTGTAACTACCCTTTAGTTTATGGGAGACAAAGCAGCTTCTTAAACTTTTTATATTGTGTTAATATTAGTATTCCTTAAATATATAAATATATATATATATCCTTAAATATATATTCATATATATTTAAGAAGCACTAATAAACACTACTTAATTTAATTATATTTGAAACATTTATTTATTTAAAATATAATTATATAGAGATAGGGTCTCACTATGTTGCTCAGGCTGGTCTCAAAATCTTGGCCTTAAACCATATTGCTGTCTCAGCCTCCCAACATGCTGGGATTACAGGTGTCAGCCACCATACCTAGCCTTACTTTAAGTCTACTAATTGAGATTAAGAAAAACACTGACTACATATGGTTACTGATTGGTTACTAACAATAGATTACAGGTTTTACAAATGGCATTAAATAAAATTATTTCGCGGAGCTGAGATTATGAATGGGTAAAATGCTAACAGAGAGTCACTGTGTGTCATGCGAGATTGCTGAGGGAAGTGGGTTGATCATGTTAAAAAAAAATGGTATTATTACATTCACGTATCTGACCAAAGTGAAAGTTTGTCACCAAAGTGACAGTCAACTCACAGAAATCTGAATTTTAAATTTACAAGTTTAATACATGAAAAAAAATTTAGAGTGAATCAATCCACCCTCACAATGAGGTAAAACTACCTGCTACAAACACATTATCTGGCTCATTTGCATTATTCCATACCAGGATGAGATGAACCAGGTTGATCAAAACCTCCATCAAATCCCCTTTACACAGCCTAGATAATTTTTTGTTCATTTTCACCTCAGTAAGTTACCTTCATTTGCAAAGAGCTAAGCAGTAGGGATTTAACAAATGTAGAAAGAAGATAACATAAAAAGAGATAGTGAAAAAAAGTATTCATTATTTTTTCTCACTTGGAATTAGAAAAGTAGAAGAGGAGTTATGGGTAATGGTGAATTAAGTTTATGAAAATGGAACAGTGGGCTTCTGGTCGGGAGACTAACTGCATTACACCACTCTTCAGCTGACAGCAAGACATCCTCAAGGGAACTTGAAGTTAGACAAGGTCGACTATCACTCTACATTACTACACTTGAGCCACAAGAGAACCACTGGACATTTTACTTTCTTCAGAGTGGTCATCAAGTGACACACATGTACAGTAAGTAACATCTTAACTGATGCGGGGTCATAAGGTAAAATACTTCATAAATTAAGTTTTCTTTATCCTCTGTGACAGCTGTAAAGACTGTGAAAGGTGAAAACTAATGGTGTAGAACACATCTTAACGCTATGCCATCAGAAGAATGAGGATCAAAAGGTAAAATACTTTATAAATTAAGTTTTCTTTTCTTTATCTTGTGACTGCTATAAAGACTGTAAACGGTGAAGACTAATAAAATAGAACTTCCCTACATTCACAAGGTATGGGATCTACTGTAGTTTACAGAGTTGATAGTATAACATAAGCTTTATTAGATCAGTTCATTATTATAATTCTATGGCCATCACCTATCCTTATTCACAATAGGTTTACAGGGAAGATCAAAGATCTAATTTTGGTTCTACTGATACCATTGGCTTTATAAACTCTTAACTGAAGCTTAGCAAAAGAATTAGTAGAATACCATATGAAGAGAAGAATTATGCTAAGGTGCTGAAAATAAGTCTCCAAATGATATACATGTATAGTTATAACTTCAGGGTCAAGAATTACATGTAAATGTATATGTAGTATGTTAGCAGCAAATATTTAGCATGTTGGACCTTTGGCACAAGTCTTTGTTGTTCAGTGAAACTGAGACCCTTATATGAAGGAAGGTTAAAATTTCCATAAGTTTTAATAAAAGATTCTTCGTCTTTGGAAAGATAACTTTAAATACTATAGTTTCAAGAGGATTTCAGTACTAACATTATAGTTATTAAATATGATACTTTCGATTAACTTATACTTGGAAGCATAATTTTCTCTCAAAAAACTGGATTGTTGCTTTCCTTAAATGTATCCCCCACTCAGATTTGTCCTCTCCCTGATATACAGGTCTTTGTAGAATGGGCTTGAGAGACGACAGTCTCATTACCAAGGGCCAGGGAGAATGTAGTAGGAGAAAGAATACGGTAATCAAGGTGGTTGGTTTGGTTGGTTTTTACTTACAGTTTGTCAGGCTTTCGCAAATCTAGAAACCACCTTCTATCAATAGGGATTCCAGCTGTGAGAACACCTGGTATGTATAAACTAGCATCTGTGGGTTTTTACAGTCAAGAAGGGATTAAGTGGATGAACTGTCAAGCACACGAGCATTCATCTTATTTCTGCAGTGAGCCATCAGTCTTGAGTGGGCCTTAGTTACTTCCAGTCAGTCAGTGCTGATATATGGCATCAAGGCACTGCAATTCATTTCTCTTCCCCTTACAACCGACAACAGTGTTTGAAAAGGATAACTCTGTGACTTTCACCGGGAGGTTTTAGCGAGTAATTCCAACTCTATGAAACCATATATATATATATATATATATATATATATATCTAACTGTTCAACCATTTAATTTTTTTTTTTTTAGATGAGGTCTCACTATGTTGACCAGGCTGTCCTCGAACACCTAGGCTCAAATGATCTTCCCACCTCAGCCGCTGAACAGCTGGGATTACAGGTGCATGCCACTGTGCCTGGCTACTCGAATATTTTTAAGATGTTGATGATAAATGTAAGCCACCATACTTTCCATACCTATATAAGAGCCACACGGCTTTTACAGTTTTAAAAATCTACTTGAGGTAGAGTTAAAAAATATTATCTTTATTGATAAGTATAAACTGGGCATCCATTACATGCCTATTATTGTGCTTGATAATGTGCAGAGACCAAAAAACAATAAAAAGTATGATGGTTGGCCACAAGGTAATTAAGCTTAGCTGGGAAGGCACGCCAAAATGTTGAACAGAAGATTAAAATTGTGCTAAAGCATGCTATAAGTCAGGTATCTACTTACTTAATGCATAGTATGCATTTAATAAAGTCATAAATGCCAGGGAAGTTTTCTAGATTTTAACTTTAGTATGCTTACCCCATAAGATGCTGCATTATGAAGAGGAATTAAACCACCCTTGTCCTGGGCATTAACATCTGCTCCATGCTCTAGAAGATATTCAGCTACTTCTAGGTTATTGTAGCCTGCTATTTAGAGTTAAAAAAAAAAATACAGGAAACATGTCAGCTTAAGAGAAAAAAAATACATACATATATAAATAATAAGGACCAGAAAATGTTAAAGGTTTTAATACTTTTTGCTTCAAAAGCTAATAGTATTACCACATAATGCAGGGACTTCACAATAAGAAATTATACAAAACAATGTCAATCAAAAGCATTTTACTAAGTAGTCCCATTTATGCTCAGCATGGCTTTCATATTTTAGTCAACTGTATTAGGTACCCAAGAAAGGAAAACAGGACGTGGAGGCACTGGAGACGCTTACCTGCCAGGTGCAGAGGGGTTGAGTTTCTGCCCTGGGTGTCTCTGCAGTTGATATTCTCCGGGGTACAGAGCTTCTGCACTCTTGCCAGGCAGCCCTTCTTGGCAGCATCCAACAAGGCAGCATCCCCTCTCAGTAAGTCCTGAATATCTGTGTCTCCTTCCTTTACCAAATCCAAAGGTGTATTTCCATCTCTGTTCTTTTTCGTTGGATCTGCTCCATGCTACAAAGAAGAAAAATCAAATGGGGATTGTATTTTCTGTAGTATCTTCCTGTAGTAAGTAGGTAGGTAGGTAGGTATTTAACCTACTCTACCTTTGGTCCTCCAAGGGAAGATATCTACTCTGTATGCATTTTGAAAAACATTTTGCAAAATTCCTACATAGCAATAGAATGGATCAGCTTTCTAACTATTAATACTACTCAGTCAAATCTTCAGGATCAATGGTGATGATAAAGTAGGGAGAGTGTTAAGTATCTTTGAGATCACTTGTATAATATAGTTTTTCTCAGACTCCAAGTTGTCTTTGGAAACTTATTTTATTTTTAAGAATAGCATGGATGTTAATTTTGACCAGATTCAATTACATAAAAATACTTGGTAGGTATGAAAAAGAAGAGAGTACAGTAAGACACACTGGTAAAAAAGGACTTAATTCTAAATGCCATCAGTAAGAATAAAGTTTGGTAATATTTTAAATATTTTTATCCCAAGTCTTAATATCTATCATGAAATTAGATATAAATGTATTAAAAATTATAGATTTTTAAAGTTTAATTACCAATACCTATTAAATAAGGTAAATGGACGTCAATAATTTTTCTTATGGGTCAGCCACAGACTGTTGTGGGCTCACTGTGGAAATTAGTTATAAGTCAAGTTAGACAATACATTCACAATGACTTGGAAGTTATTTCTTACCAACTAGTGATAACAGAAATGAGTATCAGGTATTGTGTTTTTCTCAAGATTCATAAGCGTGTATTTGATATCATTAAAGTGAAGGGGGAAGAATTTTGTTTAAACAAATCAATTTTTTTCTCCAGTTAAAAAAGAGCAAGAGAAAATCTCATAAATATATGTCTGGTTAATTTTTAAAAATATACTTTAACTTAAAGCGAGCATAAATTATGGCTAGTTTCATATAACTACTAGTTTTACTCTTTCACGTATATCTTAAATCTACATGAACAACTCGTTTAGAGATTATATTTTAATAAAAATCTGATATTAAAATAAATTCTTATAAGATACAATGTTTAATGTTTGCTAATGAAGAATGATTTAGTTAACAATAATAAAATAGCCAATAAGGAAAAAAAATCAATTTGATTGAAAATCTTGTTTCTCCTGTACAATTTTTTCTGATATTAATACTGTAGGTACTAGATAAACAATGCAAAATATTTCAGCTCTTTCTAAAACGTACTCTGATGAATTTTTATGACATAAATTTAATCAAACCATTTCAGATATTCACTTTAGGCCTTACTCCAAGCTATGTATCATATCACATAAACAGTCTTCTGTGGAATAGAAAATGAGAGCAGTCTCTACAGCACTATTGTTCTTAACAGAATAACATATCCCAACTTAATTTCAAGTAATAACCAAAATACATATACTAACAGTTTATATTTTATAATTTTTTTAAGTACGTACTTTTAAAAGGAGCTTGCAGATTTCATACTTCCCTTTAGCTGCTGCTTCATGGAGAGGAGTAAATTTCCATAAGTCCGCCACATTGACAGAAGCCCCATGCCTTACTAAAAGCTCAGCTACCTCATAGTGTCCATATGAACAGGCATTATGAAGGGGCACCAAGCCGCTAAACAAAATAAAATTATTTTAAACTCATAAAACAAATATTTGAGTTAAAATGATTCTTACAATAAAAATAAAACCATTCTTCTATGGTACTGACGATACTGAACACTGCTCAAAAAGAAATACTCCCACCTCTGGTCTTTAAGATACAGTTATCCATTTCTAAATAAGGAGTAATAATTTCAAAAATGTCCTTTCAATGTAAAGACTTTTTCCTAAGTTTCTCAAGGATGGATATATACTCAAAGCAATCCTTATTTTTAAAATATGTATAGAAATACAGCCATAGAATAAGGCTTCATCACAATATTTTTAATTCAAATTTTCACTCTGGCTATGTTAAGAGCAACATTACAAAGTGATTTTAATCACTAATAATCTGGTTTATCATCTCCCAGATTTTCTTTGAGTTTTACTAATGAAAATTGTATGCTTACTTACAAAAAATATAATGCAATTAACTTACTTATTTAGGCAAGTTCTACCTTTATAAAAAGTTGTTTAAATCATAATGATTCAATAGTGATTTCCATGCACAGGTTTAAATATTGAGGTGCCAAACAATGAAAACTCACAA
The DNA here is from genome assembly GCA_036589455.1 of Ateles fusciceps. Taxonomy (NCBI): domain Eukaryota; kingdom Metazoa; phylum Chordata; class Mammalia; order Primates; family Atelidae; genus Ateles; species Ateles fusciceps. The sequence goes on along the minus strand of JAZHEH010002554.1, from coordinate 11,625,950 downwards.
TCCAGGTGATTCAGAAAAGTATTCAGTAAGAAAAATGATGTCAATTCTAAGTTCTAATCAGACAGAAAATGGGCAAACTATTCTGAGAGGAGTCTAAGTTCTGATTAGTAAGCAGCTGACATTCTAAAAGGACAAAAAGATGCTCCCATAGAAGAGTGAATCAAAAGAATAAAATGTTGAACTTAACACATGGCAGAAGCAGAGTATCGAGTGCCTTTTTACTTACAGAGATCAGTGCCCTTTTGTTTTTTAGTTTTGGGATGAAATATGCTAAGTGTTAAAATGGGCAATAGAAGCAAATGCTGATTGCTCTCTAATGCACTATAACACTTTGAAAGCACTAGTGATATTGTTAGTGAATATTCATGTCTGATGTGTCCCTTTTAAACAATAAATAAATACATAATGGCACAATGATGCCTAAATCATGCAGTTAAATTCTACTGTGCTCCGCTATGTAATTACACAGAAAGCTACTGGCTTATTTTGAGATGATGTGAAATTAACTCAGAATATGGGAATTCATATCAGTTAAAATATCTTTCTCATACTTCTAAGTAGCTGCCTTAATCTTGTCTAGATAAATTAAAATAATTTAGCAAACTAATATGAAATATAGAGTATCTGAATTAGTAAAACTAAAATTATGCTTCTAGGAATACTAATGACTCTGGGATGGATGATTTCTTTTTAGAAGAAATTTTACTTTTTTTTCTTTTTTTGAGATGGAGTCTCGCTTTGTTGCCCAGGCTGGAGTGCAGTGGTCTGATCTCGGCTCACTGCAACCTCTGCCTCACGGGTTCAAGCGATTCTTCTATCTCAGCCTCCCAAGTAGCTGGATTACAGGCACACGCCATCATGCACAGCTAATTTTTTTTGTGTGTATTTTTAGCAGAGATGGGGTTTCACCATATTGGCCAGGCTAGTCTCAAACTCCTGACCTCGTGATCTGCCTGCCTCAGCCTCCCAAAGGGCTGGGATTACAGGTGTGAGCTACCACACCCGGCTGATTGTACATTTTTAATAGCAAAAAAGGGGAATAAACAATAACTTACAGACTACATAAAAACATTCATATAATGCAATAAAATATCACACACAAGCGTTAAAAGGATGAGACAGACTACTAAGTACTGATATGGGAAGACATTCGAGATATACTACTGGGTGGAAAAAAGCAAACTACAAAGCAGACCATATAGGATGGCACCACCATTTGTGTTAAAAATCACCACCACCACCACAGCACACACACAAGTCTATGCATTTACAATATCTGGAGGAATACATTCAACATTTTAATGTTGTATCTCTGAGCAGGAGGTGGGCTGACAGGAAATTTTCACTTTCTATACTGTACATTTCTATTATTTTTTTTTTGAGATGGAGTTTTGCTCTTGTTGTCCAGGCTTGAGTGCAATGGCACGAGCTCAGGTCACTGCAACCTCCACCTCCCAGGTTCAAGTGATTCTCTAGCCTCAGTCTCCCGAGTAGCTGGGATTATAGGCATGCGCCACCGCACCTGGCTAATTTTGTAATTTTAGTAGAGACAGGGCTTCACCATGTTGGTCAGGCTGGTTGTGAACTCCTGACCTCAGGCGATCCGCCCGTCTCGGCCTCCCAAAGGGCTGGGATTACAGGTGTGAGCCACCACACCCGGCCCATTTCTATGTTTTAATTTACGTTTTAAACAAAATATATGGATTACTTTTTTAACAGGGGGAATAAATCTAAGACTTAAAAACTTAAAAATCTTTTAAGCATGAAGAGAATGACTCCCAAACAGCTAACTTGTAGCACGTACCCCTTGTCTTTGGCATGGACATCGGCACCGTGGTGGAGCAGGTACTCTACAACAGACACGCGGTTGTAGCCTGCCGCGAAGTGTAAGGGCGTGGAATGCCGTCCCTCTAAGTCTCTACAATTCACATTTTGAGGGCTGCAAAGTTGCTTTCATGGTGCACACACAGAGACAAACACAAAATGAACATTACTATTTATTCATAGGTTTTGCCCAAAATAGTGCAACATCTGAATAAATTATAATTTTCTAACAAATACTTATTTCCAAAGATTAGACAATACAAATGTTTAAAAATCAGCACTATGCTTTACAGTGACTACAAACGTTTTTACTATGTACAGAGCAAATTAATGTTTTTCAACGTTTCCTGACCAAAATCCAAATCAAATAGAAAAACCCACAATAAAGCAAGCATTTCCAATGCAAATAATGCCTTGCTGTTTCATCTTTGTCTTTCCTCCCTGAGATACTCTATACTGCTTGTCATGGCGTATCTCCTTGTACTAACACCAACCTCAGTTGACTATGTAACAATAGAGCTCTTGTCTTCTCTAATGTGAGTCAAGCAGCAAAAAGGCTCTGGAAAAATTATTTTTCTGCCTGGACCACTCACTCGGTCTTTTAACTGACTATAGCAAAGCCATGTAGTCAACAGTGCTTTACTTGATTTTTGGGACAATGTTTGCTTACCTTTACAAGCTGAACTGAATTTTTAATCATACTCTAGTTTTTGGGCTTTACTTCCATCTCTTTCAGAGATGTCCTCTAAATCTCTTCTCTGTCTCCTTATCTCTCTCTGAATGCTTCAATTTCAGCACAATCTAAATTGTAAGCTCAATTTGTTTACAAAGCAGCAGGATGCCATGTAAGGAATGAAAAACTGTATCACTGGTGGTAGTAAGTGAGTAATAATAATATTTGAATAATAATTTACACTTTATAAAGAATATCAGCTGGGCGCAGTGCCTCACATCTGTAATCCCAGCACTTTGGGAGGCCAAGGTGGGGGGATCACAAGGTTAAGAGATTGAGACCATCCTGGCCAACATGGTGAAAGTCTGCCTCTACTAAAAATACAAAAATTAGTGGGCATGGTACTGCACATCTGTAGTCTCAGCTACTCGGGAGGCTGAGGCAGGAGAATCGCTTGAACCTAGGAGGCAGAGGTTGCAGTGAGCTGAGATCGCACCACTGTTCTCCAGCCTGGCAACAAAGCGAGAGTCTGTCTCAAAAAAAAAAAAAAAAAAACCCAAAAAACCAAAAAAGAATATCATATTCTTTCAGTGAGGAAATTATTATCTGTCTATGAAGTTTACAGATAACAAACCAGGGATGGAGGTTAATTTATAAATTAATTTTCCAGACAAATAAACCAAGGATGAAGGTTAAATTATTAATCCTTTTCAAACAGTTGATAAGGGGTAGAATAAAGACTCTAACCCTGCTTTACTGATTTTTAACCTCTTGATCTTTGTGCTACATCATGTATCATTGCTCACTTTCCTAATTATCCAATTTGAGGGAAGTGATCAGAAGAAAGGCAATGAAAATTAGAAAAAGCAAATAAAGCAGAGCAGACAATAGCATGCTCTAGCCTATGGAGGATAATTGCATGGTCTTTGGGGATTTTCAGGCATTCACTAATTTTGATGCCACTTCCGCCACTGTAATAAGCAATTATTATGTAAAAATTAAGAACCTGAACGATTTCTTCTGATAGAATAAGTAGGAGTGCTAAGGGTTGAATGTTTGTGTCCTTCTGAAATTCATGTTGAAACTTAATCTCCAGTGCAACAGCATTAAGGAGGTGACGGGTCATGAGGGCTCCTCCCTTCTGAATGCGGATTTAAGGCCTTTCTAAAAGAGGCTTCACACAGCATTTGGTCCATTTTGCCCTTCCGCCTTTGCCAAGTGAGAATACAGCATTTGTCTCTTCCAGAAGAGGCAGCAACAAGACACCACCTTGAAGGCAGAGAAATGGGGTACCCTCCAGATACTGAACCTACCAGTACCTGGATCTTGGACTTCCTAGTCTCCAGAACTGTGAGAAATAAATTTCTATTGTTTAGAAATTACCTAGTCTATGGTATTTTGTTACAGCAGCACAAACAGACTAAGACAAGAAGCTTTCACACTGGTAGAATAAAAACAAGTGCTTTTCAAGTGGTATAATTTTCACATGACAAGAAGGAGTCTGGGCAGTAAGGAAGAGTTCACAATCTCATCAACTCTCTACAGAAAAGCATCAGCTTCTAAAATCTGAAGAGCCATTGTCATCTGGCCAGGTCAAATATCTTTTCATGACAAATGGCTCTGTGGCTATATATATAAATAGCATAACTGATAAATCAAATTAAGTAAAAATAAATTAATATATAAATCAAAAAGAAAAGATGCAAAAATTGGTAATAAACACCCTTTATGGAGTCTGATATGATTGAAGCTTCTTCCTAATGCTGCTTTCCCCCAATGGTTCTTACATTATAAATTACATCTATTATTATTATTCTGGTAGAGAATACTGGCAAAATAGGAATAGGTAGGGAATGAAACATAACTCATTTTGTGAGGCTACAGAAATAGAAGCTCATCCTGCTTATTAAATATTTGATTTTTAAGATTTAGAAATTCTTTATTCTGTTTCAGTTTTCTTTTGAATGCCAAAGCAATTTTATATCCTTCCTATTTTTCATAATTTCAAATACTTTCTTTATTCAGCAGACAGCTTTTTCTTCTAATACCTAACTTGTAATACTTCCTAAAGTCTCTTGGGAAAGAAATTTATCAGGCCTAATTCTCACTTTGTGCTGCTTTGTTTTCTTTTATTACTTCCATTCCACAAATTGAAATAAATCTGGCCTTCTCTGTGAATGGATTAAGAAACCTAAAAGCTGTAGTATATATCTGCTTATCATATACAAAACACATGGAATTTAAAACTGTATATGTTAAAGTATGTATTAATTATAATAAGCACATTTAGCAATTCTAGTACATGAGATGATCATGGTCTGAAAGGAAGTGTAATCATTTTATATTTAAGAATTTTCTTTTATTAGAATACATTTCAAGTGATAAGTATTTTTAAGAGAAAATATTACATAGTTTTACATTTAAGACAACATAAAAATTCTCTCTAGTGGCTATCACAACTAAAATTTACTACTATACTTTAAATAACTTAGATGCTTATAAGTTGGAAGTGATCCCGGAAGTGCCCACATACTAAAACAAAAATAAAATTTCTAGGCAACAGAGTTTAGAATGTGTTTACTGTCACTTTCAACCAGTATATATCATCAAAAATGCTAAATTTAGTTTGCTAAAAATCACAAAAACAGGCCGGGCGTGGTGCGTCATGCCTGCAATCCCAGCACTTTGGGAGGCCGAGGTGGGCGGATCACTAGGTCAAGAGATCGAGACCATCCTGGCCAACATAGTAAAACCCTGTCTCTACTAAAAATACAAAAATTAGCTGGGCATGGTGGCACGCACCTGTGGTCCCAGCTCCTTGGGAGGCTGAGGCGGAAGAATCACTTGAACCCAGGAGGCAGAGGTTGCAGTGAGCCGAGATTGCGCCACTGTACTCCAGCCTGGCGACAAAGCAAGTCTCCGTCTCAAAAAAAAAAAAAAAAAAAAAATCACGAAAACAAAGTTTGCTTAAGAAGAGGTGACAAAGTTGATGGTATATCATAAAAAGTACTATGACTGTTAATAGCAAATTTGCCATTAACTTTTCTTTAAAAATAAATAAAGGCAAAGTTGGGTGCAGTAGTGCATTCCTGTAGTCCCAGCTACTTGGGTAGTCGGCAGGCTAAGGCAAGACGATTTCGTGAAGAGTTTGAGGCCTGCCTGGGCAATATAATGAGACCCTGTCTCTTAAAAAACAACAAAAAAACAAACCCCAAAAGACTAAACTCCAAACAAAAATACTTTTGCTAACTTCATCCCTAAGTGAATAATTATAGATGGGAAATATGTGTTTTAAAAAAGCATACTCAGTATTAGAATATGACTATATTTGAAAAAATTAAAACTACAACCATTGTTTCTATACCACAAATACAGACTGATAAAATTTTCTAAGCAAGAGCTACACAGAAAAAAAATCTATCTTCTGCATATGAATAATTCCAATGTTGAGGAATCACAGGAATGCTTTTCTAGAATTAATGTGTGAATCTCTGAGAAAAGATCAATAAATATTGTTTCAAATGTCATCCTGCTAACATCTGGGCTTTATCTAGTTTACATATTTTGTGAATGAGGCCAAAAGTAGTAACATTTTAATTAATGTAAGTGAACATAAAAGAGCTTTCATGTAAGCTGAAAAAAATTACTAAAAAGTGTGTATATGTATGTATATGTACACACATACATACACATGCATACATAAATATCTATCTATATATAAATGGTTTAGTAAATATAAGGCACATACTGAGAATTCCTTAGTAGCAGTACAAATTTTTCCTGCCCATGACTCTGCTCAATCTTTTTACTGTTTATATTTGAGCAGATATATTTAGAAGCTTAAAAATGAATTGTTAGCAAAGTTCACCAATGCCATCCCAGATACTAAGGGCACTGACTTACCTTCACAGTTTCCAAGTCTCCAGCTTTAGATGCCTCTAAGAGTCGATAGTCAACATCAGAAGTACGTATAGGTGTACTCTCTGCATAAAAGAAAGAACTCATATATATACCCAAACTCATATTTTCCAACTGCATTCATTTTAGAAAAAAAAATGGTTCTTGAGGGATCGCAAAGTAGTTAAGGAGGGAAAACTATTTAGTTTGGTTTTACTAAGTGTTGTAGCAAAATTTTGCCATAGATTTGTTATACAAACCTAGGGAAGCTATACAACTTTCAGTACACAAAAACAAAGTTTGCTTAAGAAGAGGTGACAAAGTTGACAGTATATTGTAAAAAGTACTATGACTGTTAATAGCAAATTTGCTATTTACTTTTCTTTAAAAATAAATAAAGGCAAAGTTGGGTGCAGTAGTGCATTCCTGTAGTCCCAGCTACTTGGGTAGTCGGCAGGCTAAGGCAAGACAGAGAACATTCAGAAAGCATTTGCTGGATTGATTTCCATTTTGTATTGGGGTCAATGTGTCTGTCAAATCTTAGCCCTTTTTCTGGCTACTCTTATTCTGTTCTTTCATGTCTAATTAGTCTCCATTATAAGTGTGCACATACACTACTGCATTTATGAGTGAGATGCTCTCTGTGTGTATGTCTCTATGACAGTGATCCTGGAACAGACAAAATTCACTAAATATCCTTTTAACATCTACAGGTAATATTTTTAGTTCATCATTTCAACAAAATAAAGGGACGATTGTTTATATGGAATTGTAACAGTATTTTTTAGATGATAACACTTTAAGGATACATTTAATATGGCTAAATTTTTAAAATCTAAGAACTATTTGAAATTGGAACATGTATCTTGATACAGACTGTCTACTAAAGAGCATAATTTTCCAATCAAGCAAAAAGTCTTATGCAAATATAAGAACGCTTCTGAAACTATGAGAAAGGAACTCTTAGTCCTGGTTACAGAAGAGAAAGTGAAGATGTTTAAAAACTGGTTAATTACTATATAGATTGTAGAGACCTGCATCTATTATAAATCTTGAGCATGCCTAGAATAGACTTGTTTTTAGAAATAGTATGAATCATGTATTAGCTGAAATGACTTATATACAGCCCAGGAACTTTGTACAAAGTGATACACAATTAAAAGGGATATAAAAAATGAAATTAAAAAAGGAACATGGGCAGAAGAGTAGCTGATATGTAAAATACTATATTAGTAAAATTCTTTATAAGTATGCGGGTTTTGCATAAAAATGAAATTTATTTATTTAATTTATTTCTTTTTCTGTAGAGACGGAGGTCTCACTATGTTACCCTGGTTGGTCTCGAACTCCTGGGCTCAGGTGATCCTTGTCTTAGCCGCCTGAATAGTTGGGACCACAGTTCATGCACCACCACATCTAGCTAATTTAAAAAAATTTTTTTTTGTGTAGACACAGTTTCGCCATGTTGCCCAGGGTGGTCTTAAACTCCTGGGCTCAAGCAATCTTCCCACCTTAGCCTCTCAAAGTGCTGGGATTATAGGCGTGAACCACCATGCTCAGTAAGTAAAACATGAAAATAAAGTCACCTAGAATCAAAGATTAAAGATAGGCTTCTTCTTTGGTCTCTAATCTTATTCTAGCTTATTAGAGTTTTTAAAAAGTTGGAAAGGCTAGAAGGCAGCCTATTTTTAAAAACATCTCTTACAGACTGGTAGTTTGGTCAGTATTAGACTATTGGACTGGCAACAGGTCTTAGTGGCTTATTTCAATGTGCCACTGTAAATGGGGTGGGGTTCAATGCTTAATTTAGCTATCTTAAGTCTAACCTTTACCTCTGTAAATGTTTAGATGAAAGTAATGCTTATTCCATAATGGGTTATACAATCGTTAAGAATTCAGATCAAGCTCTAACTTAAAAGCAATAACCAAAAGAACTGTCTGTGGTGCTAGAAACAGTTATCTGTGCTATTACGGTAGCCATTGGCCATGTATCACTATTGAATACCTGAAATGTGGCTAGTATAACTAATGGAAGGATTTTCCATTTTATTTAATTTTAATTAGTTTAAATGTAGCCAGATGTAACTAGCGGCTATCATATTGGAAAGAAAGAGCAAGTCTAGAGAAAGAAGTCAAATCTTCTGAAACAATGTTTTAAAATGCTAATTCATAAAAAGCTGCTTATTTTGTTTTCTTTACATTGATATTAGTTTTGACATAAATATTGCCACCAGTTTACAATGAAAACTTTATTAATGTAAACTTCTGGCCACTATAGACTTGGGAATTAAAAGTACAGGTTTCTAAAGTAGATCTCAAACCTGGTATTAACAAATGTATTTAAATGAATCTTATAAAATGTTATCCAGAACAAAACAAATTACTATACATGTTATTTGACTGATATTAATACATTCTTTCAGAAGTCACGATAGATATAACCTGATATTAGATTAATAAATAATGATAATTTAAAAGTTCAGCTAGTGCTTGGTCCATAGTCTACAAAGAGATACAAATTCCTGACAAAACTATTAGTTTAAAAACTTATATCCTATTTCAAATCAGAAACAATTCCCATTACAAAAAAAAACCAAAAAACAAAAAAACCTTTGGAAGGCAAAACTTTCCTATACATATTTTTTATTTGTATTAGCTTTCCAGATCAATAAAGAATTAAACTAAAAAGTTCCACATGTTCTAAATTAAGTATTTAATTACCTATATAATGTCTTATTTCAAAAATCAATTTTTAAAGCAGATTTATCAAAATAATTGAAGAAAAATATTTCATTTGTATTCAGTATTCAATTTTACCTTTTGCCAGAACTCATGTATTCTAACTGCATTCAGTTAGAAGACATTTTAAATGCATTATATGAATCTAATCTGCTTGATTTATTCAATACTTTCTTTTCCATGCTGTTAAAATTATCTCTAAAACCTATGCACATATTATCAGAAATTTTGATGCAAAGCTATGTGTTTGCCTGATTTATGTTTAAAATTTACAGAAACTAACTTAAAATTCAGTACTAAATGATTCTTAGTAAAATGAGAAAATTTAGGAATTTTTAACAAAAACCACAACTTTTAGAAATTATTAGAATTTACTGAGAGGGAATAAATATTTCTTAGGCAAGGAGCAGTATCTTCTTTAAGGAAATGTTCTGTCACTCTGTAGAAACAGCTTTTTTTTGTGTGTGTGTGTTCAAGCTTGAAATCTATAATAGGAAATTTCATTTGTTCAGCTGGATCTTACTTATTTTGATAGTGAAGACACCCGAGATAGGTTTTCCTTCATCGTCTAAAAGATCACCATTAAGACTGAAGTAGAATGATCACCATCTACGAACGACCTAGCATGAGGAAAATAAATCCTCATCAATAGTTCTCACAGTGTTGCACAATTAGTTTTATTATGCTATTTGGCTCTGATCTACCTATAATAACACACACATATCATAATCTCTACAAGCTCTGGAAGGGTCCCTGTTGCATCATACAGCAGTGATTCTTGACTGGGCTGTACTTTTTGGGTTCCCTTTAGAAACCTGTGGAGTCATGTTTTGTCTTTTAATGTAGTCGTGTTCCATCTATTTACATAAATTGGAAATTATTTTATTGTAACTTACTGCCATTTTTCCTTTATATCATAGTTAGGGTATTTTATATAGATTTTTGGGAAGGTACCTATACAGTTAGGTCATAATATCTATGAATTTCACTTGTGAATATTAAAAAGGATGTCATAAAACATTCTTTATAAAAAGCAGGGCACTGTACCTGATAGAGTTAAGAACTACTAGACTATAGGCAGGAAGCCTTCTACATTTTACTCTTCTGGTTTGTCATTTCAATCCACAGCAGATATAATCCACAGACAAAATTTAAAAATTAGGAAAGAGGTCAATTATATTAAATTTCTTTTGATTCTAGTTCATCATTTTGTCAAAGGTAGACTGTGTTACTTCCTCTAGTTTTGGGACTTAGGAAGCCAGTATCTATTTTCTTATCAGTTTATATTTAAAATATCTAACACTATACCAGGCAGACACTGCAAAATTTGCAAGATTTTATAATTATATTTAAGCCAGAAAGAGACAAGATAATTTTATAATAGTGCAATTAAGAATTTTAAAATGTCAGAACATTACACGCATAAGAACAATTAATTAAATGTCATTACCATATGAATGATTTATAATTTTCTCTATTTGATAGATTTTAGAGCTACCATAATTCCACACTGTTCATATGAGTTTTAAGTCACCTTTGATCAGAACCCTCATGAGTCATGTTTTCAATTTAAAAATAAAAAGCTGTATTTGCTTCCGTCCCATCACACCTACCTTACTGTACCAAAAAAGGGAGATGGGGAAGGCCACAGGCTACATTGGAAGCAAGAAAAGACATGAGAAAAACTTTAGGCAAAGTAAATACTGCAAAGTTTGTCTGTATTTCAGCAGGAATGGAATAGAAAACATAAAATGCCCTGTTAGTCTATTTTAACTCACCACTCAGAATCTGCTGCACTGCTTCATTGCCCATCTGCGCTGCTGTGAAGCCTTGTAAGGAGATGATGGAGGGGTCAGAGCCGTAACTCAGCAGGAGGCGGCAGGTCTGCAGGTGGCCTGCTAGGGCAGCTCTATGCAAAGCAGTCTGACCAAGGGTGTCCAGTGCATTCATCTGAAAAATCATCAGATGGGAACATCGAATTGAGCATGTAGTTTAGTTTCTTTTTATACCTTAGCAAATACACTCATGTGAAAAAAATCAACTTTCAAAGGTTATAAAAAAATCTCACAGATATTCATTACTAACTTTCGCTCACTGATTCTGAAGAACTATCTTCTTTTTAGTTACCCTTCTCTGATCACCTTACTGAAAATTACAACATACCCTCTCTTCCTTGAATGACCATTTCCCATTTCCTGCTATTCCCTTCGACTACTAGACTGTAAGGTCTGTGGAGGCAGCAACTCTGGTTTGGTATGAATAAAAATGCTCACCAAATTCTCCTGAATGAATGGATTTCACCAAACTTTTCCCCAGAATATAAAGACAAAAAATATGTAAGCAAAAACTGTCAAAGTACTTGATTATATATTTTTTCTGATTATAGGTAATATAGCTAACTATAATATCTTAATTGAATTACAAGCACATTTAACCAAAAAATGATTTGAAGATTCAAATGTTCCTTTTTAAAGCTTTGAAGAGTTATACATAGGAAGAATAATTTAGCTAGTTGTGAGACTCTGTAAGACAATGTTAAACACTGGGATTACGTTCATAATTTGGTCAAACATGACTGATCTTATCTTCCAACATATCCCAGTCAGCATCCTCTACTCCAGTCAGAACAAAGTCCATGTTCATTATACTTGCTGCTCTTTTCAGAGAAACTCTTCTTCTGCCTTTCTGGATTCTGAGATCCAGTATAAGTCTCCCCCATCTCCAAGAAGTCTTCCTTGATTTCTTGAAGACTTTGATTACTCCTTTCTGAACATCTATGTCAATGTAGCACTGAACTGTCTTATAAAATATAATACTGGGGTAGTTTTTGTTTATTGAGTTAAACTAAGGTTATTGAGAATATGAGTCCATGTTACAGATAGACTTTCTGGGTCTTCTAGAAAGCTTCTGCTAAAGACACATAATAAATTCTCAATTATATGCTGGTTGATTATTTAAAACATTTGTGTACGCCCACTAAATACAAGATTAAGAAAATAAAGGATGTAAGACAACTGGTCTCCCTGTCACTAGTCTTTCGTCATTACCAAGGATGTTGTACTTAAAGAAGCGTTCATATAAATTGTTGATGGTCTTTCACAAAACTCCCATGAAATACTAACATATTTAACTCTATCACATTTGCCAAAAAAAAATGACAACTGATACACAACAACACAAAAGCACAGCCATTAGCTATCAATGGAAAACACAAGCTGCCAAACTAACTTGAGTTTTGATTCTTTGTTACTTCTGCAGCACAGAAGAAAAACCTAAAATTACGGACATTCTAATCATTAACATTTTTCTGAAACTGGGTAAGAAACACACTAACTTATTCTATTATAGTAATGGGAACTCCCAATTCAGCTTGTTGAAGCGTGGAAACATGATTTGATGCCACCAAAAATACTTAACATTCAGCACTAAAGAGATTATTTTCACCAAGTTACAAAAACTGTCTCACACAAGGAAACTGCTACATGTAATGTTACACCTCAACTGTGGTAATTAAATGGTTAAGACTGGCTTGACCTATCTATCCATTCAGGAGTCAGGATAACAGATGTCTGGCAGTTTTGGAGACAAAACATATTCCCACTTTTTCTTGTATCTAGAGGTTGCAACCTTAGCGTATGTATTTTTATTTCTATCTGGGTAGCAAAATGACTTTCCAGAAGATGAATAACTGAGTAAAACTATATAAAACCACAATGACATTTGGCTTGAAATGTATAGGACATAAAATTATGATTCAAAAAATGCCAAAATAGTTCTGGCAACCAGCAGGCAGACCACAAGGAAACGGCTGAGGGGGAATCCTTCGATATTCTTCTCAGTGTGAACAGCCCAGTCTCAAACAGCTATTCCTGAGGCCACTTCTAAACTTAAAGCTATCATTGTCTAAATCACTCATTTGGTAATTAATCACAAACTATTCCGTGACTTCTCTACTTACATCTTTAGCTGTGAACATGTGTATGTCTCAACCTCAAAACTCATTTCAAGTAAGCTGAGAGTTGAAAACAGTCTGTATTCTTTAGCTAGAGTGACATTGCAGTTTTTCTCAAACCATGACACATTGAAAGTGAAAGTGAACAATAAAAAAATTTAACAGGCATTAATACATCTATGATAGAAAAACGAATGACAGGCTCTCCAAGTATTATGAAAACAAAGTCTAAACTCTCCAACTGAGACTAGTAAGATCTTGCTTTTCATTATTTCCATTTTCTGTGCCTTTTGGACTAACTAATCGTAACTTCTGACTGTTTAATAAGCAAACCCCTTTACTTTCCTGATTTTCCGTCCTTACTGAAAATGTATTATTTATATTTTGCCTATGTATATCTATATAACTAATTCCTGAACATTCCTAGCTGAAATTCTATTTTCTTCATGAAATTTCTCTAATCTCTCCTCCAGGCTGCCACTGCCAATAGAAATAACTGTTTATTCCTCTGAATATAAATCGACCTATATTTCTTTTATTATATATACCATTTTCTGATTCATATAGTAGTCAAGTAGACTGTGTTAGACAATTATTAGATTTTAAGTTCCTTAAGAGAAGGATCTTGATCAAATTCAAACTTTATATATCCTCCTAGCAATAAGTACCATGCCTTGTATAAGTAGATATTTGAAAATGGTTGGTAAATGAATGACTCACAAGAGCAAAAAACTAACAAATTCCGGTGATAAAAAATACTACTTTTGACATACTGTTCTGTATATTGAACAAACATAAGAAACTACGAAAATATTCTCTAACAAAAATGCATTCCTCTTCACTGGAAATTGAGGAAGAAGGTAAATGCCAGCGTTTATAGAATTGCTTAATATTGAAAATAATCAATTTGCTTCATCTGTAACAAAAGTATAATTTAAATTGATTCTAAAGTTTTCACAGGTGTTTTACAAGTATTCATCATTATCCTTGGTGGTATGCATAGTTACAGCACTTCCTATGAGGAATGAAAGAGACAAATAAACACAATTTCATTTGTTAAACAGAATACTGATATAGTAATCACTATTTTACTTGAAATGTTTTTTAATCCTTTAATGTGTTGTGAACTCATTAGGGAGTATGGAACTAGATTTCCATTTACTAGCGGAACTTGAATGTACTGTCTGTAAACATTGGTGTGTTAATTTAAAAGAAACAATCAAATTCCCTGAAAAGATATGTATGTTATAATACCATAGATTATCTTTGCTTCTTTAAAGTGGTACTAATCTAATCTTGCTCACAGGCCTTAATAAACAACAAACTGAGCAAAGCTGATTAGACTAGAGGGTGCCAATCCAATGAATGCCCGTACTCAACAAGCGAGTCTTACTCATAATTCTCCCCTTTCATCCCTGAGACGGAAAAGACCCTATCAGCTGCAGGTGGTATACTTCTAAGCCAAAGACAGATAAAATATGGGCTGTAAAAGACCACATTTAAGCAATAGAGAAATAATATAGAAAACTCCAGTCTGCAGAAAGAAGAATGAAGCACATGAACAAACACAGGCAGAGAAAAGAAACCATGCAACCTCAGAGAGGGAGAAAGAAAGAGAGACAGGAAGAGACAGAGACATAGAAGGAGGGAAAGAGGGAAACAGGGAGGGAGAAGCATAGAGAATGGCAGGCGAAGTACCTATCAGTTTCTAAATTCCTTGTTCTGGTCTTTTGTGAATCTCAGCTACAATTCTTACACATTATTTCTGGCAGATAACCATATGGCTTTCTCACAGAAGTAATAAACACATTTATATTAGTATAAAATAGATTTCCACTTGTGTTTAATCTAGATTGAGTTGGTTTGTTACTGAGAACTAAAATGTCTCTGGGACATTTGCCCCTTTGGACTTTATTTTGATATGATCAAACCTCAGATATTATTTGCATTGTAAAAGATACTTTAGATCTATAGTATCTTTAAAAGTCCTTTTACACTTTTGGGTTAACAATCTACTTATCAATTTACCTCTAGAAAAGCATTAATAAAACTCTTATAATGAGCTGACACATTTCCCCGAAGGGAGCAAAGACTCACGATCACTTCTAAATGTGAGAAATAAGCCTATTAAATGTCAATTACTATGTCACAATACCTTCTTAAACACAATGTACATACATCTGTCAATTTAAGACATATGAACTGTCAAAAAAATTCCTTCAGTTTCACGTATTTAACAGATGCACATAATGACAAAATAGCTATGCTTTATATATGAACAAATGCATTTAAGAATTCAACTTCTTAAATACCATATGAAGTTGGGGCAGAAGTTTTCTTAACAATGAGACAATTCATTAGAGATAGAATGCAGGATGCCAGGACAGACTAACCATAATAAGGAAAGAAACGCTGCATAAAGGATAAAATCTTCATGTCTTTCCTATTTAGACTTTATAGTACTCCCAAAAAGTAGGGGATAATAAATTATTGATTTTTTTAAGGTACAAAAGTTTACTCCTAGTAAACGAGGATTTTTCAAATGAATTGGTTAGACTCAAATTTTCTTGTAACTCTCGTTACTAGCAATTTGTTTTCTAATCTTTTGCTGAATATTGCCCCTTTCCCCCCTCTGGATCCACAGCCATCCTCCACCTTGCTCTGGATCCTAAGAAAATCACTTGTATGAACCAAATCAACAGACTATTTCAGTCTTCACTGTTTTGTTGAATTTGGTCATGGGCACTGGGAGGAGATGGAGGGGCACTGGGAAGAGAGAGGACAGTAGGACAATGAAGAGTAAGATTAGGTACATCCTTGGATCAAAGGCTACAGATGGTGCCAGGTGGCCTTCTCCATATAGCTACCATCTTCCAATCAGATGCTAAGAACCTCTCCTTTCCTTGTCCCTTGAGACCAGAGATGATCATACCTCCCCCTTTGCTGCTAGTCCAACCTCATTCCTTGTTGTTTTCCTTGAACCTTGCCCACGTTTGTATAGAATTCATTTATTAAATGTTCACCAACCTACCCACTTTAAGTATGCCATTTATTGCCAAGACCCTAACTAATATACATCTCTACTTCTATCTCTCTAGAATTTCTCCTTCAAAAGCTACCAAAGCTCTCATATAAAAACTGTTTAGGTAAATGCCCCAGGCTGCCTTGATTTCTCTCTGTGGCACTGGTCAACTGCTCCTTCTTCATATTCCCCTGTACTCTGTGGACACTGATAGAACTTTCAGCTTTTTCTTCCCACTACTGCCTTATAAACATGGGCAATCCTCAAATGATCTTTCCTTAAGTCTGTTCTTTCTCTACGAGGACCGTACTCACTCCCAAAATGTAGAATCACTAGGTCAATCCTCAGTAGATCTTTCTAATCTTAAACTCTTTTATACTCCAGTGCTGTCTTTCCAACTGCTGGTTTTATTAAATGTCCTTCTATAATACCAACTTCAAGTAGAAAATCATTACAAAGGCATAGGAAACCAGTGTTTCTCTGTAGCTTTCTTACTTCCATTAATTGTGCCACCATTTTCTAAGTCCACTCTAACACTCAATTCATTTCCACGTAATACAATTATTTCTTCATAAGTGGCTTTTGTCCTTCTCTTCCGTCTTCATTACTAATGCTGCTAAATTGATTCGGGACTGAAGTCAAGTTTGGTAACTGCATTAACTTTCAAACTGGTATTTCCCACAGTATCTAGTACAGTCTTGATTATTTTGCATGCATGTCAATATTTATTGAGTTAGTGGATCAAACCCACTTACAAAGGGATTAGATATGTGTCTTATGAAATTTAGATAACTAAAAGGAAATACACAGTACATACATATTTAAAAAGACAAATATGGAAAAAAATGCTCATATTCACAAATAACCAAAACATTATCTGTGTGCTGAGCATCACTACATATTTTTATACATATGCTCATTTGATTTAAAAAAAAAAAACCACCTGTAGGGAGGTTGCTTTGCATATCTCTGATGAGTCAATTGAGGCTCAGGGAAATTTAGTCCAAGGTCACAAAACTAGAAAACAGAGGATTCTAAACTCAGAAGCATGCCTGTCCAGGTTATATATGCCGTACATTTAGTTTAACATTAATAACAAACCTGAAGTTTGTATGTATTACCAAGCTTTGGCAAAAGGATGTTTTGACTTATAAAATTATTACTAAGTTCTGTCAAAGTAAGACAAATTACTTAATGGTAATTAGGTCTTCCTTCCAAATTCTTCTGCCTTTGCCTGAGAAATTGACTGATCAGGAGCAGGGGAAGGCAGCACGGTGGTAGAAGCAGTGGAAGAGACCTGAATACTAATTAAAAACTGGTGCTGCTTGTTCAGAAGGTACTTCTAGAATCAAATGGAAACCCTGAGTTGCCTGAAAATCATACAGAAACCATGAGTTCCTCAGAAAGAAATACCATGCAAGCAAAAATGGGAGCCCAACAATAGCTAAGGTGAGTTTCTTACAGGGAGTTTTTTTACACACATATTTACACCAAACATGAGGAATAGCATCTTGCCTTGCAGTGGGGGAAGGTAAATAGGAGTTGCTGTGGTATTTGATATCTACTGATAGCAATTGATATCTATGGGCTCATAACTCTGATTAAATACAACTTTCCTCTTTTTAAGGGCCTACTAGCAAGAGTTATCAATGTAATTGAACTATAGTGGAAAGACTAGGGTGAATACACAAGTCTAGAAGTTATTCTACATCACTGACAGGGTTGTTCACAATTATTCATGCCCCACTGATGAACTAAGATGTTACTGATGAAAATGTATTGTGCACATGAAGGGCAGACAAGTGATAATCACAGACCTACGGTAAGGCTGACTAGAGAAAGTCATAAAATAATGTTATTTTTCACTGAACCTTTATAAAACAAAATGCCTGATGGGAGACAATAAATAGATACTATTTTCCCAAAATGAAGGGCATCATTCATAATTTTTTAAGAGCATTATAAATGTCATCAGATATTTACAAAAACAGGTCAATGATAAATATACAAAGCTCATAAGTATAGTAGAAAGTTCACTTAGCTTAGTATTTTCTGCTTGAAAGAGCAACAAGATGTTGCTTATATAATAATGCAGTAGTTTTACCGACAAAATAGGTAGTACATCTGTACAACTCTGTTCCCTTTTATTCCACTTTGTCTTGATTTCATAAATTAAAAACATAAAATGCCATTTTAAAGCAGATGATATTCAAATTTTTGAATGATACATTCTCTAAGTAAAAACATGAGAACACTTACTATATGTATATGAATTTCTTTGTAAATTATAACCAAGAAGTGCTATACTATTATAAATATGTATGAAACTTATACAAAGAGAATTTACAAAGAATGGGAAAGAGATGAAATAATTAAAATTTTAAAAAGATTTTATGAAAATTATTTTTTGAGACAGAGTATGGCTCTGTCACCCAAGCTGGAGTGTAGTGGCATGATCACAGCTCACTGCAGCCTTGATCTCCTGGGCTCAAGTGATTTTCCCACCTCAGCCTCCTGAGTAGCTGGGACTATAGGCATGTGCCACCACATTTGGGTAATTTTTATTATTCTTTGTAGAGACAGGGTCTGCCTAAGTTGCCCAGCTGTTCTCGAAATCCTGGGCTCAAGCGATCCTCTTGCCTCGGCCTCCCAAAGTGCTGGGATTACAGGGATAGGCTATGGCACCCGTCCAAAAAATATTTTAATTACTAGTGGTAGAAAATATCCATTGACTGTAGTTTAAACATTTAACAAAATCTTATAAAAATTGTGATATAGGAATGTGAGCATTTGATTTTAGGTTCATTTTATTTTTCTTCTCTTTAGAGACAGTCTTGCTCTGTTGCAATGGTGTGATCACACCTTAGTGCAGCCTCAAACTCCTGGGATCAAGTGATTCTCCTGCCTCAGCCTCCCGAGTGGCTAGGACTATAGGTGCATGCCACCATGACTGGCTAATTTTTAAATTTGTAGAGATAGTGTCTTGTTATGTTGCCCAGGCTGGTGTCAAACTCCTGGCCTCAAGCAATCCTCCTGGTTTTGTCTCCTACAGCTCTGGAATTACAGGAGTGATTACAGGCCACCACACCGGGCTCTAAGTTCATTTTTGATAATTAGTTTGAATGGCTGTATTAGCTTAAAGATTTCATACATATATATGGAGCCAATGAAAGAAATGCATTGTCAACTATGCCTACTCAATCACAACGCTTACTTTTAATGTAATTTACTAATTATGCTAAGGTTTTCAATGAAATTCTGCAGTAAAATTCCATCTTTACTGATGTCCTTGCAAAGTTATTAGAAAGTGTTGCATTACAATGTTTTGAATAGATTCAAATCCACCCTAAACCCAAATTAAGGAAGACTTTTGAACAGGTTAGAAAATTCCGTTTTTATGTTTTTAAATTATGTAGCTATGATGGCCGGGTGATTCATTTATATCATTTTTCAGCAAAATCATAGAACAGTGAACATTTTCTAAAAATCTATTTTCAAAATGTTCTCTTCATTTTTTAAAGTTTCTTTTTAAAAAGAGTTACTTTCTCGTTAACCTAAAAAATGTAACTTTAACCTTTAAGGGTCTGATTATGTTTCGTTTTTAAAGAGTATCTACATACAAGTAATGGTCACTTGTCCTCAGAGAAGTATCAGCACATTTTGAACCCTTTTATTTTCATTAAAAATAGCACAACTATGACAATACCTTAAAATACTGCTTCACAAAATAACCAGACCACCTTTTTATGCTATAAAAGCTTGTCAGGGTCACTCCCTGTGTCCCTTATCAGGGTCACTCCTCTGATCAAGTATGGTATTTATAAAAGTTCTACCATTTAGGATAATATCCATAAATTCAACTCATTTGGAGACATATAAAGTCCACTGTGCCAAAATATGCTGAAAGGGAACAAATGAGTGAGTTTGCCACTGTCAATCCCTCCATACTAACAAGTCCCACTCTTCCTCAGGAAACCTTGATATCTGACATGAGTCAGACTGGCTGACACATGGACCTAGTGAGTGTGCTGGCATCATCTTTGTATTCAATATTGGTAAATCTTAATTTCTTTATTCTTAAATAAAAGCATTACAAATTAAAATGCTAGTATTTTTCCAATAGGGCATCTTGTATGCTCCTTAGGGAGTCCGTATTCTACTTTGGAGACTACTGCTTTGAAATGTACATTCTTGAGAATCAAAAAATCTGCAATTTCAAGTCACCTTTAAAAAACAACCAGGTTTGCTTCTTCTTCTCTCAAGTGCTTCACAAACTTTCAGACTGTACCATTCAGAAAATGCCAATAAAAATCATTAAATATTTCATATTTCTTTAGTGTAGAGGTTGAAAAAATTATCATTATAAATTTTTTGAAGGCATACAAATGTTTTTTGGAATAAGTAGAGCTATTCTGATGCTATAATTTACATAATTTATTTTCTGATAAACTATTATTCAAATGTTGACTATCAAAATACATCCATTATAGTATTAACTGAAAATAATGTAAAGTTGAAATCTATTTCTTTTTTTTTTTGGAGACAAGAGTTTCACCTTATTGCCCAGGCTGACATGATCTCGGCTCACTGCAACCTCTGCCTCCCAGGTTCAAGCGATTCTCCTGCCTCAGCCTCCCAAGTAGCTGGAATTACAGGCTCCCGCCACCACATCCAGCTAAGTTTTCGTATTTTTAGTAGAGACGGGATTTCACCATGTTGGTCAGGCTGGTTCTGAACTCCTAACCTCAGGTAATCCACCCGCTTCAGCCTCCCAAAGTGCTGGGATTACAGGCATGAGCCATTGTCCCCAGCCAAAATCTATTTCAAATGATTGTAGCTACATTTTATTGCTTTACAGAAGGGTGACATTAAAGGATCAAGAAACATAGGTAATTATTATTAGAAACAATATTTAAATCAGCTTTATAGGAGAATCAATGAATTTAAGTGCAAACTAATAGTCCTTTATAGAACTAGTTTCCTCAGAAAAATCAGAGAGAAAGAAGCAGTGTTAAAAGCGGCTAGCTGCTCAGTGCTGAGTCTGGCACTCTGCTCAGGTGTGTGCCTTACCTTGGCGCCATGCTTATGCAGAACTTCCATGACGTCATTATGAGCTCTTTCTGCTGCAACATGCAGGGGGAGTCATGAAACTATAGAAAAGAGAAAAGGAAAGGTAATTGTCTCTCTTTTATTGCATTTCCTCCTTAGGAACTGAACAATTCTTCCTGCAATTATACTTACTCTTTATTTTTTTCATTAACATTTGCTCCTTTTCTAAGTAACAATTCTGTTACCTGTTTTCGTTTGGGATGCAGAGAGGCCACGGCACAGTGCTATAAAGTAAACAAAACTAAGTTAATAAAATACACTTCTATATGTACAGTAGCTCTTGGAATTGAACAGCATCTGCTGACTATTTAAAACATTGTTAGAGTATCAGAACATATGCATATTTTTTACATCACGGTGATCCATATTCTTTCTAAATATAGTGGAAATACAAAGTATAAGCATTTAAACCAAGGTGAAATTATGTTCTTAATTAAACATTAAGAGAGATCTTATTTCTTTTGGCTTAGCCAATAAATAAATATTCACTATATATTCCATGGAAAGCATCGTAATACATAGGCCTCTTCAGAGTTATAGAAATCTATAACTAAATTACTCGATCTTTCATTAGGCCATCATCCACACAAGTCAATATTTCTCAAGGTCTTCTACAGAGGTACTCCCAGCACTACAGGAGAAGTTTATATGCCCAAGGACAAGCAAGAAAATGATCTAATAGAAGCAGTTTAGGGAAAGAAATATTCTCAGAAATTTATGTTTTATCATAATATTTATACAACTTTTTTAATCTGCTTCAATATTTGTATTAAAATTTAAAAATAAAAACTACTTACAACTATATAAAAGGAATACTCCAAAAAAGTGGATCAGGTTTATTCTGTGGCTCTGAGTATGTCCTAGCATAATACTGTGTAGCTTCAATCTATCTCAACCCTAGTTTGAGAGACATGTATTTAAGTGTATTTCAGTTTGGTCAATCTTTTAATGTTTTCTGCAGATACTGACTAAGGTTTGACTTTCTGTGTCAGATATATGTAAGAATATTAATTAGGTATACTTAAAGGTCTGTGATGCAGGCATCACATAGGCTTAAATTCTAATTTTAGGAACAATCACTAACCACTCTCTAGTTGAGCCTTAGTGTGTCAATGGCAAAGAAAATAAATCTTTCTGAAAGTGCGTTGAAAAAAACATGGATAGTTTTAAGAATAATTTGCTTAGTATCAAACAAAAAAAATTCATAATCTTGCCATTTTTGTGCCATGAATTTAATTAGTTCTTTGAATACAATTGCTCAAAAAGATAATGCAAGTATCTGAAAATATAATCTTCTACAGAAGGAAACCTAGTATTTATCTAGCAAACACAAGAAAAAGAAAATTCTATTGGAAAATCGTATCTTGTATTTTATGAAAGCACTGGCCACAAAAGTGGATTCGTTATAATAAAGTTGGGAAGACAAAGGTAAAATAATTTCCAAATCAAGGTTGAGCAAATGTTAATTCTCCCACCCATGAAAAGAATCATCCCCCAAACCAAGTTTAAAAATCAATGCAACCAACATTAAAATGCAAATTCCTGGCATTTCAGGTACTAAAGTTACTTTTAGGTTTCTGAAATGAGAATCGTATTTTGTTCTTACATTATTATTATAGACCCAGAGAATAGATTAACAATAAAATCTTACCAGTGCTGTTTCATGAGACTGCGGTTGTTTGAAATTAATGATTTCCAGAGCAAGTGTTTTTTTAACTTTAGCTAAGTCTGCTTCTCTGGCTGCTTGTAGTAAAGAATGACCTTTAAATTCATCTGTCAATAAAACAATGGTTGACATAAAAAAAGAATTAAAATGTATACAAATCTTCAGCATGATTATAAATATGAATATTATTTTATGAATTTCTCTATTTTAGCAACAGCAGCAATGTGACAATATGATAAAAATGCAAGGAGGAGGATGCAGATTAATGAAAAACTGTGAAATACGTATGCTCTGAAATAAGACTGTTTCACACTCCCAGAGTCCTATAAAGATACACCTATAAAGATACCTACGGCAGGCTGGGCGCGGTGGCTCACGCCTGCAATCCTAGCACTTTGGGAAACAGAGGTGGGCAGATCACGAGGTCAGGAGTTCCAGACCAGTCTGATCAACATGGTGAAACCCTATCTCTACTATAAATAAAAATTAGCCGGGTGTGGTGGTACGTGCCGGCGCGTGCCTTTAATCCCAGATACTCGGGAGGCTGAGGCAGAAGAATCGCTTGAATCAGGGAGGCAGAGGTTGCAGCGACCCGAGATTGTGCCATTGCAGTCCAGACTGAGTGACAGAGTGAGATTCCATTTCAAAAAAAAGATAGTTATTACAGCAAAATTTAAAAATAGGCAATCTAAATGTCCACCAAAAGGAAACCAGTTAAATAATTTGTGCACACATATTCTGTAACACTTTATAGCTCTTAAGGAAGAGACAGGTCTACATACACTGACATGAAAGTAAACTGTACCACTGCACTCCACCCTGGGTAACAGAGCTAAACCCTGTCTCATAAGAAAAAGGAAAAGAAAAAAAAAACAACAACAAGAAATAACAGGAAAAAAAATGTGTGTAATAAAATGTTGTAAGTATGGGCATAATCAAAATATTGTGTTTCTTTGTTTCCTATATAGTTTTCGTTAAAATAATTATGTAATTGTGAATGGCTATTATAAAGCAACAGACATGATAATAAAAACTACAGTTAGAGAAGTTCCAATTTTGTCAAATCCTTTTCTTCAGACAATTCCTTGGTAGACTCTTAGTTAACAAAACAAAGGAAATACTGAGAAAGTTGGAAAGAACTCTAAGCAGGCAACTGCTCCCTTCATTAAACTACACATGTAGGTTAAATTTTAATGTCTTCACTGGAATAAGATCAGCAAAATACAATGTAAAAACTTATAATAATCATAATTTGCAAAATGGCCGAAAAAAATCAAATGATGACATACGGATAAAGCTGAGCCAGTATATAATCTAAGAAAGGAAATGAGAAAAAAGATAAATTAATACACTTTGATTTGAGTCAAACTAAAGTCAATAAACTTGTTGGACACATACTTTACGCCATGCACTGTGTTAGGCTATGGGTAGGTAGATTAGGACCCAAACATACATATCATCACATATTTTTATTAGGTAAAAAGGAATTGTACAGGGGCTAGGACAAAGAAAAGTAAAACCAAAGGTCTTTCTCAGAGTCAAAATTTCACTAGGAAGATAGAATATACAAACAGAAAAGCGAACTATGTAAGGCAAGATAACATAAGGCAAGAGACACCTGCATAGGAGCGAATAAATGAACTTCTGAAAGAATTCATTACAAGGACATCTGCCCAGTTACAATCTGGCTTGTCTTGGCCCATAATCTAGTAGGTGTCACCCATTTGAATATCAAAATAAGTTTGAATTTCCACCTAAACAAGATCAAAATTGTGGGGAACTCTTTCTGTTTTAATATAAACTAGTTTAATATTTGTTTAAACATAAATAATGCTAGCATCATTTTGACTATCTCTTTTCCTTAAGTGATAACTTAGCAAAAATTTTTTTCAGGTGTAATCTGATTACTGGAGTTCTGGATGTAAGAAAGAATACAGATCATAGACTAAGTTAAACATTGGGTAGGTGACACCTAGCTTAATTTAAACCTGAAATGCCCACACGGAGAATTATATATATCTCAGTATTTGATGTGAAACTGTATATATGTGGTATCTTGAATGAGACTCTAGAGTAGAAAAAGGATTTTAGACAAGGATTAGGAAATGTGAACAGAGTATGGCCTTTAGTTAATACTGTATCAATATTGGTTTATTAATTGTGACAAATGTACTATATTAATGCAAAATGTTAATAATAGGGAAACTGGGTATGGAGTATATGAGAACTGGGTACTATCTTCATACATTTTCTGTATATCTTAAACTATGCTAAAACAAAAAGTTTATTTAAGAAACATCTGCAAGTATATATATTGGTAATAAATACAGAAGGTGACCTCAATCAAATTATTTTTAAAGTCTCACTTAAATACGGGCAAGTGATTATACTTGGGTCATAACACCCATGACAAATAAAAATATGATTGTGCAACCTTGCAGGGCTTGGGAAATAGTGAGGGTTCAATAACATTAGATATCTATTACTATCAATGGCACAAGAATATAAGCCCCATAAGCTCAGAGCTTTTTTAATGGTTTGTTCACTGCTATATTTCTAGTGCCTGCCACATAGTAAGCATTCAATAAATGGATGCTGATTGACTCATCCTCATTGGCCTTCAAAATCCAAAGAGGAGCCTCAACATATGAATTAAAACTAGGCTCGTATAAACACAACATATACAAAAAGTGTGTGTATATAATATTCCCATGGAATTAATGGAGAAAAGTATACAATTAGAAATGAGGATTATGAATTAGTACACTTAGAAGAATAGAAGGTTATTATTTAAGTTAGATAAAACTCAACAGAAATTAAAGATTCCAGTTGCAGTTCCCCACATTCGATAATGATTTTGGGATGTAAATACGTACAAGTCAATCTCTCCCTGAGCTCTGGAGTTGGAGCCATATCCACAGCACTTTTGCCATGGCAGTTGACTAACGTAGGATCAGCGCCATGGCTAAGTAACAAAGAGCAGACTTCTACACGGTTCTTGGAAGCAGCCTCATGCAGTGGAGTAAACTGCCAGAGATCCATGGCATTAACACAAGCTCCATGCTGAATTGCGAAAAAACATTTTAGATTAGGAGTCATCTCGCTGGATCAAATAAAACTCAAAAGACATTTATTTCTCTGTAAATTTCAGTAATAATTTTTTAAAATAAATGTTTTAGTTTCTTTCATATCACCTTTCAAAAACAGCTGAAATTAAATTCAGTGTTTCAAAAACTTTAAGGCAATGGTAATATTTTTAAAAAATTATTTTATTCTCTTAAAATCTAAAAAAACAAGCCTGGGCAACATGGCAAAACCTCATCTCTACAAAAAACACAAAAATTGGCTGTGCGTGGTGGCACACCTCTGTAATCCCAGCTATTGAGGAGGCTGAGGTGGGAGAATCACTTGAGCTTGGCAGGTCAAGGCTGCAGTGAGCTGTGATTGTGCCACTGCACTCCAGCCTGGGTGACAGGGCAAGACCCTTTCTCAAAACAAACAAACAAAAAATCCAAAAAAACGTAAAAAACTTTCACGAGGCAAAAAATATTGAAAGTCATGACAAGTTAAAAACAAAAAAGCAAACAATGCTCAATATTCTGAATTTCTCTTACCTTTAGTAGCAGTTCTGTGACTTCATAATGTCCATATGAACATGCATTATGAAGAGGCACAAGTCCACTAAATGAAAAAAGGCAAATTAAAATACTTACATTTTAAACAACTTGTAGTTTTTTAATCCATAAAGTACCAAGAAACAAAATCCAATAAATCCCAGTATGATTATACTTTAAAATATTTTAAAGTATTTAATAAGACAATTCAAAGCATAGCTTATGTTCACACCTTTTGTATTCATCTTATTTTTTATATATAATCCTTAAAGATAATGAAAAAAATACCAAATAGAAGAAGAACATTTTGGTGAAAGGAAGATCATATTCTAATTGACAAATGCATGCATTATATATTAAGCATTTATAAGAAATAAATGTTAATTGGTAGGGAATTGAAATATTCCACCATTTGAAATTCACTTTCATGGTAATTTTTAGCAAAAGAATCAAATATCCAAACTATTATAACTTGCATATCAAAGTATTCTAAGTAAGCCAAAAACCCACTTTTTTTGTGGTGTACGTCTCTTGATGACTCATCTATTGTACACGCATCTGTTTCAGACATGCACAAGGAAATAGAGATGTACAAGAGCATCAGGCATTTACGTCCCTACACCACTGGGACACCATTCACATATGGCACAAAACCTGGCGCAGGCAAGAGAAACAGCACCAGAAAAAGCAGATTTGAAATGGAAGAATTATTCTGATAAGTGTCTCAAGTATTAAGCTCCTTTTTATGTTTCTTGACTTGGGGAGGGGCAAAGTGAAAGAAACTCTCCTCTAGGGCACCTCTTCTTTATGCTGTCAATCACAAGACTGTAACATAATCTACCTTACCCGGGTAGTACGGTCAACTATCTTTTAGATCTCAAAGTGGGACAATGAGAAATGTTAGTCCATCATATAGGACAGCAAACCCAATGTTCATATATGCCTAGAGACTTTACAGGAAACTGATACAAAGTTTTCAAAAATTCATCTATTGGTAAAATAAATGACATAACTGCTTTCTTGGCTCCCACTCATATCCCTCTCACATCAACCTTATAGGTTTTCTCAGTTTAGATGTCCAAGATTTCATCAGAAAAAAAATATTTGATATTGTATATTTATGATTTTCATTTATCAATAAAAATGATCCTTTACTATCTGCTGAATCTGAGAGCTATGAGACTGGATTTTCATAATTTTCAATTTGTTTTATTTATCTAAAATGCAATTTAAGAGTTGAAAAACAATAACTGCGATAGAGACACACATTTCAACTTCAAGTAACAGAACTCTGATAAAATTAAACTGATTTGGGAAATTATGAGAAGTATCCTTAATTAAGAAGGTACATGAAAATAAAGCCTGAAATCAGAGTTGTGAACATTCTTAAAATGTTATTTAAGCCATAACAAATAGGATATATAACTTTGTCTAGTGCTTTAAAAGTTTAGAGTATCAGACAAAACCAAAGCATTGAAAGGAAGTAAACTGACAGACCTACCCTTTGTCTTTCGCATGAACGTCAGCACCATGCTGAAGAAGAAGCTGAACTATTCGAACTCTGTTGTAACCCGCTGCTAGATGTAAAGGAGTTGACTAGAAAAGAAAAGAAAAACACATCCCCCTCTTCAGGTACAAATAAATCCTTGCTTTGCCATTTCAGATTTAAACACAATGAGAGTTGACACAAAAATACTGTGTTGAAATGCCAAAAATTCACATTTCATAACTTAATGAGAGATAATTCACTGTCCACAGGAGTCAATTCTAACATTAGTGCCATCCATTTCCCTTACTTGTTTTTCAAGGCCATTAGTAGTCAAACCTTACCCTACCTATTCTATATGATTTCCTATTTCTTTCCAACATGAAACAGTCTCACTGCTCTAAGAAGACATACCATGGCTCATGTTTCCTATAACTGGAAACACTCTTCCTTATCCTACTTAAATCCTGTCCTCCTTTCAAGTTCTAACTTTAAAATCCCAATTCTACCATAAAATCTTATCTAAAGATCAAGCTCTCAAAATGTATTTAACAGGAAAGATTGAAAAACATCCCTAAAGAACAATTTGAACAAACTTTAGTAGAAACAAAAAGGACAATGGACCTTATTCATTCTGTATGGCTGGCCAGTAATGGTCAAAACTAATTTACTACACTGGGTGTGATGAAATATACCAAGGCAGTATTTAATTCTTTTGTTTTATGTACCATATACACAGTATAAGTACAAGAGGAGAATGCAGTTTCTTCCCAGCTAATTTCTGCCACATTATAATTTAAGTCAAGTTATTAGAAGGTTCTCTGCTAAAATTTAATATGGTAATTAAAATAATCAAACTTCTCACCTTTTTTTAAAGAAATAACTTCATTTTAATTAAAAACTTCTCTGCAACCATAGCAATTTTCCACCTTTGCTAATTTAAAGTTTAAATACCGTAACAGTTTTTTCATACAGGCTCTAATATATTTTAATGCATTCCCTTTCATTTTTCCTGTCTTCTATTTGGGGTCTTGGGATTTAATAAGATTCTTAATTTATTTCTTCACCTATTCCAAATGCGAAGATACAAAAGAATTACTAAATATTATATTATCTATTACTGCTTTCAAGATATTTCATACATTTTACATATTCTGTCAGTCTCTAAGTTTAGAAAATATTTTGAACAATGCACAAGCTGTCAATGAGGAGACCATTTACATTAGAAGAGTCCTGAATAAGAAGTCAGGAAACCTGATTACATTCCTGGATCTTATGAAACCCAGTGAAAGTCATGGTACTCAGGTGTCTCAGCTTCTTCATGTATAAAATAGAGATAAAAACACTCAGCCTCGCTATCTGAAAAACTTGTGAAAATACAGTATACTTTCACATTGTGGTTAATTGTAGTCTGAAAATATTAGGTGGAAAATTTCAGAAATAAACTTCGTAAGTTTTAAGCTGAGCACCATCCTAAGCAGCCTGATGAAATCCCATCTTGGATGGGAATCAACCCTTCCTCCAGCATATCCATGCTGAAGATGCTACCTATTAGTTACTTAGTAGCCATCTCAGTTATGAGATCAAAAAACCATACATAGGATTTGGTACTATCTGAGGCTTCAGGCATCTACTGGACTCTTGAAATATATCCCCTGAAGATAAGGGGAAACTACTGTAAAGTTTTGTGCCATATGGAAACATGTTTTTTGTTTTGTTTTGTTGAGATGGAGTCTTGCTCTGCTACCCAGGCTGCAGTGCAGTGGCTCTATCTCAGCTCACTGCAACCTCCACCTCCCAGCTTCAAGCGATTTTCCTGTTTCAGACTCCGAGTAGCAGGGATTACAGGAATATACCACCACGCCTGGCTAATGTTTGTATTTTTAGTAGGGATGGGGGTTCACCATGTTGGCCAGGCTGGTCTGGAACTCCTGACCTCAAGTGATCCATCTGCCTCCAGCTCCCAAAGTGCTGGGATTACAGGTGTGAGTCATAGCGCTTTTTAAAAATGTAAAATGCCATATAAAAATAGGCAATTAAAATTTTTGTATCATCAAACATGGCCAGCTAAGTTTCTGCTTTCAGATACATGCCAAATGTTACTGCAAATGATACCTTCGGGGACTATCAACTTACTTTCAGGACTCTTATTTCACCTTCATTTCAGAAAAACACTTTTGCTGGATAATGAAGTTTAATTAACTTTTTTCCTTCCTTTAATATTTAAGGATGTTGTACCACTCTCCTCTGTCTTCCTTGGTTTCAAGACTAGAAATCTGTTATCTTTATGTTTATTCCTTTGTACATGTGTTTTTTCCCCCTCTGGATACTTTAATATTTTCTCTTTATCACTGACTTTAAGCAATTTGATTATAATGTGCCTTGGTATAGTTTTCTTTGTGTGTGTGTGTATACGCACATATGCATGCATGCCCACAATTGGAGCTTGCTGTGCTTCTTAGACCTGTATAGTTTTCAATAAATTCGGAAAATTTTTAGCTATTATTTCATCAAATATTTTTTCTGCTCCCTCTCCTATTATTCTCACCACTAGGAAGTTCAATTACACAAATATTAGGTTAATTTTTCAAGGCTTGCTTTTAGGCTTTGGTAGGCAGGGCCAGAGCAGCCTTTAGTGTAGGAGAAATTTTCCCCTATTACTGAGGCATTAACCTTTTATGATATTCGGTGAATTATAAGGGTTTTTTACTCTGGCTAGTGGCCACAGAAACTATTACAGACTCTGTGTGAATTCCTACACTTGTTATCTCTAATTCTTCTGTGTGGTTCTTTGTTAACCAGAACTTAGCTGAAGACTGTAAGGGGACCCTATGCGGATCTCCCTTTCCTGGCCCATTGCCTTGCTAATTCTCACCACCTTAGTCTCCCCCAGACTCCCAATTTCATCTCCTCAACTCAAGGAGACCATCAGGTTCCTCCTGGTTTTCCTCTCCTTGTGTTAAGGCCTGGAAATTCTTTGGAGGCAGTAAGCTGGAGCTGTTACCCTCTCTCGGGAATAATCACCATGTACTGCCTGATGCTCAATGTGTGAAAACCACTGTTTCATATATTTTGTCTATTTTTCTTAGAGTTTCAGGAAGCTAGGTAAATCTAGCCCCTCTTACTCTACCTTGGCCCGCTTTTATGACTGAATTGGACTTTACATTGAAGTTTCAAAACTTCCTCTACAGACAATGACTGCTTTGGGGGACTGGTCAGTAAGTTAGCAAGCTGGTATAGCACATAGCTAATATTTAATATTACACAAAAAGGGTCACATCTTTCTTGCTTATGAACAAAAAGATTCTCCTTTTCATATCATCTTTTACACAACATACTTTGTATAAAATTGATTCAATAACTTTCATTTCTTATTCCTGAAAATGAACAAAGTTCCCAAATGAATGAATACATATGAAAACCTATGTTTTATTTAAAAGAGCAAAACATAAAAAAAAATTTAACTAGTCTACCTTTGCCTACCAGATGAGAAAGAAAAATTTAACTAGTTTTCAGATTTTAAAAAATCATCTAATTGTAAGATTAACAATGCTTTGAAAATGGTAACATATTTAGTTTTTAACAACTGAAATGTATATAAGTCAAATAAATTAGAAGGCTCTGTAATTAAGACAGAAAGTGACAGGAAGTCCGAAATAAAGTGGCTGTGAAAACATGGAGTTGAGGGTTGAGTTTTCAAAAACTATTAAGAAGCAGAATTGATAGAATCTGACAAGTGACTGATTTAGCTAGTGAGAGACATAGTAGTTTCTAGTTTGGAAATGTCAATGACAGAAGAACAAAAGAAAAAAAAAAAGAAGGGAGTGGAGGGGAAAGGAGAAGAGCCCAGAGGGAAATAATTTTAGGTCTGGGTTTACTAAATTTAAAGTGATATGATATCCCAGTGGTAATGTCAGAAAGAGAAAGTTACATATATGGGACTAGAATTCAGAAGAGGTTAAGGCTAAAAAAACACAACTGGTCAGCACTGGCATTCACCTAAAATATCTGAATTTCTACCACGTATCTGACACCATGTTAAGTGCCAGGGATAGCACTGCAAATAAGGAAAGCACAATCAATATTTTGCCTTATGGATCTTCTTCTTCCCCAAAATCACACAAAGTGTGATTCTCTAAAGGAAATAAATATAAATGAATTCTTTATTCAGAAGGACAAAAGATGAGGAAACAGAAGTCTACATTTTGAGGAGTCAAGTCACTAGAGAAAGCAGCCAATACAATATAAATGCTGTAGATGTGGACAAACCCCATGGAAGGGGAGTTCAGGACACCCAGGAAGGCTGGAGGATGCTCATCTAAACCACTCTAGAGGCAAGCAGAGGGAAACAGGGTCAGCGAAGATTCTCAGAAAAAACACCTTCCAAGTTGAGACTCTGGATAAACAGAATCACTGAGGCAAAATAAGAAACTATTCCAGGTTGTGTGAAGAATCCATGTTAATATTCAGTGGACAAGGTATATTTGAGAAACTTAAGAAAAATTCAGTGGCTAAGTGTAGTGTATGAGATTGGGGAGAGCCTAAGAATAATGAGAAATCACTGAAAGACTTGAAGCAGAAAATTACTTAAGATTACAGTCTTCGAAAGATCACTTTAGTTACTACATGGAGAATAAAATTGAAGAGAGCGAGCAAACTCTATGGTAGGAAGGTCTGAACAGAAGGGTACACGACTAGTTCAAGACAGAAATAATGACACCGTCAGCAAAGTGGCAGCAGCATCTAAGTAGGAGTAGCTGAGCTATGAGAGTGGTGAATTCACAGGAAGAGTGAGTGCAGAACAAGCTGGGTGAGACTTTCCAAGTCATCATTCCAATGTGAATACTAATCCTGCAACTTCTATAGCATCACTAGAAGGCACATAAAATTAAATAAGATGCATGTAATAAATTTGAGAAAACGGCAGACTGCAAAGAGAAAAAGAACAGACAAATTGAGAAAAAAAGGATGATGTGAGCAAGCTCATGCTACGAAAAGCCCTGAGGTTTTTCAAACTTCGGGAAAAAAGGAATTTACAACTGCTATTTACCAAATGCTGTCTCCTGAAGCAAAGCAAAAAATACCACATACCCTTGGATTAAACTTTGTGAATGGTTACCACATAGTGCCAAATTTACAACTCAACTGCCAAATGGCAAAGCAATGGTAAAAGTAATTTTCTAATTGCTAGGATAATTAACAGTATAATTTCTGTTTTAGATAAATAAGGCAGCCCCATTTGTAAAATATTCATACACGTTACTAGATAATTTGATGATGGTTTTAAACTAGTAAACACATTTAGGACACCCACATACACAGGACAGCAATCACTGCCACTTTGTACACCTCTGATTTATTCTAAAAACAGATGTTTCTGTTAGGAACATTTTATATGACAAACATGTAAAGTGGTAAATTATGGAACAAATGCAAATACAAAAACTATCTAAATATTATTCTGCTGTCAGAGAAATGTTATCACTGATATTTTCATAAGATGTTAATAGAAAAAACAAAAAACAAAAAACTCTTATTTAAGGAACTCCCATAAATCAAAGATCTCTTCTTGGATTCAGGCTATAAGAAAAAACAAACTTGAATTTGTCCATCTTTGCCTTTTTTCATATAGATTTGCAGTGCAGTATAAAGCACTTAAGGTAGTTTTAACTTTTTTTATACAACCATACATATAAGGCATAGCTAAAATAGTGACAACTGAAAAGCCTTTTGCAAAGCTGTGGTTTCAACATGAGTCCAGGAAGCACAAGATGAGAAAATGAATAAAGGCTTTCCAGTTTTGGTTTTACATTCTGGCTTTGGAAATTTTACCAAGTATTTGTGTTAATTTCTTAATGTCTGTGAGTCTTGGCTTCCCAATATCTGTGAAGTGGGAACTTTAATCCCTATCACCCAGGAATGTCTTATAGATTAAAGGTAACTGTACAAAGCATATAACACAGTTTTTATCACACTGGAAAAACTTAACAAATAACAGTTATTATTTATCATCATCTTATTAAGTAGTTTATATACTTGAGATGTTTTTCTTTTTTTTATTTTTTCTCATTCTAAAAGCAACTTTTAGATACAGCGGCCATGTGCAGGTTTGTTACATGGGTACACTGCACCCCAGGTAGTGGGCATAGTACCCAACAGGTAGTTTGTTCTTTTTTTTTTTTTTTAAGGTAGTTTGTTCTTTAACCTGCACCACTCCCCTTTAGTAGTCCACAATGTCTATTGTTCCCATGTTTATGTCCATGTGTGCTCAATGTTTAGCTCCCACTTATAAGTGAGAACATGTAGTATTTAGTTTTCTGTTCCTACATTAATTCATTTG
Organism: Ateles fusciceps; assembly: GCA_036589455.1. Taxonomy (NCBI): domain Eukaryota; kingdom Metazoa; phylum Chordata; class Mammalia; order Primates; family Atelidae; genus Ateles; species Ateles fusciceps. The sequence continues at coordinate 11,591,628 of JAZHEH010002554.1, read as the reverse complement.
GGTTCATGGCCTCTGGCTCCATTCATACTGCTGCAAAGGGCATGAATTTCATTCTTTTTTAGGGTTGTGTGGTATTCCATGGTGTATATGTACCACATTTTCTTTACCCAATCCACCACTGATAGGCACCTAGGTTGATTCCATGTCTTTTCTATTGTGAATGGCATGGCAATGAACATACAAACTTCATTTGTCTTTTTGGTATGATAATCTATTTTCCTTGTGTATATATCCAGTAATGGGATTGCTGGGCCTAATGGTAGTTCTAAGTTGAGAAATTCCCAAATTGCATTCTACAGTGTACAAGCATTACTTTTTCTCTGCAACTCTGCCAGTTATCTGTTGTTTTCCCACTTTTTAATAACAGCCATTCTGAGTGGTGTGAGACGGAATCTCACTGTGGTTTGGAGTTGCATTTCTCTGATGATTAGTAATGATGAGCATTTTTTTCATATGTTTGTTGGCTGGTCGTATGTCTTATTTTGAAAAGTGTCTGTTCGTGTCCTTTGCCTATTTTTTGATGGGGTTGTTTTTTGCTTTGAATTAAGTTCCTTATAGACTTTGGATATTAGGCCTTTGTCAGATGCATAGTTTATGAATATTTTCTCCATTTCTGCAGATTGTCTGTCTACTCTGCTGGTAGTTTCTTTTGCTGTGCAGAAGCTCTTTAATTAGGTCCAACTTCTCAATTTTTATTTTTATTACAACTGCTTTTGGAGACTTAGCCAAAAATTCTTGCCAAGGCTGATGCTGAGGACAGTATTTACTAGATTTTTCTCTAGAATTTTTATAGTTTTAGGTTTTATAATTAAATTCTGAATCCATCTTGAGTTAACTTTTGTATATGATAAAAGGTAAGGATCCCATTTCATTCTTCTGCATGTGGCTAGCCAGTTATCCCAGCACCATTTATTGAATAGGGAGTCCTTTCCCCATTACTTGTTTTTGTTGAATTTGCTGAAGATCAGATGATTGTAGGTATGTTTTATTTCTGAGCTTTCTATTCCATTCCATCAGTCTATGTGTCTGTTTTTGTACCAGTACCATGCTGTTTTCTTTATTGCAGCCTGACAGTATTGTTTGAATTTGGATAGTGTGATGCCTCTGGCTGTTTTTGCTTAGGACCACTTTGACTATTTGGGCTCTTATTTGGTTCCATATGATTTTTAGAATAGTTTTTTCTAATTCTTTGAAGAATGATGTTCATTGTTGGATAGGAACAGCATTGAACCTGTAAACTGCTTTGGGCAGCATGGCCATTTTAATGATATTGATTCTTCCAATCCATGAACATGGAATATTTTTCCATTTGTTTGTTTCCATTGTTTATATCATCTCTGATTTCTTTCAACAGTATTTTACGGTTTTCCTTGTAGAGATCTTTCATCTCTCTGGATAGCTATATCCCCAGGTATTTCATTTTCTTTGTGGCTACTGTAAATGGGATTGTGCTCTTGATTTGACTCTCAGCCTGGATGCTGCTGATGTATAGAAATGCTACTGATTTTTGTACGTAGGTTTTGTATACCAAAACCTTGCTAAAGTTGTTTATCAGTTTCAGTAGCCTTTTGGTGGAGTCTTTAGGTTTTTTAATACTTAGAATAAAATCACATTATCAGTGAAGAGAGGTAGTTTGACTTTTTTTTTTTTTTTTTTTTTTTACTATCTGGATGCCTTTTATTTCTTTTTCTTGCCTGATTGCTCTGGTTAGAACTTCCTCATATGTTATTTCTTAATGGTCATTTATCAGTCCTTACCTTATCTGACCTATTAGCATTATTTGGTATCATTGATCACTTCTTCCTCCTTAAAATGTTTTCCTCCTTGGCATCTAGTACACCACACTGCTCTTTTTCCTCCTACCTAGCTGCTTACCCCTTCTCAGTCCTTGCTGGTTGCTTTTCATTCTCTTGACATTGGAGTACTCCAGGAGTCTATCTTTAGCCTCTTTTCTACGTTGCCTAACTCATTCCTTTGGTGATCTCATGCAGTCTTGTAGCTTTAAACAGCACCCATGAACTGACAACTACCCAATTACATCTCCAGCCTAGTCCTCTTTGCTAACTTTCATACACTGGAGGTTACTGGTTATTATATGGAATAAATGACATATAATCATGTGCCATAATCCAACTGCCTATGTGACATCACTTTTGATATGTGTGAGACATCTCATGCTTTCCTTGTGTCTAAAATGGAGCCCCCCTCTTAGTGCTTCCTTTGAAACATATGCTGCAGAAATTCCTGTTAATGACAACTCCATCCTTTTAGTTACTCTGGCCAAAAACTTTGGGAGTCTTTCTTGATTCCTATCTTTTACCCATACACTATGCTCACCCCATCAGACTATTTCTCCTGTCTATAACTCCAAAATATATCCAGACTCCAATCGCTTCTCACTACATCTACTGTCACCCAACTTGGTGACAGTATCCACGCTCAGCTGGTTGGTTGCAACAGCCTTCTACTAGGTCTCTTGCTTCCAGTATAATCCCCTTAGGGTAACACAACATGACAGCCGAGCAATCCTGTTAAAATCTAAGTTATATTATCTAAGATAAACCAATCTTCTGCTCAAAATCTTCCAATGGGTCTTCATCTCATTCTCTAAGAACAAACTGAAGTCTTTGTAATGCTCTAGAAGGCAACTTCCATTTTCTGGTTTCAAGCAATTCTCCTGCCTCAGCCTCCCGAGTAGCTGGGACTACAGGCATGCACCACCATGCCCGGCTAATTTTTTGTACTTTTAGTAGAGACGGGGTTTCACCATGTTGGCCAGGATGGTCTCAATCTCTTGACCTTGTGATCCACCCACCTCGGCCTCCCAAAGTGCTGGGATTACAGGTGTGAGCCACCGCGCCTGGCCCCTAGTGAAGGTTCTAACACTACATTGGGAGGTTGAACTAAGTCCTCATCCTAAATAACGTTCTGTGATTCCTATATACATTACATGAACAGAGATAAAATAACAATTTATACTTCATAGCCTCAAAAAGAATCTTCTTCCAAAGCAACAGATGTACTCATCTTTAGGAAGCCATTTTAAAAGCGACAGAATTTATTGAAATATAAAACAAGGTTTCTGTAATTCGAGAGCCATAAATAGTAAAAAATATTTATTTATTTATTTACTTACTTACTTATTTATTCCAAGGTTCAAACAATTCTCCTGCCTCAGCCTCTGAGTAGTTGGGATTACAGGCGCCCACCACCATGCCCAGTTAATTTTTGTATTTTTAGTAGAGACAGGGTTTCCATGTTGGCCAGGCTGGTCTTGAACTCCTGACCTCAAATGATCCACCCGCTACAACCTCCCAAAGTGCTGGGATTACAGGCGTGAGCCACTATGCCCAGCCAAAAATTTATTTTTAAAGTGAGAATAGAAAGGACTACCTTTAAGTGTATGTATTAGGAAGAGAAAGAGAAGGGAAGGGAGAAGAACAGGTAAGACTGAATGGAAAATCCATAGGGTAATCTCTGTGAGAATAAAGCTGTGAATGCCAACTTAATTCAATTTTAACTTAACATTACCATTGTGGAATCTTCAAGGGGACTCTTCAGCGGCCAGCAATTTGTGTTTCTCTTTTCCAGCCTCAGAGTCAGCAGAAGAATTAAAATGTGTGGTGAAAATGAGTTTCTAGCATCCTCTCACATGGTTTGTGTGAACAAAAATGCTTAGTACTCTCAAGGTGCAACATTAGGTTTTCATCACCTAATGAGAAACAGCTGGTAGATTTTATAAAAAGAAAAAAAAATCCAAGGTTTCTTGGTCTGACAGTAACTTGATGTTTCATACTTCATAAAAGGAGAAACATTTTCACACCACCCAAACTACACATAAATTCCTTTTTGTAGCTAATATTTGCAATATTAGGTTTTCATATCTAAGCATCAAAGATTCTAAGTAATAGACAACAGACGACTTCTTGAAAGAGAAACCAGTTGCACTAATCAGCATTTAATGATTACACAGGAGGGAATCAGTCCACCTTAGATCATTAGATAGTCATTTTAACCACAAACTGGGAAAGTGACAAATTCCTTCAGCCCATTTTAATCTGGTTAAGTGCTCTAGGATTCTGAAGATAAGCTGTCACCTCAGACGTCCTTAAGTGATAAAGTCCTTGTTATTTCTGCATTTGTATAATGAATGGGGCTCTAGTTCTGTTCCCTGCCCATAGCCTTCTCTCCCAATCCTAATGGGTATTGAACACTCTTTGAAAGCAGGAGATTATTTTGTGGGGCATTTTTATAATATTCAAGAATAGGGTATTATCATGTTTCTATTAAGAAATTAAAGGATTTTTATTAAAAAAATTATATTTAGAATTGGTCTATTTCCAAATTTACTAGTTTAGTTATCCAAATATGCATTTCAAGTGATTATGCATGGTATTTATAGTCCTTTTTAAAGCTTTACTATTGACGCCATTCTTAGTAGAGAAAAATATTTCTTTAAACTAGTCACTGAAAACATTGTTTAAAAAGGCAAAATAATATGAAGCTCTTTGATACTTCTAGAAATGTTTTCATAATATAATCCTAATTTAACTGGATGAGATGAGTGAATGGATTAATATGCATGCGTGTGAGAGACACATACAGAGAGAAGCAAGCTTGAGTGATAATCTCTTTAAAAAGGGGGGAAAAAAGGCAGTGATAAAGAAAAAATAACCAGGTTTATTGTTTGAATGTTTAGTAATCCTCTAAAATTTATGTTGAAGTCCCTCAATATGATAGCACTTGGAGACAGGGTCTTTGTGAGGTATAATGGTTTGGATGAGGTCATAAGGGTGGGAACCTCATGATGAGATCAGTACCCTTCTAAGTACAGACATGAAAAAGCTTGCTCACCAGAAACTGACCATGTTGGAACCTCAACCTTAGACTTCAGAGCCTCTAGAACTGTGAGATATAAATTTCTGTTGTTTAAGCTACCCTGTCAATGGTATGGCAATCCTAGCTGACTAAGACACTAGAAATGGTATACAATGAATTAAGAAACAGTTTACATTGGTTTTATATTGCGGCTAAACAACTGTTTTAACAATACCAAATCAAAGTTACAGATAATTTCAGAATTCTTAAATCCATAATTAACTCATCACTTTCTTTTTGCCACTTTCTCATCAGGCTGGAAGAATTTCCTGAAATTAGACTTCTGTTTGCACCTAACCAAATCTTCTTTACACAATATAGTCTTTTACTTAAAGAACTTTTTGTAGAATACTCTACTGTCAAATGATATTAACTGGAGTCTGTTCAAGCCAAAGGGCAGTGAAATCATAATCGTTACAGAGATATTTTAAAATATCTTTATGTAATATTTAACACATAAAACATGTAAGTTATAAAGCATGATATTCAAACACCATCCAGCACCCATTCAAATGGAGAACTGGGACGTCGGCAATACCACAGGAGCTATATTGGGTGCACCTTCCTGCTCTTTTTCCTTTGCCACTCTGCGACATGGATGTTTTCCCAGCTACTGCTGTAGTTGTAATCCACTCAACTAATGTAAAGTTTGGTTTAGTTGTAGAGGCAGAAAAAACACTTTAAACTTCAATTCTAACAATTTTAAAAACAGATGCTGAAGTGTCATACTTGTAATTTGGCTTCTAAATAAAATTTTAATAACGACTCATACTTATAGCCAAAGGACTTAGTACCAACTACCTTCCAGTGTCTTGAGCAGTCTAAAGTGGGAAACAGCAGGAAATTCGTGCTTCTGGATATAAGGGCAGGACAATCCAAAGCTACGATGGTGGCTAAACAGAGGTAAATGGACAACTAAGTTTTATCATTTTGCTGCTTTTTAACACTGTGGTCGGTCCCTACAAATTCATTTCTCCAACAGAGAAACGCACAGTTCACATGGGTACTAATTACCCTTACCAGTAGAAATGTCATGCTTGACAAAATAGAGATTGTTTCAGTAGAAGCAATTCCCTAGTGAAAAATAGAAAAGACATTTTCAAACCCTTATTGGTACAAAATGAATATACATAAGCAAAAAGATTTTATACAATATATCCCAATGTAAGTAGGCAAGAAAACTTGCTCTAAGGGATTTTGGCACTACAGTAAGGCATGCATTGCTCAGCAAGACGTACCCGAAGAAGTGATTTGATTACATATACAATTAACCCTAAAGTATTTGAAGGGTTCCCCCAATGCAGACTTACTGCATTTTGACCTTCTTGTAATCCCAAGTAACATCTGAATTAGGATCTATAAAAGTTGGAAATTTAAAACTGGTATGACCTTTTATCTACCAAGATTTGGCAAGAATGAAGAATGATAAAGGTCACTATAGGTCAGGGGGAGTCAGATATTAGCCCCCAGGTAATGCTAACACTTTCTTAAAGGGGAAGAGGGCTCTACATAAATTTTATTGCAGATACCATGAGTGTCCTCTCGAGTGTGAGGCTACAGTCTCTTATGAAATTCAATTCTGCATTATGGGTAATTGCTACTAACTCTGCTGAAAAATAAGTAACAAAATATAATCTTGAAATGTTAGAGTCAAAAGGTATGTTAGAGCTCACATGGCCCAAATCTTTCATTTTTTTAGGCTAAAAAAATTGAGAACTCAAACATATAATAAAACTTGCCCTGAACACATGGCTAATAACAGTTGAAACCTGAAATCTGGTCTTCTAGCTTCAAGTTCTTGCTTTTTCCCACAATACCATGACCCCAAAAGATGCACATACAAGTATGTTTTTGTATTCTGAGGGAAAAAAATACTTAAATTGTAAGATATAAATTCAAAGGAACTGAACATATTTAAAGACGTAATTATATTCGTGAAGATATTTTAAATTCTTCACTTATTCTTCCAAGTAGTTATGAAAGAATCATTTTCAGTAACCTATCTGAAAAAAAGATGCAATCTTTCTTGCCCAATAGATAATAAGCACTGAGTTTTATTTTATTTTAGTCAAGTATTTCATCTATCTATTACTATATAACAAACTACCCCAACAGTGGTGAGTTACCTGGGCAGGTCTTCAGCTCTATGTGGCATAAGCTATGGTGCTAGGATGGCTGATGTCACCCTAGGGATGGATTTGGGACTCAGATGGGGTTAATCTGAGTTAAATTGTCTAGGACGTGTGGATAGTTAGAATCATTAAGAAGCTTTCATGGGAGCTCAAGTGGGTCTGCTGGCTAGGGGCCTCAGTTCTTCACATGGACCTCATCACATGGCTGCTTGGGCTGCCTCATGTCATGGCAGCGGGGTTCCAAGAAGAATTACAAAAAAAGAAACTAGCAGCTGCCAGGCCAACTCAGGAGCTTGTCCTGAAAAGGACAGAGTATCACTTGTGCATTATTTTATTCAAAGCAGTCCCAGGCTAAGCTCAGAGTCAATGTGGCAGGGAACTAGACTAGGTCATGCATAATAAAAGGTGTGGTTTACTGAGACATCTCCAAAGTAACAACCTACAACATAAAAATTGTTAAAATCCTAGCTAAATATAGTATGGAGAAAAGTTATACTGAGGGAGGGGGCTACTCATTAAGAATAATGGGAAACTCTACAACCTAAAACTTAAATGTAGATACAAAGAATTACACTAATCCTACATCTTTCCTGTTCTTCATTGGATGGGCTTTATGGAATTCCATATATGGCACTATTTTCAGCCAGATATTAATTTTTAATCAACATGTGTTTACAAATGGGCATATATCTCAAGAATGTATTTCTGAGTTTATAAGCTGCTAATTTAAACAAATTTATTAATTAAATGTGACTCTGGGTGAAAGAGGGGGAAGGCCAAGCTCCAACTGAATTAATTCAATTATATGCTTTGTAGATAACCAGGCAATCTATAACTTATTTTATCCAAAGCTACCTGGGACAGAGCTTGGATAATAAGGACATTTAAGGGGAGAAAAGGGGCACATTGGAGTACTTAAAATTATGTAAGTGTCCAATCTAGGTACATTTGAAAGTTTCAAAAAAAAATTATCAAAGGAGTAGGGATCTAATTTACTAAAGGTTACTGTGTGCTACAAACTGTACTAGGCACACTGACCACATTATTTCACTTAATCTTCTCAAATGCCTTGTGGAATGGGTATGGTTATTTCCACTTATGAATGAGTAAATTAAAAACTCTAGAGCCATAGATACACACTTGGAAGGCAGAAGAGCTATGAATAGAACCCAGTCGCTCTGACCTTATAGTCTATTTGCCCTATCACAGCTTGTCTATGGTATCTTCAAGGTACAGCACTAAATTCTACTTTATTTCTAATTGATTTCCTTTTGAAAGTAATTTTCAAACACTTCACCTTTTCTCTGTTTCCAGTCTTCTCCATTATTAACTATTTAGAAGCAAATATTTACAGAAGGTTGACATTTAAAGAAATCCTTCAGTTAATTTTTCTGAATTAAAATCATGTTCTTCTAATTACCTGTTCATCTAAATTTCTGGTTTCTTACAGAAGGGTATACTAAATACTAAAGTCTTAAAAAATAAAAGGGCCAGGAAATCAGCACTTTATAACTGCACCATAGCAAAAGGAATATTGTATCATCTTAGTGTATTAGCTTCAATGTCCTCCATAATGTCTTAATCATTTTACCAATTTTTGAGCTCCTTGTGAACCAGTACCACCAACCATATGGTTACCTCCCACAGCGCCAAGCACAGTGACCTACACATGATAGGTATTAAGTGTTGGTGGAATGAATGAATGAAAGGAGCAGAAGGAAACCTGAAATACTCAAAATTACACTGGAAATACTATTTTAAAAGCACCTATCAAATATTGGTTACTTTCAATTATTTAGTGACATATAATCATAGCAATAGTAGGCATGTAGATATATTCAAAGATACGTATTATTTCTATTTGGGACTATGTGCAATAATCCCTAAGCCCTACCTATTGCTTGTTGAGATGAGGAGTGGATAAATTTAGGACAATTTATTTTAGAAGGGAATAAAGACAGTTAGGAAAGGAGAATAACACAGAGAGGATAACCACAAAGAACTCTCAAAAGAGTTGACTGTTGGACTAATTGTATTCAAATATTTATTTTCATTTATTATAAAAGGCATCCTTATAAAAATTAACACTGGAAAACAAGAGAATATTACCACCTTAAATTTAGACATCAAACAAGGCCAGAACATGTGGATAATTGCTAATAGAACATCTGATACTGATATAAAACACTGTAAAGGGAGATTAAAGGTCAAGAAATCCAAGTTAGAAAATATAGGAATAAAGAATTCTAGAAAGGGAACAATCTGTCTTAAGGTTCTAGTTCACCTAATGGCAATAATGAATTGTGGACTGTCATGACTAATCACACTGGCAGAAGATAGAAGATGACTAAATAATATCTATGCCCCTACATCTCTAAAAGTGGCCTTCATTATAACACGTATTTGATTGTATAAAGGTGGCATTTTAGAACAAAGAAAATCTCTGCCTTTTTTTAGGGAGAAAAGAAAAGTCAATAAAATTTCTAGTGTAGCCAAGAACCAGTTTTGATTTATGTGTAAAATAAAAGCATACTAATAATACAAACTGTATAAAACCTTACTGATACTTGGTGTAATTTTCAGAATTCTAAAGGTTAGGAAAACAATTGTCTTTGGGAAATAAAAATATTAGCTTCTCACATATTACCTAATTAGAGAATCATCAAGTCACAGTATAGAATTAAGAGAGTACTTAAAATTTACACTCTCATTGTATAATCTCACATATTACATTAAAAAAAACCTAAAGTCTCAAACCCCCACATATCTCTAGGCAAATTCCCCACCTACTAACCACTGTCTAAGGAACATTTCTTTTCCAAAAACATTTCAAAATTACCATTTTCATGGGCTTTTTAAACGTACAAACCAAGAACTGTAGTAAAAACTAAGACAGAAAAGGGCTCAGTTAAGCAATAATACAGTAATTTAGGAAACCTCCAAAAAAGGATTTGGTTCTGCACTGTATTCTAAAATGAAATTCAGGAAATAAAACTCTGTATGTCTGACTTACTATATATGAAAAAGCACCTTTATCCTCTCATTAATACACAATCTGACTTTCTAATTCTAAATATACACATGTAAATGTTCTAAAAAGGGACTACATATCTAAGACAGATACTTGTAATTTTAGCAGCTAGATTTGTCTACCTGTTTTCTTGATAACAACAGGAAGAAAATAAAAGATACTGGCATAACTAAGGGATCTTGTCCCAATCTCCACTAGCACCCAAAACATTTCACACCTTGTGGCTTTATTGCAACTGGTACATTTAATAAGAATTACTCTGTGCCGTAAATCAGAATAATATCTAAATACGGGTATTATTCAATTTAAATCATACAGTTGAGCAATTGTTAATGATTTCTTATATGCATAGCACTAAAACCTAATAAATGCTTAAGTCTAATTTGCTATCTAATTTAATTTGAAAAAAAAATCTGATAATCTAAAAAAGTATAAGAGTACATTTTGGAATATTATTGCATTATTTATATTTTAGGAATCCTTTGGTACAATAATAATACTTGAAGAGTGTTATTAAAAATGTTCTACACGTTATAAAGTATACAATACTTCCTCATGTTATAAGTACCCAAAAATAAATTAATATCAGTAATAATAACAAAAAAACATAAAATCTCCCATTCACGTACTTCTGATTTAATTTTCTAAATGGCAAATAGTAGATATTTTTCTTACTCAGAGTATAAAATTATGTTTATGAAGGAACAACAGAGTCATACTCAAAGCTTTTGCTATATGCAAAGTGCCAGCCTTGGTCCTGTGCAAAATAAAACGAGCCCTAATAGAGAAGTAAAAGAAAAAAATGTTCATGAACTATACTTTAAGGAACTCCAAATGCATAGAGTAATATAGAAAAGGAGTCATAGGAATTTGGATGAGAAATACATTGGTTCTAGCTAAAAGCAAGTATATTCTCCTTTAAGGAAAAGGAAAAATTAATGAGTTCTATACATTTGTGTAGGAGATAAAGCAGGGAGAAGAGATAATCTGTTAGGTATCAGGGATCATGCTCCTTAATTATTATGATTTACTGCACTAGGAATGTGGCCGTCAAAGTAGAAGGGTAAGGAAGGGAGAATGAGGCCGTGTTGGAAAGCGACTCCTGCTGTAGTAATTTCACATAAGTTCTGTAGTATTAAAATGGTTATGGAAAACAGACATAGGCTGGGCTTGAAACAAGCTCCGTCTAAAAACAGCTGCATTTAACCACAGATAAAAAGGCCCTTTCTGCACAGTGATAGAAATCACTTTATCTACTTGGAGGATCCAAATAAAATCTGGAGTTTAAAGTGCACACAAGAGTGTTAAATTCCCTAGAGCAACTTCAAAACTGAAGGAAAAATAAACAGAAACACTTCCCAAAAGTAAGCAATAGTGCTGAGTAAATCTTTGCTAGTTTATAGCTTGATATATGTAATTTAATCTTCCATGAAAGCAGAAGTCTCTCCCCCAAATTACCCAGAGAAGCAAAATGCTCACTGGGCCACATAACAATATATGACCTATCTAAAATAACAAATTAACATAAATTATATTCCGAGAGACTCAATTCCTTGCCACTATTTTTGGATTTAATTAAAATAGAGAAAAAGTGGGGAATCACGCAAAAATTTGATCTGCAAAATTAACACTCACAGAAAAGTCATTTTTTAAAAAATAAAATAGTTTAATGTTTCTTAGGGGTACCATCCATCCGGATATTTGCCATAACATTTTCACTGTAGATAATGTAAAAAATTAATTCTTTAAATATCAGGCATAAGATTTTTCCTCAATATTTGCAATGTGTCTTTAAAAACATTTTAGATTTTTAGAATATAAAGGCCATCTGCTAACATTAAAAAATGAACACTCATTTAAAAAAACCAACTTTATAGTATAGAGTGCTTTGATTTTCCATGTCTATTAGGTAAATCACTGCATAACTTTGTAATTACTAAAGATCATAACGGATTACATTTCAATCTATCTTCAGCAAGAATACAAAGTAGATAATGATGCTGCCGGCTGTATACTTTATATATTACATTTATGGCAACTGTATAGAATATTCCTCTCTGTTTTAATCTATTTTCTTTCAATATTCCACAATTAAAACTTAGCCAATACAAATAATAATAAAAGAGCAGAGCTGTTACACAGATGTAAAACAATCATTAACAGCATTTTCTCAGCTTTAATGGAAAAAGTATTGGTGTCTAGCAAACAAATCTTCTTCTGCCAAATAAGAAACCAAAAACGGAAATGTCTTAACAAAGATGGGTAAGTAGGACACACATATTTCCAGTTTCCATTATCATACACAGAAAATAGCATATGTTGTAATTTTAATCACTGAAGAAGCTGCAGTTCCATGCAACAAATAACTTGCAGTGTCTGACATTTAAGAGAAAAGCCTTACTTAAGATCCATGCTTCACCAGTTCTATGAATATGTCACAACTGCCAATAACAGATATAGCAGCATTTCATTTACAGCTAAAAGATGCCAGTAAAAATAAAGCCATGTAGGTATACGTGCATATATATACATACATGCTACGTTCAAAAAATTTTGTGGCAAGGCAATTAAAGAGGATTGTATGTAAAATAACTCACCTTTCGCCCATCACTTGCATGGCAATTCACATTTAGAGGAGTCAGTAAAGCCATTAGTTTTTCTTCATTACCACTCCTATAAAAAGGTAGTAAGTCAATTCCTATAAAATTACAAAGCTTCTTATGAATATTTATGAATAATTTTTTTCACACAAGAGTAAAATATGGGTTTGCTTTGATTTCTTTTACATGAATCACAATAAATCTCTTTTGCAATATTCAATTCAATTAATATATTTCTAATTAATTTCTGTTAATCACTGTATAGTGATATATCTTAGATAATGTGGCTTTCTGCATTTTTGTTTTATTTATCTATATAAAGTCATCTTCTTAATTACAAACAAACTTTATTCTGATAAATGAACTAAAACACTGGAGTTAAAAAATACATGCACAATGCTGTAAAGAGCTAATTAATTAAATTATAAATGACCAAGAACAACAACAACAAAAAAAATAGATGAGGATTTTAACATTTACTTTTTGCCCTTCATTCAAGCTTTGCTAGAAAAAATCTTCAGAAGAAAATGAAGATATAGGTATTTAAATACTCCAAGAATATCAGTGGGAAAGCTGGCAAACAAGGGTTTGCAGGTACCTTAAGAAATGTTCCAAATAAAATTAACCTTATAATCATCACCATATGAAAGATTTTATTATTATATATACTAATCATGTAAAATAAAGTATATATTTAGTATCTGCATAATTGCATAAAATCCAAGCAAGACAATAACGTTATATTTTTTATACTCCTCCACCTGCCCTCCTCCTTCTCTTGCTTAATGCATTATACACACTTAAAATGAATGGAATCACTTACCTAGCAGCTTCTAGGAGTTCGTCTTTCTTGTATTCACCTAGATGATTGCAAAATATCATGCTGTTAGCATTTGGCAGAAGACAGATTAAGAAATGCAGTAGGCAGCAAATAGAGAATTAAATAGAGAAGAACAGAAAAGAGAGTCCACACCCCGCTGGGTGATGGAGCCGTGACGTTAGCCAGCTTGTGAAGGCAGCATCACCAGTGCCTTGGAGACGGGCAGCAAATTGACGCAGCTTCTTGTCCAATCCTCAGATGAAATAGCTTTCTTCAGACAACCAATGAATGCTAAATCTCGTGTCCAGAAACACATTCCCTCTGATAACAGCATGCCAGCTGAAGACAATGTCCCCTCCCCCCTTTCTATTCAGGCTGTCACAGTATACTTGTGAAGCATAATACATTCTGAGACAAAAGCAAAATAATATGGCTCTTTAAAGGTACAAATTACTAGGCTTCTAAAAACTGAAGTTTTATTGGTAATGACATGGAAAGTTAAAAAAAAAAACATTAATTACTATTGTTGAGTTTCATAGCAGTAGAAAATGCAAATATCAGAACCACGAAGCCTTTGACTTCGATAGGGAAGGTCTGTAGACTAGAAATACGTGAACTACGTACCAAATGCCATGAACCTCTTGGAGGCAGTGCTCCAAAAACCAAAACAGTGAATACATTCTTAAATGGCAATAATATTCTAACATGCCAAAATCTTAATACTTCATATAAATTCAATACCAAATTTGAACACATAATAAATCTTAAAAATATATTTTTTAAGGAGGTTGGGATCTTTGAGAATGAGCAGATATCTAACTACTATCTAATTTTTCCTCATTCTATTTTATCACAATGAATTTTAAAAATATATCAAATGCTGAAAACAGAAATGCAATTAAAAATCGTTCATAACAAATTTCTTAGAGTATTCAAGATCTAATAAACAAATTTCTTTTGCAAGCTCAACTGAAGGACAAGGGATGTTAAATAATACAGCATTTGTTCCTTCAATAAATAAAAAGAACGGCCAGGACTATGATTCAGCTATAATACACTGATTTAGTTTGCTACACCACTAAAGAAATAATCACACAAAGTATCTTAACAAATAATTACATGAAAGCAAACATTGTGTGCATATAATAAAACATTAGACTAAATGAAAATGTTATTCTTTTATGAAATAAGATTAAATAATTTTTTAAAAATCTTACGTGTAAATATGGACCTTGCATTTTGTTTGTTTTGCTACAGAATGCAGAATATTGATGCACATATTACAAAGACACCTCAAGGCTACCAAGCACATACTTAACTGCTATAACCCATTATTAGCAAATATTCTTTAGCTTTAACTTTGTCTTGCCTCTTGGATTAAGATTAGGTTAAAATCTAGAAACTATAACCAGGTATTTTCAAAGTAAAAAGTTGTTAAATACCTATTTTCTCTTAAACGAACTTTGTATACCAATAAAGTTATAAGTTAAAGAATACAAGCTAAAATACAAAATTTCATGATCATAGAGTTGGTCTTTCTAATTTCCCATAGATTCTATTTCAGATTTTTTTTTAGCCAACTGATAGAGTAAAGATCCTATCATTATATCCTCCATGCAATGAAGTTCCTGCCTTCCCAAAGCCCAAGATCTACCTTTGTTAAACATTTTAGGAAGCAATATGGATGTTAGTCAAACTAAAAAGCTCCTTGTGAGGAAAATGGCATGACCCATGCCCCAAATGTCTACAGAAACAGGATCAAAATAAATCAAATTACAGAATGTATCTATAAAATTTATTAATTTTGTCGAGTCACATTTGTTTAACAGGCCTATATGCCAGATTTTAAACCAAAAGATACTATCATCTCTGACCTCAAGGAATATTATGGAAGGAGACAGATGAATAAACAAATGATTACAGTAGAGTATAAAGAAATCTTATGAAGTGCTATAGCGTTTACCAGCCGGTCTAAATGGGATTAATGATTGGAAGGGTAGTTGGGGGTCAAAGAAGCCTTCCAGGAAGAGGGGAAACTTGAGCAGTTTTGAAAGAAGGACAAGTAATCCTCAGGTGAAGCAGGGTCAGGGAGAAGCAACCACAGTGAAAGAAAGGATAAGAGGAATGTTTGTAAGTGGCTCTGAGTACCTGAATCAAAGGACACTCGCAGGGGAATGGGTATGGACGAGACAGAGAAGTGGTGGAAACGTCATGAATGTCTCTCTAAACTAAGAAGTTTGAACTTTACTTTGAAAGTAATGAAAAAACACTGCAATATTTTAACAAGGGGAGTGCAAAGTATACTTAAAAATCTGCAAATGTTGTGATTACATAAAATATTTCCATACTGTACTTCAGCAAACTTTTGTTAGAGAGGAAGGTGGGCAAAAGAAAAAAAAAAGAAAGAAAGAAAAAAAAGAAAAAAGTAAATTCTGACAGTCTATATTTTAAAATATAAATTCCCTAATATACGGTAAAAACACATTAAAACTGTGAACTTAAAGTAGCCACTATTGAAATTTAACTCATAGTGAAACATGACTCCAATAAGTAAGGTAATAAAACTGCAAAGTATTTGGGAACCTCAAAGTTCAAATCAGTCTGCCTACATAAACTTCTCATCAAGCATAGTTTATTGATGTTTTCACCAAAAGGCACATTTTTGCAAAAATGTTATTCCTTCCTGGATAAGCTGATAATAAACCAAAGCTTTGAAAAGGAAATATATAAGTGCATCCAACAGAGTCAGACACAGGTATTACAAATGACTTTCTACTCTTCCTGCTAGAGGTCCTAGTACTTTAATCAGCTTTTCTGCAATACATTCTAGCATCCACTATCTGGTGCCCAAGGACCACAATCTATAAACAGCTGAAGCTATTTTTCAAATGCTAGCTCGCAGGAACAGCTAACATAATGAATTTAGAGCCCCTCAAACTCTCTGATAACAAATCTGAGCTACTTACTTAACAGCCAAAGCACCAGTTCTGTTTCATTTTAGCTGAGAATCTGAAAATATTCTGGCTGAGACTATGGTGCTCTATGGAGCATTTATATTCTTTAATAACATCCAGATAAAGATGAGCAATAGATTAGCCAGAAAGGAAACTGAGCAATTATAGTCAAGATAATAGCACCCAGAAATGAAGAAAAGAGATGGCCTAAAACATTTTTTTATTAGAATAAAAGTAAATGGAATTTAAAAAAGTAAGTCAAAAAGTTTACTTTTCAAAGTTAAATTATTTTTACTGGTAAAATAAGTATTGATATGAAAAATGCAAAGAAATACACACACACACACACACAGAGAGAGAGAGAGATACGAGGCTGATGTGTTAAAGAGCTATGCTATTAGAATGAAACAAAAAAAATATCTTTTTATTTCTCTGGAGTAGTCAGAAATAGCTTCTCTTTCACTTAGTGTAAAGGCAAAATTACTTTTTGTTTGTTTGTTTTTTTTTTTTTTTTTTGAGACAGAGTCTCGCTCTGTCATCCAGGCTGGAGTGCAATGGCGTGATCTAGGCTTACTGCAACCTCCACCTCCCGGCTTGAAGCGATTCTCCTGCCTCAGCCTCCTGAGTAGCTGGGACCACAGGCATGTGCCAACACACCCAGCTAATTTTTTGTATTTTTAGTAGAGATGGGGTTTCACCGTGTTAGCCAGGATGATCTCGATCTCCTGACCTTGTAGTCTGCCTGCCTCAGCCTCCCAAAGTGCTGGGATTACAGGCGTGAGCCAACACCCAGCCCAAAATTACTTTTCGAGTAAAAATGAAGAAAACTTATATCAATAAGTAGAAGTCATGATTACTGACTTATATCAATTTTAACATTTTAAGGGCTTTTGCCCCTTTCTTCAGCAAATGACCAGATCAAAGTAGACAGTTTTGTAAAAATAAATGATTTGGTTTTGTTTCGATGGAATAGCATGGAAAGATTATGAACATGGAACCACAAATTCTTAAAGCAATAAGAGGCTAAAAAAGAATTCTGGGCTGGGAACGGTGGCTCATGCCTGTAATCCTAGCACTCTGGGAGGCCAAGGTGGGTGGATCACCTGAGGTCACATGTTCAAGACCAGCTTGGCCAACATGGTGAAACCCCGTCTCTATCAAAAATACAAAAAAATTAGCTGGGTGGCGGATGCCTGTGATTCCAGCTACTCGGGAAACTGAGGCAGAAGAATCTCTTGAATCTGAGAGTGGAGACTGCAGTGAGCTGAGATCACACCATCGCACTCCAACCTGGGCAACAAGAGTGAAACTCTGTCTCAAAAAAAAAAAAAATTCTGACTTTTCTCTTTCAACCATTATGCCTGGTATCCAAACCTATAATACCTTGCATTATATAAAAGTGGAGGGGACAGGGCACAGTGGCTCACGCCTGTAATCCCAGCACTTTGGGAGGCCAAGGAGGTCAGATCACGAGGTCAGGAGTTTGAGACCAGCCTGGCCAATATAGTGAAACCCCATCTCTACTAAAAATACAAAAAATTAGCTGAGTGTGGTGCTGGGTGCCTGTAATCCCAGCTACTGGGGGGCTGAGGCAGGAGAATCACTTGAACTCGGGAGGCAGAGATTGCCGTGAGCTGATATCACACCACTGCGCCCCAGCCTGGGCAACGTTGCGAGACTCCGTCTCAAAAAAAAAAAAAAAGAAGTAGAAGGATGTTATTTGAGTCACCCTTTCTCCATGTCACCTCATCCCCAAAATCAGGACCACTCTCCTAAGGGATCATCTATAACATATTCATTTACAGTTCATGAAACTGGTGCCAAGGTAGTTAAACAGATTCTCTTAGGTTTCACTAAGTATTATCCATTCATTATCTGTCAGGCCCTGCACTAGGCTAAATTGTGAGCACAAACTAACAAATCTGAGCTCTGGATAAAGCCATGTAAGCAAAAGGAGAGAGTAATAAACAGTAACAACAATCAAACAACTTGAAAAACAATGACAATTTTTAGCTTTAAATAGGTTAAACACATAAATTTAACAAGCCAAACATTTCCGTCATAACTACTTTAAAACATTTGAATTTACAGATGAGCTTGCAAGCAAAGGCTATTGGACCAAGGGAATTTCAGAAATAAAGAAAATTCACTGGGGTCTATTCCAGTGATCAATGCATTTTGCATCTTCCATAGCATACCTTAGTTCCTGAACTTATTAGGCATCTCAAGGGAAGAAGTATGTAAAGACTTCAGTCAAGAATCTTAATTATCAGGTTAATGTAGGGACCCTTATGTTACAGAGTGCTAAGCAGTACCATGAATTGATAATTCTGATATAGATGTTTTCTCATCAAGGTACCAGCAAATTAAGAGATAAATTGATTCTTGCAGCTAAACTGACAATGTATATAAAGAATAAAATATTAATTTAGGTGACATATCCCATCATGTTTTCACTAGTAGATTTGAAAATTAAGAACCAGCTATGTGGCTGTGGAAGGAATTGAGCTAAAGCACCAGGAAGTAATCTAATCTCAAGAATTAGAATTAGGTCTTCCTCTCAAAGCAATATTCAAACAGACTAATACTCTGCTATATATAAACATGGGTCCCAGATACACGTGTATTATTTCGCTCTAGGATCTTTCAAGAATATATTCAGAACAGCTGGGGGTAAATTACAAAGTTATCACAGCTCTCAATGCCGTCTTCATATTTTTTAATCCTATCAAACCTTTCTACTCATTCTGATATTGGCTTCAAAGTCCATACTACCAATTAAGTCTAGAATCATGGTCAATCTAAACACCAAACATCCATTCTAAACACACTACTTTGTGATCCTTAAATTCTAAGTTTGAACAGAGTATTTTCCTGGTAGAGATCCTTTCCCTATCCCCTAGAACGTCAACTGTGCTTAGTACCAACATAATCTCTACACTGTCCAATATTTTAGCCACTCCACTAAATACATTTAATGTATTTAAATGTCACTTACGTTTAAATACATTAAAATTATATAAAAATAAAAATTCTGTTCATCAGTCACACCAGCTATATTTCAGGTATTCGATAGGCACAGGTAACTAGCTAGTACCTCCAAACTGAACAGTGCAGAGAGACCATTTATTTGCCAGAAGAGCTGAAACTTTTATTGGACCATGAAACTTTGCAGTGTTTTTAATGAGCTTTTAAGAAGTTGTCTTATACCCTAATAACCATTTTTCATACTTTTTACTCTTAAAATTATCACTATCAAAACATAAGCTTTAATTTTTTTCTTACTGAACACCAAACAACTACTTCATTACCATGAAACGTCAAAAAATGCTGGACTCAATGATAAAGATCTAGAATGAGTTCTAGCTCTGCCACTGCTTTATTTGTGTGGTTTTGGGTAAATCACTTCATCCTTGAGAGAGCCTTCATTTTATTGTCATCTGGAAAATGAACAAGTGCAAGGATTTCTAAGTTTCAGCTCTTAAATTTCCATCCTGTATTTGAGTCTCGGTATTGGTAAGAAGTTTTTCTAAGGTGGTTTTAATGTTGCTTTAAACAGACTTAAAAAAAAAAGTTATTTGAGAAAAAAAAACTCGACTAAACTGTTATAAAATGTAGCACCTGAAAATCGTACAGTAAGCAGTAAAACAATTTGACCTAACCTGTACTATCTACTTGGTTAACAATTCTAAACTTTTGGTAATGCTTTTGAAGGTAAATAAAAATCAGCTCTTTCAAAAGAAAGTTACTTTTTCAATAATTCTAATCTTTATAGACTTGTTATAATAATTTTTTTAAAGAAAAAAAGCTCACCAAAGTATGGAACTAGAGATAAACTAAGAAGTTATTATTTGATAAGTTTTCCAGTTCTTTAGGAAAATGGAAATGAACCCGCCCCTACCCCTGCATGGCAGCTGAGAAAAAAAATTCCAAAGGTAAAAGGCCCACAAATACAATTCTTTTATCCTGTCTTACAATTTTTATGTCATAATTTTGTCATAAAAATTGTATTATTTTTATGTCATAAAAATGGTATTAAATGTCAACACAAAAATCCCAACCAATGTGCTAAAACATTTTAAAAACACAATATAACACTCATATAATAAAAGCTTTGTAAAAGCTTTATGCAGAATGCAGTAATATGACCTCTCTTAGTCCGAGTAACCTAAGATACACATCTCATTTCCTGACACTTAGCAGGGTTTCCAATCATTTGTATTTGGTTCTGATATGGTATCAATTGTAGCCATCGACATGTGTGTCAATAAATACTCATCAGCCAAAAAAAAGATGGTATTATCAGATATATACATTCCTTACATTGGATATTAAAAGCCAAAAGAGGTGTTCC
This sequence comes from Ateles fusciceps, assembly GCA_036589455.1. Lineage (NCBI taxonomy): Eukaryota > Metazoa > Chordata > Mammalia > Primates > Atelidae > Ateles > Ateles fusciceps. The sequence continues at coordinate 11,570,859 of JAZHEH010002554.1, read as the reverse complement.
TCTAGAAGCTGTGTTAACCTGTGGGACTTTCTGTGAAGTGTGTCGATACTTCAAAAGAAAACAATCTTTGTGATCACAGTATACATGAAAAAACTTTCTGATATATTAAATAGAAGACAAAAAGGAGGAAGGAAAGATGGAAGGAGGGAGAGAACTCCCTCTGAGCATGGCAGGTTATGATGCTATGTATTCAGTCTGGGAGCTCAGGACGTCCACCATTACTTAAGCCATCAACTACCTGTGTTAATGGCAGCTGGGACTGGGGGAAGTGGGATATTAGTTTGTTTTTTGTTTGTTTGTTTTACTCTCACAGCGTCTGCTCCATAAAAAGTGATTTGGAAAAGTATATTCCCTATTTGATCCAAAACAATTTGGCAATAGTTTTTATATTTTGTTCTGTATCAGTGGTCCTTTTTCTGTAGCCATCAATTCACACTCCCTTATTTGCAAATCTGAAACACAAAAAGCTCTAAAAACTCAGATGGCAGCAAAACTTGACCTATTTAGTGTACACAGCTACACAGCATAGCTATTATATATTTTACTGAAAAAATATTACTGTTACAGAGTACAGCCCCAGACTCCACAGGGGATGTTTTGTAGTATATGGTAGATATATAGTATCCCCCACTTATTCACGGTGATACATTCCAAGCTCCCTCATTATGTAAGCAGATGCCTAAAACTGAGGACAGTACCTACGCTATATATGTTTTTTCCGATAATACATACCCATCATAAAGTTTAATTTATAAACTAGGCATAGTAAGGGATTAACAATAATCTCTAATAAAATAGAATAACTGTAACAATTGCCAATATCACTGCTCTTGTGCTTCTGGGTCATTATGAGGTAAAATAAGGACTACCTGCACACAAGCGCTGCAATAGCAGGACACTGAATCCGATCACTGAGATGGCCATTACGTCCCTAAAAGGCAGGGGCTGTAGACAGCATGGATCCACTGAATAAAGGGAGGGTTCACGACCTGGGCAGAATGGAGCAGGTCTGTGTGAGATTTCATCACCACACTCAGAGCGGCATGCCATCTAAAACTTATAAATTGTTTATTTCTGGAATTTTTCACTTAATATTTTGGGAGGCAGTTGACCATGGGTCATTGAAACCTTGAAAAGTGAAACTGTGGATAAGGGGTGACTACTATTAAACTGTGTCTTTTCTTATTTATTTGTTTTTTGAAGTATAATTTGCATATAGTTAAATTCACCTTTTGAGATGGTTCTATGGATTCTGAAAAACTTATACAGCTATGTGACCACTGCACTTCAAGAAAGGAAACATTTCCATCACACCGAAAAGTTTTGTCAGGACCCTCTGAAATCAATCTCCTACTCCAATCCCCCCTCCATGGCAACCACAGATCTAATTTCTGTCCCGCCAGTCATGTAAATGGAATCAGAGAATACATAAACTTTTGATTCTAGCATCTTTTACTTAGTATAAATGCTTTTGAGGTTTGTCCATATTGTTGAACATACCAGTACTTTGCTCCTTCTTATTGCTAAGTTATATTCTATTATATGGATGTATCTCAATTCGTTTATTCAATGACCAGCTGGCAGACATTTGGGTTGTTTCCAAATGTCTTTGGGTTATTATGAATAAAGCTACTGGAAACATTCACAGAGAGTATTCTGTATGAGCAAATGACTTCATTTTTTCTTGGGTAAGTACCTAGCAGTGGGGTTGCTGGGTTATATCAGAAGTATATGTTTAACTTTGTTAAGAAATAGCCAAACCATGTCTTTTTTGTAATCTGAATACTTCTCAATTCTCAAATATATGGATCTGTTACCTACAGAAAAGAATAAGAAAAAAGAGAGAAAAAGTTAACTACTGAGAACTATGACAGTACTGCCATAATCTCACCACTGCAGATACCAACCTTGCCTCACATAGGGGTAATTCATCTGACCTGAACTAATTTGCACATCTTTTAATTCTTTCCTTCTCACTTGTTATGTTATTTGCATTAAACAACAACCACCACCAAAAAAAAAAAAAAAAAACCAGAAAATGGTATTTTCTATCTTAGGTTCAGGGTAATAAGCATTCCATATGTATTTAAAAAGGGTGGTAAACATTTCTTATGAGTAAATTCTACAAATTCTACAATAAAGTTCTAGGTAACACATAAACTAAAACCTAACCCTGGAAAAACTGTTACCATCAGTGTCTGTACATCAAAGCAAGGCTATGTATGCATGAAGTTTGATTTTATTACAGGTTAATCAGCTTTCTGAAAAACAAGAGGACAAGAAAGTTTTGAATTCTCACCTACCACCAGCTAACACCACCAAGCACTGAAAATCGTATGTATCTAAAATCTACCCTCTAACAAGTGGTAACTAGGCAGACAAATTTATACCAGCATACCCAGAAGAGGAGGAATGACTCAAATTTCATTAATGTAACATTGTTTTAGGTAGAAATGCTGATACCCTATTTTACTAGGTATTTAAAATAAGAAGGAATTATACAATAGAGCTGACATTAAGGGATGGAATTAAATATATTCAGATAAGAAAATTAATATAAACAGTTGATACGGGGCTTCACGCCCTCGATATACAGGCAAATGTTTCCCAATCAAATAATTTTATGATCTAAAGTTGAACATCTCCACCTTCTATTTCTCCTCTCTGCTACTTCAAATAAAAATGTTCTCCTGACTTACACTTGGACAGACTTAAAACAACTTCCCAATGCAAAATAACAAAAACCAACTTTTGAAAAAAACCAGTAACATGCTTTCTTCATTTCCTCAACTTATAAAGTGCCCTCCATATTTCTGTGAAATCATAATAAACATTTTCACACATCTCCTTTTCAACTGAACAAAATGTGGAAAGATGGTCAAGGTAAAATGAAGCAAGTTAAAACCAAAAACAATCACGACATCACAATAGCCCATAGTATTAACTTTATAATAAGAGAATGGTTAATTATATTTAGTAAGTGAACATTCAACTGCATTCAATCTCTTTTTTTGAAGCTAATATTATGCTTAGGAAAAAAAGCAAACTGGTTTTATAGACATTATATCTCAATAGCCCTTTTTATAGTCTTTTAGATATAATATTTAGCAAAATTGCTTTTCTTGGAGAATATTTTCTTTAAAATGTCTGAAACTCCTCCTAAACAAATTGCAAACCCTCAATGTCTGTCTTGAAACTGGCTATATAAGAAGCAAAGACTGTTAAATTTTAACCACTAAATTACTAGTTAAACAAACTATATTATTTAATTAGGTTATTCCAAATTAATGAGTATTTCTCTATATGTGAAGTCTGAATACATCCATTAAGTCCAAGCTGAATCAATTCTGATTTCTCTTATGATTATGTTCAGAAAGATTATTGGATGAAGTATTAATCTAAACATAAAAGTAAATATTTTTAATTTTGCCACTCAGTGACAGATGTCATATCCCTAGTTACACATGAACCTAACACATTAAATCACATGTTCTGCTACATTGTAATCCATATAATGCTTTGTCCCTACTTTCTTCTTTCCATTCTTATTGCTATAATTTATCTATGTACTTTTCCTCTTACCCACCTCCTGTAACAGTCCTGTAGCTAATCCCTAAACTGGTCCTTAATCCCTGGTCTCTAGCCTTTAATTCAGTTACCACATTAATTTCCACTTTAATTAGCTTATTATCCTATTCAATAATAATAATAAACAAAATAGTATAACTGTAGGACTCTCCATTCCCATCTTACAAAATAATGTTCAACCCTACAGCCAAACATTAAAAATCCTTTATAGACTAAATTTGTTGTTTAAACTTATTATTCAATGTTCCCAATTCCACCTCACCTTCTCAACACACACTATAAACTGTACATCACTTACTTTTATGTGAATACACCTTGCATTTTCCTGAATGTCTTTACTCATGTTGACAATGATCTAAGCTCCAATCTGTACTTGTTAAAATCTTGCCCAAAAACATATGGCCAAACTTACATATAACTTCATGAAATCGCTCCACATCATTTCAATCAAAAACACTGTCAAAGGGCACAGATTTCAGTACTAGCTTTGCCACTATAGTTTTAAAATTTTTGGCAAGGTATTTGCTTATTCTGGGTCTTAATCATGAGGATATCAAAGGAGTTTATCATGTCAAGCCTGTTCTAAGATTATGTTTATAACCATTATGTGTTCGTCAGAAATTCTTAACCTCTGATAATTTCATGGAATTCAGTAATTCTATAAATACTTGACAACTATAGGCAAAATTTGAGTTTATGTTCAAATGTGCAATGTATTTTCTCCCTAAGGAGTGGATCTAAAGGTGCTTTTATTAGCTCCTTAAAATGGTCCATGACCCAAAAAAGGTTAGGAGCTATCACTTTGATCTAAATCTTTTATTTACACAGACATACTGATACAAACAGCCCTTCCACACCAAGGGTGAATCTCCCAAAGCTTTAAGAATATAGTGCTTAGCTCTGTTATTTCTTAAAAATGATCCTCAACTATTTTTCCTCAACACACCTGAAAGATAATGTTCACATGGGTGATATACTTTCATCAGCAACAGCTGGGCACTGCAGCCTGCTAAATGAATAAGATAGCCTGTGGGTTTGGTGCCATCGCTAGCATGCAAGCTCTAATTCCATCACTTTATCCTACGATTCGAGATTTACGGTATCTGTACCAGTGCTGTATTGTGCTTGGCATATTGTAAAGAGTGCCTGTGTATTTATTTGTTAAATGAAAAAATAAATGATGTAATTTGAAGAGAAACAGTAAACGAATGAGACTTTAAAAGAAAAAAAAAAACCCAGAGGGTCTTAAATGAGAACTAATATGCCTAGGATAATATCATTAATCAGACTTCACTGAAGTTAAGTTTAACCTAGTAAGAGATTTAGTGATACTTTAGGGAAAATGTAAGAAAAAAATAACTAAAGTATGTGCAGCTGAAGAAGTAAATCACAATCGTTGCTTCTTGAGGAAACCAAAATTGCAGTCACTACATCTTGCTAAGACGTGTTGTAAATCAACGACAGAATATGAAGAATAAAATCCAATCATACACAATAATCACAAGGAAGACAAGACAGTACTGACATCATTCGAAAAGTCGTCACATGTGCCTCTGCACCAGCCTGCAATTCCTCAGGATGATATGTTAAAAGATGTAGAGGTCAGGCAATCCTCGAATGGGTGTCTCCCAAAACTTCAGCCCTCAGTAGGCTTATGCATCCAGGAGTCAAGCACTCTGATAAGAGCAAAGACTTCGGGAAAGTAATTTTCTTTTCATAGACAACAGCCTGGTCCCTATAAATCACAATATGCTTTGTTTATATATCCTCAGAGTTCTGAGATTGCAGCTACCACATACACAACAGTTTCTTAAATGAAGAGATCATAATTGTGTACTGGTTTAAACAAAAATGAGTTTTTTTGGAAATATTTTAATATAAATACTTCACATAAAAATAATACAAATATTAGGAAGAAATTTCTGAAGAAAAAGTGTGTTTGAGTATTTTGGTGTTTCTATTTGTTGGCTGACTTACGGTCCTCCCACGAATTTATCAACTACCCTCATATAAAAATTATCACTTTGCCTTACTAAAATACTGCTACCATAAAAATTAACTCTCTTGGAACACTCAAGAACTAAATCATTCCAGATAGCCAAGTTTTCAACATAACTGCTAATTTAGCATTTTAATTTCTCTTTACTTGATAGTATTTCTTTATGAAATATATTACATACCTCTATGCAGTCAAAAATAGATCATTCCAAACATAATTTAACTCTTTTTGGCAATTCTGGGCCAATTATTATGAACCTCCACCAGACTTTGGAATAATATAGCAATGCTCTCTGGGCTACTGAGATGTGCAGGAACATTTGTAGTTATCCAAAATGGTTCAAGAATGCTATGTATTTTACTTTTTTTTTAGACAGTCTCACTCTGTCACCCAGGTTGGAGCGCAGTAGCACCATCTTGGCTCACCGCAACCTCCACCTCCTGGGTTTCAAGCAATTCTCGTGCCTCATCCTCCCAAATAGGTGGGACTACAGGTGTGAGCCACCACACCCAGCTAATTTTTGTATTTTTAGTAGAGATGGGGTTTCACCATGTTAGCTAGGCTGGTCTTGAACTCCTGGCCTCAAGTGATCTGCCAGCCTTGGCCTCCCAAAGTGCTGGGATTACAGGCATGAGCCACTGCACCCGGCCATATTTTACTTTTTAATATATAATTATTTTACTCTTTTCCTTTGCATAAATTAATCTATATATTTCCTTTAAGTTTACAATGTCTGAAAAGTGCTGTCCAGTAGAAATATAAGCTACATATATAATTTTAAATTTTCTAGTAGCAATGTTTAAAAAAAGACATTATTTTAATAGTACATTTTATTTAACCTCCTATATTCATAATATTATTTCAACGTGTAGCAATGTGTTCAACAGCCAGTTGTGACTTGTGGCTTTGTGCTGGACATTGCATACATAAAACCATCATGAGCTGGAAGCTTACAACAGTAAAACAGTTGTAATCAGTCAGCAGCAAAAACTGTTACTACAGTAGAATCAAATTTGCAGTAAGATGAGGGCTCTCCTAGGTATAAAGAACTTCAGTTTCAGAGCATGACTTCTGCACATTTATTTGGAGGAGAGAGAGAAAAACAAAGAGAAGGGGAGGAAGAAGAGAGGTGGAGAATAGTAAAAAGAGGTAGGAATGAGGTTAGGGAGGGGGGAAAGAACCCGATAAAAATGTTCTTGAGGTGGGTAGACTCTGAGGAGGTTCAGAGACTCATAAGGCAAAAGTGAGGCCTTTCTTAGTACTTAATCTAGGGCTTGGAAAGGTGCATGCAATAATAATGGGAATTCATGGGTATTGAGAACTGAAAAGTCCTTGCACCATGCTCCAGTCTCCAGAGAAAGAGACCAGCTGTGGTTAATGATGACTCCTGAAAAGGCAGCACAAGCTTTTTATGAGGCTACCTCATTCAAATGCGTATGCCAAGAGATAACTGAGAGTATGCTTAAGACAACAGGTCAAACACACTACTAATCACTTTCATGGAATTTTGTAGAGATGCACAACTTCGCCATATGAAATAAAGACCATTTCTAGTGACTCTGACATGCTGAACAAGAAACCAACAGCAGCACTAAATTCAGCATTTCTTCCTAACTTAAAAGAAATGGAAATAAGAATAAAATGAACTGGCTATCTAGAAAACAAAAAAAGTAAATCTGGTTTTGAGAATGATGACTCCCTGGCAATTGCTGAAGAGCATCACATGATTGACAAGAACATTTAATCAGGATAAAGGCAATGTCCTGCTATTAGAGCCCTTCTCCCCCTCAAAAACCATCAACTGTTCAAATACGTACGGGAAGACAGACAAAAAACTGACTCCAGACAAGCCCCGATAAAACTATTTTGAAGCTAGTTTGCCAAGAAGCTCAAGGAACCAATGTAATAAATTTCAGAAAAGCAAATGGAAACTTATGTCGGCAGAATTTTAAAAAGGAGGGGAGGATAACTTAGTCTATAGTACAAAAGACTGAGGTGATAGTAAGTGGTGATTATAGGAAGTCTTGACTAATACCGTCAGTATTTCAGAGATGGCTATCAAAAGGAAAAACAGCCTTATACAATGCAGTTCCAAAAAAAAGTTACTATATTTGGCTTAGTACATAAAAGTATTTCTAACCATTTAAGTTACCAAACAACGGACTAATGGCAGAGGGCGCATAGGGATATGGTATAGAAATGCCATGTAGGAATATAGTATGGAATCCTTATGGAGTAAAATATTGGATTAGCTAACCTCTAAATCTAGGTCCCTTCTAGAGTCATGAATTTATGTGTGACTTTTATTAACAGTTGTAATACTTGTTAATTATATAAAATTGAACTTAGATTACACACACATGCATTCTTTGTCTGATCTTCATTAGATCAGTCTTCAGTTCTCTAAGCACAGTTCATAATTTTATGTATGTTACACATACATGTATTGTGAGTGATTTATAATAAGAAATATGTATTTGATCTTCCTTTCCTGGCAAACAGCCCCTAAATTTCTCAGAATTTGATGAGCGTCTTGGATAAGTGATAAGTAGTTTTTATATATAATGTGCTATATTTTGAACGTTTGTGCCCTCCAAATGTATACTGAAATTTGATGCCCTATGTTGGAGGTGGGGACTAATAGGAGACATATGGGTCATGGAGGTGGATCCTTCATGAATCATTTAATTTGGGTTGGAAGGTGCAGGGGGAGGAGAAGTGTGAGTTCTCACTCTATTAGTTCCTTCAAGAGTTGGTTGTGAAAAAGAGTCTGGCACCTCCCTCTCTATCACTTTGCTTCCTTCTTGCCATGCGGTCTCTGCACATGCTGACTCTCCCTCACCTTCTGCCAGGAGTAGAAGCAATCTGAGGCCGTAACCAGACATAGATGCTGGCACCATGTTCTTGTACAGCCTTCAAAACTGTGAGCCAAATAAACCTCTTTTCTTTATAAATTACCCAGCCTCAGGTATTCCTTACAGCAACAATAGAATGACTAAGATATAATGAGATGACTGATGGCTGGGGGCTCCTGGATGGATAGTCTCTAGATAGGGGCTGGTTACCAGAGGAAACAATCATGTGACTGGATGGGTAGAACTTTCAGCCCTATCCTTGACTTCCAGGGAGGGAATGATTTAATCAATTGGCCACAATGAAGCCTCCATAAAAACCCCAAGGGACAGGGTTTAGAGAGCTTCTGGTTACTGAATGTGTGGAGGTGCCGGGAAGGTGGAGCACTGGGAGAGAGCATGGAAGCTCCTTGCCCCTGCCTACTGACCTTGCCCTATGTACGTCTTCATCTGGTCATTCATCTGCAGACTTTGTAATTCCTTTATAATAAACTAGTAAACATATTTTCCTGAGTTTTGTGGGCAGAACTAGCAAATAGTTAAACTTGACGAAAGGTCATGAGAACCCTCAATTTATAGACAGCAGATAAGAAGTATAGATGACAACCTACTACTAGTGATTAGCCTCCAAAGGGGGGTGCAGTCTTCTGAGACTGAGCCCTTAACTCACTGGATCTGACTTTAATTCCAAGCAGACAGTGTTAGAACTGAATTGAATTATAGGACAGCTAACTGGTGTTGGAGGAGTGCTCATGGTAGGAAAAACTTGCAAATTTTGGTGACCAGAAGTGAAGTAAGCAGTAAAAGAAAAAAGAGGTTTCTTTTCCTTTACACATACATATACACACACATCTTTTTATTTGACAGGGACTTTCCTTGAAGAAACTCATTTAATCCTCAAATAATGCTCTGAGGGAACTGGGAAACAAACAGTCACATAGCTCATGTATTAGTTTCCTATGTTTATTGTAACACAATACCAGAAACTAAGTGAATTAAAACACAAGTTTATTCCCACACAGTTCTAGAGGTCATAAGTCTAAAATGGATGAGCAGGGCTGTGTTACTTTGGAGGCTCTAGGGGAAAATACATTTCCTTGTCTTTTTCAGCTTCGAAAGGCTGCTCAGATTCCTTGGCTTGTGGCCATGCATCACTATGCCCTCTGATTCTGTCACCAGATCTTCTCTGATTCTGACCCTCCTTTACATAAGAACCCTTGTCATTATATTGGGCCTACCCAGATAACCCAAGATAACCTCTCCACCTCAAGATCTTAATCACATCTGCAGTCTCTTTATCTCATAAGGTAATATAGTTACAGGTTTGGGGGATTAGTATGTTGACATATATGGGGCCCAGTATTGTGTCCCCATAGATGTCAACATACTAATGCCCAGAACACAACTGGTAAATGGCAGATTGAGGATTTTTAACAACAGTGAATGATGCCTCTCAAAAACTGCTCTTTCATTAAATGAAAAGTAGATACTCTCAAAGGTATTCTCTACAAGTTGCTAGGAACACAGGAATATAAGAACACAGGAATCTAATTCTAAGATACATGAAATCTATCATCCAGAGGTATAGCCTGCAAAGCAACAAAAAGAATTTTAACTGACACATACTTTCTTTTGAAAAATAAGCTGTTTGAAAAATATATGATGAATATCTAAAGTAAAACAGCTACTTTTTAAGTTTGCAATGAAGTGAAAAACATTCTTTAACCAATAAAAACATGTTTGTGTACTCTGAAACTTAAACATTAATGCTGAAATTCTGAATATCTTCATTTACATCTCCTTTCAGTTGCAAAGGTATTAAAATTTATTATTTTTTTTTGGTAAAAGCATTTTTTTCACACAAGAAATATTCCATTTTTAGCTAGTAGTACTACGTTAGGAATAAACTATAGAAAAATATAAAGCTAAATAGAAAAGCACAGTAGGCACATGTTATTTTTATCTGCCAAATGCCTGTTATAATCTTCTGGTAATCTCTCAAGTATGATTTGGCGAACTGCTCTTCCTCTATTCAGATCATGTGATTCTGGTGCAAGTCCCAATCACAGCACCTTGCTCCATTTCTGGCTAATCATCACACTTTATTTGCAGAACAGTGACTGATACAGGTTTAGATATTTGACTGAAACAGCTCAGAGTTCTTCCTTGAAATTTTCTACTTTACAACTGGCAAAGAGCTCTGGAGCTAAAGGGCTGTGGTCCCAGAGCTGCCAATGGGCCATATTCCTCACACCATGAAGTGCCTAAGAAAACAAAAACCATGCAGATGCAGATAGGAAATGGAGACACAGGGGCTGAAGTCATCTGGCAGTGGGGAAAGAAACAGAAAGAGCACAGGAGGGAAGGAGAAAGAACAGGAGAGAAAGAGCAGAAAGGGAAAGGAACAGGAGTGAGGGGGAGTCAGCAGAAAGAAAGGGCAGAGGGTGAAGCAGAAAGAAGCGGGTAGTTGTTATGGGTTGGATGTGGTTCGTCTTCACCAAAATTTATGTCGAAATTTAGTTAGCAATATAATGATGTTGAGAAGTGGGGCCTTTAAGAGGTAAGGATGTTGTTAAGAGTGATTAGTGCCTTTCTTTCTAATTGGAGTAGAAGGGAGTCCCTCATGGGACTGGATTAGATACCACAAGAGTGAGCTGTGATAAAGTGAGGTTGCCTGTCATGCTTGGCATTTTGCTTTTGCTCACTTCCCCTACTTGCTTCTCCGCTGTGTTAAGACCCAGCACGAGGCCCTCACCAGAAGCCGATCAAATGCAGCTGCCCAATATTGGACCTCCTGGCCTCCAGAACTGTGAGCTAAATAAGCCTCTCTTCCTTATAAATTACGCAGGCTTGATTATTCACTTGTAACAACAGAAGGCAGACTAAGACAATGGTTTACAAAAACAGGGTCACATGCACGATAAATCTTAAGTGTCCAGATCCAGCAGATCCTGATGTCAAACCTATCTTTGCTTTACGTGGTTAGTTCGTTAACCAACAAACATTGTCAGCATAAACAGTATTTGATTCATGCTTGTTTAAAATGTGCTCTGTGCCCTTCCTTTTATTTCTACTTCACTGCTTTATTATAGCAGTCTTTAATCTTTTTTTCTTTCCCCTAACTTTATGACTTTCATCCTAAATATGGAGGTGGCAGGTGAACATGTTCATGAAAACTGCATGAAACTCTCTACTCACGTCTTTAGAGGTGTGGCCTGTGCCTTGCTTGGGAATCACTGGTGAGTTCCAAAAAGGAGCATAACCTCTAGGGCTAGACATTTTAAATGAATCCTGGCTCTGCCATTATCCAACCATGTGAGTTTGAACAAATCATTTAGCCTTCCTCTGAGCTTCATGTTTCTCATTTTTAAAAAGAGAAGATAATATTTATCTTCTGTGGTCACTCTGAGGGTCAGGGATAATGGAAATAAAACACTCAGTGCTCGACTTACAGAAAAACTCCAGCATTAGATGATAGAGATGATGATGATAATAATGTGATTCAAATTTTAAAGTATTTGATTTACTAACAATTGTTTCTTATTTCTCTCTGTGAATCCCAGGAAGATAGGACATTAATCCTTTTCATTAACGTCAGTGAAAAAAATTTTGATGAAAAGAACTAATGTTTAAATAAGCTGACAAAACAGATTTCTCCACACCCCACTTTCTCTATAAGAAAATAGATTTTCTTTAAAGAAAAAGGAGGAGAGGCATTTTTTTTTTATCTTACTATCCTAAATACTTTCCTGAATCCCTAGAAAGTTGTAATCCCAATGTGAGAAGCTACAGAAACTGATTTACTACATTAATAAAATAGTGAGGCGGAAAAAAGAGAGCCCCTTAAAGAATTTCCAAGAAAAAGCAAAATGTATTCAAAGGAAGATAATTAGAAAAATCATGGAGATCAACTTTCCTTTCTCCTCTATATCAAAAAAGATAGAACCTTACTGAGATTGATAAAACATTACCAGGAGTAAATATTCATTTCCTCATTACAGAGAAAACCTCACTCCAAAAGAAAGAATATTGGCAATAAGTTCCTGTCATACAATTATTTGATAGTTCTTAATATTCTAGCTGGTGACCTATTGACTTCTAACAGCGGCAAGTATATCCATATGTCAGTAATTATAAAAAGCTATAATGAAAATATAGATTTGTTTCTGTATTTCATACATGTCATTTTTCATTAATTTTAAACTTTGTATTTACTTTAAATTATGCATACAATGATTGCATGAAATGCGTACTGATTCTGGCATATTTTTATGCCACAGAAGTGTACCAATCCTGCAGTGTAATAATCCTTATGAAACTTGACTGAAAAATCGTATGTATATTAGTATTTTGAAGTATGAAGTTGGGATAAATTAAAAACAAAAAATTAATCCAGGATCAGCAGTATGTTAAATATTGAGGAAGTACAAACTTGCCCAGTTGATAATGACTGTTTCCAACAGGATATGGAACAAGGCCACATAAAAGGATGTTCTTATGCAAGACCATATCGCAGCTAGAAAAGTGGCCAACAATCTTTTCTTCCTAGTGACTTGCTTTCTGACTAATATGACATTGCCAGGAATGACTTCATTCCTCCTGCCTCCCAAACAAATATTTCTAAACTACTGAATTGTACCATTTGAGAGTATCCAATCCAGAGTGATCCCAGCTTCCCTAATCCCTGTTAGAAATATTAAGTACAAGCCTAGACCCTATAAAAAGCCCCTTCTAACTCCTCCTCTAAATTCCCTCAAAGCCTTCCAGATGTGTCCTCCTTTGAGGCAACAAGCAAAACAAATTTAACTTTTGTTAATCACAGGTGTGTTTCTGGTGGTCTTTGATGGCATTCAACAAAAGACATATGCACATGACAGTCACTTTCCTATATTTCCTATCCTTATATTAAAGTAAAAGTTCTTATTCTGGTTGTATACATGAACATAAAACTTTAGCTGCTATTTTTATATATATTACACAATTAAAGATTTTTTAAAAAATGGAAGTGAGCCCTGCTGCATTTATTTTTATTTGAAATTTTGTGCTACTCCAAATAAAATACTATTAGTTGGGAAAGAATAGAGGACCCAGAAAAAACCCAAGTACTCACAGCCAACTGATCTTCGACAAAGCAAACAAAAACATGAAGTGGGGAAGGACACCTTAGTCCACAAATGGTGTTGGGATAATTGACAAATCACATGTAGAAGAATGAACTGGATCCTCATCTCTCACTTTACACAAAATTCAATCAAGACGGATCAAAGGCTTAAATCGAAGACTCAAAACCATAGAAATTCTAGAAAATAACATTAGAAAAACTCTTCTAGACATTAGCTTAGGCAAAGAATTCAAAACCAACAACCCAAAACCATATGCAAATAAAACAAAAATACATAAATGAGACCTAACTAAACTAAAAAGCTTCTGCACAGCAAAATAAATAATCAGCAAAGTAAACAGACAAACCACAGAGCAGGAGAAGATCTTTGCAAACTATGCATCTGACAAAGATGACTAACATCTAGAATCTACAAGGAACTCAGATAAAGCAAGAAAAAACAACCCCATCAAAAAGTGGGCACAGGACATGAATAGACAATTCTCAAAAGAAGGTATACAAATGGCCAGCAAACATATGAAAAAATGCTCAACATTACTATCAGGGAAATGCAAATTAAAATCACAATGAGATACTACCTTATTCCTGCAAAAATGGCCATAATTAAGAAATCAAAAAATAACAGATGTTGGTGTGGATATGGTGAAAAGGGGAACACTTTTACACTGCTGGTGAGAATGCAAACTAGTATAATCACTATGGAAAACAGTGTGGAGATTCCTTAAAGAACTAAAAGTAGAATTACCACTTGATCCAGCAATCCCACTACTGGGTATCCACCCAGAGGAAAAGAAGTCATTATACAAAGAAGGTACTTGCACCCATGTTTACAGCAGCACAATTTGCAACTGCAAAAATATGGAACCAGCCCAAATGCCCATCAATCAACGAGTAGATAAAGAAACTGTGGTATAGGCTGGGTGCAGTGGCTCACGCCAGTAATTACAGCACTTTGGGAGGACAAGACAGGTGGATTACCTGAGGTCAGGAATTTGAGACCAGCCTGGGCAACGTGGGAAGCCCCGTCTCTACCAAAAATACAAAATTAGCCAGGTGTAGTGGTACATGCTTGTAATCCCAGTTACTTGGGAGGCTGAGGCAGGAGAACTGCTTGAACCCAGGAGACAGAGGTTGCAGCGGTGAGCTGAGATCATGCCACTGCACTCCAGCCTGGACAACAGAGTCAGGCTCCATCTCAAAAAAAAAAAAAAAAAAAAAAAAGAATTGTGAGAGAGAGAGAGATATATATATAATCTCCCATGTAATACTAGTACTCAGCCATAAAAAGGAATGAAATAATGGCATTTGCAGCAACCTGGATGGAAATGGAGACCACTATTCTAAGTCAAGTAACTCAGGAATGGAAAACCAAATATCGTATATTCTCACTTATAAGTGGGAGCTAAACTATAAGGATGCAAAGGCATAGAATGATATAATGGACTTGGGGGTAAGGATGAGGGGGGATGAGGGGTAAAAGACTACACACTGGTTACACTGCATACTGCTTAGATGACAGGTACACCAAAATCTCAGAAATCACCACCAAAGAACTTTACCACCTGCTCCCCCAAAAACTATTGAAATAAAAATTAAAAAATAAAAGACTATTAGTTATTATTCATTTCTTCTTTTATATTCTACTAGCAAAGTATATTAAATAGCCTGTATATGATCTTTAAAAACATGAAAACTTCCTGCCTCATCTTATTCACCATTTATAATTTGTCCAGTATTCTCTGGAGAAACAAGAAAATAAGTTACTTGCCTAGCACAAATGGCTACCTACTTGAATGATTTATTGATTGCTGTCATTTTTTTTTCTTTCCCAAGGTAATTCAAGAAGCTTTCTCTGCTCAAAACTATCTGCCTTGCTTTCAGGGATAAGAAATATGTTTTTAAAATCTAACAAGGTATAGCACACTAAACTTTGTAATGATAAGTACATTTATATGTATATGACTATTATTATTTCATCACTGAATGAGTAGCATAAGATCTTCATTCAGCAATTTCAAATAGCCACATCAATATTGTGTTTACTTATCTTGTTTATCTTTCATACTACTTTCTAAGTCTATATCCTAAACCTACCCTACATTTTTTTTTTTCCTCTCAGGAATTTCCTATACAATCCTGTGGTATCTTTCATTCTTAGTTCTAAGCCTATATACATCCGACCCCTCTGTCACTGCAATGGCGTTTCCCCCTAGATAAAACATTCTTTTTAAGGTATATGACTCCAAGAATGGGAAAGTGAGAGGAGAAGGTACAGTCGTGTGCCACATAATGATGTTTTGGTCAACAACAGACCACATATACAACAGTAGTCCCATAACATTAATAACATGAAACTAAAAATTTTCTATCACCTAGTAATGTCATAGTGGAAGCATTACTCACATGTTTGTTTGCTGGTGTAAACAAACCAGTTATATAAAATATTGCATATACAATTACATTAAATACATAATACTTGAAAATGATAACAAATGACTATGTTACTGGTTTATTGTCCATGAAGACCTTTCAGTGGGACGACATATGGAGGGGGAAAGACAACGACAATGATGATCCTAACCCTCACAGGCCTAGACTAACGTGTGTTTTGTGTCTTAATGTTTAACAAAAAAGTTTAAAAAGTAAAAAATAAAAAATTTAAAATCAGAAAAAAGTTTATAGAATAAGCATATACAGAAAGAAAATATTTTTGTACAGCTGTACAATGTGTTTTATACTAAGTGTTATTATAAGAGTCAAAAAGTTAAAAAAATGAAAAGTTTACAAAGTGAAAAAAGTTACAGGAAGCAAAGGTTAATTTATGATTGAAGAAAGAGAAATTTAAAAAATAAATCTAATTTTGCCTAGCATACAGTGTTTATAAAGGCTACAGTAGTGTACAATAATGCTCTAGGCCTTCGCATTCACTCACCACTCATTGGCTGACTCACCAAGTGAGTCAACTTCCAGTCCTGCAAGCTCCATTCATGGGAAGCGCCCTATAGAAGACATACTGTTTTTCATATTTTATACTATATTTTTACTGTATCTTTTCGATGTTTATATAAACAAATGCTTACCACTGTGTTATAACTGCCTACAGTAGTACAGTAACATGCTTTGTACCGTAGGAGCAATAATAGGCCATACCATGCAGCTTACATGTATAGTAGGCTATACCATCTAGGTTTGTATATTTTATGATATTCACACAATGACAGTCACCTAATGACACATTGCTTAGAATTTATTCCCTTCATTAAGTGATGTATGACTATATTCTGCTTTATTCAATACAATGCATTGAGCATTCCTGGAAATATAATGAACATAAGATATGGCCCCTGACTTTGAGGGGCACAAGTAACGTAAGAGACAGATCCACAAATGATTTTCTTAATATACATGTGAAGTGTTACGGAACACACGGGAAAAAGCAATTGGTTCTCTGCAGAAACTACTAAAGCTATGAACTCAGCAGTTATCATATCTGGGTTTTTCTCTATCCCCCTTAAAAGGCTTAGTATTTTCTAACATTTGTATATTTTCCCATTTAGAGTATTTTCTTCTTCCATACTTTTGCTCAACAGTGGCAAAAGCATATGGCCTAGACCAAAACCAAATGATCTTATTCAATTTCACTCTCTAGTTACTGCTGGGTCATATAAGAGCTTGGTGCAAAATAAATGTAGTGAACAAACTAAGCAAAAAAGGGAAAAATCCAACTCTTCTATCCCTTGTACTCAGCAACGACAGTATCATTTGACCAAACAGACACCAAACAGAGGCATCGAATGACCAGAATCGTTACACAAAAAGGGAACAAAGGAAATTACCATCTAGACTGAGGGTAGAAGTGTGCTTGCGTGTGGGTGTGGATGTGTGTCTGTTTCCATGTGTGTTTGCAGGTTGTTGTTTTTTAAAGTTATACCTTTAACAAAGTTGGAATCTTTTTCAGGAGACAGTAGTAGATAGCAAGTGCTCTTTTCTTTAATTTTCCTAAGATATTGGCTAATATCTTGACACTTGGTAGTTTAGAAAATAAGTTTTGCAAAACTGATCCATGCTTTAGTTTAGCCATCTTTGCTCTGCTACCTCTCTGCCATCATCTACTAAGGGATATAAAATTTCACACATCACCAATGCCTTTCTCCTAAGTTACAAAAAAACAAAACAAAACCTTATTTTCCTAAAAAACTGAGAGGTAAAAGAAGACTATGTCCATGTTGAATGGCACAAACATGTCTGCAAAACTCCCAATCTGCTACCTCTACTAAGATAAAAACATGTAGACTATATGTGTAATAACGAGCCACAATCAACCTAAGCAATCAGAACATGTGCACTACCTAGATTTTTAAAAATCAAAACTTGTGGATTTTTGTGCTGTATAATATAAACATGAAAAACATACAATGTTTTCACTTTTGTGAAGACAGTTATAAAAAGGTTTTAAAGTTGCATAACAGTGCTCTTCAAATACTTGATGAACTGCCAGAGTATAAAAGGATTAGATTTACTCCTAGGATCCCAAAGGATAAAATTAGGACTAATGGGGAAAGTTACAAGATGCTGGATTTCAGTTCACAGTAAAAGGAGACCTAATAAAGCATCAAAACCTAGAAGCTGGACTAAACTGCCTTGGAAAATAAAAAACTTGTGTAAGCATGAACTAGGGAATTATTTGATAATGGTATTGAAATGTCTAAGCAATGGATGATTATTTGGACTAAATGGCCTTCAAGGACCCATTTAACCTTGAGATTTCATGAGTTTCTCATAATAAACCGTAAGACATGTCATTTAATATTGATTCCACTTATAAGGGAACATGTTATTACATTAGAGAAGTCATCATACAATGTGACTTCACAAAAATAAGAAACATCTGCATAAAAATGAGAAAATCTCAAAAATTTAGAAACAAAAAAATGAGAACAAAATCAGACTTGCAACAGATTTTTATTTGCCATAATAGAAACTAGAAAACAAAGAATAACATCTACAGACCACTGAGGGTTGAATAAAAAAAGCTGAACTAAAAAATTATGTTTAATATATTGCAGGTAAGACATTATTCATTTGGAGGCCAAAGAAACACATATAAAAACCAGGGGCAAAATATAACATTCATATAGTCTATCTGAAAAAAAAAAAGAAAATCTTTTAAAAATAATATTAAAAAATGAAGTCTCAAGAGCAAGAGAAGACCAAGAATGTAAGCAATGTAAGTAAGCAAGCAAGTAATAAATTTTTGCAATATACAATAAGCCTAAATGGATAATGATAATGCAGAAGGAAGTTATGTGTTAAGCGGGAATTTCTAAAATGAAAAGACATAATGTACTACTAGTCTACAACTAAAATCCTAAATTATGAGAAATCGAAGAACAGAGAAGGGTTGAGAGTTGAGGGTAGGGCTATGGAGGAAACGCAAGTAAATGTCTTGGGAACATGGTTATTTATTTTGCCAAATCAGTGAAACAATGTGAATTTAAATGTGGCTGTTAGAGAAAAGATGACTATGAGTCAAATAAAGCTGAATTTTCAAAAACAGAACTTTCAGGAAAGGAAAAGACAAGAAAGAAACTTGTTTAAATCATCAAAGTAAGTTTTAAAAAATACTACAAAGAATAGTAAAGAAAAAGTTAAAATAACAGGAGTAAGATCAAACACAGAAGCTTCTTGATTTATGATGGGGCTATGTCCTAATAACCCCATTGTAAACTGAAAATATTTTAAGTCGAAAATAGATTTAGATCACGATGCCTGAGTCTCCCCCTCTACCTAGATGAAGTCTGTGCTTCATAGTTCCCCCAGGACTAACATACCTGGAATCTGAGGTCCCTGCAAACCTTTTAAAACACCCGCCTCACTTTCTCCACCCCTAGTAAATTTAGACGTCAACATTGAGAGTACGGGGATCTTGTCACTTTCTGTTAAAATTGTTCTGAGGTTGGCCCTGTCCCTGGGTCTTTATGCCTTCAGACTATGTAGACAACTCTCTTCCTGCCTTTCCTTGCATAAAACTGTTTACTAACATCTCTGTTCAGCGTGGTCTTTGAAAACTCCTGACCACTGTGGTGGATTCACACCGTTCCAGTCCCCCAAGTCTTGCACTTCTCTTCACAGGTAGCCTCAATTCTGGAGAGACCATGTCCTCTCCCTGATCTTGGGATCTGCAAACCCCGCCCCGCTCCTAACCCTTCCGTTGCCCTGGTCCTCCTTAGATCAGATCCTTTTGCTCCCCCAGTCCTCCCCTTTGCATTCACCACTTCTCCTGATCTTGAGTTGGGGAAGGTGACTTAGGCCTGTCTTGTGATATCCAATGTTCTGTAACCACAGAACCAGCCCCATCTGGTTTAACTTTGTGCAATAAAATGGTGAAGAAAAAAACACATTTAATACGCCAAACCCATGATACATCATAGCTTAGGCTTAACTTCACGTTATACATACTACAATTAAAAAATTTTTTAAATTTGGGTGAGGCTCTGTTAGTGGCTGAGGTGATACCATAAACACAATGAAATGAACAATTTTTTCATCCTTCTGGTTAAATTTTTTATTCTATTAGGTAAAGTAGTAATTGACTCTTTCCAAGATATCATTTGAAAAAACTCTATTATCAATATAGTTTAGTTATATTCATTTGGTGTTTGCATGCTGCTGCTTGCTTGAACCTATGTTTTCAGTACTCGATTTGGTCAAATACTTAAAGAGAAATTTAAAAATTTCTCACTAGAACCCTTTCTTATAAAGTGCTTCTTTTTTTTTAGACTTTTTACTGAAGGTTTGTCACCCATGTTGTTTGGATCCTGCTTTAGTTTCTAGTGGTTGACATAATTTAAACAAACTGGGTGGCATGTCTTTTGGGGGATCATCATTCAACCCACAACAGCACCTAAAGGAGCTAATTTGCTTTGTGCATTGTTCCTTTACAATTAAATATGAAATTATATACACACAGTCCTGAACTTACATTGGTTTGACCTTGGGTTTTTTGACTATATGATGGTGTGAAAGTGATAAACATTCAGTAGAAACTATTGTTCAGGTGCCCATACAACCATTCTGTTTTTCATTTTTAGTACAGTATTCAACAAATTACATAAGATATTCAACACTTTATTATAAAATAGGCTTTGTGTGAGATGATTTTGGTCACACAAATGGCTTTGTTTGAGATGATAGTGCTAATGTAAGTCTTCTAAGCATGTGAAGGTAACTAAAAATGCTCTGGGCAAACATATCCATGAAGTAACTCAGTATAGCTTTATGCTATGGTTTGAATGTATCCTCCGAAGTTCATGTTAAAAATCCCCAACGCAATGGTACTGAGAAGGAGGACCTTTAAGAGGTGATTAGGTCATGAGGGTTCTGGTCTCATGAATGGATTAATGCTGTCTTTCTGTTCTGCCCTCTGCCATGGAATGACACAGCAAGAAGGCCCTGGCCTGATGCTGGCTCCCTGATACTGGACTTCCCAGCCTCCAGATTTGTGAGAAATAATAATTCTTTTCTTTACAAATCACCCCAGCCTGTGGTATACTGTTACAGCAACACAAAATGGACTTAGACACCTTATTTAAGGAAACCCTAACTTTGGTATGATCAAGATATGAGACTATCAAAATTACCAGAAAGACCTCTTGATATATTTCCTGTATA
This sequence comes from Ateles fusciceps, assembly GCA_036589455.1. Lineage (NCBI taxonomy): Eukaryota > Metazoa > Chordata > Mammalia > Primates > Atelidae > Ateles > Ateles fusciceps. The sequence continues at coordinate 11,549,627 of JAZHEH010002554.1, read as the reverse complement.
GGCACTTTTCAGCTAAAAAGTTCACATAGAGTGGAAAAGATTTATAGCAGCCCATGATGCTTTTCTACCATTATCTTTTGTTGGGTAAGTAGAAGCACAATTCCCATTTTTCTTGAACTGTCCTGATTAGTCTTTTGAAACATAAGCTTCACATAATTTACTGGAAGATATATAGAAATATATATGTTTTAAAGGAAAATATATGAAAAGTCTAATAGAGCTGCAAATACTCAAAGAAGCCCTTTTGCTTTCCCACACTCTTCAACTAATCGCTATAATATACTTATAGCACAAACCAGAATCCCCTAAGATAACAAGAACTCATCACAGTTTCTGAGGAATAGCCTTGGTAGTTAATTAAGCTTATTTAGTTAAGTCAGAAATAAAAACAAGTTACTGAACTACAATAAATACCTAAAATGCAGTAAATAAATGCTATAGTCTCTTACATAATGCAAAGATATAAGGTTGAAAAATACTTAGGAAAAAACAGCCAAAAAAATAGGGGCTTACATAAACAAGATTATGCAGTGAAAACAAAATCATCTATATAATATATTTTAAAGCGACCACATTTGTTTTATCATTTCAATAAAAAGTAAATGTTTCATTTTTTAGCCCACACAGAAATAAGTGGTCCAAATCAAAAGAAAGCTACTCTTACATCCTAGCAACAAACTGTTCATAAGCTATTCTCCTTAAGTTTAAACAACTGACAGTTTGTAAATGTGCGTTCCTTGAAAGCTTAATCGGTTTTCATTCCAATTAAAGATAGGCCTACTTTAAAAAATAAACTAGTTTTCCTGAATTCTTAAGCTTCAAGCATTTATAAGGTAGTACTGTTATTGGCTCTAAATAACATAGAGAATATTCAGATTCAATTATATCACACTACTGGACAACAGTAAACCTATTGGCAGAATATGATGATTAAAGTCTAACAATACTTTTCAATTCAAGGTTCACAGGAAGAAAATTAATTTAATAACAGAAGTAGGTTAGACAATAATTTGTTTTGAGGGAAAACTCTGTTGATACAATTTTCAAGACATCCCCATCCTCACTTCCATCTCTTTGATAATTGTTTATAGAAAGTTCTGGCTATCATTCACTCTTTCGTGTTCTTTTGCCGTGTGCTTTGGGCAGCAATTTGAACAATGCATGTACACTCACTTTTCCTGTAGAGCTTTGTATTCATACTCATCCTATTTTTTCCATTACAAATAAGATACCAATCTCCTTTTGGGCCTTATGGCTTTTCGCACATTTAAAAGAATTTTCTACCTCACATTTTTCAAAAATTTATTAAGAGAAACTATCTTTACTTCCACTCTTTGGTTAAATTATGTTTTAAATATCATCTCAACTTTTTTCTAATCATTTTTGTCTGAAAAGTATGACATAAACATTTAAAGCAAAAAAAATTTAGAATAATCTCTCCTCTCTTCTTTCAGAAACAAACTCTCCTTTGTTCCAGAAAAAAAGTATGTAAAATGTATGTATGTGTAGTTATATATGGATAAAGCTGCATGGGCATAGCTGTTTTCTTCACTATAAAATAGAAGATTTTTAGTTCTAAAACCAGGTAATTCAAAGGAACACTCACAATATTTCAGCATAACATTTGGCCCAGGGTATACTTTAACTAATGAGAAAGTAAGTAACACTGACATGGAAGCCATGATTAAGGCAAACATAGGGAAATATAAGAATTCAGGCTGGAGGCAACACCTCATATCTGTCATCCCAATGCTTTGGGAGGTTGCAGTAATAGGGTCTCTTAAAGCCAGAGGTTTGAGACTAGCTTAAGCAACATAGCAAGAACCCAGCTCTACAAAGATTTAAAAAATTAGCTAGTTATAGTGCCGCATGCCTATACTCTCAGCTACTTGGGCTTGGGAGGCTGAGGTGGGAGGATACCTTGGGCCCAGGAGTTTGAGGCTGAAGTGAGCTATGATCATGCTGCTACACTCCAACCTGGGCAACAGAGCAAGATCCCATCTCTAAAAAATGTATAAATAAATAATAATAAAAAAGAGTTCAAATAATCAGAAGGACACATAACTAAAATATAACCTTAAGAAAAAGGAACAAATAAAATCACAAACTTTTGGTGATGGTAGTACATATAAAGTGGTTTAAACATTGCTTGGATTCTTAATTGAGTTTCCTTCCCTTCTTTATTCCTGGCTAGACTTCTCTCCCATAAATCATCATGAATATTTCTACTTCGTATGTTTTTGTTTTTCTGTTATAAAGAGTATACGCAGATGAGCATTTTATTTCCCTTATCAGGTTTTTTAAAATAAAAAGAAGACTTATTGTGTAAACAAGTTCACAAAATTTGTTGCTCTCCTGGAGAAAAGGATACTCTCCCATGTCTGTCTGTTACTGCCACTGGCATTCTAATAACTTCTTCAAAACAAGAGTCATTTTTATGTCCTGTCATAAGCAATTTATCATTCACTCTCAGTGCATTGAAGGGTAATAAAATAATAAAAAACAACAACCTATGGAAAGATTAGAACTTCAATAGCGAAAAAATATTCTTTTTATTCACCTGGGGCCCATTTTCAAATACTGGAGCCAAATATATATAACTAGAATTATAAAGAGCAATGTTTCCCCCAAGAAGAAACGCCTAAAAGAAGGAACATAAACAAAAACTAGTACACAGAACCAGTTTGTGTCTTCAGAAAGAAAAGCAACATGATACAAACAGGAAATAACAAAGTTCTGATAATCCACAAATCAATGGACAGTCTACACTTGAAAAGCATTCCTTATCTAGGACTGATTTCCTGTCTAATTAATCTCCCTGACAGTACTTCTTTTAAGAGAAATTCCCATGTCTAAAATGATAACTCATAGTAATTTCAGATAATTATACAGTTTCCACTTTCATTCAAAAAGATTTGAGCATATTCTTCACTATATTCTTCTTCTCCATGTCCACTCAAGCTGTCAATTCAGATGATTTCCAACATCCACATCAAAAAAGGTCTAGCAATTTTAAAACTGTCAAGAGGCTAATGATCAAACACACAATATTAAAGTACTCTAAATTACTGACATTCTAAGTAGGCCTGATGTTTTCCCTAAGAAGAGAAAGTACTGCTTACTTACATATTGCAGTCATATATACAAAGCTAAGAAGCCTAATTTGGCTGATAAGCTTCCTGGGAACTAGTTAGTACTCAATCTGGTGTCCAACTAAGTTAATGTATCCTCAAAGAATGAAGTGAATGCATTATTGACCAATTAGAACACTGAATCTCCTGTGGTCTTATGGAAAAGGCAAGACAAAAAGGTATAGATGTCATTTGCTTCAGAAAAACCTTAACAAATGTAATGCCCAAGAGTTTTCTTCAGAACAAGACAGAAAGCAAGGAGAGTTAACAACTATAACAATGCCCATAAAGTGCTCTGATCTAAAATGAGGCCTGAGAACTTTTAACTTTATCCATAGAAAAAAATACATTTAATTTTGAAACAATAATCAATAGAAAAGACCAGCAACGCAGTTAGAAGTAAAATGTAAAGAAAAAGAAAAAAAGTCTTGAGCTTTTTGTAAACACTAGTAATTCAAAAAAGAGGCTAAGGTCAAAAAGTAGAAAAGCTAGTATAGATGGTATGACCACATAATTTATTAATATCAATCAAACTGTTTTCCTTTTTTTTTTCTTTTGCCCAGCATGATAACTTTGAATAACATTTTAGTTGAAATAACTTCAAACAGAAAATTTGCAAAATTAGTACAGGGGCCTCCTGCATATCCTCCATCTCACCTACTTTTAATAATCTGTCCATCTGCTTTATATCCTCTCTCTCCTATCTTTATGCACATAGGTATATGTAAGAATCAATTGTTTTAACCATCTGAGAAGGTTGCAATTTATCAATACATCATTTCTCCTTGCCTTTAGTACTTCAGTGCTTATTTTTCAAAAACGATAATTTTTTTAATGTAACTACAGTACAGTAATTAAATTCAAGTAACACTGGTACAATATTTTTTTATCTAATATACAATATGTGCTCCAATTTTGTCAGTCATTCCTATTATATCTTTCATAGCATTTTTCTCCTCTAGTCCAGGGTCATATATTTTGCATTTAGTTGTCATGTCTCTTTAGTTACCTTTAATTTGGAGTAATTCCTCAGCCTTTGTCTTTCAACACACTGACATTTTTAAAAAATACAGGCTAATTATTTTGTAGAATGAACCTAAATTGGAATTTGTTTAATGTTTTCTCATGAGATTTAGTCATGTATCCCTAGCCAGAATACAACATAAGAGATGTTGTGGCCTTCTCAGGTATTACATCTGCCAGCACACAGGCTTATTTCACTCTCATTAGTGATGTTAATTTTGATATCCAATAAAAGTATTGTCAGATTTTGCCAATGTATAGTTTTTCCCCCAGTAATAATCAATCTATGAGCAATCATGCTGAGAACCACGCAATTACTCAGCTGTTCATCAAACTTGGCCCCTGAGATTTGGCATCCACTAATGATTCTTGTCCTCAACAGTCTTTACTATGATGGTTGCAAATGGTGATTTTCCAATTCCAACATTCCCTCCACATTGACTAGTAGGTATTCTACAGTAAGAAAGTGTCCCTTTCCATTCATTTACGTATTATCAGTGATGAATTTCTATTTCATACAATGAGCTATATAGTCCATCACTATTATTACATACTTTGATAGTCAAACTATCCCAGATATGGTCAGTGGGAGCCCCTTCAGGATGGTTCCTATGCTCTTTTGATGTGTCTCCATTATTTCTTTAAGCAGTACATTACTTTCTAGCACAAAAGATGTTCCAGGCTCTTTTTATACCTTTCCTGACCTAGCTTTGAAATCAGTTTTTTTTTCAACGTTCTAGTGTCTTTTAAAAAATAGCATGTAGAAACCAAGCTCTCGGAATAAGGTGTGCTCCACTGCTACTGGGGTCTCACTGCTTCTAGGTCTCTTCTGCAGCAGAACTAGATAGAAGGTCCTTCCCCCCACCCAGTGATTCTGATACCTACAATTTCAATCCAAATCCACAAGCTTCTCCTTTGTCTTCCCCCCTTCCACATCTGTATACTCTTCTTCTACAGTAAGAGCCCTGGCTCCCCAACACATTTACTTATTTGCTTAATCCTACAATATACATAAAATACTTGCAGAATTACTACACCACACACTGTAAAAAACAATAACAACAAACTTAATAAGAAGTCAAAGTTTGTTTGAAATACCCTTTTCTGTCCTCCTACACTGAGGATATGAAGTCAAAGAACTGTGTTCAAAAGTTACTTAGATTAGTTTTTTACTTTCTTCAGTGTGGTTGTTTGAAATACAGGTGGCTCATTTGTTTCTGTTAACATTCAAATTTTAGGTGTTTTTTTCCCCCATCCTCAATTTAATTTTATTTTTTAATATGTAGCACATTAACATGCTTCCAGGAATTAAAATTATACCAAAATGGCATAGCATAGTCTAGTTAATGTCTTATCTAGTCTTTGTTTTCACCTCTTATAGGTAATCAATTTCAGTGTTTTTCTGGTTTATCCTTCTTGTGCTTATTTTTGGCAAAAAAACATAAGAAGTTAAATGAGGTTTTTTCCCTTAATTCCTATAGTATATTAGTAATCTATTTCTGCCTAGCAAATTACATCTGGACTTGACAACTTAAAATAATAAATGTTATTTCACATAGTTTCTGGGGGTCAGAAATCTGGGAATGGTTAGCTGGATGATTCTGACTCAGCATTTCCCACAAGGTTGCTGCCACGCTATACGTGGGGATTATCATATCTTATCTCAAGATTTAAATGCGGCTGGAAAATCTGCTTCCAAGAATCTTCATGTGGTTGTTGATAAGTCTTAGTTTCTCACTGGCTATTGGCCAGAGACTTCAGTACCTTCCCAAATGGGCTCGTCTATAAGACAGCTTACAATCTGGCAGTTGCTGCCTCCAAAGCAAGTGATCCAAGTGAAAGAGAAAAACAGCCCAACATAAAAGCCACAGTTTTTATGACCATCTTGGAAATGGCTTATCATCAGCTCTGCCATATGCTAGTGGTCACACAGAAAAACTGCTACAATGTGGGAGGGGACTGCACAAAGGTGTGAATACTAGGAGACAGGTTGATTGGGAACCTTCTTGGAGGCTGGTTATCGCATATTGTTTCCGATAAAAAGGGTGACACACTGTAAACACTCTTTTGTACTTTGTTTCACTAAACAATATATCTTAGGAAGTAATCCATCTAGAGTAATCCATCTAGAGAACTTCACTATTTTACAGATGTAAAATACTCTGTCATGTATTCGTACAGATTATTCAATCAGTCTCCTATATTTGGGCACTTAGGCAGGCTCTAATACTTTGCAATTACAAATAATGGATAACTTATCGCTCATATATTTTTATTGTTAAAAATCATAAACTTAAGAAAATCTAGTTCTGGATCACCTATGCATTAAACTCCTTTGAGAAGGTTAGTAGTACATTTTTGGAAGGAAGATTAAAAAATCTTAATTTAACTTTTAAACAGTTTCATCATGCATTTCTTCAGTGCCTAATGTAAGTGGTAATGTACTATTTTCCATAATTCCAAAACCTGTATCCAACTATCTCTGTAAAGAACAACATAGAGAGAGTAGTAACATCATCAAATCAAAAGTAAAAGAAAACAAGCAAATGTTTTAGTAGATATTAAAGTGCATCTATAGAAAAGAAGTGACAGCTAAGTAGAGGTGAAAAGATATACCAATTTCTAAGTGTCTCTGATAGAGTTCAAACAGCTCAAAAGCAGTTGAAAAAGTTACCTAGTATTGATGGGAAAGGTCAAAAGTGAAGAAACTTTTCATGAAACAGTAAGAAGATGAACTGTCCATTAGATACACAGTAGTATTGTATTAATGCTTAATTTCAGAGAAGAAAAAGAAAAGATATATAAAGAGAGGGAAAAAATAGGAAACACCCTGAAATATGTTAATAAGTGGTGAATCTATGTGAAGAGTATATAGGTATTCATCTTAATATTTTTTGTAACTTTCTTGTAAGTTGGAAATTTTTCAAAATAAAAATAATAAAAATTTGGTGAAACAGTCATAGGGAAGCTTGACATTAGCAATGACATATCACTCATAAAATTCACATAGCTGAACTGAGTGGTTTAAAGTACAACTTTGAGGCAAAAACAGAGGCTGAATTTGAATTAAACAGAAGTAAAATCTTCTTTGTATTTTAGTACATGAAGTTTGGCATCTTCCTACTTATCAAAGGTCTAATTAGAAGTTTTAGCTTTTAATATCATTAAGCTTTCAGGGAATACAAACAACAATAACAAAAAACTGCCATTAAAACTGCTCAAAGCTTTGTCAAGGATTTAATGAACAATTTGATTTTAATGAAGAATTTGATTAATTTTAAAGATACAAGCTGATGTTAATCTCCTCTTTCTTTATATAGTTTGTAAGTGAGTAAACCATTGAAGCAAGTATCACTACCATCTCAGCTGCCACTTCTTAGCTCTATCCGCATTCTGTTGCTGGATTCATGTTGAAGTTCTTAAAAACTTGTCACTTTTTCTTGAACAAAATCAACCAACCATGTCAGATTTTGTTTTATCACTATTTTGGAGAAGACATATGACTGAAGAACTAAGATGAAAAGTAAAAAAAAAAAAAAAAAAAAAAAAAAAAAAAGAAAAACACAAATAGGCTCGCAAATATAAAATTTAAAATTGTGTAAACTAGAATGAATGAGATGATCCTCTTACATTTTAAACAGATGACAAATTTGATTGTGATAACTAAGTCTACGAAATAGAGACAACAGTGTTTATCAAAATGATAGAATGCCAAATTAGTTTAGTTTTTAGTAAATTTTCTTCTACTACACTAGATAACTTATTTTATAGGATAATTACCAATGGCTTCTTTTTCATTAGTACATTTTATGACTTATAAGCATTATGTGAAAGTATACCAACAAAAATCGTATCTCAATGGAGCAGGATGATTCTAAGGCTTGGATAGTTCTTAATCTGTTGTCTAAAACACCCTAAAATGGTTCATGATTGATATGGCTAGGGATGTGAGACCATCACATCCCTTCAGAAGCACAGGAGGATTCTAGCTATGTAAAGATTTGGGGTGTTATAATAATAATGTTATAAAAACTACTTTTATGAACTCGTTAATGGTTAAATGAGATATTTGAAATCAGTATATTTGTAGATATGAGTCTTCTCATACTTAGCCAAGAATATCTAATTTTAAAAAAGCAGCCTTGTGAGAGTTAACAGAATTAAGACTTGTTTTGTTTAAAAATAAGCAAATTAATAATGGTCTTCTATAAATGAAGATTTTAGAAAAGCTCATGAGAATGTATATACTGCTTCATCAAGGAGAATACAATACAGTAAAAAGGAGGCTTTACATTGGATACAGTAAAGAATTTCTGGATAAAATTATTAAACTTTTTTAAAGTTCTAAGGATGTATCTAGAGCATTAGGCAATCAATAAATGTCAATTGAATAGAAAAGTTTTACAATCTCTTTCTTGATGGTTATTTCACTCATTTAGGAGATTCTGCCTAGACTACAGAAACCTAAAGACAATTCTGAATGCAGTTTGCAAACAACTGATTCTCTGTAATTTTTCTTCAATAACAAAGCATATTACTGGAGTACCAGTATGGGCCAGACATTGCATACTCTATTACAGGAAATTTTATATAGCATGAATTTATAAATAAGAAGTATTTTCCCCTCATTAATATGATGGGGATTTTTTTTTTTTTTTTTGGTGACCATCTAATTATTGTTGAGTAAATTTGTTAGTTTATTTAAGAGCAGCTGAAAGTAGAACAGGCGGATTCTGAGATCCACAGACCAACACAGATTTAACAAACCAACCAACCACCAGATAAGACAACTTATCAAAGGTCCCTTTTCAAATCTTTATTGTCAATTCCAGCTTGCCTGCCTAATATTTCTTGTACATTTTATACTGCTGGTATGCTGTTTTGATTTTACCATGTTATGCTGCTATAATAAAACACTGCTAGTCTATGAAGCACCCACTGGCTGAATGATCATTCATTTAACAAATATTTATTGAGTGCTGGAACCATAACAATGAACAAAGGAGAAAAAAAATTGACTTCTTATGAAGCCAGTACTGAAAGTCAGGGGTGGGAATCACGCCATGAATAAGCAAAAAAGTAAGTAAATGAAATTACTGCAGACATGAGAGACAGGTGATATAAAGGATGACTGGTAGCTGGACTAGATACTAGTTAGTATATATGAGAGGTCAGGAAGAGCTTATTAGAGGTGGTGATTTTTGAGCTCAGACCTAAGTATCAAGAGAAAGTAGTTAAGCAAAAATTTGAGGAAAAGAACATTTCAAACAAAGCAACTAGCACTCTGGGAAGACAAGAAAGGCAGAAAAAGAACTCAAGCTGTTACCAACTTGAGTAACAGCAAGGAGTATGGCTGGAATACAGGAGCAACAGGAAAAGTATTAACCATTGTAGTCAGACAGGTATGTTTTTCTAAGTGAAATGATTTTTAAAGAAGCAAATGAAATAAGCTAGTTAACATTTTTAAAAAGTTTCTGTCTGCTATGTAGAGAACAGACTTAAGGAAGCCTGACGCAGAGCAGTCAGGGAGCTATTAGCTATTAGTCTACAGTAACACTTCTCAAAGTAGCTGGGCTGCGGTGTGACTGCTCAGCGAGATTAGGAGTCTGCATCAGAATGTACTGCTTTTTCAACAAGGAAGTCTTGCTATTAAAACAGAAGTCAAATAAATTAAAGGTGTGCTTAGTGATACAGTTGATTTATATTCTGGTGCCAGTCCCTTATCTCATTGCAGGCTAGAAACAAACAGGTCACCAAAACCAGCCTACAGATCACACTTTGGTGAGGCCTAGTATAAATCAGAATGTTTGCTGGCAGTCACAACAACTAAGAAAAATGGATTTGGAATAGATGTTGGAGGTAAAACCAACAAAACTGGATGATGAACTGAATACAAGGTATGAGAACAAGAGAAGAATCAAGCCCAACTTGCAGGTTTTTGGTTGGAGCAACTGGGTTGCTTGTAATATTTCCTGAGAGGGGAAGAATGGGGTTCCGTTTGGTGGGCATGGCAGTAGGGCTGAATAGGGAGATAAGAATTCTGTGTTGGCCTTATTAAGTTTGAGACATCTAGACAACTCAGTTGGAAATGTCACATAGGTGGTAGGATACATACATCCGAAGAGGGCAGAGCAAACACTAGAGATATAAACTAGAAGGTAGGAGGTTTGAGGGAGGGGTCTTTAGCACATAGATGCTATTTAAAGTAAATGGATTTGATGAAATCACACCAAAGTTTAGATGGGAAAGAGTAAAAAAGGGAGGAATAAAAATCCTAGGACTAAACCTGGGCCTTTCCAATAGCTGGATCCGGAGCAGAAGAAAAAGAATCAGCATGTGAAGGATCAATGAAATGAGAGAAAAAAAAAAAAAGCAGGAGGAATTTGTACCTTGCAAGCCATTAGAAGACTGTTTAAAAAAGGAAGTTGTAATAAATTTTGTTGAATGCTGCTGAGAGGCTCCACGAGAGAGTGACCACTTGATACGCAAGGTGGAGTTTGTTGAAAAACTCAGGGAGAAAAAACAACAACAACAGCAGAAAGACATTTCGGTACAGTAGTCAGGGATGAAAACAGTACCAAGTGAGCTTAGTTCTTTCTTAAAAGTAAGAAAGTAGTGAGCAACCATGGGCAATTCCTTATGCTGTAAAGGGAAGCAGAAAAACAGGTAACTAAAGAGTGGTGTAAGGACTGACACAAAAAAATTGTTTTTCATTTTATTTTTGTAAAAGATGTGAGCTACCAGAATTCAATACATACAAGTAGATGCATATAAATCAATAAGCAGAGCATGGCTGCAGGAAACAAATTCCTGAGATGGAATGAAATCCAGGGCAAAAAGTAGACAAGAGGTGGCCTTAGAAAGAAGCAGGATGATTCTCCAGTGAAGGAAGAAGGAAAGCAGAGTACATAAGTGCAGCTGCAGCTAAGTTGGTAGAATTGGTGACAGCAATAAGTTTCTGTTTGATGGCATCTATTTTTTCAATGAAATATGAAAAAAGAAATAAGCTGAAGGAAGAAATTGAAGGAGTGCTGAATATTTGTAAAAAGAAATGGCTGAGGCAAGGATAAAAACCCGCTTGAGATTTACGGTTATGATTATAAAGTGAAATCAGACAATTACATATATATTTTTCTTTTTCCAGCTACATTCATTTCTTGATTATGGCAACAAAATATGACAAACAGTGAGTGGAAAAACACAAACAAACAGTTTTTCTTCTGCTCTGGCACCACCACAATCAACACAGAAGGTTTCTATGACTGCATGTGTGGGGGTTTTCCCCAAACACCTAGCAAGCAGTTGCCACAGGCACCAGCAGGATGACCTCCAAATCAGTTCTGACACTACCTAGAGATAGCATTATATCCTGCAAGTTGAGGGCTCAGTCCCACAAAGACTACCCCCCCACTTCTGATGCCAATTACATATCCCAAGTTGTTTCACCTGTGCTTCTGACTGACCAGCTATAAGTTGGGGTTCCCATGACCTCCTCTTTGGGTTTATTTGCTAGAGAGGTTCACAGAACTCAGAAAAACACATTTACTGGTTTATTATACAGCATTTATAGAGAATACAGATGATGAGATGCATATGGCAAGCCATGGGAAGTGGAAGAGAAGCTTCCATGCCATCCCTGGAGCACTGGCTTCCAGGAACCTCCACATATTCAGCTCTCTGGAAGCTCTCCAAACCCTGTGAGTCTTCATGGAGGCTTCACTACATAGGCATAGCTGATTAAACTACTGGCCAATGGTGATCAACTTAATCTTCAGCCTCTCTCCCTTCCCCAGAGGTTGGGCTGGAAGTCCAACCCTCTTGTCATGCACTGGTCTATCCAATGAGCAGCCTCCATCCTGAAGCTACCTAGAGATTGCTAGGCATCAGTAAACTCATTAGCATACAAAAAGACATCACTTTGAAGATTCTAAATATTTTTAGGAGTTGTATGCCGGGAAACTGGTTGAAGGTCAAATACACACTGTATAGTATAACCATTGCGACTAATAAATACTAGAGTATTCCCCAAGCAAGTACACTGACAAGAGGCAGCGATAATTAAAAACTCCCTCATGGGTGTCAAAAGTGACCAAATAGGGAACCTAAACTTCTACCCACAACTGACTGTAAGGGGGTGGTGTCCTCCCCCAACCCCCACTATTCTCCTGCCAGAGTGCATCAAATTAAGCCAGCTAAAACAAGTTTACGTAAGATCCAGGGTCTCACAGAATAATACTCAAAATGCCCAGGTTTCAATAGAAAATCACTTGTCATACCAAGAACTATGAAGATCTCAAACTGAATAAAAAAGACAACCAATAGATACTGTATTAGTTTCCTATTGCTACTACAATAAATTATTATAAACTTAGTAGCTTAAAACAACATACATTTTTATCTTACAGTTCTAGAGGTCAGGAGTTTTCCACTAACCTCACAGGGCCTAAATATACAATTCAAAAACAAATTGTCAGCATGGATGAGAAAGCATGACTCAACTAATATGCCATCTAAAAGAATTCAGTTCAAATATAATGATATTGGCAAGTTAAAAGTAAAAGAATAGAAAAATCTGTGTCACACAAATCTCAATTTTAAAAAGTACGAGTGGCTATGTTAACATCATATAAAGTGGAATTTAAAGCAAAGAAAATCATAAAAGAGTCTTCATAAAATGAAGAGTCAACCACATTTATAACAATCCTAAATGTGCATGCACCAAACAACAAAGCTACAAAATATGTAAAACAAAAACTGATAGAAGTTAAAGGAGAAATAATTAAATCTATGATTATAGTCAGAAACTTCACTACTCTCTCAACAACTGATAGAACAACCAGACAGAAAATCAGCAAGGATATAGAACTCAATGATCCCATCAACCAACAGGATCTATTAATAACAGACATTTATAGAGCACCCCATCCAAAAGCATCAGAAAATACATTCTCTTCACATGCCCATGGAACATTTACCAAAATAGTCCATGTCCTGAGCCATGAACTTTGTCCTACCTTTGTCCAAAGAAAGATTTAAAAATCAAAAAAATTGAAATCATACAGAGTATTGTTCAAGCACAATAGAATCAAACTAGAAAGTAACATCAGAAAGGTAGCAGAAAAAATCTCCAAACAGGTAGAATCTAAACAACCATACTCTAAATAGTCCATGGGTTAAAGAGGAAATCTGAAGAGAAATTTAAAAACAGAAAAAAATTGAACTGAATGAACAAATCAGATAGAAAATAGAACAAATCAAAATGGGTGAATCACAGTAAAAGCAGTGCTTAGAGGAAAATTTATAAGATTAAATACATACATTAGGAAAAAAGGGGAAAAAATAAAGTCAATTTTCTAAGCTCCTACTTCAAAAACCCAGAAAAAAGAGTAAAATGAGCCCAAAATAAGTAGAAAAAAAGGAAATAATAAAAAACAAAAATCAACAATATTGAAAACAGAAAAAGAATTTTAAAAACCAATGAAATAAAGAATTGGTTATTTGAAAAGATCAATAAAACTGACAATGAAAAGGAAAAAACACAAATTACCAAATCAGGAATGAAACAGGGGATTAACACTACAGACCCTGTTGGCACCAAACAGCTAATAAAAAGAAACTAAAAACAATTCTATGCACAAATTTGACAACTTAGATGAAATTGACCAATTCCTTGAAAGACCTAAATAACTAAGACTCACATAAGAAGAAATAAATAACCCAATTAGTTTTACAACTATTTAAAATTGAATCAATAATAATAATATAATAAAAATATTTGGCCCAAATGGTTTCACTAGTGAATTCTACCAAATATTTACGGAGAAATACAGTTGGCCCTATGTATCTGTGGATTCTGCATTTATGGATTCAACCAACTATAGATTTAAAATAATAATAATAAAAATAAAAAATATAGTATAACAAAACTACTTATACAGCATTGACTTTGTATTGGTTATTATAACTAATCTAAAGATGATTTAAAACATATGGGAGGATGTGTTTCTATAGGTTATACTATGTAATTTTTTATCAGGATTTGAACTTCTGCATCTTCAGGGGGTCCTGGAACCTGTACCCCTGAGGACGCATAGGGCCGAATGTATTATGAACACATTACAGTCTCTTCCAGAAAATAAAAGGAAAACTAACTCATTCTATAAGACCAGGATTATCCTAATTTAAAAAAACTAGATAAAAATATTGTAAGTAGAGAAAAGTACAGAACAGTATCTCCTATGATAGAAATGTCCCACATCTTGACTGCATCCATGTCAATAACCTGGCTGTGATGTTATATTACAGTTCTGCAAGGTGTTACCACTAGGGGAAACTAGGAAAACGGTACAAGGGACTTCTTTTTATTATTTCTTATAATTGCATGGGAACTTACAATTATGTCAAAATAAAAGTTTAATAAAAATCTTAAAGAATAGAGCTAATAACCATTACAATGAAAAAGCATTAATGAATTCTAATGTCACATGTGCTATTTTAAGAAAGCAAACATTAACAGTAATTTATTATAATAAATTTTAAAGAACTATTTAAAATACCAATTTGGCTGAAGTTCTAATCCAAATTGCAATACAAATGCTACAGAGTTGTTATAATTTACTAGGGAAAATGACAGCTTCTCTCAGGGTATATACTAACAAGTTATCATGCTTCACAAATATGTCACTTTTGGTAAGTTAAAAGATCATGCTGGTTTCAATGAGGTAAGCCTCATGGCTTTCATTACACAAAAAGATTGACTGGACTTGAAGTACTAGAGTGCTGAGATTATCTAAACAGAAAGTTTCTTTTTTTTTTTTTTTTTTGAGACGGAGTCTCTTGTTCTGTTACCCAGGCTGGAGTGCAGTGGCACGATCTCGGCTCACTGCAACTTCCGCCTCTTTGAGTAGAAAAAAAAAAGGGGGGAAAGGATTTCAGATACATTTGGCTGACTTCCTAAGCCAGTCTTAGCAAGATCACACCAGACACCTCAATACTGCCTGGTGGCCTGGGCCACAGCTGATTCCTTATAGAGAGGCTGGAGGCTACCCATCAATCACAGATTTGGATTTCCTCAGAAGTGCAATGAATCCCGGTTAAAGCTAATTTATTCTTGAGACACCTAAATGCAAATATATCCTCCTTCCCCATCCCTTTACCCCTAAATCTGCTAGGAAACTACTAGGATCAACTATCTTAGCAACCCTGTGACCATCTAAACTCAGTCCCTTTACATCCCCCATCATCCTTGGTCCTGTCAATGATAAATATTCCTTTGGTCATCTATCCTTTTCCTAACTCTCGGTCTCAATCTGCTCTTACCCCTTTTTTTGACTCAGCTTTCTACTGCTCCCTCTATCCTGCCCACTGTGCCCCAGAGAATCTCCTTTACATGATTAACAAAGACCCTACTTTCTAGCCCTCTTCAACGAACATTCCCTTTGTCAACCTTTAACTTAAATGTGGCTCTCCCATAATACCATACGCAGTGCAGCCTTTTAAAAAAGGAAAGTTCCTCATTTTCCAAACCTTCCTTACTTCAAAGTCAAGAACAGAAGTATCAACCATGTCCATGGATGCTAAGACTGAATGTGAAGCAAAATTCCAATAGAATCAATGAAATGACTCTAAATTCACAAGGAAGAGTAAAGACTAAAAACAACCTACCTAAACGTTAAACACTAGGGAATTTACTCAGAAAACTAAAATATACTCATAGAAGGGTCTATGAAATTGATATAAACTGAGGTTGCAGAAAAATACCTAGTGCATTAGGGAACACTCATGTAAGTAAATTTTAAAATTAGATATTATTGAGCAGTTTATAACATATTAGGATGATTGAGTGTGGGATACTCATAGGAGAAAAGGTTATAAATAAAGTACACCAAAATGTTATCTCATAAGAGAAAAGGTTATAAATAAAGTACAACAAAAATCATTTGTATAATTTTGTAATTATTTATAACCTTTTGTGTGTATAATTACAAATGATTTTTCTTTTTCATGCTTTTCCTGTTTCTCTCAATTTCCAAATGAATGTATTTCTTTTATAATCAGAAAAAAGGCCAAGTATGTTACTTTTAAAAAGGTATACTCAAAACACACAAAACTGCTCTTCAATAACATTTACATAGACTGCTTTTGACTTTTCATACCCTTGTTTCAAAAAAAAAATGAACAAACAAAAAACCCTAAATTCCTCCAAGTCCTTCACTTTATTGCCCAGAACTCCAGTCATTAGCAGAAAAAGAAAAGAAAACTCTCAAGATTTCTTCTAAGCCTATCTTTCACTTTACACAATAATTCAGCAAAGAAGTTTACGAGTCTAAGTAAGTGTTCTCATTTAAATACCCAAGTGTACTACCCAAAACCAATGGCTACATGCGAGGGTCTCTTAATTGCAAAATTAAGGGTACAATGTTGCTTTGTATAGCTTTATTTTAAAAAAAAAAATACATGCGTTCTTTATGTATAAGAGGGTATTAGTCACATATTTTTAAATGTTCTATAAAAAGAGACTATCAGGCAGGCAGATCATCTAAGGTGAGGACTTCGAGACCAGCCTGGCCAACAGGATGAAACCATGTCTCTACTAAAAATACAAAAATTAGCCAGGCATGGTGGCACATGCCTGTAGTCTCAGCTACTTGGGAGGCTGAGGCAGGAGAATCGCTTGAACCCAGGAGGCGGAGGTTGCAGTGAGTTGAGATCATGCCACTGTACTGCAGCCTGGGCGACAGAGTGAAACTCTATCTCAAAAAAAAAAAAAGGACTGTCACTTTATTAATTGCCTTTAAGGAAGACACAAAAATACTTGCACATAGTTTAGGCTAATGCACAAAAAGAGTAACATAAAAAGATGAAATACTGGAAAGAGATTTTTCATCAAGTAAATTCCTAAAGAGATATTTAAGAATGAAAATTTCACTTTCAAGGTAAGTAATGGTACTACAATTGCATCTGGCATAAAAATAAAGAACTGACATGTTACTCAGAATAATCTCTAGTAACTAAGGCATTCCTTTCAAAAGATACTCTTTTTTAAAAAAAAATTAATGTTTAATCTTTTAAAGTTAGCTTTGGAAATAATTCTTTCACCATAATTACATTGGAAAGAATTGATTTTAGAGAAACTGTATGGGCAGAAAAATATTTTGGAATACATTTCACCTAAGTGTTATTTCACTGCATTATATAACATGAATGTAGAAATAGAACTGGTTTATATTTCAACAAAATTAACCATATTACTAGACTTTTCCTTTTAAATCCTATCTCAAAAGCTGTGTATCATTTCCAAAAAAAGTAGATGTTCTTGAAAAGAACAATTAACAAAATCAGTATTATGACCAAGAATTTTGTATCTTCCTAAGCAAAGTACAGTGTTAGATGGCTTTCAAATCAATTTTAATAGATGTGGTATCTGTCCTCCAGGAATCTGCTGTCTCCCTGAATGATTGTTCCGAAGCTCCTTCCCAAACTAACAACACCCAATATAATCTCCCCCTGAAATTCATTACAAATTAGGAGATAATTTCTTGTTAATAACGAATATTAAATTTTGCTTTTTAAAAAAGTGCAAGTAGATCTAAAATGGTTGTTGCATTAATATATCTAACAAATGGACAAAGCAGGTGTTGAGAGCTGGAGAGAAGGAAAGGTCAAAGGGAGGACATTTAGATAGAGAGAGAGTCTTGCTCAGCATTTATAACATACCCCTGTTCCTACGCACTATATTTCTCCTTTGGTAAGAGACTACTCTAAAGCTGCTATCATTGCCCAGGGCTTTGTTAAGAGACTGAAAGGCTGTAGAATCTAAGCAGGCCTGAGGCTATGTATTTTCGTTTCATTATTTAAAATTGTACATTTATACTTAAATTTCTTATTTACACTAATTTAAGTAGGTTTATTTCTCTAGTGCATGTTACTTTCATTCAGCAACTAAATACACTAATCTTTCATTGAGAAAAATCATATTACTCTGAGCAACAATTATATTAATTTTAGCACAGCGCAAAGTTGTCTTTCTATGCAGAGTAATTAAGCAGAATTCCATATGTTTTCAAAGTTTTCTATACATAAACATTTTCCATTCACCTCTGTATTTTTGCTTAATTTTCACACTGTAGACTCTAAAGTTAAGAACAAAAGATTTATTTTCTTCAAACATGGGCAAATTTAAAAGGTAATTAAAAGTCATTTACTTTCACATAACCTAAAACAATACTGTTAGCACTGCAGTGACAGAGGCTCATTACAAAGGTCAGTTAAGTAAAAGAGGGCAAGGCAGCAGGACTCAGATGCTAAGAATAAAAACAAAAATAGATCCAATGCAGCATTTTGAGAATGAAGATCAATGAAAACACTTAGAGTACTATTTTCTATATTGTTATGAGAGATCTTTCCCATTTTAGCATTTCTTCTTTGCAAAGTAATTCTTGGCATTTGCTTTAATAAAACTAATACTTAAGCCACAAATTTGCATTATCTGAAGTAAAAAGATAATAAATGCCTCAGTTAAAAATAACTTAGCTATCACGGTAAAAGTGAAAACACATGATTAAAGTATAAATGGGGTGGCAAGGGAGAGGCAGCGGCATATTTAACTATCGATCCAAGAAATAAGGCAGCAGGTTGTCTTTCCAATCAAAACTACTTTTATAGTAATATAATTGCCCTTGCTTAACAGTAAAGGTCTAACAACTGAGAGGATAAGGTACAGAAAAATTATGATATAAACCATAAAAATGACTAAAATATGAGTAAAAATATGTTGATTTAATGCCATAATTCTAAGTAGACCAACAATCTTACTGCTTATGCTTATGACAGCATAACAATTAATGAGACAGATATCAAATCAATAACAAAGTAGTAGATAATGGCATATATATTCGCTTAGCTTCATCAGTGAAAAGAAAAATTCAGCATACCAAGATTTTATAAAATCAAGTAAGGAGTTACACAGATAAAATCATTCTGTAGCTCTTGGTGTTCTTACCTGTAAGGACAGCTTTTGCTGAAGGATCTGCCAGGTCCAGGGCTGATTTCCCATCAGTGTTCCAAATGTTTGGATCAGCTCCGTGCTGCAGCAGCACTGTGCAGGGAAAGCAGAAACAATATCTTACCTCGGGGATACAGAGATTATTTACTGGTAAGTGTCGTCTTGGCATGGTGTAGGCATAAACATACATTGCACAATTTTTTTCTTTCAAGAAAAAAAGAAAGAAAAAGAAAAAAAGCACTGCAGCAAAGGAGCCTCTCTAGAGTAAAATGAAGTTGGTAACTTATGGTACAGTATTATCACATGACTTAACATCATAAACATGAAACTAGAAAAATCTTGCAATGCACAGTTTTGGTTTGCCTCCTCCAAGCTGCAGTATGGGAAGCTATGTGCTCACTGGCTCACACTGGGAAATATGCTAACTGTGGAACCTGCCCTTTCTTTACTACCACTGTGGCTGCTTGTTGCTCTTGCTGCTTTATTGCTGAATTTCCAAGTGCTTCCTCTCCTCGGAATAGTTATAATACAGTGCAAGCCTTTTAGTGGCTCACCACTTACACATGAAACTCACCATAACATACTGGCTTGCTTCCAAGAAGTTTAACAGACATAGTAATACGTGCAACCCTGGTCCCCTGCAGTGGAGCTGCAAAAAGGAACTGCCTCCTATACTCATTCTTTCCACCAAAAATATTTAGAAACAGAAACTCAATCACTATAATATATCCAAGGCACGAATGTAATGCCTGCCATATTGGGTAAAAAGTAGCTACTGGGAATTCTTAAATATGGAGATTCCTACAAAGAGAAAATCACTGTTTAAGTAAAATCCAGATATATTAATCCAAAACATTTATCAGCCATGTCTGGTATGCGGTGTGTATATGTAGGGAGGGTGGAGAGGGCAGGAGAGGAGGAGACTGTTGCTGTAATACTACCCAATGATTAAATAAATGAATGTATTAAAAAGTTGTTCCAGTAAGTAAAATTTAATTACAAGTTATGAGCCACTACTGTTGGTAAGTCCCAAATTTTCATTCATTTCATTCACTCATGACAGTTCCATGCTAAATTTCATACATTCTTTAGGAATATTTGGAAGGTAATACATATTACTAAGCAATAATTTCTTCTGTTTACAAGGCTTTTCCTTTTCCTTTAATGCGTTAGCCATATAATCAATGGCTTTGGTATAATGGATAAACAACAGCCTTATCCAGAACTAGGACACAGCTGCTAGGAAGGTGAGCCTGTGCATCTCATGCATTACATCTTGGGCAGTTTCAGACTTGGGACAATAAAAGCTAGCTATAGCTTGAGAAGATACAGTGAGATCTTACAAAGACTTTCCGTATTATTTCATATGTGAATGCAAAAAATGAACATAATTATTTTCCAGATGTTTATATGCTGATTCAAGAGTCAACAGAATAAAACAGCACTGAATAAATAAAACCACAATATCAAAACCACAATATCAAACTGTAGTTACGGTTTCAACATAATGGGTACAGCTACTATAACAACATTTTTTTTTAATTCCAGGAAGAAATTCCTATGTGAAGATTTGGCTTATAAAGGGTCTTTATCATAAAGCAGACTCAAGCATCAAATGCAAGCTGATAACTACCTCTATCTTTATTTAGTTGCTGAGTGCTCATGTGCAAAGGGGAAGAAAACAACAGAAATAATAGCTACCATGAAAAGCAGAGTCTAACTGCATACTTCAGGAACTTCAGAACCTGGTTTAAACAAGAAGTAAAGGAATATTTTCAACTGAGTTTCACAATTATATGATGGGAGCTTTCATTTCGTAGTTTTAAATGAGTGGTAGAAGTAAAATAGTGAAAGTCTGATGGTTTCTCCAAAGTCACCTAAAACCTCAATCCTTCTTGTAACCAGTATTTTAACTATTACATCTTGCCTATTTTGCAATATAAATCTACCATTACAGTTTAGTTGTAGTTTTGTTGTACTTTAGGTGACATTAAAAGTAAACATTTACTTAAATAGATGTTTTCTAAATATGTCTGAGCCATGCCTATCTCTTTAATTAGACCTGAACACAGACACATCCACAGCAAAGTAATGTAGCAAAAGGAAAGAAGCAGCTGAATCTTCTGAACCATATGCTGATAACAAAATTCACGTTAGAAAATATTTAACCATATTTAATTCATCACATATGAATTAAAAATTTAAAACTCAGTAAAGTTAAGACTTTTAGGAGAAAAGTCTTATCTAGCTAACCCCTCATTAGATCAGCAGGGGTCTAAACTTATCCAACTTTCATAAAATGTTGTAAGATTGCCAGGAAGACTAAATTAGAACATAAAGTGGTATGCAAAGGCGCTGGGCAGGGAGCCTGACAATCCCCATCAACTCACCATAATATTTAAAGCACAGTTTAAAATGCAGACCTTGTTTGTCCTCTCAACTCTACCGGTGATGACTAATTCCATGCTTTGTTCTAGGGCAAGGGTCAGCTAACTTTTTCTGTAATAGGCCTGACAGTAAATATTTCAGTCTTTACGGACCATTTGGTCTCTGTCTCAACTATAGTCGACCCTTAAATAACACAAGTTTGAACTGCACGGGTCCACTTATATGCAGATTTTTTGTCAATAAAAGTTACACTGAGTGTGCCTGTCTCTGCCACTCCTGAGACAGCAAGAACAAACTCCTCATCTTCCTCCTCAGCCCACTCAACGTGAAGACAATGAGGATGAAGATCTTTATGAAGATCCACTTCCACGTAATGATTAGTAAATACATTTTCTCTTCCTTGTGATTTTCTTAAAAATGTTTTCTTTTCTTTAGCTTGCTGTCCTGTAAAAATATATAATACATATAACATACAAAATATGTGTTACTGTTGACTGTTTATGTTATCGGTAAGGCTTCTGGTCAATAGTAGGCTATTAGTTTTGTGGGGGGTCAGAAGTTATACTTCAGTTTTCAATTGCACGTTGTTCAATGGTCCTAACCCCGGTGTTCTTCAAGGGTCCACATCCCTGCCTCTACTCTACCATCATAGGGCGAAGCAGCCACAGATAATATTTAAATGAATGAGCATGGCTGCATTCCAATAAAATGTTACTTAAGAACTTTGAAACTTCAATCTTATATAATTTACAAAATATTATTCTTCTTTTGGTTTTTTAAAAAATATAAAAACAATTCTTACCTGGCAAGCCACAGAGAAACAAGAGATAGGCTGGGTTTGGCCTATGGACCATATTTGCTGACCCCTGACCTTGGGCAGTGCTATAAATGTGGTCAATGCTATACACAGACATACAAAGTTCCATTCCCAGAACTGTTTATAATCCATCTACATTGAGATAAGCACAGAAACTGAAGGTATTTAGAACTATGTCTGTCATTTTAAAATTACCTTCTCTAGTACTTCATTTTATTTATATTTTACAAAATTATTGGTCTGTCATTAGGGGAAAAAAAAGAAAACCCAGTTGTCTACCACAGACAATTTGAGAAGCACTGAGCCAGGTCACACAAGAAATTCTCTGGGCCTCGGTTCTCAGGAGTTTTAAAATAAAGGAGCTAAACTTGATAAGCTGATCTCTATCTATTTTGGGAGAGGTCTCGAATCTCTGATAATGCCTTCAAAATTACAGCCAAAGACTTGAAGCATTAAGATCTAAAATCTTCAAAAAATAAAAATAAAAAATAGCTGCTTGAAATAGAATCTCTTCTTCTCCCACTCTCCGGATCAAAATCAAAAAAATAATAATAGAAAGGTGTGCATTTATTTTAACTCTTTAAAAAGAACAAACAAAACTAAAAGTGGAGACCAGGAGCACTGAGAGTTGTCATACACATACTTACATGTCCCATACTATAATATTCCCCAAGCAATTTCCCAAATAGGCTTTCATTCTAAAATGCCTTCACATCTCTGGTCCTTCACACTGTTCTCTATGGGCATTTGTAAGGGACTATTTTCTAGCACCAGAAGAACGGCACATACATGAGGCAAAGTTAACAACAGCTTTCAAGAATGCCACACTCAAAGTGGTGGCATCTAAGTCTCAATTCTGGATGCTTCAAAATTTGTTTTCAACATTGTGAGCCATCAAAGACAATAAGAAAATGTGACTATTAATACAAAATAAAATTAGAAATTCATCTTGTAAAATCAATATGCATTGATAGCACACTAATATACAATAGGTTTTTCTTAAAAAGTAGCACACTGCTTGATAATACTGTGTCATATTGTTTTTTAAAAGTAGCACAAATATCTGAAATAAAGTTCTCAAGATAAACAAACAATGTACAACATAAGGTTTGAAAGTAAAAGAAGGAAGCTAAAATATGAGTAACATTCAGTATGTAAATTCAAGGGTACTATGGCCATTCAAATGCCCCCCCATAGTAACTTTAACCAGTGGGACATTATCAAATCTCAAATGCCAAAAAGTGGTTAATTTCTAATTGTTTTACTGATGCATCTCAGCTCTATCTCCTTTTGAGGTAAGAGGGGTGGAGAAAATGTAGCAGCTGGCATAACAAGACAGTTAAAACTAAGATAGGGTCACAAATTCAAACGCCATTTTCAAATGAGCTACAAAAAGAAGGACACATGATTTTCTCATTTCTGGTACAGGTATTCAGCCACAATGAGCCAAATTCAGCAGGAATGACTTCAGCTATGTTGTTTCATTTCATCCTTCAAAACTATTAAAGTTAAGCATTTGCATCATTTTAATTATTGCAAATAAAAAGAAAATATTTCTATATTTATATAAAGACTCATTGTGTTTAATTCCTAGAAAACTACAAAGTGCTATTATAATAAATTGTGTTTAACTGCAGGCATTCTCAACTGATTTTAAAAGACAGAAGACATAGAAACCACGTGAATTTTCCAAATTAAACTTTTGCAAGCCTTTTAGAGTAAATTATCAAAAGATGTTTTAGTAAGTTTTTACTTTAAATGACAAAAATTATACTATTAAAATATTATAGATTCCGTTTGTTATGTGAATCTAGAGCTACATCAAGAGTGTAAAATTGTTCATCACAATGCATACTCAAGTAATTTAAAAAGTTATATTTATGTTAAAATGTTTTCCAAGATTTATAAGCATCAAACTCTTTAAGAGTACACAGACATATATTTATTAGATTGAGTTTCAACACATGAGCTTTAAGAGACAAACTATTTTTATAAACCAAAATATATGATAGATCCTTGTGTTTATACACATTCAAAAAATTTCTTCTACATAAGCATGTATATTAAAATGGTATAATATTACATAATGGCATAAGTTATATCATTATATTATGCAGTCTATATTATATAGTATACATTATACTGTAGTATATATTACACAGTAATAATACAGTATATATTTATATGTAATTATTTTAAAAAACTCATTTTATCCCAAATATACTTTATTTATTACAGCATAAAAGTAGTCAAGCTAATGTATTTTGTGTCTCAAATTATCTGTAGTTGATTTAACACTAACAGTGAATACGAAAATTCAAGTAACCAGTGCTATCCTATATAGCATGGCTTACTGAATTTAAATTATAATTTAAATGACACAATTTTCTGTTTTCAGTAAAGGCAGAGTAGCTTATTTAAATCATCCCTTAGGCTATAAACAATGAACAGAACTAGATTTAAAACAAAAACAAAAACATCACTTCTAAAATCATCTAAGAGCTAATAAGACAGTTAAAGAATTACCAGCTGAAAGCTGAAGAGCAAAGGAAATCCAGAGGGTAAACATGTATGGAAGCTGTCATTGCTCTGAAGGTAATTATTGATCAAGAAAAATAAAATCTGTTCTTTCAATGTCTCATGGGATAAGGGGAAGAGCAATAAAAGCCCAGGACCCCCAAAAATAAAGAGTATAATGAGACTGTTCCCCCACACAATAAGGGTGATATTTCAGGATGAGGATAAAATGAATGTGAACTGGTCTTGGTACAGAATTATAGCTCTGGTTGGAAACTTTGGGTGTCTAGGATGTCTTAAGCCTTGAATTTGAGTTAAGGTGGCCCCAGACTGGCAGTAAATCCTATAAATAGCTGGTAAAATGTCCAGTGCGTAGCCAAGATAATGAGGCACATAAATAATCTAAAATGCAAAAGCTACAACTAGCAGAAATAGACAACTCAAGAACAGACCCATAAAAACTTCAGATATCAGAGGTACAAGACACAAAAAGAACCATGCTGACCATGTTTAATAAAAGACAAGCTGAAAGATCTAAAGAAGAAGCTATAAGAAACAATAAGGCAAATTCATAAAAGAATTAAACAACTTTTAGAAATAAAAACAACAAAAATTTTAAATGAAACTTTAGTTTCCAGCATAATGGAGTAACTGGTATCAGACTAGTTTCCTCCTCTGACATAAACAATTATGAAATTGGACAAAATAGATGAAGCAACCAATTGCAGGCAGTAGCCAACTGGAATTGTAAACTGTGATCCCTGAAAGAAGAGAAACTCACAAGATGGGTACCATAATCATTGCCTAACACAATTTGCCAACCACATAAACACAACTAGAGTCAAAGCAGAACATGGTGGTTACACTGAACTGAGAAGACAGAAATCCAAACTCATAGCAGAAGAACTGGCTGGAATCTGCAGGGTGGAAAACTGGAGAAAAGGGATCTGTGCAGAGAGCAGGCCCCAGATGTCTGTGAAGGAGTCCCCCAGGGATCACAAGTGCAGGACAAAACTCCTGAGGCTTATTAGGCAGTAGCTACTATAAGTGAGACCACAATGGAGTCAGCAGACATTGCAAGGTACTAGAGAAAGAGCAGTGCTGAGAGAAATTGGAATTCTGGCCTTGACAAAGTAAAGAGAACCTAAAACCACCTTGTTAACACACCCGACACACCTTAGCGCCAGTGTTAGTTATGAATAAGCACCATGACTTAGAGCAGAGAGCTGGGGGTCTACAAAGTCAAAACTATTTTTATAATAACATTAAGATATTATTCTCTTGTTTCATTATATTAACATTTGCACTGATGGTGCAAAAGCAATAGAGGATAAAACTGCTGATAACACAAGCTTAGCATGGTGGCTCATGCCTATAGTCCCAGCACTTTGGGAGGTTGAGGTGGAAGAATTGCTTAAGCCTAGGAGTTTAAGACCACAGCCTAGACAACACAGGGAGACCTTGGTCTTTTCAAACAGTAAAAAAATTAGCCAGGTGTGGTGGTGCGCACCTGTGGTCCCAGCCACTCGTGAGGTTGAAACTGAAATGGGAGAATCGCTTGAGCCTCAGGAGGTGAAGGCTGCAGTGAGCCATGATGGCACCACTGTGCTCCAACTTGGTTGACAATGTGGAAACCCTGTCTTACAAAACTAAAATAACACAAATCAAGGCAGTGTCATCAAAATCTATTGTGATCGCTACATTCTTCACTATAAAACAAATATACAGGTAAAAAAAAAAAGGAGGGTTTCACATTAGAATGCCCCTAATGAAGCAGTAAAATTACTATATTTTATTAAATATTGACCCTTAGATAAATATTTTTTAAAATATTCTTTGTGAAGAATTAGAAAGTACATATAAAGGGCTTCCAAATTCACAGACTTCTCTGCTGACGTGTATATAAAATAACAAATGTAATTATTTTATATAGTAAAATAAAACATGTTAACAAGTTAGGCCTCACTTAGGAAATCAGTGTTTTTGATACGACAACTGGAAATCATTACAAAATTGTACATAGGTACATAGGCAAAGATGCTCTCGAAGTGCAAGGCAACCAATGTCTGTTGAATGTACTAAACTGGGTGAGCTGTCCTGTGTGTTATGTCTAACAGCACCCCTTACTTCTACCCACTGGATGCCAGTAACACTCCCCAACTGGGACAACCGAACATGTCTCTAGACATAGCTAAATATGCCCTCTAAGGGACAAAACTGTCCCCTGCTTGAGAACACCTACTCTTTAGGTTCCTGTGGACCCACCCCTACCTCCTCATACACATGCAAGGGAGAATACATGAAGGTCTATGCTTCTTCTGACCCTCTGAACACTTACATGTTGGGTTACTGCATTATATTTCATTTGAAGAAAGATTTCTGTGGTTTCTAAACATAAGAAATAAATAAAGCAGTAAAGTAAAACTGTAAATAAGTAGAAAAGATAATAGTAGTAGTAAATAGTAAAAATGATCTCTAAGTATCCTTCTAAATTTAAGGTGTTGTGATCTATAAATATATCTTTGAGTACTGACTTTATCAAATAGGGCTTTTTTATTACAAAGGATAGAAAACTACTTCAGCTACCTTAATAACAAGAAAATGTGTTAAAGAACAGATGTATTCCATTAAATGCAAAGGCAAAAATGTGTCTCAAAATTTACGTGTTGCTGTCTGTCCCTGTATCCCAGACATTACCCTCAGATACAAACACATACACTTGTATTATCTCAATCTTAATTACAAATTACCATGAAAGAGAATTTGGTCCAGCTTCGCTCAACATCTGGTCCTGGACTTAAAAAGTTTGGCCAAGGAATTAGAAGAGGCAATACAAACAATGGTGATGGGAAAAGAGGCATTGGTTCTGAGTGAAGAGTACTTGCAGACACCTCAATGAGTAGCTACTACAATAACACATGTTAAATTCAAAGTTCATGATTTTAAAATATGTAAATAGACTTACATGTACAAAAGGGATAAAAAACTACTTCAGCTACCTTAACAACATGAAAATTTGGTGTTATAGCTGAGAGTGAAATAAATGGGACTTCCACTTTCTATTTTACACATTTCTACACTGTTTTAATATTTATTACATATATGTATTATTTTTATAATGAAATATTTATCCTGACAAAAATTATCTTTATGCATGCTGTTTAATATGCATGCAAAATGATGCTTTTTAAAAGCTCTTGCTTAAAGAAATTACTTTATAACTAATAAAGAAAGAAAAATTGGATAGTTCTTCCTATCAAATAACTACCATTAAATATGATAACAGCATTGGATAAGACAAATGTAAAATAAATCTATTAATTTAGATTCTGTAATAATGCTGAGTTTAGAAACAAGCTGAGTTAGATAGTGATAATCTATTTTGTAAAATTCCAGGATTTTAGTCACACTTTCATATGTGAAAGTCGTTGCCTTTCATATAAAAGTGAACCAAAATTCAGAATTCTATCAACATCTGGGACTAGCATACTAGGAACAAATGACTTAATTTCACCCCAGTGAACTATGTGCCTCATTACATGTAACTTTTTTTCCACGTACCTCAGTGGGAAAAAATAAAAACTGAGTTTCTTTTTGTAAAAAAAAAAAAGTTCAGCCAGGTGCAGCAGCTCATGCCTGTAATCCTACCACTTTGGGAGGCCAAGCCCAGTGGATTGCTTGAACCCAGAAGTTAAAAACCAGCCGGAGCAACATGGCAAGACATGTCTCTACAAAAAATACAAAAATTAGCTGAGCGTGGTGGTGTGCGCCTGTACTCCCAGCCACTCAGGAGGCTGAAGTGGGAAGATCACCTGAGTCAAGGAGGTCAAGGCTGCAGTGAGCATGATCATGCCACTGGACTCCAGCCTGACTGACAGAGTGAGGCCCCATCTCAACAAAACCCACAATTTTTAATAAAAATAAAAATTTTTTTAAGTTCAGAAAAATAAAGTTCCCTATTAGGTCTGCAATGGCAATATGCCATAGTTAGGGTTAAGAACACAGCTGTAGTTCAGAGCCTGGATTCTGGGACCAGACTGCACAGGTTAGAATCCCAGTTCTGCTGCCATCACTTCTGGGACCCTAACAAGTCAGCTCTATCGCTCTGAGCTTCCATTTCCTTGCTGGTAAATCAGGGACAATATTAGAGTACCTACCTCATATGGCTGTGAGGACAAAACAAGCCTATGCACATAATTTTTAAAGAGATATTAAAAGATATTTAATTACCAACTCAAAAATTAGTCCATGTGAATAAAATTACTGAGTTTCACATGGGAGAGTTCTTCTATATGTGATTTAATGAGTTAAACACATCTCCTTCAGTCTTTATGGACAAACTTTGGCATGAAATTTTCTAATAATAAAATAATCTTCCAATGCAATTTTGCTTCTATTGTCAAGTTTTCTTATAAATATAGAAAATTAAGATTATTTTTAAAAAGGCACGTGACATCTGCAGTAACTTAGGCATAGATTATTCTGCTATGCATGTATATATAGCAGATTTTTATATCCCAGATCAATTTCATCATTTTTGCAATGAACAAAGTTAATCCAGGACACAATACATTTATAAAATCAGAATTATCTCATTTATAACAATTTATTACAAGATAAGACAGACACTGGAATAAATATAAGATTGACTATAACAAAGCATCTTTCTTTCTACCTGGAAACTTTAGAGCATAGTGACTAAAAGTTCTGTCCCAGGAATCAGATAAACCTCAGTTTTAGAATACTGTTCAATCCTTAGTAACTGTTTGACCTTGGACAAGTTACTTCACCACTGCCAATTTTAATTTCCTCTTTCATAAAACACTACCTAACACAGTGAATTGCTGTTACAATTAAATATTACAATATATATAAACATAGCTTGGCTCTTGGCACATAACAAGAACTCAATAAACACCCTCTCGTATCCTAATCCGGATCCTTTCATCTGTCTTTCAAAAATAGATACACAGAAAGAAGATCTGTTGGATTGAAACAAAGATAAGCTGATAATAGCCCTAGGAACAATAAATTCATTTGTGTCACACCAAACTGCTATATTATGCTTCCTTTTATTTAGGGGTAGATAACTTTTTCTAAACTTGACTGGATTCAGCTGAATGAAATGCCCATAAGGAATAAAGTAGGTATCTCTATAATCTGACCAGGTAAATTTATAATGGGATCATAAAACTTTCATAACCCTAAGAGACAATGACCACATGTAAAAGGTGCTTCCCAATCTGTTTATGAGGGAGAAGAAAGGACAAACATCAGAAACACTTCCCCTGGCTTTGTGAATCCTTCCCTAAATTGCTAACTCTACTTCCTCTCTCTCAAGGCCTAGTAGACTTACTAGCATTCCAGATAAATTTCTTATGTGTGTAAAACATTAATTCATATATATATATATATATATATATATATATATATATATTTTAGACAAGGTCTTTCTCTGTGGCCCAGGCTGGAGTCCAGTGGCATAATGTGATCTCAGCTCACTGTAACCTCTGCATCTCTGGCTCAGGTGATCCTCCCACCTCAGCCTCCTGAGTAGCTGGGACTAGAGGCGTGTACCACCATGCCCAGCTAATTTTTATATTTTTAGTAAAGATGGAGTTTCTCCATGTTGCCCAGCCTGGCAATTAACATTTTTAATATCACTATTTATAAGGTTTAAAGTTAGATATTTTAAAACATCCTCCCTCCCAAGGAAAACAGGATTAAACCTGTACTGTAATAGTTATAATCTGATTCTGCTTTGAATTTTAGTCTCCTAAGAAAGTATATCATTACTATGATTTTCCTATGTCTCTGACAACTGATCCAACAGACTGAAACGCCAATATTCTGTTCTACTTTAAATCTGAAGGATATAAAGAATATAACTTAAAGAATTTTCATTTCTTGGGGGAAGTTAAATTATTTAATTACAAGCAACTAATTTAAAAAAAGTTTTTCTTGGTTATTTAGTTAAAAGCAAATAATTAAAAAAATAAACCAAGTTTTGTGATTCTATGGGATTTGATACATTATCCTATTATCAATTGTTCTGAATAACAGTATTGAATCACATACTTCCCATCTCAACCTTTCCCCCACATTGAGGAAAAGACCGCCTTTTTCTTTTAACATAATTCCTCATCTGCCCTTTTCCTTGTCTCATGCCTAGTGGGTTACAATTTTCAGAAACAGCAACTACGACGTCCCTTGGCTCGAAGAAAGCTGTTTACCCATGAGTAATCTGCTTTAAAAAATATTAATCATTGTTCACACCCCTTCAATTTTATCAAGATTTAATACACTTCATATCTGGTTACAGCAAACCACAATACCCCTGGCTATTATTTGTAGGGAAAATGTTTAAGTTACATTAATGATTCTCCATAATCCTATATGCAATATATCCACTGACTAGTTTAAAAGATTTTAAACTACAATGGGGAAAAAAAAGCTTCATGTCTCACCAAATCACAGTTCAAGTTTACAAAATTACAAAGGATACTAAACAGAATGTAACACAAATTCATACTGATGGTAACAAGGAGCAATGCCAGTCCTTCACTTAGCTTTGACTGAGTGTCCACTTTGTGTCAGAATAAAAAAACGGTCTTGTGTGGCAACCTTACTGTTGCCAAACAAGAAAAGTAGACAGAAACAAGTATTTACTGGGGCTCTACTTGCTTTCGCTATATTCTTTCATTTAACTTCCCCTAACAATTTTATGCAGCAGAAGCAAATGCGTAAAATCAGTTTGCATGTGATCAACTCAATTCATACTTCATTCTAAAGCCAAGCACTTATTTGCTCTTATCATTCCATACAAATGAAAGCTAAAATTACCCCAGAACTATAACTCTTTATGTGTATGATACATTCTTAAATGAAGTTCACTACATGAAGAGAACCTTCAGTTCTCAATCAAGAAAACATTTCCATTACAACAACTTTCTATCAGCTCTACAGACTGTGGTAACAACTGATTCCCTAACATTTTACCAGTGAACAATTTTCTCCTTCTTCACTGGTAAAATGGTCGGCAATCTGAATCATCTGCCTCATAAACAGGACATAAATATTAGTGACACTGCTTGGCTAAGTACTTTGAGATGCCTCAAGGGAAAACCCTTTACACTATTACGTATCAACTATTCACAACAGTTTTTGATAAATTTACCACCATCACCTTATTTTTTCTTCTCCCTCCCTACCTCTACTCCTCAACTCCTAAGAGGGGCTATTCATGGGTTGAATCTGTAAGTTAACAAGAAAAAAAGTTTGACTATCCTTTGTAGAAAATCCATTGTAACCAAAAGCTAAGTAAGGCATGATCAGAAACAACATTCAACTGTGCATCCTAATGAAGAATAAGCAGTTACTTGACAAATGGCAGATAACCTAAACATAGTTTGTATATGACTACAAAATGTGTTTGATATTTGTATATGAATATTGAAGTGTCTGACATACTGCAGATTCACATTACTTTAAAATTAGAATCTCAAGCTATCGCCTAATCAAGAAGTGGAAAATTACTCAGCTTCCTTATCCATTAACACAGACTAATACAAAAAAAGTCAGACAGAACCAAGCCATCTTCCTGTGAATTGCTTTGTCACTTCATATACGTTTCTTGAGTATAAAATTAGATATCAGTGACAGACGATAAGAATGAGGTATGAAAGTGAACAAGATTATTGTTCGTTCCTACCGCAAAGAACTAACAATCTACCAGTGCAGAACATGCTTACCTGATTCAGTTTAAGAAACTGGTACCAATCCTGTGCCATTTCAAGGTCCAGGATATTAACTTCATCAAAGGATAGGTAACAATGGAAGTGGTCAAATAATTTTTTAAACTAAAGCAGAGTATGTAAAAGGAAAGGAAACATATCTTGCTAAATAGCAGACATACAAAATGAAGTTATAAGGAAATTACTAGAGAGATATTACTTTAGCAGTGAGTTAAACTTGATTTAAATGTGTTGTATGAGAAAGCAAACATACTCAGTGGACAGAGAACTACTCTACTTCTAGATGCCAACAAGAACTGGAAGCTTACACTATACTACAACTATAAAGACCAATCTTTGAGTCTTTACTCTGTTTGCATTTCCTGTCTCCTAATACTGGGAATATGAAAAGCTATGAGAATTCTACTAAAGCCAGTAAGATGAAGAAATAGCTAAAGAACATCTCTGAATCTTTTGATCCTCAAATAGCAGATAATGTTCACAGCACCCTTGAGAACTGTAGGGAATAAAGAGAGATGGGAGTGTGGTATACCTGTAAACTGTGTGAGAGCAGTGAGACTTAAATAAAGATTTCAGACATTTATCAGTTTAGAAGCCCCATTCTGCAACTCCCATTTATCAACCTTCTCAAGATCTCTGTTATCAATTATACTCATTTGCAGTAACAGAAACCAATGTCAATCTTAGACTGAAATGACGGGAGAGAGGACCAACCTTAGAGAACACATAAAAGCTATAGAGCAAGGAGTAGGAAGCACAATTGTCTTTTAGTAGGAAACATTATCACCAAGGCACTGCCCACACTGAAGCAAAAATCTGCTGCTATAAATGATTCCTTACTATCGCTACGACTTTGTATTCAAAATTCTCCATTATAGAATGAAGGTGCATGATTGGACAAACCAAGGCTATCCCTGACTGCCAAGAAGTAGAAGGAAGGAAGATCTGACGCTTCCAGCTTCTGTATTCCTCTCAGTAAGGAGTGCCCGAATCCTTATCCTTTTAAAGGATAAGGTTTAAAATTTCCAAAATCAGAAAAAAGAATTGGATACTAGTTAGCCAAAAAGAAAAAAACAAAAAAATCACAAATGTCCATTGTGACTCCCAGATCTTATACAGACTCTATGAAAGGTATGCTTACGATTTACTTTTAAAATGAAATTCTCAAGCAGTAACAGTCTCAAAAAATCATATAGACTAATACCTGTAATCCTAGCACTTTGGGAGGCCGAGGCAGGAGGATCACAAGATCAAGAGATTGAGACCATCCTGGCCAGCATGGTGAAACCCCATCTCTACTAAAAATACAAAAATTAGCTAGGTGTGGTGGTGCACACCTGTAGTCCCAGTTACTCAGGAGGCTGAGGCAGGAGAATCACTTGAACCCAGGAGGCAGAGGCTGCAGTGAGCCACCATACCACTGCACTCCAGCCTGGTGACAGAGAGAGACTCCATCTCAAAAAAAACATATATATAGCATATATTCAGAAAAGGAATTTATTTTAGTGTTTTTGGAGACTATGTTCAAGGGGTAGAGAGAAGCAGAGAAGAATAATTTCTAAAAGCAGAAAATATGTTAATTTCTGAAATAAATTCAATTTAACATTGCAGTATAAAAATTGTCATCAACATTTCCAAGACCTCTGTCTTAAGTAGTTGGTTTAATTATACAAGCATTTAAAGTTGATTTTAAAAATAATCTCAGTTTGAATTTTCTTCTTTTGATGGTAGCTAAGTACCATTTACAAAAGAAACACATGGGTTCAAGATTTTCTAAATGGACATTTTAAGAAATGTCAATAAAGGACAAACAGAGGAAATGGGAATTCTACACCACACGGTAGCATAATTCAGGCTGAGATTTTAGCACCGACAATACTAATAGTAATATGATGGCAATTAACATTCACTGAATGTGCACTGTACCTGGTACTCTTCTAAATACTTTATATGTATTAGCCTATCCTCTCAGGAACACTGTGAAGAATAATAGTCCCATTTTACATATAATGAAAGAGAGAGATCAAGAAAGTGGTCCATGGCCTCACAGAGCTGGAAACTGGTGGGGTCAGTGCATAAGCCCAGAGCACAAGCTCTAGAGCAACCTGCCCTGATATCTCCCGTAAGCTGGTGGTAATGTGGTTTGGTTGGGCTCTCGCTTTTTTAAAATATGAAATGTATTTGCTATTCTAGCCTACATATAGAGATATGATTAATCTTTATAAAAATCAGGCCAGTATTTCATCATCTAGGCAAAAATCTTTTAAACATCAATTTTGTATACTAATCTCTCAAAAACTATTAGATTCCAGCAAAAGAAAAAAAAACAAAAAACAAGGCTTCCAATTTTTTTATCCAGCTGTCCCAAAGAAGAACTCTACCTTACAGAGAAAAACCTCAGAATTCCTTAACCATATTCAAATCCAGAAAGTAAGACATATAAGCTATTAGAGGTTTTGGTGAACCTGAGAATAAATTTCTTAAGAGGTTTCTGAAAGCTAATTAAGTATACCGGGGTTTTATAACCAATTTTGACTCCCATATTAACTATGATACATACTTTAATAGCAACTATATCCCTCATTTATATTTTGAATATTGTTTCAAAGGTGTCCTTCCCCTTTTCCCAACTTTTATAAAGCACAAGAACCTAATCAGAACAAGACAATATGTGCTAAAGGCTACTGAGAATTGGGGAAGTAGAGTGCTGCAGGGATCCATTCATTAAAAATTCAAGCCCTGTATCTAGTCCTTTATTTCAACAGAACCTCGATAAAAAGAGCATTTGCATTATGGACTTTTGAAAGAGGGATTAAGAGGAGAAGGAGAGAAATACTAATTTCAGTAAGATATTCAAAGGACTAATAAAATGAAAACTTCAGAGGTAGAGGCAGGAAAACAACACTGAAGCCTGGAAAGGATAATATTTTAAGAAAGTGAGAAAAGTATAAAATTCTGACTAACGACAGAAAAATCCAATGGCTAAGACAACAAGGTGAAGCAAGAAGGAGTGATAGCAGGGACGGTGAAAGTCTAGAAGACTAGGTAGGAAATACATTTCAACTTCAATAATAGTTGTCACTTACAAAAGCAAGTAACATAAGAGGCTTTGTGGTCAGAGAGAGGATGTTATAAGTTGAAGCTTCTCAATGTAGTTTTATGTAATGACTTAGTCCAGGATGTGGCTTTGTTAGTGAGAGACTCAGGAGGAAATGGGAGAGTCAATTGAAACTGGAAGATGTCAAGAAACTGAAAGGACAGGATATTCAAAGGTCATCTTAGTGGATGCTGAAGAAACAAAGGATAATGACAGAAAATGTGATTTTCTAAAAAATAGTTTTATGTCAGGCACTGCAATAATTTGAGGAATATTGAAAAATATATTAGAAGCTGGAATAAATGGTTATGAGGAGGGAATAAACTTATTATTAAGCACCACCACTATATCTTTTACAATGACATATATATTTTAATTGCATCATTAAAAAGCTGATTATGATGAAATGAACGACATCTAGGAAGACAGTTATGTACATCAATCTGCCATGGCTAAACAAACATCCACCATCTCAAGTATCAAGAAACACATGATATACTCAAGAAATTATACTTGCCCTCTGGGAGCCTACCTTAGATTTCAAAATAAAAAAATTGTATACAGAAAAGCAAAATTCGAATACACACACACACACACACACACACACACACCTCATGAGAGAACAAAATGCTGATTGAATACAGCTTCATATCATCTAGATAACTAAAATGACTGAAAAGTCCAATTTGTTTGAAGTTGCTTTTTCTCTAGACTATGGCTCATGTTGAAAAATTTGAAAACACTACTGTATTCAAAACACTCACTCAAAACCCTGTATAAGGAGGGACTACTGTACTAGATGACTTTCCTTGAATCAACCTCAAGTGTTCTAATGTCATCCAACGCAGTAGAACTTGTACTTTATAATGGCTCTCGTTGATGGTAGGATAGAATATATCCAGTCCTTTAAAGAGACTGTAAATTAACTAAATTCGACAACAGTAATCCATCAAAACTGAGTTCCATGCCAGTTGGCATTTGACTGTATTTGCAAAGTTAATGTTGTGAATCTTCCCCTAAGTAACTTTAGATTACCATCTCTCTACTTACCTTTGAAAAGAACTGCTTCTAGAAGAAACAATAAACCCTTACCTATTCTGAGGGAACACTATTTATACCACAAAAAAAAAGAAGAAGAAGAATAAACCTTTATTTAAAATTTAGATAACATGAAATGATACTTACCAATGCACACATCAATCTTCCCTTTAATAGCAGCTTCATGCAGAGGCGTATAGTTCCAGTTATCCCTGGCATTTGGATCAGCTCCTTGGCACAATAACAGACTTACAACCTCAGCATGGCCAAAGAACAGGCGTTATGAAGTGGAATGAGACCTCCATCATCACGAGCATGGACATTAGCACCCATCTGTAGTAAGTGTTCTACAACATCCTTCCTTCCAAAACCTAAAAGGAAAGGGGAAAAATGTCATGTATATATATTTGATTTTGTAAAAAGAACCATTAGAATATCTGTGACAACATCAACAAGTATGAGCAACTGAAGTATTGCACTCTGTGGTAAATGGAGTAAAACAAAACAAAAGAAACATTAGCTTTATTCAAACTAACTCATTTCACACAGTTTAGAACTAAGGAAGCTCCTCCTTTAGTCTCTGGGCTGTTCATTCAAAAAACATTTTTAAACACTTAATATGGGCTGTGCAACAGTGCTAGAAACACAGAATAAATATGACAAGACTTGTCCAGGCATTCACTTTCCCCTCATGTTTCACAAGACAAAACCGTATATAGAAATTCATCTGTATATTTATAGAAACAAAGGTTATTTAAATACTGCTGATAGGCTGGGTGCAGTGGCTCACACCTGTAATCCCAGCACTGTGGGAGGCTGAGGTGGGCGGATGACCTGAGTTAGTAGTTCAAGACCAGTCTGGCCAACATGGAAAACCCCCTGTCTCTACTAAAAATTAAAAACTTAGCCAGGTATGATGGCAGGTACCTGTAATCCCAACTACTCAGGAGGCTGAGGAACAAGAATGGCTTGAACTGTACACCAGCCTGGGCAACAAAGTGAGACTCCATCTCAATAAAATAAAATATAAATAAATAAATATTGCTGATAACCGAATCCAAGACAAATCACAACATACAGCATTATGTTAGGGAAATTGGGGGATGAATGTATGGATACCAGAAATACATGGTGAATGCTTGAACAAAGGGAATTTTGAAAAGAAGAACTAAAGATGATATCAAAATATCTGTTTTTGGGGCTAGTGGCCAAACTACATGAAATGCGTGGTGAATTGAAACAATTCAAGCTTGGATGCATTAAGTTTGAGGAAACAATATGGCCAATGAGTGGGAATACAAGTACTTGGGAATATAAAACCAGAACTTTACAAGAAGTATCACAGTTTTCAGACAGAAATGGGGGGGTTGGGAGAAGTCAGAAAGAGTCTCAAGCAGTCTAAGGATGAGGCAAACACTTAGAAAGGTAAGAAACACCAAGAAAGTGCAACATTATAGAGGTCAAGGAGCAACAACATTATGCAAAGTCCAGTAGGATGTAATTAGATCAACAGAGAAGAAAAAAATGATAATTTTAAACTAATTTTAGTATAGTGGTAAAATTACAAACTAAATTGCAATGGGTTATAAAAGGAAACTGCAAATATTAGCATTTTTATCTTCACAAGTTAGAATCTTAATTAATGATTCTTTCCCACTTTAAATTTTATTAGGTCTTAACTAGGTATCACCACCTCTACTATTACTGTGTAATATTGTTAGAAAATGGCATCTTAAATAAAAGTAAAAGAGCCATTTTGCGCATATATTAAACAAATAAAAACCATGTGGAATAGAGCAAGGGAAAAAAGAGATTTATCTCAAAATATGTCAACACAAGAACAGAAAATCAAACACCGCATGTTCTCACTCATAGGTGGGTGTTGAACAATGAGAACACATGGACACAGGGAGGGAAGCATCACACATTGGGGTCTGTCGGGGGGAAATAGGGGAGGGACAGCGAGGGGTGGGGAGTTGGGGGAGAGATAGCCTGGGGAGAAATGCCAGATATAGGTGATGGGGAGGAAGACAGCAAATCACACTGCTATGTGTGTACCCATGCAACAGTCTTGCATGTTCTTCGCATGTACCCCAAAACCTAAAATGCAATTAAAAAAGATATGTCTTCCATGCTATCTATAGAAATTCATTCATTCCAGAAAAGCAGGCTCTAAGAAAAAGTCTCCAAAGTAAAGCATACATTTCCACAGACACGTATCACAAAGTCAGAATGAGGTTTCCATGGAAAATATCCTTGAAACTAAGCTGGTAATTTTAGGTGAACAGGTCAATTCTGTATTAGTAACTAGAACAGTAAAATTATAGGGTACATGCTCAGGTAAACTGTCAGGATCTTACCAGTGTTCTTGGTTTTGTTTTTTAAATACCTGCAGAACCTTATGGATGTTAGGTTTTGTTTAATTCTCTAACTTCAACTTCCTTTTCCTGCCATCACAACCCTACTCCTCTTCTACGGGGACATAAGTGGTTTCTTTACCCAGGACGATTGAATTATTCTCCTCTATGGATGTGAATAAAGCCTGAGTGCAAACTTCCATCTCTTCAAGAGCAGCCATGGTAGCTGAGTCCTGCAGAGCCCCAGGGGTGGAGCTGCCCAAGGCCTTGGGAGCCCACCCCTTGCATTAGTGTGGCCTGGATGTGACACATGGTGTCAAGGGGGATTATTTTGGAACTTTAAGATTTAATGACTGCCTTCTGGGTTTCGGACTTCCATGGGGCCTGCAGTCCCTTTGTTTTGGCTGATTTCTTCCTTTTGGAATGGGAGTATTTAGCCAATGCCTGTACCTCCCTTGTGTCTTGGAAGTAACTAACTGGTTTTGATTTTTCAGGCTAATGGGCAGAAGAGACTTGAGTTAATGCTGGAATGAGTTAAGACTTTTGGGGACTGTTGGGAAGGCATGATTGTACTTTGAAATGTGAGAAGGACATGAGATGTGGGAGGGGCCAGGGACTGAAAACTATGGTTTGGATTTGTGGCCTTGCCCAAATTTCATGCCAAATTGTGATCCCCAGTGTTAGAGGAAGGGCCTGGTGGGAGGTGACTAGATCATGGAGGCAGATTTTCCTCTTACTATTCTCCTAATAGTGAGTTCTCACAAGATCTGGTTTTTAAAAGGATGTAGCACCTCCTCCTGCTCTCCTCTTCCTCCTTCCCTTGCCATGTAAGACGTGCCTGCTTCCCCTTTGCCTTCCGCCATGATTGTAAATTTCCTGAGGCCTCCCCAGCCATGCTTCCTGTACAGCCTATAGAACTGTGAGTCAATTAACCTCTTTTCTTTACAAATTACCCAGGCTCAGGTAGTTCTTTACAGCAGTGCAAGAACAGACTAACACAGCTATTATAAAAACATTTTTGCCATTACTAAAAAAAAAGTCAAAATAAATGTCCTTGTAAATTTGTCCTATTCATTTCAGATAAATGCCTCAAAATAGTAGTACTAGGTCAAAGGGTACACATTTAAAATTTAGGCCAGGCGCAGTGGCTAGCGCCTGTAATCCCAGCACTTTGGGAGGCTGCAGCGGGCTGATCACAAGGTCAAAGGGTCAAGACCATCCTGGCCAACTTGGTGAAACCCCATCTCTACGAAAAATACAAAAGTTAGCTGGGCGTGATAGTGCACACCTACAGTCTCAGCTACTCGGGAGGCTGAGGCAGGAGAATCACTTGAACCCAGAAGGTGGAGGTTTCAGTGAGCTGAGATTGAGCTACTACACTCCAGCCCGGTGATGGAGCAAGACTCCATCTCAAAAAAATAATAATAAATAAATAATATGTCACATGTTGCCACATTGCCCTCTAGCAATTGTCATTTTCAACCAAAATGCTTGTGGCCATTCTGTGCACATTTATAAGATGTACAAAGAGGTAAAAAAAAAAATGCATTGTTACGTACTTTTTTCAGTTCAGATATTTGTTTTACTATTGAAAATTAAATATATGAACACAGTTGAACTCTCTCTCAATCCTAGTCCCCTCTTTGCTTCCCCAGAGATACTATTACATAAATTCAATGTTTGTTATACATTGTATATGATATACTTTTCAACATGTTTTTTAAACACCTGTGTTTACATATTTATATTTTTATACATTTCATATTATTTATATATTTATATATTCATATTCTATGTGATTAGAATGTATTTCATATATTCACATTATTATTGTCAATATCATATGGTTCAATCTATATTAGTGGAAGGTTGATAACCATAATCCCTCCTTCTAGCTGATATAGTTTGGCTCTGTGCCCCCACCCAAATCTCATGTTGAACTGGAATCTCATGTTGAAGGAGGGGCCTG
Organism: Ateles fusciceps; assembly: GCA_036589455.1. Lineage (NCBI taxonomy): Eukaryota > Metazoa > Chordata > Mammalia > Primates > Atelidae > Ateles > Ateles fusciceps. The sequence goes on along the minus strand of JAZHEH010002554.1, from coordinate 11,508,532 downwards.
GTGGGAGGTGACTGGATCATCAGGGTAGTTTCTAATAGTTTAGCATCCCCCAAGTGCTGTCACATGAGTGGATTCTCATAACATCTGAAGGTTTACAAGTGTGTAGCACCTTCCCATTTCTGCTCTCTCTCTCCTGCCCTGCCATGGTAAGTCGTGCTTGCTTCCCCCTTCACCTCCTGCCATGATTGTAAGTAATCGGAGGCCTGCTCCAACTCATGCTTCCTGTACAGCCTACAGAACTATGAGTCAATTAAAACTCTTTTATTCATAAATTACCCAGTTTCAGGTAGTTCTTCATAGCAGTGTGAGAATAGTCTAATACACTGGCCAGCAGAAAGACTCAATTTTGCTCAGACTAAATTTTGCTCGAGAATTGGGCAGGAAATAATATACTAAGAGGAAACCATCCCTACCCCAGCCCAGAGAAAGAATCCTAATTAAGCCAATCAGCTAATTTCATTCTGCTGTGCCAGTGACTGGCAATAAGGACAGATGGGAAAATCTAGAAGCTTCTGGAAATATTTTTCTCTCTTCTACACCTCCTACAGAAGGTGTGGGAAGAAGAGTGCCCTTTCCCCCTCTCCCTCTTCTTCCCAACATTTAGAAAATTCAAGAGAATTATTTTTTTTAATGCTGGCATAAAACCCTAACTGTGTTCACAGAACTGAAACCGACTCTTGAACTTCCTACCTCTACACTTCTTATGGAGCAGGAAAATAAATGTCCTTAGGCTTTAAGTCAGCTGAAGTTTTAAAATACTCACAGTTAAATCCATGCAAATTGATATAAGCATCTGTTCCTATGTTTACTAAGCATTCAAATTTCACCTCTTGTCAGTTCATTGTCTCGGCCATTTTCTTTTGGGCTATATGTCTTTTCTTATGATTTTGTAGGCCTTCTTTACATACTCTGAACATTAATCTTTTCCTACATGGTTTGTGCCTTATATATAAAATTTAATGAATCCTCCCTACACTGTTCCTATATTTTCTTCTAGATTATAATTCTTTCACATTTAGATATTTAACTAACTTGTAACTATGGTGTGAGTTAAAAATTTTTATTTTATTTTTTCCATATCTTTTCTTTTTTTTCATATATTTTCTTTTCAGTTGGTCAGTTTGTCTATTTGTTAGTATAACTTTAAAATATACCTAGATATCTAGTAGAATAGAGTTGACCCATCTTGTTCCTCTTAAAAAGTTATCTTGGCTTTTTGATATTCAATATAAATATCTTTAAGATCCACGAAGACACTTGTTAGAATTTTTTTTAAAGCTCATTGATTGTAATTAATTCTTCAATGCTGACTAGTTTACAATACTGAGTCTTCAAATACACGTATATGGTATATATCTCCATCAATTCAGGTCTCTACATCCTTCTATTTCATGTTTTTCCTCCATTAATATTTTACAGATATTTGTCAAGGATTATTGAGTATTTTAAAGTATTTGTTGTTATCGACATAGAGAGGGCAGTGGTACATTAGGAGAGGTCAGTAGAGTCCATCACTCTGAGCCTTTGAGTCACAGCACAGAGTCTGGATTTGAGCAGAGATTTGTCAGACAGCCAAATTTGTCTGACAGCTAATGTAGCTACAGCACAGTCAACAGCAGGAATGGTAAGACGAAGTCAGAAAGACAGATCATATAGGGCCTTTATATCAGGCAGGAAGACATTCAGTTGCAAATAACATTGTCTAACTAGCAGAGGCATAAGGAAAATGGAGAGATTCACTTGTCTCACACAATTTGTTAAGACAAAGTCAATCCAGGCACATATTGCAGTTTATCAATGGTATTAGGAACCCCTTAAGAATCTTTCCACTCTGACTTTCTTAGTATCTCCGCTTGCTTCTTATCTCACAGTCACAAGAGTGCTGTATCTCCAAGCCGCAAATCTAGGTTCTCAGACAAGAAGGCAGAGTGAGTAAAGGCGGCGGTTGGATGGGGGCAGGCAGGGGAAGCTTTCTTTCTTGACTTTTTTATTATTAAGGAAGAAATGGCATCTCCAGATACTTTCATCCATAGTTAAATTCGCCAAAAATGTGTCATCTGTCCAGCTACCAAAAAAGGCTAACAAATCAAGTCTTTTATAGCTGAACACACTACTGTCTTGAACAAAATCTAAGATCTGTTAGTGAAAAATTAGAAGAAAATAAAATTGGAGTGGATAACCAACAGTATTTGTCACAGCTTTGTAAGTCTTGGGTAAGAAGATTGGATTTCGTTGTAAGTATGTGGGAAACCATGTATATGGGAAATTACTTGATTCTGTTTAAATCTTAAAAGGATCATCTGTCAGCTATGTGAAAAACAGACTGAAGAGAAGGGCAAAATCAGAGGACTAGTCAAGAAAAATTCTGCAGTAGTCTGGGCAAGAATTGATAGTTGTTTGAGAAAAAAATAGTGCAAGTATAGCTGGGTCAAAAAGAGAGAAACTGGGTTAGGTTTTAAAGCAAAGATGTCAGGTTCTCAGGTTTCTAGCTTGAGCAACTCTATTTCTGGGGGCACAAGTTGAGGAAAGGTCAGGCAAAGCAGGTAGCAACAGCAACTATACCCCAATGAACTGCTTTTCCCCAATAACTAAATCAAGTAATATAATTTGTAAATTTCAGCACATTCTTTCCCCAAACAGTTCATGAGAAACAATGACATTATATTACATATTCAAAGCAATTTAAAAATATACTATGTGGTGTTCCAACACTGAGGAAACCCAAATTCATAACACATAGACTAACCCCAAGATACTTAACAATTTTCCTTATTCTAATAATAAAGAGTTGAGTAAGGCCTTTCAAAAATATTTCAATATCAAATGTAAGGTCACTGGTATCTATTCCCCATTCACTTATGCTCAGCATTTTAAACCTGCCTAAAATTAAAACTCCCAAGGAACAACGATGGCCAATATAACATTTTATAACTGACAACTATGACTTCTGAAATTTAATCAAAGAGAAAACTCTAAGGTTTTTGGAGTATTTTAAACTGATGTTTTTATCTATGGCAGCAAAATCACATCTTAAAAATCATTTTCCCCCTAATTGGACTGTCAGCAAGACTACTACTACTGTACATCACTTCAACTATTAATCTTTTAACCTACATTTATATACCCATGAGAAAATTTATATTACATTCCCCATACTTTTTAAGCGTAAAAAGATCCCATTATACCGAAAAGATTAACTGTAAACTAAGTTTGAGGTTGTCTAGGAAAATAACTCATGGAACTCTCCCATATATATCTACTTTCTTGTGTTAAATTTACTTCAGTCTCAAGTTGCCTCCTTACATATTTTAGGTTAGGCCTAAAAGTTTCTTCATACATAGTGAACTGTAACCTAACTGGATATGTAAACTGAACGTAACCTACTTTTGTACCAAATCACAGAGATTCAGCCAAAGGCAGCTGAATATTCAACTGTGTATTCAAACTGTGTTCAAATAAGGTGAAGGGTGAGTTCTTTCTATACCTTACTTTTGTCTTCTGTACATCACTTTCCCTTTCTATCCATAATTGTTATCTGACAAGGTGGCAGCCCTGCAGTTACTCTGAACCTATCTGGCTCTGGAGGCTGCTTGATTCATGAATCATTCTTTGCTCAATTAAACTGTTAAATTTAATTTGTCTACGGTTTTTCTTTTAATACTTGACATAAAGGAAATCAGAGAAGCTGAGCTGGGAAAGATAAAAAGGCACCTGGTTACAAATGTGACGTGTTTATCATTATCTTTAAAAACATCAGGAAAAACTAGAATCTAAAATATCAGAATGGCTTGCTATATATAAAATATAAATATATATTTATTTCCTTAAGTATTTTCAATTCATTTCCAGCCAAAATAAAAAGCAAAACAAAAACTCTTTTTTTCTTTTTGAGATGGAGTCTTGCTCTGTAGCCCAGGCTGGAGTGCAGTGGCTCGATCTCGGCTCACTGCAACCTCCACCTCCCGGGTCCCGGTTTAAGCAATTCTCCTACCTCAGCCTTCCAAGTAGCTGGGATTACGGGCACAAGCCACCACACCCGGCTAATTTTTGTATTTTTTAGTAGAGACGGGGTTTCATCATGTTGGCCAGTCTGGTCTTGAACTCCTGACCTTGTGATCCACCCGCCTCGGCCTCTCAAAGTGCTAGGATTACAGGCGTGAGCCACCGCGCCCAGCCAAAACAAAAACTCTTAACAATAAAAATACTACTTTTGATGAAACAAAATTCAGCTATGACACATTTATGCAATAAATATGAGTTTTTTTAAAAAAGGTTTTTCCCGGCCAACAGATTTGCCATTCACTGGTTTAACACTAGTGGTCCAGATACTTAGGAGTATCTCTAAAGGTCCACTAAACACAGTTAACTCACAATTTTGCTAAATTAAAAATCTGAAATGACACACATCTTGGCTGATGTGCAGGAGGTAGCCTCAAAATTACAGAGCGGGGTAAAGCGGAACAGCCCCATCTCAACATGACTTTCTAATTCCACCTGCTTTCTTGTACAGGTCTATCTTCTGAAGTTCTTTAAAGTTTTCTCTTTTACTGTATTTCATGGAGAAAATGTATCTGCTACAGTGATAGTCCCAAAACTGGGAAATAGGGAAAGACTTGTGACATGAAACAGAAGAGAATGAGAGGAAAGATAGGAGAGACAGAGGATGGAAAGAGAGGAAATGTAGAAATAACGACAAGACTTTTAAAAATTAAAGGAAGAAGTAAAAGTTCGGATTAACATATTCATGGAGTGTCAAATGTCATGGACACTTTGTAGCGAAGTCTAACAATAACAAAGGCTACATAGTCTTTCAGAAAGAAAACAAATCAGCTAAAAACAAAAAACAAAGAATCAGTTGACTGAAGTCAACCTTAATTATGAGAAAAGACATTTTGATACTTAACTTCATATATAGCTGACTTTATTTCCATGTAAAAGTGAAATTAAAATAATCTCAGATATACAAAATCTCTAAGGTGAACACAGAAAAATCCTGGTTGAAAATACTCATGACAAAAAATGAATTCAGTAGTATGTGTGAGCATGTGTCTATATATCATGAAATAACTCAGTAGAAACCTATCCTCTCTCAAGAATTAACACTGACTAATAGTCAAAGGGTTACAAAGCAAACTTAACCAAGTCTGAGATAGAAAACTTCCCTAATAAAGTGATATTTTGAGCTAAGATCTAAGGAATAGGCAATTTACCAGACAAAAGGATACGGATAAATGTTCCAAGGAGGGCAAGGCATAGTAAATACAAAGATCAAGAGGCAAGAAACTCTTTATATTTAAGTACCTAAAAAAGTTCAGAATGGTTCAAACAGAGAGAAGGAAATAGAGACTAAAAGTGGCAACAACATGGAATCAACTAACTTTCTGCCACAGAAATCATGAAGAGAAGCAGATCATCCCTCAAAATCAACACAGTATATCCAAACTACAATTCCTTTGTTTTACATATGTCAGTGTGAAGACTAACACCATTACCAAAGTGGCATAATTCAAATTTCTGCTATGTGAACTTAGATACAGTTTAAGAAAACTGCTAAATGTAGATAGATACCTACCTATATATCAATCTTGGCAGCCAAAGGAGGAAAAAAAAACTAAAAGGACTCTCGAAATTCTGCTGTTAGTTTTTGGTCTAGCTTCCTTAATTTCAACACAGAATTTGTTGTGGAGATTACTCTTACGGCCATAGTAGGGAGGAAAAGGTTAAACACAGTACAATGTGTGAATCACAGTAACTAGACATCAAATGAAAAAACAGCCAAATGTTCCCAAAATAATTTTTTAAAAAGAATATCTACCTCCATTTTTAATGGTTGATATTTATTTATTTAAGAGACAGGATCTTACCCTATTGCCCAGGCTGAAGTGTAGTGGCATGATTATAGCTCACTGCAGCCTTGACCCCCAGTGCTTAAGTGGTCCTCCCACCTCATCCTCCCTAGTAGCTGGGACTACAGGCATGCCACCACTCTGGGTATAAAGTAGATGCATCTGACAACAATGACTTGACCTGAGCATACCCTGAGAATGACCCTGTATGGCGGATGCACCTGAATGTGTGGTCACATATGTATCTGTTTTCTTGTGTTAAATTTACTTTAGCCTCAAGTTCCGAGCTAGGGAATCCGAGAGTGGCCAACCTGGAGATCCATTCCTTATCTATGAGGGACATCTGAGCCCCGAGCCCATCCAGTGGAATGGAACATGGGCCGTACCAAGGATTGAGGCCCTTTGTTTTGGGTTAAAGACTCCAGGTGGAGGCTGTTGGGGGAGGCTGTTAAGTGAAAATGCTATATTAACTGCATGCTTTTGGCAAGCAATTAGTTATTCTACCCATCCTGATGCCACTGGGCCATGTGGTAATCCTGTCTACCACGACAGCAATGGACCGGTGGTTCTGCCCAGCCCACTGTCACTGGAATCTCTCCCACATATTTTAGCCCCTAGGACAACATTATATTTCATTTGCTGGCTCAGGGCCTCTTTTTTTGGCCTCTTGAACCTGGTGCTATCCCCATTACAGTCAGTAGGGGTACAGCACAACATCTGGCTAGCTTTTTAAATGTTTTTTGTAGAGACGAGGATCTCACTTTATTACCTAGGCTGGTCTTGACCTCCTGGGTTCAAGTGATCCTCCCACCTTGGACTCCCAAAGTGCTGGGATTGCAGGTGAATCATCACACCTGGCCTGTATTTATTATTCAATAAATAGTTCAAAAACACAAAACTGGCAACTGATTAGAAAAGAACAATTTTTAAAATATTTACCTCTCAACATATAGCAAAATAAATTTAAAATAGATTAAGGTGTAAAATATCAAAATGAAACCATAAAAAAATTAGGTGGACAGTTGCTTGATCTCAGGATAGGAAAAGCAATAGAAAAAAACAAACAAAAAAATTTTAAGGCAATAGATGTAAAAATAACACAAAATACAGATTTTATTTCTCATTGCTACCAACTCTCCATTTGAGTAGCACAGACCAAATGATTTTAGGACAACCAGATTGGGTTTAAATCTGGCATCATCACTTAAAAGCTAGCTATGTGACCTTGTACTCTAAAGACAAAAGACTGGACTAACATACAAGGATTATTATTTATGCACTTAAAAAGTCAGAAGATCAGAAATCAGAAGCGTTAACTCAAAAAGTTTACTTGTTCAAATACTTACAGAGCACCTAAAACAAGCAATTCATTGAACTAAATAATGAAGTTCTCTTATTATATATCCCATATTTATCTGCTTTCATAAAATTAACATAACAGTTACATTTTTCTATTAAGTTTGTGTATTTTGGGGATGGGGGAAGGAGGAGGAAAACAACTTTTGATAGCTTGTTCAAAGTTTTAAAAATTTATCCAAAAAGTTTTCTTTTTTCAAATAAGAATATTTTCCCTCAAAGAAGAAAAACATAAGTTGGCAACTCTTCTCAAGACATTAGAAAAAAACAGCTAAAATGTATTAAGTGTAATTCTATGTCATTTCTTTTGAAAATACCAAATATCCACAGTCAACATGAGACCAACCCAAGCATCTGGAAAAGGAAAATTGCACATCTTATTAACAGGACTGATGAAAATGTCAAAATGGTTTCCAAAGCTAATGCATATTATCAGAATGACGGCATCAGATCTTTTCAATGTCTACTTACTATATATTAGACATATCTAAGTTGACACATATATAATGTTTTATATATACATATATTTGCAGACACAAAAAAGTGTGTATACATACACTTTAGGCATCAGGAGGTTTAGTTTATTTTTAAACTAATGACAAAGATTAGAGCTTTAAGTTTTTTGTGTTTTTTTTTTGAGACAGTCTTAACTCTGTCACTCAGGCTGGAATGCAGTGGCCCAATCTTGGCTCACTGCAACCTCTGCACCCACCCACCCCCCCCACCCCCAATTCAAGCGATTCTCCTGCTTCAGCCTCCCGAGTAGCTGGGATTACAGGCACCTGCCACTGCACCCGGCTAATTTTTTTGTATTTTTAGTAGACACGGGGTTTCAATATCTTGGCCAGGCTGGTCTTGAACTCCTGACCTGGTGATCCAAGCACCTTTCCCTCCCAAAGTGCCAGGATTACAGGCATGAGCCACCGTGACTGGCTGAGCTTTAAGGTATTTTGAGTCAATCAGTAAATTCAAAACAAATTTTGTTAGGTTTGGATCTGTAGTTCGTAAAAGTTATCTGTTAACTACCAAAATGTTTCTTCATTTTAAAAGAAAATCTACAACAGAAGAAAAAATCTGCAACGCCAAACATCTGCCACCTACCAGCAGTTTAGTTTGTCATACTGAAAACGCAAAAGTGATAAAGAAAAAATCTTACATCACATTATTTCCCCTTTTCCCAAAACCAAAATAAATAAATAACTTGTCTAAGTTGAACGGGGAGCTGACACACTCCAAAAAAAAAAAAAAAACAGCTTAAAAAAAAAGTTAAAGCTCACGCTGCTTTAATTGTATAAACGGATACCTGAACAAACTGGCAAAACAAGTTTCTAGAAAAGAACCCAGTAACTCGCTGTGGGGGAAAAGCAAACTTAAGACATCTGATGAAGCCTTAAAAGAAAAACAATGGGGACACAAAAACAAAATACCTAAAACTTTCCTCAATTACTCAATATCAAAGTAATTTTTTTTAATGAGGCCCAGAGTTATCCTTAACTCCTAGGCTTTAGTAGAAATCCCTAGGAAACCCACTCTTCTCAATTTTTTTTAAAGATATAATGCTTTTAATTCAGCAATAAACTAAACGTCCATTTCTGAATGTTTCTTTCTTATGTTTCATTTATCCAGCCCCATAAGGAGAGGCTTTACCTAGCCCTCAGACTCCAACCCATCTTATCTTAACTAATCCTACTCAGTTTTTACTATAAATCTCCATTAATGATGTATGGTCTTAGGTCCCTCAAGAGCAAGGCTACACCAAAACATAGCTATCAGAAGAATAAACATAAGCCAAAGTAGCTTCAAGGACAACGACATGGGGAAAAATAAAAATTTAAGCACTAACCCTTCAATTTTATCTACTGCACATTCTATAACAAGCTACCCAAAAAATTATTTGTCTATGACACAAAAGGAGGCTGTTAAATACATTAAAGACTAAACTACTGTAGTGCTTTACCCCTCATCATCACACAGCTCATGATGACGTTTACTCCTTTCCAAAGCCAAACCTAACTATAAAATAAAATATATTTTCTCAAATTTATTCACATTCCTTGATTACTTTTCTTCTGGATTCTAAGCTTGAGATAGTTAACATATTTATGCCTACAACTCGGCCTTTGATGATATGCCTTCTATCCTCCCAATATATTTCTTTGGCCTCTTAACTGTTGAAGAATCACTTCATGTTAGCAAAGAATACCTGGCCTGTGACATATTCACTTCATTGTTGGGGTAGGAATGCTTTACAGGTGACTGGACTACACTTACAAAAAAGGCTAAATAGATTATCAGGAAGACACTTTATCTATAAAATGCCCTTAGCAAAATGTCTCCGATTAAGGTTCCTGAGAAAATGTCTCATAGGTTATATGAATGGAGGTGTAAAATGATGACGTTTCATAATTTAAATGCTACTACTGTAAAAGATGATCCTGAAGACCTTACTGAGAGACTTGATCTATTCTAGGCCAGAGCTGCATGTCCAACATGAGAAAAGGGGACAAGGGAGATTACCCTAACTATCTCAGATCTTTATTTTTATCCTTGAAATTATTTAGTAATTAATTTCTGTAAAAATGAGCAATGAAAAAAACTGAGGTCAAATACAAACAAAATTCTTACAAGAAGAATTTGAGGAGAATAACATCCCCCGCAGACAATTAATATCTAACAAAAAAAAAAAAATGCCCACAAAAGACAAAATTATAATCAATTATTTTAACACTAGCTAAAAGAGAATACAAAAATGATAAAAGATATGAAAGTATAGCACATGTCTGAGTTAGAAATAAAAGTCCAGAAAATAATTCAAAATAAAAGAAAAATAACTTCAAGAAGAAAAGATTAAACAAGAAAGAATACAAAAATGGAAAAAATGCCAGATAATGCCTTATAACAGAGGTCAACAAACTACAACCCATACACCAAATCTGGCCCATCACTTATTTTCATAAATAAAATTTTGCTGGAACACAATCACTCATTCATTTACAGATAGTCTATGAATACTTTCATGGTATAAGAGCAAAGCTGAGTAGCTGTGAGAGGGACCATATAGCTACAAAGCGTAAAATATTTACTAACTGGCCATTTACAGAAAGTTTCCCAACTTCTGCCTTAGGAAAAGTAGAAGATGAAAGGAGAAAAAAAAAGTTAATTAAAAAAATAAAGATATATATATATATATTTTTAATAGGATTCAAAAGAAAGTGACAGTTATCAGAGGTTGGGGGCAGATAGTTATAGTTTAATGCATACAAGAGATTACTTAAGATGACAAAAAATGTTCTGCAAATGGACAATGGTGATGGCTGCATAACATGGCAAATGTACTTAATGCCACTGAATGGTACACTTAAAATGGTTTTAATGGTAAATTTTACATATATCTTACCATACTAAAGAAATAGAGCAAGTGACAAATTTAGAAGAGAGGCAAAGTTTCAATATACATAAAAAGAAAAGGAAGAATAATAAAAAATATAATTTGTGAAACTTTTTCTGAAATAAAAGATCTGAAACTATGTAAAGAAAAGGCATACCACATACCTGAGAAAATCCATCTACAGAAACTAACATCAAGACGTACTCTAGTAGAATATCTGGTGTTTAATAGAAGAGGAAAAAAAAAAAGTCCTTTGCCCATCCGGTGGGGGAAAAAAGGCTAAAGGAAAGAAAGTCCAATTCTCATCAGACCTTCAACATTAACAGCTCTTATCAGGTCCTTGAGAACCAAAAGTCTAGATATGGAAGAAATGATGCCCAGATGCAACACAGAAGTAACAACCCTATGAGGCAGGATAATTGCTTGAAACCAGAAAACAGAGTTGCAGTGAGCCAGGATCGCGCCACTGCACTCTATAGTTCTGAGTTTCAATTGGAAGTATCAATATTAGTTAATGAGGTAGATTAAAAGAGACAGATTGTCAGAATGTCTTAAAAAGCAACACTCAGATATATACTGTGTATAATAGACACACTTTAAATATAAAGACAGATTGAAAGTAAATGAATGGAAAAATACCATGCACAGCATAAGCATACGAATACTGAAGTGGATACAGTGACATCTGATGAAATGTAGCTAAAATCATAACAATTTTAATAGGATACATATGAGAATTTCTATGACTTGGGGCCAGATAAAAGTTCTCATATAGGTGAGAGGTCAGAGAAAGCAATAACCATAAGATAAAGATATAAATTAAATTTAAAACTTCTGTTCAAAGGACTCTCGTTAAGAAAATGAATCAGCAATCCACAGCCTGGGAGGAAACATTAGCACATTTATCTGACAAAGCATGAGTATTCAGAACATATAAAGTACTCTTAACTCAATAATAAAAGACAACCCAATAAAACTGAAGTGTGTCCAGTAAAAAAAAAAAAGGACAAAAATTCATAAAAGATATATAAGGCCAGACGTGGTGGTTCATGCCTGTAATCCCAGCACTTTGGGAGGCCAAGGTGGGTGCATCACCTGAGATGAGGAGTTTATGACCAGACTGGCCAACATGCTGAAATCCCACCACTACTAAAAATACAAAAATTAGCAGGGTGTGGTGGCAGGTGCCTGTAATCCCAGCTACTGTGGAGGCTGAGGCAGGAGAATTGCTTGAACCCAGGAGGCAGAATTTGCAGTGAGCCAAGATCGCGCCATTGTACTCCAGCCTGGGCAACAAGAGCAAAACTTCATCTCAAAAAGAAAAAAAGGATATATAAATAGCAAATAGACACATAAAAATGTCTTTAACATCACTAGACTTCAGAGAAATGTAAAACCACAAATAAAATCATAAGATACCATGTTAAAGCAAGAGCAACCCTCAGAAATTGTTGATGGGAATGTACATAAACTTTGGGAAAAGGTATTGGCAGTTTCTTATAAACCCAGACATTTACCTACCCTAAGGTCCAGTCATTCTAATACTAGGTATTTGCCCAAGAGAAAGAAAATCCATGTCCACAAAAAAGATTTTTTAAGAATGTTCATTGCAGCTTTATTCATAATAGCCAAAACTAGAATCAGCTTAAGGGTCTATCAATTGGAGAAAGGATACACAAACTGTAGCACATTCATATAATGATACCTACTCAGCAGTAAAAAGGAACTACTGATACATGTTACAAAAATCAAAAACATTATGCTGAGCAAATTAAGTCTTACAGAAAGAGTAAATATTGTACAACTGCATTTCTATGAACTTCTAAAACAAGCAACTCTTATTCTGTAGTGGAAAAAAAGTCAGAATAGCGGTTCCCTGAAGGAAAAGAGGTAGTGACAGAATTGAGATAAGGGATATGAGGGAACTTTCTGAGGTTTCTACAAGGAAAGTCATAATTTGAGTTACACAGGTACCTGCATTTGTCAAAACTCAGTGAATGTACACATAAGATTTGCACAGATTTCACACTACAAGACAAATCTTTACACAAACACTGAACTTAGATAATGATATGCATATTAGCATAGAGAAGCTGCACAGATGCCTACCATTTACACTGACATGCTTTAATAAAAAGATGACTGATAGATAGAAGAATTTATGTAGTAATACACATGTAACAGAAATTGTACAGTATTATAATTTATGTAAGTATTCCTCTATAGTCAGTTGGCTTGTCACAAAATTTTTTGCTATTGGAGATACATTTACATATCATCTTATAAATAGCTAATTTGTTCTTTAAATCATTTGCTTCCAAAGAATAGTATCACTGAGGTAAAAGAAAGAGATAGACACTTTGCACATCTAACTAAATGTTCTCTGTAAACTTTTTTTTAAAGCGGTACCTTAAGAAAAGTGTAAGGTTTTAAGAAAACACTAAGTAAAAGGTAATCCAGTTTATAATCAACAACTTTAAGTCTGGGAAGATATTTATGAAACTAGGTTCCTTTCTTCTATTACCAAATTTGACCCTTCTTAAACCCTGAGGCAGGGTATTTGCTTACAAGTAATATCAAGGATCCTGCAGGCAATGAAAAGCATAAGGTAATTCCACTCCAAGACTGAAACATTCTGACTTATTTTATTAACCACTGATAGGCAACAATTTAGACTACATGGTGACTTCTGTTATTAACAGGAATGACATTTGTACAATGGTGAGAAGAAAAAAAAAAAAAAGAAAAGCATGGCCATGCTGAAAAATCCAGAGAAGAGTCGGGAATGAGATGAAAAATCTCTGTATTGTTAAATATGTATTGTAGTAGATACCATTAAAAAAAAAAACAAAAAAACTGGCATCCTTATTCTGCCGGTTTTGATTCTAAAATACCTCATGTTACCTATCATAATCCAAGTCATATGTTAACAGGAAGCCCATTTCAAAATTTCTTCAATTTAATGTAAATACTATTAAAATCTCAGAATTTAATCTTTTATTAAAGCCTTTAAAAGAAAAAAAAAAACCTGCATTTGAACTTTTCTATAAAAACAGACCTCATCAGAATATATGGGTCCTTTAACAAAATATGTCACTACTGGGAACTAAACTAAGTAGGTATCACTCTAAATTGGTACTATTTATAAAACTCTTTTGACTGCTATACTTTAAACAACAGAAAACCAGGGGTCAAGAACCACATCTGTAGAAGAAAAAGTCTCATATAAATTCTAGTCAACAATAAAAGAATGGATCACTTTTACAAAGCCATCTTAAGAAGGTATCAGAAATAGTATTTCGAGAACCTGTATCAACAATGTAAATAAGGGCTGGGCTTGGTGGCTCACACCTGCGATCCCAGCACTTTGGGAGGCTGAGGCGGGCGGACCATAAGGTCAAGAATCGAGACCACCTGGCCAACAAAGTAAAACCTCATCTCTACTAAAATACAAAAATTAGCTGGGCATGGTGGCATGAGCCTGCAGTCCCAGCTACTCTGGAGGCTGAGGCAGGAGAATTGCTTGAACCTGGGAGGCAGAGGTTGCAGTGAGCCGAGATCTTAGCCACTGCACTCCAGCCGGCGCCTGCCAACAGACCAAGACTCTGTCTCAAAAAAAAAAAAAATTAAATAAAATGGAAACAAGATTTTGTCTTAATTGCAGATAAGATGATTCTATTATTAACACAGTTTCTAAACCATATTCTAAACAAATTATCACAATCCAAGACAGGCTAGAAAGGATTCTTAATTCTACTGCTGGAAACAATATGGTTATTCTTAAGATAATATAAAGTGATAAGGATTTAAACATGGTTTCATACCACTTCTGAGATGTTTAAAAGTGACTTCCAAATACCACATGTGCTCACTTAAATAAGTGGGAGCTAAACCTTAAGTACACATGGACACAGACAAAGGACTAATATGCACTGGGGCTTACTTGAGGCTGGAGGGTAGAGGGTGGGAGGAGGGTGAAAATAAAAAAACTACCTATCTGGTACTATGCTCAATACCTCGGTGATGACGTAATCTGTACACCAAACCCCCCAAGACACACAATTTACCCATGTAACAAACCTGCACATTGGAAAGAAAAAAAAAAACTGTTGGAAAGAAAATTGTTTCATTTCATTCTATAGAACTGTAAACTCATTTTTAAATAGAAATAAAAGCATTAGTTAACATCCTCCCTTCCGACCTTTGCTTGGCTAGCTTCGGCTCACTCTTTAAATTCCTGGTTTAAAAATATCTACTTAGAAAGACTTCCTTAACTTCTCTAAAACAAGGATATGAGCTCCTATTACATACTGGGATAGAGAGCATAATGAATGTTTCCTATCACTCTAGATTAGACCCTAGATACTTTGTAGGCTTTTGTTGTTGTTGTTATTGTTTATGCGTCCCCACTAGACTGTAAGCTCCATTAGGGTTAAGGACTGTTTGCCATTATACAATTGTGTCAGTATTTAACACCTGATCATCTAAATGCACTAAAATATTTCTGGAACAAATACTATAATTTTTAGATTTTTTTCATCCAATTGTACCAATCTCTCATCTTTAAAACAGCTATTCCATGACAATTCAATTACTATCATAATAACCAGACAACTGATAATTTTTTTCATTTCTCAGCCTATACATGATAAAGAAGACTAAAGTTTAATAAAACTTTAATGTCATGCATTCAAACACGGAAGTGTGCAAACTGACTACACGATGTTTTTATATCATTGAGAATTTTATTATTGTGTTTTCGACAACTGAGCTAAAAATTTTCTAAAAAAGCCAATTCAAGGTTAGGTTCTCATAACTACAACATAATTACAGTACTGATTCACTGTTTATGTTCTAGCTTATCTGGATATACATAAAACTCTGAAACAGAGTAATAAATAACTATTACGGCAAATAGAAGACTCGAGTTTTGCTAGTCAAGCACTATTTTGTGTGACTTATCTTAAATACATTAATACACATAAATATAACTATCATTGGTTGGTGATTACTTATAAAGTGGTATGGTGAGAAATTACATGATTTGTGAAAGAATTTGTTAAAATAGTCAAACTTAGGATAAAGTATGCAAAAGTAGACACCTCTGTTGATTTATAAAATTAGACTTAGGCCTTTCATTTAGCCTAAAGAAAAAAGAAATGCCATTTCATCTAAAACAAGCAAAACCCTTGAGCAAACAAATAGACAAAAGTCTGTTTATGATTCAATTCACTGCATCCCTAACAGTAGTGTCTGTATATCAAGAATGAATTCAGTGACCTAATAATGATTTCCTTTAAGTGTTACTCATACCACTGGTCATGACCCATTAATGGATCACAAACAGCATTTGCTAAAAATGAAATGGAATAAGACATAAAATATCAGAGGACAACACATATATTAAGGGAAAGTACTGTCTCCTGAAACTTTTGATTCAGTTGCATATGTGACCACATAAAATGTATTTCTAAGTAGGGCCTACAATAAAAAACATGTGAAAGCTACTCTCTTGCATGTAAGCCCTCCCCATTACTATTTCTCCCAAAACATGAACTCTGCACTGGAATTACTTCCAAAAATGAAAAGTGACCTTAATCCAGGGTTCTGATAGTTTAAGTTTGATTTCACAAGCTCTAAAATCAAGCTGCCCGAATTCAAACTCAATTTCAACCATTTCCTGAGTGAATCTGGACTTTTTAAAGTAATCTATGCTTAACTTTTGTCATCTGTAAATGGTTAACAATATCTCCCCAAGTTGTGGTAAAAATAAATTAAATAATACTACAGTGGGTCAACATATGTTTTACTACTAACAGAACAAACTGAAGGAGTGATAATATTAGATACATAGAAAAAACTTAACAGAAGTTATCTTTGGTGTGTTATCTTTGATGTTTGTGAGTGTATGGTACTTTGCATTTTGTATTTTTCTGTCCTATTTGAATTGTGTAATGTATAATGTATATATTTCTAATATAATGTTTCTAATGTATATAACATTATATTTTTAAAATAACTATGAGTATCTAGGCAGTAAGACTGTGGTCCTTTCTTTTTATTTTACAGTTTAATTTTATAAACATATGTTAGGTATCTTTAAGAGAGAATCATCAATTACTTGAAAAAAAAAAAAGACAAGTATGGGGTCCAGAATTTAAGAAATTCACACTTTTTTGAGGGAGAACTTTGTGCCACATACTTCTCACTAAATGCTCCTATAACATCATTTTATGATTTTTGCCCAGGAGAAAACTGAGGCAACTGACACAAGGCAAACTGTGTTACACAGCAAATAGTGGCCACATCAAAGCCTGTATTTCTTCCATCATCATATAACGCATCCAAATATTCTTCTCCAGTTGTTTCATAATGGCATATTTTGGTCTCCCCCATCTAGACTGTAAACTCCTTTACAAAAAGGGAAACTTTCAAAAACTTCATTTACGTCTTTCATTGGGTTACTAAGACTGCAACAGATCCTCAAACACTTGCTGAGATGTATTAAACCTCTTTTGATCTGGAGTGTCCTCAAGAGACATACCTTTGTAAAAACAAACTTTCACACAAACAACAAAACTACTCTAAAGCTGTCCAAATCTAACTTTATTCCTGTACACTAAAAACTAAAGTGTAAACATATCCATATACAAAGACTATCAACTACAGTGAGTTTTGTAATTAGTACAGGTGTCACTGTGCAAAAGCTGATGAAGAATTCCTTGGATTCACATATCCCCCCAATCACGCCCCCCATCACCCAGACACCATCAAAAGAAAGGAACCTCTTGTCTTCTGGTGAGATGTTGAAGAACCATGACCACGCCCCCCACTTTGTCCCATCACAATAACCTGTTTTCCTGTCCCAACCGGACCCAGCACCCAAACCCAAAACCGTTAATAAACAATTCAAAAGTCTCTGACCTGCAGCGAAGTGCAGGGGAGAAGACTTCCGGCCGGCCATGTCCTTTGCATTTACGTTTGCCGCGTCCACCAGCCTCTTTACCCGGGACACGTCCCCATTGCGACAGGCCTCCAGCAGTTCCCGCAGGGCCCCGCTCACTGCTGGGACCCCTGTCCCAGGTCCCGCTGCCCCAGGCCCCAATGGTGCTGTGCTGCTAACGCCGGCCGCCTCGGGGCTCTCGGTCAAGCTCGATCCAGGGGGAGGATGGAGAGGAAGATGAGGATGAAGTCGGGGAAGAAGAGGACGACGGTGAATTGTTACTGCCAGCTGGGTTGGGAGCGACCCCCAACGGCAGATGAAGCAGAAACCGCTGGGACCACGGGAGCGGCAGCGACGGTACAGATTGTGCTGGTGGTACTGCAACAGCTGCTACTGTCAACCGGGTCCGGGGATCGGGGCCTGTCGGGCGGATCCCGACTGCCATCCCCCTCCCGGCAGCGCTAGGCCGTGCCGCGGGGAGGCGAAGGGGGCCAGGCCGCCGGCCGTGGGGGAGGCTGGGGTGGTCCCCGGGGCCAGGCCAGGACTGAGTGGGGGAGGAGGTGGCGGCGGCGGCGCTGAAGCCCCTGGGGCGGGCTGGAGCTGTTGTTGATGATGGTGGTGATGATGCTGAGACCGACGCGACGCCGCCATCTTCGGACTCCCCCAGCACTGTCACTGCGGCAACGGCCCCCACCGCCCGCCCTCACTTCCGACCGCCGGACCAATCAGCATCCAGCGCACAGGAAATGATGCTAGGCGGGGTAGGAGGGGCCAAAGAGAAGGAGGGAAGTATTGGGAGCTCAGAAAACAGCCTCAGGAGCGGGGCGGGGCTTTGTCACTGTGAGGCGGGCTTTGTGACGTAGTGGCGGGCCGGCTGAAGAGATTTGAATACTGGAACCAGCTTCTGCCTGCACGGGAAACATTTCCTGCATTTCTCACTTTCAGTCGGCTTGCCTATCCCTGCTCGGCTCTGTTGCCACGTCTCCCTCACTCTCGCTTTGCTCGCTCCAGAGCCAGCTGTTGAGATGCAGCTCAGAGCAAGCCGAGAATGTGTCGATTATCATCTATCAAGCGTCCTCGTCTGAAAAATGGAACTAATAGTACCAACCTCAGAGAATTATTATCGGGATTCAAAGAGGTAACATAGACAAAGCGCTCTGCCAGTAAAACACAACTATAATTAGCCCTTTGGTAATTTTTTAGATTGCAGTCTTTCTTTTCCAGGTGTCTCCTTGAGCTCTTGTCCCCTCCCTATAATGTTTCTCACCGTATGTCCTTTAATTCCTCTTTTTTAAATACTGGTTCAGATTGCTAGGATTGGCATTCCAGCTCTGCCATTTGTTGTGTATATCTGAGCTAGCTGTTTCATCACTCTATACCTGTTTCTCTCTTTAAAATTGAAATAACAATAGTCCAGTAAATATGAACTATTAAAATTAGATTTTTTTTCTATTCTGTTATCTCTGAAATTTTGTTTTTCACCCTAAGGTTAACTAATTATGAATATATTCCTTTCTTTTGAATTTCGGTTTAGTTTAGCCTCTCCCACATCCCAAGCAGATAAAAACCTAATTGTTAGGCTGGTCACGGTGGCTCATGCCTGTAATCCTAGCTCTTTGGGAGGCTGAAGCGGGCAGATCACTTGAGCCCAGGAGTTCGAGACCAGCCTGGCCATCATGGCGCAACTCCATCTCTACAAAAAACACACAAATTAGCTGCGCAAAGTGGCACATTCCTGTAGTCCCAGCTACTTGGGAGTCTGTGTTGGGAAGATCACTTGAGCCCGGGAGGCAGAGGTTGCAGTGACCCGAGGTCACACCACTGCACTCCAGCCTGGGTGACAGAGGGCAGAGACCCTGTCACAAAAACAACAAAACAAAACATCCTGATTGCTGTCCATCACTCACCATCAGGTGCCATTTTTCAGCAACTGCTTTTTCTGTCTTTCCCCTACCTATGTATACTTTTTTTTTCTGCCATCAAAAGATATATCCATGAATGAGATAATCTCAGTGAGGACTCCATTTCATATCTACTGTTCAATAGTAAAGAAGGCATTGTAGAAGTATACACAAACAACATTAGTCCAATAGAATGGACACAGATGGAAATTCCGTGACCTAAGAGAAGCAAGACTTAGATGAGTCAAGCAGAATATTAAACCAGGTGATAAATTTTATCATGTGTTCATCATTAAATGTGATTTGTATGGTTTTAATATTCCCATTTAAATAAATAGATGAGTTTATTTGGAGTTACTAAATACAATAAGGTCAGGAACATAATTGGTGTTACAAGTGGCATTTATTTTCATCTAATCTAGGGTTACAGATTATAATTCTTAACATTATCCATCTGTCTGATAAAAATTGTGCCACTGTTCACAGTAGACACCTGACAAATAGTGTAGCTGGATAGACAAACTCACATCAGTGGAACTAAAATCAGTCCACAACATTCTTTATTCTTCTGGTTTTTAAGCTTAACTCCTTGATGTAGAGTGGAGAACCACTGAGAAGTAGGGGTGGACCAACAAGATATGTTAAGATGTTCATAACAAACAACATGTCCCCTTGATAATGGCCTCCTGGAATGGGAAGCATAAGAAATATTTGGTCTCCCAATGGCTAGTTACTCATAGAAAGAAGTACGAAATAATAATAATAAGGAAGTCTCTGCTGGATAGAGATTTTTAAAAACTAAATTGCCTGAAGCTATACTGGAAAACCATGTCTGGAAATGCAGTCAATCAATTGAAAATTGCTTTTTTCCCCTCCAGTAGAAAGTAGTAAAAGTACTTAACATTAAGTATTTATAAAGTTTAGGTTTATACTTACTAATGTTTAGCTCTAAACATGAAGGACAGATACCATTACCTAATCTTCTGTGGCTAAACACAATTCCATGAGGAATGCACTATTATCATAGAGGAAAGAGCAAAGCTTGGAGTCAAACAAAACTGGGCTTGAAAGTCACATCTCTTATGATTACTAGTTGGCTAATCTTGATAGACATGCTCCAGCTCTCTCAGTCTAAAATTTTGATTTTACTGTAGCACTGTCATGAAGATTAAAATCCTGGGTGTTTTATAAGCACTCTGAATGTTAGATCCGCTCTCTTACATGGCATGCATAAAGTGTTGACACGAACTCACAGCCACTATTGATAGCGTTCCCCCTCTCAACTTTCTTTGTGACAAAGATAGGGGCTGGGAATAAATATCCATCATTTTGCACATAACAGGAATCTAAAGCAAAGAAACATAGGTTTAATTGTTTCCTCATCTGATAATTCAGGATTCTTTATAAACCCTATCTCCAAACTATTGTTGATCACAGTTGTGTAGCATCTTATTTTCAAAAGTGTTTTCACAAAAATCATATCCTGGCCAAGTACAGTGGCTCACACTTACAGTCCTAGCATTTTGGGAAGCTGAGGCAGGAGATTGCTTGATCCCAGGAAACCAAGATCAGCCTGGGCAACAAAGTGAAACCCTGTCTGTACACAAACACACACACACACACACACACACACACAAAGTATACTCAAGTACTACAAAAATGGGAGCACATAGCACTCTCTTATGCTGTACCATTGACACAAAAGAAAAGCCACCAACTTAAAGGATACCCATCTTTTGGACTGTGTTCTCATGTTTGCTTTTTTCCCCTATGGGGGTCACATGGACGCTCTGAAAATTACCCAATGATGAACTTGCGCAAGTTCCATATTTCAATTAGAATTGGTGTGTCATTCCATCCATATTACTTCCCATTGATCTTCCACAGTATTTGGTATTCTGGTAGTATTTCTACTAAGTCTAGTTATTCTTCTATGCCCTCTGCACTGCCACCTCTGCAGATCCACGAGTACAAGCCAGAGCTGTGGTTTGGCTGAGGCAGTGTCATTTCCTCATTTTGGTCTTACCAAAACATAATGTTATTTTTATGTCAGAAATGCCTATGGTGCCAAGGGCCCATATTTCTCTGTAAAAGTGTTTAAAAGTGTTGCATTCTCTTAGTTGAAGTTCCATCCAGAAACCCAGGTGGAGATATATATATATATATATATATTATATATGTATATATACATTTTTTAACAAAACCACAGGTGGGCAACAATGCCAACAGCTGCCAGCACACTAAAAACATTGTATCAGAAAAAGCTTTACTTTAAAAAAAGGTAAAACAACTTATTGCAAGGCAGGAAAATTACAGTAATTTAAAGATATCCTCTATATCCGTTTCTTAGCAACCTCCCCCATTTAAGTTTTCATAGCTTTATAAGATATCTCTTACATACCAGGAACTTCTAGATGCTGCTCCAAAGACATCTGTAGCTTGTACTTAGATAACATGAATTTTCTCTGGCTACGGTCTGTACACTTATGAGTAGTCCATTTAATGTGAAGTATTAGTTCCAGGCAGAGAGTTAGTTCTGGGCAGAGATGTAGTTAAGGATGTGGATTTCACATACAGACTGCTTGGATATGAATCCTAGCTTTGTCACTATCTAGCCTCATATGATTAAAGGATGTCACATCATACATTTTAACAGGAGTGAATAAAAATCTATTTGCTGTGATTTTTTTAAAAAAAGGTAAGCAAGTTTTCCCACCAAAAATGTTTCTTTCCTTGTAAGCTTTTTTTTTTCCCAAAAGTAATCAAAATCACACATGTATATCCTATTATGGATTTGCATGTGGCTATATCACTCAAAAGAGATAAACACCTGCCATCCCCCAAAGTCATAACCATGTTTGGGGAAGCTCCAGAAAGTCCTGAAAAGCATTGATATGGAAGGGTATAACTAGCCAACAATGCGCATATTATGATGTAATGGCTTATGTAGATGGATATAGCTAACCAGCATAGAGCTGATGCAACTGCAAACCAACAGACTGTAAGGTGCACACAGAGGGCTCACTCTCCCCAGTCAGAACATGGGGACACCCACCAAGCCATGACAAATGTGGATTCCTGCCACTGCTTGAGAGGTCATGACTACCACATACTGATGGTGAGGAGACTCCAACCAGTGGCAAAGACTGGGGCAAAGACCTCTGCCAGCAGAGACCATTAGAACTACTGGCTGAGAATGAGTGGCAGCCAAGGCAGTGAGAAGCATTAATCAATCCCCAAACACATGGTATGTGCCTTCCACCCACTACTATCTCCTCTTACTTGCTTGCTGTTATTACTTGGCTTGTTGAAAGAAGGAAATGAGTGAAAGCTGTTTAAGTGGTGTATGTGTGTAATTTCTCTTGGTCTGGCCTATATCCTGAACCTAGGTCTTTTGATGCTAAGTTGCTCAGAATAAAACATAAAACATTGTATAATCCAGGATAAGTCATTTAACCTCTGATATGGTTTGGCTGTGTCCCCCACTCAAATCCCATATTGATTTGTAGTTTCCTAGTCCTCACGTGTCAAGGGAGGGACCTGGTAGAAGGTAATTTAGTCATGGGGTAGTTACCCTCATGCTGTTCTCATGATAGTGAGTGAGTTCTCACAGATCTGATGGTTTTTTAAGAGGCTTCTCTCTCTTTTGCTCTGCAGTTCTCCTTGCTGCCACCATGTGAAGAAGGACGTGTTTGCTTCCCCCTTCTACTATCTTTGTAAGTTTCCTGAGGCCTTCCCAGATCTGTGGAACTGTGAGTCAATTAAACCTCTTTCCTTTATTAATTACCCTGTCTCTGGTATGTCCTTATAGCAGTGTGAGAACAAACTAATACAACCTCTTTGTAAACTCATCTGCAAAGTAGAGACACAAAGTAGAGATATTAATAGTTGTTATAAGAAATAAATAAGCTAATATATGCCAAGTGCATATAACAGTTTCTGGCATGTGATAAATGCAATGGAAGTGTCAGCTTTTACTGTTATCAAGAATAGGGATGTGATATACAAAGGTTGCCTAAGCGGCGCTATTCTTGTCTGCCCAACAACAAGCAGGTCTCCTTTTACTCAATACTGTTATTATTTGGCCTCCCATGTGTGCTTCTGCTTTTGCTTTACTGTGTCTTAAAGGAAGATCTAATACACTTGGAAATGAAAAGAGCCTCTTTTATTAAGGGAAATGCAAATAATCCCTTCTGGCTGTGGTCAGGATTTAGGAGAGGTAGAAACTCTACAAAGGAAGTCACCTCAGCCTGAAATAGGCAGGTTTCTCCCAAAAATACCCTGCCCCACAGTGCTGGGTATTCCCCACACAACTGTCTGTGTTGTGTGGGAAACCACTGCAGCTGCAAAGACTACCTCAAGAGAAACTAATACAGCCATAGTTCCTGAAGTCCCTATGATCCAGGATGTTTGCAGAGGAAACATCCCACAGAAGATGAATTTACAACCTTGAAGCACCATGCAAGTGAGAGGGCCAACAACACGAGAGAAAAACAGAAAGCCTAAAAAAATCAAAGACCACAGATAATACAGCAATCTACAATTTATTTTTATATCCACATTTAAAGTAGGCAGAATAATGGCACCACCAAGTCTTAATCTCTAGAAGCTGTGAATATGTTACTTTATGTGGCAAAGTGTATTTAACACGGAAGACGGAATTTAAGGTTGCTAATCAACTTTAGAACAGGTAGACTTCTTGGATTACATGAATGAGCCTAATGTAATCATAAGAGTCCTTATAGGTACAAACGGGGGGACAGAAAAGGATATTGAGAGTAATACCATGCGAGGACTCAACAAGTCAGTGCTGTTTTTGAGGGTGATGGAAGAAGCCACAAGCCAAGGAATGTGAGGAGTCTCTGGAAGTTGGCAAAAAAAGGGAACACAGATTCTTCCCTAGCGCCTCCAGAAAATATCTCAATCCTGCTAACACCTTGATTTTAGCCCAGTGGTACCCCACACCAGAGTTTTGACTGTGGAACTGTAAAATATATTTGTGTTAAGCCAAGTTTGTGATAATTTATTACAGCAGCAAAAGAAAAACTAATGCATGCCTTCTTTAGAAAATCCGCTACCGGCCTATTTTTATACAGAACAGTAGACTGAAATGGCATTGTTTCTGCCACTTGATATTACCAGGGGACAACATTCCTTTTGTTCTTGTACATCTTGCTGGCTTTACTCAGTTAAGGCGCTGGGTATGCTAGTTTTCTATAGCTGCTATAACAAATGACCACAGACATTACCTTGAAACAGTACAATACATATATATTCTCCTACAGTTCTGAGGCAGAAGTTTGCAATCAGTTTTACTGGACTAAAGTCAAGGCATCAACAGTGTTGGCATCTTATGGGGACTTTGGGGAGAAATTTCTCCTGGGGGCTTTGAGGGAAGACTCTGTCTGTTTCCTTGACTTTTTCATCTTCTAGAGTAGCTTCCTGTATTCTTTGGCTTGTGACATTTTCGTGCATCCTAAAAGCACACCACTCAACTCTGTTTCCATCCCATCATCTTCTGTTTGACTCTGACTACTCCTGCTTCACTCTTTTTTTTTTTAATTTTTAAAAAAAATTTTTTTTAGCTCTGTGATCAGTCTTTGAACAATCATCCAAATGTGGAGATCTAGATTTAAGATCTTTTGTTTTAACTGTATCAAATGTCCTTGCAGTTTTATGATTATTTCGAAAATGTGGAAACTCAGACAATCTTTGGTGAAGACTACTTATTTCTTCATCCTTGCGGTTTATTTCCACTCTGGAAGTTTTGATAAGTGCTGAAATATTCTTCTTAAGAGACTGGTTTTCACTTATTAAGCTGAAATTCTGGGTCTGTATTTCTTTATACTTTTTCATCAGCTCTTTCATTTGCAGTTGACATTTTCCATATTCTACTTACAAATCGTTGTATGTTGCCTCCTTCGCAGTTCCTTCTTCAGTCAGGATCTCTTCATATAAGTTCAAACAATTTCTTGATGGTACACAGGATTTGGAAGCACTGTCAGAAACAGCACTATCCAACCCAGCATGTATGTCCAATGAGCCTTCATCATTGTTCTTAAGAGGAGAAGCGGAAAAGACATCAAATAAACTTGTTCCATCACCATTGTCATCATCTGCTGCCATGATCCTATTTCCTTTTGATAGTCACCACTTGGCCGCTCCAGATGCACTCCCTCCGACTCTCTGGCTTCTCGGGGGCCGCCCGACCTCCGCTCGGGCGGCTACCGCGCCATGCAGCCTCTTCCTTAGCAGCCCCGCACGGATCGGGCCCCTACTGCAACTTACCCGCCCTCCTGCTTCACTCTTAACAGGACCATTGTGGTCAGGCGTGGTGGCTCACACCTGTAATCCCAGCACTGTGAGAGGCCAAGGTGAGAGCATCACTCGAGCCCAGGAGTTTGAGACCAGCCTGGGCAACATGGCAAAACTCCATGTCTATGAAAAATACAAAAATTAGCCAGGCATGGTGGCGTACACCTGCAGTCCCAGCTACTTGGGAGGCTGAGGTAGATCACCTGAGCCTGGGGAAGTAGAGGCTGCAGTGAGCCAAGATCATACCTGGAGATAAAGTGAGACCCTGTCTCCAAAAATGATGGTGACATTGGACCCACCCAGATAATCCAGGATAATCTCCCATCTCAAAATCCTTAATCACATCTGCAAAGTCCCTTTTGCCATGTAAGGCATCGTTTGTGGGTTCCGGAGATAAAGATGTGGACATATTGAAGGGCCCACTATTCAGGCTACTACAGTAAGATGTCATGGCATGCCTTATATGAAGAGGAGAGAGATGCCTATCCTAGAGGGCAAGTTTGGGATGGTTTAGCACATGGAAAGACAAAGCAGATGATAAAGCACCATTTCCAGTCAGAGAGCTGTAATAGTTTCAATGCTGTCCTTGTAGATAATTTAATCCACTAGGACTCTGATCACCTTTTTCTTCCACAAGACATCACACTGCTCCATCACATTGATGGTGACATTATGCTGATTAGATTTAGTGAGCAAGAAGTAGCAACTATGCTAAAGTAATTGGTAAAACATTTATATAATAATAGATGGTGAGAAGTGAATCCAACGAAAATGTGGGGGACTCCTACCCCAGTGAAATTTCTAGGGGTCCAGGGGCATGGAGCATTTCAAGATATCTCTTCTAAAATGAAGAATAAGTTGCATATAGCCCTTCCTTCAACTCAAAAAGAGTTGAAACCTTAGTGAACCTCTGAGGATTTTGGAGGCAACATATTCCTCATTAGAATGTGTGACTCCAGCCTATTTACTGAGTAACTCCCCAAAGCTGCTAGTTTTGAGTCCAGAACAAGGAAGGCTCTGCAACAGGTACAGGCTGTCATGCAAGGTGCTCTGCCACATGGGCCATGTGATCCAGCAGATTAATAGTGCTTGAGGTGTCAGTGGCAGGGTGGGATGTTGTTTGCACCTTTGGCAGGCTCCTCTAGGTGAATCACAGTGCAGGCACTTTGGATTTTGGAGCAAAGCCCTGCTATTCTCTGTGGGTAACTACTCTCCTTTTGAGAAATTTGCTTGCTATTAGGCTTTCAGTATTTTCTAAAAACTGAACACCTACCCATGATCACCAAGTTACCACGATACCTGCACTGCCCATCATGAACTGAGTATTGTCTGACCCACCAAGCCATGAAGTTGTGTATGCACAGCAATACTCCATCATCAAATGGAAGTGACAGTTATGAGATAAGGCTCAACAGGACCTGAGGGCACAAGTAAGTTAAATGAGGAAATGGCCCAAATGCCCATAACTCTCACTTTTCCTACATTATTTTCTTTTTCCCAGCCCCCAATTTTTTGGCATCATGGAGTGCTCTCTAAAATCAGTTAACTGAAGAGGAGAACATTTGAGTCTGGTTTATAGATGTTTCTGCAGGATATGCAGGCAGCATCTGAAAATGGACAGCTGCAGCACTGCAGCCCCTCTCTGGGACATCCCTAAAGGCCAGTGTTGAAGAGATATCCTCCCACAGGGCTGAACTTCAGGCAGTAAACCTGCTTGTTCATTTGCTTGGAAGGATAAACGGGCAAATGTGTAGTTACATACCAATTCATGGGCTGTGGCCACTGGTTTGGCTGAATAGTTAGGGCCTTAGAAGGAACCGATTGAAAAATTAATGACAATGAGCCTGGTATACACTTCTTTTTTTTTTTTTTTTTTTGAGATATAGTCTCCTTCTGTCACCCTGGTTGGAGTACAGTTGCACAATCTCGGCTCACTGTCACCTCCGCCTCCCAGGTTCAAGTGATTTTCCCACCTCGGCCTCTGGAGTAGCTGGGACTACAGGCATGTGCCACCATGCCTGGCTAAATTTTGTATTTTTAGTAGAGAGGGGGGTTTCACCATGTTGGTCAGGCAGGTCTTTAACTCCTGACTTCAAACAATCTGCCTACCTCAACCTCCCAAAGTGCTGGGATTACAGGCGGGAGCCACCACACCCAGACAGAAGTCTGGTATATAGATAGTGATATGGTAAGGCTTCGTGTCCCAACCCAAATCTCATCTTGAATTATAACACCCAAAATCCCCACATGTCAAGGGAGAGACCAGATGGAGGTAATTGAATCACGGGGATGGTTCCCCCCATGCTGTTATCGTGATAGTGAGTTCTCATGAGATCTGCTTGTTTTGAAGGGGCTCTTCCCCCTCTTCACTTGGCACTTCTCCTTCCTGCCACCTTGTGAAGAAGGTGCCTTGCTTCCTCTTCACCTTCCGTTATGATGGTAAATTTCCTGAAGTCACCCCAGCCATGCTGAACTGTGAATCAATTAAACCACTTTCTGTATAAATTACCCAGTCTTCAGCAGTTCGTTACAGCAGTGTGTAAACAAACTAATACAATAGGCTTCTCTGGATAGGCAAAGAAACCTAAAGACATTTGTGCACCATGTGAATACTCACCAAAAGATGGGCTCAGCAGAGGAGGGTTTTCATAACCAAGTGGACAAGATGACCCATTCTGTGAATACCAGCCAGCCTTTTCCCCCAGCTACTCCTGTTATTACCTACTGGATTCATGAACAAAATGGCCATAGTGTCAAGGATGGAGGTTATGCACAGACTTCCACTCACAAAAGCTGACCTGGCTATAATCACTGCTAAGTGCCCAATCTGCTAGCATCAGACACCAAAACTAAGTCCCCAGTATGGCACCATTTTCTGGGGTGATCAGCTAGTTAACTGGAAGGAGGCTGATTACGTTGAACCATTTCCATCATGTAATAGATGGTGTTTTATTCTTACTGCACTAGACACTTATTCTGGATATATGTTTGCCTTTCCCGTATACAGTGCTTCTGCCAAAACTGCCATCTGTAGACTTACAGACTGCCTTAGCTACTGTCATGGTATAAGCATTGCAAGAAGAATTGCTTCTGATTAAGTAACTCATTTCACAGCAAACTAAGTATGGCAATGGACCGATTGCCATGGAATTCACTGATCTTACCATGTCCCTATTATCCTGAAACAGGTGTCTTGATACAACAGTGTAATGGCCTTTTGAAGAGACTAAGATCCTGAGTCTCTAATTGAGTCAGTGGTAATACTTTGCAGGACAGAAGCAAGATTCTCCATGAGGATGTATCTGATTCAGCATTCAGCACATGGTGTTGTTTCGTCAATAGCCAGGATTCATAGGTTCAGGAATCAGAGTGGAAGTGGGCATGGCACCACTCGCATTCACCCCTATTGATCCACTAACAAAATTTTTGCCTCCTGTCCCTATGATCTTAGGTTCGGCTAGTTAAGAAGTCGTAGTTCCAAAGGAAGGAAAGCTTTCACCAGGAGACACATTAATTATTCCATTGAACTGGAACTTAAGACTACCACTCAGCCACTATGGGCTCCTCATGCATGTGAATTAACAGCAAAAGAAGGGAGTTAGTATACTGGCAGAGATCATTGATTCTAATTACCAAGGGGAATTTGGGCTGCTACTACAAAATGGAGGTTAGGAAGAGAAGATCTGGAATACAGGAGACCCCTTAGAGAGTCTTTTAGTATTATTCTGCCCTGTGATTAAAGTCAATGAAAAAGAAAAAAGAAAAGAAAACTACAACAGCCCAATTCAGACAGGGCTACTAATAGTTCAGGCCCTTCAGAAATGAAAATTTGGTCACCCCACCAAGCAAAGAACTATGATCAGCTGAGGTGTCTGCTGTGGTCAGTGGAAATAGGGAATGGGGAATGACAAGAAGTAGTTGTAAATACCAGCTCCAACTCTTGACCAGTTGCAGAAATTAGGACTGTAAATGTTATGAGTATTTCTTCCCTTCTTCGTTAGGAATACGTTTATATACGCATATCCTTCTTTGCTTTCTTCCTTCCCTTATCATCTTATCAGCTAACATAAGATGTGTTCATCATAATGAACCTTATGTCATAGAATTTTTTTTTTTTTTGAGATGGAGTCTCTGTCACCAGGCTGGAGTGCAGTGGTGCGATCTTGGCTCACTGCAACCTCTGCCTCCTGGGTTCAAGTGATTATCCTGCCTCAGTCTCCCGAGTAGCTGGGACTACAGGCATACACCACCACTCCCATCTAATTTTTGTATTTTTAGTAGGGACGGGGTTTCACCCATGTTGACCAGGATGGTCTCGATCTCTTTACTTCGTGATCCACCCGCCTCGGCCTCTCAAAGTGCTGGGATTACAGGCATGAGCCACGGCACCCGGCCATGTCATAGTATTTAAGTTGCAGAATGTCAAGGAAAATAATGAACGGAGTCATCCAGGGATGTTGCATTCTCTTCTGCAGAAAAGGTTGCATATTTTTGGTTGTACATAGTATAATTGCATCATGTTGAGCAGAGGTATAACCTTCTTATTGTCTTTATTTGGAGATTAAATATGGTTTAAAGCGATGTGCCAAGTTTATAGGGGGTGGACTGTGATGCTTAGTTTTATGTGTCAGCTTGGCTAGGCTTTAGTACTCACTTATTCAATCAAACAATAATCTAGTGTTGCTGTGAAGATATTTTGTAGCTATTTTAAACATCTGCAATCAACCAACTTTAAGTAAAGGAGATTTTCGCCAATAATGTGGGTGGACCTTATCCAATCAGTAGAAGAGGCTTAAGAGTAAAATTGAGGTTTCCCTCAAGAAGAAGTTTTGACTGAAAACTGCATTATCAGCTCCTGCCCAAGAGTTTTACACCTATTGGCTGCAGCCCAGACTTGCTATTCCCCATGATCACATAAGCCAGTTCTCTGAAATAAGTATATGTTCTAAAATTGATTATGATGGCTACACAACTCTGTGAATATACCCAAAATCTTTGAATTAGACACTTTAAGTGAATATGGTATATCACCAAAAAGCTATTACAGAAAACAAAGACATTTTTAAATGGCTGGTTTTTTTTTTTTTTTGGTAAAATTTAAAGGTTATTTGTATTAGTTTAGTGCATATTAGAAGAGCACCATATAGGTTTGTAAATAAATAATACGTATACTAAGTTACTGTAACACTTACACATCTAACGAGGTCCTTAAAATGCTTGACAAAGAAGGATGAGGAAAAAATTAACTTAGAGACTCCTTAAAAGTAGGAGTTATCTCCTTTTGTTTTTCAGAGCATAAGCTCTCACAAGAAAAAAGATTATTAATTCATATTCCTCTATGACAGAAAACCATAGAGAATTTACCCTAGATAAATAATTTGTGGGCCAGGCACAGTGGCTCACCCCTGTAGTCCTAGCACTTTGGGATCCTGAGGCGGGCAGATCATGAGGTCGGATCAAGATCATCCTGGCTAACATGCGGAAACCCCCTCTCTACTAAAAATACAAAAAATTAGCCAAGTGTGGTGGCATGCACCTGGAGTCCCAGGTGCTACTCAGGTGGCTGAGGCAGGAGAATTGCGTGAACCCAGGAGGTGGAGGTTGTAGTGAGCCAAGATCGCACCACTGCATTCCAGCCTGGGTGACAGAGAGAGACTCTGTCTCAAAAAATAATAATAATTTGTGAGAATAAAAACCAGGAATTTTTATAGTAGCATTATTTATAAGAGTGAAAAACTGGAAGCAATATAAAACACTGACAAAATATGGTGGCTCACACCTGTAATCCCAGCACTTTGGAAGACTGAGGTGGGAGAATCACTTGAATCCAGCAGTTCAAGACCAGCCTGGGGCAACATAGCAAGACCCCACTGCACAAAACAAAGTTTAAAATTAGCTGGACATGGTGATACACACCTGCAGTTCCAGCTACTCAGGAGGCTGGCGTGGGAGGATTGGTTGAGCCCAGGAATTTGAGGTTGCAATAAGTTATGATCACACCACTGCACTCCAGCCTTGGTGGCAGAATGAGACCCTGCCTGTAAATAAATAAATAAAAAGAAGTAAAACATAAGCAGTTAGAGATTGATTATTCAAATTAAGATATTAATTTGATAAAATCATGCAGTTCTATTAAAACAACAAATATGGAGATTATGTGAGCACATGGAAAAACACTTACAAAAGTGGGCCAGGTGCAGTGGCTTATGCCTGTAATCCCAGCACTTTGGGAGACCAAGGAGGGCAGATCAGTTGAGGACAGAAGTTTGAGACCAGTATGGCCAACATGACGAAACTCCATCCTTACTAAAAATACAAAAATTAGCCAGGTATGGTGATGCACACCTACAGTCCCAGCTGCTCGGGAGGCTGAGGCCGGAGAATCACTTGAACTTAGGAGGCGGAGGTTGCACTGAGCAAGCTATTCCACTGCACCCCAGCCTGGGCTACAGAGTGAGACTCTGTCTCAAAAAAAAAAAAAAATTATAAATCTAACATATTGTCCTTCCTCTTTCACCATGGGATGACAAGGGATAGTAGAAAAAACAGGCTTTGGTGTCATGTTTTTGTTTGCATCTTGATTCTTCCAACCATGTTCTGTCTAACTTTGGCAAACCATCTGAGGCTCAGTTTCCACAACTGCCAATATGTACAATAATAGCTAGGTTTATGTTGAAGAATCAATAAATTAATGTATATAAAATGCAAGGCACAGAGATTGGTACATAATAAGCCTTCAATTAATGTTAGTTCCGTTTTTTATGCTTCCCCTAATTAACAAAATACACATTACAATATGACAACTATATTGTTAGTACAACCATCTAGAAGATTGTAGTTGACTGCCTGTGTAGTGATCCCCTGTATTCACACCCTTGGTCTTCAAAAGAGAAAAAGGAAGAAACAATGATTGTAAAAAGAAAATTCAGACATGCAGAAAAACCATATTAAATCTAAAAACCCAAACCTCAATAAAACCTAATAGGGAGAATTGATATAGCAGAAGAGACAATGAACTGTGCTGCTATAGACTGAATTGTGTCTCCTACAATTCCTATTGAAGCCCTACCCCTCAATGTGATGGTATTTGGAGATGGGGCCTTTGGGAGGTAATTAGATATAGATGAGGTCACAAGGACAGGGCCCTCATTATGGGATTAGGGCCTGTCTTAGTCCATTTGCATTGCTATAACGGAATTGCTGGAGATGGGTAATTTATAAAGAAAAGAGGTTTATTTGACTGATGGTTCTGCAGGCTGTACAAGAAGCATGGCACCAGCATTTGTTTCTGGTGAGGGCGTCAGGCTGTTTCCACTTATGGTGGAAGGTGAAGGGGAGCTGGTATGTTCAGACTATGTGGCCAGACAGGAAGCAAGAGAGAGGGAGAAGGTGCTGGGCTCTTTTTAACAGCCAGCTTTTAGGCTGGGTGCAGTGACTCGCTAATGCCAGCACCTTGGGAGGCTGAGGCGGGTGGATCACCTCAGGTCAGGAGTTAGAGACCAGCCTGGCCAACATGGTGAAACCCTGTCTTTACTAAAAATACAAAAATTAGCTGGGTTTCATGGCGGGAGCCTGGAATCCCAGCTACTCGGGGTGGGTGGTGAGGCAGGAGAATAGCTTGAACCCGGGAGGTGGAGGTTGCAGTGAGCCGATATCATGCCACTGCCCTCCAGCCTGGGCGACAAGAGCAAAACTCATTCTCAAAACAAAGGGGACTAACAGAGTGAGAACTCACTTATTACCACTAGGACAGCACAAAACCATTCCTGATCATGATCTGTCACCATGATCCACACCCCTCCCATTGGGCCCCACCTCCAAATCTAAGGGTCAAATTTTAACATGAGGTTAGGAGGGGACAGGTATCTACACTATAGCAGTGCCTTTGTGTGATGAGACAGTAGGGATTTTTTCTTTCTCTTTGCCATGTGAGCACACAGCAGAAGGGCATCCTTCTGAAAGACAGGAGAACACCCTCATCAGAAGCTAACCATACTGACATCCTTATTTTAGACTCTGAGCCTTCAGAATTGTGAAAAAATAAATTTGTTGTTTAAGCCACCCAGGCTGGCATTTTGTCATGGTAGCTCAAGCAGACCAATCCATGTGCTAAGGGTAAATTGGCACAGGATTTCTAGTCACATTTACATTCTTTACAGAGACGAGAATAGTACAAGAGAAAATTAGGCCTCTAAAAGCCAGTAAGAGGAATTCCAACTATAAACCATAGGATTGGTAATAGAAACAAAAGGTAAAAGATATATTGAAGTTATATTCTAGAAAATTAAAGAAATCATCTTTGGTTCAAAAGATTATTTCAGCCTGGACTTATTCCTTAATCCATTGAATATGTCTTGAACTACTTACTCAACATCTCTACTTGGTGTCTAGAAGCATCTTACATTTCAGATACCTATAACCAAATTATTATTTCTTTCTCTCAAAATCTGCTTTTATCCTAGTGTCCTCCATGTTAGTAAATGGAGCCATTCCTTCACCCATTTGGTAAGTCCAGAACCCTGTCTTCCTTAATGTCTCCGTTTTATTCACTAACATCTTTCATTCCACCACACCCACAGCTAAGCCACCAGGAAGGCCTAGAAACTCAATCCTGTAAATATAGTGTGAATCTTAGTCTGTTTTACCATTTCTTCCACCACCAATCTAGTTCAAGTCACCAGCATCATGTATGTGGACTAGTGTAATAATTTTCAACCTTATTTCTGTGCTTTCACTCTGTTATCCCCTCTCCAGCCTACTCTATTGCAATTTTCAGTAATCATTGAATAATTAATACATTTTAAATTATGAAATATAGCATACACAGAGAAATTGCACAAAACACATTTGTACATTTTAACAAATTATTATTAAACATCTAAGCACCACCTAACTCAAGAAATAAAGCATTATCAGCACCCCAGAATCCCCACTGTAGTTTCCTTTTCTTCTTCTCCTATAATAACTACTATCCTGACTTTTATATGGTAATCAGTTCCTTTTTTTTCTTTATATCTTTGTCACCTGAGTGTACATGTGCAAACATTTTACTTTATTTTGTGTTTCTTGATGAACTTCAAAACCTTATTTCTTTTTATATTAATTCAAAAGATAAGCTTAATTAAAAAAATTTTTTTTAAATATTTTTCAAAAAAGAGTGGGGGCTATGGACTGAATGTTTGTCTCTCCTCAAAATTTATATGTGGAAATCCTAAGGCTGCAGGGAGTTTGCTTAAGCCTACAAGTTCAAGACCAGCCTGGGCAGCATGGCGAAACCCCTTCCCTACAAAAAATAGAAAAAGTAGCTGGGTGCAGAGGTGCGTGCCTTGGTCCCAGCTACTCAAGAGGCTGATGTGAGAGAATAGCTTGAGCCCAGGAGGCAGGGGTTGTGGTAGACTGAGATTGCACCACTGCACTCCAGCCTGGGTGACAGAGTGAGACACTATCTAAAAACAACAACAAAAAATCCTAGTCCCAATGTGATGATATTTAAAAATGGGGTGGGTGGGGGGGGGATGGTAATTAGGTCAAAAGAATGGAGTCCTTAGGTTGAAATTAATGTCCTTGTAAGAACAATGAGAGCTCTCTCTCCTTTCTTCCCTCTGTATCCTCCACCTCACAATCCCTGCCAGTGTGAGTATGTAACAAGAATCCAGGAAGCAGACTCTCACCAGAAACTTAATCTCCCCAGTGCCTTGATCTTAGACCTCCCAGCTTTCAGACTATGAAAAAATAAGTTTGTTATCGCGGACACCCAGTCCGTATTTTTGCACTGCTACAGTTGTAGCAGCCCAAACTGACTTAGACAGTGGGTGGGAAGTGGTACAAATGAGCATTAAACTTGCAGTTGAAGAATCCATCTTCTTAGGTTTTTAATAGTCTGTTTTTGGTGTCTTGTTTCTATTCAGGTAAATGCTAAGAACTGCAGGATGTTAAAACGTGACTTTCAATCTTGATTTTGACTGAGTAAGCAAGACAATAGATAAAAAAAATGTGCCACACAAATCAAATTATTATACCATCCATTCACAACTTGCAAAGGAAGGGACTATAAAAAATTAGCCGGGCCTGGTTACTCACCTCTGTAGTTCCAGCTACTTGGAAGGCTAAGGTTGGAGGATCACTTGAGCCTAGGAGGTCAAGGCTGCAGTGAACTATGATAGCACCACTGCACTCTTGGTGACACAGCGAGACTCTGACTCAAAAAGAAAAAAAAAAAAAAAAGGAAGGGGCTATAAACTAGTCTACCAGCCACTTCAGAGATAAAACAATTTAGATTGTAGAGTCAAGAAGAAATTTCTTTGGAGAGTGTTATCTGTGGGCTGTGAATACTGACCCTCATGAGAGTGGGGAATAATGCTTCCCAGACACATCCAGAAATAATGTTGTATCAGCTGTCTCGGCCTCCCTTACCCTAATCAAGCTGATGTATAAATTAACCCTCACAAACACCAGGCTAGGTGAGGAATTGGAGGAATTCAGGACAGGAAGTAATGACTATGTGTTCCTTCTTCTACTACCAGCTTCCAAAGCAGGCTCAAGCTGCTGAGGGAGCAGTTTTAACTTTCAAACAAGTTCCATTCCTCCATGATTTTATTATTCTGTTCATGTATATTATAAAACAAGACTATTTTTAAAAAATTATACTCCAAAAGATAACATTTTATTTTTTAGAGACATGGACTGTGGAGTGCAGTGACATAATCATAGCTCACTATACAGCCTTGAACTCTTAGGCTCAGGTGATCTTCCTACCTCAGCCTCCCAAGTTGCTCAGCAGCACACCACCTTTTTTTTAAAAAAAAATATAAGGACTCACTATATTTCCAAGGCTGGTCTCAAACTTCTGACCACAAGTGATCCTCCTGCCTCATCTTCCTAAAGTGCTGGGATTACAGGTGTGAGCCACTGCACCCAACCTGTTTATCTTTTTAATAAATAAGAAAAGGTCCTCAAATGTTATTTCTGTTGTACATTTGAACCCCCACCATTGGGGAAGGGGTATTTAATCTTATCATCCTTTTATTTATGAGATGGTAGGAGTTAGATCTTTTACACAATGGATTTCTCTATTACCACCACCTCCACCACCTTGCTTATACTCTAGGCTCTTTCACTTTGTCTAGCTAAGCATGGTACTCAACAATGTTCCAGTATGTGTCACTACTCATCATTTCCAGAGGCTTAGACTTCTCCCATCCCATATTTCCCATTCCCCATAAAGATAACTTTGAGTAGGAATAATTACAGGTAGCACAAAGGATTGATTAGCTATTACTGTGTAAAGACAGGAAAGGATTTGTTCCATCTTCACTTTCCTGCTGTGCTCTCCATCCCTTAGACTTCCTGGGTCTGGCTCAGTGCTCAAAAAGAAAATATGTACATGTGCAACCTAATTTCATGTGAGACCAACATGGCTCTGTCTTCTGGTATACTGGAACTTATCAGACTGGCCTAAACTACTGCATTATGAAAAATGGGTTCTCTCTATAGCGCCAGAATTTGATCTCTTTCTTCAAAGTGTTTTGCCAAAATATATGCTAAGTTACAGTACATATGATTGCAATTGTAGAGAGTTGCTACAATGGAACTTTTTTTCTCTGGCAAGAGATGCTATCCTTTCAAAAATTCAGAGTTCAATAAGGGACATAAAGATAATTTTTTACACTCCCTCAACCTGTAGGTACTATTCTGCATCTACCTCTGTATATAAGACCTCAAGATGACTTGGTCTTCTGATTTGGGTGGTGGGGCTTATAATCAGTCTATGATAGAGGTCCTGTAACACAGAGTCCAACACAAGCAGGGGTTGATGTTCAGCTAAAAAGTAGAAGGGGGACTACAGGTCAGTTGTTAGCTGACTTCTTGACTGATTTGTGGCCAGGCCACACAAGTTATTACAGATTTTGAATATAAGCCCTTGCTATGGGTCCTCACATGTAACGGTTTGCAGATACACACCAGGTCTACTATATGGAAGCCTTCATGGAATCACGTCTTCAGCAGCAGTAGTTCTGTCATTTTGTACAACACTGAAAACATCAGAGACATCTCATAAAAACTAATCAGCCAGTTAGGTGTAGTGTATATTGATGAAGTACTGTCACTGATTACACAGACCTCATTATAAATGGTGAATGGTATTAATGGTGTTGCAAGTGTTAGTGGAGTTGGTCTCGGCTTGCTCAAACCCCTGTGCTACTGGAAGCAGAATGCAGCATAGTTGGTTGCATTCTGTCAGCAGAGTACTCAAATCATATCATAAATTCCCTTGAGAGAGCTCCAAGCCAACCCAAGGGTACTTAAGATGAAGGTCTAATGAATACTTCTGATAGGTATCTATATAGAGGGTCATCTCGGTTCCTAACTTGAACTGAATATTTGTACATCAGCTAGAGCAGTGCCATTTGGATTTATATCTGGCAGCTAGAGCAGTGCCATGTGGATTTATATCTCAAGTGTACTTAGTTCATGAAGGGATCTGTTTCATTATCACAGAGCATTGTATTGGATTCCCTTTCTTGGTATTTTTTTTTTTTAGAAAAAAAGCAGGGAAAGAAAATGGATAAAAGGTATTAATGTGGGTAATTATCTTTACAATTCTTGCCAATGCAGTACTCTCAAATCCTTTTTATCATCTTTCTTTGGCCCCCCGAGAAACAAATCTTGGGAAATTTTAACTTATTGAAAATCTATAGACTTCAGCCAACACTTTCTAAAGAGCAAGAGCATCATTATGGCTTTTTCCAAGCACAAAAAGAGGTGCTTAACTTTAATTACACCAAGATTTTATAGATTTGGCTGGCTTAATTTCTTAAGCCTTGATTAACATTGGAGAGCTTATAATCATCATTATTCAGACTTCAAGAGTTAGAGGAGACCTGAAGAAAACACCTACCAAGGGGAACAATTATTAGAGGAAGGGGGAGCTCTAGAGTGACAGAGACATGGATTAAGGTAGGAGCCTAGTGGTTCTTGATAGATTTTGGGAATAGGTGCTTATTGGTCATATGAATTCAAAGCAAGTATAAATAATCAGAAAGTAAGAGTTTACTAAAAGAACACCTTTCAAAGGTACACTGCAATAATATAATAAGAATGACATTAATAGCATCAATTTATCAAGAACATACTATAATGCTTCTCAAAGTGCCCCTCACAAAGGTAGCTTATGAGTCCCCCCAAAATTTCCTTTAGAGCCTACCATCTTCAGTTTGTCTGACTTGAAAACCTGGGTTCTTCCTACTTATTTCCTATTTTACTTTCCTGAGGACACTTGGCTTCTAGATTGCAAGGGATATTCAGATATTACTAAATCAGCTTCAGAGATGCTTTTCCTACTATGATTATTTATGATTAAGTATCATGGGTGATATGGTTTGTTGTGTCCCTACCCAAATCTCACCTTGTAATAATTGTAATAATCCCCACATATCAAGGGTGGGGGCCAAGTGGAGCTAATTGTATCATGGGGGGGGCGGTTTCCCCCATACTGTTCCCATGGTAGTGAATAAGTCTCACAAGATCTGTTAGTTTCATAAGTGAGAATTCCTCTGCACATGCTCTCTTGCCTGTCACCATGTAAGACGTGACTTTGCTCCTCATTTGCCTTCTGCCATGATTGTGAAGTCTCCCCCAGCCATGTGGAAATGTGAGTCAATTAAAGCTCTTTTCTTTATAAATTAATCAGTTTCTAGCATGTCTTTATTAGCAGCATGAAAACAGTCTAATACCAATGGGAAACAGATAAATGTGTGTTAGTGCCCTGTGAACACGTGTCTCACTAAAGCTGGACCTGGAAGGATGTTAATACTGAACTGAAGGTTTAGGAAACTCCTGTTTCCATGTCATCATAGACCCTCAAAACTCCTGACCTGCAGGAGTCATTTTACACATGTGATTTTTAGAAAAGAATAATTATCTTAACACTTGCTTACTAGGCTGAGTTAGAAGAGTGATTATAGGCCATGTGAATATGTAATTACCATGATTTATTTGTCAAGTACTGAACAGAGGTGAATTTCCTACATTTTTATTGAAATTGAGAAGTTAATTAGTATGACCATTAAACAAAACCCAGAGAGCATTATATATGAAATATTTCCTTATAATTCTAATACTGATTTCAAAACCTATTAGGCTTGAAATTTTATTCAATAGTTCCCAAACATTTTCCCTTCAGTTAATGGATCTCTGCACTTATCTTTATCACTAAAAATATTCTAGGTATATTTAAAAGGTTTACAGAAGTTCTTGCTGGACATAGAAAATTAAGTTCGTTTTTGTGAAAATCTGCTGTAATGTCCTTTGAAATTGAAAAGTATAATTTGCCTTATGATATTACTTGGTCTTTATGGAGCCCTTCATGTTGCCAAAGTACTATATAATCAGTAGTTCCTCTGAGCTATTCTTACGTTATTCTTTAAAATATGCTTTTGATATAATATGCGATTTACCTGTGTTATACCTTTCAATATGTTTCAGTGGATGAAGAAAATAAGATGGGCCCTTGTAATATTGTGTGTTGGGGTCCCCCAGGACTACCCCCCAGGTTTAATGAATCACTAGGGGGCTTTCAGGACTCCATATCTAGTCATACAACTGTGATTTATTGCAGCAAAGGGATACAAACCAAATCAGCAAAGGACAAAGACACATGGGATGAGGTCTAGGGGAAACCATGTACAAGCTTCCAAGATTCCAAGATCAGCTGAAGGCTTGACTAGAACAAAAGATTGACCTCCCCTGAGCAAGAAGGATTTTGGCCAGCATGCAGTCTATGGACTTGAACTGCAGCATTGGCTCTGGGTGGGTCTCCAGCCTGCTGGCTCACCTACTTGCCCACCTTTGGACTTGCTAGCTCTGTAATCACATGAGCTAATTCCTTAAAATAAATAAATACACACACACACCCCTAGTGACTCTGCTTCTCTGGAGGACCCTGAAACATAAACCATATTATTTGTACAAACAGTTTAGACACAGCAAGTTACTCTAACCAATGAATGGTGGGAACGTGACTGCCCAATGGGTTCATTTTGCCCACTGCCCAGATACAGCTAATTTATCAAGACAGGGGGAATTGCAATAAAGAAAGAGTTTAATTCATGCGGAGCCAGCTGAATGGGAGACTGGAGTTTTATTATTAGTCAAATCAGCCTCCTAGAAAATTCAGAGGATAGGTTTTTTCAAGAATTGTGTGGCAGGCAAGGGAATGGGTACCACTGCTTGGTTGGGGATACAGTCATAGGGAGGTGGAAAATGGTCCTTTGCACACTAAGTTCACTTCTGGATGGAGCCCACAGGACAGTTGGTGGTCACGGTGGAGCCATCGGTTGTCAGAAATGCAAAACTCTGAAAAGTCATCTCAAAAGGCCAATCTCAGGTTCTACAATTGTAATATTATCTGCAGGAGTAATTGGGGAAGTTGCAAATTTTGTGACCCCTGGAATAATGGCTGATTATTGCTGTATGTCTATACCTTAAGCAGAATTCAGCTCCTCTCATCCTCCTAACCTGGTGGTCTTTCATTAGGTTTACAAAGGTGGTTTCATTTTGGGGAAGGACCATAATTATTTAAACAGCAAACTAAATTTCTCCCTAAGTTAGTTTGGCCCAAGTCCAGAAATGACTAAGGGCAGTTTGGAGGTTAAAGGCAACAGAGGGGTTAGTTAGTTGGTTAGATCAGATCTTTTTCACTGTCATAATTTTCTCACTGATAATTTTTCAATGGTGGTTTCAGGAACACTCCTGAAGTCTAAATTCCCAGATGCCTGTCAAGGGCCACGCTTGCAAGCGAGTCCTTCCAGGACAAAAGTATAGACGTGCTGCATTAATTTCTTTCTCTGTATACTCCTGTCAATGAAGAGTCAAACTCTGGAAAAATATTTTAAGAGATTTATTCTGAGCCAAACTGAGTGTCCATAGGCTGTGACACAGCCCTCAGAAGGTCCTGAGAACATGCGCCCAAGGCAGTCAGGGCGCGGCTTGGTTTTATACATTTTAGAGAGGCATGAGACGTCAACCAAATACATATAAGAAATAAAGTGGTTTGTGGTTTGGTCCAGAAAGGCAGCACAATTCAAAGCGGGAGTTGGGGGTGGGGGGGGGGGTCTTCCGGGCTATAGGTGAATTTAAACATTTTCTGGTTGACAATTGATTGAGCTTGTCTAAAGACCTGGTATTGATAGAAAGGGAATGTTCAGTCTAAGATAAAGATTGTGGAGACCAAAGTTCTTTTGAAGTCTTATAGTGGCTGCCCTTAGAGATAAGAGATGACAAATGTTTTCAGTCAGATCTTAGTTATCTCTTTAGGATTGGGAGGGTCTGGAAGAAAAAGATCTAGCTTGTTAATGAATTTTTGGCCAGATACGGTGGCTCACACCTGTAATTCCAGCACTTTGGGAGGCCAAGGCAGGTGGATCACAAGGTCAAGAGATCGAGACCATCCTCGCCAACATGGTGAAACCCAGTTTCTACTAAAAATACAAAAATTAGCCTGGCATGTTGATGCGCGCCTGTACTGTAGTCCCAGCTACTCGGGAGGCTGAGGCAGGAGAGTCGCTTGAACCTGGAGGTGGAGGTTGCAGTGAGCCAAGATCACGCCACTTCTCTCCAACTTGGTGACAGGGTGAGACTCCATCTCAAAATAAAATAAAATACCATAAAATTAAATTAAATTAAAAAATAAAAAATAAACTATTTACAGATGCAAATTCCACAGCTCCCCCATCGAAGCTGCTTGCAAATAAGGGCTTTGCAGAGCCATTTCAAAATACGGCAAAGAAACATGTTTTGGGGTAAAATATTTTTATTTTCTTCCTTGTCTCATAATGTTATGCCAGAGTCAGGTTGGAAAATAAGTCATGATATATAGGGCTAAATAAAACCCATCTGATGAGAATTTATGATTTGTAGGGCATGACTTCCCAGACTCCTTAGATAGGATTTGGGCAAGATAAAAAAGTCAGAGTTTAGTCCTCACTCCCATCTCATACACTTTATATAAACCATAGAGAGGAAGAAAATGAGAGAGGAGATTTTCTTATCTCTGCTGGATTCTTGTGTATGTATGCCTTGTTCATAAACCAGAGTGAATTGCCTTGTGTTCCGAGGGATGGAGAAGCATTATTAATACATATAAGACTGTTGCTGGTAAACTGAGTTCTTTTCTTACTTTGTATTAGTCACAAAGGAAGACTTCTAACAGAAAAGGCAGTCAGGTTTTATTCACTGACTAGGGAATCA
Organism: Ateles fusciceps; assembly: GCA_036589455.1. Classification (NCBI taxonomy): domain Eukaryota; kingdom Metazoa; phylum Chordata; class Mammalia; order Primates; family Atelidae; genus Ateles; species Ateles fusciceps. The sequence continues at coordinate 11,465,536 of JAZHEH010002554.1, read as the reverse complement.
AGGAGGGAGATTCTGGCTCTCAATGCCCCTTTTTGCTGAACTGCAGAAGGCATGGGTGTTTTTAAGGACTAGGTTCAGGGTGGGAGAGGAATGTTTGCCTGTGCCGGGCAGGACTCCAGACACACTGGCTGGATTCAAACATATGTCTTCATACAATGCATATACACAAAAGAGTGGAGATTTTCTTCTGGGGGAGAGAGTTTTAGCATTATAATTATGCATTAATGATTTGAAGGCAACTTGGGGCACCTTTTCCTGTTTGCTCCAGTTTGTGGGGTCTTATCTCCCCTCTGGTACCTGGTCAGGGGTCAAGAAGTTCTGGTGCCATGCCGGACCATCTAGTTTCTTTAAGTAACTATGCCTAGAAATAAAGGGACTAATGAAAAATGTAAGAGAAAGAACTTTTCCAGTTAATTCATCAGGGCTGTCCTGGTAACAAAGTCACAAACAAGCTAAAGCTATTCCCTATACTGTTTTCCTTGTTACCACTAGTATTTCCAGTCTATCTTTTGCTTTTTTGTGTTTTGATGTTTTTTTTTTTGAGACAGGGTCTTGTTCTATCACCCAGACTGGAGTGCAGTAGCGCCATTGCAATTCACTGTAGCCTCAAACTTTTGGACTCAAGCGATTCTCCCACCTCAGCCTCCCAAGTAGCTGGGATTACATGTGTGCACCACCATATCTGGCTAATTGTTTTTATTTTGTTGAAAGAAGGTCTTGCTGTGTTGCCCAAGCTGGTCTCAAGCTTATTGCCTCAAGTGATCCTACTGCCTCAGCCTCCCAAAGTGTTGCGATTACAGGCATGAGCCACCATGCCCAGCCTCTAGTCCATCTTAACATCAGACTACATCACTAAAGTAAAGAAGTTAGTGTCAAAAAATGTTGATCCAACTTTGGAGTCCTTAGATCTATGCTGCTATGCAGTTTCTGTCCTGTGATATTTCATTAGATGGCATAACTTTGAACTTCACAGGAAATTCCATGCATGAATGTGTCCTGAGATATGAAATACAATCAGAACTAACACCCAAGTACTTGTCAGAATGAAGATTCATTGACAGCAGTCTCCCCAGGGCTTGCTCCTCTCCTGCAAGTCAGCAGCAAGGAAGATGGTCCTGGGATGGAAAGATGGAAACTTTCCAGACATTGCCAGTCTTTGCAGAATCTGTACTTGTTTATTCAACAGGTCTAGATAAAGAGACAGGCTTGGATGGGCATAGGGAAAGCACATGACTTTCATTTCTTTTCTCATTATTTTGACAATGTCTAACCTAGCTTCCCTGCACTTTCCCTTCTGCTTTTTCAATTTATTTCACATATCACTGTAAGAATTCTTCCATAAACGTGTCTAGTCATATTGTCTCCCTTCAACCCCACCAACTCTCTGTGGTCTGCTGAATACATTCTCAATCCTTGGCACTGTATTGAAAGAACTTCATGGTGTGGCTTCAATATTTCCTCCCAGCCACATTTTTAGCCACCTATCAATCAAGGGAAAGTCCATTGTTCCCTTTTTGCCCCAAATCTAAGGTCCATCAGATTCTAAAGTTCTGTGGGCTCTAAAATGCATATCAGGAAGTAATGCATTCTATTCAAGTAAATTTTTATTGAAATATACACACAAAAACACACAAATCATAGATATATAGCTGAGTTTTCAAAATGAACATACCTGTGTAACTCATACCCTGATTAAGAATGAACAATTACTAGCACCCCATAAATATCTCCATATTCCCTTCCACTCCTTCCCTGCTCCCCTGACTCTCACCACTAGTGATGTGTTTTCTTGTTTTTGAACTTAACATAAATTAAATCAGCTGGATGCAGTGGCCCCTACCTATAGTTCCAGCTATTCCTGGAGGCTGAGGCAGGAGGATCACTTGAGCCCAGGAGTTCAAGACCAACCTGGACTACATAGTGAGACCCTATCTCTAAATGGATGAATGAATGGATAGATGGATGGATGGAATCCATCATATAGCATATACTCTTGGATCTGGCTTCTTTTGCTAAACATTATGTTTGTGATGTTTACCTGTGTTAATGTATGTAACAATAGTTGGTTTATTCTTTTCTTGTTGTTGTTTTTGTTTTGAGATGGAGTTTTGCTCTTGTTGCCCAGGCTGGAGTGCAATGGTGCAATCTCGGCATGCTGCACCCTCCACCTCCCGGGTTCAAGCGATTCTCCTTCCTAGCCTCCCAAGTAGCTGGGATTACAAGCATGCGCCACCACACCTGGATAATTTTGTATTTTTAGTAGAGATGGGGTTTCTCCATGTTGGTCATGCTGGTTTCGAACTCTCAACCTTAGGTGATCCACCCTCAGCCTCCCAAAATGCTGGGATTACAGGTGTGAGCCACTGTGCCTGGCGGTTTTTTCCTATTGCTGTACTGTATTCCATTTTTTAAATCTGTTTTATTTTGTTGGGCTTTGAATTATTTTCATTGTTTTGCATAATGCTGCCATAAATATTCTTCTACATGTGTTTTGGCAAATAAATGTATGCATTAATGTTGGATATATACCTAGGAGTAAATCTGATGGGTCACAGCATGTGCATCTCATTCACTTTGGTAGATGCTGCAAAACAGTTTCCAAGTGGTTATGCGCATTACATTCCCAGCAGCAGTTAATGAGTGTTCCACTTCCTTCACATCCTACCATCACTTGGCCAGGCACAGTGACTCATACCTATAATCCCAGCACTTTGGGAGGCCGAGGGGGGCAGATCACCTGAGGTTAGGGGTTTGAGACCAGCTTGACCAACATGGCGAAACTCCGTCTCTACTAAAAAATAATAATAATAAAAAATTAGCTGGGCATAGTGGTGTGCTCCTGTAATCCCAGCTACTGGCAGGCTGAGGCAGGAGAATCGCTTGAACCCGGGGTGTGGGGCAGAGGTTGTAGTGAGCTGAGATCATGCCACTGCACTCCAGCCACTTGCGCGATGATGAGACTCTGTCACAAAACAAAACAAACAAACAAACAAAAAATCCTCACCAACACTTGGAAGTGTAGGACTATTTCATATTAGCCATTTTGATGGATGTGGAGTGACAGTTCAATATGGTTTTAATTTGGGTTCCTTGGTGACTACTGATTTTGAGCACCTTTTAACGTATTTATTGTTCATTTTTGATTTTTCTTTTGTGAAGGGCTTATTCAAGTCTTTCACCCATTTTCCCCCCCCTAGAATTATGTACATGCCCTATATATAAGACATTTTATATATGTACACACACACGCACACATGCACACATGTATATTTCTTCCATCCTGTGTCTTGCTTTTTCTCTCTCAATGTTTTTTTGATGGGCACAAGTTCTTAATTTTAATGAAATTCAGCATGTCAAGTTTTTCTTAAGCCTTTTGTGTTCTGTTGAGAAATCTGCTTGCCCCATAATTAGGAAAATCTTCTCCCATCTTAGAATTACTGTTTTACCTTTTACATTTAGTCAGAAGTTTTTTAGAACTAACTTTTTTTACATGGTTTGAGGTAGAAATCATAACATGGTTTTTCCATGTGAATATCCAATTGACCCAATTAATTTTAAAAATCCATCCTTTCCCCCATTCACTACAGTGTTACTGTTTTTATAAATCAAGTAACTGCATTTGTTGTGGATCTATTTCTGGATTCTGTATTTTCTATTCAGTCTATTCATCCTTATGCCAATGCCACGATACCTTAATTATTATAGTTTTATAGCAAGTCTTGATATTGAGTAGTGTAAGTCCTCCAGCTTTGTTCTTCAAGGTTAGCTTGGCTCTTCCATATTCTTTGCATTTAATATAAACTTTAGAATCAGTTTGTCAAATTTTCACAAAAATAAACTGAGATTTTGATTGGCATTTCATTTAAACTACACATCTATTTGTAGGAGAATTTACATTTTTATAATGTCAAATTTTGAAATTGGTACACAAGTTTTTTATTTAGGCCTTTTTAATTTTTGTAAAAATGCTTCATTGTTTTATTGGTCTTAGATAATAAATTGTTTAGGATTTCAGCATCTGTGCTCCTGAGAGATGTTGTACTGAAATTTTCCTTTGTTGTAATATCATTTTTGGGTTTGGCTAGTAAGGCTCTGCTGGCTTCATAAAACAACTTGGAAAGCATTTCTGCTTTTATATTCTATGAAGAGTTTGTGAAGAGTGTAGTTTGAATGAATGCACTGGTGAAGCCATCTAGCTCTGGTAGTTTCTTTGTGAGAGAATTTTAAATTACACATTCCATTTATTTACCATATATATGATCGAAAAGTTGTAACTTATTTTTCTGCCAGTTGATCGAATTGTATTTTCCTTTTTTTTTTTTTTTTTTTTCTGAGATGGAGTCTTGCTCTGTCACCCAGGCTGCAGTGCAATGGCATGATCTCGGCTCACTGCAACCTCCACCTCCCAGGTTCAAGCGATTCTCCTGCCTCAGCCTCCCAAGTAACTGGAATTACAGGCGTGCACCACCACACCCAGCTAATTACGCCTGTCTAATTTTTGTATTTTTAGTAGAGACAAGGTTGCACCATGTTGGTCAGGCTGGGAACTCCTGACCTCAGGTGATCCACCCTCCTTGGCCTCCCAAATTGCTGGGATTATAGGTGTGAGCCACTGCGCCCGGCACCGAGTTGTATTTTCTATGAATGTGTACATTTTGTCTGAATTGTCAAATTTGTTGACCTAAAGTTGTTGCTAATCTCTTCCTACCAGCTTTTTATCTACCCTAATCTAAAGTCATGTGTCTTTTCCAGTACTTGCGATTTCTGTCTCCTCTTTTTCTTATCAGTTGTGCTAAACATCTATCACTTTGGAATGTCTTTTCAAATAACTTTTGACTTTGTTGATGTACTTTATTGTATAATTTCTATTTTATTAATCATTCTTTATATTTTTTTCTTCTGTTATTTGAATTTAATTTGTTGTGGTTTTAAAAACTGCTTGATGTGGATACCAGTAAGACATGCATTGAACATACTCTATTTATAGTAGTGATAGGTTGTATCATTCCATTCACCTTTTTTCCCCATTATCCTTTGTGTGACCAAAAGCATGTATTTTCAAATGAAGGCCCCTTAATAAACTAGGGATGTAGATTGCTAATATGCAAATCTTATTTTTTAAGGGGGCAACTCCTGTAGTGTAGAGCTGTGGCCATAATTGTAATTAAGCATGTAGCAATTCAAAACATTCCCAAGGGTCTGATTTCTGAGGATCAAGTATTACACACACAAGTTATTATGTGGTAGGAACTGACTTAGCACCAAGGATAACTGAGCACTGTGGCTGTGGCCTTGGGTAATGCCCCTTTTCATCTCCTTTGGATATTAATCTATTAGGAGTACTGTATTCGTTTCCCAGGGCTGCTATAACAAAGTACCATAAACTAGGTGGCTTAGAAAAACAGAAATGTGGCCGGGCGCGGTGGCTCACACCTGTAATCCCAGTACTTTGAGAGGCCATGGCGGGGTGATCACTTGAGGATAGAAGTTCGAAATCAGCCTGGCCAACATGGTGAAACCCTGCCTCTACTAAAAGTACAAAACTTAGCTGGGCATGGTGGCATGCAACTGTAATTCCAGCTACTTGGGAGGCTGAAGCAGGAGAATCACTTGAACCCAGGAGGTGGAGGTTGCAGGGAGCTGAGATCGTGCCACTGCACTCCAGCCTCAGCAACAGAGTGAGACTCCATCTTAAAAAAAAAAAAGAAAGAAAGAAAGAAGAAAAACAGAAATGTATTATATCACAGTTCTGGAGGCTAGAAGTCTGAAGTTAAGGCAGCAGCAGAGCCATACTCTCCCTGAATCCTATAAGGGAATGGTGCTTCCTTCCCTTCTTTTTGGCTTCTGATAGTTGGCTGTCAATATTTGGTATCCCTTGGCTTGAACATGCATCACCAGAATCTTCTGTCTTCATAAATCCATCTTTCTTCTTTGCATGTCTGTTTCTGTGTTCAAATTTCCTCTTTTTTTTTTGAGACTGAGTCTTGCTTGGTCGCCCAGGCTGAGTGCAGTGGTGCGATCTTGGCTCACTGCAGCCTCTGCCTCCTGAGTTCAAGTGATTCTCTGGCTTCAGCCTCCAGAGTAGCTAGGATTACAGGTGCACACCACCATACCCTGCTAATTTTTCTGTATTTTTAGTAGAGATGGGGTTTCACTATGTTGGCCAGGCTGGTCTCGAACTTCCAGCCTTCAGTGATCCACCTTCCTCAGCCTCCCAAAGTGCTGGGATGACAGGCATGAGCCATGGAGCCTGGTCAAATTTCCTCTTTTTATGAGGACATCTGCCATATTGGATTAAGGCCTACCATGATGATCTCATTTTAACTTGATTACATCAGCAAAGACCCTATTTCCAAATTAGGTCACATTCTGAGGTACTGGGGGTTAGGATTCCAACATATCTTTGGGGAAATACAATTCAACTCATAACAAGGACAATTTCAACATCTGTTAAGAAGGCTCCACAGGGCTGGGCATGTTGGTTCACGCCTATAATCCCAGCACTTTGGGAAGCCAAGATGGGTGGAGCATTTGAGATCAGGAGTTCGAGACCAGCCTGGGCAACATGGTGAAACCCTGTCTTTACTAAAAAATGCAAAAATTAGCTGGGCGTGGTGGCAGGCATCTGTAATCTCAGCTACCTGGGAGACTGAGGCAGGAGAATCTCTTGAACCTGGGAGGTGGAGGTTGCAGCAAGCCGAAATCGCATCACTGCACTCCAGCTTGGGTGATAGAGCAAGATTCTATCTCAAAAAAAAAAAAAAAGAAAAAAGAAAAGAAAAGTTATGTTTTAGAAAATGGTCAAATGCTAATGCATGTGCTTCTAGAATACACTGAGGCTTCTCTCTGGTACTTCTTATGTTTCAAAAATTTAATACCTACTCTGCCTCTGTAATGCTGTTGGTTTTCTGCGATGTTTCTTTCTAAATCGCATTTTAGCAGTCTCACCCACTAGGCAGCATCAATAGATTTTTAAGATCAGAAAGCAGAAGGGCAAATGAACTACTAAGTATAGCTACATTTCTGGGTCAATTACATCCAAATTGACATCTCTAGTGCTTCTGTAATGCGGTAATGATGATGGTCTACCTCATAGGGATGTTGTGAGGAATAACAAATTAATGATTGTAAAGCACTCTGAAAATAGAAAAGGCCCAATAAAAGCTTGTAATTATTAATGGTAATCATTTGCAACTGACCTAGAAATTACTGTTAAGTTACAGTACACATCTTGCAATCCATTATTTTCTTGTAATTTTGGACTTCTAGCTCCAAGCTCTGTGGAGAGATTTTATGTTGCTACGCTGCAGCCCCCAACAGCCTTCTCAAGAGAAATTTGAAAGCAACACTATCCTGTGTCTCTTACCTCTAAAATTTTCTTTTTCTTCTTTATAGTTGAGATTCGAGATAATTCATTTATTTATTTATTTTTGAGACAGGGTCTTGCTTTGTTGCCCCAGGCTGGAGTGCAGTGGCTCAATCATAACTCACTGCAGCCTCGAACTCCTGGGCTCAAGCAATCTTCCTGCCTCAGCCTCCCAAGTAGCTGGGACCTCAGGCACACACTACCTTGCCCAGCTAATTTTTTTATTTTTAATTTTTTTTGTAGAGGTAGGGGGCTTGCCATGTTGCCCAGGCTGTGAATTCCTGATATTCATTCATCCAAGTGTTATTTACTGAGCATGCCAGGCACAGGCCTGGATTCTGGAGACACGAAGATGAAAAAGAAAGGCAGATGTGGTACCTATTCTCTTGAAGTTAATAGTCTAATCAGGGCCAGGCGTGGTGGCTCTTGCCTGTCATACCAGCACTTTGGGAGGCCGAGGCAGGTGGATCACTGGAGGTCGGGAGTTTGTGACCAGCTGGGCCAACATGGTGAAACCCTGTCTCTACTAAAAATACAAAACTTAGCTGGGCATGGTGGCCGGTGCCTGTAATCCCAGCCACTCAGGAGGCTAAGGCAGGAGAAGCACTTGAACCTGGGAGGTGGAGGTTGCAGTGAGCCAAGATCATGCCACTGCATTCCTGCCTGGGCAACAGAGTGAGACTCCATCTCAAAACAAACAAAAAAACAAACAAACAAACAAACAAATCTAATCCGACATAAGATAAAATAATCAGGTGATTGTAAAACTAATGTACTAAATATGCTGAGATGGGAAATGCAGAAGAAATGAGGAAGGGGCAAATACCCACCCTGGGAGCAGGAGTGTGTGCCGGGGACTGGGTTGATTGGGAGTCAAGGTGAAACAGCATGCCTCTCTCCCTTCAGGAACATTCTGCTCCTGTCCATCACGCTTTCCTAAAGAAAAATTACTCTCCCATCTTACTTCTTCAGGTGATGGTCGCCGAAGGTGCTTTTTGCTTTCTCTCTTTAAAATCTGAACAGGAGAAGTAGGTCTTTTACCGGACCAAAAGAACTTGCCTTATCTGCTCAGCTATACAGGGGTTAGGATTAATGAGCTGGTAACCAGCCACTAGGAAGACGTGCAATAAGCTGTTGGGTTTCTGGTTCTGCCAGACCTCGGCATTCTCTGTGAAGAATATGGAAGCCCTCCTGCGGCTTCCACTGGATTTTATGATGAATAATGACCCGAATTAGGGGAATATCCTAGACAGAATTTTGGATTATTCATCCTGGTGACCTCAATGCCTCTGTATCCTGGGAACCCCAGTCTCTCCCTCTTCTGTGGTCTGGGTGATTAAGGTTCTAATTACTTCTCCAGTCCCACAGAGGCAGGATGTATTCCCTTGTTCCTCTTTTGCTTCCAAGACCTGGATTTTCCATCTTGCATCTCAGCCTTTCTTTGTGATGGAAGAGTCTGTCAGTCCACATCTGCTGATGAATGGGTCCCTAGTCATAAGCTCTTTCCTGACAACTTCCATTCCACAGCTGGGCACTCGGCTGTGGCTTTTTCTGTCTCTTCCTTACACATAATTCTGGATTCTAGACATGTTTCAGATGTTTAAATCTGGCCCATTTTCTCCTTCCTTTCCTTCCTGTCTTCAGCAAATATTTATCAAGCCCCTCTGATCTCAGCACTGGACTTGACTGTGGCAACACAAAGGTTTAAACTAACAGTCAGACTTCCCTTCACAGCTTTCTCTAGAATCACCAAATATTGGCCGGATCCTTGGAAGGACTCATGGAGTTTTTCAGCCTCCTAGGGTGAAATGCATTTAAAATAAGGTCAGATAAGGCCAGGATTTAAAGCTATCACTTCAAAAACTGACTGCTTCCTGGGCACTGACCACAGCAGCTGCCCGCTGGCTCCGACCAGCTTGGGTCTCTCTGTTCTGAATTTTGACTAATTCAGCTTCCTCTCAGCTTCACTCAGCTCTCATCTCTATGCTATGAGCACAGCCTGACTCAGTGAATAGCTATTCTTTCTGTTCAGCACATCCTGTCATTGTTTCTGGACTCTGTAATAGGCTTTGGTTGTAACCATAAATATTTTTCCAGGGTTTAGTTTCCCCAAAGTCCCAATGGGGAGAACTTTATTCTATAATTTCTTGGATTTGACCTGCTGGGTCAAAGCTTGAAGAGTTTAATCAAATATGTGGATCCCTATATATAAATACCGTTCTTACTGCCTGGACCCCAAAGGTGCTTTACCTCCTAGACCCATCCTCGTGCTCCCACCAGAGCAAGGTTATAGCAGAGAGGGGAGGACACAGTCATCACTCCCCTAAGAGTTGCATGAAATCATGGAAGGAATGTGTCCTGAGCTATTGAGATATTACGTGAAATCTGGCTCTACCAGTTATCAGGTGAACTTCAGATTCTACTCTGTTAATTGAGGGAGATATAATCCATTTCAGTAATTTGTTGGAAATATTTAAAAATATAGTAAACAGGCTAGGCACAGTGGCTCATGCCTGTAATCCCAGCACTTTGGGAGGCCAAGGGAGGTGGATCACTTGAGGTCAGGAGTTCGAGACCAGCCTGGCCAACATGGTGAAACCCAGTCCCTACTAAAGATACAAAAAATTAGCTGGGCATGGTGATGGGCACCTGTAATCCCAGACACTTGGGAGGCTGAGGTAGGAGAATTGCTTGAATCCAGGAGGTGGAGGTTGGAGTGAGCTGAGATCACGCCCTTGCACTGCAGCCTGGGTGACAGAGCAAGACTCTGTCTCAAAAAGAAGAAGAAAAGGTAAATATAAAGCATCTAGCACACAGTCTGGCATATATAGTAGGTGCTCAAAAATGTAGGTTCCTTCATCATGTTTAGAGTTGCCGCTTCCAATGTATGGCATCAACATAATTTCTCAAATCTCCATAAGGTTCATATTTTGTTTACTTCAGATTGCACCTTATTATCATCATTAAATACATTTTTGAACTAGATGTGGGGGCAGGAAAAGAAACAGCAGGTTGAAATTAACAAAGATTAAAAACTCAAGGGAAGAGTGTGCATTATGTCTATTTTCTTCAATTTCATATAACTCAGAATAATGGCACATCATAATCCCCAGCAAATAGCAGAAGGCTCTGTCTCCTTACATGTGTAATTCAGAAATCAACTTGTAGACCTCTAGATCCAGGTTGGCAATGTCTCTCTCACTGCCTGATTTCCTTCCCTCCCTCCCTCCCTCCCTCTCTCCCTCCCTCCCTCCCTCTCCCTCCCTCCCTCTCTCCCTTCCTCCTTTCTCCCTTCCTCCCTCCTCCCTTCCTCCCTTCCTATCTTCCGTTCCCTTTTGGACAGAATCTCGCTCTTCCGTGCCTAGGCTGGAGCGCAATGGCACGATCTTGGCTCACTGCAACTTCCGCCTCCCAGGTTCAAGTGATTCTCCTGCCTCAGCCTCCCAAGTAGCTGGGACTATAGGCATGCACCACCATGCCCAGCTAATTTTTATGTATTTAGTAGAGACAGGGTTTCACCATGTTGGCCAAGATGACCTCCATCTCTTGACCCTGTGATTCGCTTGCCTCGACCTCCCAAGGTGTTGGGATTACAGGCATGAGCCACTGCGCCCAGCCTCACTGCCTAGTGTCTAACAGGATTTGAAGAGAATCAAGGTTTTTATTGATTATTATTATTTTTTTAAAGTGACTGCTAAGGGAAGCTTGTAAGGCCATACTTTAGTACAATTATGAGGCTAGATTCCAGAGCTGCTGACCTGGCAGTCCTGTGACCTCCCCAAGGACAGATTAATTTAAAGTAGGTGAAGAAGAACAACAATTATTCCTTTTGTAGGACCTAGGAGTGCTTGTTAGGAACAAAATGTGCAATCGAATGCTAATAATTATTCTGCAGTCCGAGCATTTCTGAATAGTTTAAATATACAAATTGCTTTTGGTTGATATAACTCTGTTATTTGTGATATTTGCTCCTCTAGGGAAGCGTAAAAGAAAAATGAAAGTCTTTCTTAGGTCTGCTGTTCAGGGAAAAATGGCATTGCTCTCATAGAATAAGAAATAAGGTAGGAAAGGGGGATGGCCCTATCACAATTATTTATATCTATTTTTCCCTTTGTATTAGAGATAGCGTTGCTATTAATCAGGGACATTACAATGGCTAGTTTCAAAATATAAGTCTTTAGGTGATGTAGCAGAGATATGGTGAGTTCCTTATGAATTGTTACCAAACGAAGATATAGCCCTAATTCCTCAATTGTTCTAGACAGAACCAGGATTCTGTGCTGCTTTTATATACCTAAAGGTTAAGTAGTATGCCATTTCTTAGAAAGGCAGGTGATGAAATATGGTAATAAACCAACAATAATACTCTGAATTTGTGAAATATCTTTCTTTTTTTCTTTTCATTTTTTTGAGACAGTCTCTCCCTGTCGCCCGGGCTGGAGTACCGTCGTGAGATTTTGGTTCACTGCCACCTCTGTCTCCTGGGTTCAAGCGATTCCCCTGCCTCGGTCTCCTGAGTAGCTGGCATTACAGGTGCCCACCACCAAGTCCGGCTATTTTTTGTTTGTTTGTTTTCAGTAGAGACAGGATTTCACTATGTTGGCCAGGCTGGTGTCAAACTCCTGACCTCCCCGCCTTGGACTCTCAAAGTGCTGGGATTACAGGCGTGAGCCACTGCACTCCCCCACCTTCAATATCTTTCTTTTAAATAGTTTAAGAGACTTTCATGTATTTTCTTTCCCTTAAGAAAACTGGAAGCTGGGCACGGTGGCTCACTCCTGTAACCCCAGCACTTTGGGAGGCCAAGGCAGGCAGATCACCTGAAGTCAGGAGTTTTAGACCAGCCTGGCCAACATGGCGAAACCCCATCTCTACTAAAAATACAAAAATAAGTCGGGCATGGTAGCAGGCACCAATAGTCCCAGCTATGTGGGAGGCTGAGGCAGGAGAATTGCTTGAACCCAGGAGGCAGAGGTTGCAAGGTTGCAGTGAGCCAAGATGGCGCCACTGCACTCCAGCCTGGGTGACAGGGCAAGATTCCGTCTCCAAAAAAAAAAAAAGGAAGAAAGAAAACTGGAAACTGGGCACATGGTGGCTCACTCCTGTAATCCCAGGACTTTGGGAGGCTGAGACAGGAGGATCACTTGAGTCTAGGAGTTCGAGACTAGCCTGGGCAACATAGTGAGACCTTGTCTCTACAAAAAAGTAAAAAACAAACAAAAAAAATAGCAAGATATGGTGGCACAAGCCTGTAGTCCCAACTACTCATGGAGTTGAGGTGGGAGGACCATCTGAGCCTGAGGAGCCTGAGCAACAGAGTGAGAATTCGTATCAAAAAAAAAAAAAGGAAACTAGAAATATTTTCCCTATATGCCTTTATATGTTAGAATAAAAATTGTGTGGGCTTTATTGATTCCTGAATTACGAGTTTATACTCTCTAAGGTACCCATGTCCTGCTCCTTTAACAACAGCCCTGTTGAATGATTAACCATGGATCTGGAATCTGAAACAGATGGTTTTTAGTAAATTCCCGGCCATCGTGTTGCTTCCAGTGGATTTAGGCAAGTACTTTCACCTCTCTGTGCTTTCATTTGTCTCTTTAGGAAATGGGGGTAAATATAGAAAAGCCATTTAATTGCTTGGCCAGCATTGTTACCCATGCAATGTGGCATTCAGGACCCAGGAGTACCACATAAGCCTCCTCTGTGGCTGGGAGGGGAGTTGATGGTGAGAGAATGCAAAAGCTGTTGGTGGATACCCCTACTGAGGATCTGCTATCCTTACCTTCCCTACCTGCACATAGGACGCCCAGCCTTCTCCACCTGCCTCTAACCTGAGATCTGGCCTTCTCAGTGAGTAGAGATCTGGCCTTCTCAGAGGCTTTGGTGGAAACAGCCACTGCAGCAGCCTCCTTGTAAATGCACATTGAATTCCTGTGTCCTATGCAGGGGCCCACATGACTCATTGGGATGGTTGCTTTGCTTCAACATCTTTCACACACCAAAATTTGTGGCCATTTTTGATACGGTTTCAAATTCAGAGCTACGGCCAGTCACTCAAAAGATTGTGATGGATGTTTTTCCACCAAGCACCTCTTTTCTTCATTCTCTTGTCTCATTCTTTATTCCTTTGAAAGTAACACTTCAGGAAAATGCTCGTCTCAGAAGGAAATCAATGAGCAGACCTAATAAATTCATAATTTTACACCCAAAATGTTACTCAACTGTGTATCTTTTTGAAAGCCAGGGCTTTATATTTGTATATGGTAAAAAAAAAAAAAAAAATCAGACACACTGAATAAAATCTTTCCTATTTCAACTCCTTTTAGCTTTTAGAATAACAAAACAGTTAAAAGATTTTAAGATGAAATGAAATTTCCAATGCTGCCAAGAATGAATACTACCAACTCACATTTGAAATATTGTGAGTTTTCTACTCTAGGAATATCCATTCCTCTGTTCACACTCACATTTTAGGCTCTAACTTTTATGGTATTGCACCATGGTATTACAGGTCTAATCCTCACCACTAAACTGTAGTCCTAAACCAATTCAGCAAATTGAAGGGACTCAACCAAGGTGGATTTGCTGATGAACAGCCTACTTTTATCTCTCTAAGAATCTGAAGGTAGCGTACTTGCCTTTGGGTTTCTGCCAGCCTTTTATTTGAAAAATTCAGAGATCTCCTCAGTTGACAGTGAGTGTATACATTAGGGAGACTTCTAAACATCATCTAAAAAGACAAGGCTGCCAAGAGATAGTAAACAGCATTCAATAAATAGAACCTGTTTGGGTGAATGCCTTCTGGTGTTGTATGTTTTGATGCAGTACTTGGAAGTTTTCCTGGTTGGTTAATAATTGATGAGCTATCTGAACATATTGAGGCATAAACACACAACTTTAAGTGGAAAAATTTCTGTTGTCCTTTTTCACCTGTCATTAACCTCGAGTCATAGTATTCTAATGATGTCCTTCAAAAGTAATCTCAGAGCCTAGGAAGGTATTAAAAGATGGTTTTAGGCGGGGCGCGGTGGCTCATGCCTGTAATCCCAGCACTTTGGGAGGCTGAGGCAGGTGGATCACCTGAGGCTGGGACTTCTAGACCAGCCTGCCCAATATGGTGAAACCCTGTCTCTACTAAAAATACAAAACATTAGCTAGGAGTGGTGGCAGACACCTGTAATCCCAGCTACCTGGGAGACTGAGGCAGGAGAATCGCTTGAACCCAGGAGGCAGAGGTTGCAGTGAGCCAAGATCGCGCCATTGTACTCCAGCCTGGGCACGACAGAGTGAGATTCTGTCTAAAAAAAAAAAAATAGTTTTACCATCTTGGTGGATTCCACACACTCTTCAAGGAACTCCCTAGGGTTAACAATATCAGATATTTTAAAATTACTTAAAAAGGAGTCAGTGGGAATATTTCTAGAAAAACAATTACTTATAAAGTCTTATATGGAACAGACAAGCCAGAGGGTGAATGACTTGGCTTTTATTTTCTTACCATATTTGGGGCTTTTCCTAGTGTTGTTCTGGAATGTTCAGCCCAGATTTCTCCCTGTTGTGGGATGGGCATGGCCATGGCTGAGGAAACAGCAGATCCTCCCTTTGTTCCCTGAGACAGGGCTTTAGCTCCATGAACTGACAAGCTTCAGGGGTACCCAATAAACATGTAAGGGGAAAGCCTCACGCAGAGCCACGAGGAGAAAATCAGGAGAGGCAGGTTTTAATTAATCAACAAAGTAATCAGATTAGGGTTCCAGTTGGCTTGCAAGGTACATAGCATAAAACAATATAGAAAATATGTAAGAAGCAGCATAGTGGGTGAAGTAGAAGAGAAATGAAGGGAAAGCTTAAGATAAAACGAGGAGTAAGATTGGTGTGAAAACACAGCTACAAAACCCAGGACACCCAAAGAGGGCAGTGTGATCAGTTACACTGAAGACAGAACAAGTGGGACACGTGGCTATCCTCCATCTTCCAACCAGAAAGAAATTCCTCTTCCATTTTTTTTTAATCTGGAATATCTGCAACAACATATCTACATCAAACACAGTGATTAGATTTTCTGTGGTTATTCCAGATGACTCTTTCAACTTAGGCAGAAAAGAGATCACATCTCTAGCATCAAATAGATATAATAAAGGTTTCTTTCTGAGACTCATGACAATCTAGTTTCTTGTTCTTCTCTCCTGCTTGTCTCTTTGATTCCCTACATAGGAAAGAGGACCAGGAAAAGGAAATGCATACTCATTTTTACTCACAGTAGGTTAAGTGCTGGGCTAGATTTTCATGTGTTATTTCACTTAGTACTCATAAACCTATGAGGGAGGTGCTATTTTTCCCTTTTTATAGATGAGGAATGAGTCTGCAAAGGTTAATCTATTTCTCCAGTGCTAATATGTGTCAGAACAGGGTTTGGACAGGCAACTGACTTAGATGGTAAATCAAATATAGCTATAATTTCTGTTTAAATAAATCAATCAGCAAGATCTTTCTAAGTGTCTTATCATGTGCCCAGCCCTGGAGATGTTCTATAACTCCCTCAAGCTCCCCTATTTCCTAACTCCCAGCATGGAGAAAAGGGGTATGGAAAAATGTCTGTGGATAAAAGCAGAGTAAAAAGGATTTGATTTTTTTTTTTTAACATTTCAGTGATGTTTCATTTTTCTATCTTATTTTTTCTCCCCTGATCATTCTCCTTTAAGTGTATATTGCTTAGGATATTAAAAATGAGCAGAAAACCATTTTTTTTCCCCAGATGCTCCTTATCTAAGCAAGGCATAGGTAGCTAGAGGTAATTTCAATCCATTTTGGGGGAAAAAGACTGCCCTCCTTGGCATATTTTTATCCATAATACCACCAGGCTGTAGATGAATCCAGGACACATTTTCTTCATTGCATTATATGTGAGGGAAACAGAGTCAAAGTCATCTTAACTTTGTAATGAATAGCATTTTGTCAGAGTGAATATCTGGCTTATGGGAGGTTAAAGGAGAAACAGGACTAAAATGCTTTAATAGTCCAGAAACTAGCACAGTGAAATGAATTTATTGCTTTTAGGAGAGTCCCTGGTGGACCGCACATAATGAAACTTGCTATCGGATAAGGCTACCTGGGTGAGGAGACGGGCTGGCAGGCGGGAGCAGCATACTGAATACAGGGCTGTCAGGAAACCTAAGGTGACCCTCACACCTGCAGCAGAGGTGGCAGGCTTTTCCCCTGCCTGAGTGAACAGATATACAGAATAAATGTGCGAAAGTTCCTAAGAGGTGGGTGAAGAAGGGTCACAGGCCTATCAGTGGTGCTGCTTGAGACCATCTATTTTCAGATATGAAAACAGACCATGAAGATATGAGGCAGACAGGACATGAATGGAAAACCAACAGCCTAGCTGGACTTGAATGAGCTAGAAAATGAATCATACCAGTTTGCTTCCTGAAGGGATTATTATTATTTTTTTTTTAACAGACCCAGAGGCCCAGGTGAGATATCTGGATGCTAAATAATGAAGTAAATCAATCTGGCATTTCTGACCTCCACCCAGAAAGCTACTCATTGGTTGGAAGAAAATAGAGAGGAGGACAAACAACTCTTTGGAAGAGGTGTGTAAGGAGCTAATGCTTTTTTTTTGGGGGGGGGGGTGTGTGTAAGAAAATAATTGTTTTAGGGAGGGGCTTTTAGTTTTGCCAGTGAATAAAAGGATAAAACATTCCTACAGCTTCTAAGATGGAGAGAAACCTAAGAGAAGCACATATAGGAGAGAAATAGAAACATCTATGTAGACATAACACCAATAAATATCAACTGACTGTCCCCTCATCCCTAAGAGGCATATCTTGAAGCTTCCATTTCATTATTCACCCGATTTATGTGTCAGTAATATTGAATCATTTCATTAGCTTATCTTATGTTCCACTGGTTTGGATGCTACCCAACAATAAAGACAATTACTGGAGGAAGTAGAAATGGTGCAACCACTTTGGAAAATAGTTCGGCATTTTCTCCTAATATTGAACTTTGATATACCCTAATAACTAGAATATCCACTCCTAAATATAGACCCAAGATAAATTCTTGCCCATATATTGTAGGGGATAGGTATGAGATCATCCATAGTACTAAAACCTGGGTACAAATGCCTGTCACTGCAGACGAAAAACAAATGATGAATTCAACTAATTGAATATTATATAGTAGTCAAATGAACCACAGCAATTTTGCAATGGTATGGATAAATTTCTGCAATATAATATTAAGTGAAAAAAATACACATCAAAAAAATTTTTTTTTTTGAGACAGGGTCTTACTCTTTTACCCAGATTGGAGTGCAGTGGCATGATCTCAGCTCACTGCAGCCTTGAACTCCAGGACTCAAGTGATCCTCCCACCTAAGCCCCTGAGTAGCTGGGACTACAGGCATGCACCACTATGCCTGTCTAATCCTCGCATTTTTTTTAAATGGAGATAGGGTTTCACCGTGTTGCTCAGGCTGGTCTAGAACTTCTGAGCTCAAGCAACCCACCCACCTCAGCCTCCCAAAGTGCTGGTTTCACAGACATGAGCCACTGCACCA
Organism: Ateles fusciceps; assembly: GCA_036589455.1. Classification (NCBI taxonomy): domain Eukaryota; kingdom Metazoa; phylum Chordata; class Mammalia; order Primates; family Atelidae; genus Ateles; species Ateles fusciceps. The sequence goes on along the minus strand of JAZHEH010002554.1, from coordinate 11,447,597 downwards.
GGAGAAATATACATTTTTATAAAGTTAAAAACAACTAAGGATATGTACTTTTAAAGGACTACATACATATGGAAAGAACATCTATATTCCTACACACACTTATATATTAAAGCATGAGAATGATGACCAGAGAATTCAGGATGATAGAAGAAGATGCCAAAGGGACCGTGTGGTTGGATGTAGGTTGTCAAGGTGTTGGCTTTTATTTTAGGTGTGGGTTTGCAGGCAATTAAAATAAATGACCAAATAATAAATAAAAAGAAGTCAGCCATGAATGGGGCCATGGATGAGAGGGTATCTGAGAATTATTACTATGAATCTAGTTGTGGGCACTTGAGATCTAAAGTAGAGGGAAAAAGAAGAAAAGAATAAATTATGTTGACTTTAGAACACTTGATTTAATACTTGATGTTTAACAGGATTTCGTGGCCATGATGATAGAATATAAATTTGAATCCTGTAGTCTCAGCTACTTGGGAGGCTGAGACGTTGCAGTGAGCTGAAATCACGCCACTGCACTCCAGACTGGGCAACAGAGCGAGACTGTCTCAAAAAAAAAAAAAAAAAAAAAAAAGAATCTAAACAGGCTCCTTGGTAGTAATGTCACGCATAATTAGTACTCCAAGCAGAGTGGTTTTTATCTGCTGGTCCGAGTTCACAGGTCTTGAATCAAGCACTGATATAATTTGGATGAAGAAACTATTTTTTTCTTCATATTCCAACATTTATTTTTTTAACATTTTATAATGTATATACCAAATATATAGCAAAGTTGAAAGAATTTTACAACAAACATCCATATACCCACCACCTAGATTCTATCATCAATGTTTTACCCTACTTATTTTTTATCACATATCCATCTATCCTTCCATCCAGCAATTGATCTTCATTTTTTGGTTGCATTTCAAAGTAAATTGCAAGTATCAGTACATTTCTCCCTAAGTACTTCAGCATTCATATCTTTAATGAGATTCAACATTTATTTTCATTCCTTACTTACAGGGGGCCATAGGCCAAAAAAAAAAAAATGCTCTTCAATAAATGAGCTATGGCATTTGAAAAGCAACGTGTCCAGGGAGAGAGAGCTGTTCCTTCAGCAGATGAACACAGTCAATCCTGAACATGGCCCAGAAGAAACCGAGCCAGAGCTGGACAGCACAAAGGTAAATGCATCTTTGAAACTGTAGAGAGGCAAGAACAAATACCTAAATTCTGAAGAGCCTGTTTACATGGACTCTACAATGGAAGCACGTGCAGCCAGCCAGGAACGCTGCTGCTCAGCTTTGTTCTTAGCTGAACCAGATATGATCTTCAGCTCGGAGAAGTCTGAGCACAAAGCCTGAGCTCTCACAAGCTAACAAGGCAGACTTTGGCATCTTTTTTCTTGCTCTGTCACCCAGGCTGGAGTGCAGTGGCACCGTCTCGGCTCACTGTCATCTTGGCTCACTGCAACCTCCACCTCTCGGGTTCAAGCGGTTCTCCTGCTTCAGCCTCTTGAGTAGCTGGGATTACAGATGTGTGCCACCACACCCAGCTAATTTTTGTATTTTTTGTAGAGATGGGGTTTTGCCATGTTGGCCAGGCTGGTCTGGAGCTCCTGGCCTCATGTGATCTGCCCACTTCGGCCTCCCAAAGTGCTGGGATTACAGGCATGAGCCACTGTTCCTGGCCAATGCATTTTGTACCCCAGCATGACAACATGATTACCTGACAAAGTAGTCAAGCTGACTATAGCTGCCACTTCCTAACATCATTACCCTTATGCTGGGGACTTTCAGATGGTTGGAGGGATTTCTGTTCTATTCTCTTTAAACTCCAATTCAGAAGACACTGTAGATTGAGTTACGACCATTCCAGGTCAGCCCATTGCATAGATCTCCCCCTTCCCACCAAATAATTACTCCCCCAGAATTGGTCCTGCCAAAAGCAATCCAAAAAGACAAATTGTTGGTGTTATGGGCCTTGATCAGAGACCTTCAGTTAAAATGCACAAATGTAACTTGGGTGAGAATAAAACATGGATATATTTAGTTTGTAAGATGAACTATAAAGTATTTAGAAGAATGTAGTGCTTTCAAGCAGGAGTTGGTAAGTGATGACTGCTGGTAGATCAAATCTGGTCCACAGGCTGTTTTTTGTGAATAAAGTTTTATTGGAACACAGCCATGCACATTCATTGTTGTATCATCTGTAGCTGCTTTCACACTCAACAATAACGATGTTGAGTGGTTGCAACAGAGATGCAAAGCCTAAGATATTTGCTTAGTGCCTCTTTACAAGAAAAAATTGTCAATCCCTGGCTTAAAGGAGTGGCTTTTGGACAAGGGACATTTTGATGGAATGGAGAAGATGGAACATTTGTTTTTAGACAGTGCTCCCCCCAAGCCCTACAGGTCCTATGGAGTCCACATTGGATGTGTGATTTCTTCCACACTCACACTTCATCAACCAAAACAACTCTAGTCTAATTTCTTTTGCACTTTGGGTTTCTATGTAAGAGTGTACTTGGACAAAGAGTTCTACAGCTTCTGCAAGTATTTTTTAAAAACTGTCTAGAGTGGTGATTTTTCAATTCTGTCTATATAATAGAATTTTCTGGGAGCTTTTTAAAAAATATCAACACTCTGCCCCCAGTTCTAAAGATTCTGATTCATTTGGTCTGGAGTGGAGCCTGGGCATTGAAATAAAAGCAAAACAAACAAAACAAAAACAGGTGATTTTACTGTACATACAACTTGATAAACCTCTGGTCTAGAGAGGAAAAAGCCCTAAGTGAGGTGCCCCACAGAAGCCTTAGAGCATTAAGTGCTGAAAAACTCTCAAGACTGACATGAGAGAACCCCAAGGGCAAAGAGAGACACAAAATATGGGAGATGAATCAGAACTTTCATAGGTCAAAGTCTCTTAAAGTTGATGTATATCTAAGTGTTGTATTTTCGTTGACGATGCAAGTCAGCTTAATGTATTCCCCTCCAGGCCACTTAAACCAGGATGACTGCAGTTCAAAAGAACAATTTAGAAGCATATTTAATGTTGGCCTTGATTTAAAATAATAACCAGAATTTTTAAATGTATGGTGCTACTATACATTCATTCTGGTAGCTAGTCTTGTCCTCAGGGCTTTGTAGGAGGTCATTTCAGATACAGGAGTGGATGATAAAATGGCAGTGAGGAAGAAAAATGGGACAAAAGATACCTCCTTTGTTTCCACTGGTGGAAACTTAACACTGCATTCTCAGGTTCATGTGAGATTCTTTCTAGCAAGTTTCCTAGCTATGCCCCAGAACGTTTTTCCAGGAGTCTTCGAAGCTCAGACCTTGAGCTAACACAAGGGAGGGGAGGAGTGTGTAGTGGCTGGATTAGCAAGGCCCTATGGAGGCAGATGGTGGCCTCTGATGCCTTCTCTAGTGAAAAGAATCTCTTACTCTACAAATAAGGAAAAACTTTAGTCACTTGGGATGTCATGATAGGAGGAGGTTTTTTTTTTTCCTTTTGAGAATGATGCCTTAAGTTAACTGACTGTCCAGAGATTTCCTACCTCTGCTTACTGGAAGCCACGATTCCCAAATGCAGGACAGGAAAGATAAATGAGACTGTGAAATAGTTGTGAGGAGATTTAATTTGAAAGTCCATCCCACGTGCTGAGGCTGAGGAATGAGCATGCAGACCCAGTGGGGAGAGCAGGAGCACGTCCCTGAAGGTGCATTCTTCTCCATCCTGTTAGGAACAATTTCTGAAAATAAAGTTCCACTCTTTCTCTCTCTCTTTTTCTGAGACAGAGTCTCACTCTGTCATCCAGGCTGGAGTGCAGTGGCATGATCATGGCTCACTACAGTCTCTGTTTCCCAGGCTCAAGTGATCCTCTTGCCTCAGCCTCCTGAGTACCCGGGACTGCAGGAACACACCACCACACCTGGCTAATTTTGTTTATATTTTTGTAGAGACGAGGTCTCACTATGTTGCCCAGGTTGGTCTTGAACTCCTGGGCTCAATGCTCCTCCTGACTTGGCCTCCCAAAGTGCTGGGATTGCAGGCATGAGCCACCATGCCCAGCAGTTGTTCCTTTTTCTCAGAATGCCTTTTGCTCTCCTAAACCTGGCAAATATTTCCTATATTTCGAGACCACTTTTATTTTGTTTTTATTTTCTAGTTTTATAGATCTATGGGATACAAGTACAGTTTTGTTACATGGATGTATGGTGTAGTGGTGAACTTTGGGCTTTTTGTGTAACCATGACCCAAATAATGTGCATTGTACCCATTAGGTAGTTTCTCATCCCTCACCTCCCTCCCACATTCCCCACCCTTCCAAGTCTATAATGTCTATTGTTTCACTCTCTATGCCAAGACCACTTTAAAAGTCACCTCCAGTGTGGAGTCTTCCCAGGCTACTCCCAACTGAATTGTTTGCTCCCCCTTGTGCTCTCATGGCACTCGATTTCTTTCTCTACTTTAGCACTGTAATGATCTGTCTTCAAGTGTGTTTCCCCCACTAGGCTGTGAGCTCCCTGGACCATAGGCAGTGTCTTAGTCCTTAGTATACTCTAGCTGCCCAGCCCAGAGGACACACAATGGAGTATTATTACTGAAACACTAGGAGTTCGGTCTAGGTCCTGCTGCTCACTACATAGAAAGCCAATCACTGAGACGAGTATTGCCAAAACAGAAAGCTTTAATCGGGTGTTGCAGCCAAGAAGACGAGATAGCACTCTCAAATCCATGTCCCCCACTCACTAAAATTAGGGGTTCATATAGCAGGGAAGAAATGTAACTATGTGTGGAAAAACAGGAACTTGGGAAGGGTAAGGAAACAAGCATGATGAATGAGGGGCCTGGTGTCTCATTTTCTGGATGCAATGATCTAGTGAGTTGCAGTTCTTTGAAACTTTTTGGGAGGCTTGGATTCTCATGATCTGGATGTGATGATTTGGTAAGTTTCAAACTTTAAGACCAGAAGGGTCAATTTCTGTGTTTATAAAAAAAAAACTATCTACAGGACTACTGGGTGGGTTTCAGTCTCATGAAAGAAATCTATCTTTATTAACTGATATCTGAAAACTATACTTAAATTGTCTCTTATAAAAGGTCAAGTAAATTATGATTTAGAAGATACACACAACTATAAATGTTTATTAAGAACGGACTATGCACCAGGTATTGTGGTCTTTTCTCAGGCTATAAAGTTGAATGGAATATAGTTTCTGGCTTCTGGGGTGTTACAATTTAGTGGGGAGACAAATAATTAGAGGAAAGTGAGCTGAGCTACTTTGCAAGCATGAAGAAGGCAGTGTGGAGGTAGAGAAGGATGTGTTTACCTCCTAGTTTGTTATAGGCAAACTAACTACCTCCCATGAGTAGGAGAGGTAGTTAGGGGGACTAATTTTTGAGAGCTTAGGTCTACAATTATGGTGAGGAAAAGAACACAGAAAGGTACTCTCAGCTGATCAAGGGGGAACCTACTCTCTTTTCTTGAACTATGACAGTCCTGGAGATGGCCATTTCTAAAAGAAAAAATGATTACTCCTTCAGCTCACTGGTTTGACCCAAAATTGACAACCCCTATTTTGAGGGACCATAAGATTGAAAAAGCTTTTTTCCTGTAAAGTGAGTTTGATTCTACACAACCCAGTTGGCAACAGCAAGGCTCCCACGTCACTTTGTCAGGGAGAGGCCAGTAATTTTAGGGTGGCAACTGATCCATTTACACAATGAGAGAATTTCCCCTCATGTACAAAGTGTTCCATAGCAATTTGTGGTCTCACAGAATGCCATTTATAGTTCCTACAGTGACAGGAAAATTAGGGGGCAGAGTGATGATTACTCTGACTACAGAGCTGAAGGATGCATTGGTCATCTGGTCTACTTTTCCTTTCACATCAGCAAGGGACTGGCTCCTGGGTTTTCCACATTTGAAAAAGCAAAGTAAAAAGTCCAGTCGGTTCCCTGGTTAGATATTATCTTTCAGCTTGAGCGTCTCTTCATCAGCTGCTAACTATAGCCTAGGGTCTGAAGTCATTGCCCAAAATAATGCTTTATCTACATTAAAAAAAAAATCTTACATGCTGCTTTAGGGAGCCAACCTGGGCTTGGAAAGCTAGGTCTCAATGAAAATGAGGTCTCCAAAGAAGCCCTGATGATATTGAATAAAGCCTCCTCATTGTCATTTCCAAACAGTTCATTTAAATGTTGTACTTTATTCTTGCTAAATACTTGGATGGTTCCCAATGTGCACTTTGCAAGGAAGAAATAAACACGCTCTTCCTGTCTGGATTGTGTGGAGAGGTATTCATAGCAGGATCTCTCTTTGTTGTGTTCAGCTGATTATGCAGTGATGGATGGTAGGCTTTCAGGCTCACAGGCTCACGGTCCATTTCTTCAACCTAAAGGAGTAAGGCTGAGATAAATATTAAGAGACTCCAGCCATATCTTTATCTATGAAAATAGAGTCTGAATGGGTGAAATAACTCTTCAGAAGAGCAGAAGAGGTTTTAGAGAAGAGGATACCAGTGGTGGCTCCTGCTCAGACCCTGCTTTGATTTTATATAATAGCAGAGGGTTATGAGGAAAATGTTCAGTAAGCCTCACTTAACATGCAAAGAAGAATAGATACTCCTGCTGTGGGAGTAGCAATGTCCCTAGTCTCTGAATGTTTATTCAGAGATGAATAAATGACAGTAATAGTAATACCTTACCTTTGAAAGTCATGTTAAAGTTGTATGTCTTTCTTACATGCTACCTCCTCAAATCATTCAATAGCAAGGTTGTTGAGTAGGTCATGTCATTGTTACCGAAACACCAGGGGTTTGGTCTAGGTCCTGCTGCTGGTCAACCACAGAAATGACAATTATTGTCAAGGAAGAAGGCTTTAATTGGGTGCTGCCCAGAGGATGGGAGCTGTTTCAAATCTACCTCCCTGACCAACTAAAACTAGGGGTTTATATAGCATGGAGGAAATGTAACGATGTTTGAGAAAACGAGAACTCAGGAGGGGCAAAGAAGCAATCATGATGAATGAGGCATCTGTCATCTCCTTGTCTGAATGTGGTGATCTGGTGAGTTTCAGTTCTTTTTGATACTTTTGACACTTTTTTTCTTTTTGAGAAGTGGAAAGTTGTTTTCTGAGGAAGGCACTCACATAAATATAAGTTTCAAGCTTAAAGATTGAAAGAGTTAATTTTTATGTATGTATATGTGTATACCTATCTATAGGACTATTGGGTCAGTTTCCTTACTAACCCCGACATGAAATTAAAAACCCAAGAAAGACTAATGATTCACACAAGCCTCCCTACCAATTAATTGTAAAGCAGACAGATCCCAATATCACTTTTGCCATTAGTCTCATGCTGATGTGGCCGTAGCCAGAAAGGTGTCTTAGCATTCTATTAATATGATTTGTAATTTAGTTTGCAGGCTCATTTTAAGTAGGAATGTTTTTATTTATGACTTTCTCTCTTCCTTTCTCTCTGTTGCATCTTTGATGCTGAGAAAGTAAAAATTAGTTCAGACAAGAAAAGTAAAATACCTGCCTGGGTACTCATCACGCTGGGATAACTGAAACAGATAAGGCCTGCTGCCATGTAAACAGCAACATATATTCTTCCTAAGGATGCTCTGCTACTGTAGTGTCATAACAACCCCCCTTTTGAAGGGGTCTTTCTTTTACTTATTCACTGAGAAACCTTGTTTTCCAAAACCATGGATTGTCTGAAGTCTTGCAGTTTGAAATTATATCAGTAAGAATGAAGCATTTTATTTTTGCCTGGAAGATCTAAGTCACTTTGCAACAGAGAAGCAGCTTCAATTACCAACCCAGATAGAGAGCTGTAGGTAAAAGTTTCTGAACACAGAATTTCACATTCACTTAACTTTGCAGTTTCCAAAGAAATAAGACCCCAAGTCCACGTCACAATCCTGACCTGATGTCTCTTTTATACACAGCCTTACTTAGTGTTGAGGCTATTGAAACATTGCATCCTTCCGCAATGAGATACCATGTCACACCTGTTAGGATGGCTGTAATCAAAACCACAGATAGCCAGGCACAGTGGCTAATGCCTGTAATCCCAGCACTTTGGGAGGCAGAGGTGGGTGAATCACCTGAGGCCAGGAATTCGAGACCAGCTTGGCCAACATGGCCAACCATTTTTGTCTCTACAAAAAATACAAAAATTAGCCAGGCATATTGGTGCATGCTTGTAATCCCGGCCATTTGGGAGGCTGAGACATGAGAATTGCTTGCACCCAGGAGGCAGAGGTTACAGTGAGCTGAGATCATGCCACTGCACTCTACCCTGGGGGACAGAGTGAGACTCTGTCTCAAAAGAAACAAAAAACCACAGATAATAACAAATATTGAAAAGGATGTGGAGAAATTATAACCCTTACATATTGCTGATGGAAATGAAAATGGTGTAGCTAGTGTGGAAAACAGTTTGCAGTTCCTCACACTGTTAAATATGGAATTACCACAAAATCCAGAAATTCCACTAGGATGTATATACTTAAAAGAGTTGAAAGCAGGAATGCAAATAGATATTTGCACACCAGTGATTGCAGCAGCACTATTCCTGGTAGCCAAAAAGGTGGAAAACAACTCAATGTCCCTCAGGGTTGAATGGCTAAACAAAATGTGGCATACATTTACACTAGAATTTATTGAGACATATAAGAGAAGGACATTCTGAAACACGCTATGACATGGATGAACCTTGAGGACATTATATGCTAAGTGAAACCAAGCAGTCGCAGAACAGAGACTATGATTTCACTCATGAGGTTCCTAGAGTAGTCTAATTCACAGAGACAGAAAATAGAATGGTAGATGCCAGAAGCATAGGGTGGGGATGGGGAATGAGGAATCAATGTTTAATGTGTAACAGTTTCAGTTTTGTAAGAGAAAGCATTCTGGGAATGGATGACGGTGATGGGAGCACAACAATGAGAATTCACTTAATACCCCTGAACTGAGACTTATAAATGGTTAAGATGGCAAGAAAAAAAACCCTCCAAATGTCTTTATTTAAATTTCACCAAAACTCCATTCTTTCCCCAATCCTAACATAACTCTGTTTTTTCCTTTTGTTGGTGAGACACCCACAGTTCCTTGGGGAGTGCTATCTCTCCCATAGCAATGAGCCAATAAAACTAACTTTGTTGGACTATAGGTTTTTCCCAGGTGGACCTAGTTTGGTTGGACTCAGAAAGCATTCACTATTCTCCATCTAGCACACCAGATCTTATCATGAAATTTTGGGAATGCTGGCACATGGTGACCTTGACAGATATTGCAGAGATCCATTTATGGAACCAAAAGGAAAACTTAACTCAGTCTCCAGCTGAGGACTGGTTTTTTCTCTCTTCTCCCAGGGCCCTGAGTTTCCAGAAAGCCATGGCTCCAGGCAGAGGGTGGGCAGTGACTGTGTTTAGCATCCTCTCAAGAGCAGAGGAGCCCACCCCAGGCCTTGGGCTCTCCATATACCTGGCTCCGGGTCCTCCCAGGGGGCAGCATTCTTCATCCTTGCCATTCTGAAGGGGCTGACTCGTCCACCACCACTGCTGGCTTCCTGCCCCCTGATCCCAATTGGCTTGTGACTTCTATCTCTTGCCATGTTCTGGGTCCTGTTCTGTTTCTGGTCCACAGAAACATTTATCTTTTTTGTTGTTGTTGTTTTTACATTTCTATGCCTATATGGCTATCATTGCTATTGGTTTTGAACAGGGGTTGACAGTGGGGGAATAGGGAATGCAGTGAAACATGAAGACACTGTCATCTGTGGAGTCCTAATTAGGGAAAAGGAGTCAGGCAGGCAGGACCAGGGAAAAGCCAAAAGAGAAAGCAGATAAGCCTAAATCTGCCCTTCTTTTAAGTCTGCCTTTCTTTATGGTTCAGGATATGTAGCCCTCCTGCACCAAACTTACCACGAAAACACCGGAAAGTTGGCTCCCTGTTACCTGGGCATTATCAATTAGCCCAGGAACCATTCCTGACATTCAGCTCCTCTTCTTCTGATGCTGCCCATTGCAACCTTGCAACATATTTTCCTTTCTCTAATCTGCCTTTCTTTGCCTACAACTGTATTGGTTAACTCTTTTTTTTTTTTCCTTTTAAGACAGTCTCGCTTTGTTTCCCAGGCTGGAGTGCAGTGGCACAATCTTGGCTCACTGCAACCTCTGGCTCCTGGATTCAAGTGATTCTCCTGCCTCAGCCTCCCTAGTAGCTGGGATTACAGGCATGTGTCACCATGCCCAGCTAATTTTTTGTATTTTAAGTAGAGACAGGGTTTCACCATGCTGGCCAGGCTGGTCACAAACTCCTAACCTTGTGATCTGCCCACCTCAGCTGGGGTGACTTTTAGTCAAAATCCTTTTTTGAGACTTGTTTGCTAAGGAAGATTCAGTAGGAAGAAACAGACCTTGTCTCTTGCCTTTTGGGTTTCCCAAATCTTACCAGAATCTCTACAGTTTTGTTGTTGTTGTTGTTGTTTTGAGATAAGGTGTTGCTCTGTCACCCAGGCTGGAGTGCAGTGGTGCGATCTTGGCTCACTGCAACTTCCACCTTCTGGGTTCAAGCGATTCTTGCTTAGCCTCCAGAGTAGCTGGGATTACAGGCGCTCACCACCATGCCCGGCTTATTTTTGTATTTTTTAGTAGAGGTGGGGTTTTGCTATGTTGACCAGGCTGGTCTGGAACTCCTGGCCTCATGTGATTCCCCCGCTTTGGCCTCCCAAAGTGCTGGGATTATAGGAGCAAGCCACTGGACTCGGTTAGATCCTTTGATTATTTAACAGTGAGCATTTTGGTTAGGTTGGTGGAGAAATAATTTTCTGTGGAAATCTTTCAAGAGACCTTAAGTCACAAAGAAAATTTATCTACTTATTTGTAAATCTGGAGGAGGGGGAAAGAAAATGACATGTGATTTAAATTCCCTGGCTTAATTACTGTCACCAGTTTGTAATTCTGACTGTGTAACAAGCACTAATGTTATGGTCCTGTGATCCTTTTTCTCTTTTAACAAAGCGTGTTCTTTGTAGCTCCCATTGTTCTTCCATTTTTCTCTGGTGTTTATTTATGACTTTCATGATATATGTTGTTTGTGGTTAAATTTATGTCACTAAATAATACCATTGTAAATTAGGTGCCACTATTCCCTGGTCTTGTTTAGATCTCATTAGTAGAGCTCTATTAACTCGGAGATATTTTCAGTCACAGATAAATTGCTCTGTTCAAATTGCATTTCAGTAATTTTCAGATTTAGACATGGGGTTGGTAATGGGCATAATAATTCAGGAAGGCGAATTGAGGGGAGGGAATTTCCTGAAATGCTTGCATCTTTAGCAACATCCCAAAATAGTCACTTTTTTTCCACTATGCAGTATTTTCTTATATGTGCATAAGTAAAAGTTAATTATCTTATAAAGTGGTGTTGGAAATGGTGTTGGCTATTTTCCTTTCTCTGTGCTACAGTTTTCTGTCTATTTGAATTGAAATTGGTTTGGTAAGAAGTTTTGCCCAAGGGGTTCATTTAATAGCAGCATTTCTGATTTGTTATAGTTTGCTGGAATACATGGACTATTAAAACCTCGGTTCCAAAGGCCAATTCTTAGAAGGAAAGCATTGGTCATTGATTTTGCGGCTTGATTTCTGCCTGTGGACTCTCAAGTCCCCGTTCTTCCGTGAAGTCTTTCCTTACAATCTCCTGTGTGTTTATATTGTTCTTCCCACCTTTTCAGAGTATGAGCTTCTTGAGAGAGGGACTTAGTTTTTTTACTTATAGGCCCTAATTCAGAGCTAGACAAGTAGTAGGCACATGGAAGATTGAGAATTATATATCTAAATCTTAAAACATAACTACTTGTCTCAAGAAGGAGGGGGGAGGAAGAGGAGGAAGAGAGAGAAAAAATACAGACACATACAAACACACACACACAGACACACACACACACAGCCATACCACCATACCCCGAGTCCTGAAGTGGTATATTGACTGGTTGCTTTGCCTTCAAAATGCCAAACAAAATGATCTGGGTGATTTATTTCCATTATTGAATTTATGTATTTGTATGTAGGGGGTGGGAAGCACTTAATCAACTGTCCTGACAGGTTGTTTTTGCCTTCTGAAAACAGAGCTTTTAAACAACAACAAAAAACTGGATCCATTAACTGATATGAAATTGCTTTAACCCTATGCACTATATAAAATGTGATATATATGTATGTGTGTGTGTATGTGTGTGTTTCTGTATTCATACACACACAATATTCAAATCATTAAAGAGAAAGAAACTTGACTATTGTCTTTTAAGATGCTTCTCTCTCTCTTAGAAAAATAAGTCATACATGTTTATGAAAGAAAACACTTTTATGAATAAAACAACAACAAAAAATCTCTTTCCCTGACCCACTGGAAATACTCCTCAGAAACAATAGTTGTGAACAGCTTCTTATGTAGCATTCTGGAAGTGTTTAATAGACACACACACATTCCATAGAGTGTTTTGCTCGTTACCTGAATGTTGTCTATAATGGATATTTTGCTCATATCAGCAAATGTGTTTCCCTCTCTTTCATTTCAATGGCTGCAAAGTATTTCCATGTTATGGATGTGTCAAATTTATTTAACAATTTCATATTGATTCAAATCTAATATTTATTATTATAATGAAAGTTGTGAGTGAACCTCCTATTGTAGATATATCTTGGCACATGTGTGTAGGATATGTTTGTTTTAAATGTGAGTAGATATTCTTAATAGAGAATGTTAATCTACACTTCCACCAATAGTATCTAAAAGTGTCCGTTTTCTTGCATCTTAACCAACACTGACTTTTATCAAGATTTAGAATTTATTCAGGACAATCATTCTACATTCCCTTAGTTGATTTACACTCCCACTCTCATACATAGTCATGCCATGCATTCTCTTCCTGAACATGATGTTCACTCACAACTTTCATCATAGTAGTAAATGCTAGATTTAAATCCATATGAAATTGTTAGATAAATTTGATATGCCCATCACATGGAAATAGTTTGTAACCATTACAATGAAGGAGAGATGGGTGAAATTTGGTGGTGTCTGTATGGTTTTGAGTTATCTTTCTTTAATTATGAACAAAGTTGAACGTATTTTGTGGCCAGTAGGTATTACCATTTATATTTCTTTCATTTATGAACTCTCTGTCTATATCACCTTTGCCCACTTTAATCAATTGTTTTCTGTCTTATTGATTTGTAAGAGTTTTTGTGTATAATGAGGAAATTAATCCTCTGTTATATTCATTTGTGTGTTATTCAAAAAAAACTTTATTGACTAGCTACTACATTGCAGGTGCTGGAGATAGAGTAATGAACAAAATAGGTAAAATCCTCACTGTCATGTAACTTACATTTATTAGGAAAAGACAGAAAATAAATAAGGTAAATAATCAAAATAGGTAGTATGTAACATGGGAGGAGATATGGTGAAAGCTTGGCCCTTCTGAATGCTTCTGTTCTCTCAGTGAGAGAGGAAGCAACATGATTTGCTGAAGGTGGTCAGGGAGAAGATGGTGGAGGTTTGAGGAGAGAAGAGAATGCATGGCATGATTGTGTATGACAGTCGGAGAGTAAATCAACTAAGGAAATGTAGAATGATTGTCCTGAAACACCAAGGACCCACGTGAGGTTATTAGTCATGAGTTCATATGAAACCAGTTCCCAGGGTTGAGGGTACTTTGGTTGGTTTTGTTTTTTGTAGCCAAATTCAACTGTACAGCTACACACAGGGGTTTAGCAGAAGAATTTAACTGAGCTTGGGATTTGCCAGCTGTATTCATTTGTTAGGGCTGCCATAATAAAATAACACAGACTGGATGGCTTAAACAACAAAAATGTTATTTTCTCACAGTTCTGGAGGCCAGAAATCCAAGATCAAGGTGCCACCAGCATTGGTTTTTCCTGAGTCCTGTCTCCTTGGCTTGTATGTGGCTGTTTACTCACTGTGTCCTCACATTGGCCTTTTCTCTGTGTGTCTCTTCCTGGTCTCATAAGGACACCAATCATATTGGATTAGGGTCCCATCCTCATTACCTCATCTAATCTTAATAGCCTTCTTAAAGGCCCTATCTACAAAAAAAAAAAAGTCATGCTGGGGGTTAAAGCTTCACCATATACATTTTGATGGTGGCAGGGGGAGACTTGAGTAAGTCCATGGCAGCAGATGACTTTGAAGAAGCAAGAGAGAGTAGGTAAGTTGAAGCCCTATGCCAAGGAGTGATTGAAATTATGGAGACTGGGATTTAAGATAAGTAAGGAAATGAAATCTTCAAGGTGAGTGAGAGACAGTAGGTTTAATGCTTCTCCTTATCTCTGTGTTAAGGATCAAATAATTGTTCACTAGAGAGAATTAGCTGGAAACACAGGAATGGGTAATTGGAGAATAGAATGCTTGCTGTTGAATTGTAAAGGGATGCCAGTTATTGGTAATAACAATGTTTGACCATGTGAGAGTCAGTGGCTGAGACAAGGTGAGGGACAAGAACATTGGGGGGAAAGAGGTCAAAGAACCCAGATGCCAGGTTGTTACAAGGATAATCTCTGCATACATTGAAACCATGAAAAGTGATGAGAGGAATAGCATTGAAAAAAATGAAGTGGACCAGGACCTCAAAAATCTTTAATAAATGGAGGGAAGTGGCCTGGGACAGCGGGCGACTGTAATGAAGAGTGTTGTTCTTATGACATGGTGCTGAGCTTAGGGGCTGATGGCACAGTCATGGTAATGAAAAGGGGGAGGACACATACCTGGTTTCCAGGTCTAGAGATTAAGTGGGGAAGGAGAAAAATGGAGGCCCCTGGACAGGAATTTGAGGAAGTAGTGTCCTCAGAAACAGCCAAGTTGCAGTAAGAGCAGAAAGTGGATGGAAATGTCCAGAGAACTTAGACATAGTGGGGTTCTGCTGTGAACTCAGGGCACAGGGGAATGGTTTTAAAAATTAGAGGTGGGTGAGGTGTGGGGTCAGAAATGAGATATATGGACCAAATGGGAGTAAGAGTTCAAGTAACGAGGGGAATCTGTAAGTTTATTGAGGCGATTGATGCAAATGGATAAAAGTCACGATGGAGATTAGCATGGATGATCCCAAGGAAGGCACTGGAGGGTGGGGGAGGAGGGTTTTGGGAGACTGAAGTTAGTACCAGAGGGAGCTTCAACACGAGCAATTAGAGTTTTGGGTTGGCTTTTAAACTCCTGCTGATGGAGATGTAGAGGCCAGGTGTGAAGTGGACCATGTGTTACAAATTCTTTTTTTCTCAGATTGTCTTTTAACTTTATTAAAACATATTTATATTATATATTAATACATATTTACAAGGTTTTACTTTTTAAAAAACATTTGAGACAGCTCTTGCTCTTCGCCCAGACTGGAGTACAGTGGTGTGAACGCGGCTCACTGCAGCTTTGAAGTGCCAGGTTCTAGCGATCCTCTCAACTGTTGGCTCCCTGAGTAGCTGGGAATATAGGTGTGCACCACCAGGCCTGGTTAATTTTTTTGTATTTCTTATAGAGACAGGGTTTCACTATGTTTCCCAGGCTGGTCTCAAACTCCTGGACTCAAGTGATCTGTCCGTCTTGGTCTTCCAAAGTGCTGAGATTAAAGGCATGAACCACCATGCCCGGCCACCATTTTTACTTTTTATAATGTAAAACTTACCAATCTTTTTTCTTTATGGCTTTTAGGTATATTTTATGCTTAGGAATTTCTTCCCTAATCCAAAATTATAACTACTTTTTAAAAAAATAAAAACATTTTTAGATGATTTGTTTTAGTATTTTTATTTTCCATCTGGAGTCTATTTTGGATAAATGAGCATGCAGGAATCTAAATCTTTTATTTTATTTTTTTATGTGGCCAGCTTAATGCTTCAACACCATGTTTTGAAATATCCCAGGTTGCCCTTTGAATTTTTATTTATCATGAATTCACATCTTTCCCCTCTTCATTACTAACCAGTTCTTGCACTAAGATTTTCAGTTCACAGCCTTATTTAAAGTTTCTGTGCTCTAAGCCTCTGTGTCTCTGTTTATAATAAAAATCTGAAAGCAAATGTCTTCTGCATTTAAAAGCCAGATGTATCCTTGAACTTTAGGCATTTAGGAGGGTTTGGTTGTACCTGATCCTGGGGTATTTGTGGTAATCCTGCCGTTTGTGCTTTGGGAGCAAAGACGGTAAAATAATCCCTGAAGGAAAACCCTCTCAGTTAGTATTCTCTTTCCTAATGACTTTATTTTGATCAATATACTTTCTCCAGAAGAATGTTGGAATGCAGAGCCATGGGAAAATGAGAATAGGATATTCATCAGTCCATTTAGTGAATAGCAACTCCAACAGATGTTTATACTGCAAAATCCTATTGGAGGTATTTTTAGATTCAACCAGGAAGCCATCCAGATCAAGTAACATTGCTCAGCTGCCAAGCCCACTAATGACCCTTTTTTTTGTTTGTCTCTTATGTTTAGAGTTCCTCCGCTTTTCAAGTCCTTAAGGACCTCCTTAAACTTACATGACTTTTGATTCTGAAAAAGAGGATGGAACACCAAGCAGCATTGCCCTAGAGAAAAGAGTAATAGGCCTGCCTCACTGACACTAGCCATCCACCCTGTCAGGCAGGAGCTGTGCTCTCCATTCCCTTCCCACGCTCTCGTTCACCCCTCATGTTCTGCATTTTCACTGTGGTCTTCCTGAGTCCAGCAGGAAGACCCTTCTGATGCGTGATCCAGGTGGCCTTTCCGATTCCCTTTCCAACATGCAAATGAGAACATGCTTTAAAAGTTCTCATGAATCCCCCACTGGCTGCAGAATGAAGCCTAAGCCCCTGGAGCCTGGTAGGCTAGATTCTAACGCTCTGACACTAAACTACATTCTAGCTGGCTCTCCTACCATTCTTTTCCATTGACCCTCCCATTTATTTCTACCTGGCCACATGTTGTCACATCTCAAGCCTTGTTTACTGAGTTCCCCGTTCCTGTAATACAATCCCTTGCACCCTTGAATTGTAAAGGGTCGTAATGCAGGAATGCCCCCTTCCACCTCCCAAACCAGGAAATATGACAGGTCCTGTAAGGTTCATCTAAAGAGAACCTTCTCTACTCCCTCAGGCAGAATCCATCTCTTCCTCATTAGTACTTAGTTTATATCATGATTAAAACAGAGCTTGCCATTTCTTTGAGAGTTGATTAGGACACTAGCTTTACTGCTATAGTGGGGTTGTTTCAGTCATAGAAACGTAGCTAAACCTTTTGTATCCAGCATAGTTGCATTGTGGTGAGCATTTTACGTGTATTCTCCCACTTTATCTTTCAAACAGTCTTACGAGCCAGGCATTTTTATAGTCTTAATTTTCAAATGAAATAATTGAGACTTAAAAAGATTAAATAACTAACTTGCACACAGATTTATAGTCAATCAGTATATTCAGTGCCTAGAACTCAGTCCCTTTGTGTGACTTCAAAGCCTATGGATGAGTAAAAAACCAGTCCACATGCTTCATGCAACTTGGTGACCTCTCCCAAAGAGAAATTTCCTTGTGCAGAAGGCCCACGTGGTGTTGAGAGCTCCTTACAGTCTGTGTGACCTTGGGCAAGTTGCCGAACATCTCTGAGTCTTTGGGTGTACGTCTGTAAAACTAAGATAATGAGCTGCTTAACTACCTCACAGGGCTTTGGAGAGGATTAAATGAAATAATGTATGCAAAATACATAAAGGCTGGCTGAAGAAGTCAGTAACAGACCCCTTCTCTTCCCTTTTCCCTCACTGCCTATTCCACAAAGACAACAAACTCCTGCATGGCCCATCCAGTTGCCCTGACCAGAGAGGAAACCACACAGAGGCTGTGGAGATAAATAACCAATGGAATGATGGGTTTGGACAGAATTAACCATAGCTCATGCTGCTTCCATGCAGGTCCTAAATGAATAATGATCTGAAATATACCATACCATTGTTTTTAACTTCCATACTCATTTTGGGGAAAGAAATGGCCTCATAGAATCCTATAAAAAGGGAGAGAAAACTAGAGATTATCTCTTGCTTGTCCTAAAGGGACTATCTCTTCTTGCCACAGTATCTCAGAGTTTGGTCACTGGTTTTCAAAATCAAAAGAACAACAACACTTTAGATATTTTTTTTTAAATGACATTGCTCATACTCTTATCAAATAACTTTGATGGTCTCTGCTCCAGTGATAGAATTGCAGATCCCATGACTGCTGAGAAGGTGGGTAAGGAAAACTGTGACACTTTTAGGGGTGTGGCTTTATAGAACTTTGGAGGTATCTTTATTTTACTCAACTTTTAGATATCCAGTTTATGCTTGGCATCTCCTGCATGTGAAGGGTTACAGGGTGAAGTTAAGAGTCAGTCCTGGACCTTTCCAAACTCTTCTAGTCCAGTGGCAGAGGCAAAGAGGCAAACCACAGCAATGAATGCAGAGAGGTTGGTGATTTGAGATAGGTCAACACAGTGTCAGGGGAGTACAAGAAGAAATCTCTAGCTCATCTGGAAGTCAGTTGGGAAGGTGGGTTGGTCAGGAGCTACCCAGAGAAGGTATCCCAGGGTCTGTGTCTCAGAAGAAGAGGAGGAGTTAGCCAGCATAAGAAGGAGGAAATAATCTTCTTATTCCAAGAGTCAAACCTGCTCTTAGAAATGGAAACAAACCTTTACCAAGCACTTAATTCTATTATGAGTTTTGCAGACAGCGTTTAATCTTCACACTAATCTTGTGGGGTAGGTATTTTAGAATCACTGAAATATAGTGATGTTGAACAATACTTCTAATGTTCCACTGCTGGTCCATGAAGAGGTTGAGATTTAATTCCAAAAGAGACTAAAATGTTTGGTCTTTCTGTTGCACCAAACTGCTTTTACATAGTTCCCAGTAATATCTGCAGTCACCACAGGACAATTATATTTATGACACTAACATCATAATATCTTAAAATTGGATTGAGGTGTAATGCATATATGTTTATTTTAAAAGAACAAGAAAGTAACCTTTCTATGTGTGGTCATAGGTTGCAGTGATATAAATGGCATTAATGAGAATATGATTATTCTGGCAAAAGCATGTAAGGATTAGGCCTTTTAAAAAAATGCAAAGCAGAGCCAGGCGAAGTGGTTGACATCTGTAATCCCAGGACTTTGGGAGGCTGGGGTAGGCAGATTGCTTGAACTCAATCAAGAGTTCAAGACTAGTGTGGGCCGCAAAGCAAGACTCTGTTTCTACAAAAAAGTTAAAAGTGAATCAGGTGTGCTGGCATGCGCCTGCAGACCCAGCTACTTAGGAGACTGAGGAGGGAGGATCGCTTAAGCACAGGAGTTCGAAGCTGCGGTGAACTATGTCGTGTCACTGCAATCCAGCCTGGGCAACAAAGTGAAACCCCATCTCAAAAAAAAAAAAAAAATATTCAAAGCATATGCCATTTTTAGAAGTGAGTTTGTTATTCCAATTCTGAACCCACTGTTGTGAATCTAAATCAAATTAAACATATTAGTGTGTATGTGCACTTAAATTAAAATTTCAATGAAGTATGAGAAATTGGAATAAGATTCATGAGAATCTCTTTTTTCTTTTTCTGTCACGTCACTTGAATCTCATGACACCCCTGTGACTATCCCTGTTCCCTCTTGACAAGGCGGGTAGCATTCTCCCCTTGTAGATGAAGAAATCATGAGGTTATGTAGCTTACTCAAAGTCTTAGCTCAGGGTAGCAGCAAAGATATCATCAGAGCACAGGACTTTCAGAAGCCAAAGGAAATAGAACACTTACATTTATATGCCAGGGACTGTAGATGGCATTTGTATGATAGATATTTAATTCTTATAATAACCTTAGGAAGTAGGTGTTCCCCCTACTTTTAGAAATGAGAAAATTGGCTGGACACGGTGGCTCACACCTGTAATCCTAGCACTTTGGGAGGCCGAGGCAGGTGGATTGCCTGAACTCAGGTGTTCGAGAACAGCCTGGGCAACATGGTAAAACCCTGTCTCTACTAAAAATACAAAAAATTAGCTGAGTGTGGCAGCATGCACCTGTAACCCCAGCTACTTGGGAGGCTGAGGCAGGAGAATTGCTAGAACCCTGGAAGCAGAGGTTGTAGTGAGCCGAGATTGCACCACTAGACTGTACTCCAGCTTGGGAGATAGAGTGAGACTCCATCTCTGAAAAAAGAAATGAGAAAACTGCAATGAACATACATGTGTATTTACCTTTATAACAGAATGATTTATATATACCAAGTAATGGGATTGCTGGGTCAAATAGTATTTCCAGTTCGAAATCTTTGAGGATTCATCACACTGTCTTCAACAATTTCACAGTAGCAAAGACATGGAATCAACCCAAATGCCCATCAGTGACAATCTGGGTAAAGAAAATGTGGTACATATACACCATGGAATACTATGCAGCCATAAAAAGGAACGAGATTGTGTCCTTTGCAGGGACATGGATGGAGCTGGAAGCCATTATCCTCAGTAAACTAACACAAGAACAGAAAACCAAACACCACATGTTCTCACGTATAAGTGGGAACCGAACAATGAGAACACACGGACATAGGGAGGGGAACAACACACTGGAGTCTGTTGAGGGAGGGTGGGAATGGGGAGAGCATTAGGGAAAAGAGCTAATGCATGCTGGGCTTAATACCTAGGTGATGGGTTGATAGGTGAAGCAAACCACCATGGCACACATTTACCTATGCAACAAACCTGCTCATCCTGGCACATGTACCCTGGAATTAAAAAAAATAAAATAAAATAATTTTTAAAAAGAAAGGAGAAAACTGAGGCTCAGAAATGGAATAAGACCAACTTAAAGAGTTGTAAAGGGGCTGAGCTGGGATTTGAACCTGGTTTTCCAAAGCTGCATATCTGTTCTGCATCTTTCTCCAAGCTGTGTACATTTTTCACAGCTGTGTTCCAAATTGAGCACAGTACCTGTCACATTGAAGGCACTCAGTTATTTTGTGAAATAGTCATAAGTGATAAATAGAGTGTGTACATTAGTGACTAACAAGGCAGGGTGGCAGAAGAAGAGTATCTGCTACGTTCTAAGTCTCATATCAAAGAAATGCATATCACATCAAGGAAATTCTGTGGTGTTTTGTGTTGAAGAGATTTTCCCTTTCTGCTTTCCTTTCTATTTAGTGAAGGACTGTTGTCCAACAATAGAGGTAGAAGTCCAGGCCATGGGAGTGAAATGCTGCCCAATAAAAGCTTATTTGGCAAAAGGAAATAGAGGAGATGTTTACTGAAAATCTTTCTGAGTCTTTTTCTCTGGGTCCATAAGCACAACATTGTACAATGTGCTTCTCTGGGCCCCCAGCCACCTTGTTGATGGAATCACTGCGTCCTATCCTTACTCTAAAGTCCTTACCCAAAACACCTTTGCCCTTTGTCTGACCTTGAAAGCAATGTAGGGCCTCTCCATTGACTGTCTTAGGTTACAGCCCAAATGCAAAATGTTTTTCCTTATTTATTTACTTATTTATTTAGGATGCCATTTCTCATAGATGACCGTCTGCTAATGCATGCTATTGGCTTTAATTGGATTGGATTCTTGGTTATGCCATAAGTATTGATTAAATAGCTCTTATGCATAAGGGAGGATGTTGTTAACTTTCCTTTAGATGGCAGAGAAACCCTATTGTCATATGAAGTTCCCCTAACTGAGTTCTAGTCCTGCCTCTAGTATCAATGACTGTAGGATCTGGGCTACTGAGCATCTTACTTTGAACATCTGTAAAATTCAGATATTCACTGGATCTTGGCTTGTGGCTTAACTGTGCCTTAAGGGATATTTGGGGGTCTGTGGGAGTATATAGGATCAATAAAAGGATTGCGGGTTTCTACTGGCATTTAGTGCCTGGGACCAGGGATGATAATGCCATGCATTACAGGATCCAGTCCCCCACCACAAGAACATATTCTGACCAAGATTGCAACCGTGTCTCCCGCTGAGAAACACTGATTGAAATCATCCCCATCTTCAGTGTTCCTTAATTTCAGAATAGTGTCTGAGAGGCAAATTGTAGTTCTGTTAACTTTGACAAAGTCAACAAGCAATGATGTTAAATATAGGCAAGCCACTGGCACGATGCCTTCCAAGGAGCAAGAACAAAAGAAATGGGAGTATTAAATACTGGTGGTCTTTGCAATGCATGCTGGCAAAGAAGTTGCTAAACTACCATTCATTTTGTAGTACATTTTCTATTAATTATCTTAGATACTTTGTAAAGCAATAGCTTGAATGCCACATGGAATATTAATTCTGCTAATGAATTCAGTGACTGTGTTTTCCCTGACTTGTCACCCTAAGCTTATCTTCATATCACTTTAGTTCACATGAAAGAGCTGTAGACTTGGTAAACTTGCCTTCATACCACTGAATTTCTTTTATTACAGAAGAGCTATATGCTCCAGACTTACTGCTGCCTAATGATTTTATTTTGCCATTAAACTAATTGTCAGTAAGGATAATGAAAATGACTCCCAGACATTTTAGTAATTTGCAATATCATGAGCCTCACTGAGCCTGGTGATAGCATGATACTGGCTGGCAGTACCATTCCGGGCCAGCTCTGTTGCTGTTCACAGGGTATCCCCTCTGGAACAGGTCCATTTGTAGCCCTCTGTGCCTGGTGAGATTATAGGGTTCCAAAGCTATTCTCAGACGATACAATCTATTTTTAAAACATTGACATATGCACAAATGTTATTGACCAAATCAACGTTGCAATATTTTTCTCCCATGTCACTCAGTTCGAGCATATTTAAATCATCCTGCTCTTCCCACATTTGGGAAGGGAACGAGGAGTGTTATTTTGGAAGTTTTGTTTTCCCCAGCTTTTAGAACTACCTGGCCTCGTTTCCTTATTTTCTTTGGACTCAGATATCCATTAGCATCACTGTATTAGGTTTGAGCTGTGTGTGGTGGACTCCCCTTACCCCAGCTAAACCTGGATTTTGTTTTGGGAAGCTATAAGTGCAGCTGCAGGTGATGATGGATGGTGATTGGTCATGATCAGTTATGACAAACCTGTTCCCTCATTTTCCAGCTTCTCTTGCAGAGAAAATTTGCTGTGTTAACTAGCTCTGGCCAATGAGACCTTGAAACCTAAAGGGAATTCTCCTGGAGGGATTTCTGAGAATGCTTCCTTTATCTGAAAAAACAAAACAAAACAAACTAAAGGAGGGAACAGATGAGGCTTTGCCTTTCCCCTTGAGTGTGAACATAATGCCTGAAGATGCAGCAGCCATTTTGTGACTAGTAGATGGAGCAGAATAATATAAATAGCCTCATTCCTTGATGGCATCTTTCAGCACCTGTCTTGACTACCTGTCCAACTCAGGACTCCTTAGAATGGGAATAAAATCAACACCTATTTGTCTAAATCATTATAGTAAAATATTCTTTTATTCACAAATATAAACCTTATTGATATACCATGTTTTATGCTCAGCTGAAGATAGAATTGTGAGGATCTTGGAAATTTGGGGGATGGGAATGTTGCTGACAGTAGTATAGTGTAGTGATGTTAACTTTAACATTTTCAAACTTTTGTAGGTAAAACATTCCATTCTTCTCCAGCTGATGGAGACTTGGGTGCATCAAGCATGTTAGGGTAAAGTAGGGACATTTTCATTGTCCCAGATGTGCTTCAAGAAGCAAAACCAACTGTTATGTTCTGAGAATGTGCAAATGTCGGGATTGGACATCTCCAAGCTATTGCTTCCATAAGAAAATGGCACAACTGGGAGAAGGAAGGAAAACATATGTTTGATGGATTTAATTTAATTCAATTAACATATGGGGATCCAGTTGCGAGTTGAGTGGTATATATGTCGTATTATGCAAATGACTAGAGAGGGTTATAATGGTGCTTCCCAGTGGAAATAATTTACATTTTTATTCTTGGGTTTCAAAGTATACTGAAAAAAGCAATTGACTGAGAGTCCACATTTCTGAATCCTATTTTTAGCTCACAATTTTACTTAGTCTCTCTGAATGTCAGTTTCTCAGCCACAAAATGTGGATAATAACTCATGTCTTGTCTACTTTACGGAATTGCTATAGAAATCAAGAGAGATGAAAGGTATGAAATTCCATTTTAAAGTATATTTACTGTGCAAATGTAAGATGCCATCAACATCAACATAGCCATATCATTCCATATTTTACAAAACAGATGTGATCATTATTGCCATTTTAACAATTTGACTTTGAAGACAACCTTTGGTTTATTTCCACTGAGGTAAGCCTGTTCCAGGGCAGGTAATCTACCACAAGATGGATGTTGATGCTTTGGGATTTAATATCCTGACTTTCCATGCACATGGCTAATGGAGATAACCATTGGTATGTATCTGCAGTGTATTATATCAAAGAAAAGCCATCCCTAGTATTTCTAATTTCAAGTCTGTTAGTTAAGGTGTTATGGCAGAGAATGCCACTTAAATAGAATGCATGATTTAAGAAAGGGTTAAGGAAATATAAACAACAAGATATGTTTATTTGTGCCAAAGGCTTTTATGTGAGAAAATATTCTCTGTTCTTTTTTAAAGTTTGCTTTATTTGATTATTTATTTATTTGTGGAGTCTGAGTCTCACTATGTTTCCTAGGCTGGGATTACAGGCATGAGCCACCACACCTGGCCCCTCTTTATTCTTATTATGGTAGTTCCCCTTGTCCACAGGGGACATGTTCCAAGATCCCTTGTGGATGCCTGAAACCTTGTATAGTACTGAGCTCTATATAGACTATGTTTTTTCCTATACACACTTATCTGTGCTAAAGTTTAATTTATAAATTGGGCACAGTAAGAGATTAACAGTAATAATGAATAATATAAAAGAAAAATTATAACAATATACTGTAATAAAATTTTGTGACTGTCATCTCCTCTCTCAAAATATCTTATTGTACTGTATTCCCCATTTTTATGATCTGTCAATCTGATCACCAAGATGGTGACAAACGGGTAATCCATGTCTACAGCATGGATCCATTGGACAAAGGGAAGACTCATGTTCTGAGTGGTACAGGGCCATGCAGGGTGAGATTTCATCACAATACTAAGAACATTGTGCAGTTTAAAACTCATGAATTGTTTATTTTGGGGATTTTCCATTTAATATTTCTGATGGCTGTTGTCCTTGGGTCACTGAAACCGTGGAAAGTGAAGTCTTGGATAAGAGAGGCCTACAGTATGGAAAAAGAAGACAAATAAACAAAAAAAAAATTTTTAAAAAAGGAGAGAGAGAGAGAAAGAAAGAAGAAAGTTACAATCCCACCCATCCTTAGTAAACATCCCCAATATCTTAATGTAAGTTGCAGCATTCCAGGTGTCTTCCATGTCCCCGGGCCTCTGGAGCTCTGTGCAAGAGTTTTTGTGCTTTGGGTTGTGTGGTTCTGCAACCCCGGCCATTGCTGGAAATCAGGTGTCTATGATGATCTCAAAGGCAGAAATATACAGATTGGACACCAGGAAACTAGAGGTCTTTGAAATGATTTGGTGTGAGAAATCTAACCAGAAAGGGTGCTCTATCCTGAGTGATTTGGTTCCTTCTTTTTGAGCTAGGATAGGAGAAAAACAAAGCTAGATGTAAATAGTAGAGAAGTACAGAGGTAAAGAAATACAGAGAGGAAGCAGTGAGCCAAGGCCATGGGGCAGTAGGAGTGGCAAGTAAGCAGAAACCATGGGTTAGAGAGCAGCCCGTGAGGCATGTGTAGTCATTTGGCAGTGGCTGAAGGGAAAGACCAAAAGGAACTGTATCCTGTAGGCAGCAGAATAAAGCAGGGAGCTCTCAGGTGATGACAGGGCAAGCTGTCACATGGCCATCTATTTCTGGTTTGCCAGATGGGAGCATTGAGCCACTGCTGTGTTCTGAAACAGGATGAGGTCACTGCAGTTCCATAAAGCCTGAATGCACCTCATTCAAAGTTTTCTTTTCATTCTTCCTCTTGTATTTTTTCTTGTATGTCATCTAATATAACCTAAACCTACCTCTGTTCCAATCATCTCCTTCAAAACATGAATACAGTCTCCTTTAGGTATACATGTATAAATGGATACATGTATACGTGTATATATACACCTATTTTGTTTGTTAGTACTAAATGGGAACATTCATTTGTCCTGTTTGGTAATATTTCTTCCTTACATATGAGTGTATCATGAATATCTTCCCATATTAATGAATATACCTTTATCATTTTAAATTGTGTATTGGAGACTTGCAGAAAACTTCCCCTTCTGTGGCCTGCATATAGAGAAATTACAGATAAGATAATAATAGGATATTAAAATGAGCTGTGCTCCAAAATAGGAAAGGGAATCATCGTGAACAGAAACGGAGGGATCCCAAAGCATTTTTATTTTAAGTAGCAGTGAGGAGAGGCTGAAACTTTGTGGTTCAATGGGAACCAGATATCTATACCATTCATTAAGGGAAACCATCCCTAGGGATGCTTGTGAGATTGAAAGGTGAGACCTTACTTCATGCTAGAGAACAAAGGCAGAAAAATTGCCTGGGGTTACAGCTTGGAATGAAGCAATTGCCAAGCGCCAGGAGAATAAACAGATTCTCTCTCAAGCTGGGAACCAGATTCCTGTGACTTTAGGTCTGAGGCTGTGTTAGATGCTCCTACTACTCAGGAAACCACAAAGATCTTAGTAGCTCTCTGTCAGGAACTGGGGTCAAAGACCGAATATTAGAACAGAAGATACTTCCAGTGTCCCCTGCTAGGGTTCTAGAAACTTTATGTTAGGAACCAGGGGCAGAGATCATATGTATATTGTTGTGATTTTTCCTCTAATTTCAGTCTGAGGTCTCTCTTTGGAAAGTGACTGTAAACTCTAGCCCTGCCCTGATCGGAATCCAAGGAGTTTGGTCATGGATGTTTATGGTGTGGCTTCTTCCTGGTGGGTGGCTTAATGTCTAAGTGTCCAACCTGTGACCAGGTGTCCCTCTCACAGGAAACTTGTTTATTTGGCAGATGCCCTTGTGGTTCTCCTCTGACTTGTGTCCAATTTATTCTTACTGAGGTAGCCACTTTCTCAGGAGTGCCCTGACTGGGATAGAAGTCAGGTTTAGGTGTGCTGGTCACGTGAGACAAAGGAAGCAGCACAATAAAACATAGGACGTAACAGATGCAGTGTGTTACTTACAGACCCATGAGAGAAGAGGGATGCTTCTGAAAGACAAGCAGAAGATTGCAGAGGGAGGGACAGGAGGAGACTCAGGGTGGAGTGCTTGGGGGAGGGACCAGGCATCATGCTCAACCAGCAGGTGGCAGGAGAGAGAGAGAGAGAGTGAGAGAGAGAGAGAGAGAGAGAAGAGAGAAGAGAACAAACCTATGTGCCAAAGTCTTTATTGGGGTCCAGGGCTTTACCCAAGTATTTTTCCTGTGGGGGAATTCTAATTGGTGGGTTTAGAGAAAGTGGACATGAGTCTGTAGGGACCGTACTGTGACTTCGGACTTAGGAGTGGTCACTGTAGCGTCATCTACACAGTCTACGAGGTTGTGGGGTCACTGGGATGAGTCCAGTATGTTGTATCTATATGTGCCTTAGGGAGATGGTTGCCAGGCCGTTGTACAGGACAGACACCTGGATCGACCACATGATCTATCCTAGATCATGTTCCATGTGCGCTTCAGAAGAATGTGTATTCTGCTGCTTCTAGTAGAATCTTCTCTGTTTGTCTGTTAGGTCCATTTGGTCTAAAGTGTCATTCATGTCCTCTATTACCTCATTCATCTTCTGTCTGTAAGTTTTATCCAATATTGAAAATGGAGCTTTGAAATCTCCTGTTATTATTGTGAGGCTGTCTTATTTCTCCCTTTAGTTCCCCCAATGTTTGCCTCATATATTTGGGTGCCCTGATGCTAAGTCCATTCTGATTTATAATTAACTTCCTAGTGAATTTATCCTTTTATCATTAAATAATATCCTAATTTTTCTGTGATTATTTATATATATATATATTTTTTTTTATTGCATTTTATGTTAAAGTCTATTTTGTCTGATGTAAGTGTGTCTATGCTGCTCTTTGGTTGGCATTTGCATAGAACATCTTTTCCAGCCTTTCACTTCAGCCTATGTGTGTTCTTAAATCTACAGTGAATCTTTCATAGACAGTTCCAGTGCTCCAGGTGCCTGCCTTGCCCCCAGGCCTCTGGAGCTTCTGTGCAAGAGTTTTTGTGCTTGGGGTCATGTGGTTCTGCAACCCTGGCCATTGCTGGGAACCAGGTGTCTGTGACTGCCTAAAGGCAGGAATAGATAGCATATAGTTGGATCTTGTTTGTTTTATTAAAAAATTTATTAGCCATGCTGTATATCTTTTGATTAAGAAGTTTAATCCATTTACATTTAAATTTATTACTTGTATGTAGGGACTGTCTATTGTCATTTTATTAATTATTTTGTCTTGTAGCTTTTTTCATCTTTTCCTCTCTTACTGTATTCCTTTGTATGTTGATTTTTTTTGTAGTGACATGCTTTGTTTCCTTTTCTCATTTTCCTTTGTTATCTTCTATTGGTATTTTATTTGTAGTTACTATGAAACTTACATAAAACATTTTATAACAATCAATTTTAGGCTGGTGACAATCTAACTTTAATTGTATACAAACAAAAACTACTTTTTTACTTCTCTTTAGTTCTATACTTTGCTATTAAAATCACAAATGACAACTTTTAGGATTGTGTGTCCTTTAACATGTTTGTATAGTTACAGTTATTTTTTATACTTTTTGTCTTTCAACTTTCTTCTTTTTTTCTCCCCCCCCGGAGATGGAGTCTCGTTCTGTTGCCCAGGCTGGAGTGCAGTGGTGTGATCTTAGCCCACTACAAACTCTGCCTTCCATGTTCAAGCGATTCTCCTGCCTCAGCCTCCCTAGTAGCTGGATTACAGGCGCCCACCACCACACCCAGTTAATTTTTTTTATTATTAGTAGAGATGGAGTTTCACCATCTTAGCCAGGATGGTCTTGATCTCCTGACTTTGTGATCTGCCTGCCTTGGCATCCCAAAGTGCTGAGATTACAGGCGTGAGCCACTTCACCCAGCCTTTGTATTTCAACTTCTACACTAGAATTAAAAGTGATTTGTATACTACCATTACAATATGAAAGTATTCTGTATTTGTATACATTTACTTTTACCAGTTATGCTTTATACTTTCATATGATTTTATGTTGCTGTCTGGCTTCCTATCATTTCGGATTCAACAACTTTCTTTAGCCTTTCTTGTAAGGCAGATCTAGTGGTAATGAACTCTCTCAGGTGGGAAAGACCTTATTTCTCCTTCAATTTTCGAAGGATAGTTTTGTCATCCTCTTTAGAATTCGTAATACAAAAATAGTATTGTTGGTTTACAGGTTTTTTTCTTTCAGCCCTTTGAGTGTATCACCCACTGCCTTCTGGCCTGCAAGGTTTCTATTGAGAAATCTGCCAATAGTCTTAAGTATGTGCCCTTGTACATGATGAATCACTTTTCTCTTGCTGCTTTCAAAATTTTGTCTTTGATTTTTGACTATTTGACTATAATGTTTCTTCTTGTTGACTTCTTTGGGATCATGCTAGTCGAAGTCTTTTGGGTTTCTGAGATCTGGATGTCAATTTCCTTTCCCAGATCTGAAATTGTCATCTATTTTTCTTAGATGAGCTTTCTGCTTCTTTCTCTCTGCTTCTGCCATTTCCATTATGCATATATTGGTTCTTCTGATGGAGTCGATAATTCCTTAGGGCATTTTATTCTGATAAATTTACTCTTTTTAATATTGTTTTTCTTTTTGCTCCTTTGATTAGATCATTTCAAGTGACTTGTCTTTGAGCTCCCTGATTTTTTTCTTCTCCTTGATCAGGTCTGCTGTTGAGCCTCTCTAGGGAATTTTTAGATTCAGTTATTCTATTTTCCAGCTCAGAAATTTGTTTGATTCTTTTAGATATTTTCTACCTCTGTGTTATTGTTTTCATTTTGTTTATGTACCATTTTCTGGAGTTAATTGAGCTTCTCTGTGGTGGTTCTTTTAAATTCATTGTAAGGTAATTCACATCTTCATTTCTTTTCTTTTTTTTTTTTTTTTTTTTTGAGACAAAGTCTTGCTCTGTTGCCAGGCACCAGGGTGGAGTGCAGTGGCATGATCTCGGCTCACTACAACCTCCACCTCCGAGGTTCAAGCAATTCTCCTGCCTCAGCCTCCCGAGTAGCTGGGACTACAGGCAAGTGCCACCACACCCAGCTAATTTTTGTATTTTTTAGTAGAGATGGGGTTTCACCATGTTGGCCAGGATGGTCTCGATCTCTTGACTTCATGAACCGCCTGCCTCGGCCTCCCAAAGTGCTGGGATTACAGGCGTAAGCCACTGCATCCAGCCGTACATCTTCATTTCTTTAATGTCAATTTCTGAAGACTGGTTTTGTTTCTTTGATTGGGCCATGCTTTCCTGTTTTGTCATATGCCTTGTAACGGCCACCTCTCCCAGTCTTTATGAACTGGCTTCATACAGAGAAGACCTTTACCAATCAGCCTAGCTAGAGACTTTAGGAGCCTCTCACACCTTCTCCGTACATTTGTCTTCTCTGTCTCTGTGCATGTATATTCCCAATTAAAACGATTTTCTGTTTTCTTTTTTGGGAGCTCATAATCTCTTACTCTCTCTGTTCAAAGCTTTCCATATTGAAGTTTCTCTGGAACTGGAACTTCCACAAGGCTCCCAACTCAATTTTGTCATCAACAATTTCCAGGCTTCCAGAGTGTGCCAGTTCCTGTCAGAGTTTTGAGTCAGATGAAACAGAAACCAGTCTCTGGGAAAATCCCTGGAAAAGCAGGAACACTGGTTATATATTTCAACGCTTTCCCCTCCTCAGGGAGAAGCCAGCAGTTGGGAGGTTTTCCTGCTCATTTCATGCTGACATGGGGGAAGCGACTATGTCAATTGAGTATATGCTAGTCCAAACTTCACATTTGTTTTTTGTTTGTTTGTTCTTTGAGACAGGGTCTTGCTCTGTCACCCAGGCTGGAGTGTAGTTGCTCATTGCAACCTCTGCCACCTGAGTTCAAGCAATTCTCCTGCCTCAGCCTCCCAAGTAGCTGGGGTTACAGGTGTGTGGCACCACACCCAGCTAATTTTTGTATTTTTAGTAGAGAGGGGATTTCACCATGTTGGCCAGGCTGGTGTCGAACTCTTGACCTCAAGTGGTCCGCCCGGCTCGACCTCCCAAAGTGCTGAGATTACAGGGGTGAGACACCACGCCTGGCCCACATTTGTTCCCAGGGCCCTTCTGGCTCTCTCTCATATCAATGCTTATACTCAGGCAAGAGAGAAATCAGTTTCTTGGGCAACCCCCGAAAGTCTGCATGTTGGATATATGTTTCAGTCTTCTGTTTCCCTCCCCCAGAGAGAAGCCAGGTGCTGAAGGGTTTCTCCCAATTACACTGTATTGAGCCAGGGAAGGGGACTATGGTGAATAGTGCCACAGATTAACGTGGCTAATTTTGTGCATCTGGGGTGCAGGAACCTCATAACTTTTTTCTGGATTTCTCATGGAGCGAATTATTCTGTGTATTGTGGAATCAGTGTCTGTGAGGAGAAGGAGGGTCTGCAGCTTCTTAGTCTGCTATCTGGCTTGCTAGATACACATTTTTAAATTTTCTTGCAGTGTCATTAAAAAGCAGTGTTAAAAACTTCTCTAACACCCTCATGTAAAAAAGAAGCAAGTGAAATTAATTTTAATGATATATTTTATTTAACTAAGTACATCCTACTGTTTCATTATAAAATTATTAATAAAATATTTTATATTATTTTGTAATGTTTTTAAATCTTGTAATGTTTTTAAAACACAGTGTCTATTTTATACTTAGAACACACCTTAGTTTGAATTAGCCACAGTTTATGTGCTGAAAAATCACATGTGGCTAGTAGCTACTGTATTGGAAAACGTAAATCTATAATGTAGATATCTGTAATATAGATTTACTCCTATGAACAGATTAAAAAGGCAACCATAATACTAATTTAGGACCATCCACAGAGGAGAATATCTGACTGACCAAAAACATATGTAAAATTATTTTTCTTTATAGATAAATAAGGTCAAAGAATAAGATACCATTTTATATCTATCGGATTGTCAAGATGTTTATGGGAAACAGAAGAAAATTATAAAACTTTTGGGTGGTTCTTTCTATGACTGCCTTTCTTCAGACAGAAAATAATATTTTTTCCTTCCACTTGATATGAATCTAATATGCATCTCCTCACTGGCAATGAGGAGATGATGGAATGAAAAAATGAGTAATGATACGGTTACATTAGTTTGTTTCTTGTACTTACAGATGAGCCTCTATAAATCAGTCAAATTTTATCATACTTAAGCTTTAAAAATGAAATTACTCAAACTCAGTTCATCAAGTTTTATAGACTTTAGCTATAAAAACAAAAAATATGGTTTAGATTTGTATATATGAAATGTTATTTTAGCATAGGCTTTCATTATAGTCCAAAGGATTATTTACATCTTTGAGAGATTTTAATTTTTTGGTTTTTCTGGCAGGTTGATTTTAAATTTCTCTCGAAATTAATTTTTCTTCTCCAGTGAATTTTCCATTAATCTCTCAATTATAGCAAATGATCTGTATGTGACTACCTGTAGAAATCAATCTTGGGAAGAATTCATTTTTGTAAGGACTAGGTTTAATTGCTGTCAGAATGTTTGAAAGTTCAGATTTCTGCAGATTGAACATTTTTTAGACAGCGGCTCGCCTACAGCAGGTAAAATGTTTCCCAGCCACCAGGTTCAAGATCTGTCTGTATATCTGCCTGTGGTTAGTCTCAGTCAAGCAGAACCACTGATGAGAACAAACATTTTTTTTTTTCTGTGATTGAATAAAAGGACTAGGGGAATTGCCCTTAAAATAAGACAGAAAAAAGAAGGAAGCTGTTTTTATTCCCTGGGTATTGTCATGGGAGAAGAGACCAGAGCACAATGGCCAAGCTGAAGAATGAGTGTCATTGAAATGAGAAATCTGGGACAGACCAGCCCGGGGCACAAGGGATTGTGGGTATCGAAGTCTTCTGAATGTCACTTAAAAGGGTTCCACCAGGCTCACACACCTTAAAATGATGTTCCTAATTGTTCTTCCTTTCTTTTTTTCTTTCACAAATCACAAAGATAAAGTTGGGAAAAAGCACAGCAGGAAGAGCCAGCTGCTGAGCCTGTTATGAGAAGAAAGAACTCCGTAGAATGCTAATTTTTCTTTATTATCTTACTCTCTACAAAAGGCCAGCGGGCAGGTGAACACTGCTGAGAGAATCTGTGGAGTTTTGATCAGGAGCAGCAGTCTGTCTGCTCTGGTGGAATTATCTAAAAATCTCCACGAACACGGTAGGAGAAAGAAGCAGTAGCCTATGTGATTTTCATCAATCCTCCAAGGCCATATATAGCTCACCAGTGGATTGAGGAAAGACAACAGGCTCTGCTCTCCTTAGCTGGAGACACACGGCTTCCAGAACACAGGCACATTAAGGAGAAGCAGCAATGTGTACCGTAATTATTCTGGGAAAGAAAACAGGTTTGGAATCAGGCTTCTATAGCAAAGGTGGTCTTTGCACAAGCTACTGTGCTCCTCTCTCTCTCTCTCTCTCTCTCTCTCTCTCTCCCCACCTCTCACACACACACACACACACACACACACACACACACACACACACCAATGCACTCATCACTGCAAACACCCAGAGGACCACGATCACTTGTTCGAAGTACAGTGATCCTGATCTGCTACTCATGAAATGCAA
Source organism: Ateles fusciceps (assembly GCA_036589455.1). Lineage (NCBI taxonomy): Eukaryota > Metazoa > Chordata > Mammalia > Primates > Atelidae > Ateles > Ateles fusciceps. The sequence goes on along the minus strand of JAZHEH010002554.1, from coordinate 11,413,743 downwards.
ATGCTGATGTTGGAGAAGAGTTAGGGAATAAGAATTCCCTGTTTAAAGAAAAAGGCAGAGACTCTGTTTTTTTGAACCTCAGATTAGGAAGACAGAAAGAACCGTCCATGTTTTTTCTGCTCAGACCATATATCTAACCAGAAGGCTTCTGCACTGATTCTGTGTTTGACTGAAAATCATGCCAGGCAGGCCAACATTTCTTTTGTTTCCCATTCCGTTCCCCTTCCCTTCCCTTTCCCTTCCCGTCCTTTCTTATTTTTTTTTTTTTTTTTGATGGAGTCTTGCTCTGTCACCCAGGCTGGAGTGCAGTGCGTGATCTAGGCTCAGTGCAACTTCTGCCTTCATGATTCAAGTGATTCTCCTGTCTCAGCCTCCTGAGTAGCTGGGATTACAGGCATGCACCACCATGCCTGGCTAATTTTTTTTTTCTTATGTATTTTTAGTAGAGACAGGGTTTCACCATGTTGGTCAGGCTGGTCTTGAACTCCTGACCTTGTGATCCACTTGCCTCGGCCCCCCCAAAGTGCTGTGATTACAGGCATGAGCCACCGTGCCCGGCCACCAACATTTCTTTATTGTGTTTCAAACAGTTCCCATTGGCTACTACCACTTTCAGCTCAGAGAACTATCTCATCTCCAAGAGTTAAAAGTCACAATCTCAGGAGCACCTGGGGACATTTACTAGTTCATGCTTGGCCACGCACCTTTAGCGCTCAGGTCTTGCAACATCTTCATTCCAGGCGAATTCACCGGCAGGCCAAAGAGAGAAGGTGGTGTTAGTCCCTGCCTCTGCTAGTCCTAGTTAATATAATTCACCCTCAGTCCTGCCACATTTACAAATCAATCTTGATGGAGGTAGAAAATCCACTGCCAGAGTGGGCAGACATGACTGTGAGATCCAGAATTAGAACTTACTGGAAACTCACTTACTATTCTGGATTTCCTGTTTGCATGCCTGTTTGGTCGAAAATCTCCCCTGACCCCCAAGATACTGCTTATCCCTGCATAATCACATTGGCTGTTGTTCAAAATGCAGATCCCTAATCTCACTCCAAACTTATTAAATATGAGTGGGCCTGGAAATCTGTATTTTAACTGAGGAAGACCAATAGCCTATAGAAGGAATATAATATAATGACTCAGAACATAAGCTCTGGAGATATTCCCTGCTCCTTCCCTTAATCTTTGTGTAATCTTGGGGAAAATTACTTCCTCTGCCTCATCAGTTATATGGTGATAATCACCTTAATACCATCCTATAGAAAGGATTAAATGAGTAAACTGATTGAAAGTGCCTAGAATGGTGCCAGGCACATAGTAAGGCTTCATAAATACTAGTTATTACTCATAAAATAATAAGCACCTCAGAGAATTCTTAGAATCAAGTTTGAGATCCACAGGTCCAGTGTGTTTATCTTGGAATATAAATCTACTTTTTGGCTGGACACAGTGGCTCATTCCTGGAATCTCAGCACTTTGGGAAGCTGAGGTGGGTGGATCGCTTGAAGCCAGGAATTCAAGATTGCAATGAGCTATGATCGTGCCACTGTATTTCAGCCTGGGTGACAGAGCAAGACCCTGTCTCAAAACAAAACAAAACAAAAAATCTGCTTTTTGCTTAGCCCTCCTGAATCCTCCTGGGTTTGGGGTTCTGTGTTGTCCTGCCAACGTGTTTCCCTCAAACTTAGACCCTCTTGACTCTCTAGTAAATCCTTCCTATCCTACTCTGTGCATGCTGGGAATGGATGTCTTACACAGTCTCCTGCCTGCCCTTTAGTCAGAATAGAAGGCCACTTAGAACAGGAATGCTGCTGTTGGCTTGAGGAGTATCTGCTCCCCAAATGGGGAGAAGTATATTTTTTGTATTTTGGCCCCAACCATAGGAAGTCCCTGATCATTCCGTATAACTTGTCGTCAATGACTGTTCAATACTAGCCCAAGCTGCTGTACTTCTTTGGGTACAGTACATTAGGAAAGGACCCTTCCAGCTGGGCATGGTGGCTCATGCCTATAATCCCAGCACTTTGGGAGGCCAAGGTAGGAAGAACACTTGAGGTCAGGAGCTCGAGGCCAGCCTGGGCAACATGGAGAAATCCCATCTCTGCTAAAAATACAAAAATTATCTGGTCATGGCAGTGCCCACCTGTAATCACAGCTACTCAGGAGGCTGAGGCACAAGAATCACTTGAACCCAGGAGGTGGAGGTTGAAGTAAACAGAAATCATCCTGCTATACTCCAGCCTGGCTGACAGGGTGAGACTCTGTCTCAAAAAAAAAAAGATCCCTTCCCTTAGGAATCCAACCTCAGACTGATCAACTGTCCCATTTTCCCAGGACTGTCTTGATTCTAGCACTGAAAGTCTCATGTCCCTGGAAATCTCTCAATCCAAGGTAAACCAGGTTGGTTGATCACCGTGTCCCCTATAGTTACTGGGTTGGGTCACTGGTAGACCAAACAGAAATGCCTAATCTGACTCTCAGTTGTGAGGCAGAGACTGACCAGTGGCCTGGGCCTAGCCATAAAAAACCTATAGAGGCATGTATCTCAGACCGAGAGAGCCATTGAATGTGTTGGTTTAGGACTTCCAGGTCTGGGAAACATAATAGTACTCTCTTTGCAAAGCTGACAGAGTAGAGTTGTACCAAACTCTTTGTGTTTTCTGTAACTAAATAGAGATCTGAGGAATCCCACACTATGGTGCTTTGTGGTAGGCACTCAAAGTTTGTATCCTCCAGTCTACCGAGTTTTCTGATATGAATAACAGCAAGAGCTACCTATCAATTCTTCCCTGGGTCTAGAGATTTATAGGCTGATAACAGTTGAGTTGAAGAATGGCAGAAAGGCTTGCTTTCCTAATTTTTCAGAAGAAGAGATTTGGGAGGGAGAAAACAAGGATCTAGATTTTACAGAGCTGTAGAAATTACCAATGTTGCCAAAGTAGTTAATCAACATCCAAAGACAACACAAAATCTCACCCTGTGCTTGCATATGTATTCCTCTAGCCCCAGTAGGTGTGAGTAATAATACTGAAATGAAGGAAATTACTGGAAGGAAATTGCCTGAATGGGACTGTTACAAGAGCAGGGTAGGGCTTACTTAATTAAAGCACAGTTTAATTACTGCTATAACTTAAGGCAGTGCTGCACTGTGCAATAAGATGGGAATATGAGAGGCTTGGGCCTTGTTGGATAACAATTAATTTCAAATAGTTTGGAGGGAGTGTTGATAAAGCATGATTAAATATAGGAACAGGCTGATAAATGAATCATTAGGGAAGTGCATTTTTAACTACATAGAAATGAGTCTAGGAAGAATAGAAAAAAGTCATTATAATTATCATTGTGTGGCCTTGTTAGGGCAGAGAGGGAGGATCGTCTCCCGGTCAGAATAATAGCCCAACCTAGCTTGAGCTCAGGTTCCACCTCTGTGATGGAATCCTTTGTTCTCCTGGGTAGTGCCCAGGAAGAAGTAAGTTCATTACAGCAGCAGGGCTGCTCAGAAAAATCCCTGAACCTCCACTTTCCTTGGGCTCATGCCCTGCTCCAAACCATCACTATGTCTCTGCTGTCTTTGAGAGGCCAGAGTCCTAGTGCAAAATCCACATCAGGCCTCCCCCTTCTCCTTGACTACTTTCTGGCAAGAATATTCTCTTCCCAGACTCCGGTCTTTCATTTTTGTTTTTCATTTGTCAACTGGGAAGAAAAAAAATCTCATTTCTTACCAACCTCAAAATAAAACTGTAAGATAAAACAACATATAAAGGTATCAGTAAAGGAAGATTATTTATTTATTTATTTATTTTTTAGACAGAGTCTTGCTCTGTCACCCAGGCTGGAGTGCAGTGGTGTGATCTCGGGACACTGTAACCTCCACCTCCCAGGTTCAAGTGATTCTCTTGCCTAAGCCTCCTGAGTAGCTGGGATTACAGGTGCCTGCCACCTCGCTCGGTTAATTTTTATATTTTTATTAGAGACAGGGTTTCACCATGTTGGCCAGGCTGGTCTCAAACTCCTGACCTCAGGTGATCCGCCTGCCTCAGCCTCCAAAAGTGCTAGGATTACAGGCGTGAGCCACCACACCTAGCCAGGAAGAGATTTTTCTGGTCAAAGATGAAGATGAGACTAGGAATATAAAATGTTGTTTTTCATTTAAGGGAATTGTCCAAGCCAAATGAAAATGAGAAGAACAGAGGAGGAAGTCCTTGACCTGTTCAGAAATTTATATATATGTCAGTATATTCAAAGCATTTCCATATACCCTTATTCAAATTCACCAATTGTTTTTAACATGTTGTTACCAAAACACCAGGGATTTTCTTTAAGTCCTGCTGCTTGCTGCACAGAAAGTCAATCACTGAGACAATGGATATTGCCAGGGACGAAGGTTTTAATCGGGTGCTCCAGTGGAGGAGATGGGAGATCAGTCTCAAATTCATCTGCCTGACTGACTAAAACTAGGGATTTATATAACAAGGAAGAAATGTAAAAATGCGGGGAAAACAGGCTAGGGAGGGGGTAAGGAAAAGGAGTTGGTCAACACAAAGCAGGTGGTCGCTTAGGAAAACAGAAATTAGTGAGAGGTAAGGAAGCAGTTATGAAGGATGAGGAGTCTGGCATCTCACTGTCTGGATGTGGTGATCTGGTGAGTTTCAGTTCTTTGGTACTTTTTCGGAGGCCTGAGGAAGGAACTCAGATAAAACAAATCTAAGTTTTAAGCTTTAAGATCAGAAGGGTCAATTTCTATGTCTATACAAAATCATGGTCTATGGGACTATTGGGTCAGTTTCAATGTTACCTCATTTGTTTTCTTGCTGTCTCCACACACGCGCATACACACAGAAGACACATTATTATACAGAGTAGGTTGACTTATCACTGTACTTAGAACATGTAACCACAGTAGTTAAAAACTTTGGAAATAATAGACATAATAAATGCTTTATCAAAGACATATTCCAATTTTGTCAATAGTTCTGATAAGAGCTTTATACCATGTTTTTTCCCCTCCAATTCAGGATACAGCCCAGGGTCAGATATGATGTTAAATTGTCACATCTCTTTATTTTCCTTTAACCTGGAATTGTCCTGCCTTTCTTTATCTTTCATAACAGTGGCACTTTTGAAGGCAAAGGCTAGTTATTTTACAGAATGTTTTTCAGTTTCGGTTTGTTTGATGTTTCTTCATGCTTAGATTCATATTATGCATTGATGGCCAGATTACCCAAAAAACAATCTGATATTGTATCCTTCTGGAAGCATTGTATCTGCAGGCACACAATGCCCGTCTGCCCCTCACTACCAGTGTTAATTGTGATCACTTAGTTCAGATGCTGTCCGGTTTCTCCATTGCATTATTACTATTTCCCCTTACAACCATGAAATATTCTGTGGGGGAGGCACAGTAAGACCAGGTAAATAACCTGCTCCTCATCAAACCCCTCTTCTACCTCAGATTTAGCATCTATTGTTGATTCTTACCCAAAACAATCTTCATTTTGATCATCGCGATGGTTTTTAACTCCATTACTACCTGCACATCTATCAGTTGGCGGGAGTGATACAGTTAAAAATTACTAGTTTTATTTTTAATAAATGAGCTTTGTGAACAAACTCTTCCTCCTCACTCTCCTCTCTCTTCTCTGCTTGGTTGTCTATCATACTGTAAGTATAGACTCAGGGTTCCTGTTCTGGTAAGTAGATTATCATTCAATATGGTTCTTATTTATTTTCATGCTCAAATTCTCCTAGATGAATGAATTCTTATCTATATATCTATTTATCATCTATTCATCTATCTATCTATCTATCGATCGATCTAGTCTGTCTACCTACCTACCTACCTTCCTATCTACCATCTATCTCTTTATTATGGTTATTAGTTACTTTTCTTTTTTTTGAGACAGCGTCTTGTTCTGTTGCCCAGGCTGGAGTGTAATGATATGCTTACAGCTCACTGCAGCCTTGATTTTCCAGGCTCAAATGATTTTCCTACCTCAGCTTCCCAAGTAGCTGGGAGTACAGGCATGTGTCACCTCATCCAACTAATTTTTTAAATTTTCTTGTAGAGATGAGGGTCTTGCTATGTTGCCCAGGCTGATCTGCAACTTCTAGGGTGCAAGCCATCCTCCTGCTTTGGCCCCCCACAAAGTGTTGGGATTACAGGCATGAGCCACTATGCCTGGCCTATCTAGTTCTTTATTATCAAGTAAAGACTCATGGTTCATGAGTTATTTATTTACATATCCATTCATAAATAAACATTCTCATGCCCAAATTGTTTTAGGTTTAACCAATGAGAACTCCTTCAAAGTAGCCATGGTATTTAGAAATGAATATCTGGCTACTAGATGTGCTCATTGCTTTTATGTCCTTTTAGCAGATAGTACTAGAAAATATCCATATATTTTAATATATTTGAAATATGAGTCTCTACTGATACTTCCAATTTCAACCCAGTCTCATAGTGTTTTTTCTTGCCTTTCTCAATTCTACATTCTTATATCTTCCTTCTTCCACAGCTAGTTTCCTAGCTTCTAACAATGTCATCATATATGCTCTTTTGCTCAATTCCACAATACATACAAAATAACTTAAGAATTTTTATTCTTAAACCACTATGTTAAAAAAAAAAACACATAAAACTCTCTAAGAAGCTCGAGATTTGTTTGCAGTTTTTCCCTAGGCTGAGGGTATATAACTAAAAGACTGTTCAAATGTTCCCTGTATGTATTAGTCTGGTTTCACATTGCTATAAAGACATACCTGAGACTGGGTAATTTACAAAGAAAATAGGTTTAATTGGCTTATGGTTCTGCAGGCTGTACAGGCTTCTGCTTCTGGGGAGGCCTCTGGAAACACAGTCATGGCTGAAGGTGAAGAAGCAGGCACATTTTCACATGGCCAGCAGGAGAGAGAGAGAGAGAGAGAGAGAGAGAGAGAGACAGAGAGAGAGAAGAAGAAGAAGAAGGAGAAGGAGGGAGGAGAGACATTGAGATTGCATTAAGGGGGAAGTCCCACAAATTTAAAAAAACCAGGTCTCATGATAACTTTCATGTGACAGCACTAGGGGGATGGTGCTAAACCATTAGAAACCACTCCCATGATCCAATCACCTCCCACCAGGCCCCACCTCCAACACTCAGGATTACAGTTCAACATGAAATTTGGATGGGGACACAGATCCAAACCATATCATTTCGTCCCTGGCCCTCCCAAATCTCATGTCCTTCTCACATTGCAAAATACAATCATCCCTTCTCAACAGTTCCCCAAAGTCTTAATTCATTCCAGCATCAACTCAAAAGTCCAAGTCCAAAGTCTCATCTGAGACAAGGCAAGTTCCTTCAGCCTATGGGCGCTGTCTAAAAATAAAAAAGCCAAATTAGTTGCTTCCAATAAATACTTCCCTTCCAAAAGGGAGAAATTGGCCAAAACAAAGTGGTCATATGCCTCATGCAAATCTGAAACCCATCAGGGCAGTCATTAAATCTTAATGCTCCAAAATAATCTCCTTTGACTCCATGTCACACATCCAGGCCACACTGATGTGAGGGGTGGACTCCCAAGGCCTTGGGCAGCTCTGCCTCTGTGACTCTGCAGGGTACAGCTCCCATGCCTGCTTTCATGGGCTGATGTTAAAATGTCCTGTTCAAGAACAAGGAAGGTCTTTTGTTTAGGAATTCATTAAAGTTTGTATTAGAATTTTAAATTAATTAGAACTCTAAGTTCAATTGAATTAACATGCTGCAATTAAACCCAAGGGGATCATATTAGAGGAATTATGATCAGCATATGGACACATATGCACATCATATTCTCTTCCAAATGCAAGTTTACAGAATACACACAAACTCTAATGTATTTCATTTGAACAGCAGCTTGTAGAAGAACTTAGAATTGTCCATTGAGCGATAAACATTTAACTTTCCTTCCAAAATGAAACGAAAATAACACTGGAGGCATGACCTTTTGCAAAATATGTGATTTGAAAATTTCATTAAAAATGCAGGATGTTATTCTGATCTTACAAACATTGACCTCAGATGAAGGAAAGATTCTTCAAAATGGATAGAAAGATCAGAGCTGAATTGCTGATGACCTTATGCAGAATAGTTTCATTTCTGCATGTGGAGGTTAGCAACTCTAAGTTATTATATATAAAACTTGTCATTTGTGTGAGAGAAGCACCTCTTTGCTCACAAAATCTGTTTTTCACTCTTGTGTATGACTCATGAGAGGAATTTTAGAAATAGCTTGTTTTTGAACTTACCTTTGAAATTGTCATTCAGTACTGCTGGTGGCCATTTGATAGACTGCCATATAACCACTAGGATGCTGAGAAAACCATGTGGGCCTCACTGTCGCCGCCGGGAGACAGAGGTCACCAAGCCAGTAAGTTCTTCCAGCACGGATCATTAGGCACAAAAGCAACCCAAGCATAATGCCCATTGTTTCAAGGGGCTTGACCACAAAGGAGTAAGCTCTTAAAATGCTGAATGTCTAAACATTAAAACAAGATAACAAAAGCCCTGTGACATCCAGAGGGCTATGGACTCTTGGCTTTGAATTTATGAGCTGAATTCATTTCTCCTTTCAACGTGATTTCTCCCCCTCAGTGTGATTTCCTGGGCAATTGCCTTACCCACTCATTTCTCTCATGAAATGTTACTTGCTATTTCTATTTCTTTCACTTATTCTTTGCTCTTTAGCCCAGTGGTTTAAATGTTGGGTTCTAGAGTCAGACATATTGGATTGAAACTCTCTGCCATGATCCTGGCTGTCCACTTTCAAGCTCAGGTCGTTGTTGGCAGGATTCAGCTCCTTGTGAACTGTCAGATTGAGCGTCTCTGATCTTTGCTAGCTGCTGACCAGAAGCTACGCTTGCTTCCTTGTCACTTGGGCTTCTTTATATGTTAGCCGACGTCATCCAAGCTAGTAAGGGAGAGTGTTGTCACATCTCATCACCTTTAGCAGATCCTTTGTTAGAAACCAAATCACACGCCCTGCCCCACTCCAGGGGGCAGGATTACATAAGGGTATGAATACCAAGAGGTATTTTGGATATTCGAGAACCAACTTTGAGTCTGTCTACCGTAGAGTGGATGCAAAAGTGATATGTGTAACGTCTGGATATTGTTTTAAAAGAAGAATTTGTGCCTTTTCCTTACTTGGTAAAATAAAAACTTGATGGCTGAAACCTCCACAGCCATTTTGTGTCATGAGGTGGGAACCTCACACTGAGGATGGCAGAGCAACAAAATAACAGAGTTTAGGAGTTCCACAGTAGCTGGACTACACTTCACTGTTATTTTGAATTTTCTCTCATTTGAAGCCAAAATGAATCCTAATGGATAGAGAATTTATTGTACCAGTTTTAGTCATTTCATATGTTTATAAAATTATTCTAGTGAGATTTTCTCAAGTATTATTATGTACTTTTAAATTACTAGCTTATATTTTAAAATGTTGGCGTCTAATATAGTATTTTATTAATTGCTATCTTTTTTTGTTCATTACATTTTGTCTGAGGTTTATTAATTATACATTTTCAATGACCCAGCACGTAGTTTATTTTTTAATGTATGTTTGAATGAGTGCAATATAGTACAAAGAGCATATTGAAGTGGATGGATTGAAGTAGATGGTGGAATTAGAGGAATGTTTGAAGAAAGGCTGACTTGAGCTCAAATTTCCTTCACAACTTAAGAGCTATGAAGCCTTAGACAAGTTCCCCAAACTTGCTGAGACTAGTGTTCTCATCTGTAAAATGGAATAATAATAATAATAATAATACCATATTTGAAACCTTGTATGGATTAGAGAATGCATATAAAAGAACTATAAACATATTAGGTACTCATTATAAGGAGGTTCTTTTTATTTTCTCTTATTTCCTTCCTTGGGACCCTTTTCTCCCTACAGTTTTATCCTTACAGCTTAGTATGTGTTTTCCTTTTTTAATTAAACAATTAAAGTTTATGAATTTGTTTCTCAATCCTTCTTGGCCTCATTTCATGCTTTGATAAGTAGTCATTATTTTCTAAATGACGTATTATAGCCATTTCTCAGTATCTGAATGATACTGGTTCCAGGAGCCCAGTGCAGATGCCAACATTTGTGGATGCTCAAGTCCTTGATATAAAATGGTGTCATATTATATACTACCTACATATATCCTCCCATATACTTTTTTTTTCTTAGAGTCTCACTCTGTCACCCAGGCTGGAGGGCAGTGGCACGATCTCAACTCACTTCAAGCTCCGCCTCCCAGACTCAAGCAATTCTCCTGCCTCAGCCTCCCAAATAGCTGGGATTAGAGGTGCGTGCCACCACACACCCCGCTAGTTTTTTTGTATTTTTAGTAGAGATGAGGTTTCACCATGTTGGCCAGGCTGGTCTCTAAATCCTGACCTTGGGTGATCTGCCCGCCTCGGCCTCCCAAAGTGCTGGGATTACAGGCATGAGCCACCGCGGCCAGCCTCATATACTTTAAATCATTTCTATATTACTTACAATACCTAGCACAATATAAGTGGTTATTATATTGTTTAGGGAATAATAACAAAAAAAAAGCCCATACTTGTTAGTTACAGGTCTAACTACATGGTACACATCAGTAACAACATAACATTTTCTGGATTTTTTTTCCCAAATATTTTTGATTTACGGTTCATCAAATCTGCAGATTTGGAACCCATGGATAGGGAGGACTGACTGTTTTGTATTATTGATCTCCTCTTTTGTCTAGTTATTAGAATACTTCTAAAAAATTCCAAGTATTTGGAGATATTTTGGGTTATAATTTAAATAAACTGCTTTTAGTTTTATTGCATTGTGACTAGGGAATGTGGCCTACCGAACTTCTGCTTTTGTGAATTTATCGAGATTTTCTTCATTTCTGACTACATGATTCATAGCTGGTAAATGTTCTATGGAGCTCTCAGAAAGAGAAGATTTATTTTCTGTAGAATAGAGTAGTATCAGAGGCCTCAGCTAGATCAATATTCAGGTTCAATGATGCCAGAGCACAAGTTGGGCAACCTCTGGGGGAAACCAGCCATGGGCCAGATGTGGCAAGAAGCCATGTGGGCAACAACTCAAAATCTGTCCAAACTGGGATTTAAGCATATACAGGCACAGTTAGCAAGCTAGGATGCTGGGGGAGTCAATTCGGATTCCTGAGTGGAATTACACAGTTAAGCAATAAACTGGCTGGGGGAACTGGTCTTTAGAGCCAGGCTGTGCTACACCCCAGGGGCAAGCACCTAGGAACACTGATGTGCCCTGGGAGCTCCCCTCCTTAGCTCCGGGATCTAGGTAGCAGAAATGATAAAATTGTCCCCATTGCCTAGGGGATGGTGCTGCTTTCTTTCCTTTTCTTTCCCCACCAGGAAGAGAAGCTTAGGGGTGGCTCCCTACTACAGCAGGCAGATACGGTAGTTACAGAAATGATGAATTGTGTGCCAGTGACATAGGAGAACACTGGCATGAATTGTGTGCCAGTGGAGAGGCCTGGGCATTGGCCCTTGGCAGAGGAAGGCAAGGGCAGATGATGGGAGCCTGCTGCTGCAGCAGCCAGAGCTGATGTACATTGGGCATCCACACTGGAGCAGACACTGTTCAGGGCTTTCTATGCATTATTACAGACAGCTGTTCCATTATCCCGTTTTACTCATGAGGAAACTGAGACTGAAAGAGACAAAATATTTCCTTTCTTTTTTTTTTTTTTTTTTTTTTTTTTGAGACAAAGTCTTGTTTTGTCACCGGGCGCCAGGCTGGAGTGCAGTGGTGCGATCTCGGCTCACTGCAACCTCCGCCTCCCAGGTTCAAGCAATTCTCCTGCCTCAGCCTCCCGAGTAGCTGGGACTACAGGCGTGTGCCACCACGCCCAGCTAATTTTTATATTTTTTTACTAGAGACAGGTTTCACCATGTTGGCCAGGATGGTCTTGATCTCTTGACCTCGTGATCTGCCCGCCCTGGCCTCCCAAAGTGTCAGGATTACAGGCGTGAGCCACTGCGCCCGGCCAATATTTCCTTTTCTTAAGTGAACAGAAGAACTAAGAAGTGAACCTGTCTGTATGATCCCACTATTGCTTTTTTTCCCAAAGATCCAGTAACCAGCTATTAAAGGACCTATGCATACTAAAACAATCATTATGTGTTGTATAATCAGTATATAACAGATACATATAAATAGATACACTCCAAGATCCTAGCCTTGGAAAGGTTATAATAGATACATATAAATACAGATTAAAGGATCTATGCATACTAAAACATATTTATCACCTTGAGACATACAATGGTGGGGAATCTTTGAATACCTGGTACAATGCTCAGAAAAAAAAATCAATCATGCTAAGCTACTGGACAAGTTATCAGTTTCCAAAAAGATACTAGCCTTGGAAAGGTTATATAGGTACATATAAATAGATACACGTCCGCGATCCTAACTTTATTAAACATACATATAAATACAGATTTTTTAAAAAAATTATATTGCTCAAATATATTATCAAGCTTGAGGGGCATCTGTTTGATCTGTCAGAGACTGAAATGGCTCATGAAAATTGTATTTCTGCAATATCTTTTTCATTCTAGTGGTTTTTTCTCTAGGTCTTCTGTTGCTGCTTTCTTTGATATGTGGCAGTTTGCCATTCTTATGACTTTCATTTTTTTCTTGCATGTTTTATAGAAGTACTACTTTACATACTAATTATGCAACACATACTGAAAGTCCACATGCATTCACACACACAGCCAAAGGTTTTTCAGTGCCCTGTAGTTCCTGGGTGATCCATCATAGTTGCATAGATTCTTGCTTAAGTTTGATATGACCGTGGTATGGTGATCATATGCCATCTTGTAATCTATATCAAAAGCATCTTATGTCAATATTTTCTCTTCCCAGATCCAAAAGTAAAAGGATTAATATTTCTCTACACTACTTCTGCTATCTCTTAAAATGTGGATACTTCTTCAATGTCTCTAAATGCCTCATTGGTCCAAGGATTTATTTTAAATTATTTAAATGTACTTTTCAGTAGTTCCTGGTTAAGTAAGTTATCACCTTTTTGCAATAAAAAGACCATTGGGTACTTTTGTATATGGACATTCCAGAGGATATACAAGCGTGTCCCAGATCCAGATGTTGTTTCATATTCCCTAAAACATGCATACTAAAACATATTTATCACCTTCAGACATAAAATGGTGGGGAATCATTGAATACCTGGTGCAATGCTCAGAAGAAAAAAAAATCAATCCTGCTAAGATACTGGACAAGTTAAAAATGTCTAAAACATCACACCAGCTTCCAAAAAGCAATTGGATAATAATCCACAAAGTCTGTCATTGTTATTGCATGATCACCTTCATTTTCCAATAAGCTTTCAATTCCTGTCCATACTAAGACTAATAGATGAAACAGTGATTGAATCTGGATTTGGAGAGTGTCATTCTAATCTTAAAGAATCTGAAGCTCCTTGGAAAGTAGCTGGCTCTCTGTCTGCAGGAATGATCTTCTGTCCTCCAGTGCCTCTCTTATCCCAGCTGCCATGAGTATAACAGTTCTGGCCATTGTAACTGTTGGACTTTTTGACATAAGTTGTGAATTTATTAGTCAGCAGGGATTTGCATACTTTGGGTGCATGAATTTTCCTGTGGTTTAGATTTGTTATTTTTAGATAAATATCCCCTTGAACTGAGATAGCAGATGTATGAAGACAAGAGTCTGATGCTGAGATGCAAGACTACCTTGTCTGATTTGAAAAAAGGATGGAAAATGTGTATCTTCTGTAAACTGGCTTGACTTCAAAAAGTATCTTTCAGGTCATTTAAAATTTCTTATTTCAAAATTTAGAAAAAGTAAGAAAAGATTGCCACAAGACATGTAGTATTGAGATTCGAATTGTCTGTGGTTTAGCCTGTTTTAACTTATTCAACATGGACAAGACAATCACACTTTAAAAATTTTTCAACCATTATTTTACTTTATTTATTTGTTTGAGACAAAGGCTGATTCTGTCACCCAGGTTGGAGTGCAGTGATGTGATCTTGCCTCACTGCAACCTCCACCTCTAGGGTTCAAGCGATTCTCCTGCCTCAGCCTCCTGAGTACGTGGGATTACAGGCGCCCACCACCACACCCAACTAATTTTTGTGCTTTTAGTAGAGACTGGGTTTCACCATGTTTGTCAGGCTGGTCTCGAACTCCTGACCTCAGGTGATCCACCCGCCTCAGCCTCCCAAAGTGCTGGGATTACAAGCATGAGCCACTGCACCTGGCCTCAACTATTATTTTAGATTCAGGATATATACATGTGCATCTTTGTTACATGGGTATATTGCATGATACTGAGGTTTGGGGTATTGCTGATTCCATTACCCAGGCAGTGAGCATATTACCCAGTAGTTTTTCAGCCACATCCCCCTCCTCTCTCTCCCCAGTAGTCCCCAATCTCTGTTGTTCCCATCTTTATGCCTATGTGTGCCCAGAGCTTAACTTCCACTTATGAGTGAGAACATGTGGTATTTGGTTTTCTGTCCCTGCGTAAGAAAATGGCCTCTAGCTGCATCTGTGTTGCTGCAAAGAACATGATTTCATTCTTTTTAAAGGCTGCATAGCATTTCATGGTGTATGTCTACTACATTTTCTTTGTTCAAGCCGCCATTGATGGGCACCTAGGTTGATTCCATGTTTGCTAGACAGTCACACTTCTGACATCAAGAATGAGTGACTTGAGATGAGAACCTCCACTGCAGAATTCTAGAAGTTATTTGTATTTACTCATGTTGTGGGTAGATGCTACTTCTCATTTCCCAGGTAAGGCAAACTTGGACAAGGATTCTTCTAAGGAGGCAAAACTTTTCAGGCTTGTTCAGCTGAGATCAATTTCTGTAGTCCCTGAAGTGGGAGGATGCAGCTCCTTCCAACTCATGACAGACATCTTCATCTGTTAAACAGGTAGATTCAGAACCCTGGGCTCCCACTTAGACACGAGGTATATGTGGTGGATTTTGAGCACCATTTGCTGGTTTTCTCTACAGCTCTATTTCCATTAGTGGATGGAATATTCCTTAGAACATCTAGGTTATGTACTAGTAGGGTGTCTAAATTAAACGAAGGCAATGAATGGTTCATGTACACTGAGAGTCTTGCCTAAGTGGGCAAATAGATGAGAAGTCTGGAGATCAGAGGCTCTTCCTTGGCCTATCTTCACTTTTTGTATGACTTTTAGATTTAGTAAGTCTCACTGGTCTAGGATAACTAGGACTTAGTCTAGATATTCCACATGTCTTGACCAATGTTGGACTTTTCTTCTTGGTTAACCTATCATCCCATGTCTAGTGTAATTTAATGCTTGGTGTGCCACTTGTCAAAGGACTAGTCATGTAATTCATCTTGATTACAATTTCTTCAGCTAAATCATTCTCAGCAGATGGTGTTGAAATGCTTTGCTATCACCTTCATCCTCCTTTTATTATTATTTTATGTGTTGTTCAGTCTTAGCAACCAAAAGAGAGATGAATAAAATCCTTTTGCAGCATCAGTTTTGTTTTTCAAAAGGTTTCACTGAAAAGCTGCTGTTCATATGTTAAAGCCTGTGGGAATTTTTCTATACAAAATCTCATTTATAGAATTATCAAATTTACAGAATAAAGTTACTTCCTTTAACACTTGATTCACATTTTCCCCCTGCTTGGAATACCTATTGTCATCTGCCTGGTAAACTCCTGGTTAAAGAACCATTTAACTATTATCTCCCAGCAAGCCCTTTAAAGAAATTCCCTTTCCTCTACTCAGCGCTTCTTTTTTTTGAGACAGATTCTTACTCTGTCACCTAGATGGGAATACAGTGGCACCATCTTGGCTCACTGGCTCACTACAACCTCTGCCTTCTGGGTTCAAGCCATACTTTTGCCTCAGTCTCCCTGGTAGCTGGGATTACAAGTGCCAGCCACCACACCTGGCTAATTTTTGTATTTTTAGTAGAGACAGGATTTCACTGTGCTGGCCAGACTGGTCTTGAACTCCTGACCTCAGGTGATCCGCCTGACTCAGCCTCCCAAATGCTGGGATTTTATGGGCATGAGCCACTGAGCCTGACTGTACTCAGCTCTTCTCTACTGTTATAGAACCTCTGCTTTAGGAAGCCTTCTTTCCTCTGTGTTTTAGCACATTTTGTACATATCATTTTATCATACATATAATGTTATATCACTGTTGATTATCCCACAGCCCAAATTCAGTACTTCTAGGGACTATGTCTTATTCTCTCTGTCATTATAACCTAGCTCAGAATCTGGTGTACTTAGCATCTGCTCACAGATGTATGCTGAATGAGCACATGACTGTGCAGCACAGGGCTTTTCCATTCTGAGCATGAACTGTGATTGTTTTACCGTGTGACTGTCTCCAGGTATCTATTTGCATGAGTACATGATAAGCCTTACAGGAAAAAGACCAGACCAAAGTCAGGCATGGAAGGTGGGGAAGACAGTAAGATGTCTATTCCCCAAGACTTAGGCTTGATCCCTTTTTAGAAGAAGGGCTTTGGCCAAAAATGAAAGAGCTGTTTCCTTGAAGATTCTGTAGGACTCTGGGCCTGTCAGTGCTACCCTGGAGCCCAGAAAGCATTGTCCCAGCCTGGGGGGAGAAGGGTGCCGTTCATGTCTCCACCATAACTGTCTGGTTCTGGGAGTGCAGAGATGACTTGAAAAAACTGCATGACAGTTTGTACCTTGAGGTACCAAAACGCTGCTTTGCAAACTCCCAGAGACAGTGCTCTTGGAAGAAGAAATCTCATGGATTGCTGCAATGCCAAAATTAATGGCAGTGACAAAGGCCAGGCTGTCTTGAAAGTGATCTGCAGGCAGCTAACATTTAAAACAAGGCCAGCCAGGAGGCTGAGGCTGCAGTGAGCTATGATCTTGCCATTGCACTCTAGCCTGTGTGACAGAGCGAGACCTTGTCTTTTAAAAACAAAACAAAACAAAACAGGCTAGGCGCAGTAGCTAACACCTGTAATCCTAGCACTTTGGGAGGCCGAGGCAGGCGGATCACCTGAGATCAGGAATTTGAGACCAGCCTGGCCAACATGGTAAAACCCCATCTCTACTAAAAATACAAAAATTAGCTGGACATGGGGTGGGCGCCTGTAATCCCAGCTACTCAGGAGGCTGAGACAGGAGAATCGCTTGAACCTGGGAGGCGGAGGCTGCAGTGAGCTCAGATGATGCCACTGCACTCCAGCCTGGGTTGACAGAGTGAGACTCCAGCTCAAAACAAAACAAAACAAAAAAACAATTTTTTAACTTAAAAAGCCAAAATTTTTAAAAATTAAAAAGAGACCAGAAGAGAAGACTGTGAGCACACAGGGCCCCTCAGAAAACTCCCAGCACAGATGAAAAGACTTGGGGACAGAGGTTAACGACCAGCTCTCTGCAGATGGGGCCACCCCGCCAGCACCATGGGGTTTAAAGAGAATATAACTTAATTTGTACTGTCTGGTAGGGCCAAGGAAAGCTTGGGTTATAGATGAATAACGGTTTTATCATTCTGAATAGGGGATATACATAAGATGCTAAAAATCACATGCTATTAGAATTATGGTTTGATTAAGTGCCTTTATAGACATGTCAAAACATTAACTAGGTGGCTCAGGGTAGGAGAAAGTTTCCCATTTCCTAGTTTACCACCATGGAATCAATCATTCGAGTGGGCATTGAACATGGAATGTTCACCTTGAAAGATGAAAGTCCACAAGAGAAATGTGTTTGACAGGAGGTGGAGGAAAGGGCGGCTGTCTGGCTGCTAGAAACTTCAAAAGGGAATTTACTTTGGTGATTTCACCACAGTCCAGGGGCTGGCCCTTAGTTTTTCAGGTTCAGAAACTGAGAAAATTGGTTTTGTCAGCACACGGAGGCAAGATCAGTTTATCGGGCTCTCAGTCATACGCGCCAAGTTCACAAGAGACGGGTGTGTAAATCAAAATGCCATTTCATTAATTTACAATGACAAGCAAAATCAGCCAAGAGATCAGACACACATTCTGTTTCAAGCACATTCTCTCCCTGCAGTGCAGTCTAGGTGGGAAGTCAAATGATCATCAGAAGACAGCCTGGAGAGGCTGGAATCAGAGTGAGAAGAGGAAGCTGGCAATCCGATTGGAAAGTTAAATGAAGCTGATGCTTCACTCTCCACCAAAAGGATACATCTAGCGGGGGATCAGACAGATAGGATTTTGGGGACAGGTCACCCATTCCTGCACAGACCTGGGCGTGCACGCCTCCCTCTTCCTCCTGGACACTTTTGTCCTGTGTTGGCCACACCTCTTGTACTAGACATGTTCTTTGTTCTGCAGTGTCAATTGCATTGATTAGGTTACAGCCCAGTTCTTGATCTCCTTTGAGCTCCCCTTCACCCCACCTACCAAGTGAAGCCAGGAAATAGACAGCTGTCCCAGAGTGGCTAACCGAGCTTTGGGGTCAGCAGTGACTATGATGTTCTGCTGAAGTGAGGAAACCTTATGTAATCATGTGTGATCTGTGTGTAAACCAAACAACCTCCCCCACCCCAACCCATGCTTTACCTGTCAATCTTCAGGGCAGGTCCAGTGGCACAGGGGCTAATGAATTGATAATGATGGGTGATCAATACCTTTATCTCAGAACAGGGGCTGCTGCTTCTCTGTAAACCATTTGCTACCTTAATTGAACCCAGAGTAAGCTGCGGTTGGAAGCTGAACTGATGAGAGCACTGCTCAAGTCCTAGAATTACAGGCTCATTTTCTGCATTGGCACTCAGACATGGTATCTGAAATGCTCAGGATATTAGCTGACATCTTTGTGAAAAGGAAAAAGTTTCCTAAAGATAACAACCTTGGTTTGGGTTGTGGGGGAAAGAAGCCTTCCCTACCTTCATAGCTTTCAGTGCTGCCCGTTTGTTCGAATGTGGTCTGACTTCTCCAGCTCAGCCCTTCATTAGATACCTCCCTCACCAACAAGATGGCCATGCCAGCCTCTGCTGCCCTTAAATTTTATTAACAGACAGCAATGCAGAGAGCTTGCCATGTGCTAGCCTCTCTTTGCAGCACTTTATATATAAATTCCTTTAACTTTCACAATAATCCTATGCTGTTTGGCACTATTATTGCCTTCATATTACAGATGAGCAAAAGAGACATGGAAATTAAGAAACTTGCCCAAGGTCATTAGCTAATAAGTAGCTGGGCCAGAATCTAACCTGTCAGCCCACCTTCCTATCCACAGTGGTAAACAGAGCTAAAAGGTTTCTGTACATGTATTCGACTTTCCCCGTATTAAAAGTTTAACTGGTGATGCTAAAGTTGCCATCTGGGTTTCCAGGAATCTGGTTAAAAAATGGGGTATATTGCCAACATATATTTGCTTCTGCTGTTTGTTCATTCTTGCATAAATCATTAATCTCCTTGGAAGTCAGTTTGTTTAAACTGAGGGGATTAGACAGCAGAATGTCTAAGCTCCCTTCTAGTTTTTACTGTCTTGAGTTTACTACCATGGTCACCACTGCCACCACTACTACTTTGCATTTGCATGAAGTTTAATAATGTACATAATAATGGAGTTTAACATTGTACATAATAGGCTAGGCATGGTGGTTCACGCCTGTAATCTCAACACTTTGGGAGGCCAAAGTGGGTGGATTACGGGGTCTAGAGATCAAGACCATCCTGACCAACATGGTGAGATTCCATCTCTACTAGAAATACAAAAATTAGCTGGGCATGGTGGCGCAAGCCTGTAATCCCAGCTACTCAGGAGGCTAGGCAGGAGAATCACTTGAACCCAGGAGGCGAAGGTTGCAGTGAACCAAGATCACACCATTTTACTCCAGCCTGGGTGACAGAGCGAGACTCCATCTCAAAAAAAAAAAAAATGTACATAATAATATACATACCTACATTTAACTTTTATCATTAAAATGACCACTGAGCTAAAAAGTAATTTTTGTTTACTTTTTCCAGAGATGTCTGGTATAGTGCTGTGCATAGTAGGTACTGTTCACTTGCTTACTAACTAACTTGAACTGATTCTTGTTATCATCCTATAAGATGGGTAGGGAACATTATTATCTTTGTTGTACAGATGAACAAACTAATGATTAGGGCGGTTTAATAACTGACCTGAAATCATAGAGTTTCTTTTATGCTCTCCTTAGTTTCCATTCAGCCATCCCTTGGTGGTGTGGTAAATGTACCTGTCCTCCTACAGAAACAAATTCTCAAGCAATAAACAATAGTACAGAGTTTATTTGCTAGGCAGCTGTCTGCCAGAGAAACAAGAAGATTATGCCTGGCATAATGGGTAACTTTTCTAGCTACTCATTTAACAGAACAAATTGTCCTAAGGTGGTTTTTGTGGAGCTATGAAGCAACTGAATGCTGTGGGTACATGCCATTTTCAAATTGCATAATTGGTAGCTAAAGATGAACTTTCGATTGCATTTTGTTTACTGAATTAGAAATTCACAATGTTGAACAATGATTCATGCAAGATCGCCCAGGAGCTTTGTGCAATAATAAGGTATCTCAAGTGACTCAGACTTCAACATCTTATAGTGTGTGTATGTGCCTCCTTTTTTGTTATGGTGTAAGGTAGTCCACACTTCTGCAAACCACAAATCTAATAGAGATGAAAACAGCAAGTTAAAAATTGGATCCATATTTTGAGTAAGTAGGGTTTTATATAGATTCATTAATGACTTCTGGCACCAAAGTATTTCCAAAGAGAAAGGACAAGAGCACTAATGATCTTAAGATCATCCTGAAGTTTAATTCCCTGTGGTTTTGTTCTCTGGGAACTGTTTAGCTCTTCCAAGCTTCGCATTCTTCAGACTTTCAGAGAAATGTCGGCCTCAGATGAGATGATCCTCTGGGAAAACAGAGCTCCATAAATACATCAAGTCTAATTATCAGCATGAAAAACCCTTTTTGAGGATGCCTCGGGGTAGTCAGGATGGGAACACAGGAGGAAAGGAAAGGGCTGAAAGAGATGAGAGTTGAGAAAGAGTCATGTTAGCTGGAACGTGGCCAATGGCCCATCCGAAGGAAAAGAGTTGACATTTCTGTTTGGCTATTGGTTATCTGTGTGCTTGCTCTTCTTCCTCGTGAAATGGCTGGACTTCTCTGCAACTGCTGTGCTTTTTCAAAAATGCCTTTGTGGGGCAAGAAATAAATATCTAGACATAGTTCTAGTGGGATATTCTTTATCCCATTCACTCACAGAAGTTCTTACGCTCAGCTAATAGATTGTGAGCCACTTGAGGGCAGGGACATTTTAACATCTCTAGCCCCTGTTTTCTCTGAATTCCTTCTTACTCTCCACAATCAGGTTCACATTGTTTCTTGAAGGAATCTTCAGTGGAGTTCTAAGTAATTTTTTAATTAGAAAATAAGGCGTCAGCTGGGCCCAGTGGCTCACGCCTGTAATCCCAGCACTTTGGGAGGCTAAGGCAGGCGGATCACGAGGTCAAGAGATCAAGACCATCCTGGCCAACATGGTGAAACCCCATCTCTACTAAAAAATACAAAAGTTAGCTGGGCATGGTGGCGCGTGCCTGTAGTCCCAGCTGCTGGGGACACTGAGGCAGGAGAATCACTTAAATCCAGGAGGTGGAGGTTGCAGTGAGCTGAGATCGAGCCACTGCACTCCAGCCTGGTGACAGAGTGAGCCTCCATTTCAAAAAAAGCAACAACAAACAACAACAAAAATTAAGGTGTCAGTCAGGTGCAGGTGCAGTGGCCCGCGCCTATAATCGCAGTACTTTGGAAGGCTGAGGTGGGAGGACTGCTTGAGCCCAGGAGTTTGAGGTCAGCCTGGGCAACATGGGGAGACCCCATCTCTACAGAATAAAAATTAGTGGGCATGGTGGCCTGCACCTATAATCCCAGCTACTCCAGAGGCTGAGATGGAAGGATCTCTTGAGCCTGGGAGGTTGAGGCTGCAGTGAGCCATGATTGCACCACTGCACTCCAGCCTGGGTAAAGGAGTGAAACCCCATCTCACAGAAAAGAAAAAAGAAGAAAATATAATGTAATAATATGCCTTCCATAAATAAGATAACATTTCAGTTCAGATGTTCAAGAGCTGCTGAAGGGTAATAAAACTAGGTATTTTATAGCTTTTACTGCTATTATAGGTTAGTTTTCCCCTTCACATTGTATCTGCTAATTAGTTATTTCTTATAGGAATACTTATTATTATTTATTATTTTTGAGACAGGGTCTTACTCTATCACCCAGGCTACATTGCAGTGGTGTGATCACTGCTCACTGCAGCCTCAACCTCCTGGGCTCAGGTGATTCTCCCACTTCAGCCTCCCAAGTAGCTGGGACTACAGGTGTGTGCCACCATGCCCAGCCCCAGCTACTTTTTGTATTTCTAGTAGAGACAGGGTTTGCCATGTTGCCCAGCCTGGTCTTGAACTTCTGAGCTTGAGCAATCTGTCCACCTCAGCCTCCCAAAGTGCTGGGATTACAGGTGTGAAACACCACGCCTGGCCTCTTATAGGAATACTTACTGCATTCATTATGGATTGCTACAAAAATGCCTTACAACAAACCACCCCAAAGCATAGTGGAATACAACAACAATCTTGGATTCTCATGGCCTGTGGTCAAATGGAGGTGGCCCACAGAGGCTAGACTCAGCCCAATGGCTCTGCTTTAAGCTGCAGGCCCATCTGGCTGAGGAGCTTCCTGCTCCTTGTGTCTTCATCCTTGGGCTTGGGCTGAAGATCAACAGTTCCCCCTGGGGAGTGCTTTTCCTGGTGATGGCACAGGTACAAGAGGCCAAGCAGAAAAATCAGATGTCTTTTGGAGCCTGTTGTGGGTTGAACTGTGTGCCCCAAAAAGATATGTCGAAGTCCTAATCCCTGCCCACCTCCTGCCTGTGACTATGACCTACTTTGGAGTAGGGTCTTTGTAGATGTAATTAAGTTAGGATGAGGTCATACTAGGGATGAGCCTGAATCCAATGACTGGTGTCCTTATAAAACAAGGGAAATTAGGACACAGACACCCAGGGAGAATGTCATGGGACAGTGAAAGCAGAGATTACAGATACACTGACACAACCAAGATGCACCAAGTATTGCCTGCAACCACCAAGAGCCAGGAGACAAATGTGGAACAGAGCCTTTCTCTGAGCCTGCAAGAAGAAACCAACCCTGCCAAAGGCTTTATTTTGGATTTCTGGTCTCCAGAACCACCATGAGAGAATACGTTTCTGGTTTTTGTTTGTTTTGTTTTATTTTGTTTTTAAGACAGAGTTTCGCTCTTTTTGCGCAGGCTGGAGTGCAATGGCACAATCTTGGCTCACTGCAACCTTCGACTCCTGGTTTCAAGCAATTGTCCTGCCTCAGCCTCCCCAGCAGCTGAGATTACAGGCACCCACCACCATGCTCGGCTAATGTGTGTGTGTGTGTGTGTTTTTAGTAGAGTCAGGGTTTCACCATGTTGGCAAGGCTGGTCTTGAACTCCTGACCTCAGATGATCCACTCACCTCAGCCTCCTGAAGTGCAGGGATTACAGGCATGAGCTACTGTGCCTGGCCCGTTTCTGTTTAGGCCACTAAATGTGTAGTAATTTGTGATGGCAGTCCTGGGAAACTAACACAGGATCTAAGTCATCACTTCTGCCCACAATCCCTTGCCCAAGCGGGGCACATGGCTAAGTCCAAAATCAAGGTGCTGAAAGAACATGCTGAAGAAAATATTTTAGAATAAAAAATAATAATAAAAAAGAAAGAACACGCTCAACTATTATGAGGAACATGGATATAGGGAGGGGGTGGGAAACTGGAGATAGTATTTTGATCCACCATGCAAAAAATTCAGATTTGTGTTCTGAAGCATCTTTAGATTGGACAGTAGAATCTAATGGCTAATAAAATGGGTCTGATATTAAGAGAGAGTTGTTCTAACACTTCCCAGCTGCATCATCTCATGCAGATTATTTCACCTTCAAGCATCAGTTTCTTTATTTGTAAAATAAAAAAAAATCATATCTATCTTTCAGGGCTCTTATTAATATTGATATAGGAGTTAAAAAGGGATTATTTGGCAGATAGTGAGGGTAAGGAAGTCCTCAGTAAGGTTTTCCTGTTAAGGAAAAACAGCCTCCAAATCATTTTCTTTTCTAACTAAAAGCAGCCTGTAAAATCAAGCTACAGACATAGACAGGCAAGCTCAAAGCTTACATGGGTGAATGCTGGCAGCTTTGCCACTAGGAAGAGGCTGTCTGGGGCTAGGCATGTTCAAAATGGTAGCTCCATCTTCCCTTCTCCTTTCCAGCCATGGGTACAGTAAGGAGCAGACAACATAGCCCTAGCCAGGCAAAGATCTTATTGGCATAATAAGATTAAGGTGGGGGTGGCCAGATTCCTCTTGTGCTGTGTAAACGTCACACTTGGTCCAACCAATCTGTGGGCCCTATGTAAATCAGACACTGCCTCCTCAAGCCTGTCTACAAAATCCAGTGCACTCCTCCACAGGCCAGAGGTCCCACTCAGACGCCCCTCTCCAAAAGAAGAGAGAACTCTTCTCTTTTCTCTATCTTTTGCCTATTAAACCTCCTCTCCTAAACCTACTTCTTGTGTCTGCATCCTTGATTCCCTTGGTGTGAGACGATGAACCCCAGGTATTTATCACAGACAATGATGCCACTTCAGTATTACATGAATTGATATTTGTGGAGTTTTCATTTCAGTTGTGAGCATGTAGTAGGGGCCAATAAATGCTACCTGTTACCATTATTATTGCTACAATAATACAGCAGCAAAGGACTTGGAAATACAGATAGTATTTTTCTCCTGGGACTTTAGAGGTGAGAGAAAGACTGGCTGTGCCAAAGGGAATATTTAAATGTTGATTTATGAAGCACAGTTTAAGATATATGAATGATCCATTGAGTGGGTCTGGCTTGCATCTCATGAAGAAAAGGAAGAGCTTATTTGCCTGGAGAGTACCTAGTTAGTTTCAGAGGTCTTTAAACTGAATATAAAGGAGGGTGAGATCAAGTTCCTAACTACAGATGAATCAGGATGGGGGTTTCTCAGAAAATTCACATGGGAAGACATTGAGGGAGGAAGGTGGCATGGCTGAAACAAGACTTGAAGCTTTGCCGTGTAAATGCCAACATGTAGAGCCTTGAAATTAAGTGGTTATAACATTAAAATATAATCTCAGGAACTGATTGCCTCAACCTATAAGATGGAACTCAGGCCAGGCGTGGTGGCTCACGCCTATAATCCTAGCACTTTGGGAGGCCGAGGCAGATGGATCACGAGGTCAAGAGATCGAGATCATCCTGGCCAACATGGTGAAACCTGTCTCTGCTAAAAATACAAAAATTAGCTGGGCATGATGGCGTGTGCCTGTAGTCCCAGCTACTCATTACAGACTCCATAAGGTTGTTGCAAGGATTAAATGTGATGAAGTATGAAGTCCTCCCCATTCCACCACACATTTCCACTATTATCTTTATTTTCTTGGCATCTGCTAAAAGCAGATATTGCCCCTATGTTTCATCTAATTATGAAACATACAGAAAACTCCAGTGGTAACATGGCCTGAGTTCCTTTTCTTTGACCTCTGCCCACAGGTTCTCCCAAATTTCCTTGGACTTGCGGCTCACCCAGCAGTAAACATTTCTCAGGGCATAGGGCCACACCATATCTCCCTTTCACAAGTTGGCTTCTTCTAAAAGGGTATATTCATCCCATCCCCCATACTAAAATCCTGAGTTTCATTTTTTTTTCTTTTTTTGAGACAGAGTCTTGCTCTGTCGCCAGGCTGGAGTACAATGGTGGTGATCCTGGCTCACTGCAGCCTCCATCTTCTAGGTTCAATTGATCCTCCTGCCTCAGCCTCCCGAGTAGCTGGGACTACAGGTGCACAACACCAGGCCTGCCTAATTTTTGTATTTTAGTAGAGATGAGATTTCACCATGTCGACCAGGCTAGTCTTGAACTCCTGGGCTCAAGTAATCCACCCACCTTACCTCCCAAAGTGCTGGGATTACAGGCATGAGTCACTGTGCCTGGCCTCACCTTTCTTTATATTCTGCTCCCACTGCCTAAAAGCGAATAGATCACTTCTGTCTTTATGACCATGGGAAATTTTTGCAAGAAGGTGACCCTGAGACTGAAGTGGATGGTAAGCAGAGCCAGCTGCTTGGGGCTGAAGGGCGAAGAAACCTGGGCTTAAGTGGCCCATGATACAGAATTAGGACATGAGCCAGAAGGTACATAAACAATCTATGCTTTTACCAATTTGCAAGCAAAGTCACACCTTTGTTCAAGGAATGATAACTGCCCTCTTATTACGTGTACTGATGTCATTTCTTGAACCAATTATGCAATTTTGCACCTTTGAACCTTTGAAGAGGCTGTTTCACTGCTTGGAATATCATTTCATCTCTGCTCCACCTGGTAGACTTCTACTCTTCCTTCAAGGGTCAGCCCAAGTGGCATCCTTCTTTTGAAATTTCTTCTGTCTCCCTGACCAGCTGTGAGCTCTTTGGGGCCAAGATATTGGCTTCCTAACCCAGTCTGGGTACCTTAATTTAGCACAGGACTTGACACAAGGTAAGTATCAATGCATGTTGAATTGCTGTATCCACAAATGTAAGTCCATATGTGACTCACTAGAAAATGATCAAAATGTAGGCCGGGTGTGGTGGCTCACACCTATAATCCCAGCATACTGGGAGGCTGAGGCAGGAGTTCAAGACCAGCCTGATCAACCTGGTGAAACCCTGTCTCTACTAAAAATACAAAAACATTGTGGATGTTTTTGTAATACAAAAACATGTGGATCACGAGGTCAGGAGTTCGAGAGCAGCCTAATCAACCTGGTGAAACCCTGTCTCTACTAAAAATACAAAAACATTAGCTGGATGTGGTGGCATGCGCCTGTAATCCCAGCTAGTCAGAAGGCTGAGGCAGGGGAATTGCTTGAACCCAGGAGGCGGAGGTTGCAGTGAGCTGAGATTGCATGACAGAGCAAGACTCCATCTCAAAAAAAAAAAAAAGAAAATGATCAAAATGTAATAAACAGAACACTGGGCTATTTGTCTAGTAATTTGGAAGGATGCTATTGCTTATTCTAATTGAAAAGCAAAAGTTAAAGATGCATGCAACCTATTTTCTTTTGAAGGAAAATTTGTCTTGCTGCTTTATGCAACTAAGTAAAATATGCTCATAAAACAATCTGTTCTGAGAATGGCAAATGTTTCAGGGAAATTTCAGGGGAATAAGTTCTCTGTGATTTCATTACCTAACTTTCTTTAAAGATAACTGGAAAGACAAAATATGATAGAGATGAGGGGAATGGCTCCAAATATTACAGAGGAAAGCAGAATAGCTGAGCAGGAATTTGTCATTAAGAAAGATTTATGCAAATCTCAAGAGCACCTTAAAAGTTAATCTTAAAAATATCCCTTTAGTCTGAGCAGATTATACTTAAGGAACTCGTTTTGGCTGAATCTGTGGGAAAATAAATTTTATTACATCATTTAAAGGAAAATAATTTACACTTGCAATAGTGGTTTAGGATTTATTGTTTTAGGTAAAGTCCTGCCCCAAATGCTTTTCACTGATATATCCTGCCTATGTGTTTTCTAGGTTATTTGTGAAAGTTCTTATTTCAGCTAAAATATGTTAGTTATAATAAATCATTCAAAATTATTTCTCAAGAAAAATGTTATTTTTTTTAGGAAAAACACCTGTTCTTTTTGGAAGATGAGCCAATTAAATGTTAGGTTGTCAGTCAGAATTTATAGGCTAGGAAATGGTGAGATCTAAATATACAGTTGCTTAGGTAGGTATAGAACAAAAGCAGTTACCAAAATTAATCTCATTACTTGATTCAGACCCTTGCTCTAATTGACTAAGAAGAAAATAAATCACCACATCTGGAAATGTGAATTTTACATATTTATCTATCCCATACTCCCTGCACAGCATATAAAAAAGAGTGAACAATAACTTTCTTTTCTTGTTTTTTGTTTGTTTGTGAGATGGAGTCTCTCTGTGTCACCCAGGCTAGAGTCATTGGCTCAATTTTGACTCACTACAACCTCTGCCTCTGGCATTCAAGTGATTCTCCTGCCTCAGCCTCCCAAGTAGCTGGGACTACAGGCACGTGCCACCACACCCAGCTAATTCTTGTATTTTCAGTAGAGATGCAGTTTCACCATGTTGGCCAGAACGGTCTCAATCTCTTGACCTTATGATCCACCTGCCTCGGTCTCCCAAAGTGTTGGGATTACAGACGTGAGCCTCCATGCCCAGCCAATGAACAATAACTTTCAAGTCCACACCGGACATATGGTGGCAATGTGGCCTCCTCCTAAGCTTAGGTGGCTCTGTGCTATTGTCTCTTCTCTTTGTGAGGACTTTCTATGTAGACCTTAGAGATAAAAATAAACTAGAGTCAAATGTAAGAATCGAAAGGATTTTAAAAGATTATTTACAAGAGTTGCCATGTATTGAGTGCTTACTACGTCTAGTCACTGGAAAGCATCTTGTGGATTATCTCATTTAGATCTCAGAACAACTCTGTAAAGTCAATATTATCAGCTCCAGGCTTACAGATAAGGAAAGTAAGACTAAATAAGTAAACGGACTAAAGTCTTAGAGCTGTGGTAGTGTTGCAGTTTTCTCACTTCTGTTTGGCGAGTGGGAGGGAGTGATACAAGTCTTTCACTCCCACTGCCCACAAGCTCTGGGTTCTGTCCATGTCCAAGAAGAAGGCATATGGACACCAGAGGGTGAGTAAGGCAGAGTTGGATTTATTAAGGATCAGAAAAGCTCAAGCACGGAGTGGGGATCTGAAAGACAGTTGCCAGCTGCAAGGCTGAGTCTAGGGTTTTTATGGATTGGAAGAGGGAGGTGTGTGCTGACTGGTCTGCAGGCCATCTTGGAGAAAGTGCCACATGGAAAGAGGTATGACAATGTAAAGAACCAACTGAAGACAGAGGTGAAGTCTTGGCCTGGGACTTGGCCCAGAACCAATCAGGGACTGAAGTGAAAGCTTGGCCCAGGACCAATCAGAGCAGAAGTGAAAGCTTGGCCCCAGACCTTGGCCTAGGACCAATCAGGAGCTGAAGGGAAAGCTTGGCTGGAGACTTTGGACCCAGACCAGTCAGGGGCTGAAGTGATGCTTCACCCTATATAAATGAAGACAGCCCATGGCCAATAGCAGAAAGGTAGGCATATATATAACAGGTGAAAAGTAAGAGCCAAAAAGGAGTGGAATTTGGTCATTTGGTATCACAGAGTAGGCATTTTCATTCAAGGATACAGGCTCTTTCTTATCTAGGGCCTGCAGTTTAATTTCTGCGATGTTCTTTGCTTGAAGGAGTTTTAGCAAGGACCCATCCTAACTGTGTGCCTGACTGGTTTCTTCCTTCCTCCCCCTCTCAGTAGAGCTGGCATTAGGACCCATGTTGGACCCTGGAGTTCTTCTTAACGTGAACATTACATTATTACATGCTACTTCTAATTTAAATTGCCCTTGCAAAAATCCCACCAGGCAATCTAGACCACGTTTTAATACTTTCATGACATTAGCAACTCTGTAAGATCAGAGATGGTATTTTTTTTTTTTTTTCCTGACAACTATCTTCAAGATACTGCACATAGTCTTGCTAGCTGTTCATTACTTGTGGCTGCTTGTATTTGTTATTTTTATTATTTTTTTTTTTTGAGACTGGGTCTCACTCTGTCATTGAGGTTGGAATGCAGTGGTGTGATCACAGCTCACTGCAGACCCGACCTCCCAGGCTCAAGCAATCTTCCTGCGTCAGCCTCCCAAATAACTAGGACTACAGGCATGTGCTGCCGTGCCAGGCTAATATTACATTTTTTGTAGAAATGAGGGTCCTTCTATGTTTCCCGGGCTGGTCTCAAACTCCTGGCCTCAGGTGATCCTCCCACTTGGGCCTCTGTAATCCTGTTGGGATTACAAGCATGAACAACCATGCCCAGGCAAGGACAAGCACATTTGTTAAATGAACAAACTCTCTTAATAGGACTTGGGTATATCAAACTTTGATGTATATGGAACTTGAGTGAATTCATTTAACTATATTAGTCTTCTGATCCGTTAAGAAGCATGGCTTTTAACAGATGGGAAACACTGAAGCCTAAAAGGATTGAAGGAGCTGACCAAACTTGTATAGCAGCCAGTGGCTTTTACCAAATCACTTCTCTCTCAGGACTATGCTTGATGCCAAAAAAATGTCTGCCTCCTTCGTCTCTGATTTTCTCTCTCTCCAACCCTCTTTCCCTTTCCATCTCCTACTTCATCTTTCTCCCTTGGAAGACAGAGAGGTAGGGACTATGCCATTTTGCATACCTTAACTATCTCTAAATCCCCAGAACCTAGGCAGCTTTATTTTATTTTATTTTTTTTGAGACAGAGTCATGCTTTGTCACCCAGGCTGGAGTGCAGTGGCATGATCTCAGTTCACTGTAACCTCCACCTCCTGGGTTCAAGTGATTCTCCTGCCTCAGCCTCCTGAGTAGCTGGGATTACATCTGTGCCATCCTATGCTCAGCTAATTTTTGTATTTTTAGTAGAGACAGGGTTTCACCATGTTGGCCAGGCTGGTCTTGAACTCCTGACCTCAAGTGATCCACCTACCTCAGCCTCTCAAAGTGCTGGGATTACAGGCATGAGCCACCATGCCTGGTCCCTAGGAGATTTAAAAAAATACTTGTTAAGTAAATGAATGTGTCAATAACTTAAACATATGGTTTGACCCCAAACACCATCATTCTTTCCTTTTGTGGATCTGAGACCACTTTCTGCAATATAAATGGTTTCTGTAAGCCATACTTTTGTGAAACAACATGGAGAAGGTGCAGAAAAAAAAATTGCCTGATTTGATGACCTCCTGAAGTCTGTAGTTAGTTACGTACGTATGTACGTATGTATGCATTTATTTGAGACCAATCTCACTCTGTCACCCAGGCTGGAGTGCAATGGCATGATCTCGGCTCACTGCAACCTCTGCCTCCTGGGTTCAAGCAATTCTTCTGCCTCAGCCTCCCAAGTAGTGGGACTACAGGTGCATACCACCACACTCAGCTAATTTTTGTATTTTTAGTAGAGACGGGGTTTCACCATGTTGGTAAGGATGGTCTCGATCTCTTTTTTTTTGGGGAGGTTGGGGAGAATGGAGTCTCGCTCTGTCCCCAGGGTGGCGTGCAGTGGTGCAATCTCAGCTCACTGCAGCCTCCACCTCCAGGTTTCAAGCAGTTCTCCTGCCTCAGCCTCCTGAGTTGCTGTGATTACAGGCGCGAACCACCACATCCAGCTAATTTTTGTATTTTTAGTAGAGACAGAATTTCACCATGTTGGTCAGGCTGTTCCCGAACTCCTGACCTCATGATCTGCCTGCTTGGCCTCCCAAAGTGCTGGGATTACAGTCGTGAGCCACTGCCCCTGGCCTGTAGTTACTTATTTGTTTATTTTTAGATGGAGTCTTGCTCTGTCGCCCAGGCTGGAGTGCAGTGCAGTGGTGTGATCTCAGCTCACCGCAAACTCTGCCTCCCAGATTTCAGTGATTCTCCTGCCTCAGCCTCCCAAGTAGCTGGGAGGCATGCACCACCATGCCCAGCTTTTTTTTTTTTTTTTTTTTTTTGTATTTTTAGTAGAAATAGGGTTTTACCATTTTTGGCCAGGATGGTCTTGATCCCTTGACCTCGTGATCCACCTGCCTTGGCCTCCCAAAGTGCTTACTTATTTTTTATCACAGAAATTGTAACTGTGTTAGCTGATTTGCTTCCTCATATCATTAATTAGTACAGCTGAGTGTAATGTTCAGTACTCTGATCTTACATTAGCCTTCCAGAGAACCTCTGAAGCAATCAGGACCAATGCACAGATGGAGTGGGACTATGTTGAATTCCACCTTTCCTGAAAGCCACTGACAGTCCTCCACACGTGGCTGTTTGTGTTCTGGGACATAAAGAGACAGATTTTTTTTTCCCCTACAAATCACAAAGCTTCCATTTTGTAAAAATGCAGGTCATGTACAATAGCAGGTGCAGAATTGTTCATGGACTTCCAGTTTTAAGCACCATATTGCGGCTCTTTCATGCTTATAAATGTGCTTCCTTGCTCTTGAAATCTTCCTAGGAAGATTTCAAGAATAAATTTGGGAAATATTAAAAGGCTAATACCTTATGCTCATCTGTAATTGGGCTAATTTGTGGGCTTTCTTTGGATGAGCTTCTTCTTGTTTTGGGAATGAGGTGGTTAAGGTACGTCTAATGATTCCTGCCAAGTTTTGTCTGAAAAAAAAGTATCTTTGCAGGCAGCATTAGACATCTGCTGTGAGCTAGCAATGCCAACATTAGTGGTAGGAATGAAGAAAGCTTCTCAATACTTCGAACAAACTCAAGAAAATCTTGGTGTCACCTGACCTCACAAGAATCACTGGGGGAGAGACGTTTCAGAGACAATGTCTTCCCACCTACAAAAAAAATCTGTGCCTGCAGGCTGCTTACACACGCACAAGTCAGTGTCATCACAGGTTGTTTCCGTCTTTAATGTGAAGAGCTTCCAAAGACAAGAAAGCACAGCGTCTGCTCTTAGTGTCTGTTTTGTGTTGCACCATAAGTAAGAAAGTAAATAAGGAAATAAATGGAGGATAACCACCCCTCTCATCCTGAAAGTATAGCAGGAAGAACACAAGGCAGACAAATCTAAGAAGCTGTGTCACCCAGTGCTATTTGGGAAAGTGATGATGGTGAAAAAAGGTGAGGCGAGGCACTTACATGGTCACAGTAAGACAGTTTGGGTTGTAATGGGTTCATTTATCAATTCTCGCAGCCCTCATATGTTCGCCTCATTTGAATGTGGGAGGGACAGGGTTTCTGTTTTCTATAACTTTTCTAGGTAATTCTGACTCTGAAGAAGATTTTCTAGGTCATGGTGATAACGGTTATTTTTCTTCATAGTCCAGAAGGCTGCACCTTCTTTCTCTAGTCCACATCCTGAAAGGAAGCAGAAGTGCTATTGCTCAAGTTGGGGAAGAGGAAGCTACACTTGCACAGAACTTAATGGTTTAAAAGTGCTTCCCAGCTGGACACAGTGGCTCACGCCTGTAATCCTAACACTTTGGGAGGCCAAGATAGGTGGATCACTTGAGACCAGGAGTTCGAGACCAGCCTGGCCAGTTTGATCATTACACATCATAGGCTTGTATCAATATCACATGTACTCCATAAATATGTGTAACTTGTGCATCTACGATAATTAAAAATGAATAATTTTAGAAAGAAAAAATGTCAATCCCAATAATTTCTATCTCTCCTACATGCAAAGTTCACTCACCTGCCTCCTAAGGCCCCCCAAAGTCTCATCGCATTATAGCATCAGCCAGGAGTCCAGTATCTCATTGTCTAAATTGGGTCCAGAGGAAAATAAAGTTTCTCAGGGGTGGTTCTTTAATAATAGCTCTTCAAACACATTTCCTCTCAGTTGGAAGACCTGTGAATTAAAGAGACAAGTTGTCTGCAGCCACATACCCAACATTAGTGAAACAGGACTATGGAAACTGCTAGAAACCCTTCCAGTAAAGAGGAAGAAAGAGAAGACATACAGGAGACAGTGGGCCACAGCAATTCTTAAATCAAGCAAGACGCAGTTGACAGTTTCTTAGTTAAGACTCAAGACCTGGACAGATTCTCCATGGCTCTTGGCTATGCCTACTGAACATTTGTTTCTACTTTCAGAATCATTCTTCCATTTCCATCAAAGGTAGCCTGTGTGTGCAGCTGAGATGCTTTCTCAGCCTGCTTTCTGCTTGTAGAAGTTTGGGGATCCAAAGTCCTCTTTATAATTTGTTCTCTTTCTATTCCTTTTAGTTCAAGCTGGAGGTATTTTTGCCAATACAATTCTTATAAAATTGTTATATATCTCCCATGAATTTTATTGGCGTTTATGCCATTAGACAAAAGCCATATCCAGAAATCTCTTAGATATAAACCTTCTCTACTTTGGGCTTTTGCTGAGATGAGAAAGGGACAATGCCCTTAACCTTCTTAGAAGCCTTGTCTGACTAACAGTGACCTGAGACACTGCTTTAGATATATCTAAAGTTCTAACAGCTGTTTTTGTTACAATCAGACCCTCAGGTTCATCTTTATATCATGTTTTCCTCACACTTCCCTGGATTTTATCTGTCTATAGATGCCATTCCTTAATTTTAGGATCATTTGCCATCTAGAGATGCTGGGAATTTTCCAACTATCAAGCTTCATCTTCTTTCTGCTTAACAGTCTTCCTGTGGCCTCTCTACACTCACATTTTATTTTCAGCAGAATAAAGAAACCATGTGGTACCATCCACATTCTTCCAGGAAATCTCAGCTAGATTACCTACTTCATTAAGCAGTTTTTTATTTTTCCATGTTAGGACAGGTAACAGTATTGCTAAACTTTCTGCTGTTTTATAACAGCTCTTTTCTCCATTTTAAAATAACATTTCCCCTACCTTTGTTTTTTGTTCTCAAAGGCCATCAGGCTTCTACTAACAGTATCTATAATATTCTTTAGGTTTTTACTAACACTTTCCTCAAACTCCTTCCAGCTCCTGACCAATACTCAGTCTAGATTTATACCCACATGTTTAGTTTTTTGTTATGACTTACTTGACTTCCAGGTACTGAAGCCTTCATACTCCAAATAAACTCCAAAACTTAGCACCTTGAGCAATAATAAACATTGTACATAGTTTTGCTGTATCAGGAATTCAGGAGTGATGTAAGCAGGTGGTTCTGGTTTTGAGGTCTCTCATGAATTTACTGTCAAGGTGTTGACTGGGGACCAAAGTCACCTGAAGGCTTGACTGTGTAGAGTATCTTCCAGGGTGGCTCAGTCCAATAGTTGGCAAGGTATGCTGGTGTTACCTGGCTCCTGGCCTTAAGGCTGCTTGAGTGTCATCATTAATTGTATCATGAGAGCTGGCTTCTTCCAGGGCAATTGATCTAAGAGAGTAAGCTGAAATCCCCAATGTCTCTTTGTAACTTAGCTTTAAAACTCATATAACACCATTTCGGCAAAATCCTAGTTGTTACATGATCAGCCCTACTGAACATGAGAGGAGATTATACAAGGATATGAAAACTAGGATGCAGGGTTATTAGGGACTGTCTCAGAACCTGGCTATTAGTATTTTTCTCATTTTTTTCCTATAATTAATAATTACCTGATTTGTTTATTTGATTAGCTTTACATGTCTTAATCTTTATTTTTTCTCTAAGGCTTCATCATCTTTCAAATACCTGGGAATTATTTTTGCAAACCTTGAAATGTATCCGATTATTTCTGCTTCCAATGTTTTCTTATGGACATCATTCTTCATATTCCTCCATCTTTTGTTTGGGTGAGGGGATGGTGTCTCACTCTGCTGCCCAGGCTGGAGTGCAGTGGCTCAATCTTGACTCACTGCAGCCTCCACCTCCTGGGTTCAAATGATTCTCCCACTGCAGCCTCCTGAGTAGCTGGGATTATAGGCACCTGCCACCACATCTTTAATAGAGATGGAGTTTCGGCATGTTGGCCAGGCTGGTCTGGAACTCCTGACCTCAAGCAATCCCCCTGCCTCTGCCTCCCAAAGTGCTGGGATTACAGGAATGAGTCACATGCCTGGCCATATTTCTCCATCTTTCTGCTCCGTCCAGGCTCATTCCTTCCTAAGCTTGATGCACAGTTGAGATCCCAGGACTTCCCTTCACCGTTATTTTATGTTATTTTCTGGATCCCACATTTTCCTCTTTGTTGAGTTTCTTGTTTATTTTTGCCAAGCACAGGCTCCAGGAGTTTGAACAGTGCATGGGAGAAAAAGTTTGTGAGTTCTGTGTTTGAAATGTCTTTATTCCACCCTCACTTGTTCCTTGGCTGTCCTTGCATATGTAAAATTGAAGAACTAAAAAGATGACTAAAGCTTGGTGAATATGGGTGCAATTTGTCAAAGTGTAGGCTCCTTCGTAAGGTATCAAGGAGCATATGGGTTTTATTTTTATTTTTCCATTGGTAGACTCTCAGTTTTTATTGTGCAGAGATCATTCCTCTGGTGCTGATTAGTTTCTCCAAAGAAGAATTTTTCACTCTCTTCCCTGGGGTGGGAGGGATATACCCGTGACTGCTGCCTTCCAGGACCAGGGCTGAGGTGGAGGGCTGGGAGCCTCAAAGTTCAGCAAGGCGGCACTCAAACACCCTGGATTGCGGCATCAGGCCTTCTTTGTCTTCAACTGTGCCCTAATTTTCACTTCGGTTTCTCCAGAATACAAAACAAGTATCTCCCATTGCTCATGGGAGAGTGAGCAGAGGGGGCAGTTACCTGACTCTTCAGAGTGGGCTGGATGGTTCTGGTTCAGCAGCTCAGCATGGAGCCTTCCAAAGGACTCACCTGTTTATCACCACCTACCCCCATCTGAACTCCTTTACAATCTACCTTTCCAGTCAGAGCTAAATCAATCCCCTACCTGCTTTCTGTATCCTCATCCCACCCCTTCATATAAATATCTTAGCTTCTGTCTTTTTCCTTTTTCCAGTGTCATTCTCTTTGCCCATGGGTAAATACCTTTCAAAAAATTTGTTTACTGTTTACTATTTTGAGACAGGATCTCCCTCTGTCACTCAGACTGGAGTGCAATGGTATGATCAAAACTCACTGCAGCGTTGACCTTTCAGCCTCCTGAGTAGCTGGGATTACAGGCTTGTGCAACCATGCCTAGCTGATGTTTTAAAAAATATTTTGTAGAAACAGGGTCTTGTAGTGTTGCCAAGGCTGGTCTCAAACTCCTGGGCTCAGGTGATCCTCCTGGTTCAGCTTCCCAAAGTGCTGAGATTACAGGCATGAGTCACTGTGCCTGGCTACTGTGTTTTAAATTAGCATTTTGGAAGGAAAAGAAAGAAAAACGTGTGGCCATTTCTTTATGCATCACTATAAGTCCAGGTAATGGATTTACATTCGTGAAAAAAACAAAACACAAAAACTCAAACCAAAGAAAGTTGACCTATAACCACTCCAGATAGGGAGCAAAAACTTACTAATGTTGCCCAAAGTGAGCCTGGCTCTCACAGCCCCTGTATGCTGCCTTCCTGAAGGCAGATCTTTCTTTATACCCTCCCTGAACCGGAAAGTTTCATCCCTTTCCCAGCACTCAGGCTGCTCTCAAGCATCTGTAGTCAGCGCTGCCGATACAGACCTCTCAGCCAAGGAAAGCAGATGGCTTTCAGGCACTGATTAATCACTATTCTTCCTCCGCTTAGGTTTCCAGCTGTGGTTTACTTTCTCCTTCCTGGCATGGAGGCATGTCTGCTGGTTTCTTTGCTTTCTGGCAAAATGTCAGGAGCACTCTTGTGTTTTACTAAGTCTCTTCTGGTCATCAGCTCCACATTGCTGGTGATCAGCATTGCTTTTTGGCTTATCTCAAAGCTACCATGTGGCAGTAACTTTCATCTGTTATGGAATAAAGCAAATCTGTCCTTGTCTGGTTCCTTGACCTCTGATTGCATGATGGAGCAAATGGGAAGCAGAAAGTCAAATGAAAGGAAACCTCCATGGGTCAGATAAACCTTTCCATATGTCTTCTGGAGCTAGACCCATGAGAGAAATCACCTCTGGGGTTTAGCTCCCTGTTTAGCCTCACTTTAAAGTTACAGGGCACATCCAGAACCAAAATGGGGTTATGAATAATGAAGCATCAGAGTCTGGCATATGGCTGGCCACATTTGTTAGCATGGAAGTAGTCCATCTTGCTGCGTGATTTTGGGGATTGGGCAAGCTCTTCTAATCACCTGTTTTCTCTAAGCAGGGGTTCTGCAACAGAAATGCATTGTACATCAGGATTGCCCTGGAAATCTTGACATAAGACATATGTCCAGACTTTACTCCTAGAGATTATTCGAGCCAAGACATTTGTGTTTTGAAAACAGCTCTCTCGGTGATTTTGGTTAAAAAGCATTGCTTGAAAGAAACATCTCTAATGTGAAAGAGGCAACATAGTATAATTATTTATTTTATAAAAAATTAAAAACTACAGATGCATGGGTGTAGGTCCTGGGCCTGGTTAAGTTGTTTCTCTCATTAATCGGGAGACCATATAATTTATCATCTGCTTTAGGACATATTTGAAAGGCAAAGAGGGAGCTATTAATAACTATGTCAGGACAAGATGCATACATTGAGGCTGTGTGGACACACCAGTCACCCTAGTCATTACTCAAATGTGAGGTTGAAGTAGAGAACTGAGGTCCCTTTCAGATTGATGATTCTGTAATTTATGACAACTGGGACAACTACATGTAGGACAGAGTCTCATTCCAAGTGCGTGCAGGACAGAGTTGCTGAGGCATCATCTACACTCAAGGAGGCTGAGATGGGCAGTATTCACAGCTCAGAGGCTGAGATCTGATGATGGGTGAGGCTGAGGGGCCAGACAGATCAAGCAAACAGGAGAAAGTAACCTTTCTGGGGCAAAAGCCCCAAAAAGCATGGGTCAAGAGGGACAGATTAACAATCAGGGTTCATCAGAGGCAGCTGCTATTGCCATCAGAGCCCTCAAGGATGGGCATGGGTGTTATTTGAGGTCTGTTGACCTTTATACGTGCTTCTGGGTCATATTCAGTGTGATACTCTTGAACATTTACACACATTTCTGTATTGTCTCCCGTACGAGACACAATCTGTACAGCCATCTCCTTGGTGCCTTTCTGCCATGTGGCACAATTGGGGAAAAGAGTATTTTGGTTAATCTAATGTTGTAGTTAATTATAAATTAGTATATAAATTATACCATACACAAATGACCAATTTTCTAAAAATCAAGGTGTAGTAAAATACCCCAACCCCCCACCAAAACCCTGATCATTTCATCTGTCATGTTTTAGAAAGCACCTTGGTGCTCTGCACTGTCACAATAAAGATCATGTCACATTGCAGCTGGGAAAGGTCAGCTGCTATCAACATGTTTTGATGAACACAGAAGAGTTAAGTTGGGTGTAGTTTTGTTTTTAGGACTTCTTTTCTACTGTATTTTTTATGTTGGGGCTTATCAAGTATGAATTAGTGGAAATCTTCAGGGTGAGATATCAGGCCATAGTGAGAGGGCATAAGCAGATGACACTACTGTCACAAAGCCAGTATTTTATCATTTCAGAGAAGTGGGCTGACCTGACTTGTTTGTGCAGTTTTAGGCATCAGGGGAATTAGCAGAGATTTGAAGAGAGAGGCAACAGAGAGAGAGAGAGAGAGACAAAGAGAAGGAAGGAAGACAGAGAAACAGAGGGAGAAAAGAAGTGAGGAAAAGAAAGTTGGGGAACAGAGGAGGAGGAGGGAAAAGAGAAAGAGAGACAGACAGAAACCGAGACAGAGAAAGTGTGATAACATAAACAGAGAAGCAAACAGAAAGATGGGAGAGACACCAAGAGAGAGAGACATATGTGAAGAGTTAGATCCACACACATGAGCATGTACACACATGAGCATGCACACACATGAGCATGTCTCCGGGAAAACGAAAGTAAGTCCTAGGTTGGAATTTATAGTCAAAACCTTGGAAGGGCTTGTATTGGAACATAGGAAATGGAACGGCTCACACAGTTGCTGAAGCTGTTTTGATGAACACAATCCAGTTCATTTCACGTAGATCTAAGCTCACGCTGTTTGGAAGGAAATTGCTCACTGCAGCTATGCTTTAGGGGTGTGATCAGAGGGGCTGGCATTGATGGAAAGCTTCTCCCCACTGCTCTAGGAGGAAGCCAGCAGATTGTGAACAGCTCTGTTCTCACAACTGTGGCAGTGTCGTCTGTTTGTCAGAATCGTGCCCTGAATGCAGCATTTGGGATGTGCACATGCTTAGCCCAGGATTAGAATTCTCCTGGCTGCAAAATGGTTTTGCTTCTTACTGATTTCTTACCTTTGGCAGAGAATGGCAGCACAGCAAGGAGAAATTGCTATTGTCTAGATAAGAGTTATTTTCAGAGAGCATTGGAGAGGGTGTCTGTCCCTGAGGGAATGCAGGAGGAGAAGGAAGCCAAGAGGTAATCATTTGGCTTGACAGGTGACATGGAGTGATGTGACTGAAGGGCCAGAAGGAGGCTGGGGTCTCCAGGAAGAGCTTTGCAAACAGACACTTGCTTCACTTGAAAAATGCTGTGCATACTTCTCCTCCCTGAACATCAAAAGGACAAACTGAGCAGGAGAAGGCCTAGGGATGGGGCCAATGCAACAGTTAAGGGCATGGAGGACTGGGAAGATGGGAAGCATTGGGATCTTCAGTCCAGAGTGGCAGAGGATGAGGAGGGAGAGGATACATCTCTGAAACAAAGGAAGGGAAAGGGTGGACTGCATGGGCTTGGTCAGGAGATTCCTGGATATCAAACCCTTGAAGGTTTAGAAAGGTTATTTTAGGAAATAAATAAATAAATAAAGCATGGATTTTTATAGTCAACAGTAAACTTGGGGATGTTTTAGACAAACTCCATGAATATGCTTAGAAATGATAAATGTTGAAAATATTAATACAGGCAGGAAGGGTGTAGACAAATCTCTCTATAGTGCACAAAACTGGCTTTGTCTACTCACATCCCTTGCTAAGCGGATGGCCATTTCCAGGGTTCTCCTTCCTAGCTAGCTTGGCTTCAGTTTGCCCTTTTCAGGTTCCATGACCAACTGGACTAACCTGAGGGCAACCAAGTCTACCCTGTTGTCATTTTTCCCCCCATTCAATCCTGCATGGTGCTGGCAGACTACTCTCCCTCAGATACTAGTTTTATCAAACCTTTTCTCTCAAGATCCTGAAACAGCTATACTTCAGACAATCCCACGACATAAAGAAGACAGTAAATTACTGAAAATATTAATACAGGCAGGACCAGGCAGGGCTCAACCCTCCTAAGAGTTAACTCTTCATGACACTTACTGTGTACTGGGTAGTCTGCTAAGTGCTTGCCTCACATCACATAGTCACATTTAATTCTCATGACTCAATAAGGGAGCAACTATTCTTAATTCTGTCTCATGGAGGAGAATGTCAAATTGAGAAAGATTAATAACTTGACTGTGAACAGCTAGGATTGGAGCTTCAGTCAGTCCAACTCCTGAGCCCAAGCTTTAGCTTTATACTGATTCCCAGCAACTCTGACCTCTCTCCTCCTCTTGTTTTCCTCTTCTATTCATTCCCATTCCTTCCAATAATCCCTACCCTTTTCTATGTCATCAAGCTTTTCTGACTGGTTGTGAAGCTCTTAAGTGTCATTTAGGATGCTTTCAGTAAAATCATAGAAAACAAAGTAAAATAATTTAAACAATAAAGATGATAAGATTTTTTTCCTTCATATAACAGGAAGCTTAGAGGTAAAGAAAATCCAATGTTTTTCTAGCTAATGACTACATCAATGACAAGTTTCTTTCCATCTTTCTCTTCTACCATCCTTTGCTTGTTGGCTAGCTCCCCCTCAGGCTCACAAGATGGCTACAGCAGCTCCGGACATCACATCCTTAAACCTCAGTTTCAGAGAAAACAAACATGGCTCCTTTCTTGTGTGTTTCCCTTAAATAATGAAGAAATAGTTCTCAAAAGTCCCTAGCAGACTTTTTCCTCACATCTCATTGGTCAGGATTCAGTCACATGGCCATACTAAACCAATCACTAGTAAGAAAAGTGGGATAACTGTTATTGTTTAGACCAACCATAATATATATGACTCGATAAGGGGACAAGTAAAGAGAAAAACAGAAATCAGAATTCTGACAACATAAAAGAAAGCAGAAGTCATTGTCAGCTGACCACCAGCAAACATTTTCTGCTTCAGTCAGCTAGCATCCTTGCACGTGACTCATTCATTCCTGCCTCATTAATTTCTCATACTGTCATTTTCTTCCTAGATACTCTCTACCCAGTCAGTCTCCCCAAGATCCAGCCTGGGGTGTCTACATAACTATTTATCTGACATTTTATCCTTACTAGCTTGTTCCTCTGTGACTTTCTTATATTTACAGTGAGTGACTTATAATTTAGTGACTTATGTTACTGTGAGTGACTTATAATTTAGCTATTAGCAGTTATGAAATTGTTGTTAGGATTTACTATTTCTCAAAAAATGCATTTGAGAAACTTCATTGATAGAAATTAGGATAGATGACCTTTACAGAGACTTTCCACTCTCATATTTTATGACTTCACAAGTCTGTGATAACTAGTCTCTCTCCTTTGAGACTGTTCACTCATTGAGGACAGGGTCCAGGCCTATGTGTCTTTATGTGCTCAACAACATATAACATGGTGATTGATGCATTTTTGGAATTCCTTAAATAATTATTGACTGACCGACTGGTTGATGGCTGCTCTAACCACCATTAACTCACTACTCAAGAAATTCTCATTGGCTTTGGGCATGCACTCTCCTAACTAGATTGAAGCAGGTGGTAGATAATTTGTTTTTCTGTCATGGCTGGATCTTAATTTTGGTATCTGCCCTAGAATATAGGTGATTTGCCCAATGAAATTTGGACACCTGGTGAAAAGTAGAACACAGACAAGTGAGCAGGTGTACAGAGCAGGGAAAAGAAGGTGTTCTGGAAGTGACCTCAATAAACACCCACACAGAAGCAGCCAGCCTAGACCATGACAGAGAGTCATGGGTGAAGGCATAGGGAAACAGCCTTAGGTGATCCAGAATTCACTAGAGAGGGTGGGGCAGATCCCTTGAGAGTGACCCAGGGCCAGGAGGGTTAGACATGTTTAACATACTTAATGTCAATGTAATGTTCCTAAAAACAGAAGATCAAAGATGTCCAATCTGCTTGATTGGTAAAGATATTCAGGAAATAAAAAAAGCATTGTATTGAGCATGAGATAAAAATATGGAGAAACACCAGTCTGGTGTAGATGTTCCCTGCCTGTCTCCCGTAGTTCCCAGCATTACCCATCCCAACACCTGGCATGCTTCATAGTAATGGTCTGTTTATGTGTCTGACTTTGCCTGTATTGTGAGATCAGTGGTGGCAGAAGCCCTGCATTGTTCATCAGCATGTCCTCTGTGTCTGTTGGTTGAAGAGGGAAGTGTCCACTTAGCTCTAGACAGGATATGTGGTTGTCACTGTGACCTCCATGTTTCATCTGCCCTTCTGGGGCACTTAGCACCCTCCTTGGGGCTCCTCTTCTCTTCTGTCCTCAGATACAGAAGCCACCCCATAGAGGATTCGATGTCCTTAGAGAATATGGAAGCCCCATTGCACAGATAAGGAAACAAGGCTCAGATCAGGAAAATCAAGGGAAGCAGTGAATCTGCAGCACATCTTGAGTCTCAGCTGAGACCACCTCTACATCCTCACTCTTGTTGCTAGGCAGCACTGCCTCAGATTTTCAAAGTTTGCTTTGAAATTCTAAAATAGAACACTTAAATTGGTTTGGTCATTTTTGGCTTTATGGAGGGTGGAACTGAAAGGGGTGAGTTAATACTTCATCATCAATACTCTTTTTTTTTTGAGACAGAATCTCTGTCTGTCACCCAGGCTGGAGTGCAATGGCCCGATCTCAGCGCAGTGCAACCTCTGCCTCCCAGGTTCAAGCAATTCTCTCTCAGCCTCCCAAGTAGCCAGGACTACAGGCACCCGCCAATACACCCACCAACTTTTGTAGTTTTAGTAGAGATGGGATTTTACCACCTTGGCCAGGCTGGTCTTGAACTCCTGACCTCATGATCCACCTGCTTCAGCCTCCCAACATCTATGCTCTTATAGATAAGCTTTTATTTCCCTCGTGACATTGATGAAGAGACATGGATAGTAACATGAGTAGTGCAGAGGTGAGGGGTAGGGGGAAGCTGACAGAAAAGAGAAGCCCAGTGAACCCGCTGCCGCCTTGACCCCCTTCATTGCTCATTTGGTTCCGCTCCTTAGCCTGGCACTTAATGTCCTTCCTGTTCTTTGCCTCACCTGCTTTGCTGGCTATGTTTTTCCTAAATAAGAACAATAATAACACAATTAGAATTTTCAAATAACTTTCACATTC
Source organism: Ateles fusciceps (assembly GCA_036589455.1). NCBI lineage: Eukaryota > Metazoa > Chordata > Mammalia > Primates > Atelidae > Ateles > Ateles fusciceps. Next base: position 11,369,660 of record JAZHEH010002554.1, on the reverse strand, counting down.
ACTCTGAATTTGATCCTTCCAGTGACTGCATCAGGGAGTAGGAGTTGTCCAGGAGGAAAGATCTGGGGCCACGGCAGCCTGTTGACCTTGCCAAGGTCAGAACAAAGCCCTGCCAGATGCTGCTGCTTCTAGATCTTGCCTGAGGCTCTTCCCCAAAGCCCTGGTCTTCCTACACACCTCATTCACTCATTCTGCATCATTGCCACCACTCAGAATGCACAGCTGGGTGAATCCTTCCTCAACTCCTTTATTTTTAATTAGACAGGATCCTGCTCTGTCACCCAGGCTGAAGTACAATGGTATGATCACAGCACACTGCGGTCTCAAGCTCCTGGGCTCAAGTGATCCTCTCTTCTTAGTCTTCTAAGTAGCTGGGACTACAGGCACATGCCACCACGCCCAGCTAATTTTTTATTTTTTTGTAGAGATGGGGTCTTGCTTTGTTGCCCAGGCTGGTCTCGAACTCCTGGCCTAAAGTGATCCTGATCCTCCTGCCTCAGCCTCCCAAAGTGCTGGGATTACAGGTGTGAACCAATGCATCTGACCCTCCTTCCTCAGCTCCAAATTCAAGTCCCACTTACTCCATAAAACCTTCCCTGAACACTCTGCCCTCTCTTAATCCTAGCAACTTGAACCTGTCCCAGTGGCCCCACCTTATCATGGACTGGATTACTGCCTTGGATTACTAGGTGACTATGATGTGTTCATGTCTATCTCTCCTGAGCATGTCGGATACAACGTGCCTCGATTTACCCACAGAGCCATTGTCAGAATCAGTTGGTGACTGACAGCTCCCCTAGGGTTATTATGACAAGGAGCGAGAGTCAAGCTGGCATGCACCAAATGTGAAGACTTGGTCTGCATGGTGGAACCCAACTGACCCGAAAAAGACCCCCTGCTGCCTAACGTTTGGGAAAATAAACCTGAGACTGGGACCTCAAATTTCATTAATGTTTTCTATTAAAAGCACCATTTCCCATTAATATTTGGATGGTAATTGATCTAGAAGTGCAGCCCAGGGAAGGGCTGAAGGTGTCATGGCAAGGGAGGAATGATCCCATAAGTCTCCCACTGAGCTGCCACAAAGCCAAATGAAAATATCTCCAGCTCCCTGGGGACCGGTAAGGACATTAGATTAGTGCTCAGGTGAAGACTATTTGATGAGTCACACAGTCTTCAGAGGAAAAGCCACGCTTGTATTAGCATTGGCTTGCCACAGATAAAACAGAATTTTAAAAACAGGTAGTTTTAAAAGCCCCCAGTCAAAGGTTGAGGTACTTTATAAATTTTGAACTATGCCAAAAGAAATGCCTGATCGTATTACATCTGGAGAAGAGTGTGTTTACAAAGAGTAAAGAGAAATTCATGACATGTTCATATTTTATGACTGTCAATTCAGTGATGTAATTATACCCTCATTTACTTACTCTCTCACAAATGGTATTTTTCAAGATTTTCTCTGTTCCAGGCACTGCTCAAAGATTTGTGAAAAAATCTTATGGGACACTATGCTTACACACAAGTAACTCCTGTTCTAGTGGATTCTTCTTATGAAATAAGCAAAAGATATTATTTCTGTTTAACAAAAGAAGAAACGAAATTTCAGAGGAACTTGGTGAATTTCCCATGTCACATCTCAAATAATTTAGAAAGCCTTTAAATAGCTGTTTTGAGAATCTGCCCTCAAACCTTGACCAAAGTCCCCAACGATCTATATTTTATCACGTAAGTCAGATTCTCAACTTGATACCTCTATTCTCTCTCCCTGAATCACAGTAAATCTTGAAGTCTGGAAAAAATGGGGGGCTTAAATTAAGGTCTGCATGTCTTCCGAATTCAGGATTATATGGCCAAACTCTGTTGCCTCCCCTAGTGGCGTGGGGAACAAGATGCCTGAGAACCCGTGCATCCCAGATTTATGTTCACAAGCCATTTTTATCCAGACAAGAAACTCTTTTCTTCACCAACAGAGCTAATCTTAGGGTCAGGAATATTCCTGAAGAATCTGACAGAGACTCAACTCTGGGGCACTGAGTAGCTCATTTTAAGGTTGCATGAGACTAAATTTATTCCTCCCTCTTGCTTAATTGGAGCATTCATTTCCGCCCTCTGGCTCCTTGATCTGAAAGAAACATCTATTACTGACATAGAGGAACAAAAGGACATCTCCTCCAATTTGTTAATTATGCTCTGTTTTATGAACAACAACAGGAGAATTAACCATTGAAAGAGAAAAAACCCAAGTCCTGGCCCTTCTGTGAGTGGTGTGGCATCTGTATACAGGAAGAGATGGAGCCATCTCTTTAAAGGACTAATAGGTTGATTTTTGGTGGACTTTGTCCATTTCATTTCCGAACATTGGCTTTAAGGGGCACATGCGTAGCAGCTTGATTTGGCTGGGTCCCAGTGGCATTTTCAGATTTGTGGGTGGAAGATGAGGAAGCCAAGTGGAGAGGAAGTGGCGGGCTCTATATTCACAGACGATGACTTATTCCCGACCTGAATAATGTGATGGTTTCAAATGCTGTGTACCTGATTGATCTGTTCTTTTCCCTGTCTTCAAGAATTCATGTGTAAATGTTTTACAAGATTGCTAATGTCATGCCAATGAATCTCTTCAAGTGCTCTTTTTTGGGGAATAAATAGCTATAGTCTCTTCTGCTTCAACATTGCTCATCTTTTTTGATGGCATTGTGTGGAATGAATGGGCAACATTTCAACTTCCTGCATGCAGACACAAACCACACACATGCGCGCACGCGCCCACACACACACACACACACACACACACACTCTCTCTCTCTCTCACTCTCTCTGTTTAGAATTTTTTGCCCTTTAGCCTACTTTTTAAGGAGGATCTTTCCTAAGGATGGACTTATTTTATTTATTTATTTTTTTGAGACCAGGTCTCGCTCTGTTGCCTATGTTGGAGTACAGTGATAGGATCACTAAAGCCTCTACCTCCCCCAGTCTCATGCAGATCCTTCCATCTCAGCCTCCTGGGTAGCTGAGACTACAGGTGCACACCACCATGTCTGGCTAATTTTTAAAATTTTTTTAAAGACTGGGTCTCACTATGCTGCCCCACTGGTCTCAAACTCCTGGGCTCAAGCAATCCTCCTGCCTCAGGCTCCCAAAGTGCTGAGATTAAAAGCATGAGCCACTGCACTGGGCCAGGCTTTTAATTTTTTAAAGCCTTACCTGTCTATTAACTCTCCTCAAGTGCATTCTTTTTTAGACGATGACAAGGCTGGAAATACAAAGACTTTTTATCTTAGCTCAACGCTGGGCATAAAACAGGCAATCAAACTATTGGTGAATGGAGGCCTTTGCCTGGGGAAAATTCTTCCTAAGCCATGAGACTTAGGAAGCCTTACTCCTAAAAGAGAGGAGATACTATAGTGATTTGGGAAAGACTCTTAAGGATTACAGTTCAATCAACAGACAGAAGGCAACTCCATCTTAAGTAGAAGGCAATGCTAGTTTTATCTCTGATGACCAACATTGTAACCTTGAATGAGGTTAAATTAACCTTGCTTAAATTTTCTAAGCCTCCATGTCCTTGTCTGTAAAATAGGGACAATGTTACTGCTTAGCTTGGAGAGCTGTTGTGAGAATCAAATGATACAAGCATGTATAGCATGTATAGCACAGTGCCAGTCATGTAAAAAACACTCTATAATTGAGCTTTTATATTATTATAATACTCTGATAATTATTAGAGTAACCTAGAGGCCTCCCAGTGGAGTAGAAAGATCAATGGCTTAGGAGCCAGAAACCGGGGGAACCTGCATTTAAAGTATCATTCAAAAGGTAGCTGTGCCTATCACTGATTTCACATATGATTTCCCATTCCCCAATGCAATGTAAATGGCAGTGGAGTTACACACATTCTCTCTCCCCACTAAGATCTGATAAATAACAGGGAAAAGTCAAAGTTTGACAAAGAGTGTTTCCATTTAATATATGAAGTAGGCTACTTTTATGGCCTTTTTTTTCTTAAAATGCTTGGGGCTGAGTTGGAGAAAAGCTAATAGGAACATTTCTGAGGAAAAGTATTCTACAAGCTTCACTGGAAGAAGATGGACCATCTTTCTCTTTTAAAGGCTTTTTGTGAGGAGCTCCAGATGAGCCACAAAACAGCAAGATCCATCATTTTGGCAGGATGGTTTTGCAAGGGCCCTCCAGCCCTAACTGTAGCCCTAAATGGTAATCTCTACTTATCTGGGACAATTTCATAGAAAAGAGGAGAAGCAAGACCACTTTTCATAGAGTTTTATTTTCTTATTAGATCTGTAGACAGCTCCAAAACAACTTTAGAGAAAAGGATAATAGAACATTTCAATGGTTTTCATGATGATTTCCTTTTATTGCTTATTCCTTAGTTTTACTCAGCATGTCTACACAGCACACAGCTATTTCAAACCTTGTTTTTCTACTTAATATTATGGTGTATATATGTTTTCATGAATTGGCAGAGCTTACATATTCATCAGTTGAAATATTCTTCAGCTGTGAGATTTTCTACATGTCATAAAACTAGAATTATTGAATGATAAAGCTAGATAGCCACCTATATTATATCTAATAAAAAGCCAACTTTTATGAAACCCCTGCTATGTGTCAGGCACTATACTAAGTGCTTTCCTTATTTATTTCATGTAACCATCCTAAGAGTCCTATGAGGTAGGTCTTACTAAACTTTCCATTTCATAGATGAGGAAACTAAGGCTAAGGTGGGTAAATAGCTTGTTCAGAGTCATAGAGCTAGCAGGGCTGAAATGCAAACCTACACTTATCCACTAGGCTATGAGCTAGGTACCGTATGGTCTTTATGTTTCAGAAGAGGATCCTTGCAGTCCCAGAGAGGTGTGTGAGTTTGCTCAGAGCCATCCAATTAGTTAGTGGCCATCAGTGCTGGAACCCAGTTTTCTGGACTTTGAGGCCCCTGATCTTTCCACTGTATATGTCACTCTGCCTCTCAGATACAAGAGCGAGATGCGGCTCTTGTATCTTTTTGGAACTCTCCTTTTCCTTCCTATGTTTGCAAAATTCACAGTGAATAGTCTTATGTAATTGAAAATTAAATTTTTATGTAAATTAATTTTGACAATGACACAGTTTCTGTGTTTTCACTTCTGCTCCTCAAGTCATATTCTCTTGGGGCAGTCTACATTTTCCAAATTTTTAGGTTCAGAAAGTTCCCTTGAAATCCACAGGAACTCTTCTGGAATCCTTAAATGACAGCTCTGAGGCACCAGATTCCCCTGGGACAAGAAAACTGTCCACTCCAGTTGATCAGTTGCTAGGGCTTTGTCTCTTTAGGAAGCAGAAAAGAACCCACGTGTCCTCCCCATAATAGAACCTAAGTGAAGAAAATGATCAGATACGAAATGCACCCCAGATTCAAATTAAGTTTAAACAAGCTAAACAAGCTTGTTTTCAGCCTGTTCTTTCTAGATATAGCACTGGCAGATCCTTAAACAAATGGTCTCAATGTGCATTACCCATACCTGTCAAAATCACATGCGGTCCTAGCCGATTCAGATATCACTGTTTGCTTCCCATGAGGAGAGCGATGAGTCCTTGTGTGTGGCATTGTTTATTTACTTTCCGGGTGAATTCTTATTACAAGAAGCCTCTGAAATGGTTGTTATCCCTGTAATCTAATTTATTGCTCTGGGGACCTGATATGTTCTATACCTTAGATAATGTTAATTTTATTCTTTTGTGAGCTGAGCCTGGTGTTCACAAAAAGCCATAAGATGTAATTTATTTCTTCCCACTTGCCTTCTATATGTTAATTCTATTGAAAAATGGTTAAATAGATTATGTAAATCATGGCCATTGCAACCACTTTAAAGGTTAATCCTGCCATCATGTAGCCAGATAATTAATTTGAATTTGCTTCCAAGCACTAACTCTCAGGAAAGCCAAGGTATAATGGGTTGGAGTACCCTATTACAGAGGTCACTGTGTGCCTGCCTATGATAAAATTTGGAAGAAACAAATCTCAAAGTTTTGAGTACAAAAGTTCCTTTGGGTCATTGAAGAGCCCAGCACATCATGGGATTAGAGCCACATTTTGTCCAGAATTTTGGAAACAGGTTTTACTGATACAACTTCTGCTTCCTTGAGTTTTCTTTTCTTTTCTTTTTCTGAGAAGGAGTTTTGCTCTTGTCCCCCCAGGCTGGAGTGCAGTGGTGCAATCTGAGCTCACTGCAACCTCTGCCTCCCAGGTTCAAGTGATTCTCCTGCCTCGGCCTCCTGAGTAGCTGGGAATGCAGGCACCAATCACCATGCCCAGCTAATTTTTGTACTTTTAGTAGAGATGGGGTTTCACCATGTTGGCCAGACTTGTCTCGAACTCCTGACTTCGTGATCCACCCGCCTCTGCCTCCCAAAGTGCTGGAATTATAGGCATGAGCCACTTCCTTTGTTGGGAAGCCAGGCATGATTTGGTTTCCAAGATTCTGGGGCAGTCCTGCTGTTTCCAGCAAAAAACTTCACCCACTTTCCAAAAATTACAGGCCAGAGGAGACCTTACCAGATGTTGTCATAACTTCAACTGTCTGTTGCCACACCCTACTCCTGAGAATACCCACTGATCAGTTATCCATCCAAGGGTGTCAGCCACCAGCCATGTGATTCTCTCCTGGGGTAATAGAGGATCCCCTCATTGCAAGCTGGCTTGGAGGATCTTCCTCACTGATGCATGCTCTTTAGTCAGTAGTGGGGCCGGGTGATGTACACTTGAAGCTTATTCAATTTTTTAGGGCTTCTTTAAGAAAAAGAATAGAAAAATATAAATTTAAAATTAGATGCAAAATGAATATGTACTTAGAATGTGAAAAGAAACCACAGTCATGAGTTTAAAAAAGCTAACACTATAAATATCACTGAAGCCATAAAATGACACTATTTTATTTTTTAATTTCCTGACACCCCTTTATAATACATTTTTCCTAATTTTTTGACTGTCTACTCTTTGATCTCATCTTCATATGACAGCAATTTTGTAGTACCATTTTCTATAGCGAAAATAGGAGGATAATTTCATCTTTCCTCTAGCATAGATCATCAGAATTTGTTTCTTATTATTGATAGGTTGAATAAAAGATTCCTACTTTACACAGACAAACTTGCTATTTTTAATGCAGTTTCAGATTTAGGCCCTACAAACTGAGGAATTCTGATAAATTCTATTTCACGTAATTCCCATCAAAAAAGAAAAAAAAATGTATATTTAAGGTAAGTTTATAGTTGTATATGTTGTATTATCGAGTATCTCCCTGACAAAAGAGAGCTTCAATTTTGACTAGGTGTGGATGCAAACCAAGTCATTCTCTACTTCAATTTTACTCTTGTGATGATTAGAACTTTCCTAGACTAGCTTGGCTCCAAACATCTCAAAGCTTATTTCTTCTCCATTACCCAGACACTTTCCTGCCAGTTGTGGTGAATTCATTTATATTCTGATGTGACCTCTGGCCTTGCATCTTATGTTATGATGCTAAGTAAGTCAGCACAGTCAGTGTTAGGTATATTTCTGGAAGCATTCCTCCACTGAAATGACTACATATGGAAATAATTAAAAGTTGTATACAGGCTGGGCGTGGTGGCTCACGCCTGTAATCCCAGGACTTTGGGAAGCCAAGGTGGACAGATCACTTGAGGTCAGGAGTTTGAGACCAGCCTGGCCAACATGGTGAAACCCTGTCTCTACTAAAAATACTAAAATAAGTTGGGCGAGATGGTGGGTGCCTGTAATCCCAGCTACATGAGAGGCTGAGGCAAAAGGATCGCTTGAACCTGGGAGTCAAATGGAGCTGAACACTTCAGTCACTCATGCGATGGCTGTGTGTCCTCCGGTAAGTTCTGTAGCTTCTCTGAGCCCCAGCTTCCTTATAATATCAATGAAGTCCTGACAGCTACAATGCCTGCAAATTTCATAAAACGGTGCCTGGTGGTTAGTAGATGGTTTTGAGTTGGTTTTGAAAAGGTTATACTAAAATTCCAGGGTCCCTTGAGGGTGATGGTGCTCTCAGGTTGTCCCTTTTTAAAGGTAGCTTTCAGAGGTAAAACCTCAGACCCCAGCACTGCCCACCTCACTTTTTTTTTTTTTTTTTTTTTTTTTTTTTTTGAGATAGAGTCTTGCTCTGTTGCCCAGACTCGAGTGCAGTGGCACGATCTCGGCTCAGTGCAACATCTGCCTCCTGAGTTCAAGTGATTCTCGTGCCTCAACCTCCCAAGTAGGTGGGACTACAGGCACCCGCCACCACACCTGGATAATTTTTGTATTTTTAGTAGAGACAGGGTTTTACCATGTTGGTCAGGCTGGTCTCATACTCCTGACCTTAGGTGATCCATCCACCTCGGCCTCCCAAAGTTCAGGGATTACAGGCATTAGCCATCACACCCGGCCTCCTTGCTTTTCTTTTTTGTGAAGAGTATAACATATTTCTCTGGCCCTGTGTGTATTGATCATATTTATAGATTGGGCTCTAAAAAATTTTGGGGTCTGGTGGACAGAGTTCTATCGTTCAGCCACGAAGTACCACAGAGCCTGACTACAGAGAATAAATATTCATTTCTCTTCCCTTAATTTTAAAAGAAGTTGCTATTATTACGAACAAGCCCACTGGTGACAGCACAAACATCAGCACTGTCTGCTGGGTGAGACAGTGGCAGAATGTTCTGCACATCTCCTCTCGCAGGAAATGTTCCAAGCATTCAAATGCAAATGAGCACAGAGCCAGCCTGCACTGATTTGCATTCGCTCTCTGGGAACCTGGTCTTTCCCTCTCAAATTCACGTTATGTGCAGATACAATACTGCAGTGAACAGGCCAAAGTAATGTTTTGCCTTTTCCACTCTGTTCGTTTTATCCGATTTTGCAAAAATCCCACAAACCCCATTCTTTCACTATATTGTTTAATTTTGCCCTCGTTTTACCAAGGTTCCCTTGTGCTGTGCTCCTGCCAGCTCAGCCATCCTCTCTGGCCTCATTCTGTGTCCTAGCTCACTTGGGTGCTTCTCCTTCTCCTGCGGGATTTTGCAGCTGTTCTCTAGTGTTCTTCTCCCACCTTGACCTCTTGCCTAAGTTCTACAAAAAGCACATGAGAACAGCTGAGAGTGGACATATGTGGAGGACCAGGAAAGCTGGATATGCCTAGAATCTCATGCCAGACCTTGAGGGATTCAAGGCTCCGTTAAAGCAAAGTTTATTGATGTCTCACTTACATAAAGAAAAGTGCATAAACCATAAGTCCGGTTGAATTTTCACAACATGAGCTCACCTGTATAATCAGCACCCAGACCAAGAAATGGAACATTAGGGCCTGGCTCGGTGGCTCATGCCTGCAATCCCAACACTTTGGGAGGCTGACATGGGCAGATCACCTGAGGTCAGGAGTTCAAGATCAGCCTGGCCAACATGGCAAAACCCCATCTCTGCTAAAAATACAAAAAAATTAGCCAAGTGTGGTGGCGTGCACCTGTAATCCCAGCTACTTGGGAGGCTGAGGCAGGAGAATCACTTGAACCTGGGAAGCGGAGGTTGCAGTGATCCAGGATCACGCCACTGCACTCCAGCCTGGGCGCCAGAGTAAGACTCTCAAAAAATAAAAAATAAAAAAAGGAAAACGAAAAGAAATAAAACATTAGGGCATTGCTAGAAAGTCATCACTTTCCTCTCCCAAGGGTAACCACTCTTCTGACTCCTAGACTATAATTTTGCCTAATAATGACCTTGACCTAATAGAATAATACAATATGTAATTTACTGTGCCATTGCTTCTGTTTTATTTGTAAGGTTTATCCATGCTGCTGCTCATTCTCACCTCTGTGTGCTATCTTCTGTTATGTGGGTATCTTGGAGTTCGTTTATCCATTCTGCCTGAAATGGGTTTGTGAGTTGCTTTCTGTTTCGGGCTATGAACATTCTTTCGTGTGTCTTTTTGTGGCTACAGGGACACAATTCTGTTGAATATGTGCTTACAAGTGATGCTGTTGCCTCATAAGTAGACCTCGTGGCTTTTCATGAGACTGTTTTGATGACAGGGGTATTTTGAGGAGGTCTGAAGGACTTTGGTAATTAAGTGACTTGTAAAATTACAGGTTTGTTTTGTGCTATGGACTGAATTGTGTCCTTCCAAATTCGTATGTTGAAGCTTTAACCCCAGTATGACTGTGCTTGGAGATAGGAGGTAATTAAGGTTAAATGAGGTAAAAATGATGGGGTCTTAATGGAATAGAGTTGGTGGCCTTTTAAGAAGAGGAGGAGGAGAGAGGTTACTCTCTCAACATGCACACACCAACACAAAGCCCTGTCAGCACACAGCAAGAAGGCAGCCTTCTGCAAGCCAGGAAGAGAGCCCTCACCAGAGCCCAACCCAGCTGGACCTTGATCTGGAACTTCTAGTCCTCAGAAGTATGAGAAAATAAATTTCTGTTGTTTAAGTCACCTAGCCTGATATAGCAGCCTGAGCAGACTGACATTTTGTTTTGTTTAGTTTTTTTGAAGTTGGAAAAGTACCTTTAAAAAAATGTATGGGCTGGGCATAGTGGTTTACACCTTTAGTTCCAGCACTATGGGAGGTTGAGGCAGGAGGATTACTTGAGCTCAGGAGTTCAAGACCAGAGCAGCCTGAGTGACAGAGCAAGACCCCGTCTACACACACACACACACACACACACACACACACACACACACATGGATATATATGTGTATATATATATATGTATATGTGTATACATATATATATATATATATATATATATATAAACCAGGTATGGTGGTACATGCCTGTAGTCATAGCTACTTAGGAGGCTGATGTGGGAGGATCACTTGAACCCGGAAGGTCAAGGCTACAGTGAGTTGTGATTGCAGCACTGCACTCCAGCCTAGGTGATAGAGTGAGACCCTATTTTAAAAATTATTATTTTTTTGTGGTAAAATACACACAACGAAATTTGCCATCTTAATCATTTTTAAGTGTATAGTTTAATGGTATTAAATACACTCATAATGTTGTTCAACCATCACCACCATCCATCTACATAACTCTTTTCACCAGGTAAAACTGAAACTCAATACCCATTAAACAGTAACTCCTCATTCTCCACCCTGCTTCATTCTGGCATCCACCATTTCACTGCCTATCTCTATGATTTTGATTACTCTAATCACCTCATTTAGGTAGAATCATACAGTATTTTGTCCTTTTGCATCTGGCTTATTGCACTTAGCATAATGTCCTCATAGTTCATCCATGTTGTAGAATATGTCAGAATGTCTTCCCTTTTTAAGACTGAATAATATTCCATTGTGTGTATAGACTACATGTTGCTTATTCATTCATCTTTCAATAGGCACTTGGGTTGCTTCTATATTTTAGCTATTGTAAATAATGCTGCCATAAACATAGGTATACAGCTATCTCTAAGACCCTATGTTCAATTCTTTGGGATTGCATACTCAGAAGTAGAATTGCTGCATCATTTGGTGATCCTGTTTTTAATATTTTAAAGAACTTTCATACTATTTTCCACACTATTTCCATGTAAAGTGGCTATCACCATTTTACATTCCCATCAACAGTGCACAAAGGTTCCAATTTTTCCACATCCTTGCCAACACTCATTTTCTGTTTTTTTGTTTTTTTTTTAATAGTAATCATCCTAATGATTACTAATCATCCTAATCATCCTACAGTATCTTACTGTAGTTTTAATTTGCATTTCTCTCTCTCTTTTTTTTTTTTTTTTTTTTGACGGAGTCTTGTTCTGTTGCCCAGACTGGAGTGCAATGGCATGATCTTGGCTCACTGCAACCTCCGCCTCCCAGGTTCAGGTGATTCTCCTGCCTCAGCCTCCCAGGTAGCTGGGATTACAGGCGCCTGCCACTACACTCAACTAATTTTTGTATTTTTAGTGGAGACAAGGGTTTCACTATGTTGGCCAGGCTGATCTTGAACTCCTGACCTCAGGTGATCCATCTGCCTCGGCCTCCTAAAATGCTGGATTACAGGTGTGAGCCATGGTGCCCAACCTCCATTTTTTAACTAGTTCAGCAGGAGCTTATGATTTTGCCACCCCACCCTGCCACCCCAAGAAAATCCCTTACAAAAACCAGAAAACAAAATAATAAAAAAGATAAAGGCCGGGCGCGGTGGCTCACGCCTGTAATCCCAGCACTTTGGGAGGCCGAGGCGGGCGGATCACGAGGTCAAGAGATCGAGACCGTCCTGGTCAACATGGTGAAACCCCGTCTCTACTAAAAATACAAAAAAATTAGCTGGGCGTGGTGGCGCGCGCCTGTAGTCCCAGCTACTCGGGAGGCTGAGGCAGGAGAATGCTTGAACCCGGGCAGCGGAGGTTGCAGTGAGCCAAGGTCGCGCCACTGCACTCCAGCCTGGCACCTGGTGACTGAGTGAGACTCTGTCTCAAAAAAAAAAAAAAGATAAGATACCCAAAACTTGAGGTTCAGCCAAACATATATGTATATATTTTGTTGTCAGCTTTGGGATTTGGGACATCAGTGCATTCTGCTAGAACTTTTGCTCACAACTGTCAGCATGTGATTGCAGAAGAGCAGGAGGAATTCTGTCCTGATATATCCTCTGCAGTGGACATGCTCCTTTTTCTGCCTGCTCTGCCTCTTTTTCTTTGGAACTCTCTTTCCTACACTTCATATGATTTGTAGGTCCTGTCAGTCAAGAGTTCTTACTTCCTCTGCCATGAGAGCAGGCTCACAGCCCAGTCAGACTGACAAGATTACTCTGGAACTGTGCATGGTCTAGGGACAGACCTGAGGCCAGGCAGAATCCTGTATTCATGTAGTCCTTAGGAAAGGAGCTTTAAGAGCCAAGTAAGCTGGAAGCTGCCCCAGCCATCTTGCCTCATAAAAAGAAAGTCTTTCAGATAATAAAGCCAAGCAGAGTGAGAGACGGAATGAGAAGAGTGCCCTTGGCTGTTCCTGGACCCTATGAAACCAGTGTTGCCTATAGTCCACGCCTGGGACATTCATTCATGTGAGCCAACTATTTCCCCATTTAAAATTAAGCTGCTGGGTGCGATGGCTCACACCTGTAATCCCAGCACTTTGGGATGCTGAGGTGGGAGGATCACCTGAACTCAGGAGTTCAAGACCAGCCTGGGCAACATAGCAAGACCCCATCTCTAAAAAAAAAAAATTTAGCCTGGCCAACATTGATGAGATCCTGTCTCTACAAAAAGTATGTATGTATGATATATGTGTGTGTGTGTGTGTGTGTGTGTGTGTGTGTGTGTGTGTATTAGCTGGGCATGGTGGCGTACCTGTAGTCCCAGCTACTCAGGAGGTTGAGGTGGGAGTATCACCTAAGCCCAAGGAGGTTGAGGCTGCAATGAGCTAAGATTGTGCCACTGCATTCCAGCCTTGGTGACAGAATGAGACCCTGTCTCAAAAAATAAAAATAAAATAAATAGAGCTAGTTGTGTTTCTATCATTGTAAAATGAAAAGGTCTCCACTAATTTTCCTACCCTCAAGAATAACTAATGTTAATATAAGACGGTGTGTTGTCTTTCTCCATAAAGCTTCAGAGAGAGTTCTTGCTGTTTCACCTGTTTCAACAAAGAAACTCCACCTTCTACAGATGTCTCTAAATTCCTCCTGTGGCAACGTAACTACACTACTGTTCCTTTGTTCTTTTCTTCAGTGAATGTGCAAAATAGCTGGTTACCATCTTCTGTAGAGTAATCTTTGTATCCTCCAGGGAAGACAATTGTCAACAGTTAATAGGTTACCCAAAGCTAGTTTCCTCCAGGCCAAGAATTCTAGTATAATAACCTAAGTCCTTCTTTAAGGTATTTTTTTAGTATGCTTCTCTCTGAATTGTGGACTTTTGAACTTTCTCTTTTGATCTGGAAAGGTAAAGGAAGCCTCCCCAAAATTCGCATAGACGGTCTTTACTGAAAGAAACATAAAAATTCTATTACTGAAATGAAAAATAAATGCCATTTAAGTAAATACGGCAAAAAAATTTCAGGCAGGAAAAAATACAAATATGTGTATCTGTAAATTTTTTTTGGCTCCGTTCGAAATAGTTTAATAGCAGATGGCAATTTTGTGGGGATGCAGTTAGTGGTTGGGTTTTGCCATCTTATTAATGTGTTGTTGTGTGAAGAAGGGGATAAGGGAGCCTTTGATGTGTAGGAGGTTGGGGCTCTATGGGGCTCCTCACTGCTTGAATCTTCAAAGCTCATAGAGGCTTGATAGCTCCCAAGTTCTGTAGAAATAAGCATTTCAGGAATCAAGCCAAAATCTAGGCTTGGTGGAGCAAGCTTGTAATCCCTGCATTTAGGAGGCTAAGGTGGGAGGATCACTTGAGGCCAAGAGTTCAAGACTAGACTGGGCAACATGGGGAGACCCTGTCTTGACAATTTTTTTTAATTAGCAGGGCCTTGGGGCACACCTGTAGTCCCTGTTACTTGGGAGGCTGAGATGGGAGGATCACTTGATCCAGGGAAGTTGAGGCTGCAGTGAGCTGTACTTGTGCCACTGCATTCCAGTCTGGGCCTCAGAATGGACATCATCTCAACAAAAGAAAAAAAGAAAAAGAAAAAAAAAGAGAGAATCAAGCCAAAAGTACTAGAATTACTAAAAGCATGTCTCATACCAGGAAGCTTTAATTAAAGTGAAAGAGGTACCGATTTCCTTAAAGACCTCTGTTAAAGATCCATTTGTGACCTTAATGAATATGCTGTTACTTCAAAAGTCTTTTGATCAAGACCCAAAATTTTACCATGAGGTCCTTTCTTCTGTCTTTAGCCTAGGAACATGATACAAAATCCTTTAAACAGAAAACTTGTTAGGTTTAAAGAGAATTCTTCTCTCAGTAAAATAATGTTCAGAACAATTAACTTTTAATTTTCTTTAATTACTTTTAAACATACATAAGTTCCGAAACACCATAATAACACTGTGCTCCAGGGAATCCTGGGGGTGGGGGTGGAGGCAGGAGGCTTGGTCCTCAGATGAACTGTACTGCAGATAATCAGCAAATCTTGCATGCATGTTCCCCAATAAACCAGTTAACAAAAATCAACTCTTCCTTCTCCTCCCCATTTCCCCTCTTATCTAGTGTCTAAATATAATTCAGTCATAGTTTGAGTAACTTAATTAAATTACCACTACTGTCTTCAAAAACAGTATCTATTCCTGGTTAGCTAAATTACTTTAAGGCAAATTGAACATGTGAAAGTGGCTTGCATCTCTAACTGCACATTCACGTTACCTGGGGAGCTTTTAAAAAAAAAAACCAATATCCTGGCTCTACTGCTGGAGAGGTTTGGTTTCAATAGGGATGGAAAGGAGGACAGCAGCTATTAGTATTTTTTTAAAGATCTGCACAGTTTTAACCCGCAGTCAAGGTTAAGAGTCACCGATTTAGAGACTGAAATAGATCAATCGCGGGTTCAAAAGCAACTCACCAGGAAGCAGTATGGTGTCACAGGAAGAGCACAAGAATCAGTGCTGGGTGTTTTAATCTTGTCTTTGTTCACGGGGCTTGATCAGTGCACACAGCCTCTTTGTGCATCATTTCCTCATTGGTAAAACTGGGATAATTATATTATGCCCATTTTACAGGGTTATTTCGAAGGAAAAAAGCACCTGGAACATGACGGAACCTTTACAGCAAGATCTACTATTCACGTAGCATTAACTTTTCCTGGATAAACTATCTTCTCTCCTGTTCCTCTTAGTTCTCTCCTGGTGCCAATAGGAATCCAAATCCATACTGTTTCTGTAGGCCCTGAATTCTCAGAATGTGCATGGATGGCACCAAAAACTATACTAAGGTTGCAGTGTCTTAGGGTTTAAAAGACCTGTTACTTCCCGTGCTTTGCTGAGAACACCTAAAGTAGCGTGGCTCTGTGAAATGAACCTGAAGGTCCGTGTTCCACTTTCTTACAAACCTACTGTGTTACTATCTCTGTTACTATGGAAAAGTTATTAACTAGCTCCTGGCCCCTCTGTTCTTAATTGGTAAAATAGGATTTGATTAGATGATCTCTCAATTTTCTTTTAATAATCAGAGTCTGTAAGCTTTAAAGAGACTGTACGATCCAAGCCAAACAAACCTGCACATATTTTTACCTGCCTACAGGAGAAAAGAGTGCCCAAGCCTCTTCTGCGATGAGGAGGTTCCATTAAGAGAGTAGATTTTTCTTCTGTAAGGCTGATTCTTTTGTAATCAATAGTGGAAAGCAGTTCTACCCTGACTTTTGGCTTGAGGAGAGCATACATGACTCTCCCAATCAGTCTTGATGAAGAGTAAGGTCTCATGATTGATCTTAGGGTCAAAATGAGACCACATCAGAGCTTCCAGAGAGACTGAGCTTTTTGGTTGCCAGAAAGGGACTTGACTGAATACACAGGACATAGAGATTATATCGCCTACGCAAGATTTTGGACTAAAATTGTCAGTGTAGGTTGCACTTTAGAGGCTCTCTGGGTCCACTGTTTTCAAACTGAACATGCATCAGCATCTCCTGGAGAGCTTTTTAAATCCCAGATTCCTGCACCCTACCCCCCAGAGCTTCTGCCTGAGGTGGTCTGGGATGGAGTCTGAGGCTTTGCTTTTCAAACAGATTCCCAGGTGATGCATGTGGTACAGGTGGTGCTGGTCCTAGGATCTTACTTTTAGAAGCACTGCTTTAGGTTTCGCTCCACAAACTTCTGTGTTGCTGTGTTAGTCTGTTCTTGCATTGCTTCAAAGGAACCCCTGAGGCTGAGCCATTTCTAAAGAAAAGAGATTTATTTGGCTCATGGTTCTGCAGGTTGTACAAGCATGGTACCAGCATCTGTTCAGCTTCTGGTGAGGCTTCAGGAAGCTTTTACCCATGTCGGAGGGTGAAGGGGGAGCAGGGGTGTCACCTGGTGAGAGATGAAGCAAAAGTCAGAAGGGAGGTGGTGCCAAGTCCTTTTAAATAGCCAGTTCTTGTGTGGGGCACAGTGGCTCACACCTGTAATCCCAGCACTTTGGGAGGCCAAGGGCAGATAACAAGGTCAGGAGATCGAGACCATCCTGTCTAACACAATGAAAACCTGTCTCTACTAAAAATACAAAAAATTAGCTGGGTGTGGTGGCACACACCTGTAGTCCCAGCTACTCAAGAAGCTGAGGCAGGAAAATCGCTTGAACCTGGGAGGTGGAGGTTGCAGTGAGCCAAGATCACTCCACTGCACACAAGCCTAGGCAACAGAGCAAGACTCTTTCTCAAAAAACAAACAAAATAGCCAGCTCTTTTGTAAACTAATAGAGCAGGAACTCACTTATTACCAAGGGGAGGGCACCAACCCATTCATGAGGAATCCAAACACCTCCCACTAGGCTCACCTCCACCATTGAAGTCACATTTCAACCTGAGATTTGGAGGGGGGTACTTATTCAAACTATGTTAGTTATTAAGAAATCACGTGGAACATTTGTTAAAAATGCCAGTTCCCAGGTCCCTCCTGTTTTAGTAGGGAGAGTCTGATTTAGAAGATTTACAGCGAGGCCCAGGCTGTTCTTATCATCAGGGGCCATGAGGAAACCCTGAGTTAGTCAACTACCCATTAATTGCATCAGAGTCACTAATTGGGGACATTTTAAAAATCTAAAATGCTGATCCCTGGGACCTAGTCCCAAGACTCTGATTCTGAAGAATGGAGCTGAGAGAGACTACATTTTTAAAGCTTCTCAGATGATTCTGATGTGGAACTAAGTTGTCTCATTTTGTAGATGAGGACCCTAGGAAGGGTAAGGTATTGCTTAGAGCTACTGGCAGAAGCAGAGCTAGGACCCCCATGGCCTAAATCGCTGTGCTCAGTCCATACTATCATATTCCTTCTTGTCTTGAAACTGTCCCCACAGGGTTGATGAGAACTGCATGCCAGGTTCTGGACAGAAACAGAGTTATAACAAAGCATCAATCAGCCTTCACTCTGGCCCACTTTCTTCATGTTAAGTCCTACAGCACTAGATACTAACATATTTGCATCCCCATTGTTCCTATAGACAGGATCTCTGACATCAGACTCATAAGGTTTTTGTTTAAGGATTGCTTAAGATGTTTTTCAGAACCTGAATTCCAGCAACCAGTTTGAAGACCCCCACAGAGGAATGAGACTAGCAGGAGAATACAGCTTCTTCATTTCCCTGTCCCAAGATTTCACTCTGCCCTCTTTGACTAACCAGTGACCACACTTCAGCCCACTCCAAAACTCTTAAAAATCCGAACTCCAAAGTCCTTGAGAAGATGGATTTAAGGTTCCCTCTCATTTCCTCATTCAGTGACCCTATGATTAAGCCTCTTTCTCTGCTGCAACCCAGTATCTTGGTGTATTGACTTGCTTTGTGTCCTGGGCAATGAACCTATTATGGGTATAGTCTGGTGAATCAGAGACAGTGACTATTTCCTCTGCCATTGACTTTCAAATGGAGAAATCCAAGGAATTGGATATTACACTAAAATCCCACACTACCTCTCTGACACCAACTGGCAGTCTCACAATTCAATTCCAACAATGACACTACTCTGAGTTAGTGTCAGATCCCACAAGCTAAAGGGCAAAGTCCCCAGCAAGACTGCTCTTACCTCAGATGTCAGTCACAAATCGGGTCCCCAGGATACCCACATTTCTGTCTAATTTGCTGCAAATTTGCAGCTTCCCACAATACAGCCCCTCAAGTTTGATAACTTGTTAGAATGACACAGAACTCAGGAAAGCACTATACTTTGGATTACTGTTTTATTATAAAGGATACAAATGAACAGCCAGATGAAGAGATACACAGGGCAAGGTCTGCAAGAGTCCTCAGCCTAGGAGCTTTGGTGTTCATGGAGCTGGGGTGCACCATCCTCCTGGTACATTGATATGTTCACCAGCCAGGAAGCTCCCTTGCACTTCAGTGTCCAGAGTTTTTATATGGGTTTCATTGTGTAGTCATGATTGATTACATGACTGGCCATGTAATTGAACTTAATTTCTAGTTGCCCCATCCTCCATGGAGGTTGGGGAAAGGCTGGAAGTTCCAACCCTCCAATCACATGCTTGGTCTTTCTATTAATAGTACGACCACCCCTCCCTTGAAATTCTCTAAGGGCCCACCACCAGTCACCTCATTTGCATAATTTCAAATATAGTCAGAAGGGTCTTGTTATAAATAACAAAAGACACTCCTGTTGGGAAATTCCAAGTATTTTGGAGCTCTGTCCAGGAACTGGAGGGACAAAGACCAGATATAATTTTATGATATCACTTGCAGCTACATCCTTCCAATCTCAGCCTCCCTTAGAACACAGCTTCTTAGATTCTCATCTTCCTGTCCCTCATCATTTACAGGGAGTAGAGCAATTAGGAAGATGCAAATGCAGACTGCACACCTGCTCAACTCATAAAAAAAATCTCTTTGCCTTCACAGAAACAGCCTCGGGGTTCCAGTTCTGCTTAGCCCCCTGAGCAACGTTTTCTCTCTAGATGTGCATAAGAGACTTGGCTTCTGGCCAGCCAGGTCCCAGCTGTAACTTCCTCATTCCAAGCAACACAGTTCAGAGAGCTCTGCCTCTTGGTTAATAATACCTAACTTTTGTTTATTGCATTACTACTTTCAAAATACTTTATACTTCTAAGTTAGGCTCCACAATGAACAACTCTGTGGGACAGGCAGGAAAATGTAATAATTTCCTTATTTTTAATCCAACAAACAACGAGTGCTGTCTGGGGATATGCTTAGCACAATTGTAGCCACCGAGAGACAAAGAGAACAAAATGTGGTCCTTGCTGTCATCAGATTGGGAAACCATAGTTCAGATAAATGGAATGACACCTGCTCAGAGCCAAGCAGACCTTCTGACTCTTTTCCTAGTGCTTTTTCTGCTACAGGATGCTAGGAGCAGCAGCCTTTCATTAGAAAAGTCTCAGGGCTAGGCTGACAAGGTGAGGTGTGCCAACAGGACCTGTGCAGGACATAGTTAGTGCTTCTCTAGGATGCACAGGCCTCTGGTGGCTTTCCCCTTGTTTTAGCTTCCTGTGGCTATTGTAAAAAAAAAAAAAAATTACCACAAACTTGACAGTTTAAAATAACAGAATTTGGTCTTTCCCAGCTCCGAAGGCCAGAAGTCTGAAATCAGTATCACTGGGTTGAAATCAAGGTTTCAGCAGGGTTGCACTTTCCCCAGAGGCTCTCAGGGAGAATCTGTCCCTGCCTCTTCTGGCTTCTGGTGGCTGCTGGCATTCCTTGGGTTGTGGCCATATCACTCCAATCTTTCAAACCAACATTGTAGAAACTTCCTGTTCCATTTTCGCATCACCATGTGTGTGTAAAATTTCCCTCTGCTCTCTCTTATAAGGACGCTTCTGATGGCATTTAGGGCCCACCTGGATAATCAAAGGCTCTTTTTCCAAATAAGATAACATTTACAAGTTCCAGGGATCATTTATGACTGTTATGCAGCCTACTAGACTCCTGCAAACTAAAGTGCACTTTGAGAAGCGCGGTCATAAGTATTGATCTTTTCATCTCCAAAGGCACTCCATTCAGAGGCCAGAACACTGGCTCTAGAAGGGAGTATGAAAATCCAGTCCAACACAAGCCCAGAGAGGGAAGGGCCTTTCACAGGTTACTTGTACAGAGTTAATGGTCACAGAAGGTCTGGCCTCCTACTTTCCAGTTTTTCAGTTGTGAGCCGTTTTGCAAAGATGTTGAAACAGGCCAGGGAACCCTCTTGGGGGCCTGCTGGGCACCCCCCAACCGTGGAAATAAAGAGAAATCTTGAGTTCCTTCAAAGGAAACTCCAGGCACTGAGCCAGCTTTGAAAAGTAAAGGAGCAACTGATCAGCAAGAAGGCAATAATAGCCTAAAACAATAGCCAAGGAAGTCAGAGCCATGGAATGTTTGGTTCCTTTACAGAAATGAAAGATAACTTCTTTTTTTTTTTGATGGAATCTTGCTCTGTCACCCAGGCTGGAGTGCAATGGCATGATCTCGGCTCACTGCAACCTCCCCCTCCTGGGTTCAAGCAATTCTCCTGCCTCAGCCTCCTGAGTAACTGGGATTACAGGTGCCTGCCACTAGGCCTGGCTAATTTTTGTATTTTTCTTTAGTAGATATGGGGTTTCACCATGCTAGTCAGGCTGGTATCGAACTCTCCTGACCTCAGATGATCCGCCTGCCTCAGCCTCCTAAAGTGCTGGGATTACAGGCTTGAGCCACTGTGCCTGGCTGATAATATCTTAATATATGTTCCTGAGTTGTTTCTTAGAAACAACTCAGAACCCCAGATCTCTTCTGGTTTGGACCCATTGGTGCACAGACCTCAGATGTGGGGGAAGGAAGGACTGAAGTCTGGCTGTGATTCTTTATTCCAAATTTCTTTCTGAGGGGCCTGGAGGGAGCCACACCCACAGGTCAGAACTTAATGTTCCTTTCTGCTAACCCCAAGTTTTTGGACAAAGCTTCTCTTCCTTAACCAATTGCAAATCAGAGAATCTCTGAATCTACTATGACCTGTGGGCCCCCACTTTGAGATGTCCCAGGTTTATAGGTAAAACCACTGTGTAGCCTCCATATATTGATTTATGACTTTGCCTGTTACTTCTGCCTCCCCACCTTTAATGGAAGCCATTAAGGAGTTTGGGTCTTAAGCGTTAGCTGCCTGATTCTCCTTGCTTAGTGACCTGTGACAAATACCTCACCTTTTCTCACTGCAAATCCTGATGTCAATGTTTGGCTTTGCTGCACCAGGTGGGCAGACCCAAGTTCGGTTCAGTAACAAAGTTTTCCACTGAGATCAGGAATTTGCATTCTTTACATATATGAACCCCTCCCCCTCTGCACTCACCCCCCTTCTGGGACTCTCTCCAAAGGCCTGTCTTGACACTTTACCTCCCCTATTAGGGTGCTGATGTGAGGGCAGAGGGGATGAAGGTGGGCAGAGGAGGTGGGCAGGGGCTCACAGCCTGATTGGGGACTGAAAGAGGGCAGAGGCTGGACACTGTCTAGCTGGCATAGGGAAGATCCTTGGTCTGGTCCAGGGATGCTCCAGAGACTACAGCTAACTATTCCTTCCCCCACCCCACCTCTAAGCAGTTCTGCAACAGACCTTCCCAGGGGAGCTGGTTCACAGCCTCCCCACAGAATCCCAGGCTGCCAGGGCTGATAAGAGCCAAGAGCAAAGGCATTGCTACATCTCATTAGAGCCAGGCTGCTAGGTAAGGGCTCTGGGAATGCAGAAATGGGGGGAGCCTTTGAAGTGCAAATACAGAACTGCTGAAGGGTCTTGGTTCTTTAAAGGGAGATTCCTCTTAGTGACTGGTTAGATGAAAACTCTGGAAGTTTCATGTCATATAGCATAAAAGCCAAATACTAGCAGTGAGCTTGCCTGAAAGGACAAATACATCTAAAGGAGACCCCAGCCTCTTTCTTAAACTAGCTCCCCGTGCCTGCATGGCTGCTAGTAGCCTAGCGATTCTCTGCCCCACAGGCTGAGCCTCCATTCTCAGTGGAGGACAACGAATTCTCTATCATTCCTGATATCCAACCAGTTGGCAAATCTTAGAGACTTGCTCTCTGCAATTCATTTCACATCAGTCCTTTCATTGTACAACTGCCCTATTTATGGTCCTCATCTTTATTTTAATTACAGAAATAGCACATGCTTGTTTCAGAAGGGGCCAATAGCTAAGGAATGCAAGGAGTGAAGCTCTAGAAAACAGAAAAGACATAAAGGCAAGTTCTCCCCCGGAGCCATCTTGACTTTGGACCAGTGAAACTAGTTCTGGACTTCTTACCTCCAGAACTGTATGAGAATAATTGTGTGCTGTTTTAAGTTACCACCTTTGTGGTAATTTGTTACAGCAGCAACAGGAAACTAATACAGGTTGTTTCCAACTTTTCAGAATTATAAATATTTTATTATCTTCTAAATCTTGATAGGAACCCTTGACTCCAGCCTCCCCCTGGCTTCAGTCTGTCCCAAGTATCCACTCCTCTGCTCCAGAGCCTATAATGATACGCCTACTGCTAGAAAGTTAAATCCAAACGCTTTAGCTCAAATACCCCTCCACAACATGCCCCAACCCACTTTTTTTTCTTTTCTTTCTTTTCTTTTTCTCTTTTTTTTTTTTTGAGATGGAGACTCGCTTTGCTGCCCAGGTTGGAGTGCAGTGGCACGATCTCAGCTCATTGCAATCTCTGCCTCCTGGGTTCAAGCAATTCTCCTGCCTCAGCCTCTCGAGTAGTTGGGATTACACGCACTCACCACCATGCCCAGCTATTTTTGTATTTTTAGTAGAGACGGAGTTTCACCATGTTGGCCATGCTGGTCTCGAACTCCTGACCTCAGGCGATCCGTCTGCCTCAGCCTCCCAAAGTTCTAGGACTGTAGCCATGAGCCACCGCGCCCAGCCCCAGCCCCAGCCCACTTTTCTAGCCTTAAAATCAGCTGTTTGTTCTATAACCACTCCACTCTCAACATGCACTTTGTACATTCATTGCTGGCTCATGAGGTTTTCTATCTATGAAATGTCTTCCTTAACCTTTAGCCCTCCTATGCAGATGGCCTGAAGCTCTAGCTCAAATGGGATCTCTTCCTATAAAGTCTCTCTTTGTCCTCCACCCACAGTAACGAGATGTTATTTTTGCCTTCATTGAACATGCATAATACTTTGCATCTCTTTCTTGGCAAATACAATTCTATCTTGTGTTTGAGTTCTATATTTTTATATTATGTGCCTAGCATTTAAACAATTTACTGAATTATTTGCTCATTAAATATTTGCTGAATTGAATTGAAATGTGAACTATGCTATGTAGAGAACAAGGCCTACTTCCTGCTTGTGTTCTAGTTTGATAGTTATGGTAAGATGGAATCACCATTGATTTAACAAACTTTTTAAAATTTTAATTATTCTGTTTGTATAATAGTTGTATAAACAGCATTGAATTTAACAACAAAAGATGGTCATTAGAAATGACTGGGTAAACTAGGCTTAAATTATCCTTCTAGTTTTTCAAACCTAATGTAAATTTCTCATATTAATATTATGCCTTTAGAGATGCAAGAATAAATATGATGGCAATTCATGAGAAAAGACCTGGAGAATATGAGCTGACCCCAAACTCAATAGTGATTCCCCCGCTGTAATTCCGTTGTTGAAAATGCTAATACCATCTCAGGCTGCATTTACAAGAGTGCAAGTCCAGAACAAAGAGGAGATTGTCTCATGGTTCTTTTAGATGCATCTTCTGTGGGAGATTTAATCAGTATGATCACTGTGTTTTTTAGACCTGGTAAAGCCTCAGAATAACCTGTGAAGCTGTTAAAAAAAATACAGACTTCTGCATCCCACCTCCAAGAAATTCTGAATTCATAAGTTGGGAGAGAGCCTAGGGATTTGTATTTTAACCAGCACAAATTATTGGAGGCTCATTAGTCTAAAAAAAAATTCTTCAGCTTGTTTTCAATAATGGACCTCTATTATTGAGAATATTGTGTCCAATCTCTGGTTCCAGAGTCTCAAGCCCCCTGATTATTGCCTCTGCCGGGTCTCACCATAATCAATCCCAAGTGTTGGTCTTTGATGCTGTACCTACTGGGAAATGGAGTAACAAATCAGTTGGCTAGCAGGGAAGGTCTTGGGTTTTAACTAACTGGTTATTTTTTTGTTAGTCACCATCTTTGTTCATTTGTGTTGCTATAAAGGAATACAAAGACTGGGTAATTTATAAAGAAAAGAGGTTTATGTGGCTCATGGTTCTGCAGGCTGTATAAGAAGCATGGCAACCAGCGTCTGCTTCTGGTGATGCCTCAGGCTGTTCCACTCATGTTGGAAGGAAAAAGGGAGCCTGGATGTGCAGAGACCACATGGAGAAGGAGGAAGCAAGAGAGAGCATGAGTGGAGATGCCAGGCTCTTTTTAACAACCAGCTCTGCAGGGTCACTTGAATTGATCAAGAACTCCCTCCCTCCCCTCTACCCCGTCTCCTGGAGGGCATTAATCAATTCATGAGAGTCTCCACCCCTAAGACTGTAACACCTCTCATTAGGCCCCATCTCCAACACTGAGGATTGAATTTCAACATGAGGTTTGGGAGACACGTATCCAAACTATACCAGTCATTTAATGCACTAAGCCTCACTTTCTCCATCAGGAATGTGGGCTTTAGTTCACAAGCTCCAGCCACTTGATCGATTTCACAGAGATGAATGAAATAGGCCTAGAATATTATTACAGCAGAGGAGCCACCAAAGACAAAAATACGTTAAGTGTTACCAGTAGTCTTGTGTGTGTGTGTGGTGGTGGTAAGATCCTCAAGTGGCGGCGGCACAGGTAGAACTGGTACCTTATCTGGGTTGATCTTATATTCTAGAAGGAGATCTGAATGATTAAAGGAAGTTATATTGCCCATAGCCCTTTCCTCACCTTGGAGGCAGAAACAGTATTAGCCTCTCTGACTGCCTGGGTGGAAGCGGTGGAAGTGGTGGGGAGAACCAAGGCCGTGAGTCACGAGACTCTGCCCCTCTGGCACTGTCCATTCTAGTTTCAGAGATTTACTGCTGCTACCCACATTAGCAAAGCCATTGGAAGAGCCCCGTCAAGACAGATGACCAAGAGGAAGGAATCGTTTCTCAGCCTTAATGCTATTTGTTTGTCTTGTGCCCACTGTCATTAACCTCTGAGAGTGAAAGCAGGCTGGTCCATTTCATTTTCTGATCACCCAGTTAATGGCATCGTTAAAATGAATAGAGCACTCATCTCAGCACTTAAGGAGCAGACCGTGTTGAGGAGGCAGCGTTCCTGGAAAAATACTGGCAGAGGCCCCGAGTGTATGTTCACTGTCAGCGTGGCACAGCCTGGGCGCAGGTCCCATGTAGGTGCTGAGAACAGCTGGGAACCTTAGCTAAGACAATTGCACAGTTAAAATGGGCACTGTGCGTTCTCAACCCCATTGTTCCTCAGTAGAAGCCACTGCTGAACTGAAGCAGTACTTGGAGTTAGAGAGGAGAAAGTAAGACAATTTCCACATTGATTTCTTTTGGATTAAAGAGGAAGTAGAGGGTTTCTGTTTGGGATGATGAAACAGTTCTGGAAATGTATGGCGGTGACGGTTGCCCAATATTGTTCAATATACTTAACACCACTGAAGTGTACACTTGGAAACGGTTAACGTTTTCTGGGTAAGTTTTATGTTATGCGTTAGGCCTCCAAGTCCAGGCCTGGCCATTTTAGCCTTGGTGACCTGCACGCACACCTCTGGATGGTCTCCAGGAACCAGAAAGTCTGAAGCAACCACAAGTAACCAGGTGGCCACAGAAAGAAGTGAAACAACTTGTTCCTGCCTCAACTAATTGCTCTCCTCCTGCAACCTGCAACCTGCAACCATTGTTCCTGCGCACCTTAAGGAATTTCCCCCTGGACATTGGGTTTCTTAAGACCTCCACCCCTGTAACTGTGTAATTTACCTCACCCTTCCCTCTGCTTGCAACCGATACCCCCACCCTTATGATCATGCCTGTTTGTAATAGATAACCCATACCCTCGTGACCATGCATCCTGTGTTGCCCTTCCCCCTCTCTAAAATAGTTTACCACCTTTAACTGACCATTTCCCCCAACCTATAAAACCAACTCCTATCCCACCACCCTCTGCTGATGCCCTTTTCAGTCTCAGCCCGCCTGCACACAGGTGAATAAACAATCATGTTGCTCACACAAAGCCTGCCTGATGGTCTCTTTGCGTGACTGGCATGCGTGACATTATGTATGTTTCATCATAAATTTTTCAAAAAAGAAAGTGGTCCGACTCATTCATAGACAAGTCCATTCGTAAGGAGAAGGTAGCTAAACACTTGCCACTATGTTCCTTCTTGATTTTAAATGTCACACTGAACACATAACCCTCTGTCCTCTCTGTAGAGTTGACTTATTTTGGGAACAGTGACAAAAGCTGCCTCTTGTTGTAGAGACCATACATGTGCTTTTGCTAATTTTAATTCTGGCGTATTTGAGAGCAAAGGGGGCTTCTCCAAACACTTCAGTAACTTTCAGAAAGGCTTGAACCCTGGCTGCGTGCAGTGGCTGGCACCTGTTAGCTCAGCACTTTAGGAGGCCGAGGCGGGTGGATCATCTGAGGTCAGGAGTTCGAGACTAGCCTGGACAACATGGTGAAATCCCATCTCTACTAAAAATACAAAAGTTAGATGGGCATGATGGTGTGCGTCTGTCTGTAGTCCCAGGTACTCAGGAGGCTGAGGCATGAGAATTCCTTGAACCTGGGAGGCAGAGGTTGCAGTGGGCCGAGATTGCGCCACTACACTGCAGCCTGGGTGACAGAGACAGACTCTGTCGAGAGGGAGAGAGAGAGAGAGAGAAAGAAAGGCTTGAACTTTTGAGACAGGAGTAATGCAGCGTAGTTGCAGGAAAATAGAAAATGCTAGGCAACAGTTTTACATGACTAGCAAAAGGAAACTATTAAAATAGGTACAGAAGCTAGGGACTGCTAAGACCCTGAAAAACCAGGGTGAGGACCAAGCTGGCTGAGACTGACTGGACCAAACATGGTGCTGGACTTGAGCCAGGTTTCACCTGGGACCTCACGACTTGCTCATTAACATCCTAAATCACACACTCACCAGTGCCATAACAGTTCCAGGAACAACTATATTTGGTGTAAAAATGGGTAGCACCACAGTTCCAAGAAATCTCCATCTTTTTCCAGGAATTTTCATGAATCTTCTACCCCTTCGTTAAAGAAATCTAAAAAGGTAGCAGCCCCAAACCCCCTTGGTGGATCTCTCTCTTGAGTACACCTGCATCCCCTTTTTATGAGTGTGTGCTTTTCTCTTTGCAATAAATCTCTGTACTTTCACTAATGTTTCCCAATCCATCCTTGAATGCATTCTTGCAATGGTGTCAAGATCCTGGACACTGGTTGGGGTCGAGGTTCCACCAGTGTTTGGGGACCTTCCCCAGCGTACTGGTATCACTTTTTATCCTCTGAAAGATAGATAGAAAAGCATTTGTTTCTGGAGTAGACCATACTATTTTTCCTATGGGAATAATAAACAATTCATCCTAGTTAGCGTAGACAATATACTGTTTGTATGCCAATTCTTCATTTGTCTTTCTCTTCCAGAACTGGATGCTTCAATAGAGTGCTGGACTAGATAAGGACTTTTGAATTTCTGGCCCAGACTTACATCCCTCTGTTAAATTAAGTTTAGCCTAAAGCTGCTGCCTTACATATTTTAAGTTCAGCCTAAAAGTTTCTCCATGCATCATGAACTATTACCTAACTGGATGTGTGAACAGACTGTAACCTACTCTTTTGCCAGTCACCAAGTTTTGGCCAATCAAAGGCAGCCAGCTGTTCAAACCATGTTCAAATAAGGCAAATGCTGAGCTCTAACCAATCCAGCCATTTCTGTACCTCACTTCATCTTGTTACATCACTTTCCTTTTTCTCTCCACATATCCGCTGCTACCACAGCAAAGAGTTTCTCTGAACCTATTGAGGTTCAGGGGACTTGCCAATTCATGCATTGATTTGCTCAGTGAAACTCTGTTAAATGTAATTTGTCTAAAGTTTTTCTTTTATCACTTCTGCTGTATTTAGGCTTCTGAATGTCTTCATCATCCAGAAACAAATAGAATGTCAAGGCTGAAAGAGGCCTGAAGTGTCCACTTCACTGAACCCCTTGCAATGCCTGTCAAATGGTCACAGTCTCTGGCCTGGCTTTCTTCTGAGAAAAGTCACACCCTGTAACTATTACTCATCCTATATCCTCAGAGAGTCTGCAGACATAAACAAGAGCTCAGACACAGATAGATTTTTAAGTATCTTCCACCAATCTCTGTATCTCTATTGGACTTAGATTGGGTTATTTTAATCTTCTAGAAAGACTTTTGTAGGTTCAGACATTTCAGATCAATTCACATTTTCTACTTGCAATGTCTAGCTGGAAATCACGTATGGAAGCTGAGTCACCTCCGTTTCTCCTAGAGCCTGAGCTGGCTGTCACCAAGGCCCTGTGCATTATGCAGACTCATTCACATGCATACCAAAAGCAATACTTGATGGCTGTGGAAGATTTCCATCCTCACAGGTCATGAAATGCATCTGCACTGGAATACTTGTTGTTTATCACCTACACTAAGGATTTACAACTGCCTAAGTGTTGTATTTCTAGTGACTGTATTCTGAATCAAAAACTCCTGCCCTGAGGCAAGGACAAGTTCTTTATTCACATGGAGAATGATAGTGGGTAAAGGGCAAAATTTTTTTTTTTAAATCTCTCTTTTCGTATGTGCAGAATACAAATCTTATTAAAATAAGACCTTTCAAGTGCTTCCTTTCACTGTTCATTTGGGAAGGTATTTCACAGATGGTACGAACACCCTGAAATGTTGCCCGGTCTGAAATCTTTTATCTGTAGCTTTAGAAGAACAAAGGGTATAACATATGGAAAAAAGAAACCAGCAGTAGGTGGCACCGCTAAGGACTGGGACAGGAATGCAAATTATGATTCTTGTCTTGAAATATTGCTGGTTGGTTTCTACCCACGGAGGGCCATCTTGGGGTACAGATAAGAGATGGTATATGGGGTAATTAAGGGCACTGTGATTTCTTGACACCAGTGCAGAACTGTGAGCTTTGCAAGTCTTCACCCTTTATCAAAGACAAACTTTTAAAAGAAATGAGGAAGGTGGATTTTCGTTTTTACAAAGTCATTGTTGGGATGGGTAGAATTGTGTTTCCCCCAAATTTGTATGTTGAAATCCTGACCTCTAGTACTTCACAATGTAACCTCATTTGAAAAAGGTCATTGTAAATGTAACTGATAGGGGATACTGGAATAGGGTAGGCCCCTAATCCAGTATTAATGGTGTCCTTATAAAAAAGGGGAATTTGGATACAGAGACAGAGAAAAGACCATGTGAAGACACAGGGAGATGCCATCTACAAGAAATACGAAAGATTCCCAGAAAACCACCAGAATAAGGGGAGGGGCATGAAACATTCTTCCCTCACAGCCCTCAGAAGGAATCAGCCCTCTTGACACCTTGATCTTGGACTTCTACCCTTGAACTGTGAGAAAATACATTTCTGTTGTGTAAACTACCCAGCTTGTGGTTCTTTGTAATGGTAGCCCTAGAAAACTAACACAGTAGTCAAACTGAAAGCATTGATTGTAGTGTATTGTTTTTGCAAAATCATAGAAACTTTTATACCTAAAAGTACAATTTTATTTTCAAAGCATTATGACTAGAAATATTTCTTACTATCTTGATTTCTATTCCATTGCTCATGCACACTCCTCATGCACACATGTAGATTTGTATGTAATTCACAGAGTCTTTCTCTATTCCTGATTCCTTATGTTTGGAATTCCTATTCTCAGCTCTTAAAAACATTTGTAAAGACTTCCTTTCTTAGACGCTTCCTTCCTTCCTTCCTTCCTTCCTTCCCTCCTTCCCTCCTTGCCTCCTTCCTTCCTCCTTGCCTGCCTGCCTGCCTTTTTTCCTGCCTGCCTTCCTGCCTTCCTTCTTTTCTTTCTACTTTCTCTCTCTCTCTTTTTTCTTGACTTTATTGCTTATTGCGGCTGAAAATGTTCTCTCACAAAGATGCACAGAACCAGATGGAACAAGAACCCCTTTAGATGCTCATTTTCATTCCACTCCCTTGATATTATAAAGGTTTTTGTTTAAATTATGCTGGTGATTTTTATTTTCTCTGATGTCAAGAAGTTCCTCTTCCTAACTGATCACAAGGCACAGTAGCTCCCCCTTATCCACGGGAGATACTTTCTAAGACCTCCAGTGGTTGCCTGAAACCTTGGATAGTACTGAACTCTACGTAGACTATGTTTTTTCCTGTACATACATATCTATGATAAAATCTATCAGTTATGCACAGTAAGAGAATAACAACAATAACTAATAATAAAATAGAACATTTATAACAGTATGGTGTACTAAAAGCTATATGAATATGGTCCTCTTTCTCGTTCTCAAAATGTCTCACTGTACTATACCTGTGGGTAACTAAAACCACAGGAAGTAAAACCACAGATGGTGGGGGGACTACCATATTTCATTTTAGTATTTGTAACAAATAGGTTAAAAACTCACTAAAACTCTTTTTGGAAGAATTTTTAACAGATTTTTGATAGTTTCTTTAAAGGTAATAATATGAGAGTTTTTACATGTGAAACAGAATTTTTAAGGTAAAAAAAAATCACATAAACTTGAAAATGTTTCCAAATATTCACTTTCAAATTATTCTTTTCATAGCATGCATCTCTTCAAAAAGCATCTTCTCACAGATTGGCCATCTTCTTTTAAAATATGATAGATCATCTCTGATTTTTAAAATAACTCATGATGTGGGCAGATACAGAGCCCACTTGGCAAGTAGGATAAATGTCAGGTCTTCCTTTTTCTTGATGTTCTCTTGTGCTTGCATTATTATTATCTTCAGTGGACTTCTCAAGTTGTTTGGACATTTTCTAGGTCAGAGTTTTCTGTAGTGATGACATAGGCAATTCCTTGAAGGAATTGTTTTAAGCCACTTTTTCATTTTGTGAGGATTAATCTAGATAACAATATCTGTAAGTGCATTTAACCAGGAGCGTCTCCAGTGCAATATTGTCCAATAATCTGATAGCTCATGGCTAAGTAAGGGGCTGCCATCATTATTCTTTTTTTTTGAGACTGGGTCTTGCTCTGTTGCCCAGGCTGGAGTGTAGTGGCACAATCTCAGCTCACTGCAACCTCTGCCTCCCAGGCTCAAGTGATCCTCCCACTTCAGCCTCCCAAGTAGCTGGGACTACAGGCATGTGCCACCATACCGGGCTAATTGCTGTGTTTTTGTAGAGGTGGTGTTTTGCCATGTTGCCCAGGTCTTGAACTCTTGGGCTCAAGTGATCCACCCGTCTAGGACCCCAAAAGTTCTAGAATCACAGATGTGAGCCACTGTGCCCAGCCAGTCAACATTCTTGATCAAAGTATCTCCACTCTTAAGATCCTGGGAACACTTCATGGGTCCCATGATGATGTTTGGGACATATAGACTAAATGAGGCTGACAATTTAATACATCTATTAATATTAGTTAAGTTAAACTTCTTATTTTTTCATAAAACTAAATATAAATGGAAGTTTTAGCATTTTCTCCAGCACTCCAATGGACCAGTGCTGGACATTCTGTTTTGGAGATCACTGATCTAAATTAAGGGTGGTTGGAAGGGCTATGAAATTCTTTAATACTTAAAAAATTATGTATTTAAAAAACTGATGGAAAACATGAGGTTTTGAAATATGTCTACATTGGGGAATGGGAAAGTCAAGCGAATTAACATATGCATTACTTCACATAAATCCTTTGACACTTTTGATTAGATTCTGCCATATTGCTTACTATAGCTTTGGGAAACACAGTGGCGATATGGATGGATCACCATTGTACAGTCAAAGAAACTCACAGTAAAACATCCTGGTCACTTCCAAGGTTGTGGATTACTGGGGCCATCTCTGTTATATTACCTCCAATCGCTGAGTCTTTGCTCCGTTTTCATAAAGCTGTGTTGTCCTTTTAGATTGGCTCCAGTGGGGCTCCAAAGATAAGCCAGAATGTCTAATAGCAAACAAGCTGCCAAGTTGGCCAGAGTGATTTGTTAGGATTTCTTTTTTGGCCAATTAAAACATAGCTGTCAAAAGCATTACTTTGCAGGACTCATTAAGGTAATGTTCAAATTGTCTCTAATAATTCCTTGACCATGATTAAGCAAAACAAATAACACAAAACAAAAATCTTCCTGTTTCCCAGAGTCCTGGGTTTATCACAAATGCTATTAGTTCTAATGAGTTTGTTCTTTGATAAAGAAGAACCACATTTGGGAATTATCATTACCCTTTATTTTTCGACACACATACACACACACACACACACACACACACACACACACACACACACCCCCTGCATTGGTTTGTTTCTGAGTGACGTGTAAGGGAATTTAAAATATCATTTGGTATATATACGTGCTAGTGTGAATGGGTAGAAGTTATCACTTTTAAACACTCATATAATATGAAGTGCAAGTAACAAGGCTCCCCAGCTGAAATGATTAAAAAGTGATATTGTAGAAGAAAGTGTGGTCCCAGACTCTTCCTGTACTAGTGTTACTTGTTGAGATTGTTCCAAATCTGCCTATTCTCAGGTTCCTCCTCCAGGATTCTAATATAGCAATAATAGGGATTTTTCAGATGATTCTTAGGAACACTGGTGTTTGAGCACCATTGGTCTAGGCTGTATGTCAATAGAAATAAAGGTATCAACTCACATGTGTATACACTGCAGTCTGCTGCACTGGGAATGACTTATTTACTCTAGGTTCATTCACAGCTTCTGTTTATGGCATAATACCTTCTGAGATAGGCCATTATGATGACAATGCCTCTGCTTCTTCCAGATTCTTGGCTGTCACTATCCTGACCTACCACCTGTGTCATATCCCATTAGGTTCTGTGGATGAGGCATGGTGCCTGGCACAGACTGACATACGTTGGGACAAACTTGGCAGAGCAGCCAGAGCCAAAGCAAAAACAGAAATGAACCAAGATACAACCTTTGTGGAAAACCCTATTGAACAAAAGCAACTCTGTGGAGTATCCTCCCAGCTGCAAAGTGAGACAGAATTACGGAGCAAGCTTGGCAACTGATGGAGGTAAAGCTTGATGGGCCTGGGGCTGGGATGAACAATGGGGACAGGATTGTTGGTTCCAAACCAGTTTCTTTGACTTGCATTTCCCAGCGTGTGTTCTATAGAACTCTAATCTTACCTGATGTTCCAGGAATAAAGGGTTTGATGGTTAAAACCCTTTCTTGGATATCCTCAAGTCTTTTTTTTTTTAACTTTCTATTTTGAAATAATTATAGACTGAAAGGAAATTGCAAAATAGTACAAATAGTTTTGTGTATCCTTCGTCCAACTTCTCCCAGAGGGACATTTTATATAGCTGTTGTACAGTGTCAACCAGGAAATTGATATGGTACAGAGTCATTAACTACAGACCTTATTCCATTTTCTTTCTTTTTTTTTTTTTTGAGACAGAGTCTTGCTCTGTTGCCATGAGCCAGGCTGGAGTGCAGTGGCGCGATCTCGGCTCACTGCAACCTCCGCCTCCTGGGTTCAAGCAATTCTCCTGCCTCAGCCTCCCGAGTAGCTGGGACTACAGGCACACACCACCACGCCCAGCTACTTTTTTTGTATTTTTTAGTAGAGACAGGGTTTCACCATGTTGACCAGGATGGTCTCAATCTCTTGACCTCATTGTTATCCACCTGCCTCAGCCTCCCAAAGTGCTGGGATTATAGGTGTGAGCCACCACACCCAGCCCCTTATTCCATTTTCAACATTTTTCACATGCATTCAGTTGTGTGTGTATGGTGTGTATGTGTATATTTGATGCACTTTTATGCTGTGTGTAAATTTGTGTAACCACATCACCACAAAATGGCTCTCTTATACCACCCCTTTGTATTTATCCCCCTCTTTCCATCTCTGTCCCCCTGGAAACTCTTATCTGCTCTCCATCTTTACAATTTTGTCATTTCAAGAACATTATCTATATGGACTCACACAAGTAAGTACAATTTTGCAATGAGGTTTTATCCACTAAGCACAATGACCTTTAAGATGGGTCCAGGTTGTTGCATGCATCAATAGTTTGTTCCTTTATGTTGCTGAGCAGTATTCCCTGGTGTGACTGTACCATGGTTAGTTTAACCATTCATCATTGAAGGACACTTGGACTTTAAATCACGAGTTTGGGGTGATAATAAGATGTGAACATTCAGGTACAAATTTTTATATGGACAGACATTTTCATTTCTCCAGAATAAATGTCCAAGAATATAATTGCCTGGTTGAATGGTAGTTGCACATTTAGCTTAATAAGAAACAGCCAATGCAGCATTTCAAATTCCCACCAAGGACATATGAGAAATTCAGTTTCTCTGCTTCTTCTCCAGCATTGTTACTGTTTTGTAGTTGTTCTAACAGGTGTGTAGTAATATCTCATGGTAATTTTAGTTTGCATGTTCGTAGTAGCTAATGATTATAAATATCTTTGCGTGTTTCATATTTCATCTGTATCTCCTCTTTGGTGAAATATCTGCTCATGTTTTTGCCCATTTTATAACTGGATTTGAGAGTTGTTTTGATTGTTGAGTTTTTTATTTATATATTCTAGATTCTAGTCCTTTGTCAATTATGTGGTTTACAAATATATCCTCCCAGGTGGTAGGTTGTCTTTTATTTGCTTAACTGAGTTTCCACAGCACAAAAGTTTTTCATTTTGATGAACTCTCATTTATTTTGTTTTTATGGACTGCATTTTGGTGTCACGTCTAATAATCTTTCACCTAACCCTGGGTCCTGAAGATTTTCTCTTATGACATCTTCTAAAAGTTTTACAGTTTTACATTTAAATCTGTTTAAATGCAATATATAGTCCTAGTTTTACATTTAAATCCATGATCCATCTTAGATCATCTTGAGTTGATATCTACATAAGGTATGAGACTTAGGTCAAGATTTATTCTATTTTTTTTAAATTCTCAATGCTTTCTCATATATTAAGGGCTAATTAACATTCCAAAGTCAAATAAATGTATTTTTAAGTTTAACCTCCATTTGTGAAACTTGACCACCTATTATGTAGCCAGTATTTATTGGGCAATTTCTGTATATAAAGCACAGGGTTGGATAATGAGAGAAGGGGCAGAACCTCTGATCTCTATGAACTGGTTTATTTTTATTCATTTGCATACATATATTATTTGTTTACACAACACTCTTAGAACTGTATTTTGTGGAAATGTTACTAAAACACCAGGGATTCAGTCTATATTCTGTGGCTCACTGCACAGAAAGCCAATGACTGAGAGCCAATGACTGAGATGACGAGTACTGCCAAGGAAGAAGGCTTTAATTGGGTGCTACAGCTGAGGAGATGAGAGCCCTGTCTCATCTCCTGACCAACTAAAACTAAGGATTTATATAGCAAGGAAAAAATGAAACAACATGTAAGAAAAACAACATGTAAGAAAACAGGAACTAGGAAGGGGCAAGGAAGCAACCTGATGAATGAGGGGTCAGGCATCTCATTAGATGTGGCGATCTGGTGAGTTTCAGTTCTTTGATACTTTTTTGGGAGAGGTTGAAGGTCATTTCCTAAGAAAGGAACTCAGATAAAGCAAATGTAGTTTCAAGCTTTAAGACCAGAAAGGTCAATCTCTATGTTTATCCAAAAAAACTATCTATGGGAGGATTTAGTTGGTTTCAGAAATCCTTTAGGAAATTCTGTTCAAGGTAGCGGATGGACAGAGAGAATGAGTCAGGTATCAGTGGAAGTAAAGAGAGATGCAAAATCAGAATGGCACACAGGCAAGGGCCAGGATCTGTTAGAAACCTGGAATCAAAAGCAAGGAGGGCAGACAAAGGAAGAGGGCTTGGGAGCTGGAGGTAGAGTGCCAGGAATCAGACATGTCTGATGGACTGTGACGGTCAGTGCCCAGTCCAGTTTTTAAAGATCTGAGGGCCTTTTTCTTTCTTTGTTATTTGCTGGGCAATGCAACATTAGTGTCTAGCAGGAACCAGCGAGGTTTATATACACACATATATTAAACTTTTTTTTTTTGATATAGAATTTCACTCTTGTTGCTCAGGCTGGAGTGCAATGGTGCGATCTCAGCTCACTGCAACCTCCACCTCCCGAGTTCAAGCAATTCTTCTGCCTCAGCCTCATGAGTAGCTGGGATTACAGGTGCACACCTGTAAATTCTTTATCAAATCCTGAGATCTTCCAAAAGACTGAGTAAAATTATAATTTAATTCTACAGAAGTAGAACCTCAATTGAATATCATCTACCAAAGCACTTCAGTGTCTGTCTTTTTGGGATCATGTCAAGGTCCTAAATCTGTGCTTACTTTGGTAGCAAGTATTAGTATTTAGTACATTAGTAATTGGTGCTTGGAATGATACAGAGACAATTAGCACGGCCCTTCACAAGGATGCCATGCAAACTTGTGAAGCTTTCCATATTTTTATTGCATTTGCTCAATCACATGTGGGAGCTAAAAGAAGGTGATCTTATGGAGATAAAGAGTAGAAGGTAGTTACTAGAGGTTAAGAAGGACGTGAAGGTGAAGGAATGAAGAGAGATTGGTTGCATACAAACATATAGTTAGATAGAAAGAATAAATTCTAATGTTAGATGGTAGAGTACAGTGACTGCAGTACATATGTCAAAAATAGCTAGAAGATAGGGTTTGAAATGTTCCCAACACATGGAAAGAAATACTCAAGGTGGATACCCTGATACCCTGACTTGATCATAACATATTCTAAAGATGTAATGAAATATCACATATACACCATGAATAGGTAAAAATATGATGTATCAATTACAAAAAGACACTAAATCAAAAAGGAAGGCAGGCACCACTGTTGGGGGTGGCCCTGGCATCTGGTGATGAGTAGTGGACAGACACAGACACAGGTGGGGCATAGGAGAGGTAGCAAACCGTAGGTCGCCTGGTTCAGGAAGCTGTTTTAATCCATTTTGAATGTAATGAAGTTGTGTTTTCTGTTCCTAAAGGATAGCTTTCTCTTTGCCATTTGTCTACTCCCCATTTTTCTGTACTAAGATTTCCTTATCTTACACGGATCAGGTGAACAGGCTATTAAATAATACAAGTAAGAAAACATGAGAGAGAGATGGTTTAAAAGTGATCAAATGGCAAAGAGGATTCCCGACCAAAGGGAAAGAGGAATGGAGTGACACCTGCTATGTGCCAGTCACTGTGCTGTGTCTTTTCAACTGCCTGTCTTTATCCATTCTCATTACACACACACACACACACACAGACACAGACACACACACATGAAATGAGTATTGTTATCCCTACTTAATTGATGGAAATGGAAGTCTGGTGGGCTACAGTAGACTGAGAACCTTTAGTCCGTAAGTGTAAAGGGCACTGCAGGGATTGAAACACCACTTCTGAGTTCAGAGCGACACATTTTCCGCTGCTCTGCACCACCTCCTACCATTGAAATAGAACATTTCCATGTCACCGCCCTAGAAACAAAACATTTCACTCAATTGTTTTTCAACCAGGAAATAAAAATATTAAAAAAGCAAAGATGACCCCATTTCCTCTTAACTATATTTA
The DNA here is from genome assembly GCA_036589455.1 of Ateles fusciceps. Classification (NCBI taxonomy): domain Eukaryota; kingdom Metazoa; phylum Chordata; class Mammalia; order Primates; family Atelidae; genus Ateles; species Ateles fusciceps. The sequence goes on along the minus strand of JAZHEH010002554.1, from coordinate 11,331,388 downwards.
TTACAGGGAAAGTGATAAAAGAACACAGTAGATTTGGCATTAGCTATGCAAGCCTGGTCATACTGAATTAGAAGGGCACAGTTTGTAGACAGGCTTGATAGACCGTGGGTTCTGTGAAATGGACCCTGAGCCAGTCAACATCGATGGGGAAGAAGCCCACCTGCTCATAACACTTTGTGTGGGGCCTGGCTCAGTGCCTTAAAGTAGGGATCATTATGTATACAATTTGATAGTAGAAAGACAGAAAGAAAAAAAACCCTGGGCTGAGGAAAAAGTGTTTAAGCTTTTTAGATTACAAAATAGGAGCCATAACATCCACTCTGATGGCACGAAAATTAAGTCTAGCCACTAAATCATATTAAAGCCAAAATACAGAAAAGAGGTGTGCTTGCCATTAGAAGATCCACATGCACAAAATCTAATCACGTTCCAGCTCAGCCTCTCCAATACCAGCTCCTCCTGGTCCTGTTTCTGGTGCTGCATGACAAGCTCCCCCTAGTGGGAAGCAGGGACATTTCGGCATCCATGCTCAGCTGATTAGGAACAATAGCAACGTCTCAGGTTTTCCATTTTTTAAATGCTGCATTAGTTGGACACTCAGCTAAAACCAGAGCCAAAACCAGTGGATTTTGTGGAATGCAGATAAGAGTGGGACTTTTCACCATCCCCCTCGTGTTTATGCTCAGGAAATCCTAATAGGACACACCCTGAAAGTGCAGGGATGTCTGAACAATCCCATTCATCCCTGTGCGCATATCAATCAGTCTCTCTCAATCCCTTACTTCCAATGGGACCCAACAATGGAATGCATCCTAGGTTGTCATAGACACCGTATGTGGTGCACAGAATTGGAAGGGCCCTTCTAAAGCTGCTGACACCTGACTTAGGTGGGTAGAAGCCCAGCTTCACATCTGCTTTGCTTTCCACTTTAATGTTAGCCTTTGCATGCACTCAAATGGCTGCTGACAAGATCTGGCCAGTGACATTTTTATGTGCCCTTCAATCTTATTTTACTAACAGATCAGCAACCTGAACCAAACATAAGGAAGCCACTTGCTCCAAATCCCAGTAGAAGGTTGAGCATATGACTACTACCAAGAGGAAGTGGAGACACAAGGGATGCCATCTTGGAGGCTAATTTGCTATGTTCACTTCTATTAGCCCTTGTCTTCTGAATGCCTCCTGATTATTACTTAATTTACTGTCCCTCATGTAAGAGCATGTCAACCTTGATGTCACACAAATTATAGGCTTTGATGCATGCAGCACTCTTGCCTCTTCTGGAGGGTAGTCTTTCATTGTCTTGCACAGGGCACATGTACTCTTTCCCTATGATATATAAGCCCTGGTTCTGGGGGTAACAGGTGCAGAGATCTCCCTGACTTGCTGCCACTAAAGACCATGCTTCCATCTGTAAGTTCCCCCCAGTAAAACATCCTTTACCAACACACTGGAGTTGTCTGCCTTGCTCTTTGGTTTCTTGGCTCTTTTGGCATTTGGGGGGCTGCCTTTCATATATGACCCTTTCATGGAGCAGGCATGTTCCCATGCTATCCAACTGGCTGCTGACACTGGCATAGGGCAACCCTCAGAGAGAGAACTGGCCACCTCTCCCCTTCAAGTGTTGAAAAGAGCAAGAAGTACAGGGCTACTCCACAGGCCAAATGACCACTGCTCTGCTGGAGCTATCCAATTCTCACTGTTAGCCTGGGCACTCTCTAGGAGACCAAACATTTTGTACTTAGGCAGCCCTCAAGAATCAAAAAGCTACACCCTCAGCAGTGGAAAAGTTAAGCACACTTTCCAGGTTGAAAACTCCTTGTGTTGCAGATCTCAGGATAGGCTAAAGCTCTTTTGGGGAGCATTTATCCCCCATTAATGTGTTGTCATCAGGGTGGGGGTGTATGACTTACAAAGAAAGTCATGACCCAGTGATACCACACGGTATCTATCTACCATAGAAAGAAATTTATTGTGTCACATGGATTTGTGCAATATAAATATTTCTCGAAAGAAAGAAGGTTGACATCACTAGTTTTTAGGCACTGATTTTTGAGAATTTGCATATATGGAAGTTGAGTGTTCTGAAATTAGCACATTATGGATGTGGAAGGTGTCAACTAGCTTAAGGAAACATAAGAAGCTACAGGGAGTCTGAGACAGAGTATGTTGAGGCAAGAAGAAAGATCTGGAGTGGGGGCAGGACTGTGAGACTCACACTCGTCCTTTTAACAGGGACCTCCTAAGGCCTAGGGGATGGGATTAGCCCCAGACATCACTGCACCCCAAATTTCTCTCCACTGCTAGGGAGAGAAGAGAGGAAGGCAGAGAAGGCATGAGCAAGCCTGGCTGGGGAGGGCTCCCAGGGTCCTTGTGGCAGGGATGACTCTACCCACACTGGAGAGTCTGATGTGTCAGGAAAGCATGCAGAGGTAAGTGAGATGCTAGGTCAAGGAATCAGAAAAGAGAGTCCGGAGGGATCTGGGAGTAGATATGAAAAGCCATGGTGTCAAGCCAGAGACTAGAACCTGGGCTCAGAGGTTCTGGAGAGTGAGAGGGCAGTGCTGACCAACCACACAGACCAGGCATTAGGGCCAGTGATGGCCTAGGTGTGCTGACTCCAGCCCAGCTCAGAGCCCAGGGAAAGCTGGCTGCATTTAAAGAACTGAGGCACTGCAAAAAGTTATACCCCTAAACTGTGGAGATGTTGGCCAAAGCTCCTTTCAGGAGTGACAAGAGCTGTGTGTCTGAACCAGTCCTAGTAATGGCCCTGATCCTGATAACATGTTTACGTGTGCTCTTGAGTTAAACCAATCTACAGAGGCCATCCGGAGTGTTGGCTTCAGTCCTTCCTTATCCCATACAACCCCCTAACGCTTTGCAGAATGGAGACCTCTCAAATACTGTAAGGAGAGTATGCGAATTTGGGTTGGCCTGATTGGTTTTGTGATTTCTGTTTGGTTGAGCTGTCAGGAATTTGTTCTGATAGGCTTGGTTGGGTGACAGAGTTATTCATTAACCAGACCCGAGAAGGGGAGGGAGCCATGTACAACCTTCCAAGCACTAGTGGTTGACCTCAAACCCTAGAAGGGCTGCCATCTCTCTCAAGTGGAGTCTTACCACATAAGTCTTTCCATCCCCCCTACTCCACGTCATTGAATACACAATAAAGGTGCATGTTTATAGGCTCTCAGAGGGCAGGGACCATGTGATGTAATCCTTTGCATCTACTATTAGATACTGTCTAATATGGTAGCCTCTGACCCCACCTGGCTTTCAAACCCTTCATAAAGGGCTACCCTGAATTGAGATGTGCTGAATTTTGAAGACTTAATATAGAAAAATAATGTAAAACATCTTATTAGTATGTTCTTACATTAATTATGTTTGGTTAAGGAAAATGTATTATTAAAAGTAATTTCTTCAGTTTCCTTTTATTTTTTTTTAATGTGGCTACTCAAAAATTTAAAACTCTGTACAAGGCATGGTACTTCTGGTAGGTAGCACTATTTAATACCTTCTCTGGTAGCAAATCCAAATCACAGATCTTATATAATTCAGATAATAAACCCCCTTTAGTCACCAGTGAGCCCACACTGATAAAAGAAATAAACTGATTGCAGAGCCTTTGAGATCCCAACCCAATTAAACACTGACCTTTATTCCTTCTTTTCACAACCAGTTAGGAAAAAAATTACTCAGAGGAAACTCTTAACAATTTCTATCAACTGAAAGTCTTGTCTCAGACCCAGACTGACTTTCATTCAATCCATTCTCTGAAATTTGAGCATCTAACCACAGCCTGCCGGGGCTCATCTAGCTGAGACAGGGATCCTTCTGGAAAGAATAGGCACAGTCTCTGGGTGCTCTCTAGCTCCTGGCCCTGTTCCCTCAAAGGTCAGTTTCAATCTCAGATCACACAGGTCATATGCTAGAACTCCTTCTCCCCCCGTGTTCCCCCAGGCGTCTGATCAGCCCAGCAGAACCTGAGTTATAGGTTACAGTTCCAGTGGTTTTTCTTTCTTAGCTCTTTCAAAGCCGCACTTAACACTGATCCTGAAGACTTCCTTTTCTACATCACTTTGTGCTTGGCTGGGATTAAATGGAAGACTTATACCATCAGCAAATTGGCTTTCCACACCTCACAAACCAACTCACACACTTCCGATCCTTGAGAATACCGAGTCTAATTTCCAAAGTCGGCTGGTATTTCAGGCCAAGATCAGCTCGAGCCTCCATCCAACACCTAGTGAGAATGGCCTGTTTGCCTAAGAGGATTAAGTAGAGGACAGCCAGCTAAGCTTCACAGAGACTTTTTAATGACTTCAGCTCTAATCGCTTCCTGCTCTAGGCCTCATCAGTCACCACCAGTCATGACTGGGCTTTTTTAAGACTTGATGTCACTAATCTGTTCCACTCCAAGGATGCCAGAGCCCCTCTCTTTGTTGTCTCTTTGCTTCCCCTTTGCAGGCTCCACTTTTATTCTTCTGAAGAATGTAACCCCCTTGCCCCCACTCCTCATACCTCTCAACCTGCCTCTCTCATCTCACCAGTTTGGCCTTCTCTGAGTATTTTGGACAGGAAGTAGAACCTCATTCATAGGCTCACATCATCATTTTTGGAATAACTTATTTAAATGGAACATTCACTGTCACAAAAATAAACTTGCATTTCAGGGCCTGGTGCTGTGACTCGCACCTGTAATCCCAGCACTTTGGGATCCAGGCGGGTGGATTGCTTGAAGCCAGGAGTTCAAGGCCAACATGAGCAACACAGCAGGACCCTGTTTCTACAGAAAATTTTAAAATTAGCCAGATGTGGTGGCCGTTGCCTGTAGTTCCAGCTACTCGGAAGGCTGAGGCAGGAGAATTACCTGAGTCCAGGAGTTTGAGGCTGTAGTGAGCTATGATTGCACCACTGCACTCCAGCCTGGTTGACAGAGTGAGGCCCTGTCTCTAAAAAATAAAAACAAAAATCTTTTGAAAAGAAACCTGCATTTGATCCGAGAAAGCAGAGACAATATTTGTGAGCAATTTCTGGCCCCAGTTGTCTATGACTTGGAAAACCTGTTTACCCACAGTTCAACTCTTGATTGTGATATAACTTCTTTTACTTGGTAGTTCTCACATTCAGCTAGATCCAAAGACCATCATCAAAACTCATGGTGCCCTTTTGTATTATTGAAATCTTTAAATTATTTTTCTTTTATATTAGAGCTACCTTTCCTCTCTGGTTAAGGAGCTGTTAGAGTGTGTGTCAGCTGGAAAAAGAAAATTCTAATTACAGTGTCAATATTTTAAAAATATTTTGGCACTAGGCTTACTAGGTCTACTGTTTTGTGAGTTCTGTGTGTCCACTGTCCAGTTTTGGTATTAGTGTTATGTTGGCTTTATAAAGGACATTAGACATGTTGATTTTCTTTAGAAAAAATTTTAAAGTATTAGAATAATCTCTTTCTTAACATTTTTAAATTTAAAATTTCATTTGTGAAATTATCTGGGTCTGACATTTGGACAAATTATTCACTTCATGTATATTCATTCCTTAGGTTTTCTAATTTATTTGCATAGTTAAAAAACTGTTTCTCTGTCTTTGTGTTATTTCCCACTCTTCTTTCTAATTTTATGTATTCGTAAGTTGCCCCTCATTATTGTTTAGGATATTAATGGTTTATCTATTTTATTTAAAAGCAACAGGACTTGGATTCATTTATTTTTCTCCCCAAATACCATTTTTTAAATTTATTCAGTTCAACTCTCATTTTTATTTCTTCATTTTGTTTTTTCATAATTATCTTGTGTTCATTTTCAAACTTTTTAAGTTGAATAACTAATGCATTATTCTGATTCTTTGTATTTATTAATGCTAAGTGCTTATGCCTAATAATTTTCCTCAAAACATTGCTTTAATCATGTTCTTAGGTTGTGAAGTACAGCTGGCAAATTTATTCATAATTATTATTGTCTAGGTTTTCTTTTCTTTCTTTCTTTTTTTCTTTTCTTTTTTTTTTTTTTTTTTTTTTTGAGACAGAGTTTCGCTCTTGTTGCCCAGGCTGGAGTGCAATGGCGTGATCTCTGCTCACTGCAACCTCTACCATCTGAGTTCAAGTTATTCTCCTGCCTCAGTCTCTGGAGTAGCTTGGATTACAGGCACCTGCCACCATGCCCAGTTAATTTTTGTATTTTTAGTAGAGACGAGGTTTCACTATGTTGGCCAGGTTAGTCTCGAAGTCCTGACCTCATGCAATCCACCCGCCTCAGTCTCCCAAAGTGCTGGGATTACAGGTATGAGCCACTGCATCCTTGGCGAGGCTGGTCTCGAACTCCTGACCTCAGGCAATCCACCTGCTTCAGCCTCCCAAAGTGCTGGGATTACAGGTGTGAGCCACTGTGCCCTGCCTATTGTCTAGGTTTTCTGCACAAATGTGCTGTGCTCTTTGCCCTGAAGACCTACTTTCTTTCGTTTTTTGATTTTCCCCTCTTTTATGGTGAGCAGGGCTGGTAGAGGGGTTGTCTTTAGCACACAGATGGGCTATCCAAGGGTTTCTTCTTATGACATCCACATATCCTGATATTCTGAAATGACAGACTCTATTAATCTGCTCTCACACTGCTAATGAAGACATACCCAAGACTGGGTAATTTATAAAGGAAAGAGGTTTAATTGACTCACAGTTCTGCAGAACTAGGGAGGCCTCAGGAAACTTAGAATCATGGCAGACGGGGAAGCAAACACGTCCTTCTTCACATGGTGGCAGGAAGGAAAAGTGCCAAGCAAAAGGGGAAAAGTCCCTGATGGTTATAAAACCATCAAATCTCATGAGAACTCACTCACTATCACGAGAACAGCATGGCGGTAACTGCCCCCCATTATTCAATTACCTCCCACTGGGTTCCTACCATGACAAGTGGGAATTATAGGAACTACAATTCAAGGTGAGATTTAGGTGAGGACACAGCCAAACCATATCACAAATTTAAGAATACCATGATAGCAATGTTTTGTTGTTTTTTTTCCTCCCTCCTGTGTCTTCTCTGGGAATGTAAACCTAATTGTTCCAAGCATAGCACTTTGGGTTGGATTTTATCCTACTTTCAGAGATATTAACATCCTGCCATAGATGTGGTGAGCACATGTTGCATTCATTCATTCACCAACAGTTACTGAGTGTTAAGCGCTCGTCTGATTATGGGTATTACTTGCTCTTGTTAATTTTTGCCCAGTCAGATCCAAATATTCCTCAGGATGGTTTGGGAAGCTATAGATATGATTTTCTGTGTGTTTCAGAAAGGGAAAGTGACAGATAGAATTTTATCCCACCATCTGCTGTCAGATGTGTCAGTAGTTAATTTTTTGAAGAGTATTTGAAAAGTGTTTTAGACTCATGGAGCTCATGTGAAACTGAAGCTTGGTTTCCAAGTGACCATCTTCATCAACAGAGGAAGAATTCTCTTGGCTTAACTGTTTACCTAAGCCTTAACTGATCTTTCATCTTCTAAATACTATGCAACCTTTATGCCTTTTACCTTCTTCCATCAAGCAAGTAGAGTTTATTAGCCAGAATTACTCTGTTGAAAACATGGACTTGGGCAGGCTGGAAACAAAGACAGGGGGCTGCCTTCTGTCCTTGTCTAAGGAGAATGCCCAGACACTCAGCCCTTTGCAGACCTGACTCTGAATCTGAAAATGTGCTCAGGTTCTTTTGTTCTTGCCTAAGGTAGGCTGGCAACAACAGCTGATGTGGAAGATCAATAAGTGTGTCAATAAGCCCCTGCCTGGAGTCCTTTTTTTTCCCACCTGCAAAATTGCTTTGGTTAGCAGAGACCCCGACTGAGAGGGGCCCTCCATCTTTGGGTCATGCAGTTTCTGTTCGTGCCCCTGGACAAGACTAACTCCAAAGAAAGAAAATCGAAACCTAATCATAGATCACACTGGAGGCTTTACATAAAACTGGAAAATAATGAGATGGAGTTGAGCATCTCTCAGTCAGATCTTTGCTTGGGGCCCACTAACTTATCAATGTGATGACCTCTTTCACCCTGTGCTGGATGCTGCAGGCTTCTAGAGAGCAGCTTGGGGACTGAGGCCAACTCTACATTCAGGGAGGCCGAAGGCAGTGCCAGGTGAGTTTGGATGCACTTTCCAGCCACCTGCCTCATGTTATGATGCTGTGAAATGCTTCCAAGCCAGAGATTCACTTCATAGACTGGCTCAGGCTTTTGAAATAAAATACCCACCAGAAACAAGCATTGGCAGGCTCTTCTTCAGGGATGTGGTAGAGGCAGGGACCGTGGCCTTTTCTCCACATAGCTTTAGGTGATGGATGGTTTTTTAATTTGGCCTCTATTTCAAGCACTTTCTGAAAAAGAAGAGCATAACCAGGATATTTCCAAGGCAGATGGTGCTTCTGTTTATTTTTTTCACAGAAGTGTGTGAGAAATGGAGACAGAGTGATTGGAGAGATGAGGATGGGGGATCAATGGTCTCTGAAGGCCCTCTTGCTTGTGTGAGGGTGGGAGCTCAGGTGCGGGACAGCCTAGGTATGGGGAAGGGCTTTCCTCTACATAAATTTCTGGGGGATCTAGAAGTGACTTTCACAAAATGCTTCCCTTCTGGACCTCACTCTTTTGAAAGGCAAGATTTGTCTAACTAATAAGGAAGGTAACAGATAAAGATATCAATAAAAGCAACATTAAAGTTTTCCCAGAGTACACCAGCCTGGCCCTTCCTGAGAGCTGACAGAGGCTCTGGGTTAAAAATTACCTCTCCTTCCAGAACTATCTTTGAAACACTAAATCTGATTTTTATCATACTCCAGTGGCCAGGCCACAGGAGAAAATGCCTAGGGACTTCGCAAAATATAGACTCTAATAGAAGCTCACACAAAAAACTGGGCCCCTGGGGCTTCTGTCTTTAGTATGACCACAAGTTAGATAGAAGCTTACTCCTCCCCGCCAACAACTACTACTAACCCCAACCACTGCTCTTACCCTGGACATCAAGGAAAAATGTCTTTCTCCAGCCTTAGTACTTGGGTAAGAGAACAAAATATCTGCCTTGATTATTCAGAAACACAAAGCCATGGTACAATTTTCCAGCTTTAATTCACACTACCTGGTTAGTCCCAAAAAACTCATGCTGAGAATTAGTGCAGAATACCGCTGACTTGGAAGTGACTCTAGGCTCATGGTACCAAAAAAAGCAAATCCTCTCAGATTTGTTTCAAAGAATTCCCCTTACTAGGGCTTTTTAAACATATGAGCTCACCAGCACAGATCACAAAACTCACAAAGATACCATGCTCTAGAAGCATCATACAGCTGAAAAAACAAACAGCAGATTTAGCCTCCAAAAGGTTTCACATATTGGGTTATCAGATGAAGAATATAAAACAAGTATTTTAAGTTATGTTTAAAGGTAAAAAAATAATACAGGGGTCTGTGTTAGTTTGTTAGGACTGTCATAATAAAGTACCATAGACTGAGTGGCTGAAACAACAGAGATTTACTTCTCACAGTTCTGGAGACTGGAAGTCTGAGCTCAAGGTGTCAGCAGGGTTGATTTCTTCTGAGACCTCTCCCCTTGGCTTGTAGATGGCTGACTTCACTGTCTTTGTATGCTCATTCCTCTGTATGTTTTGCGTCCTAATCTCCTTTTCTTACAGCACGGCCAGTCATATTGGACCAGAACCCACCCTAATAACCTCACTGAACCTTAATGACCTCTTTGGAGACCCTATCTCCACATACAGTCATATTCTAAGGTACTGGGAATTAGGACTTCAGCGTATGAATTTTGGGAGTAAACACAACTCATAATAGAAAATTTAAATATAAATAATGAACAAAATCATTAAAGGTTTTTAAGGAGATTCAAGAAAAAATTCAACTAGAACTTCTAGAAATGAAAAATAATGTAACAAAGTTTATATAAACCTCAGTGAGTGGTTTGAGAGATTAGCATGGGTGAAGAAATAATTAGAGAACCAAAAGACAGACCAGTAGTTTATCTACTGCACTGTCCAGAGAGAAAAAGGGATAAGGACAAATGTTCAGAATTAATGAGACTCCAATCCTCAGATTCAGAAATCCCAAGGAACCCAAGGAAGATTTTTTACAAAGAAAAAAATGTACACCCCAGATACAGCCTAATGAAACTTCAAGATAGATTGCTTACAAAAGAGTGACAATGAAATTGACTTCTTGAAAGCATCCATAGAAGCTATAGGTAATAGTGGAACAATATTTTGTTGTTGTCATCATTGTTTAATTTTTTTTAACTTTTAGGTTTGGGGATTGTTTCATGGGTGAACTCATGTCATGGGGGTTTGTTGTATACATTATTTCATCGCCCATAAATTAAACCCAGTAGCCAATTGTTATCTTTTCTGCTCCTCTCCCCTCCTCCCACCCTCCACCCTCAAGTTGGCCCCAGTGTCTGTTGTTTTCTTTTTGTGAAACCATATTTTAAATATGCTGAGAGAAAATAACCATCAACCTAAAACTGTGTGGCCGTGAAGATAACTTTCAAAAATAAGAGTGAAGTTAAAAAAATTTGAAGTAAAGAAAAACAGACAATGATTAAAGGAAATTCTGAGGGCTTGTCTTAAGCCCAGGGAAGACAATTCAAGTTAGAAATATTGAGATGAAAGTATGATGAGATAAGAAAGTGGCAAATATATAAGCAAATCTTTAAAAAATTGACTGCATAAAACAATGGCAATAAACTTTTGTAAGTAGAGGTATAGTTGTGAAATACAAAGCAACAATGGCATACAAACTGGGAAATGTAAGAGGATTAAAGTGTTCTAAGTTCATGTAATGTAAAGAACGAGAGTAAACCTATTAATTAAAATCAGAATATGATAAGTTAAATAGGCTTGTTAACATTCTAGGATGAGTTCTAGGAGAAGAGAATTTGTTATATAAATGTATTAGTCAGGATTCTCTAGTGGGACAGAACCAACAGGATGTATGTGCATATAAAAGGGAATTTATTAGCGAGAATTGGCTCATAGGATTACAAGGTGAAGTCCCATGATAGGCCATCTGCCAGCTGGGGGAAGAGAGAAACCGGAAGTGGCTCAAGTCCAAGTGTGAATGCCTGAAAACCAAGGAAGTCCACAGTGCATCCCTCAGTCTGCGGCAGAAGGAGATGGAGTCTGACATCCAAGGGCAGGAAGAACAGAAGCAAGCATCCCACGTGGGAAGAAGAAAGAGTAAGAAGACTCAGCAAGCAAACTTATCCCCACCTTCTTCCACCAGCTTTGTTCCAGCTGCACCGGCAGCCAATTGGTTGGTGCCCACCCACGTTGAAGATGGGTCTTCCTTTCCCAGTTCACCACTCACATGTCAATCTCCTCTGGAACACCTTCACGGACACACCCAGAAACAATACTTCACCAACGATCTAGGCCTCCCTCAATCCAATCAAGTTGACATCTAATATTAATCATCACAATAACTTTCCAATTAGTAGAGAGAAATAAAAAATAATCAGTTCAAAGGAAGGCAAAAAGAAAGGGCAGGGAAAGAAGAAAAGAAGAGATATATAATATACATATACGTATATATATACATACATTTACATTTAATGTAATAGTTATGAAAGATAAAATAAGAAAGAGAAATAGGCCAGGCACAATGGCTCACGCCTGTAATCCCAGCACTTTGGGAGGCCAAGGCAGGTGGATCACTTAAGGCCAGGAGTTCAAGACCAGCCTGATCAACATGGTGAAACTCCGTCTCTACTAAAAACGCAAAATTTAGCCCAGAGTGGTGGCACACGCCTGTAATCCCAGCTACTCAGGAGGCTGAGACATGAGAATCACTTGCATGCTGGGAGACAGAGGTTGCAGTGAGCTGAGATTACGCCACTGCACTCCAGCCTGGGCAACAGAGCAAGACTCTTGTCTCATTAAAAAGGACAAATTTTTTAAAAGTCTAGAAATGAAACATTTCAGTGATTACATTCAAGTGAACATAGATTAAATGCCCCACTTAAAAATCAAAGCTTGTGAGACTGGATTTAAATGCACTTTTATGAGAGACACACCTGAAACACAAAGATCAAAACTTTCAAAGTACACAGTGGTAAAAGATACAACAGACAAATCTAAATGAAAGAAAACAGTGTCACTCTGTTTTTAGACTTTAGGGCAAAAATCAAGAGATCTAGAGATCAAGAGGCTCCCAATGTATTGGTGGAAGTTTTAGTTCAACAGAACTAAAGTTTTAGTTCAACAGAAAAATACAATCTAAACTAATTGGTACCTAAAAACATAGTCTCAAGTTACATAAGGCAAAATTAAAGAGACCTGATAAGGAGACATAGACACCATAGTAAGAAACTCAAATAATTCTCATAGTGACTGGACAAATATATTTTTTAATTTAAGGAATATACCAAATTGGAATAATGCATCAGACAAGCCATGCAGAAATAGGTTCCAAAAATTTGTACTGGAGTCCTTGCAGGTCTGTGGCTGAGAGTTATGCTGTATGCGCAATGGACAGCAACCCCTGAGGCTTGCCAAGTAGCAGCTGCTATAGGAGATACAGTGAGATGAGAGATCAAGCTAGCAGTGCTGTGGATATGAGTTATGACCCCGGCAGAGAGCAGAGATAACACTTCATGAACATCCCTGAAATCCAAGTCAAACACAGCAAGCTTGTGTCTTAAGGGTACAGATGACATTCTAGAGTAAATATTTTCTCTAAAGAATCAGATGCTACATGTTTTAAACTTTGAAGTCCATATAGTCTCTGTTGCAAATGCCCAACTCTGCCATTGAGGCATGAAAGCAGATGTAGGATAAGACATAAATAAATGAGTAAACCTGCTTTCCTGTAAAACTTCATTGGCAAAAAAAAAGTGTTAGATGTGGTGATGTTGGCATAACTGTGACTATACTGAAAACCACTGATCTATATGGGTAAATGATATGTGAATTATATCTCAATAAAGCTATTTTTTAAAAAAGCAAAATAGACAGTGCACCAAATTTGGCTTGTAGGTCATAGTTGCTGACCCTTGCTCTAAAAATATGACTCATGGGCCAAATTCTGCTGTTGCTTGTTTTTGTAATAAACTTTTATTGGAATACAGCCATGCTCATGTGTGTCCTTACTGTCTGTGGCTGCTTGCATGCTGCAGTGCAGAGATGAGCAGCCATGCAGGCTCATATGGCCCTAAAATTTAAAATATTTATTATTTAGCCTTTTACAGAAAAAGTTACTGATCTCTGACATGGAGCAGTGATGATCAATATAATTTTCTGTAACAGAAATATTCTGTAGTTGCACAATTTTAATCTGATAGTCATTGACGCATATGGCTATGAAACACTTGAAATGTGACTATGGCAACTGAATAAGTACATTTTTAAATTTTAATTAAATTTATTTATTTATTTGAGATAGTGTCTCACTCTGTCATCCAGGCCAGAGTGCAGTGGTGTGATCATCACTCACTGCAGCCTTGACCTTATAGGCTCAGCTGATCCTCCTGAGTAGCAGGGACTGCAGGTGCACGCCACCATGCCTGGCTAATTTTTGTACCTTTTCTAGGCTGGTCTTGAACTCCTGGGCTCAAGAGATCCACTTGCCTTGGCATTCCATACCAAAGTGCTGGGATTATAGACATGAGCTATAATCCCTGGTCTAATTCACTTAAATTTGATAGTCACTCTAGTACAACCTATCCCATACTCGCTCTTAAAAAACCTATAGGATGGTCATGAGAGACGGTTTGGAGAATGAGTTCTCTAAGATAGCACTTAGGAAACACTTCTGACTTTTTACTTATCTGTAATATGAGAGCATAAAACCAAACATGCACATTCCAAGGTGGTCAGATAATAATCAAACTGCTTGCTAAAATGATAATCAACATTTTTCTGAGAAAGATATTAGAATCCAGGTCTCTACAATGTCCAGTATTCAGTTAAAAAATAATTAGGCTTTCAAAGAACAGAAAAACATAATTGATAATCAAAACAAAAAGCAATCAACAGAAACTGAGATGGCCCAGGTATTAGACTTGCCAGCAAAAGACTTTAAATCAGTTATTGAAAATATTGTCAAGGTCCGGGTGCAGTGGCTCATGCCTGTAATCCCAGCACTTTGGGATGCTGAGGCAAGTGGGTCTCTTGAGTCCAGGAGTTCAAGAACAGGCCAGCATGATGAAACCCCATCTCTACCAAAAATACAAAATTAGCCGGGTGTGGTGGCGCATGCCTGTAACCCTAGGTACACAGGAGACTGAGGCAGGAGAATCGCTTGAATGTGGGAGACAGAGGTTGCAGTGAGCAGAGATCACACCACTGCACTCCAGCCTGGGCAACAGATTGAGACTCCATCACACACACACAAAAACTGTCAAATAATTAATGAGAGATGTTCAAAGAATTAAAGAAAAATATGGATTTAATGAATTAACGACTATGAAATCTCACTTGAAAAATGGAAACTATTTTTTAAAACGCTATGGAAACTCTAAAACTCAAGTGTATAATACCTGAAATGAAAAATTCACTGAATGGGCTTATTAGGGATGACAGAAGAAAAACTCAGTAAACTTGAAGACAGTAAAATTAAATCAATATTACAAATAGAAAATTAATTGAAGAAAATGATCAAAACCTCAGGGATGGATAGGACAGTATCAAATGGCCTAACTTATATGCGATGGAGATTCTAAAGGAGAAGAGAATGAGAATGGTGGAAAAAGACATTTGAAAGAATAATGGCCCCAGACTTTCCAAAAGTTGTTGAAAAACACAAACTTTTAGGTTTAAGAAACTTAGTGAACCCCAAGCAGGATAGACATAAAGAAAACCACATCTAGGCACATCACAGTCAAATTGCTGAAAACCAAAAATGAATAGAAAGTAGGGAATCCACCTGGCACGGTGGCTCACGCCTGTAATCCCAGCACTTTGGGAGGCTAAGGCAGGCCGATCACTTGAGGTCAGGAGTTCAAGACCAGCCTGGCCAGCATGGTAAAACCCCATCTCTACTGAAAATATAAAAATTAGCCAGGTGTGGTGGCATATGCCTGAATCCCAGCTACTCGGGAGGCTGAGGCATGAGAATCGCTTGAACCGACGAGGTAGAGATTGCAGTGAGCTGAGACTGCATACCACTGCACTCCAGCCTGGGCATCAGAACAAGATTCCATCTCAAAAAAACAATCAACAGAAAATACGGAAATCATCCAAAAAACAAGACACATTATATATAGGAAACAAGGGTCAAAAATAATTTCTGATTTCTCATTAGAGACAATGGAGGCCAGAAGACCAGAAATTAACACCTTTAAAATGCTGAAAAAAATCTCACCAGTCTAGAATTCTATATAGAGTGAAAATAAACTTTAAAATAATGGTAAAATTAAGACACCTTGAGATAAACAAAAGCTAATAGAATTTGTTACAGGCAGAACTGAACTGCAGAAAATTTCTCAGGGTAGCCTTCAGAATGAAGGGAAATTGTAGAAGATACAAACTTGAATATACAGTAAGAAAATGATGATTACTAGAAATCATGCTGCAAAGTATCTGATGGAAGATAGTGATGAGAAGACAGACATTTTTGTGTTCTTGACTTTAGCTTAATTTCCTGTTTGGAACTGTCGCTTAATTCTGCTGTTCTTCTTTTAACTTCTTAACTAGATTTTTAACTGATTAACTTTTGGGTTTTCTTCTTTTTAACATAAGCACTTAAAATCATAAGTTTCCCTGTAAAAAATATTTCATTTATGTCTTAAAGATTTGGAGGGAGGAGAGGCAGATTATTCTCCTGTATATCTTTCTGTTTTGAAAAATATTTAATGGCACAGGGATATACTAATAATACACTGCTAAATATAAAAAGCAACTAATAACAAAAAACAAACAACATGATTCTAATTATTCCAAAAAGACACATGTGCCTCTTTGTATCATATATGCATAGGAAAAGAACAAGAAGAAAACACACTAAAATATATACTGTCGTTGTATTAGTTTATTTTCACACTGCTGATAAAGACATACCTGAGCCTGGGAAGAAAAAGGTTTAATTGGACTTACAGTTCCACATGGCAGGGGAGCCCTCAGAATCATGGTGGGAGGCAAAAGTCACTGCTTACATGATGGTGGCAATAGAAAATGAGGAGGAAGCAAAAGTGGAACCCCCTGATAAACCCATCAGATCTCGTGAGACTTACTCATTATCATGAGAATAGCATGGAAAAGACCAGCCTCCATAATTTAATTACCTCCCCCAACACGTGGGAATTCTGGGAGATACAATTCAAGTTGAGATTTAGGTGGAGATACTGCCAAATCATATCAGTTGTTAACCCAGGGCAGTAAGATTACAAGCATTTTTAGTCTTCTTTATATTTTGTATATGTCTATAGCGTGTGTGAATTATTTGTCTAATTAGAAAATAATTGCAAGAGAGAAAAAGAGCCAATACTTACAGAACTGACAATTAAACATGAGGAAGTTTACCAGAGAGGAAACAGTCTGCTTATGTTGTCTTGAACAAATATTACTGGAATTTCCTTTAATGTCCCAGCCTCATGGACATTAGCATATTCAAGGGAATAATAAATATACCCCTGACAAGCTTGCCTTCTTTGCCATGTGTCTAAGAGGTGGCCTGAGCCTAGTTTTGTGATCTCACATGCCTGCTTGCTGTGTAACATGCAGCCTCACTCTCCTCTCATTCAAAGGCAAGATGTGGTGAGAGAAGATTCTATAGTTGATGACAAGCATTCAAGATTGGGGTCTTAAAAGAGTAACACACAATGCTCTAGAACCTGAATGTTTCAAATAACACATAGACAATTCTGGTGAAATTGTCTTATTGCCATATTTTCCTCTTGAATTAGGTTTGCTTTTTCCAGTGAAGCTTTCTACCAGAGAAAAAAAGGCAAAGAACATGGTTTTTCCGATAAAGTCCCATGAGAATGCTCTGATGACACTGGAAAAGCTTTCTCTCATTCATCTACCCACTGTTGACTTAGAAAATAGCCTCTTCACCTTCAGAAGAGAATAATGCTGAATTTTTCTGAATTTCTAAGATGAGAAATGATGTATTACTAAAATGGTGAGCTCTCACTGAAATAGGAGATCTTCCAGCAGTGGGTTTGAGTTTATCCATCCCTCCCTCCCCTCCCTCCTCCCGCCTGCCAATAAATATTTCATTTTTAAATTTTTTTAAATTTATTTTTCCTAGAGTGCTTGTTAAAACACAAAATGAATGCTTTGTTGTTTACTTTTTATTCCTTTAATTTATTTATTTAGAGGCAGGGTCTGGCTGGAGTCCAGTAGCCCAATCATGGCCCACTGTAACCTTGAACTCCTGGGCTTCAGCTATCCTCTCACCCATGAGTGTTTCTATAGAAACAGTTATTCATCATGCATACTACTAGGCACTCCAAGGAAGAGAATATAAGATAATCTTTGGCCTTGAGGATTTCATGAGCAAATAAAAAGATACATGCACAGAGCTAATTATAATGCAAGTTAGACTGAGTGAGTGCTAGTGTTTATTTATCATCTATATTTGAAATGTCGAGGAGGAGATGTTATAAGAACATAAGTCATTTCCCTTGGCTTTAAGTGACTGATCATCTCACTTGGGGTACAAAATGTAAACCTGCCAGACAAATCCTGGCAAAATTCCCATGAGTGACCTTGGATTCAGAGTTTGAGGAGAGCAAATGAAAAAAAAAAAAACTCTTCCTGGGCCATAGCTGTGCTTCCTCCCTGTCCTCTGGAGCAACAGTGGTATGTCTCTGAAAATGTACATCATATATGTGTGTGGGCAGGTCTGCTGGCAAATATTTTTACAAGCTGTTTTTCATCAGCCCTTTGCCTGCTCAACTGAAATTCCCAGGGCTCAAGAGTCCCATTGCTTAACCAGGATAGAGCTGTATTTCCATGTGCGATTGGCAAACCTGGCATGTAAAGCACTAACAACAGCAGTGTGGATGCCCTAGCAGTCCCAGGAGCCCATTTTCTAGACCAGCTCTGCTCAGTGGAACTTTCTGCAGTGACGGAAATGCACACATGCTGTGGCCACCAGCCAGTGCAGCTAGTGAGCACTTGAGATGTGGCTGGTGAGACCAAAGAAAGGAATTCTTAATTTTGTTAAATTTTAATGAATTTAATTCAAATTAAAACACCTTAATTTTATTGAATTCAGATTTCATCCTTGGCTACTGTATTAGACAGCAGAGTTCTAGATCCTGAAACTGAAGAACAGGGTGAGATAAAGAGTCTTCCTTGAGCGAATAGTGGGTGCTCTGGTAAGTCACAGAATTACGTAGCTACCAGAGTGGGTAAAATCAGACCTTGGCCTTTAACAGCCAAATGAGCCCATGCCACAGGGTTCATCCTCTCCTCTCATCTCCACCCCCACCCCCAGCTTCAATATAGTCGCTTCTAACATTTTTTACCCCCATGGAACAAAGAACTTGCAAGACCTCTTAACCTGACCTCCATTAGCCTGAAGACTAATCCCCTTTTCCCTTGCCTTGGCCACTTCAAACCTTTTCATCAGAGTGAATGGAAAGATTAGGACACTGTCAGTGACACACCAGTAAAGAATGGGATTGGTGCTCAAAAACCTGCATGATTTAAAATGTATGTAGGTAATTCTCCCAGGCTGCCAGGTTTGAAAACCATGTGGCTTCATACTGCAAATAGAAACACAGTACAGAACTCACCATGATGACACATTTACTCACACAACAAATATTATCGAGCATCTGGTATGAGGTGGGCATTCAAATAAGTTAGGGAGATAGGAGTGAAAAGACAAGATTGCTTCCATGGGTCTAGTATGGGGGAGACAAAAATAAACCATAAATAAATAAAAAAAAAATAAGTTGAGGCATAGAGTGTTAATTGACATGGAGAAACATAGTTGTGATGAGATAAAGACTGGATTTGGGAGCTACTTTAAGCTGTGTGGTCAGGGAAGTCCTCTCAGGAGATGACGCTGATGCTGAGACTTACATGGTGCACAGTTAATTGTGCTGAGGTCCTGGGGAAAGTGTTCCAGGCAGAAGGCACAGCAAGTGCAGAGGTCCTGAATCAGGAGCAAGCCAGGGCTGCCTACAGGTTAGAAGACAGCCAGTGTGAACATGCAGAGAATGGAGACATGGGGGACAGGGGTCAGATTATGCAGGGTCTTACAGGCATGGCAAGTTACCTAAATTTTATTCTGTAATGTGATTATAAGCCATTAGCAGGATTTATGCAAGGGAGTGATATGGTAGATTTGCACACTTAAGAGATTATTTTGCCCATTGGGTAGCGAATGCATTATAGTAAGGCAAGTGTAGATACCCAGAGATAGGAATTATTGCTATGCCTAGGCAGAAGATGACAATGGCTTGGATTAGGGCTGTAGCAGTGGATGTGGTGAGATATAGATTCTGGACATATTGTGAAGTAAGAGAAAATAGGACTGGTTGGTTGAATGTAGGGTATGATAGAAAGGAGTCAAAGATACATGATTCTTAAGTTTTGAATCTGAGCAACTGGGTGGTAGTTGATGGAATCATTTGTTGGGCAAATAAAGAATGGGGGGAGAAATAAGCTTTGGAGTGATATCAAGAGTTTCATTTTGGATATTCAAGTTTGAGACATCTGTTAGACATCTAAGCAGAGGTGTCATGGAGGCCTTTGGATTTAGGAGTCTGGACCTTCGTGGGGTGATGAGGACTGGAAAGATAGATTTGAGAGTCATGAATGTATGGATGTTTTGAGGCTGAAAGAGATGACAAGGAGAGGGGGTGCAGAAGAGAAGGCAAAGGGGAAGAGAAGAGGAACAAAGGGAAGACAAAGGAAAGGGAGGGAAGGGAAATGAAGAGAAGGAAAAGAAAAGGAAGAGGAGAGAAGGGAAAGGGAAGGGAAAAGAAGACAAAGCAAGAGAAGAGATCTGGAGATTTATTTTTGGGGATTCTAACATGATGAGGTCAGGCAGAAAACTCAAGCTGATAGTATGATAGGAGGAAAACCAAGAAAATTTCTTCATGGGACTCCAGAGAAGAAAAAGCTCCATGAAGGAGGGAGGGGTCAACAGTGACAATAGCTGTTAGGAAGGCCTGTAAGATGGAGCAGAGAGTTGAACTCTGGATCAAGCAAGTGGGTAGCACTTGAATAGAATTGAACCGGTGGGTGAGCTTATTGGGAGAGAATGGGCAGTGAGAAAATAGCGACAGTAATAATCCATGACTTTTCAGAACTTTTGCTATAAAGGGAAGCAGAGAGATCGGCCATGGTTGGATGGGAATATAAGGTCAAGGGAAAGCTTTTGTTTTGTTTTTAAGATGAGCTATCTCAAGTTAGATGTATTTGTCAATGGGGAGGATGTGGGAGTAGGAAAAATTTTGAAGGTACAGAATGATGAGCAATTCTCACTATCCGATGAGAAATCAGTGGCCACCTGGAGAAGCCTTACAGACCCCTGCTTGTCCATGAGTCATTCTATGAGAATCGCTCCTGTGGGCACTCCTGAGTTTCCATATGTGAGAAAAGCCTTTAACTGGAATGGATGAAGGCAATAGGGCCACTTGACGTCACAGTCTGTTAACAACTCATGGGTCCTGATATCATCAGTTGGCATAAATCTTACCACCCAGGGAGACCTGCTACTCAAGACATGGCCCTGGAGGAGTGGGAGGCACTAGGTGACTCACCAAGCCTGCCTTGCTGAAGTAAGAGCCAAGCATGGTCCATTGGCTTTCCGTCAACTACTGCAACCTAGTACCAACCCCACCCCACCCCGCCCCAAGATAACATGGACAGGGCTAGGCTTTAGGACCACTGATCTACCTATCTGGGGTTGGTTTTCTTACACCTCGAACCCTGTTTTTCTCTTTCTTTCTTTCCTTCCTTCCTTCCCTCCATCCTTCTTTCCTTCCTTCCTTCCTTTGTTTCTTTCTAAAAAACAAAACAAAACAAAACAGTTCTTCCCTTTCAAGCAGTAGACCCACAAGATCCCAGGAACTTGGTACAGGAGGCCTGGTTCCTTCCTAAGTCTCTTTTTGTCCACCCTAGATTTCTCTGTTGTGAGAAGTCAAGTGGAGATGGAACCAGGCAGGCTCTACACATCAATACAGATACGTTCCCACAGAGCCAGGCCTCTGAGATTGTGTATCCATAGGGGGTAGATGACTGCTGCTCTCCTCCTGAAACTCCAAATCACAAGATTTTTAAGCAAGTTGCACTAAAGACCTAGTAACGCCCATGACAGAGCGAACTGCTGCCCTCTAGATCAAAGACAGAGTGGTAGTAGCAAGAGGTCCCAATAGACCTGTAGAATCCAATTCACAGGGAAGCGGTACATGTTCCTGTCTGGCTGGAGAGCTCAGGGCTTTCTAAATGGCACTGCAGACTGCACTCCCATTCCTGGGGATAGGTGCCTCAGCTTCACCAACAAAACCAGCAGTAATCCATGTCAATGAATGGACACCCCCATGCTGGAATGTCCAGACTGAGAAAGAAATGCCTCAGTACTATTCTGTAATAGTTTATAGGAGCTGGGCATGGTGGCTTACACCTGTAATTCCAGCACTTTGGGAGGCTGAGGCAGGAGGATCATTTGAGGCCAGGAATTTGAGACTGGCCTATGCAACACAGTGAAAATTAGTCTCTAAAAAAAAAAATAGCCAGATATGATGGCTTGCACCTGCAGTCCGAGCTACTCAGGAGACTGAGGCAGGAGGATTGCTTGAGCCCAAGTGTTCCAGGCTACAGTGAGCTCTGATTGCACCACTGCACCCCAGGGCAACAGAGTCAGACCCTGTCTGTAAAAAAAATATTAATTTAAAAAATAACAATAAAGAAAATAGCTGATAGGGCCACAACACTCAGAGTAATAGGCACTTAAACTAGAGTTTGCTTACCTGAAATAGAGAAGGAGGTGATTGTTGCTACCATAAGAAACCTTTTGGGGAAATACTAAAAAGCACAGCTGTGTGGTGTCCTGCAGGGTGACTGCCTTCTCTCTGGTTTCACTTGTGTTTGAACAAGAGAGTTCCAGTGGCTACTGGGGGAAAACAAATACAGATCAGATATCACTATGTAAGCATTAAATAACTTGCTACTCCAGGAAATGCCATTGAGGCAAGAAGTCAAAAGAACAGCCCTGTGCTGGCAGGTTCTGGATGAAAATCTGGCTGGGATTTTATCTTTTTTTCCTTTGATTATTATTCTTGGGAGATCTGGGAAACAATGTGACTATGGAATTGCAGAGCAGTGGATGTAAGAACTTAAAAAGCAGTATCAATTGAAATGGTGATTTGCCCCCTGGTTTGTGGCTAATAATAGAATAATATCATTGTACTCATCACATAAATATTAATGAGTGGAAGAGCTTGACAACAAAGACAGAGTGTTTCAATCAGAATGAGCAAAATGACAGCAGCAGGAGCAGGCTCTGGAAAGGCCTGTATGTTCTCATCAAATACGGAGTCTCGTCTGCTCCCCCAGCTGAGAATTTGACTCATTGACCAGCACACCTGGGAAGGGCTCAGCAAAGTGAAGTGGCGTAGAGGGAGTCCTGGGAGTCACGTTTGGTTCTGATGCAAAAAATCTAAGGAAATGTGCAACGTGTTCTTGGTGCAGAAAACGGGGCTGCAGGTGCTTAGTTGGTTGCTTAGCAGATGCATTCAACTATCACTCAGTTTCTACATGACCCTGCTTTCAGCAGACCTTGTGCATCCCAGGATGAGCAGATGTGGAAAAAATTGTGGAACTGGTTTTGGGCAGCAGCCCCACTTTGGCTACTCTTTTCCCTCCTGTTACTACAATCCTCATAATCATGCATGCCTTCAATGAGTCAGAGAGCCTGAGAAAAGCAGTATTCACTTGAACCAGCAGCCTGAACTTTGGAGACAGGATGGCTGGGCTGGAGACCCAGCATACTGACTGGTTATGTGACCTCAAAAAAGTTATTTTACCTCTGGAGGCTCAAATTTTCTCATCTGTAAAATGAAGATTTCAATACCTACTTTGTAGGGTTGCTATGAGAATTTGACGATCTAATTTATGCAATGTGCTTAATGCATACAATTCCAGGCATTGGGCAGGGACTCAACATATGTTAGCTATTATGACTATTATTCGATAAATTAAGAACCACTAAAAAATTAGTGGATTTCTGAGATCTCCCAGAGGTGCTCAGGCATGAAAAACAGGTAGGGTGAAGAGTCAATGCTTAACAAAAGAAATGAATATCCAATTCTGACCTTCCAACCCAATCCCTGTGCCCACTGGGAAGATCCCTTAGGCAGGTAACGCCAAATTATGACAGACTATTCTACCTGAAACTAAGGTTGTCTTGGCTCCAAATTCCTGGGCATGTGGCATTTGGTGAAATCTTATCTTGTCTTTGTGCCTTTCAAGTGGCCAACTAGTGATATAGTAACTTCCATTTCTCTCCTTCCTTCCCCTCCTTCTTTCCTTTCTTCCTTCCTTTCTTTCTCTCTTTCTTTCTTTCCTTCTTCTTTTCTTAAAAACGGGGGTCTCTCTCTCTGTCACCCAGGCCAACTAGTGATCTAGAAACTTCTTTTTCTTTCTTCCTTTCTCCCTTTCCTTCCCTTGCCTTCCCCTTCCCCTTCCCACTTCCCCTTCCTCTTCCCCTTCCTCTTCCCTTCCTTCTTAGAAACAGAGTTTCTCTCTGTCATCCAGGCTGGAATGCAGTGGTGTGATCAGGACTCACTGTGAGCCTCAAACTCCTGGGTTCAAGTGATCCTCCCATCTCAGCCTCCTGAATAGCTGAGACTACAGGTGAGCATCACCATGCCTGGCTAATTCTTTAATATTATGTGGAGATGGGATCTTGCTATGTTGTCCACACTGATCTCAAATTCCTGGCCTCAAGTGATCCTCCCACCTCGGCCTCCCAGAGAGTTGGGGATTGTAGGCATGAGCCACCACACCCAGCCTAGAAACTTCAGTCTTTATGTGTTACTCAGGGCCACAGAGAGTGGATCTCAAATCTTCCAGAAGTCCCCTCTCAACTATGAGTATGGGGCTCCCTCCCGGCAGTCAGGACTTCATTCAGATTTTGCATCAGCAGGACCACTATTCGTACCCAGATCCAATAATTGTTGCTTCGTTCTTTACACACAAAAGTCATGTGGACCCCCCCAGGACGCACATCAGAAAAAACAGCTAATTAATATAATTTGATTTTGCCTGTCCTTGATTTTTTTAATAAATGCTTCTTTAACCATTATGGCTAAAAAGAGCTGAGATTAATGACTTGCAATGTAGCAAGTACAGTATTTTCACAAATGCTTATGAGCAAATTTGAGGAGATACCAAGGTAAATCATAGATTATACTCAGGAGTATTAGTTCCCCAGGGCTGCCATAATGAATTACCACAAACTGGGTAGCTTAAAACAATGGAAATCTATTCTTTCACAGTTCTGGAAGCCAGAAATCTGAAATCAGGGTGTCAGCTAGGACTTTGCTTGCAGGAAGCAATAGAGGAGACTTCTTCTTTGCCTCTGGTCACTTCAGTTTCTGGCAGCTCCTGCTGTTTCTTGGTTTGTGGCTGCAGAAGTCTAATTTCTGCCTCCATCTTCATATGGACTTCTTCCCTGTGTGTCTCTCTGTGTCCGAAATCTCTCTTCCTTTCTCTTATAATGACATCAGTCACTAGATTTGGGGCCTGCCCTAAATCCAGGATGATCTTATCTGTAGATCTTTAACTAATTATATCTGCAAAAACATTTATTTCCAAATAAGGTCACCTATTCTGAGGTTTCAGGTAGACACAAATTTTGGGGACACTCTCAACCCACTATATTGGGGAACATATACTTTAATGAGACAAATAACCATTAGCTATAATACACAGTAGCATGAAAGTTTCATGAGACATCTGCAATGAGTTCTGGGTATACAAAGGAAGGGATGTTCCTATTCATTAGATTTGGGGAAAATGGGTGGATAAGGTCATTTGAAAAGTAGGTCTTGAAGGATGGGAGACATTTTACAGGACGGGGCATTCCTGGAAGAGGAAAAAATATGAGTACAAAAACAGAGAGAATATCAGGGTTGCTTGGGAATCATAGGATTTTATTCTTGTATTATTCTGAAGAATAAGTATTGGCCACTTTCTATGTGGCTGGGCAACTTAATTACAAGTGTCTAGCATGGCACCTTGCACACACCACAAAGCTGTGTGCAAGGTGGTGATGATATTTGTTGATGATACCAAGAAAAAGCAAAAGTGTAACTTCGCCTCTTCCATTCAGATTCTTGAATTGTTAAGCTGAGCTTTGTGGTCACACACATTATTCCTCACCAACTGGCACTAAATAATATAATCAATGTAATGATGACAAAAATTAATTCCAATAAACAGCTAATTAAAATTGAGTCTAGAAGGGTAACATGGCCCTAATTACTATATTGGTGAATTGTTTTCCCTATTCCTGGAACAAATTTGTACTTCATTATCCTCCTTTTGTGCAAGAAATTGAGTGTTTCCAAAGTGTAAGGCATGGATTATGGACAGTGGTAATGGCAGCCCATCACGGCCACTGCTCTGTCCAGCTCAGAGGTGAACATGCAACCCAATGCCATGTGCCACCTGCTGGTGACTACAACCTGAACTCACATTTCCTTTCTTTTTCATTCATTCCTTTTTTTTTTTTTTTTTGAGATGGAATCTTGCTCTGTCACCAAGCTGGAGTGCAGTGGCTTGATCTCGGCTCACTGCAATCTCCGCCTCCTGGGTTCAAGCGATTCCCTTGCCTCAGCTTCCTAAGTAGCTGGGACTACAGGTGTACACCACCACACCCGGCTAGTTTTTTGTAGTTTAGTAGAGACAGGGTTTCACCATGTTGGCCAGGATGGTCTCAATCTCCTGACCTCATGATCCACCCGCCTCGGCCTCCCAAAGTGCTGGGATTACAGGTGTGAGCCACCGTGTCCAGGCCATATTTCCTTTATACCCAAATTACAGTGACTCTGGGCTTCCACCTGTCGTCACCTTAGCAAGAATTTCCATCAACAAATGTCCCTAAAGAGCCAGAAGGTTGGTAAGTTGGTCCCCTTGCCCTCTGCTTACGGTCAAATTGGGAGGACAGAAACTCAGGCCAGCCCTCTTAGTCTGACTTATAAACCACTGAGTGCTTCTAGACTGTTCTGCCTGCTGGGCTCTCTCCTATTGGTGCTGATGCTTGGTGCAGGAGGAGGAGCCTGGGGTCCCTGCTTGGCTTGCAAAGGCTGTCTGCTGCTCACCCAGGCATGCTCCAGTCTCCATTTAATAGTGAGAGTCCCCACTGGGTCAGGATCCCCCTCTGGTTCCTTGGTGGTTTGATTTTATGGCTGCTCAAAGCAGGCCCTCTCTCTTCCAGGTGAGCCCTGCCCCTCCTGGGTATAGCTGCTTTTCTCAACTTTCACTTCTCAGGTAGAATCTACAAAATGGCATTACATGGATCAATATTTTATAAAATCAGAATTTTATAAAATCACAGAATGCTTTACCTGCAAGGGATTTCACTTACCACTTGCTCCAATGTCTTCATTTTACAGAGGTTAAATGATTTTCCTCAAGGCCAAACACATAACAACTTAATTTTATTGATGTACCTAAGTTTATTATGGATCTGTTGTCTTAGCTGGCTAGGGCTGCCATAACAGAGCATGACAGATGGGTGGGTTCAGCAGCAGAAGTGGATCCTCTCACAGTTCTGGAGGCTGGAAGTCTGAGATCAAGGTGTCGGCAGGGTTGGTTCCTAAAAGCTGTGAGAAGGAATCTGTTTCATGCCTGTCCCTGGCTTCTGATGACTTGGTGGGAATCTTTGGTGTTTCTTGGCTTGCAGATGATGCCCCACTGTAACGTCTGCTTTCATCTTCATATGGCATCCTCCCTGTGTGTGTGTCTATGTCCAAATTTCCTCTTATCCTAAGGACACCAGTCAGATTAGATTAAGGCCCCACCCTACTCCAGTAAGTGAAGACCTCGTCTTAACTAACTATATCTGCAATGACCCTATTTCCAAGGACTTCTCAGTGGGGAATATAATTCAGCTAGTAATATCTGTCCTCACTCAGATTGAAGGGTGGATGGGATGGCAGGGTCATCTCCACATGTGATTGGAAACTGTCAAAACAGGAAGATCAAGAGTTCATCGAAACATGCACAGCGTTTTTGAGACAGTGGTGATCTTTGTTTAAAACCTTTAAAACAAACTGCATCTTCTTTCTGTCTTTTAAACTACTTTACATAAAAAATGCTCAATGAATGTGCGCCAGAATTAATGACTCTCAGGAATCACAGGGTGTCTTAGCACGATGGGCACAATCGGAACCTCTAAGTCCTTCTCTGTGGCTGGTCAGCCTTGCATTCACAGCCTCCCTCAGAAGCTATTGATATTTATTTCAAAACTAATTGTGCTGCAGTTTGGTACATGAAATGGAAAAAGACCAGTTCACATTGCAATCTATCTTGAAATGATATGGCTATTAAGGCACCAGAAGAAAATTGTTCCATTAAGTCAAAGGCAAACTTCAATTTGGAGGACAAAAAGGCGAGTGCCTTAAGATAAGGGTCTCTGTGTTACAGAACATCACTGCATTTTAGTAGCATTATAGTCATCATGACACTCAGTTCCTTGCACTCATAAAACTCCCTTTCTTCCTCCCATTCCCCAAACCGATAATTCTCCATTATCCATGAGCGTTTTAACCACGGCAACATTCTACTCTCAGCCTGGCTTGACCCTCCTCCTCTGCAAGAGCTGTGACTCCTCCTCTAGCATTTGGGGCTGTCCCTTACTCTAAACTGCAACTGCATTTAAAATTTGGACCCCCCAGTCAACACCCAGCAGGAAATCTTAGAGGAGACCAATTTTTCTGCAAACATCTGTCTGATTTCTCCTGGGAGCATGCTAGAAATGCTGAATCTTCGGCTCCATCTCAGGCTTACTGAAGCAGATTCTGCATCTCAACAAGATTCCCCTGTGAGTGGAATGGATGCTGAGTTACAGAAGTGCCACACAGTATCTCTTAGAGTTAGGGCTGAGTTCAGGCCCTCAAGATCAATTGTCAAGCTAGTGAATGACTCCCTCTTATCTCTCAGGGACTTATTTTGTCCTCTGGTGGCTGACTACCATTCATGGTCATACAATGTAGACTACTATTAGCATTAATTATTAATATCACCAGACCCACTCAGTTCTCTGCAGAACAGTCAATATTCAGATATGACACACAGGATGGTAAATCTGAATTTCTAGGTCAAACAAATGCTTTCTTGATTTTTTTTTCCTGCTGTCTGGGATTCCCTGTGTCATGATTCTAACAATTCTCATAGGATTATCATGATCATCAGTTAATTGGAACTTCTGATAGTTTTAAAATTGAAGATCAGAAAATGTGAACCCTGAAAGGGAACTTAAAGTTTTTTGAGATTAACCTCCTTACTTGACAGATGAGGAAACCTAGTTATGGTCTAGTCATAGCCTCAGATGAGTTCACCAGTCCCGGGAGTTTCAGGTAGGGACAGGAATCTACAATTTGGACCCTAGGTGTGAGCATTTTCCATACCACACTATACTGATCTGTGTTACACTGGACTGGTTAGTAGACTGCATAAGGTGTTTGACCTGGTCACTTCTCAGTTTCTAACCAAACTGAAGGGACTGGACAATGAATGAAAGTTTTTGGAAGGGTGGAGTAGCTTCTTTATATTCTAGCCTCTAAACTCTTCTCAGAGCTCACTGGTATAGACTGCAGAGGAGAGTGCATGAAATGGGAGTTCTCATTATTGTTTTCTTTATGTAATAAAATCGTTATCTAAGGCAGCAGTCTGCCCACCATCCCTGATACAAGGGACCTGTGCAAAGGAGTGAATTCTGTCTAGACATCCAGAAGTGCTGAGGCCCTGCCACCTCCAGTTTCACTTCATTCTTTGCAAAATAACTAGACTTCCAACATGACGTTGCCTCTCCATCTTCTGTGTTTACAATGCCAAAGAACCATCAGCACTAGAATCAAGTTCCCAGGCTCTAATTAGTTCATTCACTCAACTAATTGAGGTCAGGGGAAGTTAACTACCTACGTGGCTTCTGGAGGGCAAGGGCTGTGGGGTCTTCCTGAGGGACATCGGCACTGTCTTCTCCAAGACCACAGCTCCGGAGAAGAAACTGCACCCACCAGCTCCACTACCTCCACCCTCACCTATACCCATGTGTGCCCAGCCTGAGCTTGGCCCTTTGCATCTGTTACTAATGCCCAGCACTAGCGCTTTTTCCTGATATGCAGCCTGAGGACAGAGGCTGAATCATTTTTGTGCCAATGACATCAAGGTAAAACATACATCGGGGCGGAAAGAAATCATAAAGTCTGTAGCCTGAGAAGTACATGAAAGGCAGAACAGGGTGTTTGAAGGTTGACCTCAAAATGGCCCAGGAATATCTATGCAATATTAATATTATATATTTACATATGCTTAATATATACTGTGTAATATATTTTTACATTTAAATAAAAAGAGGTATGTTGAATGTAGGTTAGCTGGAGCTCATGCACACATACAAACATACATATCTCATAGATATCTCATACATATATCTATACATATATCCCATAGATATCTCATAGATATATTTGTTATTGTTTTCTTTATGTAATAAAGAGAATATAGATATATGCAGTATCTATGGGATATATGCATAGATATATGTAGAACTCTCATATTTTTTATATGTATGTACATATATGTAGATCTCAGCCAGGCGCGGTGGCTCACGCCTGTAATCCCAGCACTTTGGGAGGCCAAGGCGGGTGGATCACCAGGTCAGGAGTTCGAGACCAGCCAGGCCAACATGGTGAAATCCCAACTCTACTAAAAACATACAAAAATTAGCCGGGTGTGGTGGTGTATACCTATAATCCCAGCTACTTAGGAGGCCGAGGCAGGAGAATCACTTGAACCTGGGAGGCGGAGGTTGCAGTAAGCCGAGATCGCACCACTGCACTCTACTCTAGGTGACACAGCGAGACTCCGTATCAAAAAAAAAATATATATATATATATACATATATATATATAAAATATATGTATAGAGCTCTGCAGATATGTATAGATCTCATATCTATGATATGTAGATATATAGATCTCACATATATGAGATTTCATATATATGAGGTATGAGATATCCTTGAGATGTTTGTAGATATATCTTATATCTCATGCATATTTCATATATGTAGATACATACACAAATAACCTGTATATGTCTATGAATACACATAATGTCTGCTACTCTGGGTCTAATGTGCTCATATTCCCTGGGGATATTTTCCTGGGCTGTGCTTTCCTTTGCATCCCCACAGCCTAGAAGGTTGAAGCGTTTGTCAGGAGGAGGATTCATTTTCCCAAAGGACAGTAGTAACTGGAAAAAAATAAAATAAAATAAATGCTACCTGTAGTGAGCAGGTCTGTCCATGAGGTGGTGGTGTTAGTACAACGGAAGCAGGAGGGAATAAGGTCGGGGCAGAGAGAGCACCCCCTATCCCGCCCCATTGAATTGATGGTGGAAGGACAAACCCATGCCCCTCCACAAACTCTCACCCCAAAGCCTGACAGGTGCCCAGCCACTGGCTGCCAGGTTGTAGGAGATTCACACACATAGCTTCTCAGTAGATCCTAGACCAGCTGGCCTGGAGGCTTGGAAGCAGTCCAGGCAGGGGACACATGAGAAGCCATCAAGAGCAATGGCTCTTTCAGGTGGACTTGAGTAGAATGTTCTCATGGACTCGGACACTCCTCACATTCTCTGGCCTGTGAGTGGTTTTCTTTGCTGCCCACTAAGGGCTTCGAGAAGCTTTCCAGCGAACACACAAAGCCTGGCACTGCGGCTCCTCCAGCTCAGCCTCCTGGGCAGGCTTGTCTACCCTTTCCACACACATCTGCAAGCTCCTGCTGTTGGAGTCCGCAGAGACAGGACCCGGGCCAACAAAACATCTCTGCATATTGAAAGCACTCCCAAATACCACTTCTTTTGCAAGCAATGGCTGTTAAAAGCTGAACCACACCAAAGTAGATACTCCCTCTCTGCATGGTCTTTGAAGGGAGTGGAGCTGCTATGAAAACAATTCACCACTGAAGCTTTTCCTGGTGCCAATCTTGCTTTCTAGTTTCCAAAGTTACAATTTTTTATTTTTTATTTTTTGAGACCGAGTTTTGCTCTTGTTGCCCAAGCTGGAGTGCAATGGAGTGATCTCAGCTCACTGCAACCTCCGCCTTCCAGGTTCAAGCGATTCTCCTGCCTCAGACTCCTAAGTAGCTGGGATTACGGACATGCACTAGCATGCACGGCTAATTTTTTGTATTTCTGGTAGGTACGGTGTTTCTCCATGTTAGGCAGACTGGTCTTGAACTCCCAACCTCAGGCGATCTGCCCGTCTCGGCCTCCCAAAGTGCTGGGATTACAGGCGTGAGCCACCATGCCTGGCTGGAAGTTCATTTCTATGTTAAAAAAAAAAAAAAAGGTACTCTGTGTTTTCACCAGAGAGAGAAGGGAGAAGGAACCTTGGTTGATTCTCTGTCTGCGGCAAGTGCAAGATCTATCTTACCACTTTCAGTCCATTTAGCAACCCTGCTCTCTGAGGACTTCACAGAGGGGGAAACTCGGCTCAGAAGGGTGAAGGAGCTTGTCTGTAGTCACACATGTGTCAGCCACAGAGGCAACTGCAAACCCAGATCTCTCTGGTTTCCTTTGCTTTTTTGACTATGATGTAGATGTTAAACAACTGGCTTTCTAAAGAAAAGTAGTAACAATCATAGCATAACACCCCTTAACATCTTTGTGGCCCTCTACAGTATACAAGATACCTTTCCACCGGGTACGGTGGCTCATGCCTATGATCCCAGCACTTTGGGAGGCCAAGATGGGTGGATTGCCTGAGGTCAGGAGTTCGAGACCAGCCTGGCCAGCATGGTGAAATCCTGTCTCTACTAAAAATTCAAAAATTAGCCAGGCATGGTGGCAAGTGCCTGTAATCCCAGCTACTCAGGAAGCTGAGGCAGGAGAATCGCTTGAACCCAGGAGGTGAAGGTTGCAGTGAGCAGGGATCGCATCATTGCACCCCAGCCTGGGAGACTCCATCTCAACAACAACAACAACAACAAAAGCCTTTCCATTGCTGGGCCCGGACCAGCATTTTGCAGACATGCTCCCTTGGTGGGCGACTTCACTGAAAGTCTGTTAACTGATTTAGGGTGACAGGCTGTGCCAAAACTTCAGCCCTGGGGTTTCTGGGATCATAAATTCTGGGATGGTAGGCTCTAGAGAGGTGCAGCTCAATGACAGCAAATTTGGCCTGTCTCTCCCGTTTTACCCAGGGCCAGCCTTGACTGATGCTGAGCAAAGTGTCAGTGATGACAGACTCATCAACACTGCCTGACTTCCTTCCTCAAAGGTGGTCTTTTGTCCAAAGCTCTTTGATTTGGGAATTAGGTCTTACATGTAACTCCCCAAGTTAAATTGGACCCAAGATTTGGATCTGCATTGAAGAGGGAGCTGACGTTTAGTAAGTTCTGGAGTGCCCTGGGCTTGCTGCATAATCGTAATAATAAAGACTGATGCTTTGAGCTCTTGCTGCAGGCGAGCTGTGTGCCAAGTGCTTCTTCACTCTATCAGCTTCTTACTTCACAACTGCTGGGTACAGGCTATTTGTGGCCAGAGAAATGAGACACTAAGAGATGATATGATTTGCCCAAGATCCTACAGCTAGCAATGGAGGCGTTGCCATTTGAATTTGTACAGTCTGTATTGCCAGAATGGCCGCTGACCTCTCCAAGGCCATGTGGGAGGTTTTTGATGAGGCCTGAAGCTCTGCGGAGTTCTTGGCATCTGGGGAGGCCTCTGTTTACATCCAAGCCTTGGAAGAAGCCCCAGGACAAAGCAGCCTCTAAGGACCACATGCGGTAAGAGCGCTGTGGTGGTGGCAGCCCACTATGAGTCCTGGAGCCCAGCTTATTCTCTCTCTTTCTTTTCCTTCCTCCCAAATCCTTTCTGCCTTGTCTGCCATCCAGCTAATCAATTCCAAATGATTCCAACTGATAACATATTATTGGAGTTTTGTTTATTTGAAGGTCAGTAGGACAAGAATGTGGCAGCCTCCGCCCTGAAGGACCATATCCAAGCACACTTTCTTACCCTGACTTCAAGTCCCAACCTGGACTCCAGCCTGCAGCCTCTGGGAGGCAGACTATCTTGTGCTCACCCTTGTCTTGGCAGCACAATGACATGCTCATTTTATGCATTTCCCTTTTGGGCCCCTGAGGCTATAAAGTGAATTTGTCTGGAACACAGAAAACACTCAGCAGCACATCTCACTCTGACAGACACTGTCAATCTAATTAGAGGGCTTGAATTATTAAAGGTCCCTGGCCACTTAGAACTGCAGGTCCCCAAGGCACCAAACACACTTGCCTGAGTGGCATTGGATTAGGAAGCGGTGGGCTCACAGCCAGCTGTTACTGTGGACCCCCCAAATTTGATCATGACTCTTCTCAGTCATGAAATGCCACCCTCCTTTCCCAAGCCCTATCCTGCTGACAGAGCTCTGAACTGGCTCAGGTCCTGGCTTCTGGTCCTACCTCTGCAGTTGACTCTGGAGGTTTTGACCAATCCTTTTTCTTCTTGGTACCTCCGTATTCCCACCTGTACTGTGTGGCTACAAATATTTGCTTAGGATCATTTTAGCAGCTGTGAAGTGTCCTGGGAACTTTGAATGAAAGGCGCTCTATTCCAGCTTATGAACCAAGTGATCACTCTGGCCCTGTCCACACGGCAGGGTTCTACAGGAGACAGACTGGACCCATTCATCCTTCATACAGTCCTAATTTTATTCCAGTGCCTTACTGTGGGCTGAGGCAGCAGGGCTTGTCAGAGAACTGAGCAGTCTTCACACTTTCAAAGTCCCTTCTATTTGGTAGGGTTGCTCTTTTTCCCTTTTTTTTTTTTTTTAATCATTGCATATTAGCAAAGGTAAAATCTACCATGCAAGAAAAAAGAACAGTCATGAAAGGAGAAAGCCCTTCTCAAGGGAGATCTGCTTATTAGTCGTTTGGAAGGTCAAGAAGGCCATTTGCCTGAGGCTAGGATTTATACTATTAGCATAGTAGGCACATCTGGGGCCCACCCTACATAAATATCAAGGTGTCATTTTCACATTTATTTTTCCGTATGTATGTGTCTTGTTTCAGGGTGTCCATGATGCAAGACAGCAGAGCTGAGAATCAATAGGATGATATGTCCAGGGCCTGCTGGTGATGAATGTGGGTGTTTTGGCCCATTTGGGCTGTCACAACAAAATACCACATAGACTTGGTGACATGCAAACAACAGAAACTTATTTCTCCCAGTTCTGGAGCCTGGAAGTCCAAGATCAAGGTGTCAGCATGGTCAGGTCTGGTGAGGGCCCTTTCCAGGTTGTACATGGCAGACTTCTTGTATCCTCACATGGTGGAATGAGGGTGAGAGAGCGCTCTGGGGTCCCTTTAATAAGAGCACCATCCCTGAGAACTCCACCCTCATTAACTCCGAATAGTTTTACCTCCTAATCCCATCACATAGGGAGTTAGGGTTTCAACATATGAATTTGGGAAGGACACTAACATTCAGTCCATTGCACTGAGTATTTTTGCTTCTTCAAAATGATTTCATTGTTGCAACATATAATCGTGCCTCTGTCTTGAGGCTAAAACAGCATTGTCTTAGAGCTGGAATCTCCAGCTTTCTGCAATCCTGGGCCCCTCTACCAACCTCTCTAACCCTTCCCCTTTAGGAACACTTACAGAATAC
This sequence comes from Ateles fusciceps, assembly GCA_036589455.1. NCBI lineage: Eukaryota > Metazoa > Chordata > Mammalia > Primates > Atelidae > Ateles > Ateles fusciceps. Next base: position 11,296,542 of record JAZHEH010002554.1, on the reverse strand, counting down.
TGAGTCTCTGCTTAATCTCTCCTGAATCAATTTCTGCTCCTTTTTCTTTGAACTCCTCACTAGCCTTAGGGGCCAGGCATCCCATCCAGATATCATCCCCAGCTGCAGATAATCTGAGAAACTTTGCAGTCACTCTCCCTCAGGGCTCAAGTCTGCACTTCCAATAGGTCTTCAATCACCATGGTTTCCAATCTCACTTTTCTTCTAGGTATGCAGAGCACAGCTTCCCATTGCTTTCAAAGGGAAGTGCAAATATCTTATGCAAACTTACCGTATTAGTTTGTTCTCATGCTGCTAATAAAGACATAACTGAGACTGGGTGATTTAAAGGGAAAAGAGGTTTAATGGACTCACAGTTCTACAAGGGTAGGGAGGCCTCACAATCATAGCAGAAGGAGAAGCAAAGGCATGTCTTATATGGTGGCAGGCAAGAGAGAAGTGCCGAGAAAAAGAGGGGAAAATCCCTTATAAAACCAACAGATTTCGTGAGAACTCACTCACTGTCATGAGAACAGCAGCATGGGGGGAAATAACCCCCATGATTCAGTTACCTCCAACTGAGCCCCTCCCACAGTGGGAATGATGGGAACTACAATTCAAGATGAAATTTTGGGTGGGGACACAGCCAAACCATATCACTTACCGAGTTCTTACATGATCTAGTCTCTGTCTTCCCGTTTGACTTAATTTCCTTTTATTCACCTCTTTGCTCATCAAATCCAGCCACATTGTTCTCTTCCCATCCTTCAAACCCATCCAATTTTATTTTCACTTTAGGGTTTTGTACTTTTGGTGGTCTCTCTACCCACTATACTCTGCCCACCAAAATTGGCATGCTAGCTTCTTCTTGTCATTCAGATCTTTGTTTAAATGTCATATTCCCAGAGCTAATTCCTTGAGCATTTTGTCTAAAATAGCCCTTCTTTCTCAGTCACTTACATCTTAATACAGCTAATTGTCTTCAGACATTTAAGATCATTGACAATTATTGATGCTATCTCTTTTCCTCCAACAGTAGAATACAGATTCGATGAGCAGAAACCTTGTCTGACATTTTCCCTGCTATATCCCTAACATTATAGAATGTATGTGGTACTTGGTGGTCTCTATAAACACTTGTTGGATGACTCAATGAATGAGCAAACTATAAATATTTGTATTGAACTATAAGAAGTTGACAGCAAACTTCACATTTGCAAACCTCATCATCTTTATTATGGGCACTAACAGTCTCATCTGGATCCCGTGCCTAACCAGTAGAAGGCCATAGTGTTGGGCCTGGGCTGGGTTGCAGTGTCCCAGTCACCTAGGCTTTGTGGAGCTTACATGTGATTGGTAGACCAAGGTACTAAGGGTGAGCCAAGAAGCAACCTCCAAAACTCATCAGAAAGGCCAACCTGGCCACCACTTCTTATAGGATAGGCAAAGTGGGAAGATCTTGGTATGAAGCATAGGATGTAAACTGGGGAAACCAGACCAGAGTTCAAGCTTGGAGGAATTCCCAGAGCCATGGGAACGTGGTCTTAGAAAGCCCCTGTAGTTTTGGGTGAGCTGGTGAAGGAGCAGTTAGACTTACTTGGTTCAGGCACACAATGACCTTCAGTCCTTCTCTTGAAGGCATGAGCTGGCCACAGTTGCACTTTGCCCTGCTGGTGAGGATCTGATGCCAGAGAATGACAATGGGTCAAGGGTTGGGTAGGGAGAATTCATTGCTGGTTAAGTCTTTTTTGATACTGAGTAGAGAATAGGTTTAGAGGAGGGGAAGGGAAGACCACAGGAACACCACTAAAGAGGTTATTTAGCAGTCCAGAAAAGAGAGGACAAGAGCTGGTGACAGCAGAAGGGAGGAGGAGAAAGAGATTCATGCAAGAGAATGACTGATGCAAAATGTGCAAGATTTAAATTCAATTGGATTAGACCAATGGAATAAGGAAAAAGAAAGACACCATGAAGACCAGGAGGTTCAGAGCTTGCTCAGCATTAGAGAGGGTGCTGCATGCCTTGATTAAGTTAAAGACAGCAAGGGAGAGGTACTTGGGTGCAGGGAAATGTGCTTTACCTCTGGACAGGCTGGTGTGACAAGCTCATTGGGCCTCCAGAAAGATTTTTTCCAAAAGTAGCTAGAAATATAGGGCTACAGCACAAAAGACCCAGGAGCCAGGTGAATGCCTGGAAGAATGGAGGAAATTATATTATTTAAAGTAAAATGGGCCATGCGTGGTGGCTCATGCCTGTAATCTCAGCACTTTGGGAGGCCAAGGCAGGCAGATCACTTGAGGTCAGGAGTTCAAGACCAGCCTGGCCAACATGGGAAGACCCCATCTCTACTGAAAACACAAAAATTAGCCTGGTGTGGCAGTACTCTCCTGTAATCCCAGCTACTCTGAAAGCAGAGAGGGGAGAATTGCTTGAATTGCGGAGGTGGAGGTTGCAGTGAGCTGCGATGGCACCACTGCACTCCAGCCTGGGCGACAGAGCGAGACTCCACCTTAAAACAAAACAAGATAAAACAAACAAACAAACAAAATAAAATGGGGTTTTTGAAAGTAACCAAGAATTTTAGTAGAGGGAGGGGGAGCCAGGAAGACATTTTTAGCTTGAATAAAAACTAATGCTGATGGAGGGAAAGCTTGAAGCTGGAGGATGGTTTCTTATTCAAATGCAGGGTTTGGGATTTAATTATTTAAAATGTATAATGTGATTTCAGAAATCAGCTATCTTTTGCTTTACAAAGAGAACTCAGGAGTGTCTTTAGAGAGTCAGAAGCCTGGGAACCAAAACCCCAAAGGGGCCAGACCAGGAAAACCTAGCTCTCCCCAGTACAGAGGGGAAGGTGCCCCCGTTCAGTGCTGCTTTCTGGGCCACAGCCACCTGTGAAGAGCACTTTGTGCAGGTAATTCTGAAAACATCACACTAAAAAAGAATCGCATGTTATTAATCATAAACACGAAAACAAAAACAAATGAAGGTTTCTCCTTGCCTTTAAATGAAGACAAACAAAAGTATCAGAGATGAAAACAAGACAGACACAACATGAAGACTGAAAACCAGATGATACTGTAGGGAGCATGTGTAAAATTAAGAAAATAATTACTATGAGATTTAGATTACAGAACAAAAGGAGTCCTAAAAGAACCTCCCACCTACAATAGAAACAAACAACAACTTAAAAATATGAAGGAAGTGGGCTGGGCATGGTGGCTCATGCATATAATCTCAGCACTTTGGGAGGCTGAAGCGGGTGGATCACTTGAGCTCAGGAGTTCAAGACCAGCCTGGGCAACATGGTGAAACTCCATCTCTATTAAAAATACAAAGTGAGCCTGGTAGGGTGGCGGGCATCTCTAATCCCAGCTACTCGGGAGGCTGAGGCAGGAGAATCGCTTGAACCCAGGAGATGGAGGTTGCAGTGAGCCGAGATCGTGCCACTATACTCCAGCCTGGGAGACAGAGTGAGACTCTCTGTCAAAAATAAAATTGATAGAATAGAATAGAATAGAATGGTGATATTTCATAAGCCGGTATTACATTAATGAGAGAATATGATCGAGGTAGCCTTGGGTCCTTTTCCCTAGTTTTACAACAAGCCCCAGGCCAAGGTTACAAATATCAAGCAAAGGGAATACTAGGGAGGTAGGGATGAGGCTACTAGTCAGGGCTGGAATAAAGAGATAGTCATGTGGGGCAAGGCAGGTGGGAAGTAGGGCAGGTCTTAGCTAAGAACCTCAGAGGAGGCCTCTCAGGTCAGACCCAAGGCTACATACAGGGAAAGGATCAGCCTCAGAGATGAGGAGCTGCTGGCTTTCCATGGGTGCAGCTTCTGGTGATGCCTCTTGGACTAGTTCCCACAATTCAGGTTACCTGCAGCTTCCCCCAGAAATGGACATTTTCCTATTGAAATATAGGATGGAGAGTAAACTCTATTTCTTGAGAAACTTGAAGGGCCTCCAGGCAGTGTAGACCAGGAAATAGGAGATTTGGTGGTCAAATCAACTTTGAGAAATACTGGATTCAAATAACTTTCTTTGAATTATCAGTGACCATTGAATTCTCAGTATATGAAAGGCTCTCCAAAGTCCAGCTTTTATTTGTTTATTTATTGAGATGGAGACTTGCTCTGTCACCCAGGCTGGAGTGCAGTGGTGCCATCTCAGCTCACTGCAACCTCTGCCTCTTGTGTTCAAGTGATTCTCCTGCCTCAGCCTCCCATGTAGCTGGGATTACAGGCACCCACCACCATGCTTGACTAATATTTCTATTTTTAGTGGAGATGGGGTTTCACCCCCTTGGCCAGGCTGATCTCGAACTCCTGATCTCAAGTTATCTGCCCACATCGGCCTCCTAGAATACTAGGATTATAGGCGTGAGCCACCATGCCTGGCCAAAAGTCCTGCTTTTAAAGAAACCAGATTAATGAATCCAATATTTTCCCCAATAAATGCCAAAAAGTTAGAGAGGCACAAAACACACTTTATCTTCGCTGCCTTGGGGCTATAATGTGGAACAATCACAATATTGGTCACCAAACTGGAATTGGCTGATGTGATTGGCTGTGCCCATCTCTTCTTACTTCCATGTTTCTACTTTATAGTAAAGTTGAAGGGAGCACCTTTCTCGGTGGAGGGTATTTGAGCAATATGTATTCTGGCTAAAGCCTCTCAGCACACTCATGGAGAACTACAATACAAATTATCAATCTATTTGTAGAGCACTCTGTGTGTTACAAAGCACTTTACTACTATTTCATATAGTAAGTATGTAAATATAGTGAATATGTAAATATATGACAGGTAATATGATGGAGTTGGAGGAAGCTGAGTTGATTGTATTCTAGGAGTGCAATAAAACAAGCTTGGTCCCTGCAAGGTGTATGTCAGTTGGTTCTGGTAAACTGAAGATTTGGGATAATTGGATCCCCACTTTCTACAGCAGTTTCCGTGAGTTGAATGCACACCTACTGCTTGCTCTGGGGGTGTTCTCCACACCGATCCCTTCTCAAGGTTCACTTTTTAATTACTTGAATACCCCTAAGGTGCTGACTGAACAGGTTAATTTAAATGGGAAGACCTAAAACTCGTGTTGTTTTTCAGCTCCTTGCTGAGGCACCTGATGATTATACCATCGCCAACAGGGTCAAGTTCAAATGCCTTTGCATCTTTTCACAACATCATCTCCCATCATTTTACCTGCACGCTGCCTTCCAGCTCCCGGGAACCAGACCCCATTTCCTGACTGGGCTCCGCTTCCTCTGCTTCTCACCCCTCAACATACACACTCTACATTCTGTTCCTGGCTGCGCTTCTTTCCTTTTTCTACCTGCAAAACCCTCCCCAACTCCCCGAGGCAGAGCTAGTTGCTCCTTCCCCTAGATCCCATGGCCCTTTCTACCTATGGGCCTCCCGTAGTGCCTAATGGCTCATAGATGATGCCCAGGAAATATTCATTGAGTGGATGGTTCATTTAGGCACTGTCTTTTACTGCAGTGTCTCCAGATTTGACATTAAGACACAGGAAAGCACGCCACCAATTGCTAGCAGTCAATCAAGAGTGGTGGGAGGGGATGAGCCAGAGCTGGAATTGGCTGGCTGGAGGTGGTGGGACAGGCCTAGGCAAGTGGCTGCCAAGTATAATTTCTTTGGGGGAAGAGATATGATATGGTTTGGAGGTTTATCCCCTCCAAATCTTATGTCGACATGTGACCCTCCCAGTGTTGGAGGTGGGGCCGAGTAGAAGGTGTTTGGACCATGGGGGTGGACCCTTCATAAATGGCGTGGTTCCCTTGGTGATGAATGAGTTCTCACTCTATTAGTTATTGATATTTGATTGTTAAAAAGAACCTGGCACCTCCTCCCTCTCTCTCTTGCTCCCACTCTCACCATGTGACATGTCTGCTTCCCCTTCACCTTCTGCCATTCGTAAAAGCTTCTGGAGGTCTCCCCCCAAAACAGATGCTAGCACTGTGCTTCTTGCACAGTCTGTAGAGCCATTAGCCAAAATAAACCTCTTTTCTATATGAATTACCCAGTCCTGGATATTTCTTTATAGCAATGCAAAATGGACTAATACAAGGCATATGTAAATTTTTAAAAATTCTTTCTAAAGGAGCATAGATTTAATGAGGATGAGGAACAGTGGCCTGACAGGAAGAATGGATTCAAAGTAAGCCACATGGCATAGTAGAGGGAGGAAGAGATGGGGCAAAGGACTGTGCCTGGGCCCTACCCGCTGGCAAAGCAGAAATCCTACTGCGGTGCCTGGGGCGCTCCTTGTCTCAGGGACAGGGCAGGGCTGAGGAGCAGGCTGAAGCCCCTCCCCACCTTCAGCCTCCATGGTAAAGGCAGGGACTCATAGCCAGGTTCTCCTGGAAGAGAAGTAAAGGTAGTACATGATTTGCTACTGGTTTTTTGGCTATTTTACCAATCATTTCCTCTTCATGTTTAACCTTTTGTTATTTGACTAAAATCTCTAAGAAGAGCTTAGTTCCTTCTGAGCTCAGTCCACCCTTGTTATCTTTCCTCAAAATTCCTGAACTCAAAGGGGCAGAAACCAGGTTTCTAGACGTTCAGCTCAGCCAGGCAAACAGCCTCTAGTAATTCCAGGCAAGTGCAAAAGCAAGCAGCAAATCAGGCAAACAGTAGAGGTTGCATCTGTTTTCTTTTTGAGAGTATCCTTATCAGAGAGCCAGAACTAGTCATTAAATTATGTTTGTTTGCTAAAGTTGCTTTATCTTGTTGAGCCTGAAAGTGCAGCCATGTACAAAAAAGATCATAGAGCACTGCAATTAACTGAGACTACTGAGTGTATTTAGTTCCTCCCGTCTCATTTCACAGGGTGGAAACTGATAGGGGAAAAAGGAAAACTCAAATTACAACAGACTTGATAGAATTCTGTTGCTGTTTTCCTCTAGAAAACTCAGGCTCCATTTAAGGTCCTTCTAAAAAGCCACCATTTTCTGATCTGTTCCTTTAGAAACAGGGCAGCAAATATAAGGATGGGAACAGAAGTGAGAAAGGCACTCCGAAGCAACAGACAGACACAAAACAAGAGCGACTGATGGACTGCCCAAGCTTGGGTAGATAATTACACTCTGAACCAATCCTCGCATATAGGAAACACCATAAAATATTGATCTATGAGTGCGTATATTGAATTGCTCATTTCTCTTAAAATATACTAATGGACAGATGCAGTGATACAGGTACATCTTAATTGCTAATCCCATAAACATGATCGAGCATCCACTCTACTAAATCCATAGAGATTCAAGTAAGGACATAAATATGCATAATGAGAAGGACAAACATTTATTGAGAGCTACAACGTTTTAGGTGCTGGACCAAGTTATAACCTTAATAGTAAATACAATTGTTTGTCCATTTTATAGGTAAGGAAACTAAGACTTAGGACAATGAAGTAGCTGGCCCGAGGTCACACAGCAGACAGGTGACAGTGCCGAGATTCTGAATTAGGTTAGCCCGAGTTCCTAATCATTCTGTCCCAGTGACCCCCATGACACTAGATCCCTGGAACCTGCAGTATGGGTGGCGCATACCCAAACGGAGTGCCAGTACCACATGATAAGAACTTCAGATGGGAAAAGGGAAAAGGGAAGTTGGGTTAAAGAACAGGGAGATTTGCTAAATCATGTAAAATTACAGCTGGATAGGAGGAGGAATGTCTAGTGTTCTATAGCACTGTAAGATGACTGTAGTTAGTAATAACATAGTTTCAAAGAGCTAGAAGGAGGATCTTAAACATTTCTAAAACAAAGAAATGATAATGTTTGAGATGACAGATATACTAATTACCCCATCTGATCATTTTATCTTCCATGTATCACAACATCACCATGTACCCCATATATTTGTACAATTATTATTTGTCAACTAAAAAAATAAAATAAAGTAAAATGGATTCCAAATGGGAAAAAAGAAAGAATTCATAGAGAAGGTAACACTAGAGCAGGTGCTTAAAGAATGAGGGAGGAAGTTGGGTGAGGTGGCTCATGCCTGTAATCCTAACACTTAGGGAGGCTGAGGTGTGAGGATTACATGAGCCGAAGAGATCAAGACCAGCCTGGGCCACATAGCAAGATTCGGTCTCTATTTTTAATATATATTTATATTATAAAATTGTTTAAAAAAAAGAATGAGGGAGGAAATGTCCATTTGGAGAGGAGTGGAAAGGAGAAGTACGCCTTAGGAATGGGGTTGAGCTAAATAGGAACATCATACCTGATGCTGTAGAAGAGCCGAATGGTGCCAGGGTCAGACTAAACATATACCAGGGCTCAGATGGTGGCCTAAATCCAGCTGAAGAGAGAGACCAATCTCCATGCAATCAGGATGAAGAGTTGTAGACCGCGAGGTGGAAACTGCTGTTGGCCATCCGAGCTCAACCTTCATGGAGACTGGTGCACCACTGCCCTCTCAGGTCACCAGCTGGACGCTGCCCCAGAGTAGACTAGCTGGGAGGGTTGTGCAGGGTAGGGACACAGCCAAACGGAGCTGCCAAGAACCAGGGAAATTACTAAAGATGGTGTCAAGTTCTATGAAACAGTCTCCTTTTCCACAACCCTTGGCTTCATCCAGCCTCACCTTTGGAGATCAGCACATGTTGCAGTCAGGGGGATCTGCAAGAAACACAAGAGGCATCAAAGAAAAGGGAGGCTCCACATGATATTGATGCCCAAGTATCCAGCGAAGTCAGCTTTCTCTTCTTTGCTCTGTGCCTGCTTAGGCAAGTCCTCAAGTTTGAAAGACCAAATATCATGGCTAACACAGGGGCCCAGCCAGCCTGAATGGCCATAGCACCTCTGCTAATACTCGTTGGCCTCCTTAGAGAGGCATCCCTTTTCTCTTTTGTACAGCTTGGAGTTTCTTTTTTCCATTTCCCACCCTAATCCTCTCTGAGGTTCCCCTCTTCCTTTCCCTTTCTTCTTCCTCTTTCCTTCCTCAGTCTCTGGTGGACCCGCCCCACGACTGGCAGCTCTGGGCCCAGGCAGTTGCCAGTTCTGATTATCCAGCCCCGCTTTGGAAGAGCAGCATCCCCTTGTGGTCATGGACCACCTGCATCTGAATCCTCTGGAGAGCTGGGAAAATGCAGAGCCCTGGGCCCACCTCCAACCTGCTGAAATAGGCTTGCTGAACTGGAAGCTATGCCTCCAACAAGTCTTCCGGGTCAGTTTTTGTTCACTAAGGTTTAAGACCCTTGCTCTAAAGACAAAGGCCCTGGAAACTTTGGTCTCTCATCTCTCTCTCTGTTTCCCCCATTAACCCTTCTCTAAAAAATGGAGAAGCTGAGTTGAAGAAACAGCATTGAGTTTTTCCTTTCCTCTTTGTCTTCTGCCTAGACATCCTTCTCCTCTACTGGATGATGGGTCTCTAAGGATGGGAGTGATGTTCTACTCAGCTCTGGAACCCTGAGATTCCTGTTATGCCTGGGTCACCATGGGCGCTTAGAGAATGTGGAATGAATACATTGTTGTTGCAGGGAATGCCTTCTCTCCCTCCCTGCCCCCTCCCTTCTTTCTCCTCCTCCCCTTTCTGTTCCTCTTTCTCTTGGGACCCCCTTGGCCTTGGGAACAAAACCCAAATGTTTTAAGAGATGGTTAATGTTTAAAGTGAGACAGGCGAGCACAGGCAGGGCAATGGCAGGTTGCTCAATGGGCAAACAAATCCACCTTCTTCTGTTGTCTCCTAAGCCAACAGGAAGCAGCCAAAAGACGGTCAGATGGTCACTCACCCTGCAGGGGCTCGGGACAGCTGTCCTGCCTGCCCCACGCAGCAGTTGCATAACCTTGCTGCAATAATTTGGAGCTATAAATAGTCTTTACTGAGGAGCCCCAATCTGGGATTGGACAAGCCCAAGGAGTGGCCTTTATTTGTTGCCCCTTCAAACCAGTAGAGAAAAACATTTTTTTAAAGTCTCTCTTATAGAATCTAAGCCTGGGGCAAAGTATTCCATCTTCTCCTTTGAGTTCAGCCTGTGGTCTCATTCTATGACTGCATTAAGAGTCTCCACGCAGCTCTTTCTCATTCTTACTGTGCCAATATGTGACCCAGTTCCACTTACATAATGGTGCTAATGATGATAATGATGGTCATTCTTTAGTAGGTCTTCTTTCCTCCATTCCTATCACTCTTATCCTTGTCTAGTCTTTTATCAGGTCTTCTCTCCTCCATTCCTATCACTCTTATCCTTGTCTAGTCTTTTATCTCTTGTGTATGGCCCTTTCAGTGCCCTGTCCATTGACTGGTGACTCTGTCTCCATCTAGTGTATAAGACTGATTCTCCTGAACACTTGTTTTTTCATGTTTTCCCACTGTTTAGAATCTTTCAGTGGCTTCCTCTTACTTATAACAGCCTACAATTCTCGAAGGCACCTCCTATTCTTAATGTATGTATTTATTTATAAATTAAGTATGTATGCTACTGTCAGTTCATAGAAAATATTAGGAAAGGTTACTTTCATTGTTAATTTTTGGCAGACCATAAATAGTAGTTCTAACACTTTCTCTCTGACCACTGGTGGATTATTGTGAATACCCCACAATGGATATCATGAGGATAGCATTGAATCATTTTTCTGGGATATCAGAAGGCCTCCAAGATCTAGTTTCAGGTCATTTCTCCATTGTCTCAACATTTCTTAGAGATGACTGTGGCCAGGCACAAGTCTAGGCTCAGGAGGTAACCATCAGTAGTTACAGCCCCTGCATATCAGGAGCTCACAGAAGGGTAGAGGAGATAAACTCATAAACAGATAACTTTTGGAGAGTCCTATGTATCATCAGAAAAGTTTGCACAAGGCATTAAGAAAGAACAGTGGAGAGAAATAACAGCCTGTGTGAATCCAGAAAGGCTTCACAGATGACTATTTGAGCGGGGTCTTGAAAGATGAGTCTTTCACCAAGTCACAAAAAGGGCCTTCTGGGTACAGGCAAAGGCACAAAGGTAAAGGAAGAGCTTGGCACACCAGGGAAGAGAGAAGCGGTTCACAGAGACTGATGGTGCCTGGAGGAGAGGGATGGATGAGGATTGTAAAGGGAGGTTGAGACCAAATCACAGAGGAACTTATCTGCCATACCAATAAGACTGGCTTGTATCCTGAAGTTAGTGGGAGTCATGGATGTTGTGACAAACTGCATTCTCTCCTAAATCTGATTTCTCCTAATCTCCCTGCAGGAGTAACAGACTATAAAGTAGGCAGAATAAAATCAGCATTCTCTCCATGGCTCCCATGAAGCTGATAGTCTGGGCTTCTGGGGAGGCCCCACACCAAGGCCCACAGCCTCAAAACAGCAGCACACACCTCTCCCCAAAGTCTAAGGGCAAGGTCAAGAGCATCCAGGGTTCAAACTAAAACTAAGAAAAACTCACACTCCATGACTGGGACTAATGGTCATTGGAAAAGCTTCTCAGGGGTCACTAGAAGTTGATGAGATAAAGACATATCTCTGGTACATTGTCAGGAATAAATCAACCCAAACTCTAATAAAAGAACAAAGTTGTAAAATAGAACACAGTGACGGATGCATGTAGTTTAATGAAACCGAGATTGCAGGGCAAGAATTTTTCATCTCCGGATTGCATTGTTTCAGGGTGGGAGACACCGCTATCTATCTTCTCTCTTATCACACTTTTATTAAGAAATTGATGTTTATACAGTGTTCCCAGAGAAGCCATTTATCTTTTAAGTTCATTAGCATGTCCAATTCCTCTTCTTAAAAGCTTCACCTCGAAAATCTTTGTAGAGGGGTTTTCATTCATTTAATCAACCTTTATTTTGTGCCTGATGGTTGCCATGCACTGCTCTTGGCTAAGGTTTTGCTTCTAAAGTATTTCCCTTCATCTGTGAAAATAGTGCAGGTGACCACTGTCTTCATGATGGGGACTTTCAGTTTTGCCCAGAAGGGATGCTAGATAGACCCACAGACCATGAGCCATCTGCTGTGTCCCCCCCTGTAAACAGGGCTAGGCATCTCTAAGCTCTTTGGGCCGTGTGTGAAGGTGTGGTCTGTGTTGGAGGACTGGCGCCTTCCTCTGTGGGATAGAGTTTTCCTCTGTGCTGTGCTGAAACAGCAGCCTTGAGCTTTTAGCCTAGCGTGCTAACAAAATGTAATAATCATCCAGAGAGAAAATGTTGGACTGAATTAGAAATGATAGAGATCCTCATCTGGATAGGGACAAGACTGTTAGACATTATAAGAATGAAATGACAGGCCTGAGGTGCAGCTGTGTAGGGATGTGACCAGCAAGGTACTGACAACCTGGGCAACAGCAGGGTGTCATAGAAGATGGACTGGACTCAAAATCAGAGACTGGAGCACCAGCCTCAGCTCTGAACATCAGCCATCTCCTTGAAAAGCTCACACCCTTTCTGTCTCTCCATATTCCCTTCTGTCAAAGGAAGATGCTAGGTGGTTGCTAGCTAAGACCTTGATTCTAAAGTGCTGCATTTATTTCATCGTATTTCCACACTTGTCGCACTTGTCAACAAAAGCAAGATGGATTAGGTCACCACTTCCTCTTGTATAGGTATATCTGAAATCTAGCTGCTTTCGTTGCTCTGACCTGCCATTTTTCTTTTGGAAGGGAAGAGAAAGAAATAAACATTCTTTGTTATCAGCTGTTCTCATTAAGGGCTTCATTCTGTGGCTCTTCTGGTATCTTTGAATAAAGAGTGAGGCTGGGAAAAGGAGAAAGAGACATGCAAAAGGGGAAAAGGGATCTCGTGGGAGAGATGAGAAACCGGAAACATCCGTCCACCTCATCAGGAAAGTTGACTTTAGTGTCTTGAGTACTTTGTTTAAATATCTGTCATCGCAGTTCCCGTTTGCAAATGACAGTGATAATGCAAGCTTATCTCATTAGGGTGTTATGGGAGAAATAATAACAGTTTAAATACACAGTCAACAAAGTACTGTCTAATGCTCATTGTCACTGGTAACACTAATCTGGTTTTTATATGGGCAGTAGTGGCCCCCAAATGAAGATCCTTGTCTCATTCTCCCTGAGAAGGAGGGCATACCAGGAGCTATGCCCAGGCAGTACTACCCATGTAGGCAAGATGGTCTGCTTATGGTTTCCTTTCTATAAAGGCCCAGTGAACCTCTTAGGAGTAACAACCAGCCAAGCTGAGGCCGAGGGCTGGCCTCTCGTTTTAAGACTACTAAGCAATTCAGAGTAGATGCTGTTTTGCCCAAGAAGGATGCCACACAGACCCTGAGCCACTTCTAGATGATTGATTATTTAATTTGGTTAGGCTGGGCAATGAAGAACTCAGTAAATGGCAAAATAGTCTAGGAGTACTTGAACAAGATGGTCTATGGGCAGAGGTTCAAATAATTTCACGAGTGTAGGCCACAAGTCAGAAAAAAACATGTATATGTATATTCCTTTCTATTTATGTATGACTCATATATTATATATTTTGAATGTTTATTTAGATTTTGACGTATCACAACTGCTGACCCTACCTCCTATCCTCACCTCTGATTGCTCTGAGAAGAGGTTGGAAACTATAACCTGTGTGCCAAATCCAGCCTGTGGCCTGTTTTTGTGTGACCCATGAGCTGAGAATTAGTTTTACATTTTTCAAGGGTTGTAAAACACACACACAGGAATATACCACAGAGGCCTGATGCAGTGCAAAAAGCCTAAAATATTTACTACCTGGCCCTTTGCATAAAAGTTTGCCAACCTCTAGCCTTGAGGAGTTGCTGGCCTCTTGTGTATGACATGATTTATAATTGCTTTCTCATTTCATCTTTACAGCCATCCTGGAAGGGAGGTAGGATAGTTGCCATTATGTCCATTTTAGAGGTGAGGAAACAGAAGGCCAGAACAGTTACGTAACTGCTCGAGGTCACATTCATAGTGGTAAGGCTGGGAATAGACCCATGGCCTTCGAATTCTCCATCCAGGACTCTTACCAGTATATCACAAAGAGAATGACTGACCCAGCTCTTCTGTACCACGGGAAGGTTGAACTGAATCCAAACTGATTTGAGGGCATTGGGTCTGTCTACTCTTTCTTAGCAGGCAGCCCATGTGGGGAAAAGTTATGAAGAGGATTTGGAAATCCTAGCAATGTTTAACTAGTCTTATTACAGACTTAGGCAAGGCAGGCAACAAAAGTTCACATATTACCCTGAACTGATGTCTCAACTGTCTAAGCTGACAGTGCCCCCGACCCCCTACCCTGCAGAGGAGCCCCTGAAGACAGTAGCAATGCACTTGTAGCAAAGGGCTGCTTACACCCCTGGGCTGTCTGCTCTCCTAGTTCAGAATTCACTCACCTCTGCTCCAGTGAGTGCTGTGCAGAGCTGCCGGAGTAAATGAATGCCCACATTATCTGACGCCCCAGCCTGTTGTCAGCTTCCTGGCCACAGACTCGGGCAGACTGCGGGCAGCTGGCGTGGACTGCAGTGTCCCTGACATAAACAACCCACAGCTGAGTAGCAGCTTGTTCTTATCCCCCACCCTAAGCAAGGTCTCCCCCCGACCCCAGGCCTCCCTGCTGCCCCAGGGCTGAAGAGGGGCTTTGTGCCCATAATTCAGACCAGCTTCTGCCTAACTCCTTTTAACTGCTACCAAGCAGAGACCTGAAATAAAGATGTGTATGGGGTTGGTCCCCCAAGTCTTCTCCAGGCAGGGGGCAGGACTGAAGGCTGCCAAGATCCAGACCCATCTGCCTGTCAGGGATGATTTGGGGAGCTTTGATAGAATGGTAGGAAGGTAGGGGGTGACTTTAGAGGCTCTTCTAAGAACTTACAAATCCAAGTCCTCAAATATCTTCCTTTTGGCTCAGTATGGAGTGACAGATTGCCACTCTTAGAGATCGACCTCTAAGAAACAAATACAGAGTCATCACTAATTTCATCATATCAGTAAGTAAGTACTTTAGCCCTTACTAGGCTGAGACGTGGACCCTAGGGAGGAACAACAGAGAGGGGGAAAAGGAGGAAGACCGGCAAGAGTGGGGCCCCTTGGTGGTAGGGTCCCTGTGCACCAAGCCATAGCGCGAGAGTGCTGAGAATCCCGGTGGCAGATGTCAAGAAAGGGGCACAGTGGGGGATGAAGGCACAGCAGCATTAGGCCTTGCTGTCTTTGTAATTCTTCCTCATCTTCACTCTTGTCACAGCGTCACAAACATAAGGAAGCCTTCTTGCTGCATTCCCACTGCCATCTTCCCATATCCACCCACCGTGGCTTCCCCATCCTCTGTCTTTCACTGTCCCAGAGAACCTTTTGCACAACCCGGTTCCAAACCAGCAACTCATCTGAACAATCACATGGACCTGCAGCACCTTATGCAAGTCTTGGCCCTGCCTGGTACTTTTTATGGCCCTTATTTCTTTCTGCCTTGAATTCCAGTTTTTGGAAACCTGTCCCATTTCCATCACGAGACTGTGGGCAACTTGAGGAAGAGGCCTGTCTGATTCAGCCATAGCACCAAGCACAGTCCTTTGCCCACAGGTAAACCTGCAATAAATATCAAGCCATTTTAGCATTTCCTCATGATTCTTCCAGCCAGATGCTAAGAAAAACTTTAAAACCCTAGAGAAGGGACAGCTGGGGTCTTTATAGCTGCTCTAATCTAAGAGGGGATCCTTTTATGCTCAGGATTTAAAAAAAAAAAAATTAATGTTATTCAGGACAACAGGTTGCATCAGACACTAATAGATATTTCCAAACTCCTTCGCAATCCACCCATCCAACACTTCTGCCAGTACAAACACACCCAATGATGGAGGAGAAGAAGAGCCTGCCTTTTCTTTCAAAGTCATTCACATGTAAAGATCAATTAGGATTTATAGAAGACAGTTCTTACCAAGGGGCTCACGAGGCCTTAGTTCTGAAATCACATTTTTCCTTCTCAATCACATTTTCTGTAGGTCTCTTATTAGACCTGCCAAGACAGGCAGTCAGCTGTGTCTGCTTATTTGCTGAATCACTGCTGATGTAACCTCAGCAAACAGCAACAAAAAGCTGTTTTAATGAGATTTTAAAGCTCAGCTGTGAAAATTGAAAGTCACCCAACATCAAACCACCCAACTACCTGAGAATATTGCACGGCAACGTTCTTGTCGCACAGCCATTCTATTTCTGCCCAGCCAGTTTACAGTAGCAGGAAGGAAATAGGGAGGATAAGAAGCAGTTACTCAGGGACAATTTTGGGAGAATTAAATAATGTTTGCAAAGGGCCCAGCATAGGATCTTGAGTCAAATAGATGCTCAATAAATACTGGTTGTCCATTCTGCGGGCTTCTTTTAGATCTCATATGAGCAGTATTCACTGTGGTGTATAGTATTCTTCAGTATAAAACTTGGACTTTGAATGCATTCATTTCTTTGAATAATTAAACAAATGCAGCCACTCACACACTTAAAGAAGGCCACGATAAGAGTGTTACAAATAGAGTTATAATTAATTCAATTATAGAATTGGATTAATTGTAATTATAATTAATATAAAACTGAGTTCAATTAAAAACAAAATTATGAATGAGTCTATCTTTTATTGTTTTATTCAATCACATAGGCCCCTACTTGCCCCATTTTCAAGAAGTCAAGTGTCTCTCTCTGGGGGCCTCCACCTCTCATTCAAAAAAATACTCTTCCAATCCACATTGCCTCAGCCCCAAGGTGCTCAGGATCTGCTCTGGCTTCAAGGCCAGGCATCTGAAAACTGGAGACTGTTAGTAGTTAACTGTATCTCTTGCATGGTTGTGCCACACAGTATTTCAGATAAAGCTTTATGTGATCAGTACCTGGATGCTTGCCCACTCTGTGGCAATGCCCTGGGTTTCTGCCCAGGCCAAGTGGTGTTCTGCTCCTGAGCTCAGATATGTAGCCTCCGCAGCAGCCACATGATGTGCAGAAAGAAATCTTCCCTCAAGTTCAGGGAATCTTAGGCCAGGGATTGAAAGTCACATGCCTGTATGGCAGACAAATAACAGAAATGAGAGAAGTGGACAAAATTTAAGAAAAATTGGCATATACACTTCCTCCTCCTTCTCTTCCTCCTTCTACTCCTCCTCCTCCTCCACCGCCGCCTTCTTCTTCCTCCTCCTCGCCTCCTCTTCTTCCTCCTCCTTCTCCTTCTTCTTCTTCCTATTTTGAGACAGAATCTCACTCTGTAACCCAGGCTGGAATACAGTGGCACAACCATAGCTCACTTGAACTCCTAGGCTCAAGCACTCCTCCCACCTCAGCCTCCTGAGTAGCTGTGACCACAGGCATGCACCACCATGCTCAACTAATTTTTTAAATATTTTGTAGAGACGGGGCCTCATCATGTTGCCCAGGTTCGTCTCGAACTGGTGGGCTCAAGCAATCCTCCTGCCTTAACCTCCCAAAGTGCTGGGATTATAGTTATGGGCCACCACACCCAGCCAGATTTAGTTTTTATTAAACTTTAGTGTTAGCAGGTTATATGTAAATATATGTAATATTGACTACATTTTCTATGTACAAAATGCAAGTAGAGAATAAGGAATGTTTAATACATACACTTTTTAAATAACTCATTTCTTTTTTAATAGAACTCTGGAAACCAGGCACCACTGTTTGTAGAACAAAATGTCAGTGTCTCTTCTGTTTTGTGTTCTAGGCATGGATTGCTAGAAGAGTTGCACCTTTAGATTTCTGGGACTTCAATGTAGGTTATGTTAAATTTTTTAGTACTATTTTTCCCTAAAATTCAAGCATATCAATTTATAGTGCTTCCTT
The DNA here is from genome assembly GCA_036589455.1 of Ateles fusciceps. Taxonomy (NCBI): domain Eukaryota; kingdom Metazoa; phylum Chordata; class Mammalia; order Primates; family Atelidae; genus Ateles; species Ateles fusciceps. The sequence continues at coordinate 11,278,803 of JAZHEH010002554.1, read as the reverse complement.
TATCCTATCAATATTAATTGAGGAAAGCAAAGTCAACAATGTTATTTCATTTTCATTAAGTTTGAAATACAAGTTTTTTGGAGTCTGGTCTTCAAATGGACAATTTTAAGAATATAGTTCAGTCTATCACTTTCATTTCCAGTGCAATTAAGTGGGTCAGATAATTCTCCACGAAATGAGTTTCTCAGATGTAATTTCTTTAAAATGAGTGCATTGCATCTTACATTTCTTAACTATGGTGTCTAGGTACCTCACTCATGGCCACCCTTCAAAACATATATTCCAAATGTTTGTTTCTGATGGCCTAGTCTTCGGTGAGTGGGCCTGGAAATTTTTCCTTAGATCAATGAGCAAGTCAATTTATTTCAGCAATTCAAAAAAATCTCTTTCTGGCCAGGCGTGGTGGTTTATACCTGTAATCCCAGAACTTTGGGAGGCTGAAGTGGGCAGATCACTTGAGGTCAGGAGTTCAAAACCAGCCTGGCCAACATGGTGAAACCCCATCTCTACTAAAAATACAAAAAAATTAGCTGGGTGTGGTGTCACACACCTGTGAACCCAGCCACTCAGGAGGCTGAGGCAGGAGAATCGTTTGAACTCAGGAGGCAAAGGTTGCAGTGAGCCAAGAGTGTGCCACTGCCCTCTAGCCTGGGTGACAGAGCGAGACTCTGTCTCAAAAAAACAAGTATGTATCCTTCCAATTTTAACCCTCCTTGACTGATCTACCCAGACTCCATGAAATACAGCCCAATATAGTATTCTGTTTCAAGAGGGTTATGAAAATCATTGTACTTTCAGCAATTCAAGGCACAGAAGCATATTCCATACTCAGTGCTAATTGCAACGTCCCTGACATTTTCCAATTCTAACCTTTTAGCACTAAGCAATTGCTGGTGAAGAATGTAATGAATAGACTGAAATTCTATGTCCTTACAATTGTCGCCTTATTACATTTCCTAATAAGTCTGAAATTAACACTAACCAGGTCACTTATCACATCCTGTAACCACATAACCACGCTGTCTGATATCGACTGGTGTACTGTCTGTTCAAACCATCAAGACTCTCCTGGCACCCCTAAATAATTCATTTCCTGATATTATGTCTGTCATACTGATATATCCAAATGATCTTTTAGCCCATGAATCCTAATTAACTCCATGAACAAATATACTAATTTACCAGCTACAGCAAGAAAACACTAGTAGTTGTTTAACTTTCTTATATAACTTGTGCTGTGGATTCTTAGCCATACCTTCAATACACACTGCAACAGAATTTCTGGTTGTTTCTGTTTGGTATACATTATGTCTGTTGCATTCAATAGACATTCTTGTGTAAACCCATCATCTGTCAGTGGCTTTGTGGCCCACGCAGAATTTTCTCTGAAGATATAGTGGCATTTAACTATGGCATTATTTTAACAGATTCAAATTAAAAAAAAAAAAAAGCCTTTAAAAATACCTGTCCTCTTTTTGGTTTAGGGTTTTTTATCATGCATTTTTTTTCATACTGGTCATAGCTGTGACCATGTTTTGTTGCATCACTTATATTCTTTTGACACAGAAACACAACAACCTTCTCGAGGTATCTTTTGTTTCAGAGGAGCAGCAGGTGGGAGTTCAGTAGATCTGGTGTGTGACATTAAACCAGGCAACTTAACTTCTCTAGGTCTCAAGTTCTGGGTCTCCTCTATAAAAATGATGGCCGGTTGCTGAATAACCCTCTAAGGTCCTATATGCATGCTAATATGTTTAAATTGCATGGCCTGAAGTCCTAATGGATCCTAGGTTCCTCCTCTATCCCAGAGGCAAGCTGCCTGGAAGAGGGACTTTTTCCTAAGGAAAGTGAGTCTGTACTCCAAGCTATAACAGAAACTTACAGCAAAGCAGCAGTATTATTATTCATCCTAGTACTACCTAATCTTAGATGTGATTATCTGCAAAGCACTTCATTGCTTTTCACTTTATGCCTACATATACATAAGATTTTTTTTTTTTTTTTAAAGAAGAAGAAAGGATAAATGGGGTGAGAGGGGCCTAACATTATGTATCTACCACAAGTCAGGTGTATGCAAGGACTTCTATATACAAGATCTCATTTAATCCTCCCAATAAATCCACGCGGGGTATTATGTTGTCCTTGCGTTACAAATAAGGAAAAGAAGCTCAGAAGAGTTAAATATTCTGGCCAAGATGACACAGTTGTTAGCAGCAGATCTAGGATCAGAGCAATTTTGTTTGGCCACAAAGCCCGTGTTGTATCCACTATACACACTGTGTGATTCTTTGTTCCTGGGAGTCTTCCTTGCCATTTGGTTTTTTTGAGTTGCCCATTTCCTGGGCTGTCCTTGTTAAACAAGAATGTTTTATTCTTTTAGGCCCCTTGGGCTTGGAAACTCTGGCTCAATATTGGGTTGACCAGGTTGAAGACCAAAATGAGGAGAGATAAAGCCAGGTTGCAGAGCCTGGTGTGAAGATCAACAAGACCCAGGAGCTGAAGGTCCACCGGAGCCGTGGGTCCAAGCTGGGTGAGCCTGTAAGAGGCAGGAGCTGAGAGGCAAAGGTCAGGAGAGGCAGGAAGTGGGCTCAGGACACACAACCTGAATGTGCTTAGGGGCTGTTGTAGCCCATGGCCCAACCCAAAAGCACTGACTGCCAGAGAGTCAAGTCCTTTTCAGAGGAGACGGAAAAACCAACCAATCAATTTCCCCCCCTAATGTTTATCATAAGCATCCTAAGAAGAAAAAAGAAATAATGAAAAGAAAGAAAAGAAAAGGGGCTGAGTATGGCGGCTCACACCTGTAATCCCAGAACTTTGGGAGGCCAAGGCAGGAGGATCCCTTGAGCTCAGGAGTTCGAGGCCAGCCTGGGCAACATGGTGAGACCCCCATCTCTACAAAAAATACAAAGATTATCTGGGTGTGCTGGCACATGCTTATCATACCAGACTCAAAAAGCGAAGGTGGGAGGTTGAGGCTGCAGTGAGCTGAGATTGCAGTGAGCTGAGATTAACAGAGCAAGACCCTGTTAAAAAAAAAAAAAGGAAAGAAATCAACAGAAGAACTTGCAATAAAAACCCACCCCATTCTTCCCCATGCATAGCTTTTGTTCCCCCAGGGCAAATGCTTTCTGCTCTTAATTCTGGAAGTTACCTCCCTGACAATAACTAATGTGTATGCTACTTCTTAACTTATTAATTTAAGACATTATCAAGCCACTCATATCTACAGAAAGCTAAGGATTTAACTCACCTTAACTTCCCTCTTTTCTTCTTCCTAATTTTTGACAATTATTTTGTCCTACTGTTTATTACCTCTGAATAATAATGTAAGCATATATTTTTATATTCCATACATTTTAGAAAGTATTTCTTGATTTTCAACTCAATTAGATGAAGACATGAGGGCCCTTCTCCTTCCCCCAAATGTTTCTCACTTTCTGACAGCTGGAATTTGCCCTTACACTGGGAAGCTGATAATATCACATTTTTCTCTATAACCGTATTTAGTCTTCCATGTGCTATGAGACTGATTCTCAAAGTTAAAAACCAATAAACACTATTTCCGTTATTATAAATCTGCAGTTATTGATGTATGAGTCCTTTTCATAAATATTGAGGCAGGTGCTGAGCTTGGATTACCAGACAGGGGTCATGAGGCAGGAGCTTGTGCCCTAGGTGCAGTGGATGCTCTTCATCACATTCCGGCAGCATCCCGGGACCGTGTCACCATCTGGCAGGGCTTCACTTTGGCTTGAACAGACAGAGGAATCTGGCCAGGATGCCACTTCCACAGGAGTCTAGAAGCTCCAATTCTCAGAAGAATGTTTGTCTCTAGAGAAGGGAGTTCCGATTTTTGCCTAGGGATGGCTGCCACACTTCCAAACTCAGGGATGGGTGAGGAGAAGATGCCCCCCACCAAGTGGCCAGTTCTTTCCCAGATAATGAATATCTCCTCTGCAACCTCACTCCTCCGCCTCCACCACCATGCTGGAATATGGCATCCATGTTCTGATTTTCCAACTTGTCATCTGTTTTCTATTATCTTTACCTATCCTAAAATTGTACGGGGATCTCTCCTCCACTGTTTCCTCCCATTACCTCGACTGTTACGGGTTTATTGCTGTATTTTTATCTTATGTCTCTGGAGGGAGAAGTAAGCCACGGTCATATGTGTATTTTATTCTTTCTTGATTATAACATAGTTTAAGTTTATTATAAACAAAAATTTTAAACAATCAAGAAAACTATAAAAAGGAAAGGAAGACTCCATAAAATCTTGTGTCTCAGAGGTACTCACTGTTAACATGTTGATGGAAATTCTTCCCAAGTCTACCAACTCTTCCTGCTCTGTGTGGAATTCGAGAGGGGGTTCACCTGTGTTTTTATCTTGGCGTCTTCACTCCTCTGGGAGCCATTATGCCAAATGTAGGCATTCACGTTAAATGGCAATGCTCATCCCTTTCTGCTGCAGCCCCAACCAAGGCTTTAGTGAAAGAGAAATTAGTCTGGGTAAATAGTTTTATTCAGTATTGTCCCTTGCTGCTCTACTTTTCCTACTTCTGGCTTCTAGAGCATCTTATGGTGGAGTTGTGTCCCTATGGTTGCATCCCTAAAGCAGCATCCTGAGTCCTTTTGCAGAGAAGGGCCCTTTACAGCAGATTCTTCTGGAATCTTTTCTTTCTCTGGGTCAGATTGTGGGAATATGGAAAGTCAGATTTACTGGCTTATGAAATGCACATTTCACAGATGGGTCAGCCTCCCAAGTAAAACATTACCATCTAGTCTCCTTTTATAAGGGAAGGGCTCTTTATGGAATATACAGTTCCTGGGTTATAAAGAGAGGGCCAGAGGACAGATGTGCAAAGCTGAGAAAAGGTACTCATGGAATTTCTGTTCTCCCCACCCTTCTTCCCTTTAGGAACAAGCGCTTTTTCTTTTTCTCATTTTACAACGGTTGGATTTGTTGGCTTGTTTGGACATGAATTAGAAAACAGACAAGTTTGTCTCTTTTTCAGTTGACTGCTGAGCCAGGGAGAGTTAGCAGCAGCAAGCTGAACTTTGCTTTCTACTGTGTGGGGTGACCCACAGGGTCAGAGACAAGAGAACTCTCCAAAGGCACCTGACAGACCTACTTCTCCGTCCATGTGAGGGGCCCGTGTGAAGGCATCAGATAACCCCGTGCTTTTCTGGGCCATCAGTCAACTCTCCAAGTCTGGGCTTTGCTTTTGACTTGGCCCGAGCTCCTGGCAGCAAAGAGGCAGAAGAGAGGGGGAAAGCCTCAATCTCCCAGTCATGCACAGGTTGAGAGAAGGAAAACCATCACACTGCTTCCCTGAGGAAGACTTTGGGCTTTTTCTTAAATGTTTATGTGTCTCTCCTTCATCCCCATGTAAGACATTGTAGACAAACTCTACCACCAAGATACTGAGTCCGTGGGTCCCAGGTAGGGAGGGTGCAGAGAGCGGGGCAGAAGGATTCTGCCCGTGGATGACAGCTTGAAAAATGGAACTTTGCAGGTCCAGACCCCCTACTCTTATCATCACTTGCTGACTATCCTAGGAACGAGGAGACAAAATCTCTCACGTTCTTAGACACACAGATAATCAGAGCACTCTCTGAGACTTTCATCAAATCATACATTTGTTTTTCCAGTAGTGGTCCTGGTGGAGATAGGCCATTTTATGGTTATTTTGGAAACGATTTCCTCTATATAAAAATGCATTCTGAGTTTGTTCTCTTGGCCAAAAATTTTGTCGCTATAGCATGACAGTGAACCCCTACCAGCCTTTTTGTTTTTTGTTTTGCAATATATCAGGTGATTGAACTGAGAGATAAAACATGGAGATAGGAACAGGAAAATATAAAAGTCACACCTTGCCAAGCTCACCACACCGAGAAGAAAACAAAAACTGTCAACAAAACAAGGGCCCTGTACAACTGCTTTTCCTTCTAGATTGAACTCACCTTCCTTGTTCAACATAGGCTTCTTGGACCCTGCAAGGCAGGATTGAGACTGCTGGCCTCTGTGTGACGTAATATATTTCTATTGCACCATTTTGCAATAATTTGTTATGTCTTTTTTTTTTTTTTTTTTTTTTTTAAGACGGAGTCTTGCTCTGTTGCCCAAGCTGGAATACAGTGGCATGATCTCGGCTCACTGTAACCTCTGCCCCCTGGTTCAAGTGATTCTCCTGCCTCAGCTTCCTGAGTGACTGGGATTACAGCTGACGCCACCACGCCCAGCTAATTTTTTGTGTATTTTTAGTAGAGACGGGGTTTCACCATGTTAGTCAGGCTGGTCTCAAACTCCTGACCTCATAATCTGCCCTCCCAAAGTGCTGGGATTACAGACATGATCCACCATGTCCAGCCTATGTCTTTCTTGCCTATTATAATTTGAACCCCATTGAGAGTAGAGACCCTTACCTGTTTTGGTACTCTATCATTGAGTACAGCGCCTTAGACCTATAAGGTAAAAAAAAAGTCTACTAAGTGAACAAATGAATGAATGAATGACATATGGATCATAGACTTGTCTTCCCAATACATATGTCCACAAAAAGATTTTGCCTCACATTATTCTAAGTGAAGTGATCAGGAATAGAAAACCAAACACCATATGTTCTTACTTACAAGTGGCAGCTAAGCTATGAAGATGCAAAATCATACAGAAAGATATAATGGACTGTGGGGACTCTGCTGCGGGAGAGGTTAGGAGGGGGAGAGAGGGGTTAAAAAAACAACATATTGGGTACAGTGTATACATATCGGGTACAGTGCACCGGGGGATGGGTGCTCTAAAATTCAGAATTCACTACTAAGGAACTCATCCATGTAACCAAAAGCCAACTGTACCCCCAAAACTATTAAAATCAAAAAGATTTGCCTCTTTGAACCATGTTCGTTAGGCCCTTAGTAATTACCGCTATCGTGTATTGGGCACTTATATGCTAGGTATCATGTTGTGCACTTCATGCACAGTATCTCATTTAATCCGGATTCCTCCCCTTAGTTAACATAGATGTGATATGATCTCAAAGTGTCTTCTACTTCTTCATTGTGATACACGTCATACTTACTTTGTTCGCCCTCTGTCTTCTCTTGGATTGTAAGTCCCATGAGGATAGAAACGTTTTTTCTTGCATGGTGCTAAATCTTTCAGCATGCAGCCCGTATCACTTCTGACATGGAACACATATTGAGTTCATCTTCATGAGTTTTGTGAGTCCCAGCAGATCACTGGTAGGTGCTGTTCCAAGTATTTTCCAGTATAATTATTGCAATCCTGGTTGTCTCTCTTCCTTTTTGATGCTCAGGTAGAACATAAAGGAAACTCACAGATTTTCCTTGTGGCAGCTAAAAACATTGGTAACCTCTAACGTCACTATTTGTCATCTCTAATGTCACCATTAGATTACTCTGTACCTCGATCCTTGGTAGAAAGTCCTTCCCTGCTCTCTGGTCATCTGTTCTTTGGGTCTCCATTTCCATATCAGTGTTGCTGTCTCCACCAACATGACATCGCTTCTAGGCATTGCTACTGCTGCTTTGGGATTCCAGGAATCAACAGAACTGGAATGAAGTAGGCACCTCCAGGGGCAAGACAGGGCAGGGCAGGGCAGGGCACAGGGCAAAAAGCATCTGATGTTGAGACTGTGCTCAGCTTAGAAAGCTTCAGGCACTTTTTCCCACTTTCCTGGAGGAGTAAGGTGGGTCCCCATCTCTGCCAGTCTGAGGGAGTTCCCTTCTGCCTTCAACCCCATCTCCCCACTGCATACTACATTTAACATTTCCATCCTAATAGGATTTTATGCATGGTTTCTATAGATTTGTTTTTCTGCTTATTTGAGATCTTTGCTAGCACCCTAGCTCCCAATTTCTCACTGTTCCATTTCCAAGTGCAATCATCTCATTGGTCTTGTCCCAAGGCCAGGAAGGAGTTGAGCAATTTCCACAAACTAGGCTAAGAACATTCTCACTGTCCCAGGGCACCGAACCAAGTTTCTGAAAGTGGCACAAGTTGAATGTTATTAATATTCTCTTTTTAATTTCTAGAAATGGAGATTTCCTCCACAGATCCTGGACAAACACACTGCTGACCTCTGGAGTCATTGCCATTCTGGTCCAGGGCCATCAGGGATCTAACCATTTCAGAAAAAATTAGCAGAGAGTGGGAGGAGTATTATTTCAAACTGGCACTGATTGCATTTGGCATCCTAGGCCTGCTGCTGGGATCATGCACTAAATCCCTGGTAGAAGAACAGAGGCAACTCACAGTTTCCATGATAATAATAAACTGCAGATGACTATTTAGAGCACCCAGACATTTCAAAGTAAAGACAATAGAAAACAAACTGGACTACAAGATGGGAGTCTAGGTCACTCACTCTGTGATGTTAACAGAGTCACTCAACCTCCTTGGACTCAGTTTCTTCTTCTATAAAATGGGGCTGTCGTCCTCATTCAGCTCTAAGGCTCCTCTTAAAGCAAAGTGATGGTTCTTGGAAGTTATTTTATTTCTCCAATGAGAATCACTTCAATCTTCAGGCAAGATACCTGCCTGTCTCCTGCCCCTCTCCCCGTTCTGTCCCTGGGCATTGTGAAGCTACTTCTTCAGTTTCATGAACCTTGATTTCAGCCAAACCCTTGATCATTCACCTTAGAAGCCAGATTTCCTTTTCGAAGCCACAACTCTGGGAAAGGTCTTCACAGCCAGTTCCTTTTGTTGCTGAGCTGATCTTGTCCATTCTGAGTCAAGGTAGGATGACAGTTTCCCGTGGAAAATAAAATAGGTGTTGCGTGAGAGAACATCTTGGCTATTTACAAAAGATTTTCTATGCATCTGTTTTAAGTTTGTTTTTCAATTACAAGAGGAATTTATTCTCTTGTATAAAATTTGGAAAACTAAGGTAAGTTTAGAGAAGAGGGTAAAATCATTTTTAACACCATAATTTTACCAGGGAGAAATTCTGTTAGCATTTTGGTGTGTTCCCAATTTCCTCTGCAGTTTTTTACATTGTTGGAATCATGCTATTTATACTATTTTATCCTTTCTTCCCACTGAAAATCATATGATAAGCACTTCCTCATGTCATTGAAGTCATTGATAAATAATATTTTAATAACTCCCTAGTATTTTATTTTGTGGGCTTTGTCCTAAGGTTTGAACAACCTAACTAGAACAACAGTTAGGTTGTTTCTAGTTTTATTTTTTTTTTAAATATTATTAGTAATGCTGAGATAAACATTCCTGTGTATATATCTTTGGGTGAAATTTCAGATTATTTCCATAAAGTACATTCCTAGAAGTGAATTACTAAATTAAAGAGTCTGAATAATTTTAAGATTCTTGATACCCTTTAATTTTTGATACCATCTTGGTCTTTTTCCCAAGCACATTTTGTGACTTAAAATCACCATCTTTTCCCTTAAAGAATTGGCTAGCAATGTGCAGAAAGCAGAAACTGGACCACTTCCTGACACCTTACACTAAAATTAATTCCAGATGGCTTAAGGACTTAAACATAAAACCTAACACCATAAAAAAAACCCTAGAAGAAAACCTAGGCAAAACCATTCAGGACATAGGCATAGGAAAGGACTTCATGACTAAAACACCAAAAGCAATGGCAACAAAAGCCAAAATAGACAAATGGGATCTAATTAAACTCCAGAGCTTCTGTACAGCAAAAGAAACAAGCATTAGAGTGAGCCAGCAACCAACAGAATGGGAAAAAATTTTTTGCAATCTGCCCATCTGACAAAGGGCTAATAGCCAGAATCTACAAAGAACTAAAACAGATTTACAAGAAAAAAACAAACAAACCCATCCAAAATTGGGTGAAGGATATGAACAGACACTTTTCAAAAGAAGACATATATGAGGCCAACAAACATATGAAAAAATGCTCATCATCACTGGTCATTAGATAAATGCAAATCAAAACCACATTGAGATACCATCTCATGCCAGTTAGAATGGTGATCATTAAAAATTCTGGAGACAACAGATGCTGGAGAGGATGTGGAGAAATAGGAGCACTTTTACACTGTTGGTGGGTGTGTAAATTAGTTCAACCATTGTGGAAGACAGTGTGGCAATTCCTCAAGGATCTCGAAATAGAAATTCCATTTGACCCAGCAATCCCATTACTGGGTATATACCCAAAGGACTATAAATCATTCTGTTATAAAGACACATGCACACACATGTTCATCGCAGCACTGTTTACAATAGCAAAGACCTGGAACCAACCCAAATGCCCATCAGTGATAGACTGGACAAGGAAAATGTGGCACATATACACCATGGAATACTATGCAGCCATAAAAAAAGATGAGTTTGTGTCCTTTGTAGGATCATGGATGAATCTGGAAACCATCATTCTCAGCAAACTGACACAAGAACAGAAAATCAAACACTGCATGTTCTCACTCACAGGCGGGTGTTGAACAATGAGAACAGTTGGACACAAAGAGGGGGAGCATCACACACTGAGGTCTGCCGAGGGTGGCTATGGGAGGGATAGTGGGAGGGAGGGTGGGGGGAGGGAGTAACGTGGGGGAGAAATGTCAGGTATAGGTGATGGGGGGGATGGTGGCAACAAACCACCTTGCCACGTATGTACCTATGCAACAATCTTGCATGATCTGCATATGTACCCCAGAATCTAAAGTACAATAAAAACAAAAAAAAGAACACTATGTTCATTTTAATCATGAGAAAACTTCAAGTTTTCTAACACTTTTCCGGAAAAAACACATTCTAAAATCTCCACCCAGGAAACATCAGAATCCAGATGATTGTCCCAAGCTGTCAATCAACTTAGTGAACATCTGCCTGACCCCAGGTCTCTGCCAGGCTCCTGTGATACTTATTGTCAACATTACTGGGAAACAGAATTATAAAGGAAACAAAGAGAACAACCCTTTAGTATAAGGAAGAGGAAATAGGTGAGGGCAGAAAAAAATCCTAAATTGTATTTATCAGAGCTCCTCTTCAATCACTGTACTTTAAACACATTAAAATATGTTTTATAACACATTAATAAGAGAACCAGCTATTACTAGAATGTCTGTGTGACTCTGAGTCATTCCATAGCTTTGCTGCACACCAATCTCCTCTTCTGCAAAAAGAAGCGAAGTTAGAGTGATTCCTCAGAACTTTTCAGTCTAGTATTGGATGAGTCTGTATTTTTTCCAGCAGTGTGAGGATAATGAAGTCACATGCTACAGGCACTTTTAAACAATTTTTGAGTTTGAGGTATTCTTCAAAATGATGATTGTTAAAATAACCATCTTTGGGGTAAGGGATGCTGCATAAATGAGACGAGGCTGAATTTGGGATCAGATCGATTCCCAGCTTTGCTCATTGTTAGCCATATGTGTCCTTAGACCGATTATGCAAGTTCCTTGAGTCTTAGTTTCTTCATCTGTAAAAAGGCTGACAGCAGAGCCTACCCTATGCTGTAGTTGGAGGATTAAATAGAAAATGTATATAACAGGCACACGGGAAGTCCCCAGGAACTAGCACTGTGAGAACTGCTAAGTTTTGTGTGCCAAAATGTTCATTACTCTTAGTCCAGCAAGGGAAACTGAGGCTCAAGGAATTGCCCCTTGACAAAAATTACACAGTAGGTTAGTATTGAAACAAATCCCCTCTGCCTTACTTGTCCTGTTCACCCCTCCACTGTACATCATTCAAGAACTAGCTGAGTGGAGCTAGTTCCCAGCACTTTGGGAGGCCAAGGAAGCCAGATCACTTGAGGTCAGGAGTTCGAGACCAGCCTGGTCAACATGGTGAAACCCCGTATCTACTAAAAATACAAAAATTAACCTGGTGTGGTGGTGCATGCCTGTAATCCCAGCTACTCCAGAGGGTGAGGCACAAGAATCGCTTGAAACCAAGAGGTGGAGGTTGCCGTGAGCCGAGATCCATCACTGCACTCCAGCCTGGTTGACAGAATGAGACTCCATCTCAAAAATTTGTTTTTTTAAATTAAAAATTAAAAGAAAAGAACTAGCTGAGTGAAGACAAATATTTCAAATGGAAGCTTATGCAAAGCTGTCATTGTTTTCCTAACCATAGTTCAAAATCAACTGCCAGTATTATGTATGTATAAGCTTATTTTATCCAAGCAAGGTGGGAAAGTCATAATTAGGCACCACTGTGTACAGGACAAAGTCTAAACCCCGCTCCCTGGTATTCAAGAGGTCTCCAAGCTCAGCCTCAGCCTCCATGGCCGTGCTTACTTCCTGTCACAGCCCTTCATGGACTCCAGGTTTCTGCTCATTCCATAGTGCATTGTTCTCCTCCTGCAGGGACTTCACCATGGCTCCACAGAGCTGCAGCCTCCTTCTGGAAGACCTCCCCCCATGTCACTGGCAGCTTCCTCCTCATCCTTCAAGGCACAGCCCGCATGCCAGCTTTGGTGAAGTCTCTCCTCTTTCCAGACATACTTACTGTTCTGGGCTCTGGCTGAGTTACTACGGCATCCATGTTTTTCATCACATTTCACAGTGTGACCGATGTGATTTATCTCCATAACAAATGGGTACAGGAAGTCTTTCTCCTCTGGCACCTCCAGCATACTCTGTAGTAGGTCAGATCTTCCCAAAGCTAGGCCAGTATTACTTCTGCAAGGCTTCAGAAACCCAGAGTCTTAATGCAAATGTGTGGTTGTTCTTCTAAGTAGAAAGTGAGAAGGAAAATGTTATCTTTATTTTGTGTGTGTGTGTTCCAAAAGCAGTAAAAGCTTTTGGAGTAAAAGCAAATTAAGAAACGAGTATCTTAAATAGACTGTCATGCCATAATCATTATTTATATTTTTCTTCCACTGTTATAACGATAATCTATTTTTGTTTTTCACCTTTGAATCTGGATGTCGGGTTGTATTAGTTACTATGTATGCTGGCTGCTCTGATTCATTGAATAGCCCTGGCGTGATTCAGTCACTTAATAGCCATTAATGTGTCCAGAAATGTGCCAGGTGATCTAGAGACTGAAAGAGGCTGGGTGCAGTAGCTAATGCCTATAATCCCAGCATTTTGGGAGGCTGAGGCTGGAGGATTACTTGAGGCCAGGAGTTTGAAACCAGCCTGGGAAACATAGTGAGACTCCCATCTCTACAAAAAAAAAAAATTTAGCTGGGCATGGTGGCAGTGTGCCTGTGGTCCCAGCTATTCAGGAGGCTGAGGTGGGAGGATTGCTTGAGTCCAGGAGTTCAAAGCTGCAGTGAGCTATGACTATACCACTGTACTCCGGCCTGGGTGACGGAACAAGACCCTGTCTCTAAAAAAAGAAAAGAAAGGAAGAAAAGACTGAAGGAGACACACGTGCCTTTTCAGCTAAACTCATACCCAGCCACCACAACACTTAGCCTTTCGACCCTAGAGACCGTCACTTTCTGGGGTTGCAGCGGAGCTTTAAGGCCCCACAGAGGTCTCTGCAGTTCTTTGGCACTTGCATTTCATGCTCTACCCCTCTATGTTCATTTTCAGCTTGAGGCCACTCTCCCTCCTTTCTGCCTGTGTAAGCTCCAACATGCTTAGACAGATCCTCTCTGTTCCCAAAGCCTTCCAGCCCCACGTAGGCTCCGTAACACACTCTCTTCTGTTTTACTCTAGTGGTTTCATGTTTGCATTTCTTATCTCCTCTTTTTAAAAACTCTTCAGCGTACTTAGCAGAGTGCAAGGTACACAACTGACAATAAAGAATTCACTTGTTGGTACTGACATTCTTCACATTCCAGCAAATGAAATCGGGTTCCTCTGGTCTTGCTACTCTTGGGTGGGCTGGACCAGCAGCTGCATGGGCGTCTTCTGGGAGCTTGGGAGGAATTCAGAATTGCAGGCCTTGCCCTAGACCTGCTAAATCAGAACGTGCATTTTCACAAGATCCCCAGGTGATTTGCGAGCACATTGAAATTAGAGAAGCACTACACTAAGTGACATTGAGTGCCAAATTTTTTATCTTTCTTCCTCACATGGTCCATGGATTTTGCTTCCCCCATACCTGGCTCTTACTCACATTTTCCTTCCTTTTCTCTCCCTAGTGCACAACTTTAACCTTTTTCCCAGTATCCTCAATCCTCCCACTCTTCTAATCTCTCTATCCCTGATTATAAAATGCCAACGATGCACCTTCTCATCTCTTTCCTTATTCTTCCTTGAGCCTTTGGCACTTGCAATGTTACCAATACACAGCAAGGCCTCCTGTGGGCTGTTGAATCAATATACACCTTGCTCATCAAACTGCCCTGTGAGAGGTGGTTAGCAAGAAATCGACCTCAGTTTTCTCTTGAACGGGTTATAGCTCTTTTAGCATCTCTGTTTATCAACACACTTCTAATTGAACAGAAGGAATTCATTGACCAACAAAAAATGTAAGGTGACAGTGAATCTATTCTCTGCTTATAGATTTACCAGTTAAAAAAGAATTTGAGAAGTGTAGCAGTCTTCATTAGTTGAGATTAAAACTTTAACTCAAAAAAAGGTATCGCTTGAAGACCAACATACAAAATCATACTTAGAAAAAGGAATGCTAGGGTTTGCTTTAAACAATAATTCTTCCACTTAAAAAAAAAAAACTTCAAACGGTCTTTAAACTAGTAGTCTTTAACATGACTTTCAAATTACATTTATTTACATCTTGATAAGAGCACAGGTATCTTGAAATTCAGGGGAGAGGGGGAGACTTATCCTTAGTTTCAGTTGCTGTATTCTATGGGGAATCTAGGAAAAAGCAGGGTTGGGGCCTGAATTATACAGAAAATTATATGAATTCCTCACTCCCTTTATTGTAGCAGGAACTAGCAATGAAGTACTGGCTCCTGAAGATCACACCCCTTTCTGGCTCACTTCACTACCTGAGAGTTAATTTACAGTGATAATTTCCTTTAGACATTTTAAAAAGTGACTGTTCATTTAAAAAAAAAAAAGAAAGAGATATATTGGACAGCATCTTTCTGAATGTCAAAGGCCGACAATAATTGGGTCATTTGATTTCTCCTCATTTTTCTAAATTCTCTGCTTGCTTGCACAATAACTTTCTTCCTCTAATCAATTAGTCTAACAATTCATGTCCATATTTTATTTTTAATGGTTGACTACTCATTTCATTAAAAATGTAAGAGCATTAGCTCCCTGTGAAATGATTCCATTGGGATGGGCATATTTAAATATTCATAACAAAAATTAATAAATCTGAGCACAGTGTTTGCTTTTAAAAAGTCAGGCTACTGTCAGATGTACTTGGTCCCAGATGAGATTCACTAAATTAAAAACCTCAAGCATCCTCTTTTTATTGATTCTTCTAACAAAACAATGCAACAGAAATGCTATGGGAGTCGGAATAGGATTGCTACCCAATAACTCACTGATTCTCTCAGCTTCTTTCAATTCTGGCTTGTTTTTCCTCCTTCTCATCTTTCATGCTACCTTATCCCATCACCTGATTCTGAGCACTAAATCAGCCTAATATCAAAGAAGTTAAATGCTGGGTGTGGATAGTATTTATTTCCATTGTGTTCAATGCCTCTCTCTCCCCCGCCAAAATAATCCAATGGCTCCCAGTCGTTCACAGCAAGAGCTCTAGGGAAAACCTTTCCTGATAAGCTTCCTCCCAATTGGAGGAATGATTAAACACTTCACGGTGGGTAAAATCTATTTGCTATTTGTGTGTTCATGAGCATTATATAGCCTTAGAATCAGCAAATTTGACAAATCAGTAGATTGACTTAGGAGGTAGAGGAAATCAACCAGTGCAGGGCACCTAAATAACTACCAGAGGCTTGAGAATGGCACTCAGAAAGAGGAAGGAACACTAAAATAGGCAAGACCTGCTGTCCCTGAAGAGCCCCCAGCAGCCCAGCATGGGATTACATTTTCCTCACATTCAACCCCAAGTCACTCCTGTTAGTGAAACTTGCCTGGATTGTCTATGTTGGTGATATGGTTTGGCTGTATCCTCACCCAAATCTCAACTTGAATTGTATCTCCCAGAACTCCCTTGTGCTAGGGGAGGGACCCAGGTGAAGGTCATTGAATCATGAGGACCCGCCTTTCTCGTGCTATTCTCGTGGTAGTCTGATGAGATCTGATGGGTTTATCAGAGGTTTCTGCTTTTGCTTCTTCCTCATTTTCTCTTGCTGCTGCCATGTAAGAAGTGTCCTCCTGCCACCGTGATTCTGATTCCTCCCCCAGCCGTGAGGAACTGTAAGTCCAATTAAACCTCTTTTTGTTCCTAGTTTCAGTTATGTCTTTATCAGCAGCGTGAAAACAGGCTAACACAGTTGATCTTCAAGTGATACCTTTGAGTTAAAGGTTTAAGGTTAACTAATGAAGACTGCATCGGTCCTCAAATTCTTTTATAGCTGGTATATCTACATGCAAAGAACAGATTCACCACCACCTCATGTTTTTGTGGGCCAATGAGTTTCTACCTTCTGTTCAGTTCAAAATGTATTGATAAACAGAAAGACAAAAACGGCTAGAACTCATTCAAGAGACGATTGAGGTCAGATTTCTTGCTAACTACCTCTCACTACTGATAGCAAAACTTGTCTAGATTAGTGTCCCCCACTAATGTGGATGATTTATTACAAACCAGGTTATTGGGAAGAACGTGGAATTTGGAGGCAGGCGATGGAAGTTCTAACCCTTAGCTATCAAATTTCAAAGTTCTAAAATTATGTATGAAAAGAGTACGTCTTGCAAGAGAAAGCCCAGGGCTGGACTGGCAAATGGTAAATCCTTACCCTATCCCTGTAAGGGTCTAGATTACACTCCATCATCTGGGGTCCACATAGAGCCTCTGAGTCCTTCTCTGCCCACTCCTTTATTCAGACTCTGCAAAAGATCACCAGTTGAAATCTATTTGCCATTCCTAAAGGTGAGTGATTAACACAGAAGATTATTTTCACTTGGTCATGGCAGGGCAGGGCAACTTGACTAACTTCCTGGTGCTGGAGGCTACTCTGAGGCATCAAATTTTTTAGTTCAAGCCCCAGGTTTAAGACTGAAAGAGTGAGAAGCCGTCAGGATAACAAAGTCGGGATCCCCCACGTTTATTTGAAATGGTCCCTGAACCACTCAAGCCACATGGACTATGTTTAGTTCTTAGGAAATGTGGAGCTATGTTTGTGATTCTAGTCATCTTTCATAAATTAAATTCCTCTTCTGAGTCAAGTTAGAAAAGAAAATACTCAAATCCATACACTGTTTATTTGATTTTGCTGAAAACTTATAAAATTCAGTTGTTCTATTATAAAAGAGGCACATGTGGAATCCATACACTGTGGAGAGAGACAGACGGTGTACAGTTTCTCCCTGCATGTATACACACAGGTGATGAGTGCATAAAATATACAAAGAATGGAATGTTTAGAGGTTGTATATAGATTATACAGCTGAAAAATCCTGGAATCACCTATTCCAGAGCTTCTCAAAGTGTGGTCCACCTGCATCAGAACCTCCTGGGGTATCTGCTAAAATTCCAAATGGGGAGCCCACTCACATTTAAGCTGTGGTAGGCCCTTCTGAATCAGTCCTTCTGATTCAGAATCAGTCTTCTTTGTACCCCCACCAAGACTGATTCTGGGTTTTGCTGTTTGTGTGTTCATGAGCATTATATAGCCTTAGAATCAGCAAATTTGACAAATTAGTAGATTGACTTAGGAGGTAGAAGAAACCAACCAATGCAGGCACCTCTAATAACTACTGGAGGCTTGAGAATGCCACTCAGAGGAAGGAACACTGAAATAGGCAAGACCTGCTATCCCCGAAGAGCCCCCAGTTGCCCAGCATGGGATTACATTTTTCTCACATTCAACCCCAATTCACTCCTGTTAGTGAAACTTGCCTGGATTTTCTGTTGGTGATATTGTGTGGCTGTATCTTCACTCAAATCTCAACTTGAATTGTATCTCCCAGAACTCCCATGTGCTGTGGGAGGGAATCAGGGGAAGGTAATTGAATCATGGAACCAGTCTTTTCTGTGCTATTCTCGTGATAGCAAGTACGTCTGATGAGATTTGATGGGCTATCACACATACAGTGATGTATGACTGGTTGACGGGGAGCCTTTTGAAGATACAAATGTTACTCTGTAGCTCTGAAGACCTACGCATGTGTTTCTGGGCATGGCTGTATTTCACAGGCAAGTGTAAATGCATTTTTAAGTTACCAGTAGCTTTAGTATTATCTTGACCCCTCCCCCGCCGCATAAACAGAAGGCAAAAACAGCTCTAACCCATTCAAGAGAAGATTGAGGTCAGATTTCTTGCTAACTACCTCTCACTACTGACAGCAAAACTTGTCTGAATTAGTGTCCTCCACTCATCATGACTTTAATTAAGTTTGGGTTGCGTTCTTTTTTAGTTCTTCCTCCTGGATTTGTAGTGCATTATATTCAGCAATGGGGAAACTTCTTAGAACCATCCCTTGTTGTATCTGTACTTGCTTCTTCCCCGCCAAGTCAATTATAGCCTTTTTGCAGTTTTCCAGCTGTGCTCTTGACATAATTAAATGGTCTTGATTTTCTGAAATCCAGTAGTTAATGGGAGAGAATGAGCTACAGTAAAAATGAACAATAGCAATGCTACATATTTATCGTCTTCTCTTCTCACCTGGAGGCCCCACACACATTCAAGCTGATATGATTAATTGGGAACACAGTGAATCTCTTTATCATTACAGAAAATCAGGCCCCTTGAAGGAGTAAATTATGGCACCTGCTTAGTTGCATTAAAATCATGACTTAAAAGGTTTAGGTGGCAGTTAAGTAATATACCAGAAGAGACAGAAAGTGAAGGGAAAATTCAGAAGTTAAATGTGCTTAAGAACTCAACTTGGCCAGGGCACCAAACACAGCACCCTAATTTGTAGACTCCAGTGTTCGCCATACAGGATAAAGAACTGGGAGGTTGGAGAGCTTTCTTGCATCAATTAAAGACCAGGAAGGAGAAGGTAGCCATCCTCTGAGAAACTACCCGGATAATTTTGCACAAATGAGGTAGGCTGACAGCTGGGACATGAAACAGTTGGTGGCCACAGGATTCAAAATGCTAAGACAAGGTCCTGAAACTGCTGATGGGCCAATGCTTTGTGGGGCTGAGAGCGATTTTTCTCCTGGAAAGCGTTATTTTCCCTTAGCATAGGCATCCTCTGTGCTGTCCTTAGGGAAAAAGAGCAGTTGTCAAAATCTCTGCTCAGGGAAGAATCTTGTAGATTTTATTACACTATAAATTGTTGCATGTCACCACGAGAAAGAATTTATCTCAACTCTTCTGTAGGATAAGGAGATAGAGGTGCAGGATAACTCTTGTGGTGGGGGCTGAGAGAAAGCCACATAGCTAGGGATACCAAGGCCCCTGCTTTGCTAGGCCTGCCTTGGTAGATACCATAAAAATGTGACAAGGCTGCAAGCCCTACTTTGAGCTGTGTAGAGAGCAGATCTGGGAAAGGGGCCAGTGGATCTACTCCAGTACCTGGGAGGGCAACGGAGACTACAAGCCCCCAGCATGGTAGAAGTTCACATTTACTGAGCACTTTCCAAGTGCCAATTACTATGATTAGTTCCTTTTCTCTTTCTCTCTTTCCCTTTCTCTATTTTTCTCTTTCTCTCCTTCCTTCCTTCCTTCTTTCATTCGTTTGTTTTGAGACCAGATCTTGCTCTGTTGCCCAGGCTGGCGTACAGTGGTATGATCATAGCTCACTGCAGCCTTGACCTGTGAGGCCCAAGCAATCCTCCCTCATCAGCCTCCCGAGTAGTGGGGACTGCAGGTGCGCACCACTACACCTGACTAATTTTTTAAATTTTCTGTAGGGACAAGGTTTTGCTTTGTTACCCAGGCTTGTCTCCAACCACTGGGTTCACGTGATCCTCTGGGCTTGACCTTCCACAGTGCTGAGATTACAGGCGTGAGCCACCACTCCCAGCCTGTGATAACAGTTTCTTACTACTACTACTGCCACTATCATCACTACTACTACCAACACATAAGTACCTAGACATGTCATCTCACGTAATGCCCACAAGAAGCCCATGAGCTTCACTTGCTTACTGTACAGATAAGGAGAAGGTAGTTTAGGGAATTAAGTCACTTGGTAAAGGTCACGTGTTGTGATTGCAGAGGAGCTGCTCTTGACCCCTACTCTACGTGCCTAATGTTTTCAGTGCATGGTGGCACTTCAGGCTCACAACAGCCCCATCCCCCTTCTAGAGATAAGGAAATAAAATGGAGGCCTAGAGAGCTTAGGAGGTATTTCCTACAGTGATGCCTCTGAAGCAATAACACCAGGACTCATGCCCAGGTCTACCTGATGCAAAGAACAGTGGCCTGGCTAGGGAAGACCTTTAGTTGTTGGAGAGTTGTTGATCTTCAAGGCAACAACAGACATTGGCAGAAGACTGTTTGATTCAGATCCTGATAAGGGATCTTGCCTGGTGTCACCTCAGACTGAAACTAACATCACCCAAACCCTGGCTGCAGGTGTGCAGGCAGAACTCTCCTACCTTAAGCCAAAGTATAAATTCAGATAACATAATTGAGTGACAAAATGCCTGGTTGAGGCAATGATGGGAAGTCAGGAGGAGCAGAAAAAAAATCAGTATGAGTCGGTGGTTGGGGAAGGTTTCTTGGAGAAAGACGATTTGAGATGCATAGAGAATATGGGTGATATTTGAGGAATCAAAGGGTGATTTAATATGCATCTTTTTCTCCAATACCTGCAAATGTTTTCAATGTGCTAGATATGATGGGGGAGGCTAAAGAAATCGGAAATAAATTTTCTACTTTTAAATTGCCAATAATCTAGTCAGTGACAAAGGAACTACAGGAAATGGTGATGATAAATACTAGCCAATATCCAGTTAATGGCTAAATTATGTCTATTCTCTCTGAGTACTGCAGAGTTTCAGAGGTCAGTAAGGGTTAGGGTGGTCAGGAAAGGCTTCCTGCAGGAGGAAGGACATGAGACATAACTTGGAGGATGCAGTGGTGAGATGGAAAATATAATGTCAGTAAGTGCACAGAACAGGGAGAGAATGTTCATCAGCTGGTGAGCAGTGGAGCCATCAGGGATGGCGGCAAACCTCAGAGACATCTTCCATATTTGGGAGCTAGGGTAAACTGAATCCCTTAAAGCTATCCAAATAATTTGGAATTAAGGTTGCTATCCTATGAGTTAAACTATAAAATGTGCACATGGTGGATAAAAGCAAGAGAGGCCAAATCATCTAAGAGGAAATGCCTATAGCCTAACGAAGACTTGGAAGTGTCATTTCTTCATCTCTAAAGAAAGAATTTGGCCATGAGAAAAGAGATCGTCGACTCCCAAACTAGGAATCTCATAGGGTGAACGCTGGCTATGTTTGCTTCAGCACTGTCCAGGAAGAATGGATCCCAACCCAGCTGTCCACTCTGAGTGGCTTGTGTGTGTCTTGTTTCTAATCACAGCAGCCTCTGTGAGCGCTGCTACAGTGGGTTCTTCCTGAGAGAGGCCTCTATTCCCCTGACAAATGAGGTGGCTAACCCTCCAAAACTGATGTTCAGGCCCAGGCTGTGGCAAAACTACCCCATACAGCCACTCCATGGGGATGTGTTTGTCAGCCGACTGGCTTCCCGTTGTGACCCCCCGGGCCGTTGCACGTCCCTTACTGGTTATGCACGGCATACTCTAGGGAGTCATCACCTAACACCCCCTGCACAAGTGCACTGACAACCTATGCAATCTCTTCAATGAGTTTCCATTTAAGCATCAATAAATATATTCCAAAGGTCCTCAGCCATTCCCAGTGCTGTGGAGCAAGGAGAGTTAAATCAGGGCCTACTTTTGGACCCCCTTGGGCTCCAGCAGCTGCAGGAGTGCAGCCCCTGGCCTCAGGAACCACATGTAGAGGGGGAGTGATTCCCCCTTCACCACCATCATGGGGTAGCATACTTAGCATTCCCATGCTATCTTTCACACAGCTCCGGGTTCTGGCAGCTGTCAGAATATCATCAGCCTCCCCTGCCTTCCACATGAAATGGACAAGATTGTGGAACCAGCTACTGGAGATAATTTAAAATTCCAGGCTGTGATTATCTGACCTAATATTGACCTGATTTTGAATACGGTCTTATTTCCTTGGTGTTGAGTTTCATGCCAGAAAATTCTTCTCTTTTGTAAATAACTGGCCAATTCTCCTGGGCAGATGGGGGCTCCTAGTGTCAAGGCTTGAGTCACAGCCTGAGGAATCTTAGATGGAAATGAGGATAGGTGACTAAGAGCAGGTGAGTGCTGAGAGTCCTGAGGTTTCTGCAGAAGATAGGGTTCTGTGAAATCTCTCTCCAGGTGATATGGTTTGGCTGTGTCCCTACCCAGATCTTATCTTGAATCGTAGCACCCATAATTCCCTCATGTTGTGGGAGGAACCCAGTGGGAGATAATTGAATCATGGGGGCAGTTTCCCCCATACTGTACTCGTGGTAGTAAATCAGTCTTACAAGATCTGCTGGTTTTATAAGAGGAAACCCCTTTTCCTTGGCTCTCACTCTTCTGTTGTCTGCCGCCATGGGAGACCTTCCTTTCACCTTCTGCCATAATTGTGAGGCCTCCCCAGCCACATGGAACTGTGAGTCCATTAAACCTCTTTCTTTTGTAAATTGTCCAGTCTTTGGTATGTCTTTATCTGCAGCGTGAAAATGGACTAATATACCAGGTGAATCCATAGCAGCCTCATTAGTGATGTTTCTGCTCAGAGGAAGGAAGCCAGGTGCCCTCCCAGGCCAGATAGTCCAGCTTGACACAGTAGGGGTCCAAGATCTCTAGAGGGAGAGAGCAGAGGTTGGGAACTTTCAAAGAGAAAGGAAAATGTGTGTGTGTGTGTGTGTGTGTGTGTGTGTGTCGCGTGCGCACATGTGCACGTTGGTGTGCACACATGTTGGAGGATACTTTGAATAAAGAAGGGTAAAGGGTTTTCTCTGAATACTGAAGTTGTTTGGGATTTAGGAAGCTCACACATAACACCCGTTTTCTCCACCTGAATTCCCAGTCCAGAGAGAGGAATATGCAGGCAGTCCACAGTTGGAGATCAGCAGGTCAGCTGCATGGCTAACAGGCTGGTGCGCAGTTGTGGTCTTAGACCTGCAGCCTAAGTGTTGTGCCAGCACTTTAACCTTATAGAACCTCCCAGTTCCAGGTGAGGCCAGAGCTTACCTAGCCTTCCCCGCAGAGCTGGGTCCCTCTGCACGAACAGAAGCACCAGGATGGGTTGGTGCTGCCTGCAGGCAGATCTGTAGCAAGAAGGAATGAAGAAAAGCTGTGGCACACAGGCCCAGATTCTTCTCCCAGTCACCAGCCTGATGATTGAATCCCTCCTGAGAGTGAGGGGGTGAATAGAGGCTAAGGTAGGGGAAAGTACCTTAAAAGAGGTTCCTCCTCATGGAAGCACAAACCGATGCAGAAGGAGGGCTCCCGACCCTTAAGAAGTTCTATGCCAACACGAAGGAAAAACTAGAGTCTATATTACACTGTAAGGTTTTCCTCATTTGTGATTGATCTAAACTGACTAGAAATCAGGTGTCTCTATGAGCATCCCATAGACTTCCAAGATGTGCACAGGTATTGCTGTTGCAGGGCTTTGTTTACAGGCTCAGAAAGGCTTGTATGTCACAGTAATAAGGCATGAGAATGGGGTCAGAAGAAGAGATGTGGCTATAGGTCAAGGGGGCACCCCCTAAAACCTCCCTGGGCTTCTTACATTCCCTGAGTGTTTCATGTACTTCTGTCCAGATAGAAATGCAAAGGCCTTGAGAGGAGGGCACATGTATGATCTTTCTCAGAATTGGCCCTGTTCATCTTCATTGTGGCTCAGTGATGGTTCCATGATTTTGTCTCCATCCACATGGGACTGAAAACTGGCATATGTAGATATTAACTTGGATTGTTCCTGCCAACTCTGACCTTGACAGCTATTGCAACCATTAAATGCACAGTTGGAGGATCACCTTATCCAATCTCCTACCCCTGAAAAAGTCCCTCAACAATTCCTTTGTATAGTAACTTACATAGCTTCTGTCCTCCACAAACTCCTGTAGTAACTGCACTGAATTCTGCATTCATTTTGAGACCATCATCTCAATTAGCTAGATGCTTGTGGCAGGATTATGTTTAATCTTAAGCTTAACTAGTGCCTTACTCATTCTTTTAAAGTGCTGTGATATTAAAAAATCTTTCTAAAGTATGTGAGCTCTGTATGTATATTAAAAGAAGTTTAGGCTCTCCCTGCTGAGAATGGCAGTCGGATTAATCTGAGATGGGACCAGGCTAATGGGATGAGGTTGAATATTCAGATGATGGTGGGGGCTGCAGCTAGAAGCCACAACCAGAACATAGAAGAACAGGTCCAGCTTGCTAAGCCATGGACAAGAAGAGAAATTGTCAGAGTTGGGAGAGATTTTGCTTATGGCTCAGAGTCCAAAATAAAAGAGAGTCAGGGGCAAATAGAGAGCAGAGATTTTTCAAGTACCAAATGACTCCTCCTCACTTATGGGGGTTGCAGGGTGCTTGTTAGTCTCTAGCCCTCTCCTTCCCTTCATGATCCTGGCATCCTGCTGTATGAGCAGGGGAACCTGGATACAGCCAAAGGCTTTGCAACACCTAACACAAAAATTCTGAACATTGCAATCCTTACGCAAAAAGCCCTTATGTATATTTAAGACATTACTTCTGCAAAGTACTTCTATATGCATAAAAATGGAAGAAAGATATTAAATGGAGTGTACCACCTCATTCAATATACATAGAATGGAATATAAAGTTATTGACAATCTAGTTATGGAGAGTTTAGTGCAATCATATTTAATCTTAAATTCAGCCCATGATATGATGACACACACAATGACTGGGAAGCTCTTTTTGCACGTCTCTACCCAGATCTAGAAAATGCTACTTACTCCCCCCGATTAAGTAGATGAGATTGGTCTTGCTTCTTGCTGTGACATTGGAGGATATGCAGGCAATAGAAGTGAACATGACTTTAGGAAATGATGTTCTCTCTGAGTCTTGTTTACTTCTGAACTCTGGAGGCTTCAGCATTAACCAGAGTGGAATAAACATATATGTGGAAATCGTATCTGTGCATTCCACTCTAGCCAGTTTTTCTATCTCTTGCTCTTTGCTCTTTAATATAGTTGAAATGTCCCAGCATGAGATAGAAAAAAGTCTGTGTTTCTCAATGAAATCCAATTTCATCAACATTACCGTGTTCATAAATCCTCCAAATTTAGTCCTCTGGAATTTTCCCAGATTGAAATCAAATACTCACACTCCTGCCTGGCTCTCAAGTTCCAAGTCAGTAGTATCTCTCATTGCACACAGACTGGATGTGACACTTTTGTGGGAGGTTATCACAATATAAGGATTGTGTGAGTAGTCAGAGCTTATCTAATCAGGTTTTCTTGACACTTGTTTTATTGTGTTCAAATCTCACAGGCTGATCAAGTGACTAGACTGTTTAGTGAGCTGCAAGAAAGCAGAGCTTCCTTGCAAATGCCCGTCCTTGTTTTAAACCCATTCTCCTGCAACTTAGAGGACTATTGCCTCATCCAGCCTGACTGATCACTATCTTGGACACCTGGGCTTTAGTCTTATCTCTCTAGTTTTAGAAAATATTCCTGAATGGGATAGGTATTTGGATAAGGTGATTCTTAAGGTCCCTTTGTAGATACTAAAATGTAATCACACAGCATCTAACACAATTTCTTCTTGCTCCTTACGACCAAAATAATTATTTATTTATTAAATGAATGATTGAGTGAGTGAATAAATGAATAAATGGACAGAATCATCAGTGACTATGAGGACATCAAGTTCTGTTCCCAGTTCTGCCCTGGAAAGCCATTATGCTTTGGATAAAAACTCTTGCAAAAAAGACTCCTCGTGCCAGATATGCTCCTTGGTATGCCAGAGCTCCCGTGGTAGGCAAGCAACCTTATCTACTGTTGCGTTTCTCGCCACACAGAGATGCAACTGACATCCTTCAAAGCAAATGGGGTTTCCACTTCACACTCATTAGAATGGGTATTATTAAAAATGGGAATGAACAATTGTTTGTGAGAATGTGGAGACATTGGAACTCTTGTGATTGCTGGTGGGAATGCAAAATGTACCAAAGCTGCTGTGAAAAACAGTAGTGGTTCCTCAGAAATTTACACATAGAATCCAGCAATAAACCAGGAAAGGACATAACCAAAGAAGAAAACCACAGACCAATATCCCTGATAAACATAGATGCAAAAACCCTTAATAAAATGCTAGCTAACCGAATCCAACAACATATCAAAAAGATAACTCACCATGATCAAGTGGGTTTCACACCAGGGATGCAGGGATGGTTTAACATACACGAGTCAATAAATGCGATATGCTGCATAAACAGAAATAAAAACAAAAGTCACATAATCATCTCAATAGACATAGAAAAAGCATTTGACAAAATCCAACAATGCTTTATAATTAAAACTCTCAGAAGAATCTGCATAGAAGGGACATAGCTCAATGTCATAAAAGCCATATATGACAAACCCACAGCCAACGTAATACTGAATGGGAAAAGTTGAAAGCATTCTCTCTGAGAACTGGAACAAGAAAAGGATGACCACTCTTCCCACTCTATTCAACACAGTACTGGAAGTCCTAGCCATAGTGATCAGACAAGAGAAAGAAATAAAGGTTATCTAGATCAATAGAGGAAGTCAAACTATTGATATTTGCTAATGATGTGATTGTATATCTGGAAAACCCCAAAGACTGCTCCAAAAGCTGCTAGAACTGATAAGAGAATTCAGCAGTTTCAGGATACAAAAGTTATATACACAAATCAGTAGTTCTCCCATACGCCAACAGTGACCAAGCTGAAAATCAAACCAAGAACTCAACTCCTTTTATAATAGCTGCAAAAAATAAAATAAAATACTTAGGAATATATCTAAGCAAGGAGGTGAAAGACCTCTATAAAAAAAAACTATAAAACACTGCTGAAAGAAATCATAGATGACACAAACAAATGGAAACACATCCCATACTAATCGATGGGTCGAATCAATGTTGTGAAAATGACCATACTGCCAAAAACACTCTACAAATTCAATGCAATTCCCATCAAAATACCACCATCATTCTTCACAGAACTAGGAAAAACAATCCCAAAATTCATATGGAACCTAAAATGAACCCACATAGCCAAAGCAAGACTAAGCAAAAAGAACAAATCTGCAGGCATGACATTGCCTGATTTCAGACTGTACTATAATTCTGTGGTCACCAAAACAACATGGTACTGGTATAAAAATAGGCATATAGACAAATGGAACAGAATAGAGAACCCAGAAATAAATCCAAATATTCATAGTCAACTGATCTTCAACAAAGAAAACAAAAACGTAAGTGGGGAAAGCACACCCTATTCATCAAATGGTGCTGGGATAATTTGCAAGCCACATGTAGGAGAAGGAAACTGGATCGTCATCTCTCACCTTACA
The DNA here is from genome assembly GCA_036589455.1 of Ateles fusciceps. Lineage (NCBI taxonomy): Eukaryota > Metazoa > Chordata > Mammalia > Primates > Atelidae > Ateles > Ateles fusciceps. Next base: position 11,251,276 of record JAZHEH010002554.1, on the reverse strand, counting down.
CAAAAATCAATTCAAGATAGATCAAGGACTTAAATCTAAGACCTGAAACTATAAAAATTTTATAAGATAACATTGGAAAAACCCTTCTAGATATTGGCTTAAGCAAGAATTTCATGACTAAGAACCCAAAAGCAAATATAATAAAAACAAAGATAAATAGCTATGACTTAATTAAACCAAAGAGCTTTTTCATGGCAAAAGGAATAGTCAGCAGAATGAACAGACAACCCACAGAGTGGAGAAAATCTTCACAATCAATACATCTGACAAAGGACTAATAACCAGAATCTACAATGAACTCAAACAAATTAGCAAGAAAAAAACAATCCCATCAAAAAGTGGGCTAAGGACATACAATACAATTTACAAATATAATATAAAAAATGGTTACAGGGGTAAAATTTTCTGTTATGTATATTTTAGCACAATAAAAAATAGTTAAAACAGCCTGTAATCCCAGCACTTTGGGAGGCTGAGGAGGGCGGATCATGAGGTCAGGAGATCAAGACCATCTGGGCCAACATGGTAAAACCCCATCTCTACTAAAAATACAAAAAATTTAGCTGGGCATGGCAGCGCATGCCTATAGTCCCAGCTACTCGGGAGGCTGAGGCAGGAGAATTGCTTGAACCCAGGAGGTGAGATTGCAGTGAGCCAAGATCGTGCCACTGTACTCCAGCCTGGGTGACAGTGCGAGACTGTCTCAAAAAAAAAAAAAAAAAAAAAAAAATAGTAAAAACAAAAAAGCAAATAGGATATTTGAGAGGCTGAAGGTAGACGACAGATACCAAGTAAATGATACCTCAGAATTCTGCTAACTACATTAGCCAGCATTTCATGTTGCTTTATGTCTTCCAGGTGCCCTCATATACCTCTGTCTCTATCCTTACAACATGTCTGAGGGATGAGATTATAAGCCCATTCACAAATGAGTGAGGCTCAGAGATGTTGACTCACCCAATGTCTTATCACTAGTCAGTAGCAGTGCTGTGACTTGAACACATTTCTCTATACTCAAAATATGGTACTTTTTCAGTTTCTGCACAGTCACCTTCCTAAAGTGGTCACCATGCAGATTGCAGAAATGGAGCTCATTCCTAGTACTAGCGAGAAAGGCTAGTGAGCCAGTGATGTGTGCTGGCACCAAGGACAACCTGGCCTGCACCCAAAACCTGGCCTTACTCTCACCCTCTCCTGGAGGAGGAGGGTGATAAAGTTTATTGTTGGGTCAACAGCATAAAATGCATTCACTTTAAAGATACATCTTGACTGTAAAATAAACAGAACCCCCACTGCTCCCTCCTTAAAGCTTTATGTATTCAGAGATCTTTCTAAGGCATTGACGTCGAATTTTAATCTTCTGCATGTTCAAAACCCATACTTGTCTCACAGCCCCATGGGCACTCTTTCAAGAAAACTTTTCCATAGTTTCACATTTGAAGCCAGCATCCTTGGCATGAAACAGCTATTTGCAAGTATGACGAGGAGTTTTCCCCACCTGGTGAAATTCATTCATATGATTTTCACTTTGTATGTGAGGTTAATCTCTTCAGAGCCCCATTTAGCACAGAGATAACCATATATCTCCCAATTTTATGGTTGCAGAAGTCACTGCATCAAACCATCCACTGACTTTTTCTGAGCAAAGCCATGCATCTGTGTAATTAATCTAGACTCCTCTCCTGCCTAAACTGAGCAGGTGCAGCTCTGCTCATTGCAATCCATAGCAGCTTGAAAGATGGCAGGGAAGGCCCTTTAATTCTGATGTCCCACCCTAAGGCATCCACTCATGGATTACCCGTTGTCTTGGCATTCCTGCAGTGTGCTGTTAATTAAACTCCCTGAATCGTTATTTCCAGCAGTGACTGCCTTGAGATGCCAAGAGTAGGTTAAGCAGACTCCACCTTCTGACCATCTGCCCTGGATTTGCAGAATGATTCTCTGGAACAGCAAATGTTGGGTTTCCAGGCTGGCCAGTGTACTCACCCAAACACTGCCCACTGAAGCTGGGGAGAGGCAGTGGAGCCTTGTGGTTAGGAACACGGGCTCCAAACCAGACCACTGGGGTTTTAATCCTGACTCCACTACAAGCAAGTTCTGTGACATTGAGAAAGCCTCTTAACTTCTCAATACCTGGTTTCCTCATCTGAAAAGTGGAGATAATAATAGCATACTCACCCTGTAAGTAGTTGGTATTAAATAGATTCTAACATGCGAAGTCCTAAAAATAGTGCTGGAAGTTGGGTGAGAGCTCAATATAAGTTAATTACTACCAGTCTTAGCATTAATAATATATATCTTGATTTACAGAGTAATTCACTAAAACACAAACCCTCAGACATTCCCTGGCAGTGCTTGTCAAAATCCATGGCTTTAATACTCAAAAGCAGTTATGTTGAGTGACATCCCTTGGCCTTCCCCAAATCCTCTTAAATCTTTAGAGACTGTAGCAACTTGGAGGTTAAAGATTACAAATCTCCAGTTGTCAAAGTTGTTGAGTCATTTACCTCCACACCTGTCATTTGAAGACCACTTTGTAATTTACAGACTTTCTCTGATGACTCTACCCTGGCAAAGCTCTAGCCTCGTGCCATATTGATTCATCGCTGAGGTCTCATGAGTTCTGGTGCTCTCTTAACTTTTGCATATGCCTTTCTCTTTGTGTAGCATGGCCACCTGGGAACATTTTGACCTTTTCAATTCTCTATAACTCTTCATGTGGCTCTAGCCAATTAGAAACTATAAAATATACCAGATTATAAACTGTAAAAATGAGGGATGAAAGAAAAGGAAAGAAGAAAAGAAAAGAATTGCATACTACTGTGTGAATGAGTGAATTATCTCCCGAAAGTCTGGTAGAGAGGTCTGACTAGGAGCCCATGAGCAGTGCAGGTGAGTGGGAACATTTGCCCACTTAGAGCTCTCCTTTCCAGAGAGCCAAGCCCACTGTGTATAGCCTTGAGCTCAGGGACTCCTTTTTACCTTTCCCTACACAAGTTCCCAATTCAATGACAAATTCTCTTATTTTTTATTGTGAGTCCCTTCTAGATCCTCAGCTAGCAGCTTATGTTCCGCCTCCATCTGGCCTTCCCAGTTTGCATGTGCAGCCTCTTTGCTGTGTTCCCAGCACCAGCACTGATCACTCACTACCGTCATGACTTGTCGCCTTTTCTCTGCTAGACCTTAAATTCCTTGAGGCAGAGATCATGTTGTTTCCTACGGTCTCTCTTGTCCAACAATAGTATTTCAAGAGTGTTCAGAAAATAAGTAAACCACTCACTGGAATACAGAACTTGCTAAGAAGCATACTTAGAGGAAATGGTCAATATAACTGAGAAATTTGGAGATTTGCTATTTGACCTCCCAAGCTTCTGCTCTGCTTTTAGGACATTTACAATCCAAAGAGAAAGAGCTCCAGACACATAAGAAGGCCAAAGTCAGGCACTACAGAAGAAAGCAAATCAGCACCGTGACCTGCCTCAGCTCCCAAAATGATGGCTTTGGGATTATGAAGATCTAACAGTTTTGGACTCCTGATGAGAGAAACTTCTAGAGAAGTCACTTTTTTTTTTTCCTGCAGGAAGACTTACAATTTAAGGCACTGATAACAACACAAAAGATGCACTTCAGTTTAAGAAAGCCGACTTAAAAAAAAGAACCTGAACTTTGAAGCTGGATTTGGAGAGTATATGGAATACAAATTTAATGTTTACAGTCCAGGTTTTGGGAACCCCTCTCTGGTACCATTGGATTGATCCTGAGCAAATGACTTCACTCATCTGGGCTTTGAGTTTCTCTTTAGATCCCCACAATACATTTCAGTTCTTGCCTTCATTCCAGCAGTGTGCATTTGCATTCTGAAATGCTTCTTGATTTATTCATTGGTGTCCTGTTACCTGTTTTCCTAGAGTACGCAGAGCATCATTTCTCAGGATGCTGATAGCTCATCTGAGCGAGGGTGGTGATGGGGGAAGGCGGAGTAACTAAGGCATTTTATGCTAAATCATCCAGTGCTTTAGGCCTTCAAATACTAGGGAGGTGAGAGCAGTTTTATTTCCTTCTAAGAACATGTGTAGTGCTGGCATCGCGTGACTAAAGCTGGGAAGTGCCCATGATGGGGCCCCTCGAGGTGGCAGCAAGAACTTCCTTTTGCACATGAGTTTGTTGATATGAAAATCACACTTCTGATACCACCACCAAATCAGCAGTTGTGTCTGTCAGTGTTTCGAAAACCTCTGGATGACGGGAGGTCGACTCTTGCTTCCTAGCAAGGATCTGAAAGTGGTTTGAAATCACAGGAACACATTTTTCAAGATGCTCCACCTTTTGGGAGATCCAGCAAACAGTAAATATTACCAGAATTAACTGTGCCCAGCAAACATACTCTCACAATTTAAATTGAATTGTCATCTTTGGGTAATAAAAGTTGAAAATTATGTGTTGCACGAAGAATAAATTTACCCTATTACTTGAGTCAAAATTAAATAAGACTGGATGCACTTACTTTTTAATAGGCTTTTTACATTGTTATCGGGTATCACTTAGTCATTTCTATCTAAGCCATATTTCTTCAAAGTGAGTCAGATACATTTGCTATCTCTAATGTCCCTGACATTACCAAAGCACACGATGTTTTTTCAATATAACTTTATTTCCTGGTAATAACAGTTGATCCATCTTAATATTGCTGAAGTTTGGGCTTTCAGATTTCTATGAAAAATGATCTATTTCCACACAGTTTCACTCTCTTTATTTAATATTGGTGACTCTGGCCACAGTAGCAAATTCTAAAGATACTGCTTCTCCCTCCTATGGTCCAACAAGCCCTCTAGAATAGGGTAGTTAGGTAAAAACAGGACTGGGTGTTTGGTTTTTTATTTGCTTGGTCTGACAATCCTACAGCAGAGCCCTTCTAACTTTCTGAGATCTCTTGTCTATACTGGCTTCCACTTCCACCCTGTCTCTCCTCCCATCATCCGCCTTCTGCTTATGCCAGCCTTTCAGATTCCACAGGGCCTCCCTTGAGCTGTTGCTCATCTGCTCACTTCTGTGCCTCTTCCCAATCCCCTGTCTTGAAGCGCTGAATTTATAGGCAAGGTACTCCCCCACTGTAAAGTCCCATCTCCAGCCTTGAATAGCTAAGCTTTCCTCTTAGCTTCAGTTCATCCTTGTGGCAGTTTCTCCTATGCTTGTCATGTCCATGTGCTTGACCCTTTGCTGAGAGTGGCAAGAGGAATTTACCCTGGCCCAACAGCATCTTCTATTCATAATGATGGATGACCAAAGCATTGGGCTGAAACTAAAAGGAAGGAGAATTAAAAAGCCATTACTCTGGGGGTGGGTTGCTGCCGTAAAGAAACTTCTTAATGTGAAAATTATATTTGCAATTCTACAACCAAATCATCCTGTGTGTCCGCAGGCCCTCCAGACAGAGGCCATGGGCTCTGCTTTCTTATTACGGAGTCACTGTTTCATTAAATGAGTTGGACTCAATAGAGTACAAGCAGAAAGCAATTACTTTTTTGTGTGCTAAGTTGAATGCTTCTGCTTTGCTCCTGGATGAAATCCCAGGCAGGTCTTACAGAATTACCAAATAGCCTCATTTCTCAGATAATAAAAATGTCCAGTTTAATTCAAAACTCAAATTTGTCATACAATTTAAACTCTTCTCTTCCCACTGGGTTGGACCTGATACAAGATGAGGAGCCAACAGTGGGGCAGCATCGTGGTTGGCTAGATCACTATTTCCACTCCTCCTCCCTCATTCTGGCTCCCCCAGAACTGGAGAAGGGTGGAAAGAAGAAAGGAAAGGCACAAGAAAGGGCTCGCCTGGTTGTCACCATGAGTTTTGGTGTTAGTCTGATTCTTTCTCCTGCGCAGCACTCTTCTGCATTCATTGGAGTCTTCCTTTGACATCTCACTTAACATCATGGGAATCTCCAACCTGTAGTTCTAAAGCAGGCAATGGCTGCGCATGGTGGCTCATGCTCATAATCCCAGCACTTTGAGAGGCCAAGGTGGAGGATCACTTGAGCCCAACAGTTTGAGACCAGCCTGGGCGATATGGTGAGACCCTGTTTCTGCAGAAAGTTTATAAATTAGCCAGACATGGTGGTGAGCACCTGTAGTCTCAGCTACTTGGGAGGTGGAGGTGGGAGGATCAGTTGAAACCAGGAGCTGGAGGCGGCAGTGAGCTATGATTACACCAGTGCACTCCAGCCTGGGTGACAAAGTAAGATCCTATCTCTAAAAAAATAAATAAATGTTTTTAAAATAAATAAAATAGGCAAAGTCTCATCCATCTGCCCACTCACCTGCCTGCCCCTGCAGCTCCTGGTACTCCCCTCTCTCTGTGGGGGTGCCTTCATCTCTCGAGCCCTGTCTCTTCTCTGCTCCCCTGGCAAGAGAGGCTGCAATCACAATCTTCCCCTTGGGCTTTACAACTGGAAGGTCCATACCAGTCTCTGTACCCACCCAGTTCTGAGCTACACAGGTAAATCTTTCTGAGTGGTCTCTGAGGCCTCTCTTGCTTTGTCTAAAGTGAGGAGGAAATACCCATGCCCCTTCCCCCATACCAGGGGCTGGGGTGGAGGTGGCAGGAATGCCCAGCTTCTGCCAATGCTTTCAAACCAATCCTTGCCACTGGTTGCTTCAACTTCCTGCTAAATTTCTAGTCTATTTTACATCCTTGAAGGAGGTAGCCAGAACAAGTTTTGGGCCACCCCTACAAAAACGATCTAGAATCCCCTTTGAGGTAGTTTTCAGCTTTGGGGGCCTCACTCAAATTTCAACACAGAGGAGTATCATCTTAATATCCCATTGCAGTTACTGTTTCCTAAACAACCTCTATAGTGTTGAAAAGTCACCTCTGGATGGAGAGCTTCTAGAAATGTAATCGGGCTAAATTTTTACTCGTTTTACTCTCAATTTATTTCTCAGGAGAGATAGGAAGCAACCCAAGAGATGCTGCTCTGAACCTAATATGAGTGCATTGAAGGGAACAAAAAGCATAATTAGATGTGCATCTCATATTTTAAGAGAGGAGATTTCAAAGGGTGATAGAGGCATTTCAAATGTACCCATTGGGAGAAACTAAAAGGGAAGATGGGGTATGAGGCACTCAGAGATGCAGATTTACAACAAATATTCTAATAAAAAAAGGGAAAACCAAGCTCTCCCAGGGAGAGCTTGAAATGTGGCCCTTGGGTTTGAGGGTCCTGAAACTGAGGGTCATGGATGACAAGTGCCCTCCATAGTCTGAAGAGAAGGGTCGGCCATGGTCACCTTGAATCTAGACAGAATGGAACACGTGGGTCTGGGACACATGGGTCCAGGAACCACCTATGCCTCTGACAAGGCTAGTGGCTCTTGGAAGAGAAGAAAGATGCCTTTGAAGAGAATGTATAGAACTAGAGAGAGCAGTGTTGCCTTTCTCCTCCTCCCTGCCTCCAACCCCACTAAAGGGAAATGAAGAAGCGTCTTGGAGAACCACCAGATGAGGGCTGTTTTCTGGAAGGGGAAGCTGGCACTCACTTGCCGGCCAAGTATGAGCTGAGCTGCCCGCACTCATGAGCCTCCCCCAGGCTGTGGCTGCACAGGGCACCGGAGGGTCCCTGGGAGAGCTTGAAATGTGGCCTTTGGGTTTGAGGGTCCTGAAACTGGGACCTGAAGCAGTCCAAAGGCAGGGAGCTGGCTGAAGCCCCAGTAGGCAGGGAGAGAAGAGCAGGCAGCCATGGGAGTGCCCTGCAATCTCCCAGTTTGAGAAAGCCCAGAGCCAAGCGGGATGCCTGCCACAGGGACAGGAGCTTGGGAGCAGACTTCAGGCAGGGAGAGCTCAGGGGCACCCTAAGAAATCATCTAAAAGCCCATGGCCCCTGTCAGGGATGGTGTCCTCATGCAGAGCCACATGGATCTGAGAGAGTTGTTTGTTGGGAGGTAGGGAGGTATCCCTAAATCCACAAAAGGGTCCCCCTGGGAAATTTCCAGTATGTGTACATAGGCAGTAAGAGAAAGCATTACACAGGTCAGAGCAAACCACAGTTAGCAGAACCACAGGTCCCTGGACCAAACCAAGAGCAGCAGAGAGTGGGTTAGAGGCAGGAAATGTGGTCGGGGGAGAGAAGGGAAAAGCTTCTGTTGGATGAGAGAGTGAAGTTTTGGTTTGGATTATACTGGATTTGCTAATACCTGAAAGTTGACCAGATCTCTTTAAGATCTGCCCAAGATGTCACGAAGCTCTGGTGAAGGGGCCACTCATCAGCTGTTGAGGGGCCATGGTGGAGAAACACAGGCTATTTCCTGATGTCGCCTACCAAACCAGCCTTTTCTGTCTCTGGGTGCACATGGAAGCAGCATTTCCCCAATTCTAAGACACAATTTTCTTTAAAGAGAACATTTTGATGTTTCTGAAATTCAATGCCCTATAAATCTAAGTTCACATTTATTATTTTTTCTCTAAAAACATTTTTAAAATTTATGTTGTCTTAAAATATACCACATCTTATGATGGAGACTAGTCTGTAACGATAGAGCTGATGAGAGGCTTTAAGGTTCTAAAAGTGCTCGCTGGCATTATTGCAGGTTGAATGTCACTTTCTGATCTTCCTTGTTGTTGGCCAGCCTAGGTAGGAAAAGGCCAGAATAGGAGTAAACAGGGTTGGCCTGAGGTTGGGGGGTAGAAAGCACAGGGTGCTGGCGCCCAAGTTCTTGACCAAGGATGTCCAGGAACCACAAGATGACCCAAGATTTTGAGTTCCAGTGGTGAGGTAGGGCGAAGAATATAATCAGAAGTACAAGGCTGGCCGTATAGGATGTGCAAGTGAGTGAGTCAGGAGAGATTTTTCAATAAAGATGCAAGGGAAAGAAGGTAGGAAATAAGGGAGAAAGGAAGGAAGCGAGGGAGGAAAGTAGGAAGGGAAGAGTAAGTGCCTTCAGTTGAATTCATGGACAGAAGGAGAACTGTTAAGGAGACTAAGATGATAGTCACAACTACATAAACTTAGGCAAAGGAAGGATTTTATACCTGAGAAAATCGAATCCTATGAAATAGGGTTAAGCAAAAGTGTCCAAGGTTACATGACTAGTAAACAACAGAATTAATCAACTTCAATTTTTCTTCAATTTTCTCCCTGAATGAGAAAAAAAAAAGTATCCATAATGAAAGGGGTAAAACAAAGATGCTTAGAAAGAAAATAAAACTTCAGATGGTTAAAAAAAAATAGTAAGAAAACATCTAGGGTGAGTGTGGTGGCTCCAGACTGTAATCTCAGCACTTTGGGAGGCTGAGGCAGGAGGATGGCTTGAGCCCACAAGTTGGAGAGCTATGATCATCCTGCAGCACTATAGGCTGGGCAACAGAGAGAGACCCTATCTCTAAAATAAAAAAAGAAAGAAATAAGAATCTGAGAGTCCACAAAAGCAAACACTAACTTCATTTTTTTTGTGGGTGCAATATTAATCTCATTTTCTTCATAGTGTTAATATCTTAGCATGTTAAGGGAATTCATAGAACAAAACAAATTTGATAAAGTTCCTTAAAAACAGGTAGAAATACACAAGATGAATAAAATATGGTTTGGAAAATTCCTAAGTGATTAAAAACTCATATCCAAGAGAATAAGCTGTACCGTGAATGAATATTAATAAATCCTCATCCAAAGGAAAGGAACATTTATTTATTTCTCTGCTTATTGCTTTCACTGCCATTAAAATTTTTATTAATGATTCAAAGCAATAGAAAAAAAAATCCTGGTGGAATTATCTAACATTTTTGCCAAGACCATAATTATTTGTGTTAGTAACATGTGTATGATCTTTACATGTGTATGATCTTTATTTGTGTGTAAGAATAACTTGGTTCCTTGTTTATGGAGAACAGTGGTTTGTAGAACATTTTTATTTAAACCTTAAGTCCTGTTGGATGATGCGAGCAGGGACTTGCATGCTGCATATACTACCTTTTACTCTTCCAGCTCTTCTGGTGGTACATTATGGATATTGCTTCGTAGTCATAAAATTCTGATGATATTCAAGGTATCGATCACTACCCGTGTCATGATCAATTATCCCTTCTAGCCAAACATACTGGGTTCTTTCAAGCCATAGTATGTTATGGCACTTAGACCTTTTTTTGTTTGTTTTTTGAGACGGAGTCTCGCTCTGTCACCCAGGCTGGAGTGTAGTGGCATAATCTCGGCTCACTGCAACCTCTGTCTCCAGGGTTCAAGCGATTCTTCTGCCTCAGCCTCCCAAGTAGCTGGGACTACAGGCACATGCCACCACACCCAGCTAATTTATGTATTTTTAGTAGAGACAGGGTTCCACCATATTGGCCAGGCTGGTCTCGAACTCCTGACCTTGTGATATGCCCACCTCAGCCTCCCAAAGTGCTGGGATTACAGGTGTGAGTCACCGCACCTGGTGGCACTTAGACCTTTAACCATCTGTTTATCCATGAACATGGCCTAGTTTACCAGTGTTGCTGTTAAGATGTGACACCTAATTATCAACTCCAATTCTGCTGGTTAAGGTTTAATCACCTAAAAGCACAAGATTATGAAGTCCAGCCTTGATCTAGAAACTATTCTTCCATTAAAACAGTCTGAAGCTATACCATTTCTGTAGTATGTGCTTCGTACATCTGGCACTGACTGAGTTTGTAAGCTGAAGCTCTCCATCTTTTTCATTTGAACTACTATTGAAACAAGTGTTCTTCCTCTTATTCCCATGGATTTCCTAGAAATAGAATAAATGGCTAGAAATTAATCTCTGTTGCATTTAACTTTTTAATTTTAGCTTACACCAGCTAAAAATGTTTTAACTGAAATATATCATTGGTGTGTTAGTTTAGCATAGGTCTTCTTCATTCAACAAAATCTTGAGTACCTACAATACACTAGGTCTGTCATAAGCAATAAATCTTTAAGATGTGGGGTTCAAATATTTATAATCCACCATAGAACCAATATCTTTTAGAAGAAATGACCAAGGAATTCTAGATAGCTGGAACATATTCCATGCCTGCAGCAGGTTTCTCTCAAAGCATTAGTTCACCAGGTAAGAGTTGTCCTGAAGCAGGCAGTGGAGCTTCCCCTGGCCCTCTGCTAATTCAGCTCCCAATTCTGCTTACTTGCTTCAGATGCAATTGATTCACATTTTTTTTCAGTAGTCTAAACAAACTCTTCATTTCTCTTAACCCTCAGAAATTAGATCTACAAATGTTTTCAGTCTTGTAAGATTCCCTGGATTTACATGTCAACTCTCATCCCTTTGATGCTGGTGGCTTGAAATTTTCCCCCTTCCATGAATTCATCACTTCTACATAGGGAACAGTCAGGCATTTATTTGGGGGCATAAGAGCAAGAGCAAATTTCTCAGAATGAGAACTGGTTTTCCCTAAAAAACATCTGTGTGATAGAAAGCAAGTCATGCTACTTTTCCAAGCCTTGGCTTCATTCTTTGTCAACAGTGTCATGATGATGGGATTAACAGAATCATTGACTCGTCCTGTGTGTTAGAATATTACAGTACACTGGTTTGGGATGCCCCTAAAGGGGACCCTCCCTGTGACAATCAAAATGCTTTGAGTTTGCAGATAAGGACAGGGAAGAGAAAGCTTGGTAGAAGAGTTTTGCTGGCTACAGTGAAATTCTGGCTTTAGACTGAATCTGAACCCTGCAAAAATGGTCTGTGTACTCAGCTTTGAATCACTAATTTTGAAAACTGAGGCCCATTTCAGAGAAGCTTTCTGTTGAAGGAGACAGGGGGAGAAAGAAAGAGAAATACTTTAAGTATATATGTGTGTGTATAATCCACATAGATAAAAATTAAAGTTGAACATATAGTTAGAAAGAGAATATTTGTATAACCACAGGGAGATCCCATTTTAAAATAAAATTTAATTTTAAGGTACTTTTATTTATTTATGTATTAATTCATTTATGAGAGATGGGGTCTTGCTCTGTCACCCAGGTTGGAGTGCAGTGGTATGATCATGTTCACCATAACCTTGAACTTTTAGGCTCAAGAGAGCCTTCTACCTCAACCTCCCAAGTAGCTGGAACTACAGGCACATGCCGTCATGCCTGGCTAATTTGTTTTTTATTTTTTGTAGAGATGGGGTCTTACTATGTTGCCCAGACTGGTTTCAAACTCCCAACCTCCAGCAATCTTTCTACCTCGGCCTTCCAAATTGTTGGCATTACAGGCATGAGCCACCACACCTAGCCTGGAGTAGTTTTAGATTCACAGCAAAATTGAGCAGAAGGTACACAGATTTTCTGTATATCCCCACCTCCTAATCCCACAACTGCTTGGATTATCAACATCTCCCATCAGAGTGGCACATTTGTTAAAATCAATGAACCTATATTGACATCATTATCACATAAAGTCCGTAGTGCTCATTAGGGTTCACTCTTGGTGTTGTACATTCTTTTATTTTTTTTTTTTGAGAAGGAGTCTTACTCTGTTGCCTAGGTTGGAGTGCAGTGGTGCAATCTTGGCTCACTGCAACCTCCACCTCCTGAGTTCAAGTGATTCTCTTGCCTTAGCCTCCCAGGTAGCTGGGATTAGAGTTGTCCACCACAACGCCAGCTAATTTTTGTATTTTTAGTAGAGATGGGGTTTTGTCATGTTGGCCAAGCTGGTATTATACTCCTGACCTCAAGTGATCCACCTGCCTTGGCCTCCCAGAGTGCTGAGATAATAGGTGTGAGCCACTGCACTTGGCCAGTGTTGTACATTCTATAGACTTGGATATATGACATGTATCCACCATTATGAGATCTTTTTTAAATTGCTCAAAATGCTCAGACTGAAAGTTCAACACCAAAGAGAGCTCGCTGATCTCAGGATGTCAGCTCCCAGAGCTGGGGACTTAGGTCCTCTGCCCAGCTGATTCCTCTCTCTCAAGCCTGGAAAGTACAAGTAACCACCTGTATGCTGGGCAGTCCTGCCTTACCCTGACTCCCAGGGAAGCCAGATGGAAAAGCCTTCCAAAGGAGCAGGAGAACAAGAGCTCTTTGGGGATCTGGCAGGAGCTGCCTGCCTCTCTGAGAAGGGGGCTCACTGCAGTCACTGTAGACTTCAGTCAGGGGTCCAGCCCTGTCATGTGCCTGGAAAGATCAGCCTGGGGAGAAATTGTGAACTAGGGAAGCTCATCTTTGGGGCTCCTCCTGCCGCCTCTTAGCACCCCCTATCGCTTTCTCCATTAGCTACCTCTTTGTCTTCCTAGCATGTGGATGAGAATTCAGATTCCCCCTGCTATACACCAACACCAAGTGAATGATAACTCAAAGTTAGCTGGTAAGAGTTTGGAGAGTAGCTGCCAGGGAGTACCCTTCCAGGTTCTAAGGAAAGAAGCCATGAGGTTGGAGCAACAGGCAAAAAAGGGGAAGCTTTCTCTTGGCCCACTCTCTCTCTGCCCTGCCCCAGGAAAGACTGCAAGGTCATTGGGATGCACCAAACTTCCAGTCCAACTGGCCTGCAGTGGAGGGACCGGCCATCTCCATTCTCTCCTCCAAAACAGGTCACAATTTGAAATTCTGTTCAAGTACACGGAAACACAACTTCCAGGCAAGTTCATCTAGCAAACAAACAAACAAACCCCAAAATATGAGTGTGCTGCTGCTCACCACAAAGAGACTGCAACAAAGTCAAGGATAAATTTTGTGAGCACAGAGTTCACAGGACACTCCTGTGTAAGCACCACATGTGACTCATTGGCATCATCATTATCAGTGACAATCTAACACCATGCCTTTTTGGAATAACATTCAGCATATTACAAAGATTCTGAATTAACATCTAAAATTATCAAATGCTCTGGAGAAAGCCAAGGGTATGTTTCCTCTCAGCTCCTGTGGTTTCCTTAACCAGCATCCCTCTACAGAATCAAGGACGAGTGGAGGAGTCACATTCTCTCTCCTCCCCTTGTTCTCTCTGACTAGCTATTGTTGTCCTAAGATGCCAGGACCTTCCCTCCACTACCACTGGTGAGTTTGAGAGCGTTCAGGTTCAAAGCACACAGCGTCTTGACGGGCATACCAGCGGGAGCCAGACTGTCTAGCTTCCAGTCCCAGCTGAGTTCAACCCCACCATGTGCCTCAGTTCTCTCATCTGTAAAACAGCAATAACAATAAAATATCCCTCATGGAACTAAATACATAAATATCGTTATTTCCTGCCATGCCCTAATCAATTTTGTCTTCTCATCACTCATCTGAACAGCTCTTGTTAAGGCTGCTATAGTATCCCAATGGAAATTTGTCAGGCCTCATTTTATTTGGCCTATCCACAGCACTTGACATAGCTGATTGCCCCTTTTTGGGAGTATCACTTTGCTTGGTTCTCAGAATAACAGTGTATTCTGGTTTTCCTCTGACTCACTAGTTATATCTTGATCTCTTTTTCTTTATGACTCCTCCTCATTTCCTAGACATTGGCATGCCCCAGAGCCTCAGTTCTGGGACTTCTTTTCCAACCACACTCAACACTCAGTTCATTTGTCTGGTCTTGTGATGTGAAATGCCATCTAAGCCCACCTTAATATTTCTAGGCTGGACTCTCACATGGACTGCAGACTTACCCAATGCTTCCCTCAGGTTCTCAAGTTAGATCTGTCATAAGCATCTCTAAGTTAATAATATGCAAACCCAAACTCTCATTTCACCTCTTCCCTAAATAGCTTCTTGGGCAATTCCCCCCCATTTCAGTAAATATCAGCTCTATCATTCTAGTTGCTCAGGAAAAAGTCTTTGGAGTCATCATTGACTTCTGTCTTCCTCTTGTATAGCATATACCACATTCAGTCCATCAGCAGATCCTGTGGGCTCCACCTTCAAAGTGTAACCACACTTCTTACCACTTGCACTGTTATTACCACAGGGCCAGAGCCACCATCACCTCCTGCCTGGATTATTGCAGTAGTCATTTAATTAGTCCCCTGGTGTTTACCCTGATGTCCCAGTCTATTTTCAACACAGCAGCTAGAGGGTGCTTTCATTTTATTTTCATTGACAAATTATCGTGTCATCTATGAGGTACAATGTGATGTTTTAGTGTGGAATGATTAAATCAAGCTAATTATCATATCTGTCACTAGAGGAGGCTTTTAAAATATGCCATGCCTATGCTCACAATTCTCTTGTGTGCTCCCTGTCCAACTCAGGGTAAAAGCCTGTGCCCTCCTAGAGCCCTGCAAGGTCCCACACAAGCTCTCTCTCCCAGCTACCTCTGGTCCCAGGCACCACTCTCCTTGTTCACATCACTCCCTTCTTCCTCCCCCTCATTCCCTCCCTTCCTCCCTCCCTCTCTCCTTCCCTCCCTTCCCCCCTTCCTCCCTCCCCTCCCTCCCTCCCTCCCTCCCTCCCTTCCTCCCTTCCTTTCTTCCTTCCTTCTTCCTTCCTTCATTTTTCTCAATACGTGAAGCTGCTCACACCTCGCGGTCTTGGTTTCCTCTGGCTGATTTTGTCCTGGCTTTCTTGTTCACATCCTTCAGGCCCCTGCTCAAATGCCACCTCATCAATGAGGCCTAATTACAGCAATATCTACCTCCTGCATCATTTGTTCCCCTCTACTGCTTTCTTTTTCTCCATATGACTCAATACTATCTGATGTACTATCTTTTTTCTTGTTTGTTTATTTGTGTTTTGCCTGGAAACCCCCAATAGAGTATCATCTCCATAAAGACAGAGGTCCTGTGTGAGTCATTGCTGTATCCCCAGAGCCTAAATCTGTGCTTGGCATAGAGGAGGCTTTCAGAAAAATGCTTGAATTAATGAATGAATGAACAAATTGTATGTAAAACATAGGAAACACTTAATACGTTCTTGCTGAATGAATGAATGAATGAGAAACATTTATAACAAGATTTGACACATAAGAAGTCAAGCACTAGATGAATGAATGAATAAATACCACTTAGAAGTGGCAGGCACATGGGAAGCACTCCAGAAATACTTGATGAATGAATGAAATAAAGCATTTAGAGCAGTAGAAAAACATAGTAAGCCTTCAATAAATTTTAACATTTGCTATTCCAATGTCAAAATTCCATCATCAAGGGGTACTAATCTCCCTCACGCTCACAAAGAATAAAAGAAGCTCCTAAGTCAGCACTGAGAGTAGGGAGAAGAGGAAAATGTAGAATTAATAGGAGCAGGAGGCCCAACCCTGGGAACCTGTGAAGGATGCCCAGGAGGTCCTGGAACAAGTCCTGGGAATGAGAGGTCCCTGAGAGGGCTCACGGTCTCTTTCCGGCATTTCCATCCTGAGGTTTCCATAATTCTTGTCCATTCTGATTGTGGAGCTTTGAATATTAACAGTATGATCTGCTATTCCCAGATGCACCATTTCCTTACCATCAAACAGTTCCCTTCCAGGTACAGCTTAAGGAGCACAGGAAATAGGGGTTATTATCTTCTGTTTTGCCGTTGGTCTTTGTGAATTCAATGCCATCATTCAAGACATTAAATTTTCAACCCTGAAACTGTGTAACTGGGATGCTTGAGTTTGTAAAAAGTGTTACAACTGCTCCACAAATCTATCAGCCACTTGCTTCTTAGTGTTAGTTCATTTCCGTGGCTTCCTCCAAACCCCTTATTGATACCAGCCTGAACTCAAGAAGGAGGGTTTTGCTTGGGATGAAAGAAAGATTGAGAGAGAAATTTTATCGTCAAGTTGCCAGAGGAAAGAACAGTGAAGGCATTTTTCAAATATATGGGCCTCAGAATGCTAAGAGTTAAGTTGAGGGAGGGTGGAAGTTCAGGGGTGAGGGTGAGATCAAATGTAAATTTCTTCCAAATGAAAACCAGTCAGTCTCCATATTGACTGTAATCATTGTGTGAGGCTGAGAAACTCAACTCTCACAACCCTATTCCAGGGCAAAAGTTTGATGCTAACTCAGCTGGGCAACTGGGACCCAAGGGAAACCTCCCTGCAAACGTTCCTCTAAACGTCTTTTTTCTTTCGCTCCTTTGAAGGATCTCAGCTTACAAGGCTATGTCAATACTTGAGCAATCCCAATGAAGCGTCTAAGTGTCCAGTTCTCTGAGGTCTGGAATTGGCATCAATTCCATGAATGCACCAGCCTGGCAGGCATTTGTCCTCCTCCTCCTTCTTTGCATGGAAATTTTTTGAATTTTGTGAGTTTGACACATTAACTCTGCACATGCTGGCTCTTAGATGTAAATAGCACTGCTGCCTCCTTGCCCAGAATTTCCAGTCACAGGGATGAGTTTAGGAAGCATTCGCTTTCCTTGCAAAGATCAGGGAATAGGTCTTCCCCAGGGAGCTGCATGAGTAAAATTATATATAGGAACCAGGTTTTAAGAAAACTCACCAAGGGAAACTTGTAAGTTAATAAATGAGAGAGGGCTGGTTTCTAATATTTGTTTCTGGATTCTCAATTACTCAATGGATAACCTGTAAGACCAGAGAAATTTAAAGCAAAAATGATAAACTCCCAGGGCTGCTTAGAGATCTGCAATGCACATTTGAGATCCCAAGATCTGTCCCTGTTTGGAATCTCAAGAAACTTAAAAGTCATCAGTGCATACCATTGAGGTTCAATTCTTCTGTCTTTTCTGCAATGTTCCAGCCACCTTATCCTTAAGCTACTTGCCATAGGAATGAACTGTCACCACTAAGATGACCAAGCCAATCTGGGTTAACTTCTCAGAAAATTTTTTATAATTGATAATAACCAGTAACTCCAATTGATAATAAATTCAATTAAAAAATTAAATATGGTTTTTGAAATGGCAGTACAAATAGCCCTAACTACATCCTAGTTTGGTTCCTGTAAATCCATGGAAGTCACTGCTGATAAAAGTGAAATCTCATGTCCATGAAAGTCGCCACCAGTCCTGCCTTATACACTGTGAGCCTTTCCAAGATGCAGGGCAATTTGACTTTTTGACCAATGCTACTGCTATTAACAGTTACCGATGACAGAGTGCTTACCACGAGATCGGCATTGTGCGTGTGCTGGCACCTAAGTGGATACCTTCATCCCCACGGCAGCCCTGTGAAGAGGATGGTGTTGTCTCCACTTTGTAGATGAGAAAACTGAGAGGTTAGGGTGGCGGTATGAGTCAGTAGCAGAGCTGAGAGTTGACCCCTGGCAGGTTTCTTTTCCAAGCTCCTGCTTTCCCCATGATGTCTCCTCTCAGTTGAACCCTCTCTCTAGCCACTCCTTGTGGACCCAATGGCAGTGGTCAAATAAGAGTGCTCAGCCAACCATGGAGCCACCCAAATGAGGCCACTTGAAGGTCATTCCCTTCTAATGTCTCCTCAGCTTCATGGAAATGCAACTCTAACTATCAATGCCTAAAAGGGATTTCAGGAAAGTACTAATAGTAAATGACATTTCTGGATTCCCTTAAAATCTGTGATGCATTTTATCTTTTATGTAACAATAAGTTACATAATCACAGAATCCCAGAATTTCAGAGTTGGTTGGTACTTTGCACATCATTTAGTTCAGGCTTCTTCCTGATGTATCTGTTGGGAATAATTTTATAAAGAGGGAACTGAAGGTTCATTTTTTTTAAGAAGTGAATAAATGTGATTGGCAGGGCTAGAATGGTTGCTTTGCTCTGCATTCCTTTTGGAAAAAATAGGAGAACCTGAAGCCAAGTCCTTGGCTCTGAAGGTTTGAAGGGTGGAAGAGAAATACTAGAGCCAAATCAGAGAGTCTTACTGGCCTCCCACATTCTCTGGCTCAGTGTACTTATGGTCCAGCTACTGCTATGCAGAGAAATATTCCTGGGCATATAGTTTTCTGTTAGCTACCTGGAACTAAGAAGGCAACTAATCATTTCCCAATCTTTTTCTAGAAGCTGTAGAGGACAAAAAAGGTAGAGTCAATGAAAGTCTCTACTGTGTGAGGCTGACATTTTCAAGAACACAAACTGTTGGTCTGTTCTCCCCACACATTGAGCCGCTGTCTGCCCCCATAAGTTAGTTACTATTTCTAAGCCCCAATTTTCTTATCTTCAAAGGGAGAATATCAAACGTACCTACTTCCTAAGATTCCCATGAGGATTAAATAAGAAAGCCCTAGTTATCTGCTTAGAAAAGACCCTAACACATGTAAGCACTCAACTAAATAATGCCTATTGTCATTCTTATTACTCTGGTGATAAGACAGATTATCAAGCTTCAAGCTGGTGAAAGTTAGAGTCAATTAGGGACCCATTTCTACATAAAATACTTTATATTTGCATTTTGGTTTGTCTTTCAAATTTTCTTTAATCATCTATTAGTGCCTGCTTTCTTCTAATTCATGCCATGGGGCATTTAAGGCTTTTGCTGAAATTGAACTCAGTTTGTCTCCAGACCAATATGGGAGGTAGAGAAGGGGGGGAATATAAGCAAAGGAATTTAGGAATTTCTGCCTTGTTTCCCAGATACATAAGCTCAGAGGGAAAAATTCTTCATGCCTTATTCTAGAAGGAAACTCTTAGAAAGTCTCTGGTTAGTTTTATCAACGATCAGTCACTGAGAATTTAATGTGCTTAATCACTGTGTACATTATCTCATCCAATCCTCACAACCGATTGTTGAGATAGATTAATTTGTCCTGTTCTCTGGATGGCTTTCCCAAGATCACCTGCCTGGGGGAGTAGAACAGTCAAGCTGTGAACCATTTTCATCTCACCCCAAGGTCCAGTCTCCTAACCACCATGCTATACATGTTCACAAAAAGTCAGTGGATCTGTGTCCTGTCTAAGGCTCAGCCCAGTGAAACTGAGAATGAAAGGAGTGTGTCATTGTGTTGATTTCAGAATACTTACTCTGGCAAATTTAGGGATCTCTGAAAGAGAATCAGAAGGACTGGATAATCTCTGGCAAATGTCTTTAAGAGCAGGGCTTTGACAAACCAGTGTTGCAACACAATGGCTCTAAGGGGCCCAGCTGGGTAGTTTCTGGGAGCAGTTTCTAACTCGGGGGCTCACTGAGAGACAGCTGAAATGGGTTACACACAGCCTTCAAGGTTACCCATTGCCAAGAATGCCTCTGTCCTGCCATCTCCCCAGCATGCAGGACTAACCGCAGGCCCACGTTCCTGATCTCCCTCAATCCTTCAAATCACTCTAAATAAAAATAATAAAAATAACATAGGAGCAAGTAATATTTTCTTCATCTTACATTTAGAGTAAGTCTTGTAAAATGTTACTGAAAATGATATCAAATATAAGATTTTTAATTTCAATGTTTATTTTAGATTCAGAGGGTACATGTGCAGGTTTGTTACCTGGGTATATTGTGTGATGCTGAGGTTTTGGGTAAGAATGATCCTGTCACCCAGGTACTGAGCAAAGTACCCAGTAGGTAGTTTTTCAACCCTTCTCTCCCTCCCTCCCATCTCCAGTAGTCACCAGTGCCTATTGTTCCCATATTTATGTCTATATGTGCTCAATGTTTAGTTCCCACTTGTGAGAACATATAGTATTTGGTTTTCTGTTCCTGTATCAATGCACTTAGGATAATGGCCCCCAGCCACATCTGCATTGCTGCAGAGGACCTGATTTTATTCTTTTTCATGACTGCATAGTATTCCATGGTGTGTATATATATTTTCTTATCCAGTTCACCATTGATGGGCACCTAGGATGATTCTACATTTTTGCTATAAAAGTTTTTAAGGGGGGTGCTTACTTTGCCAGCTCAGCTTTGAAAGACCACTTAATACCATGACAGTGAGCACTAAGTCTTTTGACAACATTTAGCCCCTCAACCCAAGAGCTCTGAAACCCCAGAATGTTTCCAAATGTCTTTATTTTACCCTCACCTTTGATTATGTTTATTTCATCTCCACATCTGATGTGTCGACAAAAAGAGCCAAACTGTAAAATATTTGAAAAAATTTATTCTGGCCAAATGTGGGTGACCAATGGCCTGTGACACAGCCCTCAGGAGTACCTGAGAACGTGTGCCAAAAGTGGTTGAGAGATGTCTTATTTGTTTTGTTTTGTTTTTTTGAGATGGAATCTTGCTCTGTCCAGCCCAGGCTGGAGTGCAATGGTGCCATCTTGGCTCACTGCAACCTTTGCCCGTTGGGTTCAAGTGATTCTCCTGCCTCAGCCTCCCGAGTAGCTGGGATTACAGATGCCTGCCACCACACCTGGCTAATTTTTCTATTTTTAGTAGAGACGGGGTTTTGCCATATTGGCCAGGCTGGTCTCAAACTTCTGACCTCAGGTGATCTGCCCACCTCAGCCTCCCCAAGTGCTGGGATTACAGGCAGATCCACTGTGCCCAGTCTCACAAATTGGTTTTATACAATTTGGGAAGACATAAGACATCAATCAATGTATATAAGATATGCATTCCAAGGAAACTTTGCATTCATAGTAAGCTTTGCTGACAAGCAGTGTTTCTCAAACTACAGTGTGTACTTGAGGGACTTGCTAAACCTAAATCTCAGGCTCCCACCATCAGTGTTTCTGATTCAGTCAGTCTGGAGCAGGGGGCAAGAATGTGCATGCTTAACTAGCTCCCAGGTGACCTCAACCCTAAAGATCAGGAAACTACACATCCAGAACCATTGCTCTGACCAGCTGAATTCTTGAGGACTTCCTGAAAGCAATATCTTCGGTCCGTCTCCTCGGACTGATGAGATTCCTCAAAGAAGGCTCTCTCAATCTCAGGCTTAGGGTCTAAGCCTGGCTGCCAGTATTTTGGTAACCTAAGAGGGCTTGTAGGAAGGCTCTTGTCATTAAATGTGTAAATATCCATTCGATCCCCCTGTTTTATATGGTATCTTTGCTATCAGCTAATTCTAGTCTCCCAGTCCAGAGAAACTCTGCTTTACCCTCTCCAGAGATTAGAAACCTCTCAATGCGTGTCAGTGTGGATGCTGGGCAGTGCCTCAGCTGTCCAGGATGAAGGAGAAAACTGGGACTACAAATGCTTCCTAAGCAGACTCACAGCTGATTTTTTATAGCCCCACCTTTGCCCGCAATTACTGGAACCATCGGTCCTGAGTATTTGGGGTGTCTGCAGTGTAATAAGTTTGCTTCTCACCTCCCATTCTACCAGCTAGATCTGCATTTTTGGGTCTGCAAAGTCAGCTGAATGTGTCCTTCTCCCTCCAGCTTCCAGAACTGCATTGTTCTGGTTTCCTCCATCATTTTCTTTGTCCTTGTAGGCGTATGCTCTGTTTAAGCCCCATTACTGTTACTTTTGTTGGCTTTCAATAGGAAAAGGAAATAAATGAAAATAATCAATCTTCTTCTGTCTTTACCCGAAAGTCTTTCACGGGATTTTACCCAAAAGTCCTCTAAAAAGATTTAGTTGAGTATTAGTTGCTGATAATGCTGAGCTGCTTGTGTTTGTAAAGACAGATGTCGCCTCACTGTGACTATTTCAGGTTTATGGGTCATTTTTTCAAAGAAAGCTTCCTATTTCAAAATAATGTTGCTTAAAAAAAACAGCACATCTCCAGTCATGACCCCCAGAATAAAATATGGAGACTCCCCCTTTTCTGGACTCAGATGTATATTAATTAGAAAATACCCTCAAGAAACAGTGGAGCTCTAAATCAGATTCATTTCTATATTCAATGTAACATATTCAAGTTGTCAGAATTTTTACAATGCTTCTAATGAAGTGCCCAGCATAATGAATTGTACAATTATAATAAAATTGGGTTCTAATTAACAATTCTCATTCAAAGCAAGACCACTCCAGGGTTTTTTTTGTTTTGTTTATTTATTTATTTATTTATTTTTTTATCCTCATTCTCTCAAACTGGAGGCTAACAAGTAGTTAGAAAAAAAATTAATGGGGGCAGGGGGGTATGTGTACAAGGGAGCACAGTATTCAATTAAAACGACTCTTACAAAGCTAGTTTTTCTCTAAGTTTGTAAGTGGCAATATAGCTTGAGAGAATAGCTTCTTAGGTGTGGTTGTAGGAACTTTTCTGATCATCTGAGCTTTCCCAGATATGATATGGCACTGTATGAACTTGGGTGTTTGTGTCAGGCACGAATTAATGACTTACTAATGATAGCTTTGAATTGAGTCTCATCCATGGAGCCATATTCTTCCCTTCTGTCCTGTGAATTTGTGGTATCAAGTGACAATAGGAGGGTAGATGGACCAGAGGTTCTTTGCTGCCATCGAGGGTCTGAGGGAGAAAAAGTCTATGAATCAGTGCACCTGTTAAAATAAAAGCTGCTGGCCAGGCGCAGTGGCTCATGCCTGTAATCCCAGTACCTTGGAAGGCTGAGGCTGGCAGATTGGTAGAGTTCAGCAGTTGGAGACTAGCCTGGGAAAGATGGTAAAACCCCATCTCTACAAAAAATGGAAAAATTAGCTGGTTGTGGTGGTGTGTGCCTGTAGTCTCAGCTACTTGGGGGGGTGAAGCCAGAGAATCAATTCAGCTCAGGAGGTTGAGGCTGCAGTAAGCCATGTTCATGCCACTACACTCCAGCGTGGGTGACAAAGTGACACCCTGTCTCAAAAAACAAACATGAATACATAAATAAAATAAAATAAAAGCTGCCCTTTCCTGAAAGGACCAGTAAACATTATGCTAGATAATTTACCATGCATTATTTCATATTTTCACCACAACCCATGAGGTGCATATTTTATAGATGAGAAAAGCTGAAGCTTAAAGATGCTAAGTGGTCAAAGTCATAACCGAAAAGAACCAGAGCCTGGTGTGCCTGGCTGGAAACTATAGCTGGCCCTCTAGAGAAGCCACTGTCTTGGCTTGATTCTTTCTGGCTTTGGCGCTGAGCCACTCTGTGGCCTGCAGCAAGCCGTTCGCTCACTGTCTGCTCTCTAGAACCTGCTTTGTACAACTCTAGGGGGCACTGATTATGTTCTATCCTAGAGTTTTATAATGCAAGGGCTCTGCTTTGACCATATGCCTTTCTCATTGGGATGGTGAAAATTACCATTGTCGCTGGTTATGATGCTTCTGCTGCAAGTAACAGAAAACTCCCAATTGAACAGCTTATAAAAGTTTAAAAAAGAGAGAAAGAAAACAGAAAGAAAGAAGGAAAGAAAGAACGAGAGAGAGAGAGAGAAAGAACTAATGAAAGAGATCATCTCCTACAAATGAGGTTCTGGTGTAGCCCAACTCTGGGTCTGGTTACATCAGTGACTTCACAATGCCACTGGGGCCCTGGGCTCCTCCTGTCTTCCTGCCTTGCTTCCGCTGGGACCCCAGAGCTGCAAGGTGGCCACTATCGTTCCAGGCACCATATCCTGACATAATAACAACCGAAGGAAGAAGAGGAACAGATGTTTGCATTACTGCTCTTCAAAATCAAGGTAACATCTCCAAGATGTTCCCCAGGAGGCCACTGCTCATGCCCCAGTGGCCAGGACTAGATGACCCCAAACTCATTGCTGACAAGAGGCACAGGGTGGTCATGATTAGATCAGACTAATTTGGGTTTGCTCCTGAGTCAAGTTAGAAAAAAGTAAACATCTGTACAAAATCAAGACTCTTAACTGTAAGGAGAAAGGAAAGAACTGTCCATTGGGTGGAGAACCAAATGTAACTTTACCCAAGTGAAGTGCAATAAACTTCTCTGAAGAAAGATCATATAAAATCTGGATTTTCATGTTGCCGTGTTTTTTTTTTTTTTAATTATACTTCAAGTTCTGGGGTACATGTGCAGATCTTGCAGGATTGTTACATAGGTATACACATGCCATGGTGGTTTGCTGCCTCCATCCCCCCCTTCACCTACATTAGATATTTCTTCTAATGTTACCCTCCCTAAACTCCCAACCCTGCTATTGCTCCCCTAGCTTCCCACCCCGCAACAGACCCCAGTGTGTGATGTTCCCCTCCCTGTGTCCATGTGTTCTCATTGTTCATCACCCACTTATGAGTGAGAACATGTGGTGTTTGGTTTTCCATTCTTGTGTCAGTTTGCTGAGAATGATGGTTTCCAGATTCATCCATGTCCCTGCAAAGAACATGAACTCATCCTTTTTTATGGCTGCATAGTATTACAGGGTATATATGTACCACATTTTCTTTATCCAGTCTATCCTTGATGGGCATTTGGGTTGGTTCCAAGTCTTTGCTATTATAAACAGTGCCACAGTGGACATATGTGTGCATGTGTCTTTATAAGAGAATGATTTATAATCCTTGAGTATATACCCAGTAATGGGATTGCTGGGTCAAATGGTATTTCTATTTCTAGATCCTTGAGTAATCACCACATTGTTTTCCACAATGGTGGCACTAATTTACACTCCCACCAACAGTGTCCAGACTGGGGGTGTGGGGAAGAAAAGCATTGGTTTGGGACCTTAGTAGAGGAGACACAGAGAAACTAAAATAGCTTCATCCATGTTAGGACTCAAGCTAAATTTCCATGTATTTAGAAAAGTACTGTAACAAGGAAATGCATTTAACTCTCAATACTATAAAGCAGCAGTAGGTTGAGAATCCATGAGGAAATGGGTATTTACCTTTTGGTTATAGTTAAAGATAAGGGTTGTTATTAGCTGATCGGTAGCAAGCTGAAACTGGAATCCAAAGGTTCTGATGACAACATTCACAAGGGTTGTCTGTACGTCCCTGCAATCTGATTTCAGTATTTTGGGCTATACTGTGGAGTTGTCATGTTGCTCTCGTTCCCCCAATGGTATTTGGACAGTGTTCTCTACCAGGCTGACAAATCATACAACGTGCAGCTCTTCTTACAGATCATTTGTGCTGTCAGCATGCAGTTTTTCCAGTTCAGTAAAGTAGGTCATATAGGAATATTGGATTCATCTGTGCCACTCTTGAAGCCTTTGAAGATTAATGAGCTTCTCCTAAGCATGCAAAGTGTTTTAAATTCTTGGAAGAAAAGATTGCCTGTTATGAAACAGCAACATCCCTAATTATCGGCCATTAAGCTTCCCACCAACCTCAGCCAACAATCAAATGTGTGGAAAAAAAAAATCTCTCTTTAAAAAATAAATCTGATGATGTCACTACCTATTCAAAAAGCTTTCATGGCGTCACACTGCCTGAAGGATGAAATCCAAGCTATTTTTAAAAACACCCAAGATTCCCTTGGTTGGGAATCTGACCCCTCCTTGTCCTCCACTCCTGTTTCCTCCAGTCTTACCAAGTCCTTCACGATTTCTACCTGGTATGAACTGCTGACATCTGTGCCTTTGTCTAACTGCACTTCTTTATGTCCACCATTTATATATCTATTTATGCATTAACACTCAGATCAAGCCAGTTCCTCTAGCAGCCTCCCTGTGTCAGCTATCCCCCTATTAATTAATCAGAATTAATCAATCTCATCTCTGTAGGCTCCCATCTTTGTTTCTGCCTCTCTTTAATACTTTTTACAGTTGGTCCTCCTAATAATAAAGGTACTTTTGCATCTGCTGATCTTTCTGGGCCACTAAATGAAGAGCTTCCTAGGATGGAAACCAGCTATATCTTCAGCAATCCTATTTCCTCCTTCTGGACACACAGGGGAGACCTCACTTCCTAGTCTTCCTTGAAATTAGTTGGAGGCTATGTGTTTGGGTTCTGACCGATATCATGGGGTAGAAGTGATTGTAAGCATCTTCTAGGACTGGCCTTTTAAAATATTTCAAATGAACTCCAGTCTTCTTTTCACCTTCTATAGATAGAGGCCAGCATCACAAGATGAAAGGAGGCAGGATTTGTGATTAATTACACTTAACCCTGAACAACACAGGGTTGAGTTGCTGCATCCATAATATTTTTTTCAGTAAAAGTTACAACAGCGAGTGTGCCTGTCTCTCCTGCCTCCCCTTCTACTTCCTCCAATTCTTCCACTGCTGTCACCCCTGGCACAAAAAGACCAATCCCTCCTCTTCCTCCTCTGCAGCCTACTCATGCAAAGACAATGAGGATGAAGACCTTTATGATAATCTACTTCCACTTAATGAATAGTAAATATATTTTCTCTTCCTTATGATTTTCTAAACATTTTCTTTTCTCTAGCTTACTTTATTGTAAGAATACAGTATATCATACAGTAACATACAAAATGTATGTTAATCACTTGTTTATATTATCAGTGAGGCTTCCAGTCAATGGTAAATTTTTGGGGAAGTCAGGTTATATGCAGATTTTTTACTGCATGTGGGTTTGGCACCCTGTGTTGTCTAATAATTAATTGTATTTGTAGGAGAACTGCCAACCCACACTGGAAATTGTGTGAGTGAGAAATACACTCTTACTATATTAAGGCCCTGAAATTTTAGGGTTACTTGTTATTGCAGCATAGCCTAGCTTACCTCGACTAACACAGTTTTTAAGGTAGAGGAGAACATGTATTATTCATTTTTTAAATTCTCCTTGTGTTCAGCATTTTGCATGTAGCAGGCATTTATTAACACTTGCAAAGTTGAAATGAAGAATAAATAGCTGCCGTAAGGATCACATATTTTCTCTAAAAAAAAAATTGTAATTCCCTTGAGAGCAACATCTCTGTTTTCTGCAAACATGAAATAAATTATTTAACAAATGGTTGTTTCTGATATTTGCTGGAAGTCTTTAGCCCCCGCCCCCCCTTTTTTTTTTTTTTTTTTTTTTTTGAGACAGAGTCTTGCTCTGTTGCCCAGGCTGGAGTGCAGTGGCACAGTCACGGCTCACTGCAGCCTGGACCTTCCAGGCTCAAGCCATCCTCCCATCTCAGCTGAGGGATTACATGCACGTGCCAGCATGCCCAGCTAATTTTTAAAGTTTTTGTAGAGACGAATATTACCCTTGAATATTATCTCTATCTTGGCAATTTTCTTCATAGAACTGGCTCAGATGGAAATAATTCGCTTGGTTTGTTTGAATTCCAGATTAGACTAGAAGCCCCATAAGGAAAGAAACACATCAGTTTTGTTCCCTGTTGTTTCCAGGCCCCTAGAGCATGTCTGGTTCACATTCAGGGTGATGGGCAAGGTAAGGATGGAAACAGAAAAAGCTCAGAGTGAAAAAAAAAAAAAAAAATCCCTTTCTGTAGGGGCAAACGGCTCACACATGAAAAACCCCAAAGTTTCAGGTGTACACAGTAAAATAATCAATGCTATGTCTCAAAAAAGGTAAAATTATGTTCAGCAACACATATTTAAGAAGAGAGGGACATGACTAATATCCCCAAAGAGTTCAAATAATGGAGGTCACTCTTTAAACCAATTCATTAGTTCCTTCCCAGCAAATATTTACTATACATCTGGCATATACAGAATACTTTTCTAAAAGTTGTGGGGAAGTCTAAGAAGTAGACAACATGCTCATGTTCCCTGTCTTTAATGACTTATAACTGAAAATGAAAAGGAAAGTGGCCTGTCTACTCTCTGGCCTGAGATCTGGTGCCTTGACCTTGCTCTGTTCTCATTCTGAGTCTACCAGTGCACCTGACATGGAACTCGAAGGCAGGTGACTTTCATTCTAAGCACAATCCCTACTCTCCAATCCCCCACTCTTATGCACTCACACCTCCCTTTATCATCCTTTTCATGAAAAGACGCAATGCATTCCATATAGCCAATACGCAGTAGCTGTTTGCAATGTAGTTAACCCATTTATGCTGGAGGTTGCAATTTTTTGAATTGCAGACATGTGTAAAAAATCAGACCTTGGTTATGACCTTGAGCAGTAGGATATAAATAACTTGCACATGCTTAGTGTTTCAATAATGGAACACTAGGTATAATTTTAAAAAACACACCCACAGACTTCCCTTTTTTGTGGATTTCCCCTGATGAAGAGAGTGTTTCTCCCCCATTCTGTCCCCAACCAAAATGTCTCCTCCTGATCACTCAGTCTCTAAAGCCTGTGGGCCACAAACCCATAATGCTTCCTGGAACTCTTGAGATCACTAGGACATTCTAGAGTTGTTTCCAGGTTGTCTTCCTGGTTTTTCAAAATCCTGCCTGCCCCCCTCACCCACCTTCCATCATGGATCAATAGTAACTCCATCCTGGAACCTGGGGGGGTAGGTGGGGCTCTGAAAGATGGTGGCTTTTCCATCTTGTACCTGAGAGATACCTATCTCAAGTGTAAAACCAGTTGAATACTTCTGTTGATGAAAACAAACAAACAAACAAACAACTCAAGTGATTAAAATCTGTTCCCTATGTGACAGCTCAGTGAAGTAGAAAGAGCTCTGAATCAGCAGTCCAGAAAACCTGGTTTTATGTTCTGAGTCTGCTTGTAATAACCATGTGACCCAAAGTGGGTCTTGGGTTGAGCTAGATGGTCATCAAAGATCCCTTTCAACTTGAAAACACCCACAAGTGTGTGTGTGTGTGTGTGTGTGTGTTGTGTGTGTGTGTGGTTTAAATTCTAACAATACGGATCCTATTGACCAATATATTGTATTATCTATTCTCAGAGAGAAAGTCATCTGCTGCTAACTCCTAGGTGTCTAGGAGTTCTGCCTGCTGAATCACTGTCAAAATGAGACAGAGCCCAGCAGATGTCAGCTGTCCAGCAAGGGTCCATGACAGCATCCAAATAAGGCAAGGTGTTTCTTTGATGTTTCTCAGTCTCAGCATTGGGATTTTGTTTCTATGAATGCTTTTCTACCAAATAGGATGTTTATATCACTAAGTCCTATGGTATTATTTAAGTTACACAAACAGCAATTTTGAACGAAAGCAGATTTGAATGGCTGGGATCTACTTGAGTGTGTGATGCTAATGAGCTGCATAATCTAGTTCTTTGTTCGGCTTGTGCTGAAATGCGACGTCCCTGGACTGTGATTAGACTCCCTAGTCATTCAGACTAGGAAATTCTTCCCACTTCCCCGTGGAGATGAGCATCTGAAGGATTTCCTCATGCTTCTTGAATATGAAGTAACAGCAGTTAAAAGTCTTTCATTCAATCATCATTTAGCTATCAAGGTCATGAAACAGCATGAAATGAAGCACTCAATCAATTATTGAAAGACAGGCTTTTTAAGCAATGACCACTGTCCCTGTCATAATTACCTCTGCTAACAGGAAAGGGAGAAATCACCACTTGGTTTCCTTTTGTGAAACACAAAGTTGCTTCTGTGGGTTCTGGATCTAGAAATGGAAAGGTTTACTAAGTCGGAGAGGCTGTTTGGGGGTACAAACTCCCAGCCAGAGGCTGGCAGGTGACCAGGATAGTCACTGCTCTGGTCCCATGGGGATGGCTGCCCTGTCTCCCTTTGCTCAGGGGAGTGGTCTGGGGACACATTTGCTCTATGAACCTGCCTTGTTAACTCGTTGTCCCTTGAGTCACAGTCCAGAAGCTACTTGTGATCTCTGTCTGGTCCAGGGAGAAATTGGTCCCGTTCTATCAGCACCCACCAGGCAGAATGATCAGACATCAATTACTTGGCTGAGTGAGGACAAAATAACTGAACTGGAACATGTTACTGGTGCAATTTCTCAAACTTCGGGCTGGCATTTATCTAGCCCTGCAGCAGTGGGCAATTTTCCTGTGAACAGTTGTTAATTAGAGAGGGTTTGCTTTCTTTAGTGGATTGATAACTCATTCTATTACACTTTAAAATGATGTTTTAAAGTTTGTTTCCTCAGGAGAGAAATGCCATAAACTGAAGGAGATGGTGGTAAAGGTCAGGCATTGGATTTCTAGAATACAGGATTTTTTAAATGCCATTAGTCTAAAAAGCTTCCAGATACTTCACAGTGATGTTTCAGGAGAGCTTAACATTTGTGTATGTCTCAGTTCTGGTGAATTACTTAGCAATGCTTTTAGGAGGCAGAATCAGACATCGTGCTACTGGTTGCCTGCCTGCCTGCCTGCCTGCCTGCCTTCCTTCCTTCCTTCCTTCCTTCCTTCCTTCCTTCCTTCCTTCCTCCCTCCCTCCCCTCCCTCCCCCTCTTCCTCCCTCCCTTTCTTTCTTTTTTTCTTTCCCTCCCTCCCTCCCTCCCTCCCTCCCTTCCTTCCTTCTTCCTTCTTTCCTTCTTTCTGAAACAATAACTCCATCCTGGAGCCTGGGGGTAGGTGGGGGCTCTGAAACAGGATCTTGCTCTGTCACCCAGGCTGGAATGGGTGGCACAATCACAGCTCACTGCAGCCTTGATCTCCTCCTTGCTGGTTTCAAACTCTGCTCCAGGCCTCAAGTGATCCTCCCACTTCAGCCTCCCAAGGTGCAGGGATTATAGGTGTGAGCCACCGCACTTGGCCTCATTGTCACCTTTAAAGAACAATTGATTACTTGTCCAGGATTTAGAGGCAGAAACTTCAATTTCTAGAGCATGACATAGGAAACCTCATTTAATTTACTTAATAAGAGTAAATGTTGGACTAAATTGAGAATTTTTCAAGAAATAGGTATCTAACAGGCAACCTAAACTTACCATATCCAAAACTGAACTTGTTCCTTGCTAAAACATTTGTTTATTCCCCAATCATTGAGGCTGCTGGCTTTCTTGAGTTCTTGTTTTCCTTTACATCCCATAAGTAGGTCCTATTTCCACTACTGCTAAAATGCGCTTTAATCCTTCCATTTATCTCCATCTCCATGTCTCCCTGTCTGTCCATACCACCATCTTCACCTGTCCTACCCCATCTGTCTCCTAATTGGTTTTCCTGTTTTACTCTGCCCCTCTGTACACATTCTTCACACAGCAGCCAGAGCAACCTTCTAAAATCACAGTGGATCATGCAACTAACCTGTTAGGTAATCTCCACCACCTTCCCATTGCATACTGAAACAAACAAACAAACAAACAAACTTCTTACCATAGCTTGCAGAGCTCTGCAATTCTGGACTCTGCTACCCTTTCTGACCTTATCATATGCCACTGTTTTTTCTGTTCCCAAACTCAACTCACACCAGACTTTGTCTCTTTGTTATTCTCACCTCTGGGCCTCTGCACTTGCTTTTCCTTCTGCTTGGATGATGCTTTCTTGGATATCTACCTGGTTTGCTCCTTCTCATTGTTCAGGCCTGAACTCAGGGTATCTAGAAAAATCACAACAGTCTATTGCTCAGAACAGCACGTTTCTCATCAGTGTTAGGTATGATTTCTCAGGTGAGTTCTGAGTTAGCCTGTGACTCCACCAATGACCACAGTTGAGCATCTACTTAGATCAGCCTTCTCTGTCCTTCAGCCTAAAGAACCAACCTCACCTCATCATTTTCCATCACATTGCTATGATTTGCTTTCTTTACAACACCTGTGGCCACCTGGAATGGTTTCGTGCATCTATTTTCTATCGTACCTACAAAGATGGGAGAAAGACAAGGCCAGCTGACTGTCCAGGGCTCTATCTTCAGTACTCAGAACAGTGCCAGGCCACAGCCAAGCATAACATATATTTGTTGGGTGAATATTGTGAGTGGGATCAAAAGACAAGAGGGACTTGAGAATAGATAAATTGGATTTTCTTCTTGGCTCTCCATTAAATAGCTGTCACCTAGGCTTAGATAATAATGGAGACTCCTTCAAGGTCTAAGTTCTATAACTAGCAGAGGAAAAGGCTTAACTAAGTAAAGGAACTTGCTGCTGAGCCTCATTCATCAGCAGAGCAGAGCAACTATTAGGCCCTGTAATGCTTCATGAATCAAGGGAAAATTATATTTCTTTCTTACAGTTTTTAATTTTACATGTATATATTTTGAGACAGGGTCTCACTCTGTCACCCAGGCTGGAGTGCAGTGGCGTGATCTTGGCTCACTGCAGCCTCGGCCTCCCCAGGTTCCCATCTCAGCTGGGGCTACAGGTGCAGGCAACCATGCCTAGCTAAATTTTTTGGTATTTTTTTAGATACGGGATTTTGCCATGTTGCTCATGCCGATCTTGAACTACTCGGCTCAAGCAGTTTTCCTGCCTTGGCCTCCCAAAATGCTGGGGTTACAGATGGGAGCCACAATGTCTGGCCCCTCTTTGGTAGTTTTAAAAGTCACAATCGTTGTATTCTAATTCTTGATAGCTTGTTCTTTGCGTAAGGCATAGGTAGTAGCACTCACTAAATCACAGCATTTTCTAGATTAGAATGACTCATTTTTCCCCAGTGGTGGCTGGTGGTATGCCTATGAAAGTGAGTTCTGAGTTAGTCTTGTGCTGTCCCCAGTGAGCACCGCTAAAGAGCACAGAGGCCTTGCTCATTATCTGAGTGTCTCATTCCATAGAGAAATGGGAATCAAAATGCAGGAGAGGCTTGAGAATAGATTGAACTGGGTTTTCTTCATAAGCCTCTGCTTTAGGTGGGAAGCTGAGGTCCCATGGATGCTGTGTGACTGTGCCCTGTCATGCACCACACAGGGGCAGATCCAGCATCCAGGCCTCTATACCCAGGAGCTGTTTTTTCCTTCCTAGCATAGTACTGCAAACTTCATCCCCAGGGAACTAGCTGGGCTTGTGTCTTCCCTTCTGAGTCCCAGACAATGCTCTTATTCTTTCAGCTAACAAATGTTGGAGTGTCTATTCTCCCAGATAGCATCCTCTCTCACAAGGTTTTCCCTTTGTGGCAGGAACATCAAATAGTACAACTGCAATTGCCCATGCTTCTGTAATTCAAAATGGCCTTGGTCTCCTCTTCTAATTCATAAACCCAGTAAAGCCAGGAACTGTGCTCTGCAACCTCAATTATAAACACACAAGAGTCAGTTAATAAATATTTAAAAATCTGTGAATTACATTAGGATAAAGGACAATTAGTAGATCTTCTCAAAGAATAAATACGCTATAATCTTGGAAAAGCTGCAATTCAGGTAGGTAACTTGAGACTTAAGAAAAAATTAGAATATTGTTTTCTTTTAAGTTCATTCCAAAGTTGAGAGCTGGCCAAAGAAGTTCTCAATGAATTGCCTCTTCCCTAGTTTCAGGATTAAACTATATTTGATTTGATTATATAAGAAAATGAGAAGAGACTTTGCCCTGAGTAACAAACTGTGGGTCGTTCTTATCTAAAGTGTACAGAGGGGTATTTTTTTCATTCCTAAAATAAGGCCAACTCACATACACACACATAAAATATGCCAGCGTGGCATGTGGCCCCATTTTTCCAAGTCCTTGGCCTGGGAATGTGGAGCTGACAGGCTGGCCTAGTGCAGAGAAAATCCAGACTTCCCAGGAACTGAGAAGCAACTCTATCTTGGTTCAGCGTCTTCAGACATTCAACATTTAAGACTATGCAGGATTTCAGCTGCCACACACAGCTCCTGGTTGTAATTCGATCACAATTCTGGTTTCAGCTTTGTCTATACACAGTCATCTTCAAGGCTCTAAGGGATCAAAGACATTTAACTTCTGGTTTCCTGCTTAAAACTCTGCAAAGAGCCCTGCTGGCCACCCAAGAACACCTTCACCCTGCCTGGTCCTGGGTTGAAACTTAGGTGTCCCCGTGGGGATCTCAGGGTCTACTGAGATTGCAAGTTATAACTGGACCTTCTGATAAGCTTGACATGAAAATGCAATTTGGATCCAGAGACTAAGGTTTCCAACTTCAAACCAGGACCTATGGTCTGGAACGTGAACTGGAATGAGTGGGTCCCGGAGTACTAAACATTGTGTTTGTCACTTCGATCACTTACAAGAAACTCTAGTACATTGGTTTTAACTACTGGTTTAGCATGGACAGATGTGTATGTGAATCCTGACTAGCTACTCTGTTAACAAATATTCCTTGAATGGATAACACTTAGGGTAGACAGAATAACACCTCTACTCCCCCCCCACCAAAGATGTCCATATCTTAATCCATTGTACCTATGAATATGCTACCTCAAATGGCAAAAGGGTCTTGGCAAAGGTGATGAAATTAAGAATCTGGAAATGAGGTGGTGAATCCAGATTACCCAGGAGGGCCCCGTATTACAACGAAGGAGGTTGTAAGGAGGTGGGCAGACAGAAAAGAATGAAAGGCTGTCATTCACAGCAACGTGGATGGAACTGGAGGTCATTATGCTAAGTGAAATAAGCCAGGCACAGAAAGACACGATAACTCGTGTTCTCAATTATATGTGGGAGCTAAAAAAGTGGATCTCATGAAGATGGAGAGTAAGTTAGTGGTTACCAGGGGTTGAGAAGGGTAGCAGGGAGAAGGGAAAAAGAGAGGTTGATTAATGGCTATAAATATACACTGAGAAGAAATAAGACCTGATGGTTGATAAATAAGGTGACTGTGGTTAACATGTATCAATTGTTCATTTCAAAGTAGCTAGGAGAGAATACTTTGCTTTCCCAGCAAAAGGAAAAGCCATATATTTAATAGGATGGATATCCCAACTACCCTTTGAGTTTATGAATGTATCAAATTCTCAAATGCCTCCTGAAAACAAGTATATTTATTATGTTTCAATAAACTTAAAAAAAAATTAAATGATAGCCAGACATGGTGGTGTAAGCCTGTAACCCAGCACTTTGGGAGGCCAAGGCGGTTGGATCACTTGAGGTCAGGAGTTTGTGACCAGCCTGGCTAACATGGTGAAACCCTGTCTCTACTAAAAATACAAAAGTTAGCCAGGCATCATGGCGCATGCCTGTAATCTCAGCTACTTGGGAGGCTGAGGTAGGAAAATCACTTGAACCCGGGAGGTGCAGGTTGCAGTGAGCCAAGATTGTGCTATTGTACTTCAGCCTTGGCGACAGAGGGAGACTACATCTCAAAAAAAAAAAAAAATTTTTTTTAAACTTAAAAATCCAAAATATTTTTACATGAAAGGAAGAGGCAGTTAGGAGATTAGAGTGATTATAGGAACAAGGGTTATAGACAGAGAGAGAGAGGGTCATATTGGCTATGAAGACAGAAGAAGGGGTCAACCCCCCAGAGCAGGAACTCTATGTGATTCACTGATACCTGTATAGCACCCCAGAATAGCATCTGGTACATAGTAGCTGCTTAATAAATAGTCATTGAATGTAAAAAGGATTAGAAACTACTTGCAGGTTCTTTGGTGAGGGGGCAGGAACCCACATTTTACTGGATTTTCCAAAGAGGCCAGCACTGTGTGAACCCTTATGTCATCTCCTAAGAAATGCACTAGGATGAAGGGGTTATCCCCACTGCACATATGAGATGAACAAACAGTACATCTTCTCAGATAGTTAAAAAATGCAAACTGGAAATTCTAATGCAAACATGATCTACATAATGTATGGTCCTATATTGTGAAGTTACTGTATGGGCACACTTAACTGCTCTGAATTCAATATGGAAGAAAGGGATAAGAATAGTCTTAAATTTATCTACTATCCCTACTATCCCACCAAATGAGTGTATGCCCCCCTTGAGTGAAACAAGGAAGCATGAATTCACTGGCCTTATGTTCTGTATGCCTCTCATGATGTGAGTATTTTCCCAGGCTGAGAATAAATCTAGTGTTTAGAGATATACATTTTTCTCTGTACAATCCAGGCCCCCAAAAGGAAGACCTCTATTTCATTCGATGCTCAACTAAAGAAACATTACAGCACTGGAGAAAAAAACAAAACAAAACTAGCTATGCTGAACTACTTGCAAATAATGGTTATCCTTGAGTTATTCTTGATTCTTCTTCCCCTAACAGCCTGTGCAGGGAACCAACCCCACACAGGCTGTCCCTGTGAACTCCCCCTACAAAGCAGGAACTGAATCTGCTGCAACTTCCCAACATCAACGCCACCATGAATCCAAGCTTCCAGCATCTCCCGCCTGCACTGCTGCAAAACTTCCTAGCTGGCCCCCTTGCTTCCCCCACTGTCCGCTTGCAATCCATGCTACCCACAGAACATGAAAAGACAATGAGAGAGCTGGAAAAAGGAGTTCAGATCATGAAGTGCTCTTGCTCAGAACTCTCCCAACACACTTGGAAAACAAGCCTCAAAGCATCTATAATTCCCTGCCTGCTTGGCTCCATCCTGGGCCAGTCTCCCTGGGGCTGCTTTGCTCCGGCTTATTCTCTCCGCGGGATTTTATACTAGCTCTTCCCCTCTGCCTGGATGCTCTTTCCTTCCATCTTTGCCTGAGGCTCCTTCTTGTCACTCAGATCTCAGCTGAAATGTCACCTCCTGGGAGAAGACTTTCCTTGTCATTTCCTGTTACCATGTAGGTCTTTGAATAGTGCTTAACACTCACTGATGTGTGCTGACTGCCACCCTGCACCAAATGCCAAGCCCCATAAGAGCAGGGATCTTGCCTGCCTCAATCACATCTGCCCAGTGGAGAAAGTTGCCTGACATGTATGGGGACTCCGAGTGCACCCCTCAAAGGGATTTATGAAGGACACGCTGAACTATCTTTGTTTTTTGCTTACTTGGTTACTTCAAAACTTAACCTCTGAAAAAAATATGTGAGTCTGCTATAGAAAAGAAGTAGGTATTTTATAGAAGAAGAAATGGAGGGCTAAAGAGACCATGTGATTTACCCAAGATCACATAGCTGTAAGTGGTGAGTTGGGTTTTAAAGCCAGGCCTGTCCGATTCTAATTCTCAGGCTCTTTCTACCATGCCACAGTGCCTTCTTGGGGGTTGGGAGCACAAGAACAGGGTGGAGCTGGCCTGGGAAGCACTTCAGCGAGGAGAGGTGGATGGTGTCTGCAGTGGAAATGTGCTGAGAGTCACCATGCTGAGAGCTCGGGTGACCTGCAGCTCAGTGGCCTTACAGGAAACTTAAGCTCTCTGAATTTCTGCTTCCTCCAGTGGAAAATGAAGACTATAGTAGCTATTCCATAGGACAAGTATAAGGATTTCATGAGCCATTATACGTGCTATATTTAGGAAGATACCTGGTACACAGCAGGCCCTTCATAAATAGTAGCATCATTGACATCAATATCATCAGGACAAAATGTGCACATTTACAGTTATCTGCAAAGCCACACTAAGTCTTGACTCTGCCAGTGGTGGGTAGAGGGCCAGAGGGCCCCCTTAAATGATCAGTTACTTCTCCTTTCAGCCAAGGCTTCAGCTGTGTAGAAGCTAAGAGTATATTCTTCTTTTGGTAGACATGAGGGAAGGGGCTGAGGAACCTTGTCCATATCTAGCTTGAGAAAAATGAAAACTAGTCTTTTTCTTTTCAGAATCACCACCCAAGCCCCAGTTCTACTCATAGCTGCTAACTCTGGCTTGATTTCAATACCATGTCCCCCATCTCTAACACCTGCCATAGCCTGTTGTCTCTGCACAAGTCCACTAGAATTAGACTATTAGAAAAAGCCCACTGCATTTATTTTAAAAAATCTCTCTCTCTTTTGCTCATTGTTGGCCCTTGTGACAAGTTAGGGTGAGTCTAATGGCCCAGCCATAGCCTTTTTCACACTGGGAAGCAGCTGTCAGTCTTCCTATTTCCTTCAGCATCGGCTCTCACGAGAGTGATCTCCAGCCCTATCACTCATCTGGTTATCCTTTTTAGTTTGTCTAAATCCTTTTTAAAATGCTGTGCTCAGAATGGTATGCAGCACTCCAGATCTAATCTGATAGTGTGGGGATCGCTATCATATCAGACAGTGTGGGGTTATAACCTCTCCATTCTCTATTTCTCTTAGGTCACCTCAAGGCATTTGGGCAGCCATGTGACATAGATACCTTTTCAGTGTTTACTGTCAAATGAAATTCCTCAGTTGTTTTTCGACACCCGCCTCCAGGCTTCCCTTTCATTCATGGGTATCTCAGAGTCAGGGAATATTTTGGAAGGTTTTGGCGCCAGAGAGTTGGCTCCACGTATATCAGGTTTTGATGCTGCAACATTAGCTAGTAGTTGAGACTGAATCAAGATCTTGTTCTAGGGCAAGGGCTTGGTGATAGTGGACCAAGGCACACAAAGTCATAGATACTTTTTTTTTTTTTTTGAGGCAGGTTCTCATTCTGTTGCCCACGCTGGAGTGCAGTGGCATGATCTCAGCTGACTGCAACCTCCACCTCCCAGGTTCAAGTGATTCTCCTGCCTCAGCCTCCTGAGTAGCTGGGATTACAGGTATATGCCACCATGCCCAACAAATTTTTTTTTTTTTTAAGTAGAGACAGGGTTTTGCCATTTCGGTCAGGCTGGTCTCGAACTCCTGACCTCAGGTGATCCACCTGCTTTGGCCTTCCAAAGTGCTGGGATTACAGGCGTGAGCCACCACACCCAACCCAGAGTCATAGAGTCTCAGGAATCCAGTTTAGGTGCAGGGCCTGCTTTTCTTGCCTCTGACTCAACAGGTGCAGTCATCCTTGGGAATTCTGATGAGCTGTAAGATTTGACCATGGGTGCACAATTCTGATGAGCTGTAAGATCTGACCTTGTGTGCCCATGGTCAAATCTTACAGCTCATCAGCATAAGATAAGTCAAAAACGAAAGTATCAGTCTGTGTTCGTTATGAGTAAGATCCCAAACTTTGTCCGCCCCAGATATTTACCAGCAAAGATCCCAGCACATAGGGGGAGAAAGACCTGAAAGTTTGGAAGAGGTACAGAGACCAGGTTCCTGGGGCTGAGTATTAAGAAAGTAGAGTGTACAGCAGTCCTCAGTAGGTCAGCGAGGAGAGGTGACCTAATGAAGAAGGTCAGGAATCAGAACAGGGTGCTGAGGTCAGACAGACACTGCTTCATGCTGCACTGCAGGCTTTCTACTGTTTGGCGACCTATTTTCTTCTAGGATGTAGTCTCAGCTCCAGAGTAAGTGAAAGTGAGACAGAACCTTATCTTTGCTCATTGTCCAGCAGCAAGGGGTCTCTGGTTCTCCTGTGTTCCTGGCTTTCCCAGTGGAATCCCTTTCTCTCCCCCTCTATCCCTGGATTTCTAGAGAGATGACCAATTCAGGGATTTGTCTGCTGTTAATTAATAACAGTTTATATATTACGGATATTAAATGCAAGTTAATCATCTTCCATTTGATATTTATTTCCATTTTAAAAACCAGTATCACAGTTCCTCCTTTGTCTCCAACATAAGTTGGATGCTAGTTAGAATTCTTTTTTGAATTTTCATTGTATGCTATGCTTTCCCTTCTTAACTTTGGCTACAAAGATATTCTTTCTTTCTCTCTCTTCTTTCTCTCTCTCTCTCTCCTTCCTTCCTTTTTCTTTTTTTTTCACATTGGACATTTGTACAACTTCCTTCCTTTTTCTTTCTTTCTCTCTTTCTTTCCCTTCCTTCCTCCTTCCCTCCCTTTCTTCCTTTCTTCCTTCCTTTCTTATTCTTTCTTTGTTTCTTTTTCTTTCTTTCTTTCTTTCTCTTTTCCTCTCTTTCCTTTCTTTCCTTTGTTTCTCTTACTTTCTTCCTTTTGACAGAGTCTGACTCTGTCAACCAGGCTGGAGTGCAGAGTGCAACAGCGCAATCTCAGCTCACTGCAACCCCCACCTCCCGGGTTCAAGCGACTCTCCTGCCTCAGCTTCCTGAGTAGCTAGGATTATAGGCATGCACTACCACTCCTGGCTAATTGTTGTATTTTTAGTGCAAACAGGGTTTTACCATGTTGGCCAGGCTGTTCGCGAACTCCTGACTTCAGTGATCTGCCTGCCTCACCCTCCCAAAGTGCTGGGATTGCAGGCATGAGCCACCATGCTTGTCCAGGAGCTACAGCTATCTTATTCAATGGCTTTTCTTCTAGTACAGTGCCTGGTACACAGTGGGTATTCATAAATATTAGACGAATGAGTGAGTGAATGAATGAATGAGCAAATCATGGTTACAGTTGGGACTCTATTTTGTGACCAAGATTTTTCCACTAGACCCTACTTCGTCCTGGGGTTAGAAGGTAGATGAGCTGGCCCATCCCATTTATCCAACCTGCTTGCAATCCTATGTCTACCTGGAACCCCCCCAGCCTTGTGACCCTAGTCAGTCATCTTTGAGGTCACCCCCCTCCCCCATTTTGTTTGTCTTTATCCATTTTTCTGTCTTTGGAATTCAATTTCTTCTATCTCTATTGTCTGACTTCTGATATGGATCTGACTTTCTTATTTAAAGGACCTCAAGTTGTGTTTTCCCTTGATTTGTTTTATTCTGATCTAGGCTATAGGTGTCCCTGCATTCTGAGGCCATAATGTTAGATTGTCTCTTTTCATTTATCACGTTTTGGGACCTTATCAAGCTGCTATTGAGGCTCTCCTGCCAATCTGGCCTCACTGAAAGGCCTGATCTTATACCCTATTTGGTTCTATGCAGGATTTATACAATAAAGCCAAGAGGAGGCCCATGGTTCCCACCTGTAATTCTAGCACTTTGGGAGGCCAAGGTGGGAGGATCACTTGAGCTCAGGAGTTCAAGACCAGCCTGGGCAACATTGGGAAACCCTCTCTCTACAAAAAAAAAAAAAAAAAAAAAAAAAAATGTAGCTGGGCATGGTGGCATGCACCTGTAGTCCCAGCTACTCAGGAGGCTGAAGCAGGGGGATCACCTGAACCTAGGATCTTGAGGGTGCAGGCAGCTGTGATTGAGCCACTGCACTCCGGCCTGGGTGACAGAGTGAGACCCTGACTCCAAAAAAAAAAAAAAAAAAAAAAAAAGACAAGGGAATTTCTAGTCAACATTTACTTACATTATAATACAGAAAATGTACATCTTTTTTTGTTCTGCAAACTTCAGTCATTTTTGAAGAGGAGCTGCTTTACAATAGAATGAGGAGGAGAGAATTGGGGTGATACTTAGAGGAGAACATCAAGATACACTGTTAAGAATCACTGGGCTACTCAAGAGGCACAGGCTAGCAGTGTGACCATGAACAAGTCACTTTTGTGGGCCACAGCTTCTGAATTTGTAAAACAAAGGAATCATTAGTTTCTCAGGTTCCTTCTAAGTTTTATGATTCTCTAGCATTTTGAGTTTTTCAGAAAAGTTCGTTATAGAAATACTAAGAATAATTGCTAACTGCCCCCAGTTCACACACAATCACAACTTTGTGTTAATTTGCTCATAGGCCAAGTTGAATTTGCGTTAGTGCCCTTGACAAAATAAGTATTGGCTTTTTAGATTTTTTAATTACCACGAGACTGGTGTATTGACATGGTTCTCAGAGCAATCTTAGAGAACAAGGAACTGTTTATGAATCTAGTAATCTTGCAGTAGGCTATTCATTCTTTGGTATTTGATTTGACATTTTTTTTTTTTCAGTTATATTGATTTAAATATCATTAGCCCAAAAATGTACCAAAGGGTAATTGCATTGAATGTTTTGCCTTCCTTCGGCTATTACCTTGCAATTCATCTTTTATGGCAAAGCTTCCCTTGTGAACAGGCCAAGAGGACTGAGTTTGAATCGCAGTCACACTTTTCTCAGCAAATGTGGAGTGTACTTTAAATGTAACAAAAGCAAAGGACAGGATCAGAGAAAACATTTGCTAAATGCCAAATGGCTATTTGGAACTACTCAAGAGAATTTATGTTATTAGAGATGTGAATGGCACTATTCAATTGTTTTAAAAAGGAAAATGGGTGAAAATCAATTCCCATGAAACTGTATATTTCCGCTGAAAAATACCTCTGATTACATTTTGAATCTTACAATTAACTCCTGTTAATTGTACAGATTAACCTGTTAATTTTTCTACCATTTCTTGTACAATGGATGTTTAGTGGAAGCTGGTGAATGTAACCCTAAACTGAAGAACTACTTTTCTTAATTGTACAATTGTTCAGTTAATTAATTGTACAGTTATCAGGGGTTAATTGTAAGATTCAATTGGACAGGTGCAGTGCCTCATGTCTGTAATCCCAGGAATTTGAGAGGCTGAGGCGGGTGGATTGCTTGACCCAGGAGTCCAAGACCAGTCTGGACAACTTAACAAGACTCTGTCTCTAGGAAAAATTGTTTAAAGAAAGAAAGCCTGGCATGGTGGTATGCGCCTGTAGTCCCAGATACTCAGGAGGCTTAGGTGGAGGATCCCTTGGAAATTGCCTGGTGGCAGAGCAAGATCCTGCCTCAGAGAGAGAGAGAGAGAGAGAGAGAGAGAGAGAGGGGAAAAGAAAGAGAGAGAGAGAGAGAGAGAGAAAATGTAAGATTCAAATAGCCCAAAGTTTCCTAAGAGCCCACCAGAGAAGAAAGAGAATCTTTTGGGATGCAGGACTTATTGTTTCCAAATGTGGTATCTTTCATCCCATAAGGTCAGAGCTCAGAAAAAAAGGAAAGGAGGAAGAAAGCCTCTGTCACCTCAGAATTTAAACATTCTTGATTAACTGTCTTTTTAAGTCTGTTTTTTCTGATTGACATTCCAAAGCTGGGGAAGATTG
Source organism: Ateles fusciceps (assembly GCA_036589455.1). NCBI lineage: Eukaryota > Metazoa > Chordata > Mammalia > Primates > Atelidae > Ateles > Ateles fusciceps. The sequence goes on along the minus strand of JAZHEH010002554.1, from coordinate 11,208,189 downwards.
GGTTGTAGGGAAGGAGGCTCCCAAAGTCATCTTATCCTTGTTAAACATGTATCATGATGTTAGTGGATGTTTAGTGGAAGCTGGTGGGTCTAATCCTAAACTAAAGGAGTTTTTCCCACAGCCCTTCTGCTGGATTTGTGTTGAAAACCACTTTTTATAATTAACCAGCCAGTGCCCTCTCTTTGAAGAGAAGAAGAGTCGGCTACAATGTGACCAAAAGAAACAATGAAGAATTTAAAAACTCTATTTCTCTAGGGCTCCAGTTTTGTAGGGAGTTTGTATATTTTCACTTTCCTTCCCCTCACCTGTCGAATCTCCCTCCTCTCCAGCCTCTAAAATGCCTGGCCTTTACATAGGTTACTCTTTTCTTATCCAAGTCTTCAAACCTGGATTTGCAACACCAACCATTCTTAAAAAATGGTGGAAAATTCTTCCAGGAATCCTCATTCATTCCAACTAATGGAAAAAAAGTATGTTTTCTCTTTTAAAAATTAGAGGCAGAGGGAGGGGCTTAAAGAAGCACACAAAAAAGAGACTTGGACGACTAAACAAGTTAATAATGCAACTACTAAAAAGGGATGGGATTGGAAATTATTGAATGCTACAAACTTATTGTTAGATTTTTTAAAAAAACTAGAACCATCCGATCTTTGACAAACCTGATAAAAACAAGCAATGGGGAAAGGATTCCCCTGTTTAATAAATGTTGTTGGGAAAACTGGCTAGCCATGTGCAGAAAGCAGAAACTGGACCCCTTCCTGACACCTTACACTAAAATTAACTCCAGATGGATTAAAGACTTAAACATAAGACTTAACACCATAAAAACCCTAGAAGAAAACTTAGGCAAAACCATTCAGGACATAGGCATAGGCAAGAACTTCATGACTAAAACACCAAAAGCAATGGCAACAAAAGCCAAAATAGACAAATGGAATCTAATTAAACTTCAGAGCTTCTGTACAGCAAAAGAAACAATCATTACAGTGAACTAACAACCAACAGAATGGGAAAAAATTTTTGCAATCTACTCATCTGAAAACGGGCTATTATCCAGAATCTACAAAAAACTAAAGCAGATTTACAAGAAAAAACAAACCCATCCAAAAGTGGGTGAAGGATATGAACAGACACTTTTCAAAAGAAGACATATATGAGGCCAAAAAACATATGAAAAAATGCTCATCATCACTGGTCATTGGAGAAATGCAAATCAAAACCACATTGAGATACCATCTCACACCAGTTAGACTGGCGATCATTAAAAAAATCCAGAGACAACAGATGCTGGAGAGGATGTGGAGAAATAGGAGCACTTTTACACTGTTGGTGGGAGTGTAAATTAGTTCAACCATTGTGGAAGACAGTGTGGCGATTCCTCAAGGATCTAGAAATAGAAATTCCATTTGACCCAGCAATCCCATTACTGGATATATACCCAAAGGATTATAAATCGTCCTATTAAAAAGACACATGCACAAGTATGTTCATTGCACACTGTTTACAATAGCAAAGACCTGGACATCCCAATGCCATAGATATTGGACAAGGAAAATGTGGCACATATGCACCATAGAATACCATGCAGCCATAAAAAACAATGAGTTCATGTCCTTTGTAGGGACATGGATGAATGTAGAAACCATCATTCTCAGCAAACTGACACAAGAATAGAAAATCAAACACCACATGTTCTCACTCATAGGCAGGTGTCGAACAATGAGAACGCATGGACACAGGGAGGGGAGCATCACACACCGGGGTCTGTTCGGGGGTAGGGGGAGGGACAGCATGGGGGTGGGGAAGTTGGGGGAGGGATAACGTGGAGAGAAATGCCAGGTATAGGTGACAGGGGGATGGAGGCAGAAAACCACCTTGCCATGTATGTACTTATGCAACAGTCCTGCATGGTCTGCACATGTGCCCCAGAACCTAAAGTACCATAAAAAAAAAAAAAAAAAAACAACTAGAAAACTAAAGAAAACACCAGATCAAAATGTAAGGTGAATCCCCACATGATGGCAGTTCACCAAAACGTACTCCACCATCCTTCCACAGTGAGGGGGATGTGGCTGATGTGCTGCCCAGGCTGGCACCACATCTCCAGGACTCCTTGGAGTGAATGGTGGTCACGTGACCACATTCTGGCCAATGGATGAGAAGTGTGCTACTTCAGGATAAGTCTGTAACACTTTGCAAACAAGCCCCTCACATTCTTCCCTTCTTTCTTCCTGCTGGCTGTCTATCTGGGCATGGCACCTAGACAGACAAGAAAATGGTTTGGAGAACAGAGAATAAACAAGCTGGAAGCAACCTGGGTCCCTGAGTCACTGCATGGGCAAAGCCTCCTGCTGATCAGGAGCACCCCTTAGGACTGTTAGGTAAGAAAGGAATCAACTTCTATCTTACCTGAGTCACTGCATTTTTGGAGTCTCTTCATTACAATAGTTTATTTTGATGCTAACTGACAGTTTAGGTGTTGGTCTTTAGCAATTAAATCACGAAGCATATGAACAATGGACTTTTTGTTAAAGACCGTATTGTTGTTCTACTGGCAGAAAATCCATGGCAGTGTGACTGTCCCTGTACAGAGCCCCATGCAGGCAAGAATCATGCCTCCCCTTTACTTGCTCTTTGCACAGAAGCAGTGCTTCTGTGTGCAAGGCCAAAAGTCACTGCCAGGTAATGCTCCCTAGTGACAGTGGTGAAGACGACTAGCATGAACCTCTATGAAGCAAGTCTGCAGTTCTCTGTCTCCCCTGTTCGTTTTCAAAACTGGCTGAATTCCGCAGGAAGGAAGAAATCTGGCATTAAGCTCAGTTGTTCTCTGTGCTGGGTTGCCACAGAAAAGCAACACTGGGCCCAAGCATACCCTTGCTCTTTCTGTCTCCAGGACACAGCAGCCTCTTTTAATAGGCACTTCAGCAGTGGCGATTTCTTTCACCAAATGAGTCTCTATACTAATGTCCTGTTATCATGGAGGTCTCATCTACCTTTGATAGAGGGTTTTCCAATGCTGTGCTTTGGCTCCACTCCCTCCCCCAAGTGCTACTGCAGAAAGCCCCTGAGCATCCAGGGATCCATCTCTCCAGGGATCCACCTCTTCCATTGCCTTACCACAGCTCCATCTCCCCCCCCAAGCAAAAAAAAAAAACAGCTTCAAGGTACCTGGTTACCTGTTGAGATGAGTCCATTCTTCTTGTAATTTTTTGCAGAATATTGTAGAGGAGAGAGCTAACTGCAGGAAATGCTCCAGGTTTCAAATAATAGACTTATAAATTGTCTGTTCAAATCTATTACTTGGTTGGCACCTGCCACTGAAGATGGAACTGGCAGAGTAAAGGATCTATCTTATTTTTGGTGGTGTATTGGAGTAAAACCACAGAAATAACTCACATGTCCAGAAATTAGCAGCCTGGCAACCTGACTCATCTTGAATACAGGTAAATATCAGGAAGTAACTGAAAGAGTCTCCAAGTGGCTAGCATACAAGAGGACATGAAGGCGGAGTGGAAAGCAAAGATGATCCACATTCTGGGCACTCATGGGCACATATTTTACCCAGAGGAGAGTTCCTAAGACTGCTGATTGAAGCCTTTGTTTTTAAAAATAAGAATTAGAATAACTTAATTGCATCTGGATTCCCAGTCCACAGAGTCAAAAACAAAAGCTGAGAATGAAAAATGAAACCCTATAGGCTGAAAATGATATTAGAAAGAGAGAGAGAGGAAGGAAGGAAGGAAGGAGAGAAAGAAGGAAGGAAGAAAGAAAGGAAGGAAAAAAGAAAGAAAGAGAAAAAAGAAGGAAAGAAAGGCTATTAAAACAGGTACAACTAAGCAAGTCTGCAGTTCTCTGTCTCCCCTGTTCATTTCCAAAACTGAGAGGCTCACGGGGAATTGAGTGAACAACTCACTGTCTGAGCAGCCTCAGTCACCCTGAGGATATGTCTTTATTATAACACAGTTTTACAAATGATGCACCCAATAGATTTTTGAGCTTTGGTGTTTAAAAACAATGGACTTTCATCAGTCTGTAAATTTCAATATATAATTGAAGTACTCGCTATTGAGAAATGCCTTTAAATGAGCTATCATGCTGGAACAGTGGCTCACACCTGTAATTCCAGCACTTTGGGAGGCTGAGGCAGGTGGATCACTTGAGCTCAGAAGTTCAAGGCCAGTCTGGATAACATGGCAAAACCTCGTCTCTACAAAAATACAAAAATTAGCCAGGTTGATGGCGGGTACCTGTAGTCCAGTTACTTGGGAAGCTGAGGTGGGAAGATTGCCTGAGCCCAGGAGGTGGAAGTTGCAATGAACTGTGATTGTTGTCCAGCCTGGACGACAGAGTGAGAGCCTGTCAATAAATAAACAAATAAATAAATAAGTAAGTAAGCAAGCAAGCAATCATTACCTCATTATAGAGATAACAATCCCTGGATTAATAGCTCTGTGTTGTGCATACTCATTATGTAAATTAGACTCCCCATTTCCTAATGTACACTAATGCCAAGAGGCCAGAACTTGGAAAACATCAGTATTCCTTGTGGTTGTAAGATGACAACAGAAGCAATCCATAGCCTGAAGGTGACCAGGACACTTGGAAGATGGAGGCACATTTTTCTTGACGGTAGCTGAAGGCTATAAGCCAAAGGCAGAGGCTGAGGCATGAGTCAGAGCATGTCCAGTGGCTTCTGCATCTGCCGAGCCAGGAGTCTTATCTGTAAAGTTACTGAAGGAGGAAAAGCTCTCACCTAATATGCTTTTCTACTCTTTCTGTACTTATCTAACACCTTCCTCTTCTTTTAGGGTTGAGTTCAAGCCATATCTTACAGTGCCACTTCTTCCCCCTCTTAAGTCTGCTCATATAATTATCTAAATTACTCATTTGGTACTTGTCATAACTGTTTTATTTTGTTGTGTATATATTGTTAAAACAAATAAGAAGGAAGCTATTAGTTGGAGATCGTCTTGGTAACCAGAGCTCTTATATAAGCAAACCAGAACTTAACTTGAAAACATTTCTTGTTATTGACTTTAAAACAAAATGAGCCTCAGCCAGTTGCAAGCAGCCAACCAGTCAATTGGTTATACAAATAGAGACCTCACCTCAGACCATACCCAAATAAGGCAAACACTTACTTGTAGCCAATCAGGTAATTTTGCTTCCATGTTCAGTCTATAAAAGCTTGCTGCTCATGCTGCTGGAGTAAAGCTCTCTGAACCTCTTTAAGTTCTGATCACTGCCCAATTTATGAATTGTTCTTTGCTCAAATAAAATCTGTTAAATTTGTCTAAAGTTTTTCTTTTAACAATTTGGTGTCAGAAGTGAGATCTGAAGGAGCCCTTTGGCAAGTCCCAGGAGCACTGAGTGATCTAGCAAAAGTGCACACCGGGCTCATTGTGCCCATTTCTCTTTCACTACAACTGAAGGTCATGAGTGAGTTTCTTCTTAGTTTCCAAGTCTGCAAATTTACATTTTGAGCTCTCTCTCTAACTTGATTTGAATAAGTATTTAGCCAGACTGGATTCAAAATCAGATTGGATCTGATGATTAACTTTACTGAATCTGGTTAGAAGCCTTGGATAGGTGTCTTCTGAAAATGAGTTCTTCTAAGATTCCAGGCGTCTGGGGCTCCATTTTGTGAGACACTGGCTACATTTATGTACAAAACTTATGGTTCAAAACCTGTGTATTTTTGGAAAAATAGGTTACTCTTACTAAAGACAGTGTAATTGCAGTGTTAACAACAGGGAAGTTTAAACTGGCAAGGCATATTAGCAGAAAAAAACACGTTCCTAAATGCCTCAAAAACAATGGGATATATTTTTAATTGGTATGCTGAGGCTTCTAAAAGACTAAATGAATCAAAGACTGCCTTTCCAAAAGCCTCTTTACAAAAGGCAAATGAGAACTCTTAAGTCTTTTTTTCACAAGTACTCATTAAAAACTTTAGCTATAACCCAAAGTCTGCTAAATGAGTCATTCAAGAAAAGTCAAAAACGAAAACAAAACTTTAGCTATCTAGATCAGTAATGTTGTTCCACTGGGCAGAAATACAGCTCAAATCCAGATATTTTTAATGAATTAATGAGCTTTATATTATTGTACCTGGCACACGACTCACACAATTAAAATTTAAGAATTAAAGTTTCAGCCACTCACAAACAGCCAACCAGGTTATTGGAGATACAATTAGGGACCTCCCATAGGACCATATCCAAATAATGCAAATAATTCATTATACAATACTCAAATACAGCAAATGCCTAGCTATAGTCAATCAAGTAATTTCTCTACCTTGTTTCTGTATGGAGCCTATAAAGCCCACTGCTAACACAACTGGGTAGCACTCTCTGGAGCTCTTTTTGAGTGCTGTCAATTTATTAATTGTTCTTTGCTCAGATAAACTCTATTAAATTTAATTTGTGACCAGACATGGTGCCTCATGCCTATAATACCAGCACTTTGGTAGGCCAAAGCAGGAGGATTGCTTGAGCCCAGAAAGTAGAAGACGCAGTGAGCTATGATCACACCACTGCATTCTCGCCTGGGCAACAGAGCAAGATCCCATTTCTTAAAAAATAAATAAATGTTATTTGTCTAAAGTAATTTTATAATGGTATGTATGTATGCATGTATGTATCTAATTTTTGTTCTAGATAATTTGTATATTTCAAATAGACAAAAATTAGTATTGTTTACAGTGTCTTAAGATAAATTGCCTTTGAATGAGAGTTTTTTCTCTATAGTTTGAAGTCTACATATGTCTAGATATGTCTAGAAAACTTACTACTGTGGAGAATAAAGACTGATGAAATCAAATGAGGGAAGGGGAAGACGTGATGTGTTTCTTCTTTTTAATTTCTGTAATACTGTCATTCTGGTGGTTGGGAGAATTTCATATTTTCTTTAGATGTCATTAGGCACCAAAGCTCTTACAGAACAACTCTAATGCAGTATGAATTCTGCCATTTTGCTAGCACTGATACGGCTCTTGGGCTAACTATTCTATTAGCACTATTAATTATATTAATATTGATTTTGTTTCAAATCTTACAAACTGGGGATTCTTCTGGGGAGTTAGGTCCACATTCCATTTTAAGGCCGTGTATTCGGTTTTTATAAATTGTACTTGGAAGCCTAATGATTATCCTTGTTCATCTTGTATTATGTCTTCTTTATCTTCTAGACCCCAAGCTAACTGTTTCATCACTTCTTCTTTTCTGGTCTTCTTTGAGTTCTTGCAACAGTCAGAGATTTCAAGGCACTTTTATTCCTGAGCCAGTGTCTGCCATCTTGCATCAGTGTTCATGGAGATGGTATTTAAAACCATGAGAGTGGGTAAGGTCACCAATGGGGTGAACGTTCATAGAGGTGAAAAGAGATGCAAGAACTCCTACTTCCTTCCTCTTTCCCCAACTTTTTTAGGGACGAAGAAAAAGTCATAGGCTTGTGGCAAAGCTGATTCTTTAAGAATTTGATGCTGCTTTAAGATAAGCACATGTAAGTCCACACTTTGGGGCATGCAGAAATGGGAAATGAGAAAACAATCCAGCAGCTAAATGACAAAAGCCATGGAGAGAAACAAATGCAGCAAATCCTTCAATTACTGCAGTTCAGCCAGCCATGCTGCTCGATTGCCTGTGGCTGTGGTTGAGCTTTATATTTTGTTTTGTGGTGTTCTCATTTTGGAAGGAAGAGAAAAATAACTAGAAAACAAAGTTTTGTCAGTATTTTAGGACAAAAATAACTTCCAGGCTTCAACTTTTGACATTCTTTATTCCTGTCCTAAGAGCTGATGAGTAGAATTAACCTAAAATGCTACAAGGTCTTGGCTAAACAAAGGTTCAGTTTTATTCACTGAGCTATGCTTTAGAAGGCAGAAGTAGTAGGTAGATAGATAGGTAGGTAATAGGTAGGTAGATAGATAGGTAGATAGATAGATGGATAGAGATGTACAGATAGAGTTGTATATATATAAAGGTATATTAAGTATGTATATAAATAAGAAGGATGACATTAACAGGGATTTTCTAGTGAACTAAGAGTTAGCCAGGAAATGTAACCATGACACCTTCAACCCCTCCACCCAAAATCCCAGTTAACCTGGTATTTACCAGACACTATTGTTGAACCCATGGGAGCAGGACTTTTCAAGTTGGTATATATATAGATATATATACACACGCACGCACATAGACAGACACACAAGTAATAAGGCTGGTATTAACAGAAACTATTGTTAATTTTTCAAATACATATATATTACTGTGATTTAATACACATATATAATCTTGCACATATATAATGTGTATAAAATATATAGTCCTTAAAAGACTGTCATTAAAAAACACTATTGTTGATTTTTCAAACATATATACAATATCTCAACTTATTGTGATATAATACACATATGTAAATAATCTCACATATATATTACATATATAACATACATAGTAAGGCTGGCATTAATAGACACTATAGAACCACTGGGAGCAGGACTTTTCAAGTTCTAAGCGCATTAATCATTTAAACAAAACACTACCCAGCCCTTAGAGGATTAGGCTGTGGGTCTTTAGCTTCTTTGTGCCTTTGGCCACGTTGGCAGGTGGTACAACTCCTCTTTAATGATCAACCCCAAGCCATCCAGTTTGCCACAACCGAAACAACCTTGGCCCTAACAGATGGAAGAACAGTCCCACTTGAGGCAAGTTATCAATGAGGTTGTTAGCAGGAACTTTATTAGCTCCTGCCAGAAATTACAGTCAGGACGCTTCGTGAGCTAGAAGAAAGAGTGGAGATCAAGAGGAGCTGTTTTCAAGTCATCTAGAGTGGCCCCAGAGAGGCTCCATCTGATTGGCTGGGAAGGTCATACACCCAGCCAATCAGAATATTTAAGAGGCCTGTTAAGCAATTTCGTCCAACCTGGAAGGTTAAGATGCAACTTGAATGTACTATTGTAACATCTCTTTCTTTTTCACCAACCAGATTACCCCTTGCTTACATGACTTTTATAAAAGACCCAAGAAAGTAACCCCAAAGCTATTGTAGAAAAACAGATAGCATTAAGATTTTTGCCCTTTCATGCTCTTCCTCCTCTGGCCATGCCTCTTCGCTCCTCGTATCTTCCACAGCCTGGAGGGAGGATCTTGCATCTCACTCCACCATTCTCTTTTTATTTATTTTATTTTTTATTTTTTCTCTTCTGGAACGAGAGAGCTGAGTTTTGAAAGTCAATTTTAGTCAGGGCTTTTTTTTTTTTTAAATTAACATTTTGTGTTATGTAACATTGCCAGGCTGGGATTGACTTACCAAATAAAAGGACATTAGGAATCCATAGAGTCAGATCGATCTTTAATGAAAACCCAACACAAATTAAAAAGCCACTACTAAGTAGCAAGGGGTTGAAGGCAACTCCAACTAATTGGCACTCATAGCGGTTTCACTTGCTGCCAAATTCCAGAGAACTGGCTCTCAATGCTGCCCCACCAAATGAGGCCAGTTCTCTACAGGGCTTGTGTTGCTAAGCCGCTAATTAGAGTGATGTGGGATACAGAACACCCCTAATAGAATGGAGTTTCTTCTCGGCATAGATGCTTGCCTGAAACTCGAAGGGTTTTAAACGCCCCGTAAAACTCTCCCTGCCATTTTGTAACTTGCCTGGATCAATGGTGATGAAACTGCTAAGCAGTATCTGTTCTCATTGCATAATGCAATATCCACTCCCTAACAACGGGGGAGACCGAACAGGGTGGAAAGATCATTGGAGTAAGAAGTATATTTCATATCAGTGGGTCAATAGACCATGATTTATGAAATCCAAGTCTTTTAAAAGATGAAACAGAATAATGCTCTTTGCAAACTTTAAATTCTCAGAGTTTTTCTAGTCAATTGATTGTTTAGAGCCATTTTTCTCACCCCTAGCTGCACATGAGAATGACCTGGGTGGGGTACTGGTGCCCAACAGATGCCAATCATTCAGAAATTCTGAAGGTGGAAACCAGACATCAGAACCCTCCTTTCTCCAGTCTCCCTAGTTGACTGCAATATGAAGGTGGGATTGAGAACTGTAGTTCCACAGGAATAAAGTTTATTGTTGCAAATGATTTTTATAAACGTAGAAAGGGGAAAAAAAGTGTTGTGTAAAATATTTTAAAACCTGATCATTAAAATCCCTGTTTAGCCTCATGGGTTTGGATATGTCCATTCACAGAGTAGTTTTTACCCACAAAATTAATGTTTTTTTCAGAGGTGTGGAGAAAATGATGAAGAGCTGTATCAGTTTGCTGGGGCAGCTATAACAAAGTACCACATATTAGGTGACTTGAACAACAGAAACTTATTTTCTCCTTTCTGAAGGGTAGAAGTCCAAGATCCAGGTGTTTGCAGGGTTGTTTTCTCTGAAGCCTCTCTCCTTGGCATGTAGATGGCCATGTTTTCTTGCGTCTTCATGGGGTCTGTCTTCTGTGTGCGTGTTGGTGTCCTAATCTCCTCTTCTCAAGGATAGCAGTCATGTTTGGATTTGGTCCACACGTATGACCTAACTTTACATTAATTACCTTTATAAAGGCCCTATCGCCAAACATAGTCACATTCTGAAGTACTGAGAGTTAGGATGCCAATGTATGAATTTGGAGGGGGGCCACAATTCAGTCCATAAAAGGCATATTAAAGTAATAGTGGATTTTGTGTGTGTGTTTGGAGGGGTGGTAGAGTGACGGTTAAGATTGAGTGTCAACTTGATTGGATTGAAGGATGCAAAGTATTGTTCCTGGGTGTGTCTGTGAGGGTGTCACCAAAGGAGATTAACATTTGAGTCAGTGGACTGGGAGAGGCAAACCCACCTTCAATCTGGGTGGGCACCATCTAATCAGCTGCCAGCACAGCTAGAGTAAAGCAGGCAGGATAAGATGGAAAAGCAGACTTGCTGAGTCTTCCAGCCTTCATCTTTCTCCTGTGCTGGATGCTTCCTGCCCTCAAGCATCAGACTCCAAATTATTCAGCGTTTGGATTCTTGGACCTACACCAGTACTTTGCCAGGGGCTCTCAGGCCTTTGGCCACAGACTGAAGACTGCACTGTCAGCTTTTCCCTGCTTTTGAGGTTTTGGGATTCAGACTGGCTTCCTTGTGCCTCAGCTTGCAGGCAGCCTATTGTGGGACTCACCTTGTGATCGTATGAGTCAATACTCCTTAATAAACTCCCCTTCATATATATACATCTATCCTATTCTGTCCCTCTAGAGAATTCTAATACAGGTGGTGGTGGCAGGGAGGTGAAATTTCCTCTTTAAATCAAATTTATTATTTTTTTAAAGATGCTGAGAATAGATTCAAAAGTTGCCTGGGCATGTGTAATGTAAAGATCTTGAACCAGGGCCCATCATGATGGGAAGATTGTGCCAGAGGAAGGAAGTCTTAGGACCCACTGAAACTCTAGTGCTGTGGGTTTCCAGGAGATGCCTTGTAAAGACGTAAAGAATCACCTACTCATTTGAACTCTTCAATTGCCTCCATTGTTCAGAATGCACCAGACAGCCTAGATTGCTCTAAGAGCATGGCGTAATAGACCTTCCCTTCCCAAAAGATCTCTTCTTTCTTGGCTCTCAAATACTTACAAAATTTATATTCATTTAAAAGGTAAAAAAGTCTGTACAATGTGCGAGGTCTTGGTGCTCTTGAATTGTAGACATCTGTTTAGTTAAAATACTGAAAAATAATTTTTTTTCACCTTAATAATCCACTCATTAAAATTGTGATTCCTGGGAAGTATCACCTCATGGATTTGAATTTTAGTACTGAGTTTAGCTTTTATAATATTGAATATTTCCAGAGATGAGAATGAGGGCAAACATAGAAGCAAAACAGAACGTGAAATCATAATATCTGTGTGTGTGTGTATATGCATGTGCATGTATGTGTATGTTCATGTGTATGTGTGTATCGTGTGCATCTGTGTGTGTGCACGTCGGTGCATACACGTGTATATGTGTATGTGTGCACATGTATGCATGTGCATACACACATGTGGAGGTGAGTACATGTATATATTATGTGTATGTGTACATGTGCACACATGTGTGTGCATGCATGTGTATATGTGTGTGTACATATGTATGTGTGCACACACTTGTGTATGTGCATGTGTGTATGTGTTGAGTGTGTATGTATAGGGTGCACAGTTAAGGGAACATAGAATGAGAAAGCGCAAAATACAAGCTCATGGAGGATGTGATCTACCCAAGTTGTGGATTTAGACCTGTCCAGAGAGATGTGATATTCTGAGTGTGAGTTAGTTTGAATGTATCTCCCAGTTCCTTGACTTATCCTACAACAAGAACAAAGATAATCACCATTTGTGCAGATTCTGTGCCCCAAATCGATTGCTGTGCCATTTCTCTGGCAGAGTAGATTGTTTCTGAGAACCTTACATGTACATAGCACTGTGCAGAGAGCCATGGCCAACACAAAAAGGTGAAAGATATACTCAGTGAGCTTGGAGTTTAGTTGGGCAGACAATGTATACTGCCGAAGATAAAGCTGGACACTAGTGAAAGTGACAAGGATAGCTTTTAGCAGTAGTATACTATTGCAACAGGGAAAAGAGTCCAGCATGAAGTGACCTCAATTGTGATTTGTGCAGAGTTGACCAGGCATTTTAAAAAGAGAAGGAAGGACTAGGGAGGGAGACAGGGTGTTTCTCAATAGAGTCAAGGAAGCAAAAAATTACAAAAGGTGGGAGAGGGGGGTTGGTTCACATGAAACCTATCTGGGGTTACTCACTGACTCTGATTGAAGTTAGACTCTCATCCTCCCAAAGAGCCTGGGAGACAGGGGCCCTACCTTCAGGTAATGGCTGCAACCAATAGTAAATTCCTTTGATAGCCTCCAGTTTTCTCAGGTAGTCACATTAAGAGAGCTGGGGTCATCTTAGGGACGAGGCTTTGAACTGTCAAAAATTATGTTCGTGTTTGTTCAAGTCTATAGGTCAAAGTTGAGGTCTAGTAAAGAAGAGAGCTCAGAGGAGCCTGGTTAGGGTGTGGTCAAAGAGTGTGTGTCAATACACAAATTCAAAGATAAGCAACACCATGAAACTTACAGAGCAATGCAAAGGCTATCATGGGGTTATGATATACGAATGCCCATGTAGTGCCCCAAAGGAAAAAAATCCTATCCTTTCAGAACCAAAGGCTGCAGTGAGAGATGTGAATTTGGAGCCATCCCTGTGGACTGGACTCAGGACAAGGAAAATAGGGGAAGAGAAGCTTTGAGAATGAAAGGACTAGGGTAGTTCTCATAATGAGTCATGCACAGCCATTTCCACTTTTTTGTTTTTCACTGATTTGCATTGATCAGATTTCAAATTCAGGAGAAAAGCACTGAACACATTTGTAATAAAATGTAAGTCAAATTGTAGTCAATCTCTCAGTTTTGAACAGGTCTTTCTTTGAGTCCCATTCCTACTCTAAAAAAAAAAGGCAAACACACATATGACTTCACAACCAGCTCACACTATGATTACTGTCAGTGGGAAACTAGATCTTGGCTAGGGGCCTGGGAATTTAAAAGGGTTCAATTTGGCCCACAATAAAAACTGGTCATTACAGAACATGTGAGACCTGACCCTCCTTCGCCAACCTGCCCAGTGTGGCTAAAATTGGCATCCTGAATTAGAAATTGCTCAGGAGAGAAAACATATCATGCGCTGAGGGACTTTCAAAACTCTTTTCTTGTTCCAAAAGGAAACTAGGCCAAAAACAGCAACCAGAGTAGACTCAAGTTTATAAAAGCTATCTAGATTCTACCACAGGAATGTGAAGGAAACTTAGGTCTTTCTTTTCCTTTTTTTTTTTTTTCTTTTTTTGAGACAGGGTCTCATTCTGTCACCCCGTACTGGAGTGCAGTGGCGCGATCTTGGCTCACTGCAACCTTGACCACCCGGACTCAGGTGATCCTCCCACCTCAGCCTCCAGAGTAGTTGGGACCACAGACACGCACCACTATGTACGAATAATTTTTGTATCTTTTTTGGAGATGAGGTTTCACCATATTGGGCAGGCTGATCTCGAACTCGTATGCTCAAGTGATCTACCTGCCTCAGCCTCCCAAAGTGCTAGGATTACAGGGGTGAGCCACTGTGCCTGGCCATTAGGTCTTTTGTAAGCACTATCTTTTTATCTAATTTGCTTTTTAAAAAGAAGTTGCTGTCGTGCTTGGGTTACTGTCTCTTTTCTACTATTTTTTTTTAATTCAGTTACTTCAAAATAAAAGCAAAGAATATGGGATGCCATAGGAGATGGCTTCTTAAATGAGGAAGACTTTTCTCAGTCTCCTGCCCCAGGCTGCAATATACATGGTGCAATACTAACCTGCTCTTTGGGCTTGGGAATGTGTGAGCACATGGGGCATGATTTGATTTCCCTTTCTCGCTCTGAGATTCACGTCCCCCTTCATCTATCTGGTAGGCAGCGAGCCTTTGTGCAACCTACTTGCTCTCACACAGACCTGAGGCTGTTACTACCCTGTCTTGTTCTTGTTGTTAGTAGTAGGAAAAATGCATCCTTGTAAATGATTAAGTCTACTATTGTAAGTAAACCAAGATAATTGCATGGCTTTGGGTGAGTGGCTGACTAGCTTTCCTTGTTCATAGCTCCACTGGGTAGGCAGCAGAAGAGAATGACAGTGAACTTGAAATATCAGTGAGATTTCTCCTTACCCAACTCCATGCTTTGTCCTCCTGCTCTTCCTGCTCCTCCTCTTGGAAACATATCCAGTTGGATGCAGCATTCAGGACCCTAATGAATATTCCCTTCTAGAATTGCCACCTTCCCCTAGCTGTTTTACCTCCCTGGCAATAAAACCATCATGAAAAAACCTCCATCATGCCACATTCTTGAGGGTATACTGTATCCTGGCTTTCGATCAGGAAGATCAAAGGGTAGTGGCAACAGATGACTCATGAACTGGCTAGACAACTTCAATATGTGAATTTGGTGACATCTGCATACATACCAAGGGATCTGGCAGCAAAGATCACAGGCCCAGGATAATGGGGCTATTGTGATTCCACACCAGCCTTTTTCCCTAGGGAACACAGACCCAAGGTTATCTTGCGAGATTTCAAGGGAAGCTCAAACTCTGAAGTTTTATGTGAGATGTTCTGATTTTCCAAGGTTGGCTTAATTTCCTGAAACATTGCAAGAGCCAAACAAATTGTGTCTGAGAGCCACCTTTATCCTCAGGCTGCCAATGTAAAACCTCTGCCATGCTCATGACTGCTATTTTGAGACGGTCTAACACCTCCTGTTTGCATGGGAATTAACATGCCATTTAGTGTGAATGCTATCTGGTTGCTTTCATACATTAAAAATGCAATATATATCTTCTTCCTGGTGTGTAGTAAAAAAAAAAATGCAATACAGAGTTATAGATACTGGTGGTTAGCTATGTGTTTTGTTTTGCTTCATTTTGTTTCAAAGATAGGATCTTGCTCTGTCACCCAGGCTGGGGTGCAATGTGCAGTTCTGGCTCACTGTAGCCTCTGCCTCCTGGGATCAAGCAATCCCACCTCTTCAGCATCCCAAATAGCTAGGACTACAGCCATGTCCCACCACACCCAGCTAACAAACAGTGTCTGGGAGCCACCTGTATCCTCAGGGCTCCCAATGTAAAACTTCTTTTATTTTTTATTTTTATTTTTTGAAGAGATGAGGTCTTGCCATGTTGCCCAGGCTAGTCTCATACTCCTGGCCTCAAGTGATCCTGGTGCCTCGGCCTCCCAAAGTGCTGGGATTGTAGGCATAAGCCACCATGCCCTGTCGTGAGCTACGTTTTTTGTTTCTTTGTTTGTAAGAGAGATGGCATGCTCAGACGTGCATTGATCACGCAAATGCTGAATGTTGACTCTGCCTGGGGCTGACTCCAGCTGCCTCCCAGTGAAAAGGTCTCTCCTTCAAAATCAAAGCCAAAGATACTGTTAAGGCAGAAAAAGAATCTTGAAAAAAGTGTTACTTTTGCATTTACATGATAAATAATATTTGAGGACCAGAAATTGTGGAATTGGCAGTACCACAGCAAAGGACTTTCTGGGAAATATTTTACTGATGCTGAAAGAAGAGAAGAGTTTCAGTGGAGAATAACTGAAAGGAGGGATAGGACAGGTCATACATCTCCAGCCCCCTCTTTTCTCCCTCTGCTGGTGAAGGATGGGCAGGAATAGTTAACAAGGTACTAGGTTAGCTTTTCCTAATGGAGAAGACTTGGGAGTAAACTGTGGTGTGAGCCTTATGGAAGAACTCACATTCAACCCAGACATCAGCAAGGATAACATATTATATGAGAATTATAGAAAACTGTTAATTTTGGTGTTCTCTCTCTGCCTTGCTAGACATTTTCTCCTGTCTCCTGCCTTTTCTTCAAGCCTCCTACGCACTTGGCATCATGCTGCTCTCTGGCTGCCCAAGACTACCTTCCTCTCCCGCCTTGATTCACATGCCAATACCCTGGGCCTGTGTCAAAATTTCCACTGCCTCTGGCCCAATGCAAGCTTGCTCTAATTATCCAGTTACAATAGAGGGGAGGTAGGGGTCACATCAACTTCTAGAGAAATGCTGTCCAATAGAAATATTAGGTGAACCAGAAATGTGAGCTACAAGTGAAATTTTAAATTTCCTACTAGCTACATTTTAACAAGTAAAAAGAAAGTAAAATTATTTTTAATAATAGATTTTATTGAACTCAATATACCCAACATATTATGATTTTAGTACATCATCAGTATTTTTCAAAAGTTATTATTATGATACTTTATATTTTTTTTCTTTGTACTCAGTCTTTAAAATCCAGTGTATATACTTACAGCACATCTCAATTTAAACTAGCTACATTTAAGGTGATCACAACCTTTATGTGGCTAGTGACTACTGTTTGGATAGCACAAATATTTCCCTAATGTGGGATAGTATTTAAATTCCTGCTTCCTTGGCTGGGCACAGTGGCTCATGCCTGCAGTCTCAGCACTTTGGGAGACAGAAGTGGGTGGTTCATTTGAGGTCAGGCATTTGAGACCAGTCTGGTCAACATGATGAAACTCTGTCTCTATTAAAAATATGAAAAATTAGCCAGGCGAGGTGGTGGGTGCCTGTAGTTCCAGCTACTTGGGAGACTGAGGCAGGGGAATCGTTTGAACCCAGGAGGCGGAGGTTGCAGCAGGCCGAGATTGCGCTGTTGCACTCCAGCCTGGGCGACAGAGCGAGACTCTGTCTCAAAAAAACAAAAGCAAAAACAAAAACGAAAACTAAATTCCCACCTCCAAGTCTTTGTCAATCATTAATGCAAAAGTGCCTACTATCCTACGCTAATATATTTGAAGAAAAATTCAAAATTTTTTAAATAAATTAAAATGGTCCATTGACTCTTACAGAGTCAAAGGCAACTAGGCTAAATGAAAAATTCTGTATTTAGGCTCACAAAAGTCAATTGTATAAATACAGAATGAGGAAGACTGGCTTAGGAGTTCATGTGGGGAAAAAAAAATCTGTTTTTAAGTTAAGCATGCTCTTGTAAGAGCCGCACTGTGATAGGATTTTTTTAAATGGATGCAATTGATGTAGTAACCCAGAACACAAGAAATAATTGGTCAGATCCAGAGCTGGATTTAGAGATGTCTCTACCATGCAAGTGTTCAGAATTCCAAACTACAAGATGCTCCATATCATTGTATGTAAAAGAGAGGGGAAAAAAATGTCATTTTCTTGAATTCTTGTTTGAATGTGATACTTGCTGATATGCTCATTGCAGTGAAGGCTGAGTCTCTGAGGACATGTTTGAGTTATAGTTGAGGGTCACTAAATGGCTTACAAGGAGGTGGGTGCAGTTATCTATAGTAGAATTAATGTTTGCTAGTAAGGTATGCAGGACTGATCCAGAGCTGAACTGATTAGAGCAGTAGAGAAGAGGACCAGAGCCGCTGTGAGCCAGTCTTCCCTGCCTGACCCCAAGTCACAGGCAAATATTGAGAGCATATCCATTTGAAGGAACATAAAATTATTAACTAATGACTATTAATTATTAACTGCCTAGGGCACCCAAAGTGTCTTTATCAGGCCATATCAAGAGAAGTGAGCTAAATTTTAAATATAACATTTCAAGATAGTCTTTGGCAAATGTGAGCTTCTGATGAGTGAGGGAGAAGGCTGAGAGGGACGAGGGGAACTGGTGAGTTCCAGAGCTGGAGTAAGGAGTGCGTCTGCCATGAAGGTGTCCAGGGATCCAAGCTATAAGATGTTCAGTATCACTGGATGTGTAAGGAAAGGGAGAAAATGTCATTTACCAGAATTCTTGGTTCAATGTGATACCTCATTGCAGTGATGAGTGTATGGTCAATTACCTCCCATGTGAGTTTGAAGTACAACTGACATCCAACCTAGAGAGTCCTCTAAGAGAGAGAACTAAGGATATTCAGAAGATTCTCATGTAAATGGTGGAGGAGATTTATCCTGATCTCTGATTCTCCAGACATCAACTGGGTTTTCAACAATTCAGTTTAATTCTGACACTATCTGGAGTTAGCCTCAGATCCCACAGGTTAAAGGGTCTCAGTCCCACAGACTGCTCTCCCTTAAGACATCAGTTATAAGTACTGGGTTCCCAGGTCACCCGAATTTCTGTCTGACTTTGCTACAAATTCCAGGATTTGCAGCATGCTACCTGCTCCCTTCCCCATGCCACATTTCCTTAATATGCTAGAACAACTCAGAACTCAGGAAAATGCCACACTTAGAACTATAGTTTATTATGAAGGATGAGAATGAACAGCCAGATGAAGGGGTGCATTAGGTGAAGTCCAAAAATGCCCTGAGCGCAAGAGCCTCTGCCTCTTTGGAGTTGAGGCGTGCCTCTCTCCTGGCACGTGTATGTGTTCACCAACATGGAAGCTCCCATTTAGATTTTACCAAGGTTTCATTACATAGGCTTGATGGATTAACTCATTGGCCACTGGTGATTGAATTCAATCTCCACTGCCTCTTCCCCTCCCCATAGGTTGGGGACAAGAGCTGAAATTTCTAACCCTCAAATAATGGCATTATGTTTGACCAACCCCCATCCTCAAGCTATCTGGGGGTCCCACTCTGGGGGTTCATCTCATTAGCTTGAACTCAGGTTTGATAGAAAGGGGCTCTCATTACAAATAACAAAAGACACTCCTATCTCTCAGGAAGAAGTTCCAAGGGTTTTTGTTTTGGTTTGGTTTTAGAAGCTCTGTGCTAGGAACCAGGGACAAACACTAGATATATTCTTATTATGCCAAATCTGTATTATCCCCACCATGGATTAATAGTGGAAGTTGCAAGAAGGCAAGTTTTAATTAAACGTCAGAAAGGACTTCCTCAAAATTAGAGAGTCCCATCAGTTGAAGGTTGGTTTTGTCCCTTGGGTAGTGAGACAATGAGCGCCCTCTCTCCAGATACGTGCAGAGGAAGGCTAAGCTTGTCAGGGTTGTAAAGATTCTCATTAAAAAAAAAAATAGTTGAACCCAAATACCTTTAAGATCTTACCAGCTGGATATGGTGGCTCATGCCTGTAATCCTATCACTTTGGGAGGCCACGGCAGGCAGATTGCTTCAGCCTAGGAGTTCAAGACCAGTTTGGGCAATATGGCGAAAAGCCATCTCTACAAAAAATACAAAAATTAGCTGGACGTGGCAGTACATGCCTGTAGTCCCAGCTACTTGGGAGACAGAGGTGGGAGAGTTGCTTGAGCCCGGGAAGTTGAGGCTGCAGTGAGCCAAGATCGCACCACTACACTCAGCCTGGGCAACAGAGCAAGACCCTGTCGCAAAAAATGAAAAAATTTTAGAAAAACCCAACCTACCAACTTCAATATTCTAAACTAAAAACAAAAAATCAAAGGACTAGGATTTATATTTTAAAAGAACAATGCTTTTAAAATGTCAAAGTAGATATAGATCACATGGAGAAATTTCAGGTTTTTCAGGTACCTTGCCAAATATCAGAATGACTCCTCCAGTTGTCCCCAGGCAGGCAGAGGAGAACAGTGCCCAGGGAATCTGCATTTCCACTCAACACCACTGCTATTGCTTCACCAGCACAGTCCCCACACCTGACTTGGCAAACTTATGCACGCATTCCTCTCAAAGAAAGAGGTAAATCTGGGGGACATGTGAGAGTTGGCCCAGAAAATCTGACTAATAGGAAAAAAAGGAGTGTAGAGAATCTTCCTCAAAGTGCAAACTTACTGTTCAATGCCTCTTTGGAAAACCCCTTAAATTAATTGAGTCAGAAGGTATAATCATTGCTGTTTGTGTAGCCAGATTCCTTTCCAAGAATGCATATAGTTAGAACTGGAAAATAAAAAATCAGGTTTCCTTCTAAATTTGTTGCTAAATACATTAGATTATTGGGCCCACAAGTCACCAATCCTGAATCAGCTCCATTTTGAGAGTACAGAAGTAGTGAAATTTTTCTTACAGAGGCAGGCTGACAGTATTGCTACTATGGGCATCCAGCACAGAAAGTACACATTAATACAGCTAGCCTAAAAGAATGACTTACTTGATGAAACAAAAGACCTCTATAATTCCAAACCCAATCATCACTGCTCTGACCTCATCTTACTCAGCTTCTAAATAGCATTTGATCTAGCAGACCACATCCCATTTCTTGAATTATTAGGTGCTCTAGACTTCCTGAACACCACACTCTTTATGATTGTTGTATTCTCTGTTCCCAGAGATTCACGGATTATCCCTGTGAGAGAATTGCCCCTCCCCCTCAACCACAAGCTGGATCATGAAAAGTGAATGCACATGACAGATGCTGTATCCTGGGAGAGTATCTTAGGGTCCTTGCCCTGGTTCTGCCATCTCTCTTTGCCTCCCCTGCAGGCTGTTCTGATGGGCATGTCTCTTTCAGTCTGGGTCTGGAAGGAAGATGTGGAATACACTCAGAGTAGGACTGCAGCCACCATGTAACTTGAGTGAGAAATAGACGTTTTTTTTCTTAGAAGGCACTGAGTTACAGGGACTCTTTGTTGCTGTGCATAATAAAATCTGAATAATGCACACCCCCTTTCCAGTTTCCTCTAACTTCGGTATTCTTTACTGAACTCATTCTTCCTCTGTCTGAGTTTTCAAGGTGGTCATACCTTCCACTCTAGCTCATCTCTCTCCCCTGCATGAGCTCATCCAGTCCTGGGATTTTAAAGTCAATCTCTGTGCCCAAATTCATGTCTCAATCCCTGCTTTCTCCACCGAGCTCCAAATTGGTGTTTGACAAACTACAGCTCCACTGTAGCCTGGCGTCTGTTTCTTTATGGCCCAAGAGCTAAGAAAGGTCTTTATACTTTTAAAGGATATGGAAAAAATCAAAGAAGAGTATATAACAGGGACTCTATGATCCCAACAGAAAAAGTTCGACAACCTCTAGTCTAGACTCACATATAACTCAACTATAATGTGTCCCAACCGAAACTTTTGAAGCCCCCTTGCCAAAATTTTTTTCTGCCTCATTCTTCTCCATTTCAGCAAATGGCATTTCTATCTGCAAGCTGCCTAAATATAAAAATCTAGAAGTCAGACATTGATCCTCTCTTTTATGTCTTTTACCCCAACCTATCAGCCCATTCTGTGGTTCTGCTCTGAAATACACTCTGAATCAGGTTAGTCACTGCTCACCACTTTCACTGTTAAAATCCTGGTCCAGGCTGCCATCATCTCTTGTCTGGAACCACAAGATTCACTTGGGGTCCTGCTCCCCTACCCTCCATTTATTCTCATTTCTGACAATAGCCCAATTTCTCAGAGATTACTCTGAGACCCCATGACTTGCTGCTAAATGACCTTCAGGGGCTTTCCGTTCTTCCATGGCCTCCCCCATGATCTCACCACTGCTCTTGCCTCTCCACCCAAACCTCCTAGCACGCACCGCTTATTCTCTCCCCTAGAGCCACTCTGGTCCACTTTCTGTCCCTCCAACACACCAAGAATGTGCCCAGCTCAGGGCCTTTGCTCTTTCCTTCTGTCTGGATTAGTCTCCCACTAGACATTCACACGGCTGCTCCTTCATGTCATTAGGGCTTGCTTCAAATGTTCTGTCTTCAGACAGCCCTTCACTGCCTCTGCAACAAAAATGAAACTGGTGAAGTAAAACAGAACATCCTTCATCACTTCTTTCTTTTACTGGCCCAAATATTCAGGTCTCAGTCCACTTTTGCTTTAGCCATCGGAGCTGGCATTGTCACTGGAGGAGCCTTCTCAGAACCTAGAAGTTGCATTTCCAGATTCCAGTTACATGCCTCTATGGCCTAGAGAGCAGCAATTGATGTACTGATGTTGCTTAAGCTATGAAAAAGGTACGGAAGCCCCAGAATCTGGATGTGGCTTTGATGGACAAAAAAAATACTCCATCTACTTGGAGCAAAGTGAGAGGTGAGCTGGGTGGGACAAAGCAGTGTGGTAACCAGGAGAGTATCCTTCTGTTAGAAATGAAAATCTGAATCCAGGGGATAATTTGAAAAGTCAGTAAGGTACAGTTTTCTGAGAAGAAGCCTAATCCCTACTCCCAAGTACCACTACACAAGACCAAACAGTCTTCCATCCAGGACACAGAGGCAACTCTCCATGGTTTTAATTTACAGGTCTCTGGAATTCCTGCATTCTCCTCCTCATCTACCACTGATACCAGAAAGTTCCTTTTATCTTATGATACTGGTTCCCATTAAGTTGCAAATCCTTTTGGTTAAAGAAACTCTCAAAGACATTTAGAAGGACATGAAGAGACACTTTTAAGAAGACATACATGTGGCCAACAAGCATATGAAAAAAAGCTCAGCATCACTGACCATTTTAGAAATGCAGATCAAAACCACAGCGAGATACCATCTCACGCTAGTCAGAATGGCTATTATGAAAAAGTCAAAAAACAACAGATGCTGGCGAGGTTGCAGAGAAAGAAGATGCTTATGCACTGTTGGTGGGAGTGTAAATTAGTTCACTCATTGTGGAAAGCGATATGGTGATTCTTCAAAGAACCAAAAACAGAAATACTATTTGACCTAGCAATCCCATTACTGGTATGCACCTAAAGGAATATAAATCTTTCTACCATAAACATACAGGCAGGCATATGTTTGCTGCAGCACTGTTCACAATAACAAAGACATGGAATCAATCTAACTGCCCATCAATGATAGATTGGATGAAGAAAATGAGGTACATGTACACCATGGAATACTATGCAGCCATCAGAAAGAACGAGATTGTGTCCTTTGTGGGAACATGGTTACAGTTGGATGCCATTATGCTTAGCAAACTAATGCAGGAACAGAAAACCAAATATTTCATGTTCTCACTTATAAGCAGGAACTAAATGATGAGAACAGATGGACACAAAGAGGGGGAACAACACACACTGGGGCCTACTTGAGGGTGGAGGGTGGGAGGAGGGAGTCAGTCAGAAAAAATAACTCTTGGATGCTAGGCTTAGTATCTGGGTGATGAAATAATCTGTACAACAAACATTCATGACACTAGTTTACCTATATAACAAACCTGCACGTGTACACCTGAGCCTAAAAGTTTTTAAAAAATTAAATTAAAAAAATACATTTGGAAGGAAGAAGGCAATTAACTTTTGTTAAATACATAGTATGTGAGAAGTCCTATATTCAAAACTTGTATTAGCTTATTTTGTCCTTACAATCCCAGCATCCCTGTTTTACAAATAAGAAAACAGCAGCTCAGGGAGATTAGGTAAAATTGCCAATGGTCAAACAGATGGTACTTGGCTTCTAGAATCAGAACTCAGTCTGCAGGCGTCCTAAGCCATTGTTCTTTCTACTCTGTGATTGGCCCCCTGTTTTGTCATAGATACTTGGGTTAGAATAAAAGGTTGTAAGGGGGAGGAAAGGGGCAGGAGATTCACAGACACCTTCATAGGTGAACACTGTGGGTCCAGGATAAAGCAGAAAACTGGGAACATGGATTTAGAATCCTAGAAGAATCAACCTGGAAAGGACTTAAGGTACCACATGGCCCAATCAAGCCAACTTCACATGGAATAAAAATAAGCTTCAGAGAAGGGAAGTGACTTTTCTAAGTGGAAAGATAATTATTTAGACATTTTACTAGTAAGCTCTTACTAGATTATACTATGATTACAAACAATGCTAGACCCCAGATCTCAGGATCTTACAGTAACAAAGATTTGTTTCTCATGTGTGTTACATGTCAGCTATGGATTGGCTCTAGACAGCAGGTCTGCACAACAGCAAGTTGGCAGTTGGTCTGTTCCACAAGTCCTCTTCTGGAGTCCAGGCTGAAGGAGCAGGCTGTATTTGGACATAATATTCTCATGGCAGAGGAAAAAGAGTCGGGGGAACTAGTAGAAACACGGTGGCTTTTAAAGCTTCTGCTCAGACAGGGCATCACGTTGCATCTGCTCATATCCCATCAGCAAAGCAAGTCGCAGGGCTAAGTTCAACATCAATTGGGGCAGGGAATAGATATTTCTCCCACCGGAGAGCACAGCAAGTCACGTAGCAATGTGGGGTGGGGGTGTCTAATCCTTGAAGAAAGAGGGAGTGAATAATTGGGAACAACACCATGTACCACTGATGTTCATTTGTGTTTCATTCATACTGAATTTTGCCTTCCCCAGGGAAGATGATATCCAACTATTGCATTCCTAGCCTCAGAAGAGATTGTGTTGCCGAGACAAAGGCAGAGTTTTCTGGTTTTGATTTTGCAAAGCCTAAGTTAGAGATGTCTCTGGAGAGGGGAAAAGAGATGTGAGTACCCTGGAGAGAGAAAAAGGGGAAATGCTATAGGAACAGAGGAGAAAGATTTTATTCCTCAAGTTTAAAAAAGGAGCAGGATTTTTCGGTGGGGGGAGGTCCCAAGAGTTGCAAGAATCAGCTAAACCTTGCTTAACCATGAGGGATGCCAGACCTCACAAGAGCATGCTTCTGAGGTGTCCTTGAAGAGGCCAAAGATGCCAACCTCGATGAGAAGCCCAGCTTGATACAGGCTCTGTTCTCCATGTCCCTCTCCAAACAATCTGTCTCCAAAGGTTTTAGATGGTGTGAGACTCCAGAGACCTTCCCTAAACCCAGGATGCGAGGGCAGAGGCAGAAACATCATAACATTAAAGTTCCTGCCAAACCAGTTGCACAGGGAGCAGAATACATCTGACTTAAGGAAATAAGTGAGACATTTCTTTCATCTCATGCTGTGGAGCAAAATTCATTCAATGACATCTCACAGCTTAGTAAGGGACAAGACAATTCTTTAGATTTTCATTGAAACAATTGTTCATCATTCCCCATGCCACGCCCTTTGTATTGGTTTGCTAGGGCTGCCATAACGAACACACACTAGGTGACCTACACAACAGAAATGTATTGTCTCACAGTTCTGAAGGTGAAAGTCCTAGATCAAGGTGTTGGCAGAGCCACACTCTCTGAAGGCAGCAGGGAAGAACCTGTTCTGGGCCTCTCTACTTGCTTCTACTAATTTCTTGGCTTGTGGCAGCATAACTCCAATCTTCATACAGTGTTTTTCTTCCTGTCTGTGCATGTGTGTCAAAATTTTCCCTATATATAAGGACACAACTTATATTAGGGGTCCACCCCACTCTGATATGACTTCATCTTAGCTAATTCTATCTGCAATGATCCTCTTTCAAAATAAGGTCACATTTACGGGGATTAGGAATTTTTTTTTCTTTTTTTGAGATGGGGATCCCACTCTCAAAAAAAAGTGTCACCCAGGCTGCCCAGGCTGGAGTGCAGTGGTGCAATCTCAGCTTACTGCCACCTCCTGGGCTCAAGCGACCCTCCTGCCTCAGCCTCCCAAATAACTGGGATCGCAGGGGTGCACCACCACGCCCAGCTAGTTTGTGTATTTTTCTAGAGACAGGGTTTCACCATGTTGCCCAGGCTGGTCTTGAACTCCTGGGCTCAAGTGATCTACCTGCCTCAGCCTCCCAAAGTCCTGGGACTACAGGAATGAGCCACTACACCTGGCCCCAGTTAGGACTTCAATGTATAAATTTTGGGGGACAAAATTCAACACATAATGCCTCCTATGAGGTTGTGTGGTATATTGCCACTGAGATAGTCCTGGACTTTGAGCTCATGGGGCCAACCATCTAGGAGAAGGCAAACACTGAGTCCATCAGTGTGAGTGTGAGGCAGGTCCCTCCATCTTTACCACTTCTTTCTCCTGTCCCAGGGCCATACTGAGGCATAGTCTTCTGGTTAGACGAGTGTCAGAAACACTCTTGAGAGCCTTAGTAAACTGTGGCAGTCCTTGACGGTGTGCATACCCACCCCATCAGTCTGCTAAAAGAACCAACAACCATTCCCCCTGTGAGGTGGCCTTGGCCAAGAATGCATCCCATAGGAAACCTCTCAGAACAACAAAGTTAACGCGTTAGTTGTTCTATCAAGTTAATTGGGCAACTGATGTAGTACTCCCAAAAGCAAAAGAAAGCTAGCAAACCAGTACCCTGATAGCCCCAGATGCTCTTCTGCTGCCCTGGAAGGAGTCAAGGCAGCCAGAGGACTGCTCATTGCGTCTTCATGGCTTTCAAGACATCTGTCTTGCTGTGAGATATTAATTCCCTCACTTAAACTAATTCTGCACCAAATACATCCACACAGGAGGACCCCTGCTGCAGTGAATTACCACCTCCAACTCTGTTCCATTACCTTTTCTGATCCTTGTAAAGAGAGAAGCAGCTTCCTTGTGTGGGTTAAAAAGTTAATGAAACCTAGTAAGTCCTCAAACCCTGAAATTGAGAAGAAGGTGCAGTTTGGATAAGCTGGAGAAGGATGACTCCAGTACATTTTATGAACAATTTCCCACCTTGAGTCTTACGTATGCCAAAAGGCATTTTTTTAAAATACAAGGAGACGCTCTTGGGGCCAGCTGATTTATGCAGAATCTGGGATTAGACAGCTGTTTTCAGCAGCCATAACTCTGTCCTGTATCTGCCACTTTCTTTTAAAAAAAAATGTAGAACTTTACATACATTACATATATACAGCTTTTTTTATGTTGATCATATCTCAATAAAGTGGTTTTGAAAAAAATTGATATTAATATTGGTATTAATATAAAAATATTTAATTATATTAATATCATTGTATTAATAATTAGTAATGTTACTAATTCCATGAGCATATGACTTCCACTTGGTCTAGGCGGGCTTGAGATTGTGTGAGTTTTCTTCTTTTTCTCTGTTTTAAATTTAAGATGGAGTTTTTGTGTCTTTTTTTTTTGATGTTTTGGATGGGTTTCAAAAGAGAGAGGAAAGGAGAAAATGCCTTTACTCCTCCATTCAATAACTGATCATTTTCTGACCACAAGCACCAAATTATCCCAAAGTTTTCATGGAAAGATTCTATTTAAACTTGTTCACTCAATGACACTCTGTCCCTTCACAGCGTCCCTCTTTGCTGCAAAGGAGCCAACATTCTGAAGCTCCTCAAGGGAGGACGA
Organism: Ateles fusciceps; assembly: GCA_036589455.1. Lineage (NCBI taxonomy): Eukaryota > Metazoa > Chordata > Mammalia > Primates > Atelidae > Ateles > Ateles fusciceps. Next base: position 11,180,664 of record JAZHEH010002554.1, on the reverse strand, counting down.
AGCAGGCCCTGAGCCTGACCGTCCACCTGGAAGCTCAAGGTAGACAGACCACTGTGAGGAGAGGGAGCGGTTGACAGGACCATGGCCCAGAGAAATGGACTCAGGCAATCAAAATCAGAATCACAACAGTAATAATAATAATGGTGCATTGACTGAACACTTGGTATGTGCCAGGCTCCATATCAGGAACTGTAAATGTATTGCCTCATTTAATTCTCCTTATTTCACAAGTGAGAATATGGAGGCCAAGAGATATTAAGGGACTTGTCTAGGAATTAAATGGCAGAGTTGGTGATACGGTTTGGGTCTGTGTCCCCACCCAAATCTCACCTTGAAATGTAATAATCCCCACGTGTCGAGGATGGGGCCAGATGGAGGTAATTGAATCATGGGGAGCACTTTCCTCCATACTGTTCTCCTGGGAGTGAATAAGTCTCGTGAGATCTGATGGTTTTATAAATGGGAGTTCCTCTGCACAAGCTCTCTTGCCTACCACTATGTAAGATGTGACTTTGCCCCTCCTCTGCCTTCCACCATGAATTGTGAGACCTCCCCAGTCATGTGGAACTGTGAGTCCATTAAACCTTTCTCTTTATAAATTACCCAGTGTCGGCCGGGCGCAGTGGCTCACGCCCATAATCCTGGTACTTTGGGAGGCCAAGGTAGGCGGATCACAAAGTCAAGAGATTGAGACCATCCTGACCAATAAGGTGAAACCCCATGTCTACTAAAAATACAAAAATTAGCTGGGTGTGGTGGCGTGCGCCTGTAGTCCCAGCTACTTGGGAGGCTGAGGCAGGAGGATCACTTGAACCTGGGAGGTGGAGGTTGCAGTGAGCCGAGATCGCACCACTGCACTCCAGCCTGGTGACACAGTGAGACTCTGTCTCAAAAACAAAAACGAAAACAAAAAAATTATCAGTCTTGGGTATGTCTTTATTAGCAGCATAAGAACAAACTAATACATTTGGGTTTACAGCCTACAAGATCTCAACCTTTTTCTCATAGTGAGTTTCTGCTTCCTTTAGTGTCTTCCAAGAAGGACTGTAAGAATCTGCCTTGTTAGTCTCTCAGGGATCAAGCCTAGGAGCTTGGCTTCTTGCCTTGGGAGAGTAAGTCTATCCCGCTATCCCCAACTCATGTAAGGTAATCAGTAAAGTGTATTCTTGGGCAAGTTGTTAAAAGAGAAACAAGCACTTGTCATACTTTGGCTGCTCAGCATCTGAACTCCCTTCTTAAGTTCCACCTTTGTGTGAGCCTTCATAGGAAGCAGATAGGATATGGGTTGCCACCAAAATATCACTCTTGCCTAGAACTTTGAGTCTGGAACCAGGAGTCCTAGGAGCAGAGAAGATTTAGAACCCATCCTAGTGGCATCACCAGCAGCATTCAGGGGCCAGTGGTACCCATGAATGGTGGTGTACCACCCTAACCAGCCTGTATCCACTGTGCGGGTGCCCTGCCCTGTGCCAGACAGCCAGCTTTCCTTGGTATTTGCCTCTTCTCTGTCCTCCCTGTTAATTATCTGAGCTACTCCATATTCTACCAGCAAGTTCCCTTTCTGCCTACGGTAACTAGAGTTTGTTGTCTGCTAATGCTGAAGGGGTATGAACAATCACAGATGCACAGGCAAACAGAGCCAGCTTCATCCAGCTTAGAAACAATTAATCTTACTTTGAGATTTCTTCACCACAGAGGCCAGCCTGAGCCATTCATCTCCCCTCTGCCTCCCCAAAACTTGGCATCTTTTACATGTTTTAAATTGCTTACAGGCTGGGTACAGTGGCTCATGCCTGTAATCCCAGCACTTTGGGAGCCCAAGGCAGGCAGATCACATGAGGTCAGGAGTTTGTGACCAGACAGGTGAAACCCTGTCTCTACTACAAACAGAAAAAGTACCCAGGTGTGGTGTTGCGTGCCTGTAATCCTAGTTACTTGGGAGGCTGAGGCAGGAGAATCACTTGAACCCAGGAGGTGGAGGTTGCATTGACCCAAGATCACACCAGTGCACTCCAGCCTGGCTGACAGAGCAAGACTCTGTCTCAAAAAAATCAAAAAATCAAAAATCAAAATAATTTTTAAAAATTGTTTATACTTTTATGGGCTGAAATGTCTTCGGAAGACCTACAATGAAAGAGGAATAGATTTTGATCAAGAAATGGAGAAGATTTCAGTGGTGTTAAAGATGGTGGCAGATGATAAGAGCTCACTGTGAATGCCAAAGAAGACACATCATCTTATTCTTTGTAGACTGTGAATTTTCTCAATTGGGATTTTTTTTTAATTTGCTGATGTCATGTTTCCTTAATTTGTCGGCTGCAGCTGCATCTGAGGACATGGTTAAGTATAGTCCAATGAACCATGGTTATAGGAGAAGTTTTGAATGGGCCACAATCAGCCTGCACTTGACCCTGAGAAATGGAGGGGAATACCTACCGGTGTGGGAAAACAGGCACGTGTGGTAGAGAGAAGGTGAAACGCCAGGCCAAGGCCCAACCCAGGCAAGCAACATGTCGGTACTGGGGCTGTCTGTGATTGACATGGAGGCATGGGTATCCCTTCCGCAGTCATGGGGTATTCAAAAGTAGCACTTCTCTGGTTCCAAGTAGGCAGTTGACATTAGATAAGCAATACAGGAGGTAGCATAGACCAATCCTTGAATCAAGGAGAGGATGGAGTTCAATACACCTATGGGCTGATGAGAGAAATACAGAGTCCTATTTCTCAAGAATCTGCAGAACCCTGGATTTTGAAAGATAATGATTTAGAGAAAGAAGAAAATGGCAAATGTCAGTCATCAGACATGGGCACAAAGGAAGGCAGGGTCACTGGCAAAAAAAAAAAAAAATGGATTTGATGTAAGTAATAGACCTTCCATCTCTGCTTTCTGCAGTCAAGTCTTTTCCCAAGGGAAGGAGGGCAGCAGAGCCAGGCTCATGAGTGTAGGCCATGCTCTCAGACAGAAAAAGATGCTGCAAAGACTGAGCGACCACTTGGAATGCATCTTGCCTCATTCAGTCTTTCTTACCAAATTTGTTACCAACAGGAATCTGGAAGAACATTACAGCATGAACTGGTCTGTGTCCTACCTCAAGGACAGTAACAAAAACAGAAACACTTGAAAATAGCCATTGTCTTTTACTTGTTATAGGGAAAGAGATTCTAAAACTTCCCTCTGTATGTAGCTAATTCTACTATTTATTTTCTACTCTTGTTTGTGTCTGACTCAGAGCTCTCAACTTTGCTTAAAATTGAGTCCAGCATACATCAGAAGTACAGATGATTTATGTATACTTGTCAGTACTCTCAAAGAAATTCATTATTTGCTTCAAGTTCAAAATTATGTTACCTTATTCAACAATGTAGAGTGCATGTATCATGTTCTAGCTTTTGAGGATTCAAAAATGAATAAAACACAGGCCCACCTTTGGTAAACTTACAGTATAGCCCATAGCTGCCTTTACTCAAGACAATTTTATCCCCAATTCCTATAAAATGGTTCGGCAAGAGAATTTTAGAAAGGAGGGGGACGTTGGAATAGGCTAAAAGAAAAATAAAGGGAACATACAAGATAGATTTTAAAAGCATACATAGATGAACTCCATCTTTCCTGCTTCTGGAATTGGCTGTCTTGGAGCCCAGGGGACTAGGACTGCTACAGGGAGATCCCTACTAGCCCACTGAGGCCACCCTGTCTGTTTCAGACCAATCTGACACACACAAGAAAGCCAGTATAATTTACTGCATGACTGATTGAGAGAGACAGAGTATTGTGTGTAATAAACTGTTACCCATATTACCTTTATCCTCACTTAATGGAAGTAACAGCAGTGGCTTATACCTATAACCCCAGGGCTTTGAGAGGCCAAGGCAGGAAGATCAATTGAGCCCAGGAGGCTTGGGCCCAGGAGTGTGAGATCAGTCTGGGCAACATAGCGAGACCCCATTTCTATAAAAAAATTTAAAATCATCCAGATGAGGTGGTGCATATCTGTAGTTCCAGTTACTTGGGAGGCTGAGGTGGGAGGATTGTTTTAGCCTGGGAGTTGGAGGCTGCAATGAACCGTGATCCCACCATTGTACTCCAGCCTGAGTGACAGAATGAGAGCCTGCTTACCACCCCTGACCCCCAAAAAAGGATAATTTATTAAGTAGCGATTGTAGTCTTGGAGACCAAAGAACCACAAAGTGAGAAACAATATGTTGTTTGCATCTTTCTAGAGTCTCACATTGTAACAGGAACAGGCTCTACAGAGCCATTTGGTGCTGTTCAAAGCTGCTATTGATTCACGTAAGTGTGCAGCTCAGAGGAGAGATGCTTAATCAGCTTTCTGACTCCATGAGAAAGCCACTCTTTAGCTGTGTAAAATGCTGCTTGCTGAACTTAGCTAGCCCTCTGTTTGCTGCACATGTAATTCTATACAGCCACTTTCCAGCAGAAGAAAATGTACAAGTAGATCATTTTTTCTGTGTGCTAGGGTCTCCATGATGATGAGCCTGTTCTACATTTAGGGTTGAGGAAGGATTGTCCAAGACTGACAACATTGCCAAGTAGCCAGGTGTGCCGTGCACCTTGTCCAAATCACAGAACTATATAAGTTGTTGGATGGCACTGAATATTCAAAAACTTGTTTAATATGGAGCTTGGATACCATGTAAATGATATTTTCTGATCATCTCCTAAAGAACCCTGTAGTGCTGTTATTTTCTTTCCTTTTTAACTCATGAGAGTTTCCTGTTTAACTCATGAGAAATAGAGTACACATTGTCCAAACAGAATAGGTTAAGTCACTGAACTCTGCTAGTTGTCTCTCCATTTCTTTAGATCTTTCTTCTCTTTATTTCCTTCAGAGAAGTTTTATGTATTTCTTCAAACAGTTTTTTCACATTTCTTTTTATATATGTTCTGAGTATTTTATCATTTTGCTGCTATTGTGAATGGACCTTTTTCCCATCATATTTTCCAACAAAGGATTGCTGTGTAAAGAATAGCAGCGGGCTTTTGTACATATTTTTTTCTCTGTATTCTGCTGACCATACTTACTGGTTTCAATATTTTTCAGCTGATTTTTTTGTTTTCCACGTATGAGAATATGTTATCAGAATAATCATGCTTATCTCTTTCTTTCCAACCTATGTATATATGAATTCCATTTTCTCTTTTACTAGCAAGTTTGGATGCCAATAGTAATGGAGCATTCTTACCTTGTTTCTGACTTTTATAGAAATTCTGTTATTAATTAATCATTGAATACGATGGTTGCTATTGATTTCTTTATATACTTTTGCCATATTAAAGGAACATCCTTCGACTCCTAAGAATTTAATTAACATTAGGTCGAGTGTTAGGGCACTAATGAGTAACTTTTTCCCACCTTGAGTTTAGAACCAATTCTGAACACAAGAACCAGACAGACACAGATCAAAACACCAGCTTAATTGGCAAGAATAATTGAAGAACGTAGCACAGATGTATGGACTTAGGTGGCTTTCTAATTTTTCATCCTAGAGATAAACTGACCTAGATGAAAGTGCAAAATGATAAGCCACCTCCACACAGCCATGAATGCCCTGGTAAAATTAATACCACATGGAGGAAAGCATTCCAGAAAAGAGCCTGTCTGCAGGTGAGAACATCTAAAATGGGGAGCTCACCAGGGGCAGGAGCCAAGGAATTTCAGTGTATTCTCCAGTACTCACCAGACACTCCCTGGGAGGAAGATCCAGAGAGAGGACAGAAACATTACTGTTAGAAATCCCTTTTTGGAAAGAGGAAGCCCACAGAATCGGAGGCTTCTTATATAAATGGCTAGTCAGTTTTCTCGAAAGCTTGTTAGGCATCCGAATGAGTTGTCTACTACAACATAACAATTGCTGCCAACATAGCAACTTCACACACACTTATTATCTCAAGGTTTCTGTGGGTCAGAAGCCTGAGCCTGGCTTAGCTGGGCTCTCTGCTTTGAGACCTCTTAGGAGGCTGCAATCAAGGTGTTGGCCAGGATGGGGTCTCATGGGAATATTCACCTGGGAAAGATCTGCTTCTAAGCTTTCTCATGTAGTTGTTGGAGGAATCAATTCTCTTTGGGCTGTTGAACTGATGGTCTCAGTTCCTAACTGGCTGTTGATCAGAGGCTACCTTTAGGTCCTTGCCTAATGGACCTTCCTGATGCAGCAACTTGCTTCATCGCAACCAGCGAAAGAGAGAGTCTGCTGAGAAGATGGAAGTCTAAATCTTTTGCCATTTAATCATGGAAATATTATCCCCTCAATGTTACTGAATTCCACTGGTGAAAAGAAAATTACTGAAGAGTAGAAGACTCCACAAGGCTGTGAATACCAGGAGTCAGAGATCATTGGGGCCCATCTTAGAGGTTGCCTCCCACAGGCATCTATAAAAATGACATAGTCGACACCGTTCTTAATTTTGAACTATTCTTAAATTCTCAAAAGAAAAGTTGCTTGATCATGACCTTATTCTTTTAATGAACAGATGGATTAAGTTGCTAATATTTAAGACCTTAAAATCTATATTGATAATATATTGGGTCTACACATTTTGCTATTTTTATTGGGTTTGAAATCTGGATTATGATCACCTAAAAAATTGAATTGACAAGTGTCCATCTTTTCTTATACTGACATAGTTTCATAACACGGGCATTACTAGATCCTTTAAGGTTTGAGCATATCCTCCTGTAACACTATCTAGAAGTAAATCTTTGACAAATTTGTCAATCTATCCTTTCTCATTTTTAATATTATATGCAGGTATCTTTTTTTTTTTTTTTGAGATGGAATTTTGCTCTTGTTGTCTAGGCTGGAGTGCAATAGCATGATCTTGGCTCACTGCCACCTCCACCTCCTGGGTTCAAGCGATTCTCCTGCCTCAGCCTCCCAAGTAGCTGGGACTACAGGCATGCACCACCACACCTGGATAATTTTGTATTCCTAGTAGAGACGGGGTTTCACTATGTTGGTCAGACTGGTCTCAAACTTCTTGCCACAGGTGATCCACCCACTTCAGCCTCCCAAAATGCTGGGATTGTAGGCATGAACCACTGTGCCCAGCCCAGGAATCTTTTAAAGTGTTTTCTTGTCCAGGTTTATCAGCAGTTTGTCTCTCTTGTTGGTGTTTTCTAAAACCACTCTTATGACTTTATCAAATTTTAAATTTTGTTGTTTTCTAATTCTTTATTAATTTATTTTCCAATTTTATTTTGGTATTTTATTGTTGTTAAAACTTCTTGAATTAAATTTTAACTAATCTTCCATCTTCTTGTTTCATCACAAAATAACTGAAGGCTGTGGATTTTTCTGTCAGAATGGTTTTTGCTGTATCCTACAGATTCTGATGTGCACTGCTTCCATTTATCGTATCTTTAAGTAGTTTGAATTTTGGATTTGTTTTCTTCATTTATTCAAAAGACATGATAAAAAGTAGTTTTTGTTGTAATTTTTAAGAAGTTAGGGCACTTTTGTCACCTTTTAATAGTTAATTTCCTGTTTAGTGTATTGCAATTAAATAACATGTCTAATAATCATTTAAATTTTTACACTGTATTGAGATTTTCTGTGTAGTTTAGTACATGATCAGCTTTTGCAAATGCTCATTGGTGATTTGAAAAACTCTGTAAAGAGCAAAATTGTATTTGTTTACAATTAAGTTTAGATATTTACATATTCAATATATATTTGAATGTATTGTTTATTCAAATACATTATTATATGTCAAAATATTCAAATATCCAATGTTCAAATATTTTTGAATATTCAAAACATTTTTGGTCTTATTTTTATACTACTTAATCTGTTTAATACTGAAATGAAAATATTAAAATTAACTACTAATATTAACATCTATTAAATTCTCATAAACTTTCTAACAGTTTTATTGCCTTATATACATTTTTGCTATGTTAGTCAGTGCATAATGTTTCTGACTATTATAGGTTTTATATGATTCCATCTTTTATTATTTTTAATATCATTCTGTCTCATTTAGATTGTTTTGTTTTTAATTTTATTTTGTATAATAATCTTGCCATCCTGCTGGGTTTTTTTTATAATACTTCTTTGGCTTATTTTTTCCCATCCCTTTTTTTAAACCTTACTTTGACTTTTTACTTTTAAAATGCAGTCTTACATATTCAGCTAAATTGTCTTTTAAAACTATATGAGAATCTTTGAAACAACACCAGAGTCTTGTTTTGGCAGCAATTTCAGCCCATTCACATTGATGATGTCTTTCACTTGTACTTACTGTTGGAAATATAGTACAAATATCTTGGGCCTATGAGGTGGTGGGCTCATATAGTCTATAAGCCATTTTTCTCACTCATACATATTTTATCTAAAGCTGGTCCTGCAGAAGATAAGCAATTCTGCCCTGAATAAACATAGGGTCTTGGTGAAATTCTTGTGGCAACCCACTGGATGTTAACTGTCTCAGCTTAGACCTATTATTGGGATCCTATGGTTAAATGAGGCAGAGGCACAGAGCACAGGTTTGTAGGCTCCTTTCTGCATAGCAAGAACTATGTTAGCAACATTTCAGTTCATCTCAGCTGCTCTGATGGTACACAGTATGGTAGTGAGGTTGTCCAATAACCTGTCTCGAAGGGCCCCAACCAACAATGTCAGGGTGCTAAGGTACAGAGAAATACTAAGAAAGCTGCATTCATCCAGTTCTATCTTTTCTTTAACATGGAGACAATGTTCTTGACCAGAGTAATCTCAACAAATCTCCAGAAATCCTTTGCCTTTTTCATGTCTTAATTTCTTCAGGAATTGGACAAACGTCTATGCTTTCATGTTGGGAGCTCTGTTGGTGTCTTTTCCTCTGTTAATATCAAGGTCAAACTAGATAAAAAGATAAGATAACTATATTGAAAGAAAATAGTTGGATTAAATAACAGTCTCTTTGGATCTGTTTTGGATATTCTAAGTAAAAGTAGGGAAAGAAAAGATGTTCTATTTTGATTCTAATCTCAGCTCTTCCCCTATAAAGAGCCTCTAATAAATGAGGAATCCTGTGTCGAAATAAAACAGGCTCGAAATGTCTTTGTAAGTATAGGTGGATAAAAATTTACATTACTGTAGAGAGCTACTAAGGGTGATAATACAAGAAGGAAAAGAAAAGATTTTTAAAATGACATTTTAGAGTTCATATGTAATTCCTAACTTTTGTGTAACTAGTCCAGGAACTTAAGAAGATACTATGTTAAAGTATTTTATTTATAGTCTAGGTTCAAGTAGGTAGGTAAATATCTGAGTACTCAGATTCTCATTGTCAGAAAAAAGAGAAACACACAAGAAAATGGGAAGGCCAGAATGAGCCCTATGGGTTTATATTGGAATTGGAGATAGCATGTACTTATGGTTTTTAATATTTATACAGAGAAAAATAGAAACAGATGTTGTTACTGAGCCAAGCCTGGGTCTGCTTGCCTGGGGGGTGAAGTAAAGCCAAACATCCACACTGAGGTTTTGCAGTGGGAGAAGGGAGGGTGTTTATTTGCAGGGCACCAAGCAAGGAGAATTGGGCAGTTCATGATTAACACACAGCCTCCCTGATGGCTTACCAGCAAGAGTTTTTTAAGGCAGGGGCAAATCTCAGGAAAGCAGAAGTTACAGGTAAAAGTGTATGTTAACACTTGGAGGTTATACATTGGTTTGGCCTAAAACAGTGGAAGATCTTGAAAACAGGGGCTTACAGGTCATAGGTGAATTCAAAAATTCTATGATTTGTGACCGGTTAAGAAAGTGAAGCTTTGTCTAAAATCTCGGGGTCAGCAGAAAGGAATGTTAAGGTCTGGCCTGTGGCCTGACTTTTTCCAGGTCCTTCAGGAAGAGGTTTAGAACAAAGAAAGGTGGTCAGAGTTCAGTCCTCAGTTTCCCCCTATCTGAGATCCATATGCCAGCAGATTCATTTGGTTGGGCTCTAGGTTTCTGAAAAACAACTCAAGGACATGTGTTAAGATGTTATCTCTAGTTTCTACAGGGAACCAAACATCTTGTGTCTCTAATTTCCTTGGCTATTGTTTTTAAGCTACAATTAACCTTCTTGCTTATCAGGTTGGTTATTTAGTTCTCAGGGCTAGTCAGGTACCTGGTATTTATTTTCCTTGAAAGAACTCAAGATTTTCCTTTTTTTTTTTTTTTTTTTTTTTACCATGTTTAGGGGTGGGGAGGGCAGCAAGCCTCTAAGAGTGTGTCCCTGCTCTGTCTCGATGTGTGTGTATTATACATATATTTCTTTGCTCTGCCGACTAAGAGGACCTAGAAGAAATGGCTCTGTACCAGCAATAAGAACCAGCCCCCAGATCTTAGATTCTAAAAACCATTCTCCAAGGAAAGACACAGGACTCCTTGAAGAAAAGGTTAATTGAAGGGCTGGAGCCAGGAAAGAACAAGATGAGCCTGGAATATGTTGATAATGTCATAAAATAGGAAAGTGCCCAAGGTATGACAGAGTCATGTCACAGGACACACAAACCCCTGTGAAGGGGCTCCCAATGGCCAAATCTGGGATAATTTGAGAAAGAAACTAGTGACAGTAACGGGTTATATCTCATAGAATAAAATAAGAATCCATGAGCTCATAACTGACATAAATAGATAATTTTAAAGTAAATAAATAGGGGGAAAGGGAGACTCATCCTTTCTGTACGATTTCAGTGGAGTGATAGAATTAGAAAATCACCACCTGGAAAGCACCACAGTCATAATTGTTTCAGGTAAGAATCCTCAAAGGATGCTAAAAGTGTTGGGTAAAGGATGCTAAAAAGGTGGGTCTGACGAGGACCAGGATATTTATTTTCAAAGCACCTCCTCATAAGATACTGCACTATTTGCAAAGGGGGAAAAAATAACTGTAGTAATCAAATAATCAAAGTAAATCTCACCAGGACGGATCAATTTCCTGATATATGCATCAAAAATGTACAACCTTCATCTAATCAGGAGGACCCATCAGACAAACCCAAAGTGAGTCCTATTGAACACAATAGCAGGCCTGTATTCAACAGTGTCAAGGTCACGAAAGACAAAGAAAGACCAAAGAACCACTGCAGATGAAAGGAAGAGAACAGGACAGTTAAATGCAATCTGAGATCCTTGACTGGACTGGACCAGAATAAAAACATTACTGGGACAACTGAAAAAACTGGAATATCTAAAGATTAGATGATAGTGTCATATCAGGTGATTTCCTGATGTTGATCTTTCGAACTCATTTTACTCACATCATTATGACTGTGTAAGATGTTTAAATTTGGGAAGTCTGAATAAAGGATATACAGTAATATTTTTATATTTTTTAAAACTGTAAATGATTTCAAAATGAAAAGTAAGAAAAAATCCAAGCACTACTCTTCTGTGGGTAGACAATATGTCCATCTGGTTTTGAACTTGGTAATTTCAGTTGAATGTGATAGTTGTGTATTTTACAGCACCTTCTAACAGTGTCTTTAGTCACGAAGCTGAGAGTTCAGACTAGGTGATTAAATTTCACGATACACCCCATGGCTGCAGTCATAGTCATAGGGCAATTAAAGGCACTCACAAGCGTTGGCACTGGTGGAACCTGGGAAGGAAAGTTGGAAGCATATGAAAAAGGGACAAGCACAATTCTCATCTTTTTTCCTTGCTCTCTTTTATTCTGGCTTGCTGGCCACCTACAAGCCAACCCAGAAGAGATCCAGTCTCTTCAAAATACAGGTTCTGCTTTGTTTTTGTTTTGTTTTGTTTTTTGAGAGAGGGTCTCTGTCACCCAGGCTGGCGTGCAGTGGCGTGATCTTGCTCTGCCTCCCTGGTTCAAGTGATTCTCCTGCCTCAGCCTCCCAGGTAGCCAGGGTTACAGGTGCCCACCACCATGCGTGACTACTTTTTGTATTTTTAGTAGAGACGAGGTTTTGCCATGTTGCCCAGGCTGGTCTTGAACTCCTGACGTTAGGTGATCCATCTGCTTCAGCCTCCCCAAGTGCTGGGATTACAGACATGAGCCACAGCACTCAGCCCAAAATACAGGTTGACCAAAAACACACTTGTGGTCTTGGATTCAGCCCACTAGTGGAAAATTCTGAGAGTGGTAGGGGTGGGGCACAGGATTTGGCTTCCAGACAGTCACCCCCACTTGGAAAATTTCTGCTGACCTAAAGTCTATAGTCTGACAGGCAGATTTGGGGGTGTTTGAGAGGAGACTAGGTAAAGGATAAAACCGAGTCAGGTTCCTGGTCAGCTGCTCAATTTCATGTGGCCTTCAAAGCCGGGAAGGCGGGCATGCTAAACAAAGGCACCCAGCAGCCAAGAGTAGATGGACATGCTCCCCAGGCATCTTGCTACACTGTTGGCATTTTCCTGCAAGGCTGCATTTCTGCTGGGAGTTAGAGGTTTAAGAAATTTATTCTTTATAGTTCCCTTTTCTGGAGACAGAAGACCTGGTCACACCATTCCATCTGAATGAAAATAGCTTTAAATTAGACCGATATTTGATGGTTTTTTTTTTTCTTCATATGGGTTGTTTGGCTGTGGGCTCAATTTGCATTGAATTTGATAGACCTATTCTAATATCCTCGCCTACATGAAAACAAATTCAGCATACACTCATTCCTTTCCAAATCATTGAGAGACTATGGGTATGATAAAATATGGCAGTTATTCTACAGGTCATATTCAGAATATTCATGTTTTTTAAATGTGAAATAAGCAGTGACGGGTGACACTGTGCATTTCTTACATTTTTAATATACCCCAGAGCTGCAAAGTGGAGCTGGTGGAAGTCATCCCTGCTGTATTCGTTGTCTGCTACAGAGAGAGAAAATCATTAGATTTTTGCTGGGGCAGGATATCCCATCTTTCTGTTTAGACCTTTAGACACTGTACATGTGCCTGGACTCCCAAGTAGGCTAAGTGATGCACTCTCGAGGATCCAGACGCCCAGGCTCAGCCTTTGTGCTTCCTCCCAGGTGAAATATGCAAAGATGCATGAGAATTACTCATGGAAATGCCATTTGTACCCACTTCTAAATTTTCTTGTAGGTAAGGAAGCAAAATGGAAATGGGTGGATTTAAACTTTAATTTGGAACCCCTTCTCTTAACCAATGCTAAACTTCCCCAGTAGAAAAGCTGTTTGGTCATGTGCACATATGACTAGTTCCCACCTCCCACAGCCAGAGGCTGCTTGCTGCCTGATGAAAAATGTGTTTAAAATGGAACCTTTTTGTTGTTGTTGTTAAATCTGAGACACCGAGATAGGGCACTCTTTCCCAGAAGGACTTGCACAAATGGAGGGTCTTTAATGAATACTGATAAGTCTGAAATGAAAGATTAACAGCTATGTAAGCCAGTGACAGATGCTGCAACCCAGTACAGCACAGCCTCATATGCCGTCCGCATCACTCCCAACGGAATTAAAGTAGAACTGCTCATTAATATAGAGAACATCTCCTGTCTTTCTTCTGCTTGAAAAGAGCCACTCGGTTTCCTCAACACTAGACTGGTTGTTTTAAACACTAGTTAGAATTTATTGTTTTGGCACGGCCTTTTGGTGGGGAGCTTTATTGTTGAATTTAATTCATACAAATCTCGTTACATTTAAATTATTTTGCAGTAAAAACAAAAATGAAAGACAGCGCTAACGTGTACCAGCAATTTTCACTTATATTTGAAGATACAGAAAAATATCAGAAATGTATATAAATAGCATTTTTAAAGGTTTGGCTCATCGAAACCAGGCAACAGTCATACAAATAAAGCAAATTAGAGATACGAAGACACAGAAGGTAAACTGCTCAGTGTCCACCAATCAGTAGAGAAGCCCTAATCAGAACTAGGAGTTCTGGAAAGCCAGGCCAGAACAAAGAACAGAAGGGCTGGGGGCAGTGGAATAAGGTGTTCTTTTGTCGTGATGAGATCAGGAAGTTCTCAGAGAGACCACAGCTTAGATACTGGTCGATTTCATTTTTCATCTCCTCTGGCAATACATTGTATTTCAGAGAATTAATATTTTAAATTTGAATGGAGCGATGTCAAATGCACTCCTTTTTAATTGTCTCAAACCATAATTTATACATATCTCAAAAGTTTAAATAAAAGTAAGGATTTTGTGATTTTTCAAAAAAAACAAATGACCTACTTTGAAGAATCACAAAATGCAAGGAATACACTAACTAAAATAGGTTAGTAAGGAAGCTTGTATATTTTCAGTGACAAAACAGCTCTCAGACATTTGTGTGATTGTTTTCTGGTAATAGGGTACTTAAACTTGAGTTAGGAAAGGATTAATCTAGAGGTACAAGGATAAAGAAAATAGAAAACAGGAAAACTAAAGAGTTAGGCATGTTATTTTAGCAATTCCTAGCTTGACCATTAATGTAATATCATGTCATTCTTTTTTTTTTTCTGATACGTTGTTTTGTTCATGTTGTCCGAGCTGGAGTGCAATGACGCGATCAGCTCACTGCAGCCTCTGCTTCCCCAATTCAAGCAATTCCCTTGCCTCAGCCTCCCAAGTAGCTGGGGCTACAGGCACCTGCCATCACACCCAGCTAATTTTTGTATTTTTAGTGGAGACAGGGTTTCGCTGTGTTGGCCAGGCTGGTCTTGAACTCCTGACCTCAGGTGATCTACCCACATCCACCTCCCAATATCATGTTATTCTTTTGCTTCGTGGCATTTACCACAAACTATCATTATTCAGTTCATTTATCAGTTTATTAACCTTCAAATGCAAGTTCTATGTGATCAGAGAGCCAGCCTGCCATCTTCAAAGTCCTGAAGATAAAACTTCGACCAGGGCCTAACACTTGGTAGACAGGCACTCAAAGATAATTTTTTAAAATAAATAACAAGTACATGAACCAATGAATGAAATTTATAATCAATAATTCAATACAGAATAAAGAATAAATTAATACATACATTAATGGAAAATGAAATTAGATTTTTAAAATTTCATGCTCTTCCATTACAGGCAGTCTCATTATATAAAGGCTGGGGCCTAGCATGGTGGCTCAAGCCTGTAATCCCAGCCCTTTGGGAGGCCAAGGCGGTGGATCACTTGAACTCAAGAGTTTGAGACCAGCCTGGGTAATGTGGGGAAACCCTGTCTTTACCAAAAATACAAAAAATTAGCCAGGTGTTGTGGTGTGCACCTGTGGACCTAGCTACTCTGGAGGCAGACAAAGGAGGATAGCTTGAGCCTGGAAGGGGGAGGTTGCAGTGAGCTGAGATCGTACCACCGAACTCCAATCTGGGGGATAGAGGGAGACCCCGTCTCAATACTACTACTACTAATAATAATAAAATAAAGGCTGAGTGGTTTCTGACATTCCGTGACTGAGAACTGACTCCCTCCTGAGTCTCCTGGGGATCCGTGGGACCTATAACATAGGCACACCCGTCATCCATGCAAGTGCTCAGGACTGTTGGCTTTGACTACTTTGGAATCATCCTGCAGCCCTTTATCTCTTGACATGTTTCTAAAGCTTCCATCTGATTTGCAAAGATTCTTAAACTAGCATTTGGGAAGGAGTCACTTAGAGAGAACATTTGCTTTACTTTCCTGTTCTCAACTTGCTGAGGAAGCATTTCTTAAAACTCTATGGAGAAAAAAAATTTCCTCCTCAAAAGCCAGCTGGAACCAAAGAAAAAGTTGTCTAAGAAAGTATTGATTGTCAGCAGGAGAGAGAGTTATGTGAGGGCAAGTTTAGGTTTTTATGATACAATTGATTTATTTATTATTTTGTTTTATTTTATTTAGAGACAGGGTCTCACTCTGTCACCTAGGCTGGAGTACAGTGGTATGATCATAGCTCACTATAACCTCAAACTCCTGAGCTCAAGCAGTCCTCCCACCTCAGCCTCCCAAGTAGCTGGGCCTTCAGGCATGCACCATCATGTGTAGCTAATTTTTGTTTTTAGAGATGGAGTCTCACTATGTTGCCCAGGTCAGTCTCAAACTCTCGGTCTGAAGTGATTCTCCTACCTTGGCCTCCCAAAGTGCTGGAATTATAGGCATGAGCCACCACGCCAAGCTTATGAGACATGTGTAGAGAGAGAGAGAGATGAAGTCTCGCTTCTTTGCTCAGACTAGAGTGCAATGGTGCGATCTCAGCTCACTGCAATCTCTGCTTCCCGTGTTCAACCAATTCTCCTGCCTCAGCCTCCCGAGTAGCTAGGACTACAGGCACCTGCCACCATGCCCAGCTAATTTTTGTATTTTTAGTTGGGATGGGGTTTCACCCTGTTGGCCAGGCTGGTCTCAAACTTCTAACCTCAAGTAATCCACCCACCTCGGCCTCTCAAAGTGTTGGGATTGCAGGCGTGAGCGACCGCGCGCTGGCCCTTATGATAGAATTTTAACCTCATTTTAGAAGTCGGGACTTAATGAGGACTGACATCAGGACATTGGGGCAGCCTGTATAATTAGAGCTCCTATAATCCTAGTCAATGTGATGAAACTACAAGACCCTCCTGATCTTTGAGTCTGTCACTCTGAGCCACTTCCTGAAAGGAAGCTTCAGCCTCTACCTCCATTGGGAAGGCTCAAGTCATCTTTGGCCATGAGGAGAAGCTGGGGATGCCAGTGTTCTAGGCCCCCACAGGAGAGGTCAAGGGAGGGCCTGTGTCTACAACGCAGAGAGAACCTGTTCTCTATCAGCAGACCTCCATCGTAAGGACAGGCACTCTTAGTGCTGATGAACTTGGAAATAGGAAAATTAGCATAATCGTTGAATGGGAACTTCATTTAATAAATGAGTAATTGGAACCCAGAGAGGTAAAGTGATTCCTACAAGATAAAATCATGGTAGAAAAATCGTGGCACAGGATATAGATCCTAAGCAGACAGAAACTGAAGGTCATGTTTTAGGGTGCAACACAGACATGCGAATTCCTTCTGTCCAGTGCAATCTATTCTTCAGGAAGCCCCCAACCTGAAAGTTGTTCTCATTGCAGGAGGGGTTAGGGAGGAAATCCACAGATTGCCACTTTCGCTGCTGCAGTACGCAGAGAAAGGAGACAAAAGGAGATCCCTGTGTAAAAGGAAATGTGGCTGGCATATTGCAGCAACAGCAGAAAGAAGTTCTAGCCATTGCACACATGTGAAAAGAAACCAGTGAGGGAGAGCAGCCCCTGGAGTAATTAAAATAGAAGTTAATGAAACCAGAACATCAAAATCTAAGCTTGATGTGACTGTGCTCAGTTCTAGAGACATTTCTGCACTTAGTAGAAGAACTCCAATATGTCAATGAAAGCATCCCGACTCTAGCCTGCAGGGAACAGAGGAGAGGCTCAGCAGTGAGAGACAGCCATGGCAACAGAGAGGAAGGTCCTGACCAGACATGGCAGACATCACCTTCAGCCACTGCCAGCTAAGGTTTCATCAGTGATGCCCAATACCTGGAGCTATCACCTGCACAACAGCAAATCCCAGCAAGCTGTGGGGGGCACCAGTTATAGAAACCGTATTGGCTGAGGGGTTTGGCAAACTGTACAAACTGTGCAGTAATACATTCCACACCAAGCCTTCTGTCTCTGCAAATGAATCCCTTTAAAGAGTCCCCACATACCTGAAGAATTGTTAGAGGTAGGCATTACATTTGCCAAGCTTACCAATATAAATCTTATCCCCCTCACAAGATTGGGGCTGCATAGAGGTCCCCATGGAGTCACACACTATACAGAGACAGTCTGGAGACAGTCTGTTCCAGCCTGGGTGTGCAGCACATGACGCACACTGCTCCAAGGCTCTAAGAGCCAGGGAAACCTGGCAGGCTGATGTTTATATCCAGAAAAGCATGAATTGTGGAGTTAGGCAGAACTGAGTCAGAATCCTGGGCCCTACCACCGATTCACCCCTGGCCAAGTAAGAAGTTGGTGTCTTAGTCAACTTGGGCTGCCATAACAAAACACCACATATTAATACTAGCTTGAACAACAGGAATTCATTTCTCACAGTAAACTTCATTACTTCCTGAAAGCCCCATCTGCAAATACCATCACATTGGAGGACAGGGTTTCAACATATCAATAAGGGGAAGACACAATTCAGTCCATAGCAGTTGGCCTGTGAGTCACATGACCTTTTTCTCCCCCCCAGTCTGTAAAATACAGACAGCATTGTTGTAAGAACTAAATAACCTAATCCACTGAAAAAGTCAAAAAGGTGTTAGCATAGTGCCTGGTTACATGGTAGGTACTCATACTCATTTTCTGATACTTATCTAGACACAAATCTGTGGATACTTCCCCCCCAGATTTTTAAAAATGGTGATAAAATATGCATAACATAAAATATACCATGTTAGGCATTTTTAGGGGTACACTTCAGCACTGTTAAATATATTCACAATGTTGTACAACCAATCTCTGGAATTCTTCTCATCTTTCAAAACTGAAATTCTTACCCATGAACAACTTACCCGTGAAAGAACTCATTTCTCCCCTTCCCTAAAACTTTTTAATTAAAAGAAACAAATTAAAAAATCAAGAACTTTAATTGCTACTCTAAGTAGTTGCTAAGAATCAGGTTTTGCTAATGAACTAAATTCCAGATTTTTTTTTAAAGTAGATATCATAGTTGTTTTACAATAAGAAATTCGAACTAAATTCCAGATTTTTTTTTTAAAAAAGTAGATCTCTTAGTTGTTCTACAATGAGAAGTTCATGCAGGAACAAGCAATGAATTAAAGGTGTCAATATAGAATGACTGATCTGGTAAACCTCTATCTTTAAAAGATTATGAGTGTTCAAAATTGCCATGTTATATTCAAACTCTGTCAAATGGAAGCCTACAGAGTCATTACAAAGATTGTTTGCACTTCCAGCAAATACTTAGCAGGTCTACATGAATGAGGCAGGAAAGAGGACAGGAAAGTTGAGTGTACAATTAGACAGTGTTTTCCAGACCTTCCTGATAATGATCACCTGAGATACTTGTTAAAACTACAAATTCCTGGGCCCCATCCCAGACCCACTGAATCAAAATCTCCAGATTGGATTTCAGATATAGAGTTTTAAAACAACAATCTTCTAGAGGGTAAGAAATCTGTAGCCAAGAACACGTCCACCTTTCTAAAGAGCTGCCCAGTAATGCTGACGATGTTCTAAAGCAAGTACTTGAGGATGGTAGCTCCAATCTGTCAGGTTCTGAAAGGTGAACTTAAAGGTTTGTTCCCAGCACAGAGGCACATTTAGCCTCAAATGAGGCACATTGCTAGGGGACACTGCTAGGGGCACTTGGAACAGAACCAGGGACAGGGCACTATGTATGGGATGCGGTAGAAATGAACTAAGAGCACAAGTCATGAATATCACACAGGGGAGGTAGAAGGGCTTATGCACAGCCATGTCATGGGGCTCCTTCCAACTTCCACGTTCCTTTCAAAACATACTATAACTTGGAATCAGTTTATAATATGCCTTTATTTGGTTTTTTTGACAGTGATAATATCAGCAATTTTAAAAATCAACATGGAAACTGAAAACAAAGAAAAGCTAAATAGCATCTCTTAGAGACCTGCCTGTGTCACCTGGGGCCTCTGGTGCAGGGTGCAGGACTTATTGCAAGCAACCAGGCTGCTTAAAAAAAAAAAAAAAAAAAAAGGAAGAGGGGCCGGGGGATGTAGTAGGGACTGAGCATGGAGATGAATATAGTAAAGAAACCAGGTCACAAGAAGTTAGCTTTGGCTTTGAGTTGGGGGACCCAGCTGTTTTATGCCAGATGAAGCCTCCAGCCCTGTATCCCCTGCCCAGCTCCTACTAGTGCCAGTCTAAGAGAACAGGCACTTACAGTCTTCTAACCTAATTATTCTATGCACAGTTACAAGTAAGGGTTTTAGTCCCAACATCAACAGCAATGATTCCTTGTTCAATATTACTTATTCTCTTTAATACCACTGGCACCCATCAAAAAAAAAAAAATACAAAATCACTTCCTTGCAAAGCTCAGTCAGTGCTCTTAATTTGCTACAAGATGAGTTTTTTTTATTTCTGCACATATCTTCCGCTTCTAATAGTCCAAGCATTGACTCACACGCAATTCATGTTGCTAGATTTTCCATGGCTTTCCTTTCTCACTGAAGGATTAATAGATTATGTTTAACGAAAGTCATTTAGAAGGCAGAGGTGCGGGTGGAAGAGAAAGTGTGGGCTGTATAAAAACTATATTTAAAAAACTCCTGTGTCTGTCTAAATTCTAGACTGAACCATGTGGCCCCAGATAAATCAGACTGTATCAATTCCCTCCTCCTTGAGATCTGCAATACTGAAGCACAGCCTATCATTCTGAATTAATGCTATTCAAGTCAATGATGGAAAATACAAACAATTGTAAATCCCTTTTGTGATTGCAACATTCTACAAGATCTGCTGCTGCTGCTAACTTGTGGTTCAAAGGTAAAGTGAAAAGTATTCAAGGTCAGAATATGAGTAAGGCAGGGAGGGAAGGCTGGAAAATAAGAAGAGCATTAAATGCATTTTTGAGGGTCCTTATGTTTTTAACACTATTAGAAAATGCCCAAACTTACAGCATGTTTGTGGTTCCTTAAAATGCATGTGCTCTATTAAAAGCTGTGGCAAGTTTTCAGCAAATACATTGGAAATAGTCTGTACCAAATAAAAGTAAATTTTTATTTATTTGTTTATTTTATTTATTTATTTTTGAGACAGAGTCTCACTCTGTTGCCCAGGCTGGAGTGCAGTGGCACAGACTCAGCTTACCACAACCTCTGTCTCCTGGGTCCAAGTGATTCTCCTGCCTCAGCCTCCTGAGTACCTGAGATTACAGGTGCCTGCCACCATGCCCAGCTAATTTTTTGTATTTTCAGTAGAGATGGGGTTTCACCATGTTGACCAGGCTGGTCTCGAACTCCTTACCTCAGGTGATCCACCCACCTTGGCTTCCCAAAGTGCTGTGATTACAGGTGTGAGCCACTGTGCCCGGCCAAAAGTAGATTTTTAGAGTATTATTCTCTGATAGGATGATCTTAGAAATTACTTCTCTAGAACTAAGGAATTCAAAGAACACATTTAAAGGCTAAGTTAGCCTTTCACACCTCCTAAAAGTAAGATTAGTCTATGGCCATACCACCCTGAACGTGCCCGATCTCATCTGATCTCGGAAGCTAAGCGGAGTCGGGCCTGGTTACTACTTGGATGGGAGACCATGTGGGAATACCAGGTGCTGTAGGCTTTTGCCTCTTCCACTCCCTAAAAAAAAAAAAGTAAGATTATACTTGAGGAAAGGATGGAGGATGGGAGGGAGGAAAGAGGAAAGATGGAGGATAAGGGAACAACATTATCCTTAGTGCCAAGAAGAAATGTGATGACCAAACCAACACGCAGCAGGCAGCATGCTATTGACCCAAGGCTTACCAGCCAGCCAAATTATTCTTCAGTCATTGTGTTCGAATAGTAGAGAGAGAAAACCATATTATCCATAGGAATGGAATATTTTATCTCTATCCCACATAGGAAATGTCTAAGTGTAATACTATGGGAGTACTGGGGAGAGCTGAATCCAAAACTTGTGGAAATCAGGACGGAAGCTGAGTCTGTGCAAGCAACTCCTCACAAATCAGAGTGTCAGAGCTCTGAAATTCCACTATTTGAACTCTATGTTCCAGCCCAACAAAAGTGTTGCATCCCCAAACAACCACCCTGCCCTACAACTACCACCACCCCATTCAGAAGAGTTTCCCCCATCTCACCATGGCTGCCCAGTTTTTATTCACATTCAATTTAGGCTCAAAGGCTTCCCCTTCTGCAAATATCCCACTTGGTATTCCTGTTGTTTCTTTCTCTTCGCTGTAACAGAACTTAGCTTCCAGCACTGGGAGTGCCTGATTATTTGTCATGTCCCTCCGGAAGACTCTACCCTCTTTGGAAGGCACAGATCTTACCTATGCTGCTCACCATTGCACCCATGGTGCCTAGCACCGGGTCTGATGCACAGCAAATGCTTAAAACTGTTTCTGGAATGAATGAGTCATCTAACTCCTCCATTTACTGTTGAGGAAGTGAAAATTCAGAAAGGCTGCGTAGCTTGCCAAATGCCAGACAGGACTCGGGAGCGCAGGTATAAGTCAAAAGCCAGGTCTTGGACTAGTCGTGGTGGCTCACACTTGCAATTTTGGCATTTTGGGAAGCTAAGGTGGGAGACTTGCTTGAGTCCAGAAGTTTGAGACCAGCCTGAGTAACAGTGGTGAGACCTTGTGTCTACAAAAAATTTTTTAAAAAAATGGCTGGATGTAATGGCATGCACTTGTGGCCCCAGACACTCTGGAGGCTGAACTGGGAGAATCTCTTGAGCTCAGGAGAGTGAGGCTGCAATGAGCCGTGATCACGCCATTGCACTTCAACCAGGCCTTCTACCTCCTAGAGAGAGCCCTTTCTACTTTGCCAATGTCACTCTCGCCCAGAATGTTCCAGTTCTACTCTCTACCATCTCTGTCCTCTCATCCTTACAGCCCCAGCTCCTGTTTCCTCCTCACTCACACTGACCTCAGCAGACCCACTGAAGGTCAAAAGCATTCGTTAGGCAATTAATCACCTAATACCTTGTGTTAGAAATCTCACTGTTGTTTCCAGTTGCCTTTCACATCTTGCCCAACCATGTTAAATGCGCTTCAATATCCTCAGCTGCACCCACACTTTGCTTTGTAGCCTATAGCAGGGGCTCAGATCAACATTAATTTGATTTTGCAGTGTCACACAGAGACAGGTGACCCTTGCTTTTTCATAGAATAGTAACAGTGAAACAATAAACGATAGTCCCCATCCCAAGATGGCCAGAGAAAGCCAAAGAGATACTCATTTCTCACTCATGTCACAATTCTAACAATGCCAAAACTTAATACCCAGCAATCCTATTCCCAGTGGACCAATATTTCCTGATGCCTGTCTCCTCTCCCACTATACATATTGATTTAATGAGAGGCCTCAGCTACCTCCATTATTCATGCTCCTCACTTCCCCTGCCTGTTAGCTATTCCCCAAATTGAGCTGTTCAAACCAATTCATCAGATTACCTCCGGAAACATTACAGGCTGGTCAAGGGATGAGAGCAGATGACACTAAGATTGCAAAGACATTCTTGAACAGTGTGCTAAAGGCAGAAAATTGAATGTAGAAGAGAGACAGCGAGAGCTTCAAGGAAGCCATTGAAGTGTCCTCAGATGCCAACAGATAGGAAAATGTGGCAGAGAGGAAAGTCACTGGGATGTAGACTCTGGTAGCACCAAACCATCACTCTGATTTGAACTCAAAAAAATAAGGGGAAAAGTACAGTCTACTACATCTACATGGTTCCCAAAAGGGGAACATGTTAAAATATATTATTAAACCATTTTTAAAATCTGGTTTCAGGAGAAAAACCTTGGCCCAGTTTTATTCCTCATTTACACAGTAAGTACATTCATTCATCATTTGGCCTCCCCCATCTCTTTGAATTCTATGAAGTGCTGCCTACTTCATCTCAAAGTGTCTATGCTTGCAGAAGAATGTGCAGTTTAAGCACAAAAGCTTTAAAATGCCACAAGAGTAATATCAAAAATCAGCTTAAGAACTTAACGCAATATGACAAAAGACCAATAAATCTCAAGAATGAGTGCATGCATATTTTATTAAGAGAATTCCTGAGTACAGCATTACAGTTGGGCTTGCCATATAGAAGATATTTTCCTGCATCCTATGTTCACAATTGCAATAAAAGGTCTTATTGTAAATGCTATGGTCAGAAATGGGGGCCATCTTAGGTTAAGGAGTTTTATTAATGAAGGTAACTTACAGTTGCTCAGGAAAATTGACCATTGATTTTCATGCTTATATCTTGAATTTGAAGTTATGCAGTTGAGTCTTACCTTTTTACATTATTTTTCTTTTCTTTCCCTTTCTTTTTTTGTTTTATTTTTTAGATAGGGTCTCACGCTGTCACCCAGGCTGAAATGCAGTGGTGTGATTAGAGCCCACTGCAGCCTCCAACTTCTGGGCTCAAGTGATCCGCCTGCCTCAGCCACCTGAGTACCTGAGACTATAGGTATGCACCACCATACCCAGCTGATTTTTAAATTTTTTGTACTGATGGGGGTTTTACTATGTTACCCAGGCTAGTCTTAAACTCCTGGCCTCAAGTGATCCTCCCGCCTCGACCTCCCAAAGTGCTGGAATTATAGGTGCGAGCCTCCATGCCCAACCCTTTATATTATTTTTAAGGGAGATTTTGGCTTATAAAAATGGTTATTACATAGAAAGATCCTCTTTCATTTCTCTGCCCCCCACTCCCTTTTTAAACTTGAAAAAAAAAACAGTATTTATATTGATATTCATTCACACATTTGTCTAAGTCCTTAAGGATATTCAGATAAACCCTTTGGTTTTAGGGAAAATAACACTTTCTTCGAAGACTTTCCTTCAAAAACACAAATTTCCATTTCACATTGCAGCAGGTGATAAGACAAGATGGTGGCACCTTGGCTCATGTAGGCAATGGAGATGAGAGACTGTCATTGGTCTAATGTGGCTAGAAGGCTGCTTGACAGCAGGGCCTTGGGCCAGATGGCTCTCCAGTGACATGACTCTGCTGTCCTACATCCCCAAGTGGAAGGGACGGAATTAGAGCAAAAGCTATTTACAGAGAAACACTACTGTAATGTCCTATCAGATGACAACATTGTCCATGAACAGAGGGAAAGGCAAAGTAGACAAAGGATTTTCTGCCACTCCTGAAATCATGAGTCAATGATCTGCACAGTAATGTAAGATCTGGATGAGATATTTAATCCCCACTTTCTGTGATTAGAAACATACCTGCACATATACATACACATCCCCTTAACTTTTAAGACAACAGAACCATGCTTAGAATGCCACCTTCTGTCCCTAGAAAGACTAGGCAAGGACAACAGAGCCACCATAGGCACCCAGGACAAAGCCTTTGAAAGGAAGTCACACCATCAAAAGCCTTCATAGGCACCTTGGATAACACTAAAGCAGAAAGTTTAAAATTGGATTTAATGATATGTAGGAACCGAAGAGTAAGGTGTCTAAAATGAAAATACATCTTGGGTCCCCAAAATCACTAAGTCAAGGGAAAAGTCATGTTAGGAACTATGTCAGGCAAACCTGCCTCCTATTGTGTTCCTAAATAAGAGAGCTAGAAAGATAAAAAGCTACATGCCTCCCTCACAATTTGCCCACAAGGAAATTCCGTGTGGACAAAGGACAGACAGAACTCAAAGTCATTCCTTTTAGGCTCACCTGAGACAAATGCATATCTGATTCTTTCCTCTGCCCTATTGCTTATGTAAAAATGCAGATTCACTGAGCCAGACTAAATGGTGTATTCAGTGGAATATTGATCAAGAACTCAAAAGAATGCAATCTCTTGTGCCTTATCTGCCTATGACCAGGAAACTCCCTGCTTCAAGTTGTCCCACCTTGCAGGATTGAACCAATGTACATCTTAAGCATACTGATTGATGTTTTATGTCTCTCTAAAACGTATAAAAGCAAACTGTGCCCCAGCCACCTTGGGCACATGTCATCAGAACCTCCAAGGCTATTACACAGCTACATCGTTATCCTTGGCCAAAATAAACTTTCTAAATAGACTGATACCAATCTCAGATATTTGGAGTTCACAGATGCAATGGCCCAGAGAGTCACTTTGGGCCATGGGAAAGATCTGAGTGGCAGGTTTGAAATAAATAAAATTCATCTTCTTTCTTAGATTTTAAAATGCATCATCACTGTATGTGTGTGTGTGGCCAGGAAAGAATGCAATGCTGTCTACCAATTCCCTCAGGGCTCATAAGCAAGTGCTTGTTTACAGGAAAAGAAACAGTGGCTCTTTAGCACATTATATTGATGAAATGAGCCATACTAAGTGTATCATTGATCAATTTCCTGACAACTCCAAATCAAAAGGTCAGAACCAAAAAGAGAAGGAAACTGGCTGGGGAAAAGCCAAGCAGAATTGACCCAGGTGCTAAGTGCGAAGTCATTATCTCTCTGGATTCCCTACAGTGAGGAAAGAGAATCCCATTTGTCACCTCCTGGTACTTATTTCTGGACTCATAGGTGTTTGTTACCAAAAGGATGCTGAGCAGTCTCTCGTCTCTCTTTATCATTTTCTTAAGGAGGAAGCTGAGCTCCAAATAGATTTTGGAATTTCTCATAGTCTTAACAGGCAGTGACTAAGTGACAGAGCCCAGGTGTCCTGGGTTTCAGTATGTGCAGTGCATAGTGACAAGGAGAGCTTGGGTGTCAGGGGAGAGAAATGAGCCCCAGTCTTGTCCTGTGGCAGTGGTGGGGGGTGCACCTCTCTTATATTAATAGAGATGAACAAACACTGCTCTAGCACGTTCACATTTTAATCCTCCTGAAAACCCTGCTTTCCCATTTTACAGATGCAGAAACTGAGGCTCCAAGAGCAGAAGTGACACTAAAGTCACCTAGCCCATAAGTTACCCTACATTTTAGGCTGCTGCTTCTCTTTCTTGTGTGTCCATTATTTCAAGAAATAGACCCAAGGCGCAGGTCCATTTCCTACCTAGCCATGCAAACCTGACAAAACCAAAAAAGCCAAAAAGAAAACCAACAGAAAGCACTTCATATATATTCTTGACCAGCTATAGTGAGGCTGGCCCATTACACACACACACGCATTCACTTAACTGTTAAAACAATTTAACAGTATTTAGGATGCTTGTTGTGCATCAATTTCCTAAATGAAGGTCAATACTTACTATAGTATAACTTGAGCTGAAATTGAAGTGAAATTCTTCAAGGAATGACATGATTCCATTCTGATTCAAAGACTATTGCTATTGCCACATGTTTCTTTAACTTTTAGGAATGTCTTAAACTCACACTCTTTGGTAGAAGAATAAGAAGAAGCCGCTATCATTCCTGCAGTCTACTGGCAAGTGTCCATACTTCAACCTTTCTTTTTTAGTTATGGCTCATCTCAACTTCCCTGGCATTTCCTGTTGGAAATGAAAGTCTTACCCTAGGCAAGCTAGAAGCACTGGTGTGCAGCACATTTGCACCCTCTTGCCTCCAAAGCAGAGAATTAAAACTGTCAGATGCAGCCCCTGTGAGGCTGGCTCCCGGATGCCAGCCAGGACAGCAGCAGTAACTACCAACCAGGGTGCCTGGTCTCTAAGCTGTGCTCAGAGCAGATTTATATCATGTAAATGATTGTTCTAATAAAGAGAGTGGTACATTAGCCAAAACTCAAGGACATGCAAAATGTATTAGGCAATTTATAGTCCAACAAATTTCCTGTGGTGAAGGCAGTGGAGAAACATTCCCAAAATGAATGTCATTTTAAGTCTTAATCTAAAAAGAATCATCATAACCGCTGCTAGTTTTCACCACTAAAAATTAATTCTGCATTATCATCTATAATGAATCAGGACACTAGAAAACTGTGATGACCTTCTGTCCCTGCTGACCAAACAGTTCAGCACCTGCTCAGCACTACAATCACATCTCTCAAATGTACAAAAGTTGCATTAATTCCTTGGAATTATATAAGCCTAGGGATCTGGCATCATTGTTTAGGCTCTTTTAGTATACCTTTGATCTATCATAATTGCCACTGTGAAAAGGAATCTTCAATGGTTGTATATTTTTAACTGCATTTAAAATTTTAAAAAATGGAAAAATCTCTCATTACCTGCAGAATCATGATTCCAAGTAATTGCAGTGTTATTAAAAATGGTGCAATAAAATGCATAGTAAAAAAAATAATTACCAAAAGAAAAAAAACTGGGCATGGTGGTGTGAGCCTGTAGTCCCAGCTACTTGGTAGGCTAAAGCAGGAGGATTCCTTGAGTCTAGAAATTCAAGCTGTAGTGTGCTATGATCATACCAGTGAATACCAACTAGTCCAGCCTGGGCAACCTAGCAAGATCCTGTCTCTTTTGAAAAAAACATTGATTACAGTAATATAAACATTCATGTTTTTTAATTCAAAAAAAGAGGCACAAAAGTCAATGCAGGTGATAGTGGGTTCTGCTGGTAGAAATCACCGATAGTAGATGATACTCAAGAGCTTTCTGTGTTCCACTCTGCAGAGTATTGTCTATCATCAAGGCTGCTGCTGGCCTCTCTATGAGCTTTTGTGCCCACTAGTAAAAGATGTTCTTCTGGCCTGCCACAGCCTGTGGAAACACTCACCCTGGAGGACAGAGTGCCAGCCGAGTGTCAGCCCACAGCTGAAGGAGCCTTCAACTTAGGCTGGAACTTTGTGCAAAATGCAAAATATGTGCCCCTCTGCTGGCCCTGTCTGTAGAAGTAAAGAAGTTAAGAAACAGATCAATAAATGGTGGCATACTCATGTGATGAAATACTAGAAAATTGTATTTTAAAGAATATTTAATAGCCGGGTGTGGTAGTGGGTGCCTGTAATCTCAGCTATGCTGTCTGCTGGCCCTGTCTGTATAATTAAAGAAGTTAAGAAACAGATCAATAAATCATGGTCTACTCATGTGATGAAATACTAGGAAATCTTCAAAACTGTGTTTTAAAAAATATTTAATAGCCGGGCATTGTGGCGGGTACCTGTATCCCAGCTACTCAGGAGGCTGAGGCAGAGAATGCTTGAACCTGGGAGGCAGAGGTTGCAGTGAGCTGAGATCACACCACTGTACTCCAGCCTGGGTGACAGAGCGAGACTTTGTCTCAAACAAAACAAAACAAAGAATATTTAATTATTTAAACTCTTCTTTAAATATATCAGGGAAATATTTGTGATAGAATGCTGTTAGAAAAGTAGATTATAAAGCCAATAATGCAGTGTGATCCCAACTTTATGAACTAATTATCAGTTGTAAATATCAGGAGAAGGTGTAGACTAAAACGTGAACAATTATCATCTCTGGATGATGCAATTGTGGCTAATTAATGATTTTGTTATTGGTAGATGTCTGCATTTGAAACATTTTCTTCAATGGGCAGGAATTACTCCTATAATGAAATAAATTTAAAATAAGTTTTAAGATCTATGATTCTATCTGCTTTTCAATCAGGGAAGGAATGCCATCTTGTTACTTATGTTTTACCACATTCTTTCCAGTTAAGAATACATTGGGATGTTAAAGCCGTAAGAAAGGAATTGATTATTTCTCCAAGGCTGTGATATCCTTAAGGATGGGCAAGGAACCTATGGTGGTTTAAAAAGAAAAAAATTGCAGCTTAAAGCAGGGCGTGAAGGTTTGAATTCTGCTTCCAGTAGCCATTAGTATATGACCTTGAAAAACTACTCAATGTCTTTCTGTTTCTCCTTTTATACCATGGGGTTAATCATTCCTATCTTCAAGACTATGCTGAGCATAAAATGAACTCATGGAACCAAAGCACACAGCACAGGGCCTGGTACTTAATAGGTACATAACAATTGCCGCCTTGTTACAACAATCTTGTATACCTCACACATCCCCAACCCTCTGCTTTGCACTATTAGAGGCTGAATAAATGATATGATCAATGGGTTGTGTTACACTTTGAGGAAGTCTGGCAGTTTCAGGAAATCTAAAATATTATATAGCTGGGTAAGCCCTACAGAAATGGCCTTATTAGAACAGACCCTAGGTTGTGTTGGCGAGCACAGAGCCTCTCTGAAAGATCACATCTCTACTGCCAACTGTGTGTTTGGACACTTGTTACGTGTGCTGATATATGGTTTCAACCTCCTGGGGCTCTTCACCCTTCATGGGTGGACCTTTAAAAGCACGGTTCTCTCTATGTGGGAAAGAAAACTCAGAGCTTATGAACGAACCTGGACTTGAAGGCCTTATAGCAATCTCCAAGGCCAGCACTTACACTAGCCCAATTAATATGAGAGGGACCTCCGCTGGAATCTCAACTGAATAGGCAGATTTAATAGGGTAAGGACCTTTGTAGTGGTGCCAGGAAGGGGATAAAATATTGGGCCTACCTCTCCCTCAGAACACAGAATTAGAGGATGTCTATCATGTGGTCAGGAAGTACAGAGGGATAAGACGTAGGAAAAGCTAGGTAAGACCTTCAAGGCCATAATCTGGCTTTTGTAGCTCAAGAGAGTCCAGGGCTAGTATTTAAATTCTTTCTGTGCTTCTACTTAGATAGGTAGACTCAGACATTTTACCATAGAATCTTAGCAATTTTTATATCATCTCTGTGTTCTCTCTTTTCCAGTCATTTTTGCTGATGTTCATTTTGAGAATATCCACTTATCTGAAAAAGAGTGTTTAGCACTACAGGCCATGAGCAGGGCTATTCCCCCTAGACCATCCTGACATCCTCTATCATGGGGTAAATTATAGATGGGTAAATTACATCCAGGAAAAGGATGTGTCAGGACCAGCAAGGTTGGGTTCACTGTAAACCTGATGAAGTAAAGTGAGGCTGGATGTGGTGGCTCATGCCTGTAATCCCAACACTTTGGGAGGCCAAGGCAGGAGGATCATCTGATGTCAGGAGTTTGAGACCAGCCTGGCCAACATGGTGAAACCCAACTCTCCTAAAAATACAAAAATTAGCCAGGCGTGGTGGCAGGCGCCTGTAATCCCAGCTACTTGGGAGGCTGAGGCAGGAGAATCGCTTGAACCTGGGAGGCAGAGGTTGCAGTGAACTGAGATCACGCCACTGCACTCCAGCCTGGGTGACAGAGAGACTCTGTCTCAAAAAAATAAATAAATAAATAAAGTGAAGGGGCCTCTTACTTACCTGGGACCCTTGCTTTACAAAATTCTGTACTATTAACGTATTTGCTTTCCTGCACATAAGGCTCTCAGACTTCATAAACGCCAGGCCCCACACCCCTGGATCTACCTCTGGTGCCTGGGCAAATCAAATGAGAGCTACACAGGACAGACTGGCAGAGGCGTTGGGGTCTGTCCCCTCGAGGGGTCAGGTCTCTGCTGGAAGATTTTGGCATTTGAGGATTTGAGCTGTTCCCATACAAACCCCAACACAGCAAGAGATTATTATTAGATTTGGATGATTTTATCTATTGATGATTGATATCTGAACAAAGCAAAATAGAATTCTTTGGTGTCGGGTGCAACACTCATTCAGGCCATCCTCAAGATAACATGAAGCAGGACTGGAGCCTCAAATAACAACCTCTCCCTAAGCAGCACTGAAGAAGCCAAAAAAAGAAAAAACAAGAAAAGGAGGGCAGCGCCTCCAGGACCCCAGCGCTCTTTGATTATAACCCACTGAGGCCACCTGTGTCCTTAAGAGGAGCGGGGTGTTCAGGTGACAGCTGACTCCTTAGAATCTGACTCTTTAGAACCTGTGGGTGGTGTGGGACACTCCGTTGTTGGTGTATCATTCGCTCTTCCCCATGTGGCAATACTGCGGTGGGTCTATGTGGCGGGGAATGAGGGGAAGGGTTGGTGAATATCTTAGAATAACAAACCAACAAAACCCTGAATGGGATTTCTCAAAACAAACACTAAGCTTTTGTTTGCATTGATCGATTGATTGATTTTTTTTCTTCTAGAGATAGGGTGTTGCTCTGTCACCCAGGCTGGAGTGCAGTGGTGCAATCTCAGCTCACTGCAACCTCGAACTCCTGGGCTCAGAAGCACTGATTTATTAACATGCTCCTGGCTTTAACTCTTAGCTCTGTCTTTTAGCATTCTAGTTGCTAGCATTAAGATTCAGAAGAGGGTCTTACAAAACAACAACAACAAAAAAAAAAAAAAGCAAGGAAAAGGGTAAAGTTGTTTTTTGTTTTGTAAAGATGGGGTCTTGCTCTGTTGCTCAGGCTGCAGTATAGTGGCATAATCATGGCTCACTGTAGCCTCGACTTCCTGGGCTCCAGTAATCCTCCTGTTTCTGTCTCCTGAGTAGCTGGAACTACAAGTATATGCCACCATGCCTGGCTAAATTTTTTATTTTTTTGTAGAGACAGGGTCTCACTATGTTGCCCTGGCTGGGCTAAAAGTTTTTATATTCAGTATTATTACAACTAAATATTTTATGTACCCAAGAAGGAAATACTAACAATAGTGGTATTAGAAGGTGAGTTTTTAATTTCCTAAATATTTTGCAATATATATGTATGACTTTATAACGTAAAAGGGACATAATAAACTTGGAAGGGGTGGATTGTATTCGTGGTTTTGTCCCCACCACTTAACCTGTTGGAAAGCAACCCATATATACTGTTTGAAATGAATAATCCAAATGTAGATGGGTTATTGGACATCTCAACAGCACTTAGCGGAATCTACCAAAGTTGTAAGACAAGCCTGGTAGAAGATGGCTGCAGCTCTCCTCGCACTATTTTAATTAACCATTCCTCTATATAATTATTTTCCTAGCCATGGGGTCCAGTAAAAAGGTAAAAACCAGCAGACTATACCATGATGCCACTTTAAGTGACAATAACAAAATTCATGGTTTTCTAAAAATCCCTGGGGTATTTTGAGTGACCCTGGTTCTTATGCTAACTTGATATTTAATTCTTCAGCTTTTAAAAATTATTATTAATCATTTGGACAACAGAAAAATATGCCTCTTGTTTCAACCAGATGGGTCAATAATCAACTTAAGCCAAGTCAGTAACATTAGAATTCTGATTTAATTCCGACCACCGGAGGGTTCACTCCATGGGATACTTTGGCCTGGTCAACCTTATGTAGTTATGTTAAATACTGGCCCCTGCAAAGAGAGGGAAACACCTGTCTTGGGGTGGAGGGTGTAGACAAGCTGACACAAGGCTTATTACATTTTCCTTATCTTGCTAAGATCAGTGGAGGTCACTGCCCTGGTAATGTGGAGCCCACGCCAACCTCAACTGCTTTTTTTTTTTTAAGACAGAGTCTCCCTCTATCACCCAGGCAGAAGTGCAGTGTCATGATCTTAGCTTACTGCAACCTCTGCCTCCCAGTTCAAGCGATTCTCCCGCCTCAGCCTCCCGAGTAGCTGGGATTACAGCACCTGCTGCTGTGCCTGGCTAATTTTTGTATGTTTTAGTAGAGACAGGGTTTTGCTATGTTGCCCAGGGTGGTCTTGAACTCCTGAGCTCAGCCAATCTGCCTGCCTTGGCTTTCCAAAGTGTTAGGACTACAGGCTTGAGCCACTGCACTCAGCCTTCAACATCTTTTTAATCTGTTTGCCTTCTCTTAGTCTGTTAGTCTTCTCCCTACACGTTTCTCCTCCCAGTGCTCCTCTGCCTTGAGTTGATTTCTCTCTGCTTCTGCCTTAGGCTTGGTGCTTATGGTTGGCACATGGCCCTTGTAGTTTCCCCCAAAGAGATGGCCACACAAAAATAATTCACAGTCCAGGTCAAGAGCCATGCAGTTGAAAACATCTCTATGGTAAATTTGGGGACTTGGCAGAATCTTGTTTATTCCAATCAAACCACAGAATGCCTAAAGCAGGGATGATTTAGATCAGCCCCTAGTTTTGATCTGAGGCACTTGCAGCCCACAGGTTGCCCAAGGAAAGCCAGTCTGTTTATGGCAGAATTGACTGGGAGCGCATTGGGAGTCCTAGGGAGCTGGTTCCTTCTGTTCCAAGTAATGAGCCAGTGACACCATCATGGGTGACTCTGGAAAGTCTCAGGCTCTCTCTGGTGGTTCAGCAGCTGCTCAGGTGCCTTGAGGTGACACTTAATAGCCTTTACCAGCAACAGGGGCCACCTGCCATAGATAGGCAGAGGCACTATTTAGTAGGATGCTTGTTAAATGAAATGCGGATAACCAAGAACTCACAATAGGACAAAGCTAACTGTATTTTCTAAAATACTCCTAAAATGTCTGGACCTTCATGCTATTCCCAAATCTACACTTCTCTCATCAAGAGATGGAGTCTTGTCTGGGTTCAGGCTCATGCCTATAATCCATCACTTTGGGAGGCCAAGGTGGGAGGATTGCTTCAGGCCAGTTTGAGACCAGCCTAGGCAACTTAGGAAAACCCCATCTCTACAAAAAATTTAAAGATTAGTCAAGCATGGTGGTGCATGCCTATAGTCCCAGCTACTCAAGAGGCTGAGGTGGGAGGATTGCTCAGGCCTGGGAGGTTAAGGCTGCAGTGAGCCATGATCAGACCACTGCACTCCAGCCTGGGAAACAGAGTGAGATCCTGTCTTAAAAAAAAGGTCACAAAGATCCTGTCTTTGTGACCTCTGAGGGTGGGTCAGAAAAGGTTGATGATTCTCCCTCATGTCCTCTCTCCCTCTCTCTTTCTTCATGTACCTCTGGAGCTCTAAGCTGTCACCTAAGAAGCCATACTACTCTGACATGCAGAGACATAGAGACAGACAGAGATGTCAGACATACGAGAGAGCGAGTCTTTAGGTGATTCCAATCCCAGTTGCTGTCTGATGGTAATTGCAGGAGAAACCCCAGTAAGTGCTGGAGGTGAAAACAGGGCATCCACAATGTACTTGTGGAGAAAGGGATGATGGGCTGGGGTGGAAGTTGTCTTCACAGAGGAGGTTCAACTTGAATTGGGTCTTGAGGGATGAATAACAGCCCACCAGAAAAACAAAGAAGAGGCTCTCAGGGCAGACATAGCAGCCTGTGAGGCTACTTATGAGGTGTGCAGCAGCCACAAGAAGATGCGAGGGTTCCTGGGGTTGGAAATAAAGGACTTCATTTACAGAGTTAAGACACAAGCAAAGGGAAGCATCACGTGATGTTCTTTTTTTTAGAGACAGTCTTGCTGTGTCACCCAGACTGGAGTGCAGTGGCATGATCATAGCTCAGTGCAGCCTCAAACTCCTGGGCTCAAATGATTCTCTCACCTCAACCTCCAGAACAGGTATTCACCAGCACACCTGGATAATGGTTTTTTGTTTTGTTTTGTTTTAATTTTTTTAGTCAAGACGGGGTCTCACTTTGTTGTCCAGCCTGGTCTCAAACTCCTGGGCTCAAGCAATCCTCTAATCTCAGCCTCCCAAGATGCTGAGATTACAGACGTGAGCCCGGATGTGATTTTCATTTGAGAAAGCTCATTTCATTTGAGAAAATCACATCTTGGCTCACCACGCCCAGCCAAGATGTGATTTTCATTTGAGAAAGTTCATCCTGACTGCAGAGGAAAGGGTGAGGTTGGGTGGGGGGTGGCAGAAATATCAGCAATACTGTGGAAATAGTCCAGGTGAGAGAAGATAAAAGTCCAAATTAAGGCAGCAGCAGTTGAGATGGAGAGAAAGTGGCAGCAGGGAGAAAGGAGGTGGCTTGAAAAGGGCGTGGTCACCTGCTAGGGGTGAGTGTAGAAACCTGCGATGGATCTGGGTTTGTAGCTCAGGCAACAGAGTGATGGGTGGTGTTATTCCTGTGGCTTCAGACTGCAGGCAGCATGTGCCGGGTCAGGTGCAGGTGGACTACTGTTTGTACACCCGTGTATGAGCTTCTGGGGAGGATGTATGCTTCTCATCAGCAACAGAGGCATTTTTAAGTCCAGAAAAGGGATGAGCCTTGGAATAGTAAATAAAATGATGAAAGAAGAGAGTGATGAGCGAATTTGGAGGGCTACCACCCTTTGAGAAAGGAACAGAGAAAGTAGAGGAAATGAGAGTACCTGGAAATGAGAGTACGAAGAGCAGAGGAACCAGTGACAAGTCCGGGATCCCAAGAGCCAAGTGTGTACCCATCCCTGGGCTAAGGAATCAGCTCCAAAGGAAGTGCATCTCTTGGTGGAGTGTAGATGTTTCCCCCCTTGCCTTACTGTCTGTCCTTCTGCAGCTATTTAAGGCACAACATTTGAAGAATTGCATGGTTCAGCACTGATCTCTGGTTTATCACTTAAGGACAGTCATAACTGTTTTTTTCAAGTTAAGCCATTGACTTTAAATGGTTTTGGCCAGGAGTTTGCTTAATTCTTTAGGTAGTCATCAGAATTTTCAGTAAGAACATACTTAAAATGCAGGAAGCAGAGTGTTGTGGCCTTTGGATGTGGCTCAACTGATACAGTAACCAGATCTGCAGGTATATCCAAATTCCTCAGGGGCACACAGTACCAGGGAGCTTGCACATTTTTTAGAATACGAAGGAATTCTGAGAGCTGCCAGCACTTAATTAATATTGATGGTTCCCTTCCTAGAAATGCTGGGCTTTGAAAGCACCTTAGATGTCAATTGCGACCTCTAAAACGTACAGACTTTGGATGGTGTCATTAGAAGGCAGGGCCAAGGTACTTTAATTCAACTGGAAGCAGAACAAGAAGGGAAACTTGATTCTATGCAGAGCTGATCTACAGGTGGATATAAATTATTGATGAGTACTCAGCCTGATGAATTTGGGGGTAAATGTGGATTGGCTATAGATGAATCACAGACTTTCTCTTAATCAGAGTGCCCAGGACTGGGACTCTAATTTTCCAGATGAGGAAACAAAGGACTACAGAAGTTAAGCAACTTACCAAGGTCAAACCAAGTTAGAGCCAGAGCTGGGAAGATTCCTGAAGCTGACCCCTTGCTGAGCTCGTTTCCTCCGCCCAGCCATCTCTAGTTTTATCTGATGTGTCTATATCAAATGTCATGAATATGAAAAGCAGAAGACCTTGTTCCAGGTGAACAAATGTTTGCAGTTAGGGATTTTTTTTTTTTTTTTTTTGGTAAAGCTTTTCCAATGTATACCAAATGTGCCTGTGGAATATGCAAACAAGGTTCCTACTGCATCTGGTCCAATAAATCTTATGTATCTTAAAAACTCAGTGCTCATTGTATCCTTAAAACAGGTTTGGAAAATTAAGTAAAATTTTATCCACAGAGAGAATGTAATTGTGAACTGCCTCCCAAAATCTGTGTTTATTTCTCAGGATATGGATCGTAGCACCACAGTATGCTACAAGGAACTCATAATTACAGCTTGAAACTTCTGGGCTTGGCCAGGTGCGGTTGCTCAGGCTTGTAAACCTATCACTTTGGGAGCCGAGGTAGTGGATCATCTGAGGTCAGGAGTTTGAGACCAGCCTGGCCAACATGGCAAAACCCTGTCTCTACTAAAAATACAAAAATTAGCCAGGCGTAGTGGTACATGCCTGTAATCCCAGCTACTCTACTCAGGAGGCTGAGGCAGGAGAATCGCTTGAACCTGGGAGGAAGAGGTTGCAGTGAGCCGAGATCACACTACTGCACTCCAGCCTGGGCAACAACAGCGAGACCTAATCTCAAAAAACAAACAAACAAACAAAAAAACTGGTGAAGTGCTCCCTTCAGCAGGTATCCAGATGTCAGCCTCTGCTTGCAATCCTGCACTTTGACTGCTGCCCTACTGCTGCTACTTCTCTTCAAAAGTTTCCCTGGCCCACATGACCTCCTACTGATTTAGCCCAGTGGACTTTTTTGTCTGTTTGGTTGGTTGGTTGTTTTGTTGTTGTTGTTCATTTGTTTTTTATTTTGTTTTTTTGAGACAGAGTTTTGCTCTGTCACTCAGGCTGGAGTGCAGTGGCAAAATCTCGGCTCCATGCAACCTCTGCCTCCTGGGTTCAAGCCAATTCTACTGCCTCAGCCTCCTGAGTAGCTGGGATTATAGGAGTGCCACCACACTCAGCTGATTTTTGTATTTTTAGTAGAAACGGGGTTTCACCATGTTGCCCAGGCTGGTCTCGAACTCCTGACCTCAAGTGATCCACCCACGTCGGCCTCCCAAAGTTCTAGGATTACAGGTGTGAGCCACTGTGCCTGGCCCCCAGTGGGCTTTTTACAGGCTTTGTTAAAAAGATGTATTATATATAGTCATGCCATCCCTAGGTACTCACAGTGGATTGGTTCCAGGATCCCCACAGATACCAAGATCCTCAGATGCTCAAGTCCATCAAATAAAATTATGCAGTATTTGTATACAACCTATACACATTCTCTTCTATATTTTAAATCATCTCTAGATTACTTATAACACCTAATACAATGTAAATGATATGTAAATAGTTGTTACACTGTCTTTTTATTTGTATTATTTGTATTGTTGTATTGTTATTTTTCTAATTCTTTGAATACTTTTGATCCATGGTTGGTTGAATCAGAACATTAAGAAATCATGCAGACAGAGAGCCACTGTGTTATATATTATATATAAAAGGCTATATCTATCTTACCCTTTATTACAACAGCCAATCCCATAACTCCCACTTTAAGACTGAAGGCCTGGGAACAAGGAGGGAGCATGGGTGCTGGTGTAAGTCCTGGAGTCTAAAAGTCTGTGCTTGTGACATTGAAGTTGAACCCAGGAGGATAAGGAAGAGGCTGCTGGGGAAGGATGATGGCAGTGGGAGCTATCTGTTCCCCACGCAGAAGGTGGGGAAGCCTGCCAAGGCTATGTGCATACTATGCATCAGTAGATACTTACCACACCTAGGGCAGAACCTTTAGCTTGGGTCCCCCTGAAACAGGATCAGTGTCCAGCGTCCTCAAAGTGTAAACAGCAGCAACACCAAGAGACACATGCGTGGAAATGTTTGCCTCTAAAATCTTTGAAGTTCTTGGGGAATGTTGGTGACAGCTGGACATTGAAGAGCCTTTGGTGGTTCTCAGGCTGCTTCTCATTGATTGGAGGTGTCTCTAGGTCAGCACACACAATTTGCGGTTTTTATGATTTAGTAATAGCTTGTTGTCCATTTTCAAGGATTAAGCCAAGTGGTGTTGATGTGATGATTACAGACATAAGTGCCATGCCCATTACTGCAATTAGCACTCTATTAAAACGGACAGCATTTGTATAGAGAGCCTGAAGCTTCATAAGCCAAAAGGCAGGGCAACATTAAAATGTGGCCAGGAACAAGGAGATTGTATATTTCTGAAGAGGGCCAAGTTCTCTAAATGCACCTCTGGCCAACGTATGTGACTTGACAGAGACGCATCTTTGCTAGAAAGGGGTTTTGTGAACAGCTTTCCATTTTACCATCTACACTAGAAGCAACTGAAGGCCATTAGTCATTCCATGCAACGCTGCTGTGAAACACAAGAACAATCTTACCATATTGCAGTTTGACGGAAGTTATAAAGCAGGTCACTGACAGATCTGAATTCCGAGATTCGACCTTTGATCTTTTGATGTTTCTCAGCAACTTCCAGTGTTTTGTTTGATATCTGCTTTGAGAGGCTTCAGGAGAGGAGATGCGTTGCCAAGCCCAGTAGTTAATGTTTGGTTTTATAAACAATTAAACAACCATCTGGTGGTTTGTTTCAGTGGCTGTGAAAGCAAGGCTTAATTGCTGTAGGGATCAAAATGGACATGATACATTTGGGTGACTGCATTTTGGGTTCCGTCCAGTAGTTCCAGTCACCGTACTATTAAAAAACCTAACATATGGGCCTATAGTGATTTGTTGACAGTCACTCCCCTGTCCAAGGGTGAGCACACATCACTGCAGCAATCCTGACTTGTCCACTCCACATCCTCAGCCCTGACCAAGCATCAGGCACATAAATTGCATTGAATGAATGAGTGAATAAATGTGGATACTACAAAGATGAAAATCCTCTATTTTTAAAAGAGTTTTCCCTTTAACATCTGCACTGGGTTTCTTGTGAGCACCTGTGCTGGTGTAAGTGATGCACTTGTGCATCGTCTCTATGTGTCTGTGTTTGTGCAAGGACGGGCTATTTTGGTGTCTTTGTTCCTTACTGATAAGCCTTAAACTAGTCAGTTGAATCTCTCTCATTTGGTTCTGTTTCTTCTACTGCAGTTTGGTTCAGTGCTTGGGTGGAAGAAGGCATCCTCCTCCCTGTCCTGTGATAGAAAAAGTGCTCAGCACATAATATGTTGGAGCTGTTTCCCTTCTTGTTCTCTCAAGTCCTAAGAGTGCACAGAGTTGGATCATGCATAATGCATTTCCCAATTCTGGTGGACTTTCCTTCCTAAAATTTCACTCATGCTCACTGCTATGGTCTGAATGTTTGCATGACCCCAAAATTCGTATGTGGAAGTCCTAAACCCCAAGTTGATGGTATTAGGAGTTAGAGCCAAGAGATGGTGATTAGTTTATGGGAGGGCAGAACCCTCAGGAATGAGATCAGTGTCCTTAAAAAGAGGCCAGAGAGAGCTCCTTTGCCCCTTCAGCCACATGAGGACACAGTAAGATGACACTGTCCATGAGGAAGCGAAACTTCACCAGACACCAAATCTACCGGCACCTTGATCTTGGACTTTCCACCTTCCAGAACTGTGAGCAGTAGATGTGTGTGTTATTTATAAGCCACTCTGTGCATGGTATTTTGTTATAGCAGCCCAAATGGAAATAAGACATTCACCTGTGTTCACTCAGATGTCTTTCCCACCTTTCCGTACAGTAAAATGCAGTGTCGCAAGAACCATGAGTTCTTGGGTCAGTGTGTGAAGTGCCAGGTTAACTAAAGCTAGCTAGAGTCTCATGATGCAGGATTCCTCTGAGCCTGTTTTTTGTTGTTGTTGTTGTTGTTGTTGTTGTTTTTAATTTAAATTTAAATTTTTAGTTCTTGGGTACATGATATGCAGGTTTGTTGCATGGGTAAACACGTGCCATGGTGATTTGCTGCACCTGTTCACTCATCATCTAGGTATTAAGCCCAGCAGGCATTAGCTATTTTCCCTAATACTCTCCCTCTGCTCCCACATCCTCCAACAGGATCTAGTGCGTGTTGTTCCCCTTCCTGTGTTCATATGTTCTCGTTGTTCAGCTCCCACTTGTAAGTGGTTTTTGTTTTCTGTTTTCGCATTAGTTTGCTGAGGATAATGACTTCCAGCTTCATCCACGTCCCTGCAAAGAACATGATCTCATTCCTTTTAATGGCTGTATAGTATTCCATGGTGTATATGTACCAAAGATCTAGAACCAGAAACACCATTTGACTCAGCAATCCCATTACTGGGTATATATCCAAAGGAACATAAATCATTCTATTACAAAGATACATGCACACATATGTTCATTGCAGCACTATTCACAATAGCAAGGACATGGAATCAACCCAAATGCCCGTCAACAATAGAGTGAGCCTGGTTTTGATCCCAGAATACTTTTTGTGATGAAATTCTCTCAGGACTAGTGCTCTATCCAAGCACTTTTGGAAACAATAGCTCACTTGGCTTACTTCTTATTTTCCTTGTTTCTTTACATGATCATATCTTTCCTCCAATGTTTCTCTAGAGATAAAATAATTTTCCTGGCTTTTCCTGTTTGCAATTTTGGTCATTTCTTAATCAAAAGTGTTGTTTAACCAATAGGTATTAAATACATTTATAAAGGTCTTTAAATATTTGCCAGAGAGAGAGTTAGGAAATCTTGAGGCCCCTGTGCACTGCAAGGAAGGTGGTCACAGCCCATGTCCTGCCTCCCCTGGGAGAAGAAGAGGTGGGCGTCCCTGCCAGTGAGTGGCACAAGTGTAGAGTCTTCTGCATCCTTGTTCTGTAGCTGCAAGTGGCCACAAAAGCACTAGGAACATTTGTCCCAGTGGAGGTTTCCCCCACAGTCCCTGTAGATCCCTAAGCTCACGACCTTCCAGTGATCTGGGAAGCCTTGACATTTTCATTACTTGTTTCGGCAAGATATCACCTTATTTATAAAAATGCCAGATGGCACATATTCATGTTTTACATTAGTGTAAATTCAAATTAAAGTTAATTTTTGTTTTGGCAAGATGTCTTTGAGGCTGGTATGATCCCCCCCAGAGGAAATACTCTATATTTTGAGATCCAGGAAGTTCTCAAGGCACAAAGGTCAGTGGGACATAGGATTCATATGCAAGATGACCAACTGGCAAACTGTGCCCCACTCCTGATCACACTTTCTTCTTGCAAGAGTCACTTGCTTCACATGCTGTGTGACAAGTGCCAGTCCTGGCTGGGGGCCATGAAGGGAGGCTGCAGATGAGAAGACAGGGCTCAGCCACCCAAGGGCATCCACTCCCCCTCCTGACTCCCCACTAACCATGGGCCCAAGTGTGACACACACTCTGTACATTGCAGCTCTGGGCCCCCAGATGTGACAGACAGAGATGCCAGTGACGTCTAGCTGCCCTGGCCTCAAAGTATTCACCCAGCCTAGACAACCTCCTCAAAGCAGTTTTGAATAAGATGAATTCCTTTCTGGTTTACTACAGAATTTCCCACCTCCACTGTGTTTATAGCAGGCTATTTGTTAATTTCTTTTTCATGCTGTTTCAGGACGTGGGTGTCCTTGAGAACTGTTTAGGGTAGATTTTTTTCCATGTGTGGCTTCCTCCTGGAAACAGAGATATTTGGCATGTCTTCATCCATTGTGTGGCCTTTCCCTTGCACCCCGCACAAACCTTAGAAACCTGCCTCCCCAAGTGTCCCCTCTCATGGTTTCTCTCTCCACCTCCCCAGACTTCCTTCCCGCCTGCTCTGAGGCAGCCATCCAGGGAGGCTGTAAACCTCCCCCTCCTCCAGCCAGAGCTGTAGCCACCACGAGTAACTTAATCATCCTCTCATTACCTCCTGCTTGTGAATGAGGTGGTTGTCCTAGCAGTCAAATTGAATTAAGGGCTATGTTTGCAAAACCCCAAATTTATTCTGCTGAGGCCCAGTGAAGGCCCTAAAATTCAATCTAGCAGACTGGGGAAGAAAGACAAGGTGTCCCCAAAGTGAGACCGTCACCCTCTTTCATCTGCTCTCTGAGAGTTGCAGCCTAGTGTGGTGGAAACAGCCTGGACTTTGGGGTCAGATCTTACTTTGAATCAAGACTCTGCTACTCACTGCGGTGTGATCTTAGATGAGTTACTTAACTTCTCTGAGTTTCACTTTTCTTACCTATGAAAGGGGTTAAACAAAAACACCTAACTTTCAGGATGTTGGTATCAAGTATGTAAAGTGTCTGTCACCATGAATGCTCAAAAAAAGTCATAGTCCTTACTGTTTAGATTGAGGCTGTGACACATAAAAAAACAGTAATGAGCTGACCAGAGGGCTTTCACCGGTGGAGGTCACGGCTCCTGCTTTGCTCAAAATGCACCAACCAGTTTGTCAATGACAGAAACAAGGTCTCACCTGGGTTGCTGACGCTGCTCACAGCCACACCTTCCAAGGCTGACACGTTCCCACAGCCTGCCCGATAGAGCATGAAGCATCATCTTGTAGACTTACTCGAGTGTCTCGTCACCGGTAAAGACCCCACAATGAGTTTGTTTCTCACCTGGTACCAAGTGAACTTGTTTCTTAAGCCCTGAACACACCATCCTGCCCTCCCTACTGCTGACTGTCTTATCCAGGGGAAGGGGAGAGAGACCACCAAGACCCCTGGAAAGGTAATATGGTTTGGCTGTGTCCCCATCTAAATCTCATCTTGAATTGTAGCTCCCATAATCTCCATGTGTTGTGGGAGGGACCTGGTGGGAGATAATTGAATCACTGGGGTGGTTTCCCCCATACCGTTCTCATGGTAACAAATAAGTCTCACAACATCTCATGTTTTTATAAGGGGTTTCCCCCTTTCACTTGACTCTCATTCTTTTTCATCTGCTGCCATGTAAGATGTGCCTTCCCCCTTCTACCATGATTGTGAGGCCTCCCCAGCCATGTAAAACCGTGCTGTGAGTCCATTAAACCTCTTTTTCTTTATAAATTACCCAGTCTCTGGTAGGTTTTTATCAACAGAATGAAAACGGACTAATACAAAGTGGCTCCAAGAGAGAGGAGAAAGTCTCCACAAAGCACAGTGGACACCTGCTTACACATGCAGGTTCCTAAGCCCTCATGCTCTCTGGAAGTCTTTCCTGAGCAGGAGGCAGGCTGGAGAGTGTCCTGTATCTTCCAGAAGTGGGCTTGGTTATGACCAAGGTGAAGGCAATGTAGGGGAATTATTCATTTCTTTTCTCCTTTCTTGGAAACACAAGATATTTGGCAATAATAATAGGTGGATAATAAACTCCATACTAACCAACACTTGCTACAGATAATGTAGTGGCTATTGTTTAGATCTGCCCTGTGCCCATTTCCTGCCCATTTTTTTTTTTTTTTTAATTTAGTGACAGAAAATGCTCCTCAACAGAATAGTGAGCATGGAATCAGGCTGGGTCATCCCTCTGGCCACAGTTATGCAGCCACCAGTGTCCCCCCTGGGAATTTTGTACACTTACAACAGGTAGAAGATGCCCTCTTTCCTCTCTGCTCTTTAAGTGGGGTTGATGTTGGCCGAGAGACGTGAGCAGCCATGCTCCCTGCGATGTGAAGAAGTTAATTCTTGGCCCAATTCCGCCCTTGCCTTCCTGGTATTTGCTTATGAACCAATTCATTCCTTCTTTTGGTTTGTTAGATTAGGCTAGTTAGAGCAGCGCTCCTCTCTTTGCAACCTAAAGAGTTATGACTCACCTAAGAAGAGAAGCTATGAAATCTACAAATGCAGGAGATGATCTTGCCCCTTGAATCTGAACCAGTGTTTGATGAAAGGATGTCGGGTGTCATGAGCCAAGTCTGCTTGCTTAGAAAGGAAGTTTTGTTACTAGAGCCCTTAAAAGTCAAACTTTTCCTTTTTTTTTTTTTTTTTGGTAGGGTTTCACTATACTTCCCAGGCTGGTCTTGAACTCCTCAGCCTCCTGAGTGGGTGGGATTACAGGGGTGAGTTACTATGCCCCTGGCAAAAGTCAAAACTTCTAAGAACTTTGAAACACTGGCTAGAGCATGTCTTCTGTATCCTTGGACTGTTCTATAATGAATTCCTTGAGTTTCAGTGGCTCCAAGGTGCCATGTTGAAGGTGTGCCTCTGCTTATTGTTGGAAATTCACTGACTTTTTTATTATGGGGCATTAGCTTGCGTTTGGCCATTCCACAGGCTTTTGGACCCACTCACAAACTTCTTCATCGTGGTGAAAATGGGATCACTTGGGCCTGCCAATAGACCTTGTCCATCAGTGTCAGCCTGGTGAGGGATGCAGAAAAACCAGGAGCCTCGCTGGCCCTAACACAAACGGTATCTGAATCTGTGACTCTAAACAAGTGATGGCTCTTTTCT
Source organism: Ateles fusciceps (assembly GCA_036589455.1). Taxonomy (NCBI): domain Eukaryota; kingdom Metazoa; phylum Chordata; class Mammalia; order Primates; family Atelidae; genus Ateles; species Ateles fusciceps. The sequence continues at coordinate 11,135,765 of JAZHEH010002554.1, read as the reverse complement.
GGGTCTGTTTTATCACCTGTAAACTAAGGATGCTAGCCAGAAGAGTCCTTTAAACTCTAATAATCCCTGGTTTTTCAATATGATTCATAAATCAAAGTCTTGGCATTTGGAGTAAAATTAAGGGACAAAGACTTGCTATGTGGAGCTCTTCCACCTGAGCAAACACTACGCCCACAAAGTAGAAATTCCCAGTGGCAAGGCAAACAATAGGACCACCCTTGGAGTTGGAGAGATGAGGTTAAAGAAGTCATTGGGAGAGAGACCTCTTTTCTCAGCAGCAAATAACACTATCACTGCCAGATTAGAGGATCATTAAAACCAGACTCAAAACACACACAGAGAGATGGTGAGGCATAAAATTGGCATTTACATATAACTTTAGAATCTCATCAAGAAACTAAATTACCGTGGTGGATAATATACAATACCCACTCTTTTGAGTACTAATCATTCTCATTGCTATATTATGGTAATAAAACTAGGGAGTATTAGGAAGCAAGGTCATTTACACATGAAAGTCAACTTGGCTGAATATAAAATGCTTTTAGGTGCCTCTCCGTTGTTTTCTGACTGTAGTAGTTCAGAGAGGTCAGAAGTTAGTCTGGTATTTGTTCTTCCATCAAAAACTTGTTTGGGGTTGGGGGTGGTATTTCCCATCTGAATACTTGCGGCACTTTTTTTTTTTTTTTTTTTTTTGGTCTTTGGAACTAAAATATGTTGTCAATATGTGTCTAGGTGTGGGTGTTTTAAAATTGATTTTGCCTGAAATTTGTGAGCCCAATCTATACACTCCAATCTCTTTCCAGCCTGGAAACATTTTCTTCAATAAAGTCATTATCACTTATTTCTGTAGTTCTGGCTTTTGATTAGTAACACTATAAGTCTTAAACTGAATTCCCATTTTTATTTACCAGTATATATCACTTTTCTTAGTAACATTCATTTTCACTTATCATGTCTAACTCTATGTTCTTTTCCTGTATATCCTAAAAGACCTCTTGAGGTTTGCCTCCCAATCAACATTTCCATTTTCTACACTGTCAGTTTTGCTTCTTTCCACCTCCACGAGGGATTTTAATCTTTGATTCCATTTTTTTGCCATCCATTCTTATCTCATCTCTCTTTGTATCTTGTCTTCCTGACTTTTCATCTTTTCTCTGTGCGTGGTTTTCTATAATTCATAGACCGTGTCTTCTTGCAATCCAAGATGTTTTAAAAATTTTCTTTTGTTTCCTGTAGTAAAACTGTTTCGGAGGTACTTAGCAAACTGGTGACGCCCTTGGAATAGTTACCATGCACTTGATAGTTTACAAATGTGTCAGGGTGTAAATTTGTGTTTCATTCTCATATTCCCCAACATCTTACACTGGAGGGGAAAGGTAGGTCTTTGTTTTCCAAGGTCTTGGCTCTTTTAACCCCAAAGTGGTGCTAACAGCTCCTTCATGTTCCAGGAGCCTCTGGAGAAACTACTTCCATAAAGCATTTGTTTGGGAATTATGAACCCTCCCAGGAAGGGGCCAGAACTGTCCCAAAGTGGGAGGGGCTCCAGCTTGGTACCTCTGTGGATTTACAGAAAGATCCAGCCCAGAAAGGGAGTGAATCCCTAGAGTCTGCGAGCTGTGGGACTGAAGTTTCTGCAGGTAGTAGGACACCCCATCTGAGTGCAATATTCTGGAAGAGGCTTCTCTCTGAGGGTGCATGAGTTTCATGTCAGGCCAGCTAAGTGATCATCACCAAAGCCTGCCTTGAGCACTAGCCTCAGTGGGTGATGAGGACCTGATCTGCACAGAGGCTGGACTACAGAAGGAGCAGTGCTAAGGGCTGTGACTACAGAGTCGAGGAACAAAAGGTCTGTTCCTAGTTCCAAGAGCTGCATAAACCAGTTGACATTTAGCTTCTTGCTGGCCTTAGTAGGTGGTGGGTTCAGATCCAGACTTCACTGTATTTAAATAATCAAGAAATGTGACTTTTTTGCACTTAGGTTTTGTGGAGCAAGTTATCCTGGTTATACACAAATATTGTTCCAGGAAATCCTCAGAATAACCCTACCAAGCAGACATTAGTATTCCCATTTTATAGATCTGGAAACAGAAGTGCAAAGTTGGCAGGTAAATTCCCCCAAGGTCCACAGCTCATTGTGGCAGAGTCAGCATACTCATCCAAGACCACCAGGTGACCAAGCTCTTACACGCTACACTTCATTATCGCCAGGGCATGAGGGTTATGTGAGTCTTCAGCTTTGTCTTTCTTCCTAGGAATTTCAGCAGGAAGTTAAACCAGAAACTTCCTTACTTATTTTGCAATCAGTCCCTTTTTTTTTTTCCATAAACTATGTCTTGGGATTGTTCCTAAAAGTTGCTAAACGTTGCTGATTTATAAGAGGGGAGAATGACAAAGAGAACTGCTTATTTACTAGTCTTGCAAAATTATAAGAGAAAAATTTCTAGATTTTTTAAACTAAGGAGGAATACTTTTTAAAAGGAGGCGGGAAGAAAAAGAATAAGGGTTAAATTCAAGGCAGAAAGGATAACTTACTTCTGTTTTTGGAATAAAGGGCCATGAGTAAAATAACAGGGAAATGACCCTCCACTTTGGAGGACTTTGCATTTGAAAGTGACCAAAGAATTAACAGAAAAAAAAATGAGAATGGTGCCAAATACCTTTGTTACGGCTGAATATATGGTTATAGCAATCTCTAAGATTCAGATGGAAATAATGGCAAAGTCTGGCTTTGTATATTTTATGGTCCTGGCTATCTACCAAGTAAGACTCACATTGTGAGTTATCAGGTTGTTGTTTTTGGTGAAGAATAACTGTATAACAAACTCAAGTAGTCTTTATAACAAATGCGCTATTGTCCTCCGCATTTTATTATACAGTAGGTGAAATAGCCTCATTAGGCAACCGCTGCCCCTCTGCCCTCTGAGATGCGTGTCTCCTCAGGCACACAAGCCGGGGGTTGAAGGAATAATCTCAACGTGTGTGACCTCCTAGTTTTAACTGCTCCATTTGAAACTCCAAAATAGCCTGTGGCTCTGCCTGGCGAAATCTTTAACATGAGTTTTGAGAAGAAAGAATCGAGTCTTTAAGTCGTAATTCTCTAGAGGATATCAAATAGTCATGAGGAAAACCATGAAGTCAATTCACTTCTGACTCTAAATTTCAAAGAGAAAGAGGAGTGACAGAAAATCAAAGGCTGATGGAAAACATAGTGGTGTGCACTTAGGACTCATTGCACATAAATACTTAGTTTGTTTTCCCTTATCTTTCAAGGGAATCGTTGTTTTCTTAACATAAATGTATATCATTGAATGTTTGTAAGTATGATCCAGGCAGTTTTGTAAATATAGTTTGAAACCAGATGAAATTGCTTATACATACTCTGAAGTGCTTGCAGTATCAGAGTCACTTGATCCCAGAGGCGTGCAAGAGAAACATCCCAGACCTAAGGCACAAAGCATGCAATAGCCAAGTGGTAAGTTACAATCCTAAAGGCAGTTTGACATATTTTTCTCCTCACAAAAATGCATGCCACTTGTCAAGAAATTCTGCATGCAACTTTGCTATGCCTTGCATTATACGTATATAGAGTTACATGTTTAAATATAATTTATGAACAGAGGATGAATAAGCAAAGAATATAAATGTACACCGGCTCTGCCTAATGGTGTTTAAGCCTTTGGCAAGGTGGTATTCCCTAGTTTCTAGCCTCTCCACCTTCTCCCTGACCAGCCACCACTTAATACTATTTAAGTCAATAATATGGGTTATGAAGTCCTTATTCATAACACAAATTGTCTGTGTACTTCGAGATTCAAAGCTAAAGCACTAGATAAGGTGTGCAGCTATTTTTACCCAGGCATACAGTAAATGATTCATTCATGAAAATTCTCATATGGCTATTTTGCAAGATGAGATATAATTTGCTCTAAGTCCACAAACCAAGACCTTATTGAGATTTTTAACTTAATTTTTCCCAGTAGCAAGAATGAAAGGTCAATACTAACCTTTCTAAAAGATTAGTATTCAAATTTGGCAATATAAATCCAGCCTGAAGAATATCTATACTCTGTAGGAAATAGAGCTGTAGGAAATAGCCAGGAATGCGGACAAAATTTAAATATAAAGATGCTTATTGAAGTATTAGGTTGGTGCAAAATTAACTGTGGTTTTCGCCGTTACCTTTAATGGCAAAAACCACAATTACTTTTGCACCAAACTAATATATTTACAATAGAGAACATTTGGGAAGAAAAATCTAAGTGTCCCACGATAAGAAAATAGTTAAATAAAGTATGATCTCTCTATGTAAAAGAATATTGTGCAGGCATTAAAAAGCATATGTCAGGAAACCTATAATACTAATATACTCAAAATGAGAAGCAGTCATGAATAAAAATGAAGCTATTAAACTATATATATATATACACACACACACTATGATTCAGATAAGATAATGTTTATGCACAGAATAAATACTGAAAGAAAATATGGTGAATTATGATGGTAGTTATCATTGGGTAGTACTGATTCTATTTTGATCTTTATATTTTTCTGTATTTTCTGTATTTTCCACAATGTCTAATACTAATACATTGTATTAGTATTAGACAGTTGGCCTCTGAACAACATGGGTTTGAACCGCATAGGTCCACTTACACTTGGATTTTCTTCTGCCTCTGACACTCATGAGACAGCAAGACCAACCTCTTCACTTCCTTCTCCTTCTCAGCCTATTCAACATGAAGACAACCAAGATGAAGACCTTTATGACAATCCACTTCCACTTAATTAATACTAAGTATATTTTATTTCTTTCTTTTTTGAGACGGAGGCTTGCTCTGTCACCAAAGCTCGAGTGCAGTGGTGCCATCACGGCTCACTGCAGCCTTGATCTCCCCAGGCTCACATGATTCTCCTACCTTAACCTCCTGAGTAGCTGGAATTACAGGTCCGTGCCACTATGCCTGGCTACTTTGTGTATTTTTTGTAGATACAGGGTTTCACCATGTTGTCCAGCCTGGTCTTGAACTCCTGGGCTCAATCAATCTGCCCACCTGGGCCTCCCAAAGTGCTGGGATTACAGGCATGAGCCACCGTACCTAGCCAACATATTTTCTCTTCCTTATGATTTCCTTAAGATTTTCATTTCTCCAGCTTTATTGTAAAACTACAGCATAGAATACATATAACATACAAAATATGTGTTAATTGCTGATGTTATTGGTAAGGCTTCAGGTTGACAGCAGGCTATTGTAGGGAAGTTTTTAGCAAGTCAAAATTCTATGTTGATTTTCAACTACACAGGGGGTTCGTGCCCCTAGCCCCCAGATTGTTCAAGAATCAACTGTTAATCATAAAAAAGAATAAGCAACACAAATTAAAGAAAATACGTCGGGCTCACACAAAGCACTGCACAAAGTATGAAGTTGTAGAATAAAAGCAGTTCTGTAGTCACATAGCTTTCAAACAAGTGATCCATTTATCAGCCTCACTCAGGAACTCAAAAGCCCTCAACAGTAAGAAAAATGCCCAAATGGGCTCTAGGAGCTTTGGAGTGTAAACTACTCAAGATCTTCTCACATGCTAAGAACACATTATCTGCAGACAGAGGCTTATAGAATTCCTTTGGAAGTATTTCTCTGCCTGTCCCCATAAAACATGACCTTGCAAGTCAATGTCAGTCAAATCTGAGAGAGGGGCAGGGGGCCCCAGGTAACATAATGCGCCAGAACATGTCTGCAGCTCTGACAGGTGCAAACAACTCCACTCGGCTAAATATAAATTGACTTGGGCAGTTTGGAAGCAGTCTTTCCCACTTACTATTCTGATCAAGCAAAAGAATGTTCTCTTCTTTAGTTCTGACTCCCAAGGCTGGTTATTTTTATTTACATTAATTTTGCAATCATTTTCATTCAAAGAGAAGCAGTTAGAAGTTAAAAAAAAAAAAAAAAGAAGAAGAAAGATTTCTCTTCCAAAATCTCCGATGAGAATAGGACTAGGTCTGAGCTGGTTTTGAAATACATTAAGTTGAGAAGGAGATAAAACATTTGCAATCTTTTTTAAAACTTTCTGGATGAGCAGAAAGCTGATGTGAACACCAGTATAAAGGAACATTGTTTAATATTTAAGCCAGAAAGAGGACCTAACTTTTAATCAGCAGAGTGGAAATACTTTGGGTACTTACCAAACTCCGTCTTTGCCAATTTCTGCCATGCTCCCTGACATGACCCTTTAACTCTAACTCCTCCTCCAGGATCCTGCTCAATGGGCTCATCTCCGGGAGCATCCTCTGGTCATCCCCTTCCCCACCCACTCTGCTGCTAAACACATAGAGTCTTCCTCTTAATTCCCCTAACACAGAGACTTACCTTAACATACATTTATTCCAAATCCATATTTTTTAGCCTATGAGCTTCTCAGGGTTAAAATCATATTTCACTTATTTTTTCCATGTTCAGCATCCAGGCTTAAGGGGATTCCTTAGTAATATGTTGTTGAATAAATAAGTGAATACATGAATGAATGAAGAGAGGACTGAAGAAGCCACACGTAAGCCTAAATGCAAGGAAGAAGATGGACAGTGCTACCACTAATAGCCATGAAAAAGAGTAGTTTATGGATGAATAATAATTTGCTATGCTTAGCCACTGCTGGTTTCTGGTTTACTGTTTTCTGTTTTTCTTTGGTTTGGTTTGGTTTGGTTAGGGGAGGAGGGTTATTAAATGAAATTAAAGCTAAAACCCAATGCCAGATATAATAGAGGGAACTTGGTGTGCATTGACTGATGTGCACTAAGCATTGAAATTTTCCATTTTCACTTTCCCTCTTTGTTGCCATAAAATGAAAAGGTAAGGCAGGTTCGTGTCTGAGAGTGGGTCCGGCTTTCAGGTTCTGGGGCTCTGGACTGCTGTGTCTCCTGCTGAAGCCACCCTCTGAGCTTGCATCTCAACTCTATCCTGATGGCAAAGACTGTGATCTTTTCAAACTCAGATGCCACCCTCCTACCTGCTAAGACTGTGGTGGTGCCACAACTAAGTTTAATCCCTCTCTCCTGGTCCGAAATAGTCATCTAAACCACAGGGGGAAATTATTGTCTATGGTTTCCTAGATCCATGCAAGAAAAATGCTTCCAAACCCTAATGCTACAAAGCTGTATTTACTTGTCCCAACTCTTTCCTGGTGTGGTTCGGATTACTCTTTGCCTGCATACCTTTTGCAATACCTGTTGGCTCTTCATCTTTGCCCACTCCTCCAGCATGCTCACTACACTTGAGAAACTTAGCCAGTACTTGGCTTAAAAATCTTCAACCTACTCATCACCTAACAAGAGCAGATTTAAAGTTGGCAGAGAGAATATTGCATAGAAACGCTATTTGCTAACCACCTACCAATAGCTGATTTCACAGGTGGTCCCTTATCAGATCTGTCCATCTGAAAAGAAGGAATAAGATTTATAATCACCCTTCAGACAGGAAGACTCCCTCCAGGAAAGCTTTCTATAGAGCTAAAGGCTTGTATTGGATTATTGTCGCCGATTAGTGTTTTAGGCTTGCATTCCTAGTAAAACTGGAAGCTGAGCTTATATCCTTTAGAGTAAATTTCCCAACTGCCATATTCAACATAATCAGTTTTCAGAAAGGTAAATATATCCAATGGGAAAGACTGGTCTTTCTTTACACCCTTCCAGCATTTTGTTGTTATTGCTATTAAAGAGTACTTTTAAAAATAAAAATAAGGCGGGGCGCGGTGGCTCATGCCTGTAATCCCAGCACTTTGGCAGGCCGAGGTGGGCAGATCACAAGGTCAACAGATCGAGACCATCCTGGCCAACATGGTGAAACCCCGTCTCTACTAAAAATACAAAAATTAGCCAGGGTGGTGGCATGCGCCTGTGGTCCCAGCTACTCAGTAGGCTGAGGTGGAAGAATCGCTTGAACCCAGGAGGCAGAGGTTGCAGTGAGCCGAGATTGCACCTCTGCACTCCAGCCTGGCGACAGAGCAAGACTCTGTCTCAAATAAATAAATAAAATAAAATAAAAGGATGGTAATAGAAGACGGTAGGGTTTGTTTATTTTAATGTCTTTCTTGGCAGTTTAAAAAGTTGGCAATCCTATATCAATTTCTAATTTTTTTTTCCTAAAACTTTACTGGTTATTAAAATTAGAAAACTGGTAGCCTTATGTCTAAAGTGGCTAGTTCAGATCAAGTTACATGTAAACTGAAAAAAAGAAGAGCCTCTGATTCAAACTCTTTAAGGTTATCTTTTTTTCTTTTTCTTTTTTTTCTAAGATCATTTTCTATAGGCCTCAAGGTGCATAATATGTGTCACGGAGGCCCTGTAGATTTAGGTAGTGATTATAACAGACTCACGTCAGGACGTTTCTTCTAAAGTGTACCTACCTGTGAAACCCTACATATCTGGGACGCTCTTTGCCGCGGCTGTCAGTCCTTTGCAACAGCCCTGTCATTCTAACGGGACGCTCTCCTATAGGAAGTTGCCCCTGCCCCCTGGCGCCCGTCCTGGGGCTTCTGATGAAACGGTGACCCACCACCCCCTTCCGGGACCCTGGCCCGCAGCCCGATCACTCCGGGCGCCTTGCCGATCACGTGGCGAAGCAGTGCTGCGGGGAGCCGCGGCCCCGCGTCCATTGGTCGGCGGCTGGAGTCCCGGGCGCACCCATTGGCTGCGGGGGGCGTTCACGTGAAATGGGGTCCGGGATGGAATCCTGAGTCCCGAGAGGTAGCCAGAAAGTTAAAGGGGGCAGAGCGGCCGCGGGGAGCTGGAGTCCCGGGTGACTGCCGGAGGGAGGAGGCGAGCGCGCCGCTCTCGCACACGGACTGACGCGGCCGCCCGCTGGGGGCGCGAACCCGAGCCTGGCGCCCGGCTCCTGCCGTCGCGGCTGCTGGCCCTGTTTCCCTAGCACCACCGGTCCGCGCGCGGATGCTGCCGCAGGCTGGCACGTCTGCCCTCGGGACTTATGAGCTGAACCTGGTACGTACCTCCCAAGCCTCTAGCCCAAGGGAAGGGCCGGGGACACCGAGGCGAGAGAGTGCAGCGGGGACCCGTTTGGGTTCCTGCCACCTACACTTTCACCGTGCGACTTGCACTGTTACGCCGGCGCTGGAACACTCTAGGTGGGCCCTAGGGAGCTGTTGCTTCAACGTGGAGAGGGTGATCCAGGGACCGCAGCTGGGATGCGCCTGCCGCAACCACGTGCTCCACCGAGCTGCTGGGCCCCGCTGCGACGGTGACCCGGGAGCTGCTGCTGGGCGGCTGATGGCTTTCCCACCTGTTGTTCTGGCTTCCGGCCTCGCACAAGTTCCCAGCCCCGGGTCCCGACAGGTCCGGAGACGTCTCCAAAGTTGGGTAGTGGGGTTTGGAGCTTAAGGACAAGCCGCTTCGTCTCTCTCTGGGCCTCAGTTTCCCTATGCAATGCGAGGAAATACACTTGGTAGGCCCTCAGGTCGCCGCGGGCGACGGGACCTAGGACGATCCCTCGTCCCGGGCCCTCGGGGGCCGGGCGGCCGCGCGGGGGTGCTGGTGTCGCGCTGCTCGCACCGGCCGGGATTGCCCCGTTGCCGGCCCCGCCCGGGTGCCATAACGGGCTCCTCCTCCTCGTCGTCTTCCTCCCCCGCCTACATCTCCGGGAACTCAGCCCAGGCCCTGCCTCCCGGACACACCGACGCTCACGTAGTCGGGCAGCGGTGGCCGCCCTTGCCACAACCCTGCAGGCTCTCCGATGAAGCGAGTGAGCTGGGGAGGGGGCTTTTCCGCCGCCCAAAAGGTGGGTGCAGCGCGAGGCCAAGGAGGCTTGTAGGGAGGTTGGGGACGGAGTGCAGCCCTGGCCGAGCTGGACGGAAGGGACAGGGTCGGAGAGTGACTTGTGGGATCCTCCAGCCTGGAGAGCACTGGCCTTTCCTGTCTCCCTTTAGAACCCAGAGAAAGGGGTGTGGATGGCACAGTAGCTGCAAAAGAGGGAGTGGGGGCCAGTAATGACTTACTGGGAGATTTGGGGCCTGTCAGGGCATTGTTTTCTGAAAAAGAGGAGAAAACAGAGGAAAGACTGGACTTGGTAACTGGGAGAGTCGGTGGAAGGTATTGGAGACTGTGGTCTGAGTGGCAGTCTGCCTGGGAGACCCAGGGTGCAGCAGAAGAGACAAGTCAGGCTTTGGGCTGGGAGGAAGAGGAGGAGAGGAAGGAACGGTTCCTTGGGTAGAGTTGTCCAGGAGCCAAAACTAAAGTGAATACAGCTGGAGGACTTACCACAAAAGTACAGTTGAGGTATTTAGGGAAAAAAGTTAGAGGGAAGAGAAGCTCCACCAGGCATGGGTCGCAACATACAATGTCAGGGCCAGCAGGGATCTTGGAGGGGGACCTCAAGCCCAGAGGGGTTGAGTGACTCGCTCAAGTAGCACAGCAAGGTGCGGGCATTCTTAGCCTAGTGCCCTGTTTTCCCTTGTACGTTTTTCGACGGCATGGGCTGTGTCATTTGAACTTGCCTTTTTCCTAGAATATGCAACCTCATTCACAAATATCAATCTCCAAGATGCTTTGGATGATGAGGATGGAATCAAGGGGTACAAGCAGCATTTAAGGCTGTGAATAGGGCCCTATGGTCTGAGTACAAAGGGGAGAGACGTGCACTCTCTCCACGCTGGATCAGTCAAACCTTTTGGAAGGGAATAAAGAATTGTTGGAGGGACGTAGATGGCCATATCTTTAAAAATGAAAACTATAACCTGGTTGTGAATGTTTACTTAATGCAATTTGGCAGTTTTCAGTGTTCCTGGTAGGTTGTTTGTGCATCTGGTGTGTGTGTGTGTGTGTGTGTGTGCGCGTGTGCGCCTTATCAGAAAAGAGAGAGAGAATGAGTGAATGGAGGGGATAATGTTGTGGCCCTAATTTTTTAAAAAGACTTGTTTCCTATAAAAGGTACAGCCAGAAAGTCAGTAGCTCAGCTGCCTGAAACTGTGAAGGTCATCGGGTTATTTTTTGTGCAGGTTTGTAGTTTTCACAAGAAAAATCACCATGGCTGCCTAACCTTGGCCAGCTGTCTTGAGAAGGTGTGTTGTCATTAGTGGAACAGAGAAAGCATTTATGGAAAACTATCTCCATGCTCTGTTAGGGTCTGCCCTGTCTTAGCCATGAAAACTGAAATCTACCCTGAAGCACGGCCCAGTCCCTCACCAGGGAAACTGATCCCTTATCTCTGAGGCATCTCTATGGAAGCCCGTCTTTGAGAATTCATACCTACCTGGGAGCAGCACTCATACACTCTTGTTTCTGTCCTGCAACTGGTATCAGATCCTGAGTCCTGCTCTCCTGGTTCAAATGTATGTCCGTAGCTTCTGGTTCTTCTTTTTTTCCTCTTGGCCAACTTTGGTGACTCATGTTCCCTGGCCTGGGAAAAGGACAGAGCTGGAGCAGCCAGAGAGTCTGTCAGGAGAGGAGGCCTGGGGTGCAGCCTGGTGCATCCTGTGTTAGAACCGATCATTTTCATGTCATTTGCAAAAGAAGCACCTGTCCAGGTGCCTTCTTTTCAGTAACTTAATATTACCTTGCACAGCTCAGTTGCTAGGAGTTCTTCTGAATGACGGCAGCCATCCCTGTCACCGTCTATTGGGGAATTCCTGAGCAGATCAGGAAAACCTGCATCAAACCAACACTTTGGTGTGCTGATTCTTGGACAGTGATCAGGGAAGGAAAAGCTGGAATCTGTCTGTGAGGACAGGCAAGATGACTGACAGTTGAGTCACACCCCAGATTGAGGCCATACAGGCTAGTGTCCTCACCTGCAGTTATGGTGACACACAAACAAAGTGAAGTGATTCTAGACTGGGTTTGCTTGTGCAACGTCTTTGGGGCAGTAGCCCTCCTGGGCCATCATAACCCTACTTTTGCCCTTCATGGAAAAACCTTGCAATAGCAATTTGGCTCCTGCAGGTGCTGGCAGAATTGTTTAATTTGCTCTGGCTCTGAGTAGAGCTCCAACCCCAACTTCTGTTTGTTCTTACAGCTTGGTGATAAAGGGATCTCAGGGGCAAATTTATGCCACCGTGTTGAAAGAGTGAAACTCTACCAAGGTCTTCAGTTAAGTCTCTTCAGCCTGCGGGATTAGAACTTGGGACAGTGGCTTTTCAAGTGTGTAGATTCTTTGATTGATCCTTTTGCTTTGGAATTCTGTTTCCACAGTATCTTGAGAGTTTCCAAGCCTTTTTCTAACGTGCAGGAAAGTACATGGGAGGTTGGTTTACAGGCTTGTTGGAGGTGCATAGAGAACTTGCAGCTGACCTGTGCTAACTCAGGTGAGAAGGAAGCTGTAAAGAGGAACCTCTCCTCCCTCAATTCACACCCAGATTGTTATGGGTAGAGTGGGGGACACTGGGATGCCAGATATAGCTTCTTGTGGTTTTCATACTTATCTAAAAATGAGGCCAGGCACAGTGGCTCACACCTATAATCTCCTCACTGTGGGAGGCTGAGGCAAGCAGATCACAAGGTCAGGAGTTCGAGACCAGCCTGGCATGGTGAAATCCCATCTCTACTAAAAATACAAAAGTTAGCCAGGCACGGTGGCATGCACCTTGGGAGGCTGAGGCAGGAGAATTGCTTGACCCTGGGAGGCGGAGGTTGCAGCTGAGATCACACCATTGCACTCCAGCCTGGGTACGAGAGCATGACCCTCTCTTGGGGAAAAAAAAATGAGACAAAACAAAAACACTACCTGTGTAAAAGTTAGAGCTGAGGTTAGAATTCCAACACAGTTTTGCAAAGGACAAGAACTAAAATTTAGATAATTTGTAAGTATAGGATTTTTTTTACATTGAACCTGTGAGTCAATCCATTGTGTAAACCTACCTTGCCTAATTCGGTCAGAACTTTCCTTTCCAGAACAGTTATGTGGGTATAAGAACACATAGTTGAAAGCAATTTGCCCTTAAAATTTTCACTAGATTGAGTTTCTTAGAGGGGAAACATCGAGACAGATATCCTTTAAAATGAATGTTTAAGCACCTGCATTCTGGCCATAAGTTATTCTTTTATTTGGTTCTGAATATGTGCAGTTCTCTGACTGGCCATCTGTTAGCGCTTCTTGCATCCCAGGAAAGTGCTGGACTTTTGGAAAAATGGGGTCAAATCTGATATGTGTTTGTTCTTTCACATTTTTTCTTTACGTGTTTGGTTAACCACAATCAAAGGGTGAAAATGAGAGGTTATCTATTGGACTGAACCACTGGTCCCAGCTCTTGACAGAAGACAGTTGACATGTTGCCTGTCACTTCTCGGGGTGGCCATGGCTGCTCGAGAGTGAGCACCCTAACACATCATCACAGACCTACACCTGTGCCATAAGGAGGGGAGACAGGTTTGCGGACTCATCCAGATCCTGTGTTCTGTGATTCTCAGACTTGAGATTTTAATCCTAGTTTTGTCACTCATTTCCTTAATTTACTCCACTGAAACTGTCAAATCAAAATATAAATTTTTCTTGGTAATTAGAATGATAAAAAGTGCTCAGACTCTGGGAGGCCGAGGCGGGGGGATTGCTTGAGCTCAGGAGTTTGAGACTAACGTGGGCAACATGGTGAGACCCTGCCTCATAAAAACTGAAAAATTAGCTGGGCATGGAGGTGCACACCTGTAGTTTCAGCTACTTTGGAGGCTGTGGTGGGAGGATTGCTTGGGCCCAGAGTTCGAGGTTCTGGTGAGCTACGATTGCACCACTGCACTCCAGCCTGGGCAACACAGCAAGATCCTGTCTCAAAAAAAAAAAAAAAGTGTTCAGCTTTAGTGAGGCAATAGTGTTGGGATGGGTTTTTGGCATATCTTAAAATATTTGAGGATTTTTTTAAGGTTCATTTTGCTCTGATGATAGATGCAATATTATTTTAGAAGATATAAGACAATACAAACAAGGAAACCAGAAATTCCTGAAATCTTGTCACCTAGGTATTCTGATTTTAAATATATCTCTAGTCTTTTTTTCTCTGCATTTACATAATACTATTGACCCTTGAACAACATGGGGTCTAGGGTAACCTAGCCTCCAACAAAGTCGAAAATCTACATATAAGTTTCAACTCCCCAAAACCTTCACTTCTAATAGCTTACCAATAACATGAACAGTCAACTAACACGTATTTTGTATTTTATATGTAACGTATACTGTATTCTTATAGTAAAGTAAGCTAAAGGAAAGAAAATGTTAAGAAAATCATAGAGAAGAGAAAATACATTTACTGTTCATTAAGTGGAAGTGGGTCATCATAAAGGTCGTCATTCTCACCCTCTTCATATTGAGTAGGCTGAGGAGGAGGAAGAGGAGAAGGGGTTGGTCTTGCTGTCTCAGGGGTGGCAGAGGCAGAAGAAAATCTGAGCATAAGTGGACCCACAAACTTCAAACTCATGTCATTCAAGGATCTACTGCATTTTTCCACACAAGACTGGTTTCTGTGTACTATGTACAACTATGTACAATTTTATCTTCTCTCTCTCTCTCTCATTCTCTCTCTCTCTCTCTCTCTCTCTCTCTCTATATATATATATATAAACATAACTTTTTTCATTCCATTTAAATCTTTTTTAAAACAATGGCTTTAATGATGATATAAAATTACATCACATGGGCCACATATGGGGACTCCTGCCTGTAATCCCAGCACTTTGGGAGGCCCAGACGAGTGGGTCACCTGAGGTCAGGAGTTCGAGACCAGTCTGGCCAACATGGTGAAACCTTGTCTCTACTAAAAATACAAAAATTAGCAGGTGTGGTGGCAAACTCCTGTGATCCCAGCTACCTGGGAGGCTGAGGCAGGAGAATCACTTGAATTTGAGAGGTGGAGGTTGCAGTGAACTGAGATGGCACCATTGCACTCCAGCCTGGGCGACAAGAGTGAAACTCTGTCTCAAAAAAGGAAAAAAATAATAAAATAAAAATAAAAGTACATCACAGGGATGTGGTGCATTTGATTTAACCAGGTCCCTCTTATTGGTCATCTAGGTTATTGTCACTTTTTCCCCCTCTAATGTGGCATTGAACATTTTAGTACTTTAACCTCTCTGCGTTTTTAATTCTTAGGATAAATGTCTCTATGTGATATTAGAATAAAAATGATTAAAAAATTAGAAAAGTTGTGCCAATTTAAACTAATGAAATGTTTGCACCATGGTGCAAACATTCATTTCATTCATTAAATGAAAAAGTTGGGCACAGTGGCTCATACCTATCAATCCCAGCATTTTGGAAGGCCAAGGTAGGAGGATTGCTTGAGTCCAGGAATTCAAGACTGTCCTGGGCAACATAATGAGAACTTGCCTCTATAAAAAATGTTTTTTAAAAATTAGCCAGACATGGTGGCTCGTGCCTGTGGTCCTAGCTACTTGGGAGGCTGAGGTGGGAGGACTGCTTGAGCCCAGGACATGGAGGCTGCCATAAGCCATGTCCACACCACTTCACTCTAGCCTAGGTGACAGAGTAAAACCCAGTCTTAAAAAAAAAAAAAAAGTTTACATTATCATTTAAAATTTTTTCCTAATTCAATAGTTAAAAACAGACATTTTTAATCTAAATTTCTTAAATTAATAATAAGGTTGAGCATTTTGCATATTTACAGGCCACTTTAAAATTTTTTTCATGAATTTTCTTTTCATGTTCTTTGCTTATTTTTCTATGTGGAATATTTGACTTTATTATTGCTTTGTAAGAACACTTTACATATTAAGGTATTAGCTCTGCTGCTATACTTATTGTGAAGTATTTTCACAGTTTGTCTCTAATGTTTTTTGTTTTACTTATCATTTTTACTTATAGAAAAATATAGTTTTGGTTAACTCAGATTTATCTACTTTTATCATGATTTTATTTGATTTTTATTCTTACAGAGGCTATTTTTCACTTGTGGAAAAAAACAAATATTCACCTATGTTAAAGGCTTAAAAATATTAAATTGCTGGTTCTTTTTATTTTTTTTATTTCTGTTTTTTGAGATGGAGTCTCACTGTGTCACCCAGGCTGGACTGCAATGGCTTGATCTCTGCTCACTGCAACCTCCACCACCCGGGTTCAAGCAATTCTCCTGTCTCAGCTTCCCAAGTAGCTGGGACTACAGGTGCATGCTATCATGCCTGGTGAATTTTTGTATTTTTAGTAGAGACGAGGTTTCACCATGTTGGTCAGGCTGGTCTCAAACTCCTGACCTCATGATCTGCCCACCTTGGCCTCCCAAAGTGCTGGGATTACAGGTGTGAGCCACCGTGCCTGGCCTGCTGGTTCTTTTTAAAAGAATGGCTTCCTGATATTTAAAAACCTACCATAAGCTGGCCTGGCACGGTGGCTCACACCTGTAATCTCAGCACTTTGGGAGGCCAAGGTGGGCAGATCATGAGGTCAGGAGTTCAAGACCAGCCTGACAAACATGGTGAAACCTCATCTCTACTAAAAATATACAAAAATTAGCTGGGTGTGGTGGCACATGCCTGTAATCCCAGCTACTCAGGAGGCTGAGGCAGGAGAATCGCTTGAATCTGGTAGGTGGAGGTTGCAGTGAGTGGATACTGTGCCACTGCACTCCAGCCTGCACAACAGAGTGAGACTTCATCTGAAAAAAAAAAAAAAAATTCCTGCCATAAACTTAATGAAAGTAGGTTTGTGTCTGTCTTCACTATTCAATCTCACTGTCTTGCTGGATGCCCGGCATATGGGAAACACCCAATCCATATTTGTGGGATGCCATTTCTTTTTATCAGATTGTAGCAAATATAAAGCCACAAAGGGATGTCACGTCACACCCGTTAGGATGGCTATTTTCAAAAAGACCAAATAAAATAAGTATTGGCAAGGATGTGGAGAAAAGGGAATCCTTGTCTCCTGCTGGTGGGAATGTAAATCAGTACAGCCATTATGGAAAACAGTAGGGAGTCTCCTCAAAAGACTAAAACTAGAACTATTCTATGACCCAGCAATCCCACTACAGGACATATAGTCCAAGGAATTGAAGTCAGTGTATCAGAGAGTTATCTGCACTCTTATGTTCATTGCAGCGTTATTCACCAAGATACAGAATCAACCTCAGTGCCCATCAGTGGATGAATGAATAAAGAAAACATGATCTATAAACACAGTGGAATACTATTCCACCTGAAAAATGAAGGAAATCCTGTCATCTGTGCCGACATGGATGAACCTGGAGGATGTTAAGCCCATAAGTCAGGCACAGAATGACAAATACAGCATGATTTCGCTTATACGTAGAATCGGAAACAGTCAAATTCATAGAAACGGAGAGCACAGTGGTGGCTACTAGAAGCTGGCGGTGGAGGGACTGGAGAGGTATCCTTTGGTCAAAGGGTACAAAATTTCAGGTGGACAGGAGGAATAAATTCAAGAGATCTACTGTACAATATGGTGACTATACTTAGTAATGATATGTTATATTCTTGAAAATTACTGAGAGTGGATTTTAAGTGTTCTCACTGCAAAATAACGTGATGTAATGCATGTTAAATAGCTTGATTTAGCCATTCCAGGATGTATATATATATATGAAAACATCATGTTGTGTACCATAAGAAAACACAATTTTTACTTCTCAATTAATAAAGTGTAGACAGGGAGGCTCACACCTGTAATCCTAGCACTTTGAGAGGCCAAGGCAGGAGGATGGATTGAGCCCAGGAGTGTGAGACCAGCCTGGGCAACATAGCGAGACCTGTCTCTACAAAAAATTTTAAAACTTAGCCAAGCATGGTGACTTGTGCCTGTGGTCCCAGTTACTTGGGAGGCTGTGGTGGGAGGATCACTTGAGCCTGGGAGGTCGAGGCTGCAGTGAGCTGTGATCACGCCACTGCACTCCAGCCTGGGCGACAGAGTGAACCTTGTCTCTAAAAATACATATAAATAGTGTCCCTCAGGACAGTTATCTGTGGAAGATACCTTTTTAATCAAATAGGTTTGGGAAATTTTAAAACAGTATATGCCCTTTTAATGATCCTCTGTGGCACATTAGCCAACGGAAGGCCCCAAGAAATGCTAACGAAAAAACCTGTGCATTTAGTTTTAAAACTAGTGAGTTGCATACTCTTTTGTTTGTTTTAACCTTAAAGCCCCCACCTTGTCCCCTCCCCCAACATAATCCTCCCTGAAACCCATGTTGTGCTGGACCACACTGGAGTTAATCCCGACCTGTAGCCATGTGAGCAGAGATAAAAGGAAACATTGTTTGCCAGTCCCTGCTGGAATCATGCCTTTACACATCTATCCGATCTGATTGCTCTGCTGTTTTCTCTCTTCTCCTCTCTTTCTAGGGTTCTAGCCTATTCATCTAGCCCCATGATGGCTGTGGACATCGAGTGCAGATACAACTGCATGGCCCCTTCCTTGCGCCGAGAGAGGTTTGCCTTTAAGATCTCACCAAAGCCCAGCAAACCGCTGAGGCCTTGTATTCAGCTGAGCAGCAAGAATGAAGCCAGTGGAATGGTGGCCCCGACCGTCCAGGAGAAGAAGGTGAAAAGCGGGTGTCCTTCGCAGACAACCAAGGGCTGGCCCTGACAATGGTCAAAGTGTTCTCAGAATTTGATGACCCGCTAGATATCCCATTCAACATCACTGAGCTCCTAGACAACATTGTGAGCTTGACGACAGCAGAGAGCGAGAGCTTTGTTCTGGATTTTTCCCAGCCCTCTGCAGATTACTTAGACTTTAGAAATCGACTTCAGGCTGACCACGTCTGCCTTGAGAACTGCGTGCTCAAGGACAAGGCCATCGCTGGCACTGTGAAGGTTCAGAACCTTGCATTTGAGAAGACTGTGAAAATAAGGATGACATTTGACACCTGGAAGAGCTACACAGACTTCCCTTGTCAGTACGTGAAGGACACTTACGCCGGTTCAGACAAGGACACGTTCTCCTTCGACATCAGCTTGCCTGAGAAGATTCAGTCTTATGAAAGAATGGAATTTGCTGTGTGCTACGAGTGCAATGGACAGACGCACTGGGATAGCAACAGAGGCAAGAACTACAGAATCATCCAGGCTGAGTTAAAATCTACCCAGGGAACGACCAAGCCCAACAATGGACCAGATTTGGGAATATCCTTTGACCAGTTCGGAAGCCCTCGGTGTTCCTATGGTCTGTTTCCAGAGTGGCCAAGTTACTTAGGATACGAAAAGCTAGGGCCCTACTACTAGTGACTGCAGGTGACAGGGCGTGGCGGAGCTGCTGCAGACAAGCCTAGCTCTGCTCACTGCGCAGTGGAGATGGAAGGCCAGGGAAGAGCAAAGTGGGACTTCCATGAGGCCCAGTTTTGGAAAATCAAAGGATCCTCTTCACTTCTTTCTTAAACCAGCAAATCCAGCCAGGTACAGATTACACAACTGGTGTCTCACTCAAAGGAGTGGTGGTGGCTGGCGCGCTTTGGCACTGTGGCAGCCACCAGCGTCTGTGCAGGTCAGTGTTGGAAAGGGAACCAAGCCTTTGCCAGTGCTGATGAAGCTGGAGGAGTCTCTCTTCTGCTCTTCAATCAGATGTGGGATATCAGTTGCTGAAAACCGCTCAGCCCCTGCCACCTCCCGTCGGACCCTCACTGTTCATCGTGTTCATCTTTGGGTGCTCTCCACAAGCCAGGCCTTTCCTGCAAGCTGCTGCGAGTCCCCGTCTACGTGTACTTCACGTTTTATCTCTGCACTGTGACACACTGACCTGATGCATATTTCTAATGCAGCTGCAGAAGAGAAATGAGATTGGTTCCTGTTTTCTGCACGTTCATCTTTTGCATTTGATGTTCTTCCATAGTTCATCTGATGTTCAGGAAAAGATAATAAAGGCAAATTAGCTTGTGATTGAAACAGGCATTTCCTCTCCCCTCTTCTTGGCCCCACAGACTGACTATTCCAGCAGAGAGCGACACACCAGTCATCAAAAGCCACTGGCTCCTGTGCAGTGTCACAGATTTCGGGGCTCTGACAAGGCAGGATGGTCATGAGTGGGGACACTTTCAGCTTCTCCTCTTGCCTTCTGAGAGGAGCTCTCCAAGTCCCCACATTTGCCCTGAGTTGCTGGAAGGCTCAGTGACAAGATTTGTTTTAACTTGATTGGCTGGTTTGTCTCATTCTTTATGAAAGAATTTTGGATCTCCTTTCCTGGAGAGTCATCTTTTCTGCTGTGTTTCGGACATCTGATTTGCAGATCCAGTATCTCCTCGAAGCCTTCAGAAAATGGTTTTATTTTGACTGTGATTTACAATATCTAGAACACTTTACCAGCACCCAGGGACACGGATTTGGGTGTCTATTTATGGTGTGTGAATATGTAAAGGGATAAGGGAGAAAAACCTCACCCAAGGTGTTATACATTATTTTAAATGTTTGCCATCTCTGAAATTTCAGAGATTAATTGTTCTTAACCATATTGGACTAAAGTCTGTTGGTTAGTGCTGTTGGAAAAGAGACCTCCGTGGCTCACACCTGTTATCCTAACACTTTGGGAGGCCGAGATGGGCGGATCACCTGAGGTCAGGAGTTTGAGACCAGCCTGGCCAACATGGTGAAACCCCATCTGTACTGAAAATACAAAATTTATCCAAGTGTGATGGTGGGTGCCTGTAATCCCAGCTACTTGGGAGGCTGAGGCAGGAGAATCATTTGAACCCAGGAGGTGGACGTTGCAGTGAGCAGAGATCATGCCACTGCAGCCTGAGCGACAGAGTGAAACTGTCTCAAAAAAGAAAAAAAAGACCTCTGGGACATTCATTTTCAGATAGAGCCCAAACCTGTGATTTTTCTTGAGCAAGATTGGTGTTTACTTAGGGGTGCTTTAAAAATATATTTTTACATGTATATTTGTAGGAAGTTGGGGTTTTTTTTTCTATTTTTGTTTTAGAGTTTGGCTAAATGACTCTTATTTTCTGTTCTGCCTGATCTTACTAAAGTGAGATCTTGCTTCCTAAGGCAAGCAAGAGGAGGAGTGGAAGCACAGTTGCCTGGATTTGGAGGCACAGCTGTCAGGCTTTTCAAGCTAAGAGTCTTGTGCTTGGATTTTCTGGATTAATCTGAAAAGACCTCCCATGTGTGGCTTTGTACATAACTAACAGGCAGATATGGAGTGCCTTGCCTCCTAGAGTTTTGTGGTTGGGTTAGGTTGTTTTTGTTGTTGTTGTTTTGTTTTTGTTTTCATTTCTGAAGTTTAAAATGCCTTGACTTTTTAAATGATCTTAAGTGCTGTTTCCTGTAATTCTTATTCCTAAAACTGGCTGTTCTTAGCCTGAAAGAACAGCCTAATGCTTTGTTTTTTGTACCTCTCCCAGGCAGGTAACACTCAAGGATTACCTGATAATTTTAGGGGAAAAAACATTTTTACCTTATGCTGTTACTGGGCAGAACTATGTTTTATATAGACATACCAGACATCAGGTACACAGACAGTACTTTAAATGTTATAAATTTGGTGATCAGAACTATTAATGGCATAAATCATACAAAGATGGAAGCAAAACTGATTTCATATGGGTCCTGAATTTTACTTTAAGAAGTGCCCTCCCTGCAATGCACGAAAGGCACAGAGTGCACTGTCATTGACATGTTACCCAACTAAGGATAATTCTGTGTTCATAAGAAAAAGGCCTCAAGTGACTTTGTTTAACAAAGTCAGTTTAATTTTATCTAATAATGATCTTAAGATATTCCCATGTCAAAATTTGAAATATGGTAATTCACTGATAACTATCTCTTCTAAAGCAGCCATAAACCCTCTTTCTCTCAGCTCACCCCAGCTTTTTTTTTTTGCTGGGGGCGCCAGTTGCCAGCCCCCAGCCAGCACACCTGGGATGCTCACCCCCACCGCACAGTTCAGAAGGCAAGTACTCACCTGCTTGCAAAGACCCTTCTTCTCCAATAAAAGACTCTCTACTTGCCTGACGTTCCTCATCAGGGCTGTCATTCAGTGATGTATGGGGGTCTGAAGAATACTGTCTTCTATCTGGCTTCTTTTTACCACTTGTTCCCTTACTACCCTCCTGCCGTAAACAGTCTTTTTCCTTTGTCCCCGTTCTGTCCCATGAAATTCTCAGATGGCCTCAGGAGCTGCACCAATGGATTCTCTCCTTGTTTGATAGCTCATCATCAGTAGATAAGCCTACATAGTTCAGAGGGTGACAAGTTTCTTAGTTGGAGACTTCACTGCAGCCTATCTTCAGACAGATCTTGGTTATGGTAACAAGTGGACCCCGAGTCCCAGAATCCTTCCCCGTTGCCCCAGAAAGACCAGCCACCTGTCACAGGTGCAGTTGTGCAGGAATAGGGAAGCAACTTCATTTTTGTTTTGTATTTATTCCCTAAAGTGCCCTGGGGAGCATTTGCAAATTGGGTACAATAAATAAGCTGGATTATATAAAGATATTTAATAAATAAGCTTTCAATATCTCTTGGAAGACATGAAGAATTTTAGTGGTTTCTTCATTTAAAAAGTTATTGGTCTACAGGAGCTGGTGAGAAATAATGGGGCTGTGCATTTCTCCAGAAATTAAAACAATTTCAGAGTCAATGGTAGAATTTATTTTACCACTAAGATTTCATTTTAATGGTGGTAAAATATGATACATTTTTAGAAGATGTAAATTTGGAACTGTTAAAAGAATGCTCTGTGGTTTGATCTTGTCAAACCATTTTCTGTTTGAAAACAGCATTAGTTGTAGTCACATGGACATTAAATGGTACATATACGTTTATCAGTCAAAAAAGTGCCGATTTTCTGGATCTTCCCTCTCAATGAATAGGGAATGAAAACCTTGGTTGCCTTGTTTCCTCTTTAAAATTTCTCACCCAAATGTCGTCCTGGGAGAGTCCCGATCACGTCTCTCCTCACACGATCACTGAAATTGGAGATAAGAAGTCACATGGATGATGGGATCTTACAGGGTCTCACGAAGACAATTTGACAGCTTATCTTAATTTCCTACAGTGAGACAACACATCTGGAACTGGGAGGGACAGCTGTTGTTACGGGCAGTTTTTCGTGGCCATGGTTGTAACGCTGTGCAACCCACGTTGTAAAGCCGTGAATATTTTCAGCCTTGTTGAGATTTTAGAGACTGCTGGACTTCTGAGGGCTTTGAGAATGCAGCTGTGATGATGTTTCACTTTTACTTCAATGTGAATGTAGAACCAAGGACTCATCTTCATTTTATACCTAAAAGTGCCTTGTCAAGAAATTTCTGCATGTTTTAAAAGATAAATATTTTTGTACACAAAGTTCAAGGGGGAAATGCACTTTAAAAATCACAAGAATGGATTTTTTTTGTGTGGTATGAGAGATTTGTTTGTATCTCAAAAGCAAAAATGTAATAAAAGTAGACAAAACAAAACTGAAACTGTCCTTCTATTCTTAGAGCCAGAGGAAGCGAAGAAATATTTAAAATCAATACATTTCCACATGTAGATCTTAGGTTTCCAAAGAGAAGGCTCACGGTCAATGTCTGAGTTAAAGGTGCAAGGCAGAGAAGGAGATAACTGCTTTTTTAAAGCTGTCACAGCATAGCTGAGAAGGTAAATGCTAGGGAAGAGATCCAGGGCCTAGTGTTATTCTGCACCCATTTTGAATGATCCAAGGTCGCAGGCATTCTTATCCTGTCATTTGCACTTGAAGTACAGTGCAGACAGATATATTCAAACAAAAGCAGGAAAACTCTAAGTGGCTATCATAGCTTTTAACTGCTTATGCAAACAAACTCTGTAACCAGCAAAACAAACCAGACCTTGGTAGGTAGTGGATATTCACCCTAAGTGAGATTTCCAGAGCTGCTGTTTTTCCAAAGTTCAGAACAAGATGCAGACAGAGTAGGGTGGGAAATTGCATCCTGAAGTTCCATGTCAACGAGTACTCTGCCACCCCAGGGAAGTGGGCGGTGGCTTTAGTGGAAAGGTAGAGTGTATTAAAGTTTAGCAGCTAATGTGTGATGCAAAAAGTGAGCTCCGTACATAACTTTCTCAAGATTTTCACACACTGCCCACAGTTTGCCTTCACAGACATGGGAAGGGTGGAGACGTTAACTCTGGTTTTCGTGAATGTCTATTTTAGATTCAATGAGGTTTTAATAATCATTACCTAATCATAAGTTGTGAGACCAAAACCTCAGGGATGTCTGGAATAAAAACAACATGAAAAAGAAAAACACATTTCTAGAGCAATGTCTCCAGAATAGCAAATGACCAGCTCTGAGTAATCCAGCTGAACATTTACCACTCACCTTCCATGTACAAAGCAGTGCCAGATGCTTTCTCCCCCAGTCCCTACAAAGGACATTCACATGTTCTGGATAACTGCTCTGGTGAGCATGGAGAGCCACTGGCAGGTATTGGAATTCAAGAAGTCTGGCTTCCGATCCAAGCTCTGCCATTGACCTCTTTGGCCTCCCATCTTCTGTTAGTGGCTCTGCTGAAGGGGCCCTGAACATGTTTCATAGGAATAAGGTGACCAGGGGCTCTAGCAGTGCCCTGAATGCTTTTGAGAGTCAGCCAACATGTTCATTTTTAAGAGGTTTCTAAATATAGACACTCATAAGAAGCACCATGTACACTATTTGTGTTCTTTCTGAGAATCGCAGGAGTGAATCACATTCCAGACAATTGCTTGGACTTCATCACATCCTCAGTGATTGGGCAGGAAGAAATGTCAGAGAGCTCTCTTCTTTATGGGTAAAGAGAGGAAGGTTGCTGGGCACGGTGGCTCACATCTGTAATCCCAGCACTTTAGGAGGTCAAGGACAGAGGATCACTTGAGGCTAGGAGTTCAAGACCAGCCTGGGCAACGTAGTGAGACCCCCTTCTTCACAAATTTTTTTAAAAATAGCTGGGTGTGATACTGTGTCTGTAGTACCAGCTACTCAGGGGACTGAGGTAGGAAGATGACTTGAACCAGGAGTTCGAGGCTTCAGTGAGCTGTGATTGTACCACTGCTCTCTACCCTGGGCAACAGAGTGTGATTGTCTCCAAAAAAAAGAGAGAGAGAGGAGTGGGGGAGGGAAAGACAAAGGCCCTGAGTGAGTTTCCTCAAGTCCCAGAGCCCATCAGTGACTGAGCCAGGAAGACGACACAGGTCTCGTTTCCAAGAACTGCCCCCGTGAACCAGAATCAATCTCACAGAACTGAGAAACCAAGATGGTGACTCTAAAACGTAGTCCCTCATGCTGGAGAGATGCAGTTCCCGGGAGACGGGTGAACACAATCATTTTTTTACAAGAAAAGCCGCATTCCTCCCAAGGGCTTCCTCAGCATGAACCAGAACCACAGACCGCGTGAAAGTATGAAAGTTAGAATGAAACGATGTGGGTCTCTGAGGGCCTGATTAAACCTCAGGACAAATTGGTGGAAGGAAACCACCAAGGAACAGTGGCTACAGGGGGCGTTCCAGGAGAGGGGCAGAATTCTTGGCCTCGGCACTCCCCTTCTACCAGAATAGAAACCCTGTGTGGCACAGGAAGACTTTAAACCTCATTTCTTCTTGTCATCTTCCCTTGGAGGAAAGAGAGAGAAGGAATCTCAACAGATGCCTTTTGCTTTCTGCATGGGATTCTCTGGTAAGTGACATGCTTGCATTGATGTTGTTCGTTCCACAAACACTGCTTTGCCTCTCCAGCACTGGGGGCCCAGGATTTGGCAAAGGTAGGATGAGGATACAGAATTGTCAACATTCTTTGGGGCCAAAGACATCAAGATCCCAGCCCTCTATCCAAAGCTATGAGATCAAGTGGCCAGGTCAGGGGTCGGCAACCTTTTCCTGCAAAGCACCAGCTAGTGAATATTTTAGGTTTTGTGTACCACATGTAATCTCTGTCACATATTTGTTTTTATTTAAATGCCCTTTAAAAATGTAAAAACCATTCTTAGCTCGTGGGCTGTACTAAAGCAGGACCAGGGCAGACTTTGTCCCGCAGGCCATGGTTTGCCAATCCCAAGAAAGAATCACGTAGGAAGAGAGTTGAGAGCCGACTTGCTCAAGTCTTGAGTGAGCAGGTTATTTTCAGTTGCTTTCTTTTCTTTTCTTTTTTTTAAAGATGACCATATAATTTATGATCTAAACTGGGAGACTTTTGAGAATGGATAAGGCTCCTGTGAGTTAGCCAGGAGCACCTGGTGGTATATACCAGGAACACTTGGGCAAACCCAACAGCATGAAAGCTGTCCGAGCTCACCTTTCCTGGTCCTTCAGGATCTTCTTAGACCTCTAGAGAGCTCAGAAAGCCCAGGCTGGTCTTGTGCAGGGAATCAGTTCTGGCTGGATCATGCTTTTTTTGGATGGGTTATCACGGGGTGGTGATTTAGTCTGTGGTTAGATTTGCTTTTATTGGTTGGCTTTTCTTTCCTAATTGTAGTGCTGATGGCCAAAAACTCTCTGGAAACTTCAGCCAATTCACTCTTAACAGTAGCTTGTTTAGGAGGAAAGGGGTGATTCATGGTTTGGGTTTATTTCCTACCAGTGCTTTCCCCAACTCTCCCCCCATGCCCAACAAATAGAGCCTGGCCAAGCTCCCAAGGAAGCTGTTCATTGTGGACAGAGACACTGAGGCTGGATCTTGCAGTATTCCAAACCCAAGTCCCCAGAAAATAAAATCAAAGCGCTCCTGGGAATTTAACTAACTCCAGGGTCTCAGCTCATCTTTCTCTAGCCCAGCAAGTTCAAGAGGCCTTAATTAAGCATCGCAGGAGAACAAGGATGTAGAAGTTCATCTCCGAAGTGCTCTCCCTGGGCCCTGGCCCTGAAGTCCCCCCTGCCTTCCTGGTGGCATCATGAGGGGCAGGCACACATGCGCTTCCTTTTCATCTCTGTCGCCCCCTCTGGCTGGTGTTTACCATTACTCCCATGCTGAAGGTGGGTCTGTAATGCCGAGCACCCTAACATTAGTGCTAAAGGGGTCCTGAAAGGTTTTAGGAAACCCCAACATATCAAAGGGGAATCGTTCATCACCAAAGGAGGGTTAGTTTTCCAGCATCCATCCAAACACCACACATCACCACCTGCACTGCTAGAGCTGATGAGAGAGAAAAACCGATCACTGCTTCAGCCAGGCTCCCTTCCAGAGCCACCGCATGGATTGCCTTCCAGTCAACTTCTTGGTCTCATTTGAATGTGGAATTAGCCAGGTGAAATTTCACTGATTTTAATTATTATTACATCATTTTATTACAAATTATTATATTATTAACTCTTCACCATTAGTCAGTTATTTATTGGACCTAGCACTGAAAGATTTCTCCCAATTTTTTTTTAATATAGGGTCTTGCTCTGTCACCCAGGCTGGAGTGCAGTGGCACAATCTTGGCTCACTGCACCTCCCAGCTCCCAAACATTTTCACAGGATCTTTTTGAACACTGCTTTGCACATTTGCTCTTGCAACTAAGTATTTGTTCACACAAATTTTCCAGGGGCTTTTCTCATCGACTGATCAATCAATTCACCACCTTGAACTCTCATCGCTTCTATTAGTCACACATTATATTACACACACAGACTTTGAAAGCAAACATTTTTTAAAAAGTATTTTCTCCAGAAAAAAAGTCCCTCTTACACTGGTTGATTTTCCTGCTTTGAAATGTCGTGGCTTTGCCCCAGGGCTTCTGCAAGGCAGGACACAATCTGTCCTCACTGGGCAATGAGCAACATTGAATAGGTGACATTCTGCTGGCCGTGGCAGGAGCCAGAGAGAGAGAGCGACAGGAGACACTCTTTCCAGGCCTCCAGGACACCACTCATGCCTCATCTCAGCCTCTGCACTCCCTCCCCACTCAGGGAATACAGAGGCCAGGGTCTCCAGCTGCAACCTCAGCCTGGTGCCTCTAACAAGAACCGCTGGTGGTTTTCTAACATTTTCTGAAGCCATGGAATCTGTTCTTAAACCAAAGCTAATGTGAAGCCAGTAGACAAGCAGGTAGAAAATAGGCCGCCCAAGACAGAAATTGCAGAAAGTGGGGAACAGCACCCATTGCCCTCCCTAGACTCCTGAGGCACCTCCGAAGAGCCCCAGGATCCAGAAATATAGATGCAAACCCTTTCCTTCCAACACAGGAGTTCCACTCTCCTGCCTCCTAGGCTAATGAATGTAGTTGAAGGATATCCTATAAAATAAGGCAAAAGCAAGTGAACAAGCAAAACCTTCACAGGAAGAAAACACAACTACGGACCCCAAAATAAATATGGACTCTGGTTGTTTTCCTTCTGTTCTCAAGGATAATTGTTATGTTCTTTCACAAAAAAAATACTGGCTTGTTCACACAGAACCACACTTGAGCTGCCTATTATACATACGTGATTTATATTTACATTCATACATTAAACTGCTTGACAGGGCAATGTCTATTGCACACTAATAATAACACAGAAGACAAAATTACTAAGTACTCTATGGGAATGTAAAAAAAAAAAAAAAAAAAAAAAAAGCATGTCATTGTCACCAAGCTATTTAGAATCCTCCAATAGTTATTTTAGTCTTTGCCCAAATTATACATTTTTTCCTCCATTTGCTTGCATCTAAGACCAGAGAGTCCTCACACTTCCCTTTTGAAATGTAAACTGTTGTTTTCAGATAATTGCAGATTCACATGCAGCTGTAAGAAATAATGCAGCGAGGTTCCATGTAACATTGGCTCAGTTTTCCCCAATGGTAACATCTGGCAATACTAGAATACAGTATCACAACCATGATATTGACGTTAATCCATCCAGGATACAATTTTTACTTTTTTTTTTTTTTTTTTTTTGGAGAGAGAGAGGGTCTCACTATCACCCAGGCCGGAGTGTAGTGGTGCAATCATGGCTCACTGTAGCCTCAACCCCCTGGGCCCAGGTCATCCTCCCACTTCAGCCTACTAAGTAGCTGGGACCACAAGTGTGCCACCATGCCTGACTAATGTTTTGTATTTTTTTATGTAAATGGGATTTTGCCACATTACTTAGGCTGATCTCAAACTCCTGAACTCAAGCGACCCTCCTGCCCCAGCCTTCCAAAGTGCTAGGATTACAGCCATGAGCCACTGCACCCGGCCTCAGTCAGGATATAGAACTACAAGGATGTTTTATGTCCTTTATAAGCATAGATCCTCCTGTCTCCCCAGCTCTTCTCCTCCCCTAGTCCACTCCCCACCAGAGTCCTTGACCCCTGGCAACCACCAATCTGTTCTCCATTTCTTTAATTTTGTCATTTCAAGAATCTTATATAAGTGGAATCATACATGTAAACTTTGAGGATTGGCTTTTCCCCCATAGCATATTTCCCCAGAGATTCACCCAAGTTGGTCCATATAGAAACCATTTGTTCCATTTCATTGCTGAGGACTATTTCACAGTACAGAATAATGATATATTGATGAGCATTTGAGTTGTATCTAGTTTGAGTTTATTATGAATAATGCTATTATGAACATTCATATACGTTTTTGTGCAAATAACATATTTTCATTTCTCTGGGATAGATGCCTGAGAGTGAAATTGCTGGGTCATATGGCAGTCTCATGTTTAGTTTTATAAGAAACTGCCAAACAGTTTTCTGGAGTAGTTATACTATTTTACAATGCCACCAGAAATGTATCCAGTTTCTCTGCACCCTTGTCAGCTTTTTGTGTTGTCACTGTTTTTATTTATTTATTTAGAGACAGGGTCTCACTATGTTGCCCAGGCTGAACCTGAACACCTGGGCTCACACAATCTTATAGGTACACACCACCACACCTGACCACTGTTGTCACTACTTTTTATTTTAGCAATTCTGAAAGGTGTGTGGCAACATCCCATTGTGGTTTTAATTTACATTACCTCAGTGGTTAATTATGCTAAACTTCTTTGTGTGCTTGTTTGCCATATCTTATTTAGTGAAATGTATGTATGCCTTTGGCCCATTTTCTAAGTAGACTGATGGTGTTGTTTTTTTTTCACTATTGAATTTTGAGAGATCTTTATATATTCTAGGTACTAGTCTTTTGTCATATGTGGTTTTTGAAACTATTTCTCCCAATCTGTAGCCTGCCTTTTCATTCACTTCACATGGACTTTCTCATAGTAAAGTTTACTCTTTACCAATTTTTTCCTTTATGGGATTACACTTCTGATGTCAACTATTAGAACCCTTTGCCTAGGCCTACATCCCGAAGATTTTTTCCTTTGTTGTCCTCCATAAGTTTTATAGTTTTACATTTTAACTTTGCAAATATGATGCATTTTGAGCTAAATTTGATAAGGTGAGAGGTTTGGGTTGAGGTTCATTTTTTTGCCTATAGATGTCCACTTACTTCAGCACCATTTGTTGAAAAGGCTTTCTTTTGCCTCTTTGTCAAAAAGCACTTAGAGGTATTTACATAGGTTTATTTATGGGTTCTCTCATATTTATATAGGTTAATTTATGGTTTCTCTATTCTGTTTCAATGATTTATATGCCTATCCTTGAACAATACCATACTATCTTGAGTACTGTGGCTATATAGTAAAACCTAATATGAGGTAAAGTGATTTCTCACACATTATTTTTTTTTATTTCCAAGACTTTTTTAAATTCCAGAATTTGTATCTTTTTATATAAACTCTAGAGTAATCTTGTCTCTGTCTACAAAAACTCTTGCTGGGATTTTGATCAAAATTGCATTAGATCTGTCAATCAATTTGGGAAGAACTGACCTATTTCTATGTTAAGTCTTTAATCCATGAACATAGTATGCCTCTCCATTTATCTTGATCTTTTTAAAATTTCTTTAATAGGCATTTTGTTATTTTCAGCACAGAAATCCTTCACATAACTATTTAATTTTATTTGGAGTGACTTGTTTTGTGTTCTTATTTTGGTTTCAGGATGTTCATTTTCATAAATGGAAATGCAATTAATTTTTGTGTGTCAATCTTATTTCCTGCAGTATTACTGAATTTGATTATTAATTCTAGAAGTTTTTGTAGATTACTTGAGATTGTCTATGTAGATAATCATGTCATCTGAAAATAGGACCAGTTTAATTTCTTCCTTTCCAATCTCTATGCTATTTACTTATTTCTCTTGCACTCTTGCAATAGCTAGAATTTCTAGCACCATGTTGAGTAAGGGTGGTGAAAGTAGACATCCTTGCCTTGTTTCTCATCTTAAACAGGAAGCAGTCTTTCACCATTAAGCATGATGTTACCTGTAGGCTTTTAATAGCTACTCTTTACCAAGCTTAAGAAGATTTCCTTTATTCCTAGTTTGCTGTGAGTTTTTATCATGAGTGGGTGTTGGATTTTGTCAAATGCTTTTTCTGTGTCAACTGATATAACTGGTGTGATTTTTTCTTTCTTTGCAGTGGATTACATGGTTTAATTTTTTAATATTGACCTAACTTTGCACACTTGAAATAAATTTTGTCATGGTGTATAATTCTTTTTAGATTTGATATGTTAATATTTTGCTGGGGATTTTTGTGTTTACATTTATAAGCCATGTTGGTCTGGGTTGTTTTTTGTTTTATTTTGTTTTATATCAGGATAATGCTAGCCTCATAAGATGAAGTGATAAGCATTCCCTCCCCTTCTGTTTTCAGGAAGAAATTGTGTAAAACTGTTAAATTTTCTTTAAATGTTCAATGGAATTCACCATTGAAACCTTCTGGGCCTAGAAATTTCCTTTTTGGGAGCTTTTAAATTATAGTTGAATATCTTTGTTAGTTACAAGACCTAATAAACAGTATTTTCATTAAATATTTTTGCACACTTCCTCATACATTTGAGCACTCAATAAATATTTAATCAAGTGGTTTTCTCAGTGGATTTTGCAAAGACTACTTCTAAATTAAATGGGGCATCACAGTAACCAATCACATAAACTAATTCTTAGTAAAATAAAAGGCTCTTGTCTACTGTGCAAAGTTCTTGTTCTGCTTTTTATGGTTTCTAATAGCTTTGATATTTTAGGCAAGTCAGAACTTGCCTAAACAAAAGTTTCATTAAACAAACCTTATTTATGTGTGATGTACTCTGGTATTTTATACTCTATTCTGTATTTTTTGTTTTTTTTTAAAATACTGGTTGCAACTCATTAAATTGATTTCAGGACCCACTAATGGGCTACAACCTGCAATTGGAAAAACAACGATTTAAATATTCTCTCATGTCTCTTCTACTTCAGATATTTACTACTAAATGTGTCTACTGCTTTTTTCTCTTGACTATAACACAAAGCTTATTAGACACCTACAGCACTATTTTACAATTCATTTTCAAATCACTTCCAAAGTGGATTTAAGATAGTTTACAATAAATGCATACCTTATGTTTTTAAGTTAAAAGAGAAAAATGAGAAATTATGGAGAAAGTACTTTTCCACTTTTCAGGAGTGAAAATAATTATAGAAAGAAAAGTAAAGTATCAGGAAATACAGGTATCAAGTCATTTAGTCTAAATTACTTCTCACTATACTCTGTTAAAAAGAGATCAGAATTTCAAAGATCAGAAGAGGTTGCTGAGAGTGGAATCGTCCAGCCATTGCAGCCCTACTTCCACGGGGTAAAGAAAGAGGTCTTGGACAAATGTGGGACTCCCATGGTCTGGAAGTAAAGCTAAGGTAAATAAACCATCTCCCCCACCACCAGAGCCTGACCCTGGCGTATCCTCCTAGCTGGGGAAAGTAGCAGCTATAAATGCTGTTTGCTGTTCTTCCTGCAACCACAAGAAAAAGAAACAGACAAAAGACAAAATTCACTGAGAAGAGAGATTTGAATTTTTGTGGCCAGAGAATGGTCTTTGCAATGTTGCCATAGGACATGGTTTTCACTCTGTTTTCCCTATCACTTGGCCATCCTTGTGACATTTCCTTGTCACTTTGCCCATTATTCAGGATGTGTCCATGATTCATAGTACTTCATGAGATCCAAGACAAAAAACTGTAGAACCACAGATGTGAAGAGATCATGAGGTCCAACCTCCCAATTTTACAGATTCAGACAATGAGGCCCAGAGAGGTTAGGAAAGACTTGCTAAATGTTAAAAGAGTTCATGGCAGAAGACCGCTTACACCTGTGACCCTAGCTGTCCTTCCAAGCTGGATGACCTGCTCTTCAGCTCTGAGCTTAAAGTAGCACAATTCAGCAGTACAGTCATTTGCCAATCTATAGGGAAGTCATTTTTGCATTCACTTCTGACAGCCTACAAATCAGGGGCAGGGAGGGGAGAGAGTAGGTGAAAGAGAAAGGGCTCTGGAGCCTCTACGTTGCTTAACCATTTCAGAAATTTACAGATTTCAGCCCTATCTAAAATATGAATTAGTGAGGTGATGGAACACTGTAGAATAATAGAGGTGAGCCTTCACCCAGTGTTATGGTTAATGGTCCAGCTGGGAAAAATCAAACTTTGAGTCATTGGCTAGTAATCACCTACTAATTGCAAGACACTGTGGGTGATTACATAAGCCTGCCATACTGCCTCTTGCCCTCAATCAATTTGGAAGTGCTAGCAAGTACTCCTTGACCAAGTGACAGGATGTGTGAGCTCATAATAGACAACCAGTTATCCTCGACCACAGAAACACATTTATTTTCCAATTGCTAATTTCAACGGAGGCCAAAACACAGGATCACTTGATGTCTTGAATTTTATTCCAACATCATGCTGTCCACTAGGACCAAGATCAGGGCTGTGAGTTTCACAAAGGTGCCACAATTTCAGTCATAACTGCACACAGTAGGTGGGTATCTAGAATATGTGGAAGCAGTTTCTTCAACCACTTCTATTTCTGGTGGTTATAGTTATTTTGCTCCCATTTGGTGGAGGCCAGAGACCATGTTCCTTCATAAAAATGACAGCAGTAATGGCATTAAAGCATTACAAACTGTACCTCGTGGGTGAGCACTGCTTGTATCTCGTAGAGGGGACTCCACTGGCATTTCAGTGGGACAAGCCATTGTCATGCAGGACTGCCTTATGCACTATAGAACATTTATATCCCTGGCTCTTGTCCACCAAATGTCAGTGGGCCCTAGGCATTGTGACAACACATAACACCCCCATATTTCCAAATGCCCCTTGCCGGAAAAACCAGTGGTCTATTTTTTCGTCTTCTATCATCAGGTATGATGCATGTCTAGACCAGCTGACAAGCATTCTGTTGATTTAGCGACATTAAAGCCAGCACTGATAGCCTTATTCCCACTGCAAAAACCAAGGCTGACGTGCACTGCAGAATACACAAGCACCACCCCTCCCACCCAACTGGCCATGATTACGGTCTTGAAGTAGACTTAGAGATATCTAAGACCCTTTCATTTCAACATTTATATCATCCTGACAGATAGGCTATCTTATACTTTAAATCCTAAGGTGAAACAAAGGAGTAACCATGCCGGTAATCTCAATTTAGCCTTTGCTTACTTCTAATTAAGAAACAAAAATTTGGCTTCCTTCCTCTCTTTACTAATTCAACCCAAGAGTCATTGAGCAGGCACAAGAAAGGGAAGTGACAGTGGCCTGGGCAAGAGTGATATTGGAACAAGGTGGCAGAGGCACCTGGTGGCACCTGGCAATGAAAACAGTAATGAGGATGAGTCAGAGCAGGGTGAGTAGGCCCCTCATGTAGTCGAGAGAATGGCTACCTACAGGGGCAAGCAAATAAACATACTAAGGATGATGCAACCCCAAGAAATCGAGATAGAAGTATACATGTAAAGGTATATGTGTGTATATATGGAAGGATAAAAATACATCTATTTCCTAATTCTGTCCACCGAGAGGGCCTAGGGAAGAAACACTCCAGTAGCAAAGGCCTACTTTGCACCTAGATCTTGGCTTCTAAATACCACCCTCCATGAAAAGGAACTAAGGCTCCTTAAAGAACTGGTTGATCCAGACCTGGAACAGAAAAAGTACCAGATATCCTGGAAGGGTTTTTTGCGAGGAAGTGCTCAAAGAATCAGAGGCACATGGCGAAAGGATGCAGAAGCCAGCTTCACAGGAAACCGACTGTCAAAATCTGGGTCTATGTGAACATCAAAGTAATTAATGAGAGCAAGGTTTGTAACCCACTGAGTAATAGAAGAATAGAATGGCTAATAACACATTTGTTTGTAAAAATGGAGGCTGTGAAAGTTCCTCCTCACAACAGAATGCCAATTTATTAATGTAAGAGGAATGATACAATTAGAAAATTGCCATTTGGCAAACATTACAGTAATAATTAACTCCAGCAATAAACATCAATGGGTTCTAAAACAAGGAAGTAAAAATGGAATGAGTAATGGAATATTTACATAATATTTACTAACTATAAAATAAAAAAAGTAACTTTACAGTGGAGAAACGGGACAGACACCATCTTAATCAAGCAATCAAAGTTACCATCATCAATGGGGCAAAATGACCTCAGGGGCTATTTGATAGTGGGCAGTGAGACCACTGCATCACCGCTGTGACATTCTTGTCCAAAAGGCATGACCTGGTCTAATCATGAAAAAGCAAAGGACAACCCAACTTGAGGATCATTCTTCAAAATGTAACCTTCTTAAAGGTCAAGAGCATGCAACACAAAGAAAGATCCAGATAGGAAGAGGCTAGATCATGGGATCATGAATTGGACCCACTGGTAACAATCACATCATGGGTACAACTTAAAAAAAATATGAATGAAAGGCATACGGGGGCCAGGTATGGTGGCTCATGCCTATAACCCCAGCACTTTGGGAGGCTGAGATGGGAGGATTGCTTGAGGCCAGGAGTTCAAGACCAGCCTTGTCAACATAGCAAGACCCCATCTCTATAAAAAATATTTTACAAATTAAAAAAAAAAAGGCACACAGAAGTTTTTTGTAGTTCTCTTGCAATTTCTCTATAAATTTTAAATTGTTTCAAAATAATCTTTTTAAAATTGAGACCGCTTAATAATTATAGATTGTGTCTTATACAGATTATACAGATGATGTAAGTGACAGTCAGGTATATGTCAAAGTGCAGTCTATAGACAGATGTTGGTCTGCAAATGGTTACCCTCCCATATCAAGAGGAGAGGCTTGCACCATAATGTGTGTCAACTGCCTCACTAAGCACACTGGAGTTTGACGGACAGGTTTTTAGTGCCTGACTTTCCCCATGAAGAAAGCAGTATGTTGATTCACAGTCTGCGCCAAGCTCCTCAAGCGTCAGAGACCCACACTTTGAGTAGCACTGGTGTAAGTTACAATCATGAATTGAAACTTCATATAAAGGCATGTTAAATTGGAGCATTCTCTCCAGTGAGAGTCACAGTTAAAAAAACAGTCATAATCATATAACCCCCAGGATCCCAGTTCAGAACATACTTAGGAAGGCATTTTGGATGAAAAAGAAGGACTTGGCATCCACGTGACCCAGAATGGACCATAAATCAACCCAATAACCTCATGGACCTTTTTGTTCAAGAGTATTTCTATCTATCAGCATCTCTACAGTCCTCAAAGGAAGAGAATGCCTTCCGACACTCCCTTAGTTCATCATTGATTCTTCATCAAATGAACACCAGTGAGACTCTTGCAATAGAGAAGAAAAAGTAATAATTTAAGACTCACTAATGCTTAAATGAGTTAGTACAGAGGAAAAGTTGTTTCATACAACTTTAGGAAAAACATGTCTTGGTCCTAAAAGAGATATTTCTTGAAGTGCTGGTGTCTAGCAAACTGGAAAACAAATGTCTGTACATGTTTTTTTTTTAAGAAGTGGGGTCTCACTATGTCATCCAGGCTGGAGAGCAGTGACTATTAGTCACGATCATCACACACTACAGTGTCAAACTCTGGGCTTAAGTGATCCTCCTGCCTCAGCCTCCCAAGTAGCTGGGAATATAGGCACATGCCACCATGCCTGGATTGTACTTGATTTTTAAAGTTCTTGGCCATGTGTTTCTTAATAATTATCTTTGAAAATAATCATTGTTGGCATGTTCTTCTCATGTGATTGGAGATAGCTCTTCCTGCTAGTTTCACATTTTACCTTTTTTTGGGTTCTACTTGCCCATTCCACACTGGTATGAGCACTTTTTCCCCCTTTCTTTCCTTTTTTTATTTTTTAACTTCTTGCGTTATGCACCAAACCATACTGCTCTGCTCCTATTGCCAAGAACTTATGTCTCCAGTGTAAATAAGATCACCTGCTTTGTGCCTTACAGTTCAGAGTGGCAGGGAGTTCAAGATCCAGTGGCTTCAGGGTAGTACTCCAGGTTGGGATACTTGGCCTTTTGGACCATCCAAGTCTACCAGCAGGAAGAAAGATTAAAGAAATTGGCAGGATCTTCAGTGTCAGCCAGCATTATCAGCAACTGCTGCACATTCAGGAAGAATATCAACACTCCTACCTTGACCCACACGAATCAATTGTCCTTGCTGCACCAGTGTTTCTATAGCACCTGGAAGTGCTGCCAAACAAGGGGCTGACTGCCCAGGGTTAGCTGGTGCAGGCAGCATTGTTTGTCATGGGTCTACAGAAACTGCCTCATCAGCACTAAGTCTCCAAATATGAGTAACATACACCTGGACAGAGCGCTGGAGGGGACAGAGAGGTTTTCAGGGATCAGCAGAAGCCCTGAAAAATGGATCATCTTGCTGCAGGTGTGGTGGCTGCCAAGGCAGTCAGACCCCTTGGGATAGAGCCACATCCGAGGTACCTTTTCATTTCCAAATTTAAAAAAAGCACGATGTTTCTTGATGTAGGTTCTCCATTATTTGGCCTCTGCCTATTCCCATCACACATCCCCTGCTGCCCACTGCCACACACTGTAGGCGTCCACCAAAGCCAAGTTGCTTGGCGGGCCCCACACACGCCCCATGCTATTTCCTACCTCCAGGCTTCGCTCATAAAATTCCTTCTGTCCTGTTTACTAGAGGGAGTGCCCGGCATGGAGTAGCCACCTAGGCATGATTATGGAACTGAGACTTCGGGTCCCTTCTCTTCTAGTAGACTACATAATTTCTATGGCTTATATTTTGCCCACTTTTTTTTTTTTTTTTTTTTTTGAGATGAAGTCTTGCTCTGTTGCCAGGCTGGAGTGCAGTGGCGCAATCTTGGCTGACTGCAACCTCTGTCTCTTGGGTTCAAGCAACTCTCCTGCCTCAGCCTCCCGAGTAGCTGGGACTACAGGCATCCACCACCACACCTGGCTAATTTTTGTTTTTTTAGTAGAGACAGGATTTCACCATGCTGGGACTACAGGCACACACCACCATGCCTCGCTAATTTTTTTTATATTTTTAGTAGAGACAGGGTTTCACCACGTTGGTCAGGCTGGTCTCGAACTCCTGACCTCAAATGGTCTGCCCACCCCAGCCTCCCAAAGTGCTGGGATTATAGGCATGAGCCACTACACCTGGCCTGCCCACCCTTTAAGGCTTCTCCTTGGTCCATTTCCCATAGATGTGAGATCTGACCTGTCTCAGCATAGGCTAAGCCTATCCCAGAGGCATAGATGCTGATCAGAATTGCGACCTGGAGAAAATAACACTTTGCATTAGATTAATCAACAACGTGAATATAGATTCTAGAAATATCTCAGGTAATGAAAGAGATTGCCTCATCCAAATTAAAAAATATCCAGAGTGTGACAATATCTGTTTCTGTTAACATGATGGTCTTTCGTTGCTATGGTAATCTCTGTTGACCTGACTCTAGTGGATGAGGTTATCAAGGCCCTATCACTTCCCAGCATCAAAGCAATCTTCTAATCTACCATACACACTAGGGCACTTTTGAAGGTCAGAAGGATTGCTATTTATAATACACCAATGCGACAGGTAAAAATAAGACATTTCCTGGCAAATTTAGATACATGGCCACATTTCCTATCAGACTTTAAAGTATCTCACATAAATAGATCCTCAACAAGTGTTTGCTGGATGAACATATCTGTTTTTCCTCTCTAGTTGTAATTTAAGGTTACTAAGAACAGAGGTGGCCGGGCGCAGTGGCTCACGCCTATAATCCCAGAATTTTGAGAGGCTGAGGCAGGTGGATCGCCTGAGGTCAGGAGTTCGACACCAGCCTGGCCAACATAGTGAAACCCTGTCTCTACTAAAAATACAAAAAATTAGCTAGGCGTTGTGGCAGGCACCTGTAATCCCAGCTACTTGAGAGGTTGAAGCAGGAGAATCACTTGAATCCAGTAGGCGAAGGTTGCAGTGAGCGGAGATCACGCCATTGCACTCCAGTCTGGGCAACAAGAGTGAAACTCCGTCTCAAAAACAACAACAATAAAAACAAAAACAGAGGTGATGTCTAATGTTTCTTCTAGATTACTCATAATAATGGATACATCATAGCCACTCAAAAATATCTGTTAGATGACTTACGATGAGATGTTCTTTCCAAGTGAAAATTCCCTATGGGTAACTGGAAATACAAGAATAGAACTTTGCTGAGACGTTAAAGCTGGAATGGTTGGGCAGATCTTTAGCATAGAGGATATAGTGTTAGCTGGGAATAGAAACACTCCCAAGATACTATAGATACCTTAGAAAAATCAGTGATGAGACCTGAAATATATCCACAGGAGGATAAAAGCCTCCTATTGTTTGCTGAGCTAGAGCAAGATAGAAGTCATGGGCTTTTACTAATCATTGTATTTTATAGTGTGGGAAGGGGAAAATGAAGACTGGAGATTATTTTGTTTAGCCAAAAGAGTAGTAATAAAATGGCTAATTTTAGGTAACATTAGCCTTTGGAAATAATACTTGAATGCAACAGAATAAAAAGGCAACCAGCTGCAGTGGCTCACGCCTGTAATCCCAGCACTTTGGGAGGCCGAGGCAAGCAGATTGCTTGAGCTCAGGAATTCGAGACCAGCCTGGGCAACATGGTGAAACCTTGTCCCTACAAAAAATAAAAAAATTACCTGGGCATGGTGGTACACACCTGTGGTACTTCCAACTACTCAGGAGGCTGAGGTGGGAGGATCGCTTAAGCCTGGGAGGTCAAGGCTGCAGTGAGCTGAAATCACACCATTGCACTCCAGCCTGGGCTACACAGCAAGACACGGTCTCAAAAAATTAAAAAAAAAAAAAAAAAAAAAAAGAACAAAAAAGAATTAAGAGAAAAACTCTTACCCAGTTGACACAGGAAAGAACTGTGGAGCACCACCAGTGACTCCCACTGCCTCATTTTACAGATAAGAGAATTAAGGCCCAGGGAAGTTAAATGACATCAAGTTACTGATTCCCCTTCTGGAGATTTCTTGCTGTGAGAATTTGACATTTCATTAGCCATTGGTGATACTTCAGCAGTCCTGGGGAGACTTCAGTCTTCATTCCAAGGCATGGCTGTAGTTTTCTCCCTTTATATCAGAAGGTTGAAACTTTTGAAGTTTTGCCAAGCTAAGGGACTTCTTCTCCTTGCTTGGTGACTCTAACTCCCATGAGGTCTAGGTTAGCAAATATGGATCTGTTCTCACAAGCAGCAGGGAAAGTGCAAAGAGGGACATGGCAAATAGAAGTCATAAGCGAAATTGGTGCCACCTCGCCTTCCTATGTGCGAAAATCCAGCCCTCATCATGGCTGGCCCACAGCGTGTAAGATGCTGACATGTGATTTAGACATCCCTAGAACCAACTGGAGATCTTGGTCTCACAGAAAATTGAGGGCATAAATTTATGACAAACCAGCAAGTTCCATTTTAAGTCCTGTTATAGTTTTAGCAGCAGCCAGAAATGTCACTTTTGCAAGGTCACTCTATTTTTCCAAGACTCTCCTAGTATTTCAATAATTCTCATTGTCACAAAATTATGGGAGGTAACATCTTGGACCTTTGTACTTGGACTACTGCAAGGTTAAATTCATTCCTCAAAGGTATGCAGGGAGCCTAAAGGAAAGCATATTTTATGCCCATAACCTCATACTAAAGCCACTCCTGAGAAGATCAGGAAGGTGAATTCTTCCATTGGCTGTGTCCCAAGCTGTCATTCTCAAAAAGACGGCTGTGGCACACTGAGTCTGCCCCATGCCTCTTTGTGCTTTACTTTTTTTTTCCCAAGCAGGATGATTTTTCCAGCATAATTATTTAAAGAAAAATAATACAAGGTGGAGATAAGGAAGGGGAAGTGTGGACCTTTAGAGATTTCAGAAACTGACAAGCTTCTTGTTCCACGAAGACACTAGTGAGGGCCTTAGTTCAATTAATGAAAACTTACGGATTAATGAATTCTTGGGAGAAAAGGCCCTGCATCCAGTCTACCATGCTGTTAATATAGGGCTAGGCCTGGTACTGAAGTGGTGTCATGGAAACTGAGTTCTGCAAGGGAGTCAGAAATGGAAACAACCTTTTCCGCCCACCTTGGACAGATTAGGCAAGGAGATAATTTTGGGAGGTGGGAAAGATAAGCTGCCCAACTCAGAGCACAGGCTTTCAAGACGGACATGACGATCACACCCTTGAGATTTCTCCCTTGTAAGAATTAGTGTCTTATGATAAAAAAGAAAAAAAAAGTGACTCAGCCAGGATCAAGGCACTCCTAAGGAATGAAGGTCAGCAACATGGATTGGAAAATGATAGATGAGAGGGAAGGGTGGTTAGACGGAGTCAGAGATCTGGAGAACACCACATTAAGAATCAGAAATCTTGGCTTTATTATTTGAGTTTCATTATTGGAAAATATCTGGGAATTAAAGGTATCAGTGATATCATGGATACTCTAAGATTCATGGTCCACAAGCAAAATTTTGCTGAGAGATTTATTTCTGGTTCTTGGCCACCAGAAACCAACCACAGAATTAGACTAAGTAATTTCAGAAAGGGATCTCAGTTCATTCTGACTTCCTGAGGAGCAAGTAGAGGTGAAGGAAGGGACAGTGAATTGCCCAAGATCACACAGGGGGTTAGCAACAACAGGGACCCTGCAGTCCAATCTCATGACTCTCCGACAAAAGCATATCTTCTACATCCACAGGACTCCCTCCCTCTGGGGCCCCCTGGACTGCTGGGGTCTCTTGGATGTGGATATTCCCCCTACACAAGAGAATCAGAAGGGCAAATATTCAGGGTGTGTATATACATGACCATGAGCCATACTGCCACTTTTTGTCTATGGGGAAGGAGAGAGAAAACCTATACCTACCCCATTTTTATAAGAAAAGGGGCTTTCAAGACAGGCAGATTTTAGTCCTGCTTCCAAACACACTCAGCTGTGTGACTGAGAGACAACTCACTTGATCTCTTTAGGTCTCACTCATTGATTCAGTACTTAGGTTTGGGGGAATGCCAAATGAGATAATGTATATGGAACATTTAGCACTGGGCCTTGCAAAGAATATCTGAGCAATTATTATTACAGTTAACCCTTGAATAATGTGGAAGTTAGGGATGCTGACCCCCCGCCATGCAGTAAAAAATCTGCATATAACTTTTGACTTCTCAAAAATTTAACTATTAATAGCTAACTTTTGACTAGAAGCCTTGCCAATAATATAAACAGTCAATTCACATATGTTTGGTATATGTATTATATGTTATATAATACAATAAAGTAAGCTAGAGAAAAATTTAACTATTAATAGCTAACTTTTGACTAGAAGCCTTGCCAATAATATAAACAGTCAATTCACATATGTTTGGTATATGTATTATATGTTATATAATACAATAAAGTAAGCTAGAGAAAAGAAAATGTTATTAAGAAAATCATAAGGAGAAGAAAACACATGCACAACACTGTACTGTATGTATTGATAGTGTAAGTTCCCACTGTCTGTTCACAAGATGAATAATCTGTCTGAAATGGTGGCCACCATAGCTGCAGAACTCAATCTATGGTACATATCAAGGAAGTCAGCTTTTTCCTGTAATGTCATGACTTTTCTCTGTTTCTTGGGAGCACTTGCAGTGTCACTAGGGGCACTTTAGGATCTCATGATATCATTCAAGGTTTATGGTATTACATCAAAAATAATGAAAAAGTTTGAAACACTGCAAGCATTACCAAAATGTGACGCAGAGACACAAAGTGAGCACATGCGTTTGGAGAAATGGTGCTGATAGTCTTGTTTGATTCAGGGTTGCCACAAACTTTGATTTTGTAAAAAATTCAGTATCTGCAAAGCACAATAAAACAAGGTATGCTCATGTTGAGAAGTTCTGTTATTTGGTCCATATACATACATAATTGTTATGTCTTCTTGATAAGTTGATGCTTTTATCATTATGAAATGTCCCTCTTTATCTCTGGTAATAATTTTGGTTTCAAAGTCAACTTCATCTGATATTATTGCCACCCAGTCTTATGTTTATTGTTTGTATGGTATATCTTTCTTTTTCTATCCTTTTACTTTACCTTTACTTTCAACCTGCTGTTTTCATATTTACAGTGTATCTCTTATAGGCAGTATTCATTTAGGTCTACCTTTTTTATCCATTATGACCATCCCTGCCTTTTAATTGGAATGCTTAGTTTATTGATATTTAATATAATTATTGTTGTGGTTGGATTTAGGCCTACTATTTTCATTTGTTTTCTGTTGGTCTCATCTGTATTTTGTTCCTCTGTTCCTCCTTTCCTACATTCTTTTGAGTTAATTGTACATTTTGGAATTTTAATGTATCTATTGGCTTCTTAGTTATGACTATTTGCATGCATTTTTAGTGATTATTCTAGGGATTAAT
Source organism: Ateles fusciceps (assembly GCA_036589455.1). NCBI lineage: Eukaryota > Metazoa > Chordata > Mammalia > Primates > Atelidae > Ateles > Ateles fusciceps. The sequence continues at coordinate 11,092,172 of JAZHEH010002554.1, read as the reverse complement.
ATATACACTCTTAACTTTCTTTAATTTTCTTAATTACTTAGGGCTACTTTTGCACCACTTTACATGAAATGTAAAAATCTTGCACTTGTACAGGTTCTTTTACTATCCCATTCTTTTTTATATAGTTTTCGTATATCTAGATATATTATACCAATGTCCATATACATCTATATACATTATAAACAATGTCTTAATTTTTGCTTTAAATAGTTATATGGGGATTTTCCCTCTCAGGTATCCCCTCCCACAACAGTGTGGGAGCTCGCTTGCTCTATTTCTCTTTCTCTCTCTCTGCCTAAATAAATCATTTTCTGTAAAAATAAATAAATAAATAGTTACATGTATTTTAAAGAAATTAAAGGGGAAAGTCTTTTATGTTCACCCAAATCCTTAGCATTTCTTATGCTCTTCATTTTGCCTTGAAATTCCAAATTGTTATGTACTGTGGTCTGAATGTTTGTGTCTCCCCAAGATTCACATGTTGAAGAAACCCTAAGGTGATGGTATTAGAAGGTGGGACCTTTGGGAGGTGATTAGGTCATGAGGATGGGACCCTCATATATGGGATTAGTGCCCTTCTAAAAGAGGCCTGAGGAAGCTCAGTTGCCTCTTTCACCATATGAGGATATAACAAGAAGACACCATCTGTCGACCTGAAAGTGTGGGCACTCACCAGACACAAAATCTGCTGACACTTTTAGCTTGGATTTCCTAGCCCTCAGAATTGTAAGAAATGAATTTCTGTTTACAAGCTACCCAGTTTATGGTATTTTGCTGTACCAGACTGAATGGGTTAAGATGTTGTGTGATAGTTTTTCTATTATTCTAAAGAACTTATATTACAGTATTTCTTAGAGTTCAGATCTGCCAGTAATGAATTATAGATTGTTTGTATCTGAAAAATGCCTTTATTTCAGTTTCACTCTTGAAGAATATTTTTACTGGATATAGATATTCTGGGTTGACAGTATTTTTCTTTTATACTTTAAAGATATTATTCCACTGTCTTCTGTCCTCTATTGTTTCTGTGAAGAAATCAGTGATAAATGACATTGTTGCTCTCCATTGTAATCTATGTTTTCTTTAGCTACTCTCAAGATTTTCTTTTTGCCTTTGGTTATTAGGAATTCTATGGTTACTTATTTGATAAATGTTGTGTATGTTCTGATTGTTCCACTGACCAGCCATCCCCCAATCTCCCACCATCTCCTCAGTCCACCCTATTCCCTGAGACATAACAATATTGAAATTAGGCCAATTAACAAAAGTGTTATTGTTAACAATTTCAATAACAATATTGAACTTAGACCAATTAATAATGGTGTGATGGTTTGTAAGTGTTCATGTGAAACGAAGAGTCACATGTCTCTCACTTTAAATCAAAAGCTAGGGATGATTAAGCTTAGTGAGAAAGCCATGTCAAAAGCTGACATAAGCCTAAAGCTAGGCCTCTTGCTCCAGTTAGCCATGTTGTGAATGCAAAGGCAAGGTTCCTGAAGAAAATTAAAAGTGCTACTCCAGTGAACATGAATCATAAGAAAGTGAAAGAGCCTTATTGCTGATATGGAGAAATTTTTAGTGGTCTGGATAGAAGATAAAACCAACCACAACACTCCTGTAAGCCAAAACCTAATCCACAGCAAGGCCCTAACTCTCCTCAATTCTATGAAGGCTGAGAAAGGTGAGGGAGTCACAGAAGAAATATTGGAAGCTACCAGGGGTTAGTTCATGAGGTTTAAGTAAATAAGCCATCTCCATACCACAGAAGTGTAAGATGAAACAGCAAGTGTTGATACAGAAGCTGCAGAGAGTTATCCAGAAGATCTAGCTAACATAATTGATGAAGGTTGCTACAGTAAACAACAGGTTTCTGATGTAGAAGAAATTGCTTTTCATTGGAAAAAGATGCCATCTAGAACTTCATAGCTAGAGAGGAGACATCAATGCCTGGCTTCATAGGAGAGGCTGACTCACTTGTTAGGGGCTAATGCAGCTGGTAAATTTCATTTGAAGCCAATGCTCACTGACCATTCTTAAAATCCTAGGTCCTTAAGAATTATTCTAAACTGACTCTGCCTGTGCTCTATAAAGAGAACAAAGAAGCCCAGATGATAGCACATCTGTTTACAGCATGGTTTACTGAATATTTCAAGCCCATTGTTGAGAACTATTGCTCCAGAAAAAAAAGTCTCCTTTCAAAATCTGACTGCTCATTGACAATGCACCTAGTAACTCAGGGGCAGAGATGGAGATGTACAGGAGATTAACGCTGTTTCATGCCTGCTAACACAGTATCCTGCAGCCCATGAATCAAAGAGTAATTTCAAATTTCAAGTCTTATTTAAGAGATATATTTTGTAAGGTTGTAGTTGCCATAGATAGTGATTCCTGTGATGGATCTGGGCAAAGTAAATTAAGAACCTTCTGGAGAAGGAATTTGCCATTCTAGATGCCATTATGCACACTTGTGTATCATAGGAGGAGGTCAAACTATCAACATTTTTAATTTTTTTCTTTTTATAAATATTTTTAGAGACAGGGCATCATTCTGTCACTACCAGGCTGCAGTAAAATGGCACAATCATAGCTCTCTGTGGCTTCAAACTCCTGGCCTCAAATGATTCCATCTCAGTTCTCCAAGTAGCTGGGCCTACAGGCATGCATCCAAAATATCCACATTAACAGGGATTTGGAAGAAGTTAATTCCAACCATCAGGGATGACTTTGAGAGGTTCAGGACTTTAATGGAGGATGTCAGTACAGAGGTGGTGGGAATAGCAAGAGAACTAGAATTAGAAGTGGAGCCTGAAGATATGAATGAATTGCTGCAATCTCATGACAAAACTTACAAATGAGGAGCCGCTTCTTATGGATGAGCAAAGTGGTTTCTTGAGATGGAAGCTACTGCTGCTGAAGATGCTGGGAACATTCTTGAAACTACAACAAAGGATTTAGAATATTACCTAAGCCTAGTTGACACAGCAGTGGCAAGATTTGAGAGGACTGACTCTAATTTTGAAAGAGGTTCTAGAGTGGGTAAAATGCTATCAAACAGCATCACAAGCTACAGAGAAATCTTTTGTGAAAACAAGTGTCAATCAATGCAGCAAATTTCACTATTGTCTTATTTTCATGAATTGCCACAGCCACCCTAACCTTCAGCAACCACCAGCCTGCTAAGTTAGCAGCCATCAACATTGAGGCAAGGCTCTTCACCAGCAAAAGATTATGACTTGCTGAAGTCTTGGATAATTGTTAGCAATTTTTTTTAACAATAAAGTATTTTTATTTTTATTTATTTATTTTTTGAGATGGAGTCTCACTCTGTCACCCAAGCTAGAGTGCAGTGTCATGATCTCAGTTCACTGCAATCTGTCTCCCCAGGTTCAAGCGATCCTCTTGCCTCACCCTCCTGAGTAACTGGGATTGTAGGCACCTGCCACCACACCCAACTAATTTTTATATTTTTAGTAGAGACGGGGTTTCACCATGTTGGCCAGGCTAGTCTCAAACTCCTGACCTCAAGTGACCCACCCGCCTCGGCCTCACAAAGTGCTGGGATTACAGGGGTGAGCCACCTTACCCTACCTGAAGTATTTTTAAATTAAGATGATAGGTACATCTTTTTTAGACATAGTGCTTTGGACATTTAATAGACTATAACATAGTATAAAGATAACTTTTATGTGCACTGGGAAACCAAAATATTTAGGTGATTTGCTTTATTGCAATACTTGCTTTATTTATTTATTTTTATTTTTATTTTACTTTTGAGATTCAGTCTTGCTCTGTCACCCAGACTGGAGTGCAGTGGCATGATCCTGGCTCACTGCAACCTCCGCCTCCCAGGTTTAAGCCATTCTCCTGCCTCAGCCTCCCAAGTAGCTGGGATTATAGCCATCCACCACCATACCCGGCTGATTTTTGTATTTTTAATAGAGACGGGGTTTCACCATGTTGGCTGGGCTGGTCTTGAACTCCTGACCTCAAGTGATCTGCCGACCTTGGCCTCCCAGAGTGCTGGGATCACAGGCGTGAGCCACCACGCCCAGCCAATACTTGCTTTTATTGCAGTGGTCTGGAACTGAACCTGCAATTTCTCCAAGGTACGCCTGTACAGAACATCAGAAAGTTGCATGTGACATTTGATTATTCTACATGGGAGAGAAGGTGATAGGAAGTAAACTGTTGGTGGCAAGAGAATGGAGGTACCGGGTTCAGGTAAGCATCTGTGTGGCATTTCACCTTCCCCAACAGTGGAAAGTCTGGCTTATTCCTCCGACCTTTATGAACAAGACATTTCTATGTCCTTAGACATTCTTTAGTATGACTACAACAACCTGGGCATCATATGGAAGTGCTTCATCAGAGCAGGTGAATGACCTTATATATGATAACTGATAGTGCCTTGAATTTGGGCTCAACAGACTTTCTTGAGATCTGTGAGAACGTGCCCTTGCCTGCCATTGTGCCACATGCTATGAATCCTCTGCCTTCAAAGACCCTAAAATATATTTGAGGAGCTAAGTCAGAAAGACGTAAAAACAATCCCTAACAATATAAGGCATCACTGAAGTTTTAAATAATCCATTCAGATACAAAGTTACCAGGAAAAGAGAGCATTTAAGAATGGTAGGATTTGGAAAGGAATGGGGTCTGGGACTCCAGGGGTGGGTGTGCTGTGAGCAAAAGAAGACAATGATCTTGATGATCTTGGCTTCCCAGGGGAAGAGCACAGGACACTGGCTGGAGGGGAGCTTCATGTAATAATCCTGTCCTTCAGATGAAGGAAGCAGATGAAGACCTAAGGTTATTGTTGGCTTCCTCTTTTGCCATGCATAAAACAATATACATGTTTGAATTGAAGCTTTGCAAACAGTGATAGGGACTGTTGGCCAGATGTACCCTACAGGAGGTGGGAGAAAAGCAGAAACCCTCCTTGCCCCATGCAGGGAATGTATTTTTTCATGCCACGCAGAGACCCCAAAATAGTGTAAAAGCCAAGATCTCCGCTGTTGCTGTGATGGATTTCCCAGGCAGGAGAGAGCAGAGGGGCTCTTTCCTTCTCTCTATAACAAAGGAGAATGGTTTGGCCCCAATCAGAAGCAAGCAGGGGATAACTATTTACTGACGACTTAAAGGGAAACAAGGAACGATGTCGCTCTGTCCCACCCAATGGAGTTGCTTCTCTTTACCTGACGTTCCCACAGCATTCTGTACACAGTTCCTACCTCCCTACGAGACACTTGCGTATCTAACATCTTGGGATTTTTTCCTCTCGTTCTTTTAGATATGGGTGTCTCACTACCATATGATTATAAGCTCTCTAGAGGCAGGGGCTACTTCCTCTTCCCCTACAAATGCCCCTGAGATTCAGGATGCTGCAATGCAATGAATGGGTGTATAGTTAATGCCTATCAAATGAATCTGGACAGAGCTGCTTTCTCTGCAGCTTTTCACTTCCCAGACCCCCAAGTGTAGGCTGACCGGGCACAGGCTGAGATACCAACTGTCCCACAGGAACTCTGAAAGAAGTGGCCACTGATAACCTGGCCTCTGCTGTGTTGTTCAGTGTCTGTGACTCTGAGAGCACAACAGATTTTTCCTGTCTCACTACAGAAATTCCATGGTGCCAGAGAGGAGGCCTTGCCTTGAGCCAGAGCCAGCTTTGTCAAAAGTATATAGTGAGACACAGAGGGTATTATGTTCAAACAGAGAATACCATAGAAGGGGCAGAACTAAGCAAAAATGATACCACTTCACTGTAAAGAACATTTTTCTAATCTATCATTTGAATGCAAAAGCTACAAATAGTTTGTTGAGTGTCTGTATCTACAAAGCACAAAGGTAGGGGCTGGCATAGAAACTGCTAAGAGCTTAAAGTTTAACTTTGAAGAATGAGTAGGATTGGATTTCCAGGCCTGGCAATGCAGCCAACTAAGAAGGTTTCAACAAAAATGTTTTTAAATGCACAGATGAGCTCTCAAGAAAGAAAATTTCACTCAGTTTCCAAAATGCAGAGAGAAGTTTAAAACAAAGAGCCCAGAAAAAAACACAAGGTGACATTATAACTTCTCTAGGGGAGAGGTTGGAAGAATGAGCATTATAAAATGTGCAATCTGGGGCAGTGCTTATCAAACTGTAATGTACACAAGCATCTATCTGCGAATCTTATTAAGATAAAAATTATGATTCTGCAGTGGGGGACTGAGAGTCTGTATTTATGACAGCCCCCAAGATGCTGCTTCTGTGGCTGCTGGTTCGGGGACCACACTTGTGGTCTATGTAGCATTGCATCTTAAAGCCAACATTGAGACTACGTGTTGACCTCAGCAAAGCTTTGAGCCTGATAAAACCATGGAGCTGGGAACTGAAAATCCTGCATTAAGCTGGAACCCTGCTAGAGCTGCCTCCTTAGTTATAATATCAACCAGAAATTGATCTTGGTTATAAGATCAACTAGAAATCAGTACCAAGGTATTACAAGAAAGTTTTTTGGTGGAGAAATAAAATCTCTCTTGAAAAATTGGAACTCTAGGCCTGTACCTTGCATGGCTGAAGGATTCAAATTTATTTATTTGGTCTAGGAACCAATAAGTTCAGGAACTAATATTAAAAAACAGGTCTTAGGGCTGGGTGTGGTGGCTCACACCTGTAATCCCAGCACTCTGGGAGGCCAAGGTGGGAGGATCACTTGAGGTCAGGAGTTATCTTATTTTGCATGGATTGTGGTAAAGCAAAAAGCATAAAATCTGATTTAAAACACAAGCCAAGAATATTTTTAAATCTCAACTCACTGTTTATAGATGTTACTGCTTATTTCCAAGGGAGAGGTGAGCTTTGATCTTTTGTCTAATGCAATATCATGTGTCCAACTGAGGCAGTAGAGAGAAGATCCTGCTCTGTGTTCCTGCTAAAGCTTTCACACTCTGGCATGGCCACACTCAACACCGCTTAAGGATCTAGTCATTCCAGTTTTCTAACACCTGCCTGGATAGACCCCAGGCCACAAAAACCCTGAAATTCCGGTTCTAACAACAAATCACTGAAAATCAGAAGGCCGCACCTTGAGCTCACAGCCAGCCCCACCTCCCTGAAGATGGGGCCCCTCATGCTGTGTTCTCAGTGGCACCAGAAAGACACCCTCCTGGGGCCCCTTGAGGTTAACTGTCTGCAGTAGAGATGACGAAGCCAGAGAGACTCTCAAATTCTGATGCCTGTACCCCACCCCACCCCCACCAGCAAGCTGCAGGCAGTTTCAGATGCATCCTGACCAGAATAGTTATTTTCATGAACAGTGTCAGACACTATGTCCTCATTCAAAGTCCCAATGGTGTGAGGGTGACCCTGTACACACAGGACTGAGGGCAAAGAACAAGAAGTATTCTCAGTCCTCACCTACATCTAACATGCGACCTGGGAAGCCCTATTGGAGAACAGGCTGAGCTGCTGGGCAGTCATAAAGAAAACTGCTAGCTGTGCATCTAGAGGCTGATGGAACAATCACAACCTGTCCTGATGGAGAAGTATTCAAGGCATGACCCCATGTCCCTGCCTTTTCTGGTATTTGCAATCTCACCTCCACCACTTGCTTCTTTCCCCGGGGTTGAAACAAGCTCACAAATGAACATATAAACAAACCCTTATTTTCTCCGCTCTTCTACTTACTGTATCATCACCCACTCTCCCTGAATTTGTGCCCGAAACAACCTCTGCTGCTGACGGCCTCCAACAGCAGCCCAGTTGACTTATCCAAGGGTCCTCTCTTCTTCCTTTGAACATAACCTTAAAGAAGTCTTTTTTCACTAGATAGCACGCTCTAGAAGTACAAGGGGTACACCTTAGACTTCTTGTTAGCCCTGATCTTTGTCCACAGCAGGTGCTCACAATTGCCAGAAGGAAGGGATGGACAGAAAAAGGGATTGATTCAGAAAATGATGTCGCTGCATCCTGTATTCTTTCAAAGCAGTGAATCTCTGACCTTGTAGACCTTGAAGATTATAAAGGATCTGATTTCAGACCCAGTGGAAGCTGCAAGAACAATATAGTTTCGAGTTCTGCTGTTTCATTCTCCTGGGTTGATTCAGCTGCTGGGTGGGTGCTCCCTTCTCTCTAGGAGCTCCAGCCCCTCTTCTGGTCTGGCATTCCCCAGCCTGCACTATAGGTCACAGCAGATCCTACCGTATTCAGAGAAGCAGGAAACTCGAGCTTGAATCTTATTCCGTGTTCTCAGGAGAGTGAGATATTGGCAAGCACCTGTTTTCTCAGCACTAAGGAAAGGGATCAGGGAGAGGTGAGTAGAATACACTAGCTCAGATAATGAAGGGCTTTTTCTCTCATTTTGACAAGATGAGAACCACACAATAATTTATGAACCACACAGGCAACTTTTAATCACCACAATTACTATCGACAGGCAAGAGCAGTGTTGATAGGAGTGTGGAGGAGAGCTTCCTGGAGCAAGTGGGGTGGAAGCTTCTCCTGGTGCAATGTGGAGTGTGGAAACAACGTCCAAGAACCATGGTTTGCAGGTCTATAGCATGGCATGAAGGCTTTGGAAGGCCTCAGAAGACAAAAGCACTGTCAAAGCTGCAGACACTTTGCAGTTCCCTTCAAAGGACCCGCAGGATGTCGATGGAGTCAATAGGAGGGGGCACCTACCATGCTGTTAAACAAGAAGACCAGGCTTTTGCACACCAGGGACAAAGCATGAGTACAGCTTGTGATAAGGACTGATTTATTCCTGGCCCCGGTCGCCCCCCTGCTTTTGGTGATAGTTTCTATTTAAAAGTGAATTCCTATGAAAGGAGTGCTGGAGCCTGCGACCTGGGGGTGGAGTGGACAAACACTGAAAAAGGGCTGACATGTATGGATGCCTCTGGCGATAGCAGTGGTTATATTTAGTCCCGAGCTCAGGTTAAACAGGAGGCCTCCTGCAATATGTATGAAGAGAGCACCAAGAGCAAACACAAGTGCAGGGCCAGTAAAAATAAAAGAGCAAAGTGCAAGACTGGAAAGAATAAATATGCACAGGCTCTGGCCCCAAGATATGCCAGGCGGGTGGAGCTGGTCACACTGTGGACAATGCCAGGAGAGCCGGTGGCACCGTAGAGGGGCCCCTTCCCATGGTCAAGTGCTTATAGTGAGTACAATGAATCCTCCAGGGCCTCCTGCTGTTACCATCCACTCTCCAGCTGCATGCTTAAGAAAAGGCTGTGAAATCTTAGAGAAGTCACACGACCCCCTAGGTCCCAGTTTCTTCATCTATAAAATGAGGGGGACCTAGCTACATAAAACCCAAATTCCTCTCCTGCTTTAGGATTTTTTCAACGCACCTTACTAGCTTCTTGGAAAGGTGTGAGGCTTAAAGGCACACACTCCTTTGTTCTCCAACACTGTTGACATAGTGACCTGTTAGTATCTTGATCGTGTCCTCTAAGGGATCAATTGAGCAAAGAGCCTTTTTTTTTTTTCCTTTTTGAGGACTAGAGTTGATCTACTTTCAAGTGTAACAGCTCAGCTTCTAAAGGAAAATCTGATTCTCTGTGTAGCAGCAATACACTGGGCTGGCAGCCTCTATAGCACCTTGGAGCATATTAGAAAAAGTTGCTCTCTCCAGGTAGGCAGAGTCCTGAGGGCCTCCCGCTTCGTGAGGGGAGCTCAAGCTGTATCTCAGCACCTCCCCACCCCAACCCACTCCACTTACCCCTTGCTGGCACTTCTGTAGGGCAGAACCTATGCAATCCTACATAGCAGTTTCTTTTCAAGAAGATAAACCTTCCTGACTTGGAGGAAGGTTTATTTTCTTGATTCCTGTTCCTTGCTCACAGGGTCTCTTTTTCACGTCCTCCCTCCTGCCTGGACTCTGTGCTTTTTGTTTCATGTACTCAGCTTTCTCTCTGATGTGTCATCTCCATACATGTAAGTATTAAGTTGGTGTGAAAGTAATTACTTTCAAAGGCATAAGTCACAATTACTTTTGCACCAACCTAATAATAGCATGATAACACACAGATTCACAAAACAGGGCATACTTTTATTCACCACTGTAAGCTGTACATTCCTGAAAGTCAGGGACACAGTTTATCTGAGCAAAACGCTTGATCCACAGTGGATATTCAGTAAATACTGTTGAATGAATGAAGAACAGTCTCACAGTAGTTCTAAATTGCCTTTGAATCATGGATTTCCTTGAAATCTGATGAAAGACAGGGTAATATGGTTTGGCTCTGTGTCCCTACCCAAATCTCATCTCAAATTGTAATCCCCACGGAGAAGGGCCTGGTGGGAGGTGATTGGATCATGGGGGTGGTCTCCCCCACACTGTTCTCATGATAGTGAGTAAGTTCTCACAAAATTTGATGGTTTAAAATTTGTGGCACTTCTGCACCTTGCCACATGCGTTGCTTCCCCTTCTCCTTCTGCCACAATTTTAAGTTTCCTGAGGCTTCCCCAGTTACGCAGAACTGTAAGTCAATTAAACCTCTTTTCTTCATAACTACCCAGTCTTGGATAGTTTTTTATAACAGTGTGAAAATGGACTAATACACAGAAATATTTTCCCGCAAAATGAACATTTACAAACCTACCACATTTTGCATACAGTTTGGGAAGGATCACCAACTCCTATCAGGAAGGCATTTAGATTTTAAGTCAGGATAAAAAGGTATGAGCCCTTTAAAAAAAATGGCGGGGGGGGGGGTGGGACTAGAAAAAGGAACTAGGAACTGAACCTCATCAAGAATCTAATGCTTTACGGGGTAATAGGTTTGTAATCTTCTTTAATACTTAGAACCACCCTTTAAATAGGCATTACTATCTTCATTCTACCAAGGAGAAAATGAGGTTTCAATAGCTTTTCCATTGTGAAACATCAGACCAAATTTCAATCCAAATCTCTACTGCAAACTAATGTTCTCTTTGCTATGTCATTCTGCCTCCAGATACTACAAATTCTCAGGATTCTACAGTCAATTTCCATTTATTGTGTTTTGGTGGATGAGGCCCTGTAAAAAAAACTACCATCTAAACCAAGCAGATAAATGCATTTTAAATACAGTCATATATTTTAGATTAGACCCCTTTATAAAGAATTCCTATAGAGTTCTAATAGAATCTATAAAATGATTTCCAAATGTATTTTGCACATTATATTTTCCTTATATTCTTAGACTAACAGTAAAGCAAAATGAAACCAACATCTTTGCTAATCAGAACTCCCCCTCACTGGCACCTGTGACTAGGTGAATGTGCTGGTGTTCATGCTGAAAGAAAGCAAAACACAAGAGTCTTGACCTTGGCACACATTGACTCATTTACTTACACCATGGATAGAAACACAAGCTTTAGGGTCAGAAAGACATACGTTTGAGTTCTATCCTTTTCACTAGTTGGTAAGAGACCTTAGGCAAGTTACTTAACTTTGAAAAGCCTTAGCTTCCTCAACTATAAATGAGGATAATCACAGCACTTATTTCAGAGGAATTATTGGAGGGATTAATGAATAATGCACTCAAAGTTTATAGCACAATGCCTGGCTTGTAGTAAATGTGCAATAAAGGTTAGCTACAATTTTTTTTCTTTACCATCTTGGTCTACATCGACATGTTCTACAATAAGCTGACATGAACAGAATGATGGCCTGGAGGTTCAACATAACTAGTAGTTTCTTAGAAAAATAAGCCTAAATCTACCACATGACTCAGCAATTCCACTCACAGTTGGAACTGAAAAGCATGTGTTCACACCAATACTTGTATGCAAAGACTGAGACATTATTCATAATAACCAAAAAGTAGAAACAACCCCAAAAGTCCATGGACAGGTAAATGGATAAATAAACTGGTGTGTCACACAATGGAATACTCTTCAGTAGTAAAACGCAGGAAAGCCACATGGAAAAAAGTATATACTGTATGATTATTTATTTGGTTGGGGTTTGTTTGTTTGTTTTGGCAGGGTCACGCTCTGTTGCCCAGGCTGGATTGCAGTGATACCATCACAGCTCACTGCAGCCTTGACCTCCCAGGCTCAAGTGATCCTCCCACCTCAGTCTCCTGAGTAGTTTGGATCACAGGCATGCACCACCACAGCTGGTTAATTTTTTATTTTTTTGTAGAGACAAGGTCTCACTATGTTGCCTAGGCTGGTCTTGAACTCCTGGGCTCAAGCAAACATCCTGCCTCCCTAAGTGCTGGGATTATAGGCGTGAGCCACTGTGCCTGGCCCTGTATGATGATTTATACAAAATTCTGAAAAATTTGAACTAATCAGTAGTATTGGAGTTCAGTTCCTGCTTGGGGAGAAGGGAGCACAAAGTTCTTTGCCGGCGGATGGGTATGCTCACCATATTGTGGCGATGGTTTTATGGGTATATACAGATGTTAAAACTTACCAAATTGTGTCTGGGTGCAGTGGCTCATGCCTGTAATACCAGCATTTTGGGAGGCCGAGGAGGGTGGATCATTTGAGATCAGGAGTTCAAGACCAGCCTGGCCAACATAGTGAAACCCCGTCTCTACTAAAATACAAAAATTAGCCAGGTGTGGTGGCACACACCTGTAATCCCAACTACTCAGGAGACTGAGGCAGGAGAATAGCTTGAGCCTGGGAGGTGGAGGTTGCAGTGTGCAGAGATCATGCCACTGCACTCTAGTCTGGGCAACAGGGTGAGACCTTGTCTCAAAAACAAAACAAAACAAAAAAACCTTACCAAATTGTATAGTTCAAATACGTGCAAATTACTGTATGTAAATTATACCTCAATAAAGCTGTTAAACATTTTTTTCTATTTCTTTTAAAAAATTTATTATTTTATTTCCATAGGTTTTTGGGGAACAGGTGGTGTTTGGTTACCTGAATAGTTCTTTCGTGGTGATTTCTGTGATTTGGTTCACGCATCACCCAAGCAGTGTACACTGTACCCAAGGTGTAGTGTTTTATCCCTCCCTCCCAACCTTTCCCCAGAGTCCCCCAAATCCACTGTATCATTCTTTTTGTTGTTGTTGAGACGTAGTCTCACTCATTCTATCACCCAGACTGGAATCCAGTGGAGTGATCTTGGCTCACTGCAACCTCTGCTTCCTGGGTTCAAACGATTCTCCCATAGACCTCTTGAGTAGCTGAGATTACAGGCACGTGCCACCATGCCCAGCTAATTTTTTGTATTTTTAGTAGAGATGGGGTTTCACCATTTTTTGCCAGGCTAGTCTCAGACTCCTGACCTCAAGTGGTCCACCCACCTCAGCCTCCAAAAGTGCTGGAATTATAGGCATGAGCCACCATGCCCAGCCCATTATATCATGCCCACATCTTTGCATCCTCAGAGCTTAGCTCCCAGTTAAGAGTGAGAACATACAATGTTTGGTTTCCCATTCCTGAGTTACTTCACTTAGAATAATGGTCTCCAATTCCACCCAGGTTGCTGCGAATGCCATTATTTCATTCCTTTTTATGGCTGAGTAGTATTCCATGGTATATATACCACAGTTTCTTTATCCACTCTTTGATTGAGGGGCATTTGGGTTGTAAAACATTTTTTTGATTAAAAAAACTTAAACCTCTGCAATGGCTTTTATTGCTTTCAGAATAAAATCCACATTCTTTATGATGTAGTATACAGTGCTTATTTATGTCTTCTTCCTCTCTTTCTTTTAAAAGTCTCTTAACTGCCTACTAAATAATATATTACTTCTTTTTTTTTTTTTTTTTTGAGACAGAGTCTCACTCTGTCACCCAGGCTGGAGTGCAGTGGCACAATCTCAGCTCACTGCTATCTCCGCCTCCAGGGTTCAAGCGATTCTCCAGCCTCAGTCTCCCGAGTACCTGGGACTACGGATGCCTGCCACTCCATATGGCTAATTTTTGTATTTTTAGTAGAAACCAGGTTTTACCATGTTGGCCAGGCTGGTCTTGAACTCAGCCTGTGATCTTCAAGTGATCCACCTGCCTCTACCTCCCAAAGTGCTGGGATTATAGGCGTGAACCACCACGCCGGGCCCTAAATGATAAATTCCTTCTGAAGAGAGGCCCTGTTTGTTTGGTTTGCCACCGGGTCCCCAGTACAAAATGCAATGCCTAGCACAAAGACACTCAACTGTTAATGAGTGAATAAGAAACAGAAAATCATGAAGGGCCAAAGAGTAGTTCAAAAAATATTAAAGTATGTAGCATATGAAAGCGGCGAGAAAGGGCTGGGGATTGAATAGTCACAAACAGCTTCATGGGGGAGGCATTCACAAAGGGTCCTGAAGGATGGAAAGGGTGTAAATGGGAAGAGAGAAGAAAGGGGGACTTCCAGATAAAGTGGGAGAGCTAGACAGAGTAAAGGCAGAGAGGGGGCGGGTTCGTTGGAACTTGGGTAGGAAAGGTGAAGAGCCTTTGTCTAGAGAATGAAGAGCCCTGACTCCCATCATAAAGGCAATATTTAGGATGTGCAGGATGGATACATGAGATTGAAGAAAAGAATGTCAGGAGAAAGTCAGACAGAAGATGGGAACAGAGGCCAGGCACAGTGGCTCATGCTTGTAATCCAGCATTTTGGGAGGCTGAGGCGGGAGGATTGCTTGAGCCCAAAAGTTTGAGGCTGCAGTGAGCCATGATCATGCAAATTCAGCCTGGATGACAGAGTGAGATCCTGTCTAAAAAAAGAAAAAGAAGATGGCAATAGAAGTGAAGAGATGGACATTTCATGGAACGGGACTTTGGATCATTTGGGACTCTTCTCAAAGCATGCCTGAAATGTATAATCAACATCAGGCAGCTGAACCATGCTTCTGAGGTCAGCCCCAAGCCACCACTCCTCCCTCCTGCTTATCCTCACAGTGATACCTTCCACAATCCAACAGTGACCTGGTCCAATTTCTTTCATGGTGCCTCTCCTGTGACTACCCCCATGGGAAAGAAGGCATTGCTTCTGAGGTACCCCTGGTTTGACACTTAAGAGAAGGCCAATCCCTTGATGAAAAACCAAGTGAAGGTGTCCTCAGACACCCCTTGTTTTGATGCCACACTCTTCCCCAGCCTCCAAGATCCTGGGAGCCTAGGCTGGACTTGTAATCTGGCACCGCTTTATAAACTCAGCAGGAAACACTTAGAGGGCCTGGCTTTGTTTTGGAGGGAGAAGAGAGGAAGCAAAGCAACTGAAAAGGCACTGTTGACTTTTCATTCAATGCTAAAGCCAAATAGAATGTGTTTGCTCTGCACTGAATGCCATGCAATGGAGTTTGTATTTGAACCTCATGAATGGCCAAGAGTAAACGTCCTCTCTACCTCAGGCCCTCAGCAATACATTTAGACAGTGCTTCACGTTTACCAAGTACTTTCACGTTTACCAAGTACATTATCTCATTTGATTCTCAGGTCAGCCTATGATGCAAGGGGGATTATTATGATTTCTATATTCCAGATAACCCAGTACCCTACGGTTAGGTGGCAGGGGGCTCACCAAAGGTTTCTTTAATGAGACTAGTAAGGCCAAGTGCTTTGCTCACTGAGCTGGGTTCACATGTTCTCCCCCTACTTCTATAGATGGTCCTTAAACACAGAGCAAACTTCTGTTATATAAACATCTGTCCTGGCCGAGTACAGTGTAATCCTAGCACTTTGGGATGCCAAGGCAAGCAGATGGCTTGAGCCCAGGAGTTCAAGACCAGCCTAGGCAACATGGTGAAATCCCATTTCTACAAAAATTACAAAAAATAGCGGGGCATTGTGGCATGTGTCTGTAGTTTCAGCTACTCCAGAGGCTGAGGTGGCAGGATCGCCTGAGCCTAGGAGGCTTGAGCCCAGAAGGCTGAGGCTGCAGTAAGCCATGATCACACTACTGCACTCCAGCCTGGGTATCAGAGTGAGACCCCATCTCAAAACAAAACAAAACAACAACAACAATAAAAAGAAAACCTCTCCCATGGATTTGGGTAACCTGTGGCCACAGCCCCTGTGTTTGAATTTGCAATGTTGAACTCCTCACCATTACAGAGTTAAGTTTTAATAAGAGGTAGCCCTCTAGGTACTCCAAGTGGGGGAGAGGTACGGAGAAGGGGAGGGGTTGAAAAAAATACCTGTTGGGTATCATGTTCACTACTTAGGTGACGGGTTCAATAGAAACCCAATCTATTCAATAGAACCCAAGCATCACCCAATACACCCATGTAACAAATGTGCACTTGTACTCTCTGAATCTAAAATTTAAAAGTGTTTTCAAAGAGGTAGCACTCATGAAGCCCTACAGCATTGCATGTGCTCTCATGAAGCATCTCATTTAGTCTTCACAACAGTTCTAAGAAAGCAGGTTATAGAATCCTCATCGTGCAGGTGATGGAAGTAAAGCTGTTGCTACCACCAGTAGGAAAACCACAAGATTCACATCTGATCTTCTGGCTCCAGAGCCCATTCTCTTTCCATTGTGCCATAATGGCTTTTAACCTAAGAATTAATTATCTTTGGATCCTTCCTACCACCCATTTTAGGACTCTCCCAACCCCCATAACACATATACACAATAGCTATATAAAAGGATTATGTTTTTTTAAAAAAATAGGAAAAATCTCTCCAACCTTAATATTCGTCTGAGCCTTTAAATTCAGCAAAACACTTCATGGTTTCCTGTCTTCAGACAGACTGCCATTGTTCAATGTTAGGGAAGGGCCCATCCTATAGGAGATGAAATACCTTGTAATCCCCAAAGCAGTGAACTCCAGCAGGAACTCACATTGCAAACAGACTGAATAATGAGAAACACATTTATGTTCCCCAACTAGCACACAGAAGAGAGAAAGGAGATGTGGTCTTTGTTCTGAGCAGTTGGGTTGCTGGAAACTCATCATCTGTCAACACACAGGAGGTAGAGAGGGAGACGGAACAGAGCCAAGCTCTCTCCCCTGTGCGCAGAGCAAACAGGTGAGGCAGATAGTGGGAGGGTTTTCGCCTCATCAAAGAGATATGTGGATTGAAAAGTCTGAGACTCAGTGCTTGCAGCAATTGCAGAGAGAGAGATTGCAAGGCAAATATCAATGCCTAGCTCTTGAAGAGGCTTCTGGAATGCTGCCCAAGTCCACATCGAGAATGAGGGCGCAATCCTCTGCCCCTTGAGGAGACTCTGCTGGTTGTCTGGATTCGTCCTGAGAGTCCACGATGGTTCTCATGTTCATATTGTAATATGCTATTATTTTAGAAATTGGAGCTTGTCAAGAAACACTGTAGCTAATTTTTCAATTGTCCTCAATGCCTTGTCTGCTATTTGTATTTAATAAAGCAAAGCTTTTAAATTGCTAATAATCACTACTATCCTTGTTATTACTAAACAATTGGTTTAAAGTAATTATTAGCAATTGTTGAAGCTAACTGATTGGTGTATGGTGTACCACAATAAAAAAAAATTAAATAAAAAAGAAGTTTCCTTTATCAGCTTTTGAATAATAAGTAACACTTTAAACACATTGGCATCTTCCCATAAAAGTCACACCCAGCTCTTCCACTGACAAAATAATTATTTTAAAGTCTTGGTTGGGCATGGTAGCTCACGCCTGTAATCCCAGCACTTTAGGAGGCCAAGGTGGGCAGATCATCTGAGGTCAGGAGTTTGGGACCAGCCTGGCCAACATAGCAAAACCCTGTCTCTACTAAATACACACACACACACACACACACACACGCACACGCACATGCACACACACAAATTAGCCAGGCATGTGGTGTGTGCCTGTAATTCCAGCGACTCAGAAGCCTGAGGCAGGAGAATCGCTTGAACCCAGGAAACAGAGGTTGCAGTGAGCAAAGATTGAGCCACTGTACTCCAGCCTGGGTGACAGAGTAAGACTCTGTCTCAAAAATAAATAAATAAATAGTCTTAAGCTATATTACAAACTTTCTTTCTTTTCTTTTTTTTTTTTAGATAAGGATTTCCCTCTGTTGCCTAGGCTAGAGTACAGTGGTGCAATCATGGCTTACTGCAACCTCCACCTCTCAGGCTCAAGTGATCAGTCTCTCAAGTAGCTGGGACCACAGACACGTGCCACCATGCCCCATTAATTTGTATTAAAAAAAAAAAATTTTTTTTTAAAGATGGAGTCTCACTATGTTGCCCAGGTAGGTCTTGAACTCCTGGGCTCAAGTGATCCTCCTGCCTCAGTCTCCCAAAGTGCTGGGATTACAGGCATGAGCCACCGTGCCTGGACTTTACAAACATTATTTTTATGGCCGCTGTGCCCGTTTGTCCTGTAGTCCCTTAGTATCTTCATATCCATACCCTATATCCAGCAACTGTTCTCCAGGAGATGAAGTTATCTTGACAACTCAAGCACTCAAGGTTCTGTTCCCTTAAATGCTGCTTTGCTGTTGGGGTAGATGTGATATTCTCCTGGCCATGATGAGAGATTAAACCAGATCTGTCCTCTGAAGGATTGAGTACCGACAAACTTGTATTAGCTATTCACTAACCATCAGTTTCTCCATGAAAGACTTCAAAGAACGGATGAGATCTGTGATCCAATAACAGGTCAGCTTCACAGAATGTCTGCTACTACACATGCACAGCGGTCCACCTGTGGCTGCAATGAGGCAAACCTGAATGACCACTTTGGAAATGCTCACACCTACTATGAACATGACCCAGATGGTGGACATCTGCTCTGACAACGCACAATTGCTCATGTTGAAGCTTAAGCTGGATGAAATACATAAGTTTCTAAACCTAAATGAAGATGCAAATGATGCTTTTGACCTTGAAAAATGGAAGGAATTCTAAGAAATCATAAACCACATCTTACATACTTTTCATATACTTTTCAGTTGGTCCATATGCTAGCTGCATGCATATGTAGCCGATATTAGGTATGAGTACCATAAATAAATACTGATACATGAAGCATCCATCCTTCTACCATCACATTCAAAGGCATTGCCACAAATGTATATAATGCGGGGGCTGCTGTAATTGTCAGAACACATGCATTCATCACTACAGTGCTATAGAAGACCTCATCGTGCAATCAGCATCCAGAGCAGACCAAACTGGCCTTCACTATGCTAATCTCCCTTCCAAAAATATTATTCAGGTGTATGCATATGCCTGTGTGTATATTTGTTATGGGTTGAATTGCATCCCTCCAAAATTCATGTATTAAAGTTCCAACCCCTAGTACTTCAGAAAGTGACTGTATTTCAAGCTTGTCCGACTTTGGGCTGCATGTGGCCCAGGATGGCTTTGAATGCGGCCCAACACAGGTTTATAAACTTTCTTAAAACATTAAGAGATTTTTTTTAAGCTCATCAGTTCTCATTAGTGTTAGTGTATTTTGTGTGTGGCCCAAGACAATTCTTCTTCTTCCAATGTGGCCCAGGGAAGCCAAAAGATTGAACACCCCTGCTGTATTTTGAGACCTGGTCTTTAAAAAGGTGATTAAGTTAAAATGAGGTAATAGAGTGGGCCTTGATCTAACATGACTGATGTCCTTACATAAAGGGAAATTTGGAGATGGACACACTCACATGGGGAAAACAGCATGTGAACAGTGAACATGAAGGCAACCATTAGAGTGATGAGCCCACAAGCCAAGGACCGCCAAGGACTCCCAGCGAACCACCAGAAGCCAGGAGACAGGCCTGAACAGATTTTCCCTCCCAGCTCTCAGAAAGAACCAACACTGCCAACACGTTGGTCTCAGACTTCCAGTCTCCAGAACTATAAGCCAATATAATTCTGGGACTTAAGAAGCCACTCAGTCTGTTATTTTGTTATGGCAATCCTAGGAAACTAAGACAAAATACTTCTCTAAAAATATAAAACACCAGTTCTCAAGAACTCAGCGTATAAAGAAGTAAAAATTTGAATCTTGTCCAAGTGGCAAACCACTGCTCACAGCCCTGGTTCCTCACTGCTCTCACTCTCAGCTCACAGCCGTCACATGCATCCGAAGAGGTTGATATGTGTGAGAAAGACAGAAGGAAAAAATTGCTCATTTGATTCCCCATAATCTTCAGTGATGTCCCCTTTCTGTTCATCTATGACAAGAGCAAATCTTAGTTCATGACATTGTCACCTACTTGACTAACAAACCAGTCTGTGGCTATAAACAAGATATTTGCTTATTCCAGCCGATACTCAAAGGTGAAGCTAACCACAGGCCATGTGTGCAGTGGTGTAGATAGGAAGATTCTGAACAGAATGAGAAGCCAATACTCTTCCAAATCCTCTCCAAATAAGGGTCTGCACAGCACTGTGGGGATCCCATCACTGAAACACATACACAGGCGAGGCACAGTTGTTCAGGCCTGTAATCCCAGCACTTTGGGAAGCCAAGCTGGGCAGATTGCTTGAGTCCAAGAGTTTCAGACCAGCCTGTGCAACACGGCAAAATCTTATCTCTATAAAAAATGCAAAAATTAGCCAGGTGTGGTGGCACGTCCCTGTAGTCCTAGCTACTTGGGAGGCTGAGGTGGGAGGATCACTTGAGCCTGGGAGGCGGAGGTTGCAGTGAGCCAAGATTGCACCACTGCACTCCAGCCTGAGTGACAGAGTGAGACCCTGTTTCAAAACAACAACAACAACAACAACAACAACACATACACACACTTCAGTGTAAGTGCAGAAAGCTCTTTCCAACATCCAGAAGTTAACAATTTTATTACGGAGTCTTTTTAGGGGCATTTAGGAATGTCTGTCTCTTTAAAATATGTGGATGGATTTTGACACACTTTTGTAAATCCAGAAATTTGACTTGACTCCAAAATGTACATTTCACATTTTTGGAAACTGGGAATAATTTGTTCTTAAGTGCTGTTGTATGCTAACCAGACAAATACTTTCCCTTGGGATTCTTTTGAAAACTCTCATAACATTAGACCTTGACCTAAGAACCACTGTCAAATTTATCTTCCCTGATGGATTCGTTTATAGAAAGGCAAAGTTTAAACTTCTGTGTTTGACATTGAAATGCAAAATAAGCAAAACATTTTTATTTAAGCACAAGACCACCAAATAATAGCAAGAATTCTTTCTTTCCTTCTTTTTTTTCTTTTTTGAGACAGAGTCTCACTCATTCTGTCACCCAGGCTAGAGTGCAGTGATGCGATCTCCTCCACCTGTCGGGTTCAAGCGATACTCCTGCCTCAGACTCCTGAGTAACTGGGATTACAGGTGCACACCACCATGCCCAGTCAATTTTTGTATTTTTAATAGAGATGGGTTTTCACCATGTTGGCCAGGCTGGTCTCGAACTTCCGACCTCAAATGATCCACCTGCCTTGGCCTCCCAAAGTGCTGGGATTACAGATGTGAGCCACCACACCTGGCCAAGAATTCTTTCCTGTGGTGTTGTTTTCTAACTTTCTTGCATGTGTTGACTAAGTTGGATGCTGAAGAAGGGCCGACAGGGAGATAAAATGTATTTTCTGGGTGTTCTCAATAATTAACCTGCAGCATTATTTTAAACTTACACATAAAGAAAATAGGGGAACATACATGTGTAACTATAAAGACCTCTGATTTTTTGGGGGAAAAAAAAATTACAGAAAATCACTGGTGTTCCTTGCTGAATTCTGAACTTAAATGCAATTTTTTAGCTCCCTAAATGCAAAGTATTAGAAAGTAGTATTACACACTATAAAAAGTTTATAAAACACAGGAAAATAAATATCCCAAATTTCATGGCTCAGAAACAGCTTGGAATATTTCTTTTCTGTCTTACTCTCCTCCTAAGCCTCTCAAATTACAATTATACTGGGAAGTTCATTGTTTTATTTTGTTGTTTTTTATTTATTTATTTTTATCTTGTGTCTTTCCTCCACTTGTTACTTTGAAACCATTTTCTTGTTTCACCTATTTCTTTTCTAAAGCCCAATCTATAACTGAGGACATAGTTTTATCTATAAAGGAGGACCCCAGAGAAAAATTCCTTTCTCATTTCTTCTCTTTTGTCCTATTTAAACTTCTTTTTTGTTTTTTGAGACAAGAGTCTAGTTCTGTCACCCAGGCTGGAGTGCAGTGGTGCTATCTTGACTCACTGCAACCTCCACCTCCCAGGTTTTAAACGATTCTCCTGCCTCAGCCTCCCGAGTAGCTGGGACTACAGGTGCATGCTGCCATGCCCAGCTAATTTTTTGTATTTTTAGTAGAGATGGGGTTTCACTGTGTTCCCCAGGCTAGTCTCAAACTCCTGAGCTCAGGTAATCCACCCGCCTCGGCCTCC
Organism: Ateles fusciceps; assembly: GCA_036589455.1. Taxonomy (NCBI): domain Eukaryota; kingdom Metazoa; phylum Chordata; class Mammalia; order Primates; family Atelidae; genus Ateles; species Ateles fusciceps. Next base: position 11,069,985 of record JAZHEH010002554.1, on the reverse strand, counting down.
CAAAGTGCTAGGATTACAGGTGTGAGCCACCAAGCCCAGCCCTCTACTTAAACTTTTAACCATGTGCACGTGTTACTTTTTCCATTTAAAAATGGATACTCCTAAAACATCATCTTCATTGGCTGTGTAATTCCATCATATTCTATTTTTTTCCACCCTTGGCCATGCAGATTTTTTCCCAACATTTTACCATAATAAATAAATAATTTTTTCCAAAAATTTACCATAATAAATAGAGTAAGTACCCCTAACATAGACCTTCATCTGCATTGCTGATTATTTCCTTTGGCTAGATTCCCAAAACTAGAATGATTGGGTCAACCAATGAGAACTTTGAAAGACTTTTACATCACTGGGCAAACAGTACCAATCAGCACCCATGTGTACCCCACCAGCAAAATGCACCTGAGCTCGCCACACCCTTTCTCTGTCAGCCCCTCTTCCTTTTCTCTCTCACAACAAATCAGGAGAATGAAGCAGTGGAGTTTCTGGAGAATTGGGTCAAGCAAATGTCCTGGGTCCTTGGATTAGGCTCGCTTACAAGGAGAAGGTCGGATTTTTATTACCAGCTCCTGGTGTTGGCCTGTCTCCCAGTTGCACATCTGCACATGCGCAGATTGGAAACATGGCACAGTGAGACTGGTAACAATCCAAGAAAATGCAAATGTGATCTCATCTTGCGACCGTCATCCTTGCTTTGCAAGTAGCACACCCTCTTTGCTGTCAGTCGAGTCAGGAGCTGTTCTCTTGGGTAATTTCAGGGAATCTGTCTCATTGCTCACATTCACATCCTCCTCCTCCCAATTTTATTTCCATTCCCACCAGCAAACTGCACCTGAACCCATCTCACCACACCTTTCATTTCTTCACTGAAAAGCTAAGTGAACTCTCCCACCTAATCCGTCTATTTTTCCTAATGGTGTAAAACAAAAACCCAAGGCATCACTCTGGCTACCCAAACCTCATCATTTTGTGCAGCTGGTGAAGAAGAGGTGGGGGAGAACAACAAAGTATTGGAAGTTGTGGGATCCAGGCAGGACTTAGACAGTGACCAGGAGTGGAAGGAACCCTTATCTCCCTGAGCTCTGAAGGTAGAGCCAAGAGTCCCCCACTCAAAGCCAGTGGGGTTCCTCTTCTGCTTCCTCTGCATAGGACACTTTCTTCCCCCTGAAATTTGCATCATCTGGGGAACCACAGTGACCACCAGTGGCCCATGGAACATACTTTGTAAATCCTTGTGTCCAAGTCATTCTCAGAAAAAGAAGGAGAATCTTAAGTTCCCCCAGTGGAAAGAGATCTAGGCTGGGTGCAGTAGCTCCCACTTATAATTCCAGCACTTTGGGACGCCAAGGCAGGAAGCCTACTTGAAGCCAGTAGTTCAAGACCAGCCTGGGAAACATATACCAAGAACCCATCTCTACTTATATTTTTTAATTAAATAAATAAATTAAAGAAGATGAGACTGGTCTGGAATGTGCCAGAATCAACTTTTCCCTTGGCTGATATGTTTTACAGGCAACAAAAAGGCAGAGGTGAGAGAAACTCAGTGAAGAAGGGGAAAGATGAGAGTGAGGCATCTTATTTCCCTAATCTATTTGAGGAAACTGAGCCTTAGTGATGGTGAATAACTTGCCAAATATCACATAGTGAGGAAGTGGTTGGACTACAGGTCCTCCCTAAGTCTGACTAACTCTAAAGCCAAGACCACTACATTAGACTGTACGTGCTAACCCTGCCGCTTAGGAACTAATGTCATGCTGCACTGCAGGGTAAAAGGAGCACGTAGTGAGCGTACTGACTCACCCCACATGACCTGGTCAGGGAATGTGCTTGGCCTGTTCTGCAGAGACACTCATTGTCACCTCCCTGGTTAAACCCTCCAGCACGCTATGATCCAAAGGGAATGACGTGCATGTGAGCAATGAGATGGATTCCCTGAAATCACCCAGGAGAACAGCTCCTGACTCAGCTGTGAACAGGAGGTGTGCTGCTTTCAAACAAAGGATGACTGGCAGTCAGTTGAGTCCAAACAAAGGGTGACTGGCAGCCAGCTGAGTCCACAACTTGCATTTGTTGAATGGGCATTGCTCCCCCTCTGCACCGTCTCTCCCACCACTTATAAATGGGTGCATGGGCAACACACAGAAAGATACACACTCTTAATCTCCCACAGTTTACGCAAACTTCTGCTTGCATCACATGTCAAATTTCCTTCCCACATGAGCTGTGCTTTGCTGGTCCCCCACTTCTGATCCTTTCCTCTTTCTCTTTCATGATAAAAAGAATATCGAGAACTTTACCAGAATGGGCACAACTGGAGCTAATGAAATATAGTAAATGCAACTTCAGCAACATTAAATAGTTTGATGTTTCATAGTAAAGGAAGTGGGAATGGCGAATTTGACCTGAGTTATTCAGAAAACACTTTAATTAATTAATTAATTTTAATTTACAGAGGCTCAGACACAGAGCAAATGCACGCACTGGTGTTCAATGCAGAGAAGAGAAGGTGTCATCACCTGAAATGGGTTCTGCGTTCTTCAGGGTAAGAAGGCCTCCTTTTTGAACTGACCCTGACCTTGCTGAGTTTACTGACTTTCCTGGCCATGAGGGTCAGAAATCCGCAATGATTTCATAAGTTACTTCTCATGAAACCACATACCACAGCATGAGTCACAAATGTAGCTCTGTGTACCTGTAGGAGTACATGTCATTCTTTTTAAATCTGCCAGGAAGAGGATGATCAACTTGTCCCAGTTTTCCTGGGATCTTCCCTATTTGTACCAAAAGTCTTACAACCTGGGAAATCCTTCAGTTCCAGGCATACCAGAGTGATTGACCATCCTACCCAGGAAATGAGGAAGGAGCAAGGGGTCCTTAAAGTGTTGTCCCTACCAGAATCTGCCTCTTTCCTTCTCTGCAAAAGTAGGGAACCTGCAACCCTGTGGGACCTGGTGCTCCCATCCAGCTGCATGGGGAAGACATTTATGTCAACTTGAGCAGAAGGTAGGGTATCTAAATTTATCTATTTAAATATGTCATTATCTTTCCCACCTGTTTGTATATGCATGTACATTAAAATACATGTGATTACACAAGTAATACATGATCGCTGGAGAAAAATTAAAAATAAAAATAAGGGCAAGGTGCAGTGGCTCGTGCCTATAATCCCAGCACTTTGGGAGGCTGAGGTGGGTGGATCACCTAAGGTCAGGAGTTCGAGACCAGCCTGGCCAACATATTGAAACCCTGTCTCTACTAAAAATACCAAAAAATAAAAATAGCCATGCCTGTAGTCCCAGCTACTTGGGAGGCTGAGGCAGGAGAATCGCTTAAATCTGGGAGGTGGAGATTGCGGTGAGCCGAGATCTCTCCATTGCAGTCCAGCCTGGGTAACAGGAGCGAAACTCTGTCCCCCCAAAAAATAAATAAAATTTAAAAATAAATAAAAATAAGATGAAGGTGAGGGACAAGGGGAGGGAGAGCATTAGGACAAATGCCTAATGTATGCAGGCCTTAAAATCTAGACGATGGGTTGATGGGTGCAGCAAAGCACCATAGCACACGTATACCTATGTAACGAACCTGCACATTCTGCACATGTGTCCCGGAACTTAAAGTACAATGTAAAAAATTAAAACAAAAAATGTTGAGAAGATGAGAAGGAGGTCAAAACTACTCATAATCCTACCACCCAGTGCTAACTAGTTTAAAAACCAGTTACAAGTTAGGGCCAGGCGTGGTGGCTCACACCTGTAATCCCAGCACTTTGGGAGGCACAGGTGAGTGGATCACCTGCAGTCAGGAGTTCGAGACTAGCCTGGCCAACATGGCGAAATCCCATCTCTACTAAAAACATAAAAATTAGCTGGGCATGGTGGCATGCACCTGTAGTCTCAGCTTATTGGGAGGCTGAGGCAGGAAAATTGCTTGAACCCAGAAGGTGAAGGTTGCAGTGAGCCAATATCACGCCACTGCACTCAAGCCTGGGTGACAGAGTGGGACTCAATCTGAAAAAAAAGAGTGAAATTGTGGGTCAAAGAGAATGCATTGGTTGGTTGGCTAGCTGGTTGGCCAGTTTTGAGACAGAGCTCACTGTCACCCAGGCTGAAGTGCAGTGGCATAATCTCGGTTCACTGCAGCCTCGACCTCCCTGACTCAAGAGATCCTCCCACCTCAGCCTCCAGAGTAGCTGGGACTGCAGCAGCACACCACCACACCCAGCTAGTTTTTGTATTTTTTGTAGAGACAGGGTTTTGCCATATTACCCAGGCTGGTCTCGAACTCCTGGGCTTAAGTTATCCTCCCACCTCAGCCTCCCAAATAGCTGGGACCTCAGGTGCAGGCTACCACACCCGGCTATTTTTTTGTATTTTTGTAGAATTGGTGGTCTCACCATCTTGTCCAGGCTGGTCTTGAACTTCTGGGCTCAAGCAATCTGCCCACATTGGCCTCCCAAAGTGCTGGGATTACAGGTGTGAGCCACTATGCCTGGCCCACTATCCCTATTTTTTAGCATTCATGGCAAATGCCGAAGTCTAGACAGACAAATTTGGACTTGAAAGAAGACCAGAGTTATTTCCTATTAGGATAAAATTATCTTTTCTGTGCTTCCTCCTGGTTTCTCAAGAGATTATCTTCTAGATTTACACACACCAACACACACGTGCTCATGCACACACTTAAAAAGCATCCTGATCAAATACGAGTTTGTTAAATTTGTCCGCAGCATGAAGATTGCCATTAACAAGTTAGAAAAAACCTGCTGTTCTGTCTCTCACAGACCTCAGCTAAGGAGAGACTGCCATTTTATGAACACCAATCCCAACAGCTATACTGTTATAAATTAGTCTCACGTATTCCTGCTTAATTCTTATTGACTCCGCCTCTACTTTAATCATCTCATTATTTAAAGTGAATCTAAATCAGGGGCCCCAAGTTCTCTTTGTTAAGGGCCAGATAGTACATATTATAGGCTTTGTGGGTCATTATGGTCTCTATCTCAACCATGGCACTCTACTGGTTTAGCACACAAGCAGAGAGAGGCAATACATAAATGAATGAGTGCAGCTGTGTTCCAACAAAAATTTATTTCTAAAAACAAGCAGTGGGGCCAGGCATAATGGCTCAGGCCTGTAATGCCAGCACTTTTAGGGGCCAAGGCGGGTGAGTCACTTAAGGTCAGGGGTTCGAGACCAGCCTGGCCAAGATGGTGAAAGCCTGACTTTACTAAAAATACAAAAAATAGCGAGGCGTGGTAGCACAAGACTGTAATCACAGCTACTCAGGAGGCTGAGGGAGGAGAATCACTTGAACCTGGGAGGCAGAGTTTACAGTGAGCCAAAATCATACCACTGCACTCCAGCCTGGGTGACAGAGCAAGACTCTGTCTCAAAACAACAACAACAACAACAAAAGCTGTGGGCAAGATTTAGCCCTTAGGCTGGAATTTGCTGATGTAAATCACCTAGGGTTTGTTAAAACACAGATTACTAGGCCCTGTCCCAAAGTTTCTGATTCACAAAGTTTGGGAATAGGTCCAAGAATCTGAATTTATAAGTTTCTAGGTGATGTTGATGCTGTTGGTTGGTGGGCTAGAGGGCAGTGCAGTGGGGATTACACTTGAGAACGACTGCTATAGGGTGGTCCCATAAACCCGAAGTACTTAATAAATTATCATATTTATCATACTCACAACATTTTTCTCCTGAGTGACTGAAGTGTTTGTGTGCATCTCTCCTCTTGGGCTTCTTTAGAAGGTTAGAATGATCAGCTTTAGTATCAGTTCGGCTATTTAGTAAAAGTCTGTGGAATCCCTCTAGCTAGTGTGTAAAGGAAGGGGTTTATTAAGGTAGTTAGGGTGCTCACAGACACCTTGGAAAAGCAGGAGGAATATTTTCCTGGGTCATCTTCCAGCAGCAGCTCCCAGAATGGCGCTGCAGAGCTGTCCTGATGTCATGCACCCCACCCCCTCCTGCTTCCTCCAAGCCCAAGTGCGAGTCAAAATCTCACACCAAGAGGGTCTGATTTTCAAAACTGAAGTCCAGCATGTGAGCTGTGAAGTTAAGGGAGGCTGGAAAATGCAGATTTGGGGATTTGACCAGATAACTACACAACTATACAAACACGGGGCAACAAATGTTCAGGTTTGGAGCAGCCACTGTCCATACAATTCCACCACTGGAAAAGAAAAGGCACAGTGAGAAATAGAAAGTTACAAAGCAATAAAGCTCCAGCTCTCTGGAATTTATTTCAAAATAATGGGGTTAGAATGCACAGACATGTGGTGGAACAGATGAAGCAGTATTCTTTGAGACAGGGTCTCACCGTTGCCCAGGCTGGAGAGCACTGATGCCATCAAGGCTCACTGCTGCTACCTCAAATTCCTGGGCTCAAGCGATCTGCCTGCCTCAGCCTACCAAGTAGCTGAGACTAGAGGTGCACACCACCACACAGGGCTAATTTTAAAAAAATTATTTTGTAGAGACAAGGTCTTGCTATGTTGCCTTGGCTGGTCTTGAACTCAGGAATTCAAGCGATTCTCCCACCCCAGCCTCCCAAAGTGCTGGGATAATAGACATGAACCACTGTGCCAAGCATGAAGCAGTATTCTTCTCCCCCCGCTCCCTTTTTTTTACAGGGCCCATGCAAATCTTTGTATCATTTCAATTTTAGTGTATGTGCTGCCAAAGTCAACACGATGAGGCACTATTAATTATGAATCAATGACTGTTGAGGCTGGATACTGAGTACAAGGAGGTTCATTGCACTGTTCTCTCTTCTTTGTCATATGTTTAAATTTTTTCTTAATAAAAGAATAAAAATTTAAATGGCATCAAAAGCAGAAAGAAAAAGAATGAAGATAAACATCTATCTCTGACCCCTAGATGGTATGTTTTCTCTTATTATGGTATGGTTTCTCTAGGGAGCATAGACCACATAATAAAGATCTTTGGATGGGAGTTACTGTCAGAGCACAGCCATTGTTTTGGCAATATTCCCAAAGGAATAAAAGAAGTAATGTCTTTCACTGAAAGTAGGTCAAGGTAAGGGATTATTACCACAGTCATTGACTTTGCTTCCCTCTGACAAATGCGAGGTGACCACTTGTTACATTCAATGGAGCACTAAAAGCTCTGATTGGCTGGGCTTTTCTAGGGTTACCAGCAAATAAAAAATGCAGGGCCCCAGTTAAAAGTAAATTTCAGATAAACACTGTTTAGCAAACACATTTTTTTCAGTATACTTGTGTCTCATGCAATACTGAAGAAATGCTTATGCTAAAAATTTATTTGTTGTTTACCTGAAGTTCACACTAAAGTGGGTATTCCACATTTTATCTGGCAACCCTACTTAAATGACTTACACCATTTAGGATATTCCATCCTCCCCCACTTTTCTCCAATGCATTCCATGCCTTAGTTCACCACACAGCAACTAGACCGGACTCTCTAATTATGACTCTCTGGGTATCTCATCATTAACTTTCCCTATGTTCCTAGAAAAGCTTTTTCCCAGATCTTAGATAAGTTCAAGGTAGCCTTTCTCTCTGACCTTATGGCCCCTGAAGGGAAATAGGGAAAGAAGAAGCCATTTGCCTAAGGGTTCCCAAGCAGGTGCCTACTCTCTAAGATGAGAAGCCCAGATGCAGGTAACTCATCTGTTTCTTTCAATATCCTTTCAACACAGCAGAGATTGAGACCCCCAATAAGTACAGACCATTCCTGCTGTTGCATCCTTTATATAGATATGGACTTCAAAAGAAACAAAGAAAGAATGATTTCACACTGAAAAGCAGGAGATACCTCCTCATCCAGCTTAACTCTCATTTTGTCAATGTCAGTTCCAGATTATTAGCACCAGATAATCAAGGTTCAATGACAGAGAAGCCCTTATATCTTTTCCTGCCTACCAGTGACTTGGCAACTCATTAGCATCTCTACTGGAAGTGAGCCAGAGGAAGGAAGTGATAAAATACTATGAGTCAACACGTTACTTACCAGAAGTTCTGGTAAAAGGAGTAAGAGGAAGACAAAGAAAATAAGAGTCTTAGGAGATCGTAGGGCTCTCCATTCTCCTTCTCCTCTAAACCAGGCTCATAGTGGACCTCCCCCTGATGGAAGGTTATAGAGAGAGACTAAATTCCATTTCCTAGAGTCATTAGAAATATCTACCATTTATGTTTTCCATTCTACTCTGAAGTTAAACAAATGTTAGAGTTCTAATGGGGTGGGGGGATACAGTGACTTTAAAAGGTGGCTGCAGGGCCCAGATGGACTAAGATGAAGGCAGAATTCCTCATACTGAGAGAACAACTTTTGTTCACAAAAACAATATTAATTGGTATATTTGGTCTTCCAGTTCAGGCTAATGAGAAGTCTAGACATAGAATAATTAAATGGCTTGTTTTGTGTAAGAAATGGGAGTTGTTTTAAGGGTTCCCTATAGGGAAGGAAGACAAGAATTTTGAGAGCTATATATAGAGAGAGAGTGAAGAAATGGGTAGCAGAGGGGATGGGGGATCCCAGGGAACATATCAGGGGAAGGATGGCCAGAGAGAAAATGGCTGAGCTGGCAATGCCTGAGGGATTCCAGCAACCACTTTAAAAAAAATGATTTATTGTGGGAAATTTCAACTATGTACAAAAGTAACCAGATTCGTATAAAGAACCTCAATGCACCCTGGTCAGCTTCAATAATTATTAATGCACAGCCAATCTCATTTCATCTAAAATGCCCCACTCACTCATCCCCTCTCCCATGGATTATCTTGAAAGAACCTTCAGTGATAGTGTTTGTCTCTGTGTCCCCACCCAAATCTCATTTCAAATTGTAATCCCCATGTGTCAAGGGAGGGACCTGGTGGGAGGTGACTGGATCATGGGGGCAGTTTCCTTCTGCTGTTCTCGTGATAGTGAGTGAGTTCACACAAAATCTGATGGTTTAAAAACCTCTCTCACCTGCTGCCATGTAAGACATGCCTTGCTTCCCCTTCCACCATGATTGTTAATTTTCCTAAGGCCTCCCAGCCATGAGAAACTGAGTCAATTAAACCTCTTTCGTTTATAAATTACCCAGTTTCAGGTAGTATCTTTAATAGCAATGTGAGAAAAGACTAATAAATCCAGATAGCATATTTTATCAGTGAACATTCAGTATATCATTAAATTTTAAGTAGTAGCCAATTCTGGGCTGTACTGTCTGCCCCCCCATTCTCCACACCCCTTTCCCCGCCCCCATTTAGCTGATATCCACACTAAATGCTTGTTCCTGCAGCAGCCGAGTGAGTGGTGCCTTGGGGGAGAGGGAAAATAAAGAAGTGCCCAAGGTCCACACTCAGAGCTCTGAGCTGCTAGAACCCAAAGAATCATCTAGAAACCAAGAGACAATGGGAAATAAGGCAACAGCAAGGTGGAACAGATGAACATGAACCTGGTGAAAACCTGCAGGAAGATCAGGGTAAGGGTACTGCCCTTCCCAAAGGTGGGGGTGGTACCCAGGCCATCCTCTCAGGATATCACATAAACATGGACACCGGAGGCTCCTAGACACTCACAGGGCATATCTATCCAGGCGACTTGGACTATACAGTTGAGAAAGTAAATGGACTTTGATGTGAGGAATGCAAGTCCTTTTAAATTATCAGGCCCAGGGAGACATTAAAATGCGACAGCAATCACGTCCTACTCCCCTCTTAAAACTGCTTTCTATTGCCACAAGTAGCTGTAAAGTAACCTAATAATGCCACACTGAACTCTATAACCACACCCTATAGCCTAATAATGTATAACCAATCACTAATCAATGTTATTTCTGTAAGTCAGTTCCTACAACTTTGTATCAGCCTTACTCCCTGTCCCCCACATCTTTTTTTTTTTTTTTTTTTTGTCTTTAAAAACCTGCTTATGTGCTGGCACAGTGGCTCACACCTGTAATCACAGCACTTTGGAAGGCGAAGGCTGGAGGATTGCTGGAGCCTAGGATAGTTCGAGACCAGCCTGGGCAACATGGCGAAACCTTGTCTACAAAAAATACAAAAATTATCCAGGCCTGGTGGTATGTGCCTGTAGTCCTGGCTACTCTGGAGGCTGAGGTGGGAGAATCACCTGAGGCTGGGGAGGTCAAGGCTGCAGTGAGCCATGATCCACTGCACTCTAGCCTGGATGACAGTGAGGCCCTGTCTCAAAAAACAAACAAACAAATAAACCTGCTTGGAACAAAGATCGAATGGAATTCATACCCAAGGCTACTTGGGTCTGAGTCTTCCCAGCAGCTGTCAACCCTTTGGCTAAAGTAAACTCCTCCAGTTACATTTTATGCCTCAGCCACTTCCTTTTAGGTTGACAGTCATTTGAGCTTTAGCAAGTTCTTCTTTTTTGCTAGCCCATTCTGGACACATTTTAAATGAGAGTCATAACCAACATTTTTGCATTATTCAAAATAGCTTCAAGAAACCAGGAACCTGTCACATATATTTGTTTTCTTCTTTAGAACAATGCATGTGTTTAGGGAAAATGAAAACAATCTATAGCTGAACTCATATTAGTGCTTTCCAGAATCAAACGGTCACAGGCACTCAAAGCTCTTCTCCAGGCATAAGGGGTTAACCTTGCCTTCCAGTGCTTCACTGTCCGCTCTCAATGTTTGCTACTCCACCCCATTGTTCCACCCTTTTACCAAAGGCCTGCTGTCAGCAATGTTCAGTAAATAGCCTTTTTAACAAAAGTGTCATTTCTTTCTCATATTAAAATTCCATAATAAATCTTTTTTTCCCCACCCCATGAGTTTTTCTGACACCCATAAAGAATTTTCCTTTCAACATCCTGTCTTCTTGCCTTCTCCACTTAAAGCTTTACTTGACACCTGCCTTCCAGGTAAGACTACACCCCTTAGAGCTCATAATCTTGCCAAGTTAGTCTTTAGACCTTTTTATCCTGATAAAATGTTTGCTCACTCAGCACTAGTAGCGATCCTCTCCTCTGAGAATTGAGGTCTGTGTACTTGTTAATGATCCCATAATGCCCCTGTAGTCTCCGTAGGACAAGGGCCCCACAAAAGAAAAAAAAAAAAAAAAGATAATCTTTTCTTAGAGTCTTGGTTCTCAGACTTTGAGCATGCAGCAGATACCTGGAGGGCTTTGTTCTAACAAAGTCTGCTGAACCCCACCCTGAAGTCACAGATTCAGCAGGTTCTGGGTAGACCTGAGAATATGCATTTATATGCACAGATGAAAATGACTTAGTCTCTGGCTTCTAGAAGGATGAAGTTTAATGGATAAAACCCTCTTTTGATCTGGGTAGCACTTCAGAATTTGAAAATCTCTGTGATATTTATTAGACTAAAAAAAAAAACCCTCACAATTGTGTTAGGGGAAGCAGAGTCTGGACTTCGGGTTAGAAAACTTGAGTTTGAATTCCGACCCCACCAAGTATTACCTCTATGGTTATGGTCAAGTTGCTTAAACTCTGAAAGCCTGCCTGAGTTATCTGTGAAATGGGAATACTACTCTCCCAGGTAGGTAATACTTGTTTTTATAAAATACTATATGAGCTAAAAACAAAAATGCTACACAGATACCCAATTAGAGAAAAGACAGGGCGGGTGCAGTGGCTCATACTTGTAATTCCAGCAGTTTGGGAGGCCGAAGTGAGTGGACTGCTTGAGGTCAGGAATTTGGGACCAGACTAACAAAATGGTAAAACCCTGTCTCTACTAAAAATACAAAAATTAGCCAGGTGTGGTAGCACATGCCTGTAGCCCCAGCTACTTGGGAGGCTGAGGCAGGAGAATCGCTTGAACCCAGGAGGCAGAGGTTGCAGTGAGCCGAGATCACACCACTGCACTCTAGCCTGGCAGACAAAGCAAGACTCTGTCTCAAAAAAAAAAAAAAAAAAGAAAAAAAGAAAGGCTAGATTAGTTTCAAAAAGACCATGAGAGTATTATTATGGGAACACAGGAAGAAGGCAGTGCATTCACCTGGCAGAAACAAAGGTTGGATGGGGTTGGTGTTGGGGCTCAGAAAACAATTCCCCCAAATATGCTGCTTTGGACTTCAAACTGAGAGTTCCTGGGGAGCAGCAAATGCAGAGAAGGGCTTTCTCTAGCCTCTCTTATCTGATTAAGGGAAGTTCTTCCAGAAGAATAGTCATCAACCAGGGAAGATTAACTCAGGAAAATAGACTAAAGGTCTGACCTCTTGCTCAGAGAGACTTTTACCATAGGCTACCAATTCATTCGTCTGAGGGCTGCTACACTTTTTCTGCTTTATAACCAGATAACACAGCCTTTGTTCACAGTACATTTCCGCCCCTCTCCCCTCCCTCACCTCATCACCAACACCCTGCAGGAGCCCCCAGGCCCTATATTTTTCTGTGGGGTATAAAGCTTCAGTCAGCTGGTCCTCCTCTGAGTCATAGTTTGTGTGGCTGCTGTGCACATGTGCACGTAATAAATTTGTATGCCTTTTCTCCTATTAATCTGTGTTTTGCCAGTTTCTTCCAGACACTCAAATTATTGAACCTTTAGAAGGTAAAAGGAAAGTTCCCTTTGCCTCTACATCTATTTCATGAAACAATAGAATTTTTGCTGGGCCCTAAAGGTTTTCAACAGGTAGGGAATTAAGCAGGGAAGGAAAGTGGCAGGGAAATGCATGCCACATTTAAGAACTGGAGAATGTGGGAAAATGATTAATCTGATGATATGGCTGAAAAAGAAGCGTAAAACCACAGAAAGCTTTGAATACCAGGAAAAGGAGTTTCAGCATGCTTTGGTAGGTAATGGGTAGCTAACAAGTGTTCTGACCAGCAGATAAGTAACACTGGTGTGAGTATGAGGTAGATTGGAAGGAGAAGAGCATAGATGCAGCGAAAGCTGTTAAGTCCACATTCTTTAACAGCTCTCCCTACCACCCCACCTTTGGCTTTGTTCCTGTCTCCCCCACCTTCCATTGGTGCAGCCTTATAATAAATTCCTATGTTCTAAATCATCAACTCTGCCCCCAGAGAGCTCCTTCAAAGGAGGGGCAGCTCTCCTGTGGTCCTAGCCCTGCCTTCTGCAGCACTACAGGAGAACACACATTCCTCCTTCCTCCTAAAGATTCTTGGCAGCCCTCTTGTTCTCATGCAGATTTCTCTTCTGGTAAAATGTGCCCAGTTTTTTCAGCCATTTCTCACTGAAGTGGCTTTTCCACCATTCTAGTTACCCTTCTCTGGATATTATGCAGTTTGTCCCACAGAAAGAAAAGCACAAGGTATTACCAAAGGCATTGGATAATTTCAACAAACTCTTGATGGGCAAATAAGAACTTAATCCCCCACCCACCTCTTTTTCTTACTGGGTAACTTCATTGGGACTACTTGAGAGAAAGTCAAGTTCAAGACCCAAGGGAGTTCTCACTTGTCTATGGTATCATTTACACATTGGTACCTTGGTCATATTTAAATCCTTCATCTTATTCTGACATAAGTTTGCTTTGACTTACAGATGAACCCTAGATGTTGTATCTTTCCCTTAGGGAATGTTATGGATGCCAGTCCTGTAATTTACACTCTCTCTTTATACCCTAGTTTTAGGGGACAGAACTGTGTGTACATGGCTTGCCTGTATTTTCTCCTTTAGATTGTCTTTTTTTCGGCTTGGCACAGTGGCTCACACCTGTAATCCCAACACTTTGGGAGGCCGAGGTAGGAGGATCACTTAAGCCCAGGAGTTTGAGACCAGCCTGGGCAATAAGTATCTCTATAAAACAACAACAACAAAAATTAGCTGGGCATGGAGGCATACACCCATAGTCCCAGATACTTGGGAGGCTGAGGCAGGGGGATCACTTGAACCCAGCAGATTGAGGCTGCAGAGAGCCATGATTGTGCCACTGCATTCCAGCCTTGGTGACACAGTGAGACCCTGTCTCAAAAAAAAAAAAAAAAAAGAAGAGAAGAAGAAAAAAAAAGCTGGGTGCAGTGGCTTACCCCTGTAATCCTAACACTTTGAGAGGCTGAGGCAGGAGGCTGGCTTGAGCCCAGGAGCTCGAGACCAGAATGAGCATTATGGCAAGACCTTGTCTCTATAAAAAATAATAAATAAGAAAAAATTAAAATGTTTAAAAGATTTTGTTTCTCTTTCACTATAATAGTTAACCTCTGGGTTGATCATTACATTTTATTCCTTTAGTTCATTTTCATTTTCCCTGAGCCTGAAGGGTTAACCTGTCTGTGGTTGATGTGTGCACACCTTGGGAATTCTTTGTGGCTTTCCTAAGCCCACCCTAAGTCTCTTCAGAAGCAACAACAACAAAATGCATGGCTAATAAATTTCTACTTCTAATAATAGGGTCAGTGCTATTTCATATGAAGACCATGTTCATAATTAAAACAAAGCATTGCCAAAAAAAATTTTTTAAGGCCATCTTCAACATGCGATACTAACCTAATGTTTACATGGAAGGCCTCAAAAGTGAATGTCTTTAGCTGTGTTATTACTATTGTACACAAATTCCTCTGTAATGTCTCATCAGTCTCCAAACCCTGAGAATTTTTCCCAATATATGTCTCCCTCATTTCCTCACAGTATATAACACATGTATCCAAGGAAAACAAAGGACAGACTGGGTTTTCACTTTGTGTAGAAACACATTTCACTTTCCCTGCAAAAGTGAAAGGTCTGTCTGAGCTCAGCTGATAAAACAAGATGTCTTGGTTTGATAAGATTTTTCTTCTATGTTGCTTGGTGTGGTGACATACTCAGATTCATTTAGAAAAAAAATTTTTATTGACTGTGACTCATTAGAAAGAATGTCGTGTGCTGGCATTGCATCACTGAACAGGGAATCTTGGCCATATAGGGCCCTTGGCTCAGAGATGATTCAGGAAAGAAATAATGGACATCCATGGGACCAGAGGAATGCAAGTAAACATGCGGTGCCCGGGTGCTCTTCTGTGTCATCTCACTGTGGCATTGGTGGGGACAGGCTTGCTCCCGTGACTCCAAAGATTAAGACCATGTGAGACCACACCAGGAGATGCTGCTTTTCCCTTAGAAGGACTGACAACCTAAGAAAACGATGTGTGCTATTAATCAAGGCTTTAGGAATTTAGAAATTTTTAAAAAGGAAATATTACAGGAAGTTCCCACATAAATGCAGCACAATAAATATGAAGTACTAGCTGGGACTGGTGGCTCACACCTGCAATCCCAGCAACTTTGGGAGCCCAAGGCAGGAGGATCACTTGAGTTCAGGAGTTTGAGACCAGCCTGGGCAACAAAGTGAGACCTCAGCTCTACAAAAAAAAATCAAAAAATTAGCTTGGCATAATAGTATGTGCCTATAGTCTCAGCTACTCAGGAGGCTGAGGCCAGAGAATTGCTTGAGCCCAGGAGGTAAAGGCTGCAGATGAGCCATATTCTTGCCACTGCACTTCAGCCTGGGTGACAGAGCAAGACCTTGTCTCAAAAATATAAACTTAAATTTAAATTTAAAAATATGGGCCAGGCACAGTGGCTCACGCCTATAATCTCAGCACCTTGGGAAGCCAAGGCGGGGGGATCACTTAAGGTTAGGAGTTCAAGACCAGCCTGGCCAACATGGTGAAACTCTGTCTCTACTAAAAAATACAAAAATTAGCCAGGTGTGGTAGTGTGTGCCTGTAATCCCAGGCTACTCAAGAAGTTGAGGCAGGAGAATCACTTGAACCTGGGAGGCAGAGGTTGTAGTGAGCTGAGATTGCACCACTGCACTCTAGTATGGGCAACAGAGCGAGACCGTGTCTCAAAAAAAAAAAAAAAAAAAATGAAAAAAAACAACAAAAAATATGGCTGGGTGCAGTGGCTTACACCTGTAATCCCAGCACTTTTGGAGGCCAAGGCAGGAGGATTGCTTGAGCCTGGAAGTTCAAGACCAGCTTGGGCAACATAGCAAGACCTCCTCTGTAAAGCATAAAAATTAAAAAGTAAATTTTAAAATGATAAATAAAAAATTTAAAAAGTACAATGTTTACTAAGTCATGATGTTTTATAAGGTATTTTATAGGACTTGACTTTTCCATAAAGTTAGTTATGAATAAGTAGAAGACCCTAAACAAAAGGTTTACTGGATTCTATATAGTTTCATGTCAGTCTTTAGAGTCCTGATTGCATAAAGAAAGATTACTTGAAATATGTTTAAGCCTATTTAAGAAATGAGGCTTTCTAATATCAGAAGAATATAAATATTTCATACCAGAAGAATATAATTATTTCATGCCAGAAGAATATAATTTTTCAGCGACATTTTAAATTATTTTTCTCCCTCCTGCACATTGATTCAGCAACATTTTTTAAAGCCTGAGATAATGCCTCTTCAAAACAAATTTCAACACAGAATGGTTCAAAATCAAACTGGAAAACCAAAAGAAAAATCACCAAAATTCTACTTGTTATTTTATAAAAATCTTATTTCACTGATCTCCTTTACAATGCCCTATGTGCTAACCTGTCCATCAGTAACCTCCCCTCAGACACCCCCACCTGTACCTTCTCTAACGCTTACCCTTCTTGGAAGTATTCGGGATCATAAGTTGAGATACTTTAATAAGAGTGGACAATACCCTTCAATAAAGAAGTCTCCGCTTCAGTAATAGACAGGGCCTTGCATCTTTGGGATGATTTGACAGATTAATACTACCATGTGATGGTTAAGATACTGCCTTCTGCAAAAATAAATAACGTTGATTCAATGTGCTTCCAAAATCAAGGACAAAGCCGAAGGCAAAGACCAGGTGATAAAGTTTATGGCTGAAAAGGCAACCAAGATTCAAACTGATTGACAGCAGAAGCCAGATAAGGATTATGCATTTGTTCCCTGATGAGTGTGGTGAATAAAAATAAAAAATTCCGAAGGCCAGCAGAGTAGAAGAGGCGTGTAAATTAAAGAAAACCACAAAGCGAAAATACAGTGAGCAGCTAGACAACAAAATGATTTTGTGCTTCAGAGGAGGCTGAAAGATGAATCCCTGCAGGTGGAGCTGAATGGAGGGATGTGAGACTGAGGAGGTCCTCGAGGCTAAGTCAAGACTTGCAGTTCACCTGAGCACACTCGATGCTGACCCTGACCCTCTACTTCTTTCTCTGGGGCTGCTTCTGTCAGGGGAGGGGGTCACTTTGTTCCTTAATGCAGGGGCTTCGGCTGAAGGGCAGAAGCACACGTCAAGATGAAGCTCTGGCGAAGAATTGATCAAAAATAGTGGCAGAATAAGATGGAGATTTAAATCAAAGGGCTGATTTATGAAGACTTCAAAGATTTTTTTTTTGTTTTTTTTTTTTTTTGTTTTTTGTTTTTTTTTAAAGAATGAATGTAGATTAGTGGTTGCTGAGGGCTGGAGGGGATGGAGATAGAGGTGCCAACTGAAGGATACTTCAGGTTTCTTCAGGAGGTGATTAAAATTTTCTGAAATCGAGTGTTACAGCTCTTTTGGAATTTGTCTAGCAGGTTTTCTGGTTTTCACTGGAAAATTCCCACAGTAAAAAACAGAAAGAAAAAATTATTCTCAAATTGGCTGTGGTAATGGTTGCAATTATGCTGTGAATAGGCTTTAAAATATTGAAATGTACACTTCAAATGAGTGAATTGTATGGTATGTGAATTATATATCAATAAAACTATTTTAAAAAAATAACAAAAACCTACAAGCCACTAGAGAGGAGAGTCAATGCGGTATGAAAACAAAACAACACAGCAACCTCATGGCTACACGGACGCCCAGAAGGAAAGCTATTATCAAATGCTAAGGAAAGAACTGCAGGAAAACTAAATCATGGTATTCTGTATTTCATTTCCACTTAGGAGAATTCTGCCTCTCTGTCAGGTGTGTGTGTGTGTGTGTGTGTGTGTGTGTGTGTGTTTGTGTGTGTGTGTTCACAGTCTTGCTCTGTCACCCAGGCTGGAATGCAGTCAGGGTCTTGCTCTGTTGTCCAGGCTGGAATGCAGTGGTTCAATTTGCACTCACTGCAGTCTCAGCCTCCCAGGTTCAAATGATCCTTCCACCTCAGCCTCCCGAGTAGCAGGACTACAGGCACACACCACCACGCTTGGCTAATTTTGTTTGTCTTTTGTAGAGACGAGGTCTCACTATGTTGCCCAAGCTGGTCTTGAACTCCTGAATTCAAACAATTCTCCCACCTTGGTCTCCCAAAATGCTGGGATTACAGGCATGAGCCACTGCCCTCAGTCTCTCTTTGTCATTCTATTTCCAAAGTTGAATCACCTTGTCCTGCTGGAGCTCAAAAACTATGGGTGTGATGAAGGTGTTACAGCTCGAACTCTTTAAAGGAACGCATCAGCCATAGAGTGAGCTGCATGAGAACTTTTCCTGTTTCCCTGCAGAATGGGGTAGCAAGTTAAAGGAGTCAATTATCCCGTCCTATGTGGAGAAAGCATTTCTCAGATGAATGAACTGGAAACTGAAAACTGAAAAAGGTGCTTTTATTTCTTT
The DNA here is from genome assembly GCA_036589455.1 of Ateles fusciceps. NCBI lineage: Eukaryota > Metazoa > Chordata > Mammalia > Primates > Atelidae > Ateles > Ateles fusciceps. The sequence goes on along the minus strand of JAZHEH010002554.1, from coordinate 11,051,521 downwards.
TTGCAATTAGGACATCATTTACAAGACTTATATTTCTTGGATGTTCCCCCAAATTTCTCACAGAGTCCTGGCATTACTAGAAACTTAATACTTGCTGCTTTTAATTATATTGAATTCCACCAAGGGAGCTTAAAGTTTAGGCATTTTGTGATGGGTGTGCATTCTACTTCCAAATGTAATAACTAGAATAGAAATTCCAGAAAAGGAAAAGTATTTGTCAGACACTGAAGCTGCTTTGAGAAACGACCTTGTCAAGTTAACTGGTTATCATTAGATTTATTACAGTGGTTAGGAAAAACTGACCTAGTAGATGTCTATAACAACGCAATTGTCTGGTTAGAATAAAGTCCTGCATCAGGCAGCTGTAAACACAAGATCTTTCCCTCTTGCGCTCAATGATCTTAGCAACAGTTCTCTTTCCAAACAGGCCAAGAAAGATATGTTGCTTTGGGAAACTGGAAAATCAACAGACCAAAACACCAAGAACTGGGTAGAGAGTAGAGCCCGTGACAGCAGCCATGGGCTCTGTTCCAGCTCCCAACCCTGCCACCTGGGACCACCACCACAATTCTCTGCCTGGCCCTGCACACACGGGCTGCAAAAATGCTGAGGAAAAAGGAGATTTCAAATGAATTCATCCCCCAAGTTATAAACGTAATTCAGGGAGCCTTGGTAAAAATTATTTTAAAATTTTCACTTGATCTACAAACATGCGACTTGAACCAGATGCCAGATGTTCTCTTTCTGTGCACATTTGCAAGGATGGACTCCACTGCTTAAGTGGGCTAATTGATTCTTATGAGTAATGAGTCTTGTGTGTGTTCATTAGGAAGGTTCCATAGGTAAAAAAGTAGTTGGTAAATGAGTCAATCAATTTCTTCTTTTCTGTTCCATACTAGTAGCTCAGAACCTACTAATGTGTCCCAAATATAACTAAGTATCTTTAGAGTCCTTTTTTTTTTTCTTGAGACAATGTCTTATTTTTTTTCCCAGGCTGGAGTTCCGTGGTGGGATCATAGTTCACTGCAGCTTTGAACTCCTGGGCTCAAGCCATCCTCTGGCCTCAGCTTCTCAAAGGGCTAGGATTATAGGTGTGAGCCTACAATCTCCCACACCTTGCCTCTTCAGAGTACTTTATTTTTCTACACATGTTATTTCTTTTTTATTGCTATTTTTTAATAGTCATTTTGTTTTTGGTTTGTTTGGGTTTTTTGTTTGTTTGTTTGTTTTGGTTTCTTTTGAGATAACATCTCACTCTGTCACCCAGGTTGGAGGGGAGCAGAGTGATCTCGGCTCACAGCAACCTCTGCCTCTTGGGTTCAAGCAATTCTCCTGCTTCAGCCTCCCGAGTAGCTGGGATTATAGGTGTGCACCACCACGCTTGGCTAATTTTTGTATTTTTAGTTGAGACAGGGTTTCACTCCTAACCTCAAGTGATCCGCCTGCCTCAGTCTCCCAAAGCGCTGGAATTACAGGCATGAGCCACCCCGCCCAGCCATAATAGTTTTCCCAAAATCAAGCAAAAATAATCAATGTTCAGAATGATTGGAGCAACTTTCTAAAACCTGCAAATTCCTCTGTTGACTCATAATAGTTAAAATACTCAGGGAGGAAATAATATGTTCAAAAGTAAAATCATTTCCTTCTTTATAATTCCTCCTGCTCTCACATTTGTAAAATAGTACTTTTTAAAAAATTTATCTATTTATTTAATAATTTCAACTTTTATTCCAGATTCAGGGGGTACAAGTGCAGGTTTGTTTCATGTGTGTATTGCACAATGCTGAGATACAAATGATCTTGTCGCTTAGGGAGTAAGCATTAGAGTACTTTAAAAGTGCTATTTGAGTGAAATCATTGTCTTCTGTACTCTCATCTTGAGTAAAATAAATCATTCTGACTGTATAACTTGTTTATACTTCTCAAAATACTTTCATATGTGTTTGATGCCCATAGATAAGAGAGGGTGGTACAGTCCTCTTTAATCCATCCAGCATTGCCAGGGAAGATTAACAAGGAGGCACCAGCATAATGGAATTTTCTTGACCACTAAAGTTTATGTTATGTTTTCATACCTTTTAAAAATCTGTTGGAATAAAAATCTTTCTAAAATACATTGCAATAAAGAAATGTAAATTAAAATGTAAGAATTCTTTTAAAATTTTTTTCCTATCATATTAACAAGGATTTTAAAAATTATCATACCCAGTTTCAGAGAGGATTCAAGGGAAAAGATCCTCACAGACGTTGCTGATGGGATTGTGAATTCTGGCATATTAGGGAAGTGATTTGAGAATATGGATCGAGATGTTCAACCTGTTAACCCCACAATCCTTTTGTCTTTTTAATAAATATTAAAAGTGGCTGGTGTGGTGGCTCATGCCTGTATTCCAGCACTTTGGGAGGCCAAGGTGGGAGGATGGCTTGAGCCCAGGAGTTCAAGACCAGCCTGGGCAACACAGTGAGACCCTCATCTCTATAAAAATGATTAGCCAAGCATGATGGTGCACATCTGTAGTCCCCGTTACTAGGGAGGACTGAGGCAAGAGGACTGCTTGAGCCTGTGGAGTCAAGGCTGCAGTGAGCCGTGATTGCTCCACTGTACTCCAGCCTGGGTGGCAGAGAGAGACCCTGTCTCAAAAACTAATAAAGTAAAAAAATTTAGAAAGAGTGCCAATCACTCTCCAGTCACTCAAAGTACACAGGTGAACAACACAAGCCAGCTCTCTGCTCTCAGGAAGATTACATTCTAATGAAGAGAGAGAAAGATAATAAATATGTACGCAGATAAAGAAAAAAGATAAATTCAGACACACTGCATCCTAGGAAGAGAAGCAAGGATGGATATGAGGAGCCTAAAGGCGAGGGAGGAGGTTGCTTTGCTTGGTGCTCAAGAAAGATCCCTGTAGCAAATTGGCATGTGCCCCCACCAATCCAGCCTCCATTCAGCATTCATAAAAGATCCTCTAGCCAGGCGTTGTGGCACACACCTGTAGTTCCAGCTACTAGAGAGGCAGAGGCAGAAGGATCACTTGAGCCCAGGGGTTCCAGCCTGCAATGAGCTATGATCCTGCCACTGCACTACAGCCTGGGTAACAGAATGAGACCCTGTCATCAAAAAGAAGAGAGAAAGAGAGCCTCTACTAAAAGCAAACCATGAAATCCAACCTACTTTCCTCAAGGGCAGGACAGCCACAAGAGGTGCGAGGGAAGTTGTTGGGTCAGGTTTCTAGAAACGCTTCTTTAAATGTGAGACAGTCTCAGGTCAATTGCATATAATACTATTTTAGAAATATCTGAGAAAATTTGAATTTAAAAAGAAGTTAATTAAGGGCTAAGGAGAAAAGCAATTCTGGATTAGATGTAGCTCCAAAAATATATGTTCTCTGCTTCCTCCACTTTTTTAGCTATTAACACTTTGAGTGAAATTATTCAAGGTTTAGTGGAAACTTCTTGTTTGGGGGAAGGAGACTGCTGAGGGAAGAATGTTGTATCATATATATATATATATATATATATATATACACACACACACACACACACACACACACACACACACACACACATATTTGCAGCATAACTTTCTGTGCTCATATATATGGGAAAATTGTAGAATACATGAAAGAAGCAAAATGAGGTAGAAAACGTGCTGGGGCAGGAGTCTGTTGACTTGGAGACCTGTCCCGTTTCTGTTCAGACTAGCTGTGTAATCTTGAAATTATTCAGTTAATACCATGGATCCCAGCTTCTTTAAAACTTGAGAAAATTGGACTGGATTATCTGTAAGGCCTTGTCCATGTTATGGAAGGTCTTGTCACTTTTTTTTTTTTTTTTTTTTTTTTTTTTTTGAGATAGGATCTCACTCTGTCACTCAGGCTGGAGTGCAGTGCTGTGATCTCAGCTCACTGCAGCCTCATTGTCCTGGGCTCAAGCAATCCTCTCATCTAAGTGTTCTAAGTAGCTAAGACAATAGTCAGATGCCACCATGCCCAACTAATTTTTGTATTTTTTTTTTTTAGAGATGGGGTTTCACCATGTTGTCTAGGCTAGGTTACTCTTTTTCTTTCCTACTATTGACATTCATTGCACACCCACACACCCACACGTGCACAAACACACACACGCACACACACACACGCTCAGGTTAAAGATAAAATCCCATCATGAACTTTATAATAAACAAGTACACAGGGCAGGAAAATTCCAGTCATAAAATAATGGACTCTTTATATCCAGAAAACTTAATACAGATTTCACGCTGATGCAGGAATGTGTATTCAGTCTTTGAGTGTAACATACCTTATGTGTATGAATGATGTACCCTGTAGCTAAATCAATAATGGGGACTTGTATTTGTATAGGTCCTAAGTGTTCACAAAACAATTTTATGTCATATCACTTGCAATTTTGGAGACTCACGCGATTTTTAGAAACAGGTAGGGCAATAAGAATGATCTCCCTTTTACTAAGCCTTAGAAGTGAAAAATGGCTTGCCCAGGTTTACACAGCAACGGGCAGCCGTCAAATCTTCTCCCAGTTCATGGGTATTTATTCCCATCTGCCATGTTGCCAGGCAGCTGGAATGACTCTCACTGTTCATGTTTCCTTCACCCCTCACTCCACTGCAGCTCAGCTGAGGCCACTGAGAACATCAGAACAGTGAAGCAATGTGATCACAAAACTTTCCCAAAATAGAAGCCAGCACAGAGATAAACCAACCAGCTGCTTCCCTCTCAACTCACCCAGTTGTCACATTTTAGTCTCCGCAGTGGGGTCTGCCAGACCTCTTATTTTTTCCTTTCTTTTAAATTTCAGATAAGAAAATGGAATACTTAAAATGTTAAATTCCTTTATTTAAAAACAATGACTGGCATTCCTAACTGAACACTTATTGAATAACAAAATGTCCTACATCTTTACAAAGTCATGCATCTGATTCCTTTCTGCCTATAAGTAGTCACCCTCCTTCACCATGGCCAAGTGAACATGAAATCAAATCACTGCCAGTGTTACTGAGTTTGAAAGTCATCAGGTGCCCACCGGCTGCTCTGAGAAGCCATCTTTGCATTGTTCCCATTTTATTGATGGAGTCCTCAAACTCTTGCTTTCTTGTTATCCAATGCATAACATATCCTCATCAGGGGACGAGGTGTGTCACACACAACCATCCATGGACACCAACTCTGAGATGACCACCAACCCACTTAAAGAAGAAGGAAGTTGTGCAGCTGGAGAAAGGGGAAGAATGTCCCTGCTAGTGGGAACCCCCATGAAGAAAATGGGGAGATGAGGCTGACAATGAGTAGGATGAAGAAAAGGAAGAAGGTAGGGGGAGAGGAGGAGGAGGAAGAAGGTAGAGGCGAGGAAGAGGGTGGAGGTGAGTAAAGAAGCTAAGTCCCCTGGTGGCAAACAGGGCACTGAAGATAAAGAAGATGGTGGTGTTGCTATCACGAAGCAGAAGACCAGGAGGATAACCAGACAGCAGAAAAGTCAAAGAAAAAAAAGGCTGCCATGACCTATTCTCAGAAACTAGACATAGTTACCTTGGAGAGACAGGCTCTTGGAGAGAGAGGCCCAGCCACCACAGCCAGTGCCAGCTGCTGGTGACGCGTTCCCCCACCGCCCACCCAAAACCACAACATGAGTTTGCAACAGGGAGAGGAAAAAAGAATCACAACTTCCAAGGCCCTGCTTTTTTTTTTTTTAAGTAATTTTAAAAGGAGATTTATTTGTATTTTTTAGTTTCCTTTTATATTTTTGCGCATATTGTCAGGAGTCAGCCATTTTTAATGATCTCAGGTGATCAAACCAGCCTCCTGCTCATCCTCTATCCTACTTCTGACTTTACTCGTGGTGTGATCATGTTCGCTATCACCTCAAAGGAGAAAAGAAACCTCAGAGAAAGAAGCAGAAATAACAACTAAACAATCTTATTCTGAGCATTCCAGTAACTTTTTTTGTATATGCACTTAGCTGTACTATAGGTAGTTGGTTTGTATGAGACTGCTAAAAAGGTCAAAGATAAAAGATCAATCTATCTATCTATTTATCTATCTCTCTATCTATCTATGAAGCCGCTGTTTATTTTATTTTTTTGGCCTATTTGACAGATATGTGAAACAATGTTGTCCAATGGTGAACTGGAATTTTATTTTGCTGAGTTGTTCTAACAACAACAGCAAAGACATCAGGCATAAATCTTGTATAAGATCCACACGTGGCTGCCAAGATAGGAAATAACTATCCTAATTCAATTAAGTAAATTTAAACAGAAGATGATACTTTCAGAGATCATTTCTTCAGTTCAGTACTAGAGAAGTTTCTCTAAACATGTAGACAAAAAAAGTGTTAAACAGGAATATATGAAGATCACAATGTCATTCTCATTTTTATCCATTCTCTCATTAACATGAATAAAACCATTGCCCCTTTTGAGTTCTCGTAGGAGGGATTAGTTCTCATGGCCTTCATACCTGGAGCTCACTCCATGAGTAAATGTGTTTCTGGTTTAACTCTGGAAATGCTCAGACATTAGTTAAGGGACCATGGGGCACACAGCAACCTATGAGGTCTTAAATAGAAACTGCCCATGGCCCCACGCTTTCTCTCAGCTTACATTCACTCCATCAGGAAATACCATCAACTCTACCGATTCCTGGATCTTTTCACTCACCAGCTCCAGGGCCACATGAGGGCTCTGAGTAATATGCAGCAGTCTGTCTGTTCCACCCTGTCCTCTAGCTTCTGCCTTTGACCCCCTGAAGTCTGTTTTGAATGCAGCAGCCAGCCGGACCTACTCTTTTCAAACGCCAGACAGATCTCATCACTCTTGTGGCTGAAAACCTTCTGGTCCTTCCATCTCACCCTTAGGAAAGCCCAGATGCTTGCAACAGCCCCCAAGGCCCTATGAGATCCACCCCCTGGACTTCTCTGACATCAACTTCTATTCCTCCGACTGCTTGCCCCATTTTGGCCATCCTGGTTTCCTACTGTTCTTCCCCATGGTTGGTGCCTCTGCGAGATGCAGTGTCTCCAGGCAGCTCCCAGGGCTCTCTCACCTCCTCGCTGGGCTCTGCCCTGACCACACTTTACTTCTACAGCTGGTTTCACCTTCCAGTTTTCTCCAAACCACCCCCCACCCTTGATGCTTGCTTTCCTAAAGCAGTGAACATCTTTTAATTTATTTGACCACAGACTTAAGGATGTTTACTTTCTTCCTGTCCTCACTAGAATGTACGGTCCATCAAAAGAGGGATTTTTGTCTTTTTCACTGTGCCTAAAACATGGGTGTCTGGCACATCCAGGACCCATAAGAAATATTTGATGAATCAGCAAATGACTAGATACCTAACACTTGTTTTTGCAAACCACAAACTAGCTAACAACTGTGATGTCTAAACTCAGACCTCAAAAGTGACTGGGTCTGTGAACTACGTGCTGAGACTTCCAGGTGACTACTGAAGCTGTTACCAATCCCTGATGGGCCTCATTCTGCAATTACAAGTTGTGTGAGGCAGCACAGCCTGGACTTGGGCAAAGCATCTCAAAAAAGTAAGTGGCTAACACATACACAGGAGCCAGGCACAGTGGCTCACGTCTGCAATCCCAGCACTTTGGGAGGCTGAGGCGGGAGGATCACTTGAACCCAGGAGGTCAAGGCTGCAGTGAGCAGTGACTGCGCCACTGTACTCCAGCCTGGGTGACAGAGCAAGACCTGTCTCAAAAAAAAAAAAAAAAAAACAGGAGGCCAGGTGTGGTGGCTCAGGCCTGTAATCCCAGCACTTTGGGAGGCCGAGGCAGGCAGATCACTTGAGGTCAGGAGTTTGAGACCAGCCTGGCCAACATGTTGAAACCTCATCTCTATTAAAATATAAAAATTAGCCGGGTATGGTGGCGCTGCCTATAGTTCCAAGTACTTGGGAGGCTGAAGCACGAGAATCGCTTGAACCCAGGAGACAGAGGTGACAGTGAGCCAAGACCTCTCCACTGCACTCCAGCCTGCGTGACAGAGCAAGACTTTGTCTCAAAAAAAGAAAAAAAGCAAACAATTACATGGGAAAACTGTCTCCATGTAATTGATGGGATAGTCAAAATTGATGGGTAATCAAGTGTTTGATTATATCAAAAGTAATCAAAAAAGCATTTATCAAATCAATACAACCATTTTTCAGCTACTACATTGGTAAAGGTTTTTAAAAACTATAATAATGCTGGCAAAGGAACCAAAAAATGCACCTTTAGACCTTTAGAAAACAGAGCCCTTTGTGAACTTATTTGAAAAATGGGCCAAAAGCCTAAAGATGTTCAGAAATTAATTTGTGGGAATTTACCCTAAATGTGGAAGCATCTTTATGGACAAATATTTTATTTACAGATGCATTTATAAAAGCAAAACTTAAAAGCAACTACATGACTGGCCATAAGAACAAGAAAACTATACATGGCTCATCAACTTGATTCTGCTTTTAGTGACTCATTAATAGTTTACCAATGTGGGAAAGTCCTAGATGATGCTATATAACTCCCTACTCTAACACAGTAGGGGAAACGGCAGGCCAAATAGCAATAGACGTAGGAGCAGGACACAGCTGTGCGCCTGGATTCTGGGTTCTCTGACTTCAGGGAGTGCCCCATCCATCTGATCCCAAATCCCCAGAGACAGAGAGTGTCTTCCACTTCCATCAGAGCTGGGGATCACAGCTCCAAGGCCCAGAAACCTTTCCATTTTCAAATTCTTCTTCGTGATGTCTCCTCTAAGCATCAGGAACCCATAACACATAGGCACCCAATGAGATCCCAGAGCTTCTGAGGGATGTGTAGGAATGTCTCCAGAGTAACAATGTTGTAGCTCAGAAAGTGATACTTCAAAGTGAAGGCCTTAGGGTGAAGTTTCTCTCTGATCTTCCCCTGCCTTTCTGTGTCTTGTCCCTCATTCTTCCCCCGAGGCAAGCCATAGAAACTAGAATTCCTCTTCCCCAAGGTGGGTCATAGAAATCAGAACCCCTTTCCCTCAAAGCCAGCTATGAAACCTAAAAATGTTAGTCTCTTGGTCAGGCATGATGGCTCATGCCTGTAATCCCAGGGCTTTGGGAGACTGAGGCGGGAGGATCACTTGAGGCCAGTTCAAGACCAGCCTGCCCAACATGGCAAAACCCTTTCTATACTAAAAATATAAAACATTAGCCAGGCATGGTGGAAGGTGCCTGTAATCCCAGCTACTCTAGAGGCTGAGGCACAAGAATGGCTTGAACCAGCGAGGTGGAGGTTACAGTGAGCTGAGATCACACCACTGCACTCCAGCTGGGTGACAAAAAAATATATATATTACTCTCACCTTCCCCCACCTTTCAATGTATCAGCTGGCCATAAATAAAGACCCTCATTCCAGAGGGGTCATGCCCTACACCAGGGAAAAAGAAATGCTGCAACCGAGAGCCAAGAAGAATCTGAACAGGCAGGGCTGGCTAGGTTTCCCCCGTTCAGTTTATTACCATCAGCTCTGTTAAATCAAGTTTGGCTTAAAGCTCTGTCCTTACATATTTTAAGTTTGACCTAAAGGGTTCTCTGTACATCATGAACTAAAACCTAAATGGAGTTGTAAACAGACTAGAGTCTACTCTTGCGCCAATCACTGTGTTTTGGCCAATCAAATGTGGCCAACTGCTCAAACCGCATCCAAATAAGGCAAACACCGAGCTACAACCAATCTGCCTGTTTCTTTGTCTCACTTCTGTTTTCTGTATGTCACTTTATTTTTTCTGTCCATAAATCTTCCACCAAGGAGCTGTGCTGGAGTCTCTGAGCCTACTCTGGCTCAGGAGTCTGTCGATTCACGCATTGTTCTTTACTCAATTAAACTCTGTTAAATTCAATTCGGCTGAAGTTGTTCTTTTAACAGTTCATACCATTTTTATCTAATCACATTTCTATTTATTATGTATTTATTTTATTTTAGTTATTTATTTTTGAGACAGAGTCTTGCTCTGTCACCCAGACTGGAGTGCAAAGGTGCAATCGCCACTCACTGCAGCCTTGACATCCCAGGTTCAAGTGATTCTCCTGCCTCAGCCTCCTGAGTAGCTGGGATTACAGGCACCCGCCAGCACACCCAGCTAATTTTTGTATTTTTAGTAGAGATGGGGTTTCACCATGTTGGCCAGCCTGGTCTCAAACTCCTGGCTTCAAGTGATCTGCTTCCCCTTGGCCTCCCAAAGTGCTCAGAATATAGATGTGAGCCACGGGTGCCTGGCCCAGTCACATTTCTACATGGCTGTCCCTGCTTCCTTGAACCTAAATGTAAACATGGATAGTTTATTCTGGGGCCTGGAGTCTTTATCCTGAAGCCTCCTGTGCCACATAAAACTATGATCAAATAAATTGGTTGTGCTTTTTTCTTGGTAACCTGCCTTCGTTACAGGGGTGTCAGCCATGACCTTTAGATGGGGAGAAAAGGGACCACCCCTTTCTGTCCTTACAATCTTCACTCCAATTACATAATAAATAGAGACAAAAATGTAAGAACAGAAGTACAAAAAAGAGAACAAATGTATCTGTAGAAAAGTAAAGCTGAATTCTACAAAAAAGTGCAACAGAATAGGACTAAGTGGGCACATAATTGATGTATTTTGATGGGCATAATTTGGCCCGATAACTGTTTTCTAATGGGAGCCTGCCATACAGGTAAGTCCAAAAATAGGTTATTTAAAATGTGCTCTAAAACACCATTCCCACTACAGTATTTTTTTTTTTTTTTGACATACCCAATCCCATCATGTTGCCTTTACATGGTAAGAGAGCTGGACCAGCTCTAGGGAATTTCAGCAGAATAAATCACAAATCTGATCAACTTCATATATGAATGTGGAAATGGGAGTTCATTATCAACCCAGTAGCCTAACAGGCCTTAGAACTTGGAATGCCACAGGATGTTGTTCTCCCCCATCACAGACCTATTTCCTTTCACTTCCAATCAATCTGTTGAATACCACCAAAGAGAGGAAGAAAGCAGAAAAATAGAGTACTGTACTCTGTCATTGAGGGTTACAACGTGGTTCTCCGAAGGCAATAAAAGACTTTCTACTTTTCAGAAGACAGTTCTTACAGCCAGTTCCTCCAAAGTTCTTATGGTTTCAACATCAATTCTCTGACATTCACTGAGTGTCCTACAGTTCAGTTCTGATACTATTTAGAGTTACTGTCAGATCCCACAAATTAAGGGCTCAGTCCCACAAAACTGCCAGTGTCAGTAGGGTCCCCAGGCTACCTAAACTTCTACCTGGCTGACTACAAATTCAGGAGTTTCTATGACTGCTTTAGGTTCAATAATAGACTAGAGTGACTCACAGAACTCAGCAAAGCACTGTTTTTATGATTCACATAAAGTTTCACATAAATAATACGACTCAAGAACAGCCAAATGGAAGAGATGCGTAGGACAGGTATGGGGCTGGTGGCTGGGGTATGGAGCTCCGTTCCCTCTCTGGGCATGCCATTTTCCCAGCACATCATGCGTTCACCAACCCAGAAGCTCCTGGAAGCTTGTTACTCAAGAGTTTTTAGTGAGGTGTCATGACTTAAGTATGATCAGTTAAATCATTAGCCGTTGGCTGGGTATGGTGGCTCATGCCAGTAATCCCAGCATTTCGGGAGGCCAAAGTGGGCAGATCACTTGAGATCAGGAGTTCGAGACCAGCCTGGCCAACATGGTGAAACCCATCTCTACTAAAAATACAAAAATTAGCCAGGTGTGGTAGCGCGTGCCTGTGATCCCAGCTACTCAAGAGGCTGAGGCAGGAGAATCGCTTGAACCCAAGAGATGGAGGTTGCAGTGAGCCAAGATCGCGCCATTGCATTCCAGTCTGGGTGACAGAGCAAGACTATGTCTTAAACAAAAACAAAAACAAAACTAAATAGATAATTAGCCACTAGTGACTGAACTCAATCTCCAGTTTCCTTCCTCTCCACAGAGGTTGAGGGGGTGGAGCTGAAAGTTCCAACCCTCTAATCATAAGCTTGGTCTTTGTAGTGTGGCCAGCCTCTCTCTTAAAACTATTTAAGGGCCCACCTTGATTTGCCTCATTAGCATAAATTTAGTATGATCAGAAAGGATTCACGATTAACAAAAGACATTCCAACCACTCAGAAATTTCCAAGGGTCTTTGATGCTCAGTGCCAGGAGCCAGCGATAAAGACCAAATGTATTTTGTATTATACCACAGTTCTGAAATGTGTTTTCTGGGTAAATCTCTTATTGCAGTTTCCCTAAATGCATCCTGAAGCTAACATATTTAACCTCCTTGCCAACCGTGCCCCAATTCTGTGGGCAAAGGATGCCCCTCTGTGTGTGTGCACAGTGTGTTTCTTGATTCGTTCATTGATAACAGTGGTATATGCTGCTTACCCAGAATGCTGCTAGTGTCAGGGAAAGCCATTGCAAGAATCCCAGAAGACTCAGTGCTCTAGGAGAGTTCAACCAATTACAACAAGGATAGGAAGTGACTGTTCTCAAACTAGCGGAGTTTGTCCAGCTCTTTTGGCAGCAAGAGACACCTGACTCAATTTTGCTTAAAGGGGATTTATCGAAGAAAAAAAAAAGTCTATCTAATCCTTTCCACTGACACTGAAGAAAGGACGAAAGCCAGCAAATAGAGCACAGAGAGAGAAAAACACTGCTAGGAAGTATACTAAGAGCAGTAGCTGAAACTCATAGAGAACATCCCATGGAGACCAAGTTCCAAGTTTCAGCCTTGTGCAGACCAGTGTAATAAGAGCTAACACAAATAGGGTCAATACAATAATGGCTAACATTTACTGAGTGGTTATTAATCACTAAGCACTATTGTAAGCACATTATAAACATTAATTCTTTCATTTCTCACCATGACCCTATGAGATCTGGTCTGGCATGCCCCTGTTTAACAGAGCAAGGTCACTTATTTAGTAGCATGGCATCTGAGCCTGGGGTCTCAATCCTTACACCATACTCACCCTCTAAGGATGGCTAGAAAATGACTCTGCAGTTACAGTCTGAATTTTAAGCAGTTATAGTCAAAATGACTGAAAATAAGTGAGTGCATTCGCTCGAGAAAAGGAAGTGATCATTCAAACTCATATTGAAGGAAAATGTGTAACTACATAAGACACTTACAAAGATCTAAACATACAAAGTTAGAAAACCGAAAGAAGTGGTTCTGGGCAGGACCAAGAGGAAGGCGTTTCCCTTAGTCGTGGGTTTTTTTTTGTTTTTGTTTTTGAGTCAGTGTCTTAACTCTGTCACCCAGACTGGAGTGCAGTGGCACAATCTCAGCTTACTGCAACCTCTGCCTCCTGGGTTCAAGTGATCCTTCCACCTCAGCCTCTCAAGTAGCTGGAACTACAGGCACATGTTACCACGCCTGGCTAATTTTTAGTAGAGACATGGTTTCACCATGTTAGCCAGGCTGGTCTCAAACTCCTGACCTCAAGCAATCTGCTCGCCTCAGCCTTCCAAAGTGCTGAGATTATAGGCATGAGCCACCATGCCCAGCCCTTAATCGTGCCTCTTAAATACACCTCCAATTTGAGCATGCTAGCAATCTCAGCCCCCTCACCATGTAATGCCCTGAGCCACTTCAGGACTCTGCAGAGTCCCCCACCAGCAAGAAGGCCCTCACCAGATGCAGTCCCTCAACTGTGGACTTCTCAGCCACCATGCTGTGAGAAACAAATTCTTTTTCATATATATATATACACACACACACACACACACACACACACATATATATATAAAATATTTATCATATATGTTATATATATTTAAATGCCTCCAATTCCCTATGGGAAACTAATATAATTAATATCTGTAATACCCACTTTAAATAATAATTTAGCAAATAACTACAGTTCATTTCATACAAGTTTTGTTACTTTCAGCTAATTCTTTCTGCTATCATTTTAAAGTCCAGAATAAAGAATCCACTTCCAAAGAGCATTAAATTTCAGTATCAGAACCAGATGAACCAGCCTAGGCCAAAAAAAAAAAAATGAGCCCACTGAAAGAACAACGCCTTAACAAAGCTCATTTCCATCTGAAGGTGCTGCCCTGCATCACGTTTGCAGCCTTATCTCTTTGATCGCCACAACAGAAGAGCAATGGGAATATTGTTATTCTTATTGCATAAAGAAGGAAGAATCCCAGAGCTGTGATGGGCTAGACCTAAGTTCCCACAGCTAACAAGTCCTGAAGCTGAGACCAGAATCCAGGCTTCTCCATCCCTTCCATAACTCTGACCCATTTTAGTGATAATTTCCCAGATTTTATATTAATAAGCATCAAAGCTCACTGGCTTGGCCTACCCTCTGGTGACTTATCAGTGAGTAGTGAAATGTTCCTAATGAGGACTCAGACAAGAAGCTAAAGCTTCTAGAACAGATATAGAAAATCTTTTTTTCTTTTTTTTTTGAGACAGAGTTTCATTCTTGTCACCCAGGCTGGAGTGCAATGGCGTGATCTCAGCTCACTGCAACCTCGATCTCCTAGGTGTAAGTGATTCTCCTTCCTCAGCCTCCCAAGTAGCTTGAATTACAGACACGCACCACGCCCGGCTAATTTTGTATTTTTAGTAGAGACAGGGTATCACCATGTTGGCCAGGCTGGTCTTGAACTCCTGACCTCAAGTGATCTGCCCACCTCTGCCTCCCAAAGTACTGGAATTATAGGCGTGAGCCACTGTGCCCGGGCTTGACCTAGAAAAATCTAATAGTAAGGTAAAAATACCTGTCTTTTTTTTTTTCTCTTTTCTTTTCCTTTCTTTTTTGGAGCACTTAGAATGTACCAGGCACTCTGAAGAGCACTTTATATACATTCTACCTCATTTATCCTTAAAACATCACTGTGAGGGGCATAGTATTAGTTCTCTCTTACAGACGAGGGAGCCGAAGTTTAAACAGGTTAATTTACCAAGGTAACAGTGAGTAATCCTGTATGATGGAGAGGGTACGTGTTTAGGTCTAGAACTCATTCCAGCCAAATGAATCCACAGAGACAGGAACTCTACAGGCTGTCCTTGGCATGAGCTGGTGATCATGCACTCAATTTGCCTTCTCTGTGCATGGCTGTCCACTGTTCCTCTCACCTCACCTGCCGCCTCTGAATGACTAGGTTCTCTCTCCACTGACATCTTCTCTTTGATGCAGAAATCCCATTTGGCCTTTGGGAGCCCTGGTATTCTTTTTTGGGGGCGGGTAAGGGAGGAGGCCTAGTATTCTGTTACTTTTCAAAGAGTGTGCTTCTGAGATGTCCCCTCCCTCAATGCAGAAGGATCAACAAGTCAAAAGCTGTTTAACTCTTTTAATGCCTAAAGGAAATGTTAATTGAGACTCACAGTGGGGCACACAACTTAAGAAAAATAATATTTTCATGCAATATTTTTTAAAAATCAAAATTAATGCCAAAAAAATCCACAAAATTCAAACAAAGACAGGATCCAAGAGTATACTTGCAGCACTCACCTCATTCCCCTTACCCCAACCTCAGCCCTGTTGGATGCCATCCGTATTTCAACACTTGACATTTTTTTCAAGTGAATTTTTTTTTGTATTAATTTTGTCCTTTTTTTTTTGGAGATGGAATCTCACTCTGTCCCCCAGGCTGGCGTAGAGTGGTGCACTCTCGGCTCACTGCAACCTCTGCTTCCTCAGTTCAAGCAATTCTCCTGCCTCAGCCTCTCTAGTAGCTGGGATTACAGGCTCCTGCCACCACGCCCATCTAATTTTTGAAGAGATGGGGTTTCACCATGTTGGCCAGGCTGGTGTCAAACTCCTGACATCAGGTGATCTGCCTACTTCAGTCTCCCAAAGTGCTGAGATTACAGACTTGAGCCACTGTGCCCAGCTGCCCTTTTAAAAGATGGCATTCAGACATTATTTATGTTGATGACTGAGTTTACATCTCACTCACCTCTACCTATCTTGGTCCTGGACTGGGTTCATGAACAAAATGATGGTCGGGTGCAGTGGCTCATGCCTGTAATCCCAGCACTTTGGGAAGCCGAAGTGAGAGGATTTTTGAGCCCAGCAGTTCAAGAGCAGCCTGGGCAACATAGCAAGACCCCATATCCACTAAAAATAAAAGATAATAATTAGCCAGGAGTGGTGGCATGTACCTGTGGTCCCAGCTACTCAGGAGGCTGAGACAAGAGGATCACCTGAACTAAGGAGGTTGAGGCTGCAGCAAACTCTGACTGCACCACTGCACTCCAGCCTGGACAACAGAGCAAGATCCTGTCTCAAAAAAAAAGGACAGAATTATGACAGTGGGCCTTGATTTCTACTGGACCTTTTTCCCATGTCCTTCCCTGCTTCCTTCACACATCAGCTGTTCTCTGCCAACCCCACCAGAAAAGTGACCAGTGATCACCTGGTGTGCACAGTTTACAGCTGGGCAGCGTCTCACACCACCAGGCCCTGGGGGAGATGGAGGAAAGGAAAAGTCTTCTCCATTTTCCACCAGAGCTGCAGGAGGAGTTTGGCTGTCTTTCTTCTTCTTAAGGACACTTTTTCAACCATCCATTGAGTTACGTGCCAGGAGGAAAATTCCTATCTTAAACCCTCACATCAGTGCTGACATGTAATTCTAATTATTGAATTCCCATCACTGCTTCTCTAATGCAGTGATTTTCAGTCTTTAGAAACACAAATCCCTATGCCCAAGCTGCTCTCAGATCGATGAAGTCAATCAGTGCCTCCAGAGGCAACAGCCTGGCGTCTGCACTGGTCACAGCTTCCTCGGTGACTCCAGTGTGCAGGCAAGGTTGAGAATAGTTGCTTTAGAGAAAGACTGGGCTTTGCTTTTCTTCACTCAGGTGTCTGTGGCCCTTCCTAGAGGACAATGGCAGGAAAGGCTGCAGAGTCTGAGGGAGCTAGGTTCAATTCCTGGCTTTCCCACTTACTCTGTGGCCTTGGACAAGATAGTTGACTTTCATTTCCTCAACTGTGCTATAGACATAATAACAGAATCTCCCCCTTGGACCTGTTTGAAGGGATCAAGCCAAGGCATCTGAAACACCTGGCATGGTGCCTGGTGGGCATGTGTGCACTTGTGCTCCCCAACACACAGCGTGAGCAATTAGCTTTAGCAATTATGAAGCCCTTCTTCAAACAAAATGATAGGAAGCCCAATTAATAAATAGGCAAAGGTGGAACTGCTCTGTTTGAAGGTGAGGGTAGGGACAGACGCAGTCCCCACTCTTTTCTTTCTTTTTAAAAGACAGGGTCTCACTCTGCTGCCCAGGCTGGAGTACAGTGGTACAATCACAGCTCACTGCAGCCTCAAACTCCTGGCTCAAGCAATCCTCCCCCCTCAGCCCCCCAAGTAGCTGGACTACAGGTGTGCACCACACTCAGTTATATATATACACACACAAATATATACACACACATACACACACACACACACACACACACACACACGTTTTTGTGTAGAGATGGAAGAAGTAGGGACTTCTCACTATGTTGTTCAGGCTGGTCTCAAACTCCTGGCCTCAAGGGATCCTCCTGTCTTGACATCCCAAAGTGCTGCGGTTACAGGCATGAGGCACCCCGCCCAGGCTTCTTTCCTAGGATGCTCTGCAGATCCTTACAGTCCTAGGAAATCATCTGAAGGCCATGGTGTCAGGTATGTAGCAACATTATGGACTCAATTTGATTGTATTTGGGTGGGATTTTCTTTTTCCTTTTCTTTTTTTTTTTTTTTTTGAGACAGGGTTTTGCTCTGTCACCCAGGCTGAAGTGCAGTGGTACAATGATCACTGCTCAGTGCATCCTCAAACTCCTGGACTCAAGCCATCCTACTACCTCAGCCTCCTGAGTAGCTGGGATTACAGGTATGTACCTATAGTACAGGTGTGTAAAAATCAGCCTGGCTAATTTTTAAAACATTTTTTGTAGAGATGGGGATCTTGCTATGTTGGCCAGGCTGGTCAGGTGACATTTTCTGCTTCAGAACTGCTGCAGCCTATTTCCCATTGCCTAGTGACAGACATCTGCCAGCCAGCTGGCTGGCTAGGCCCAGGGACCACTCTGTGGCCACAGGAGTGAGTAGAGGAGGGCTACTTGGCCTAAGTGGCCTTCTGGCTGCAGGCTGATCAGTGGAATAAGCCACCACTAGCTGGGCTCACTGACCCACCCAAAAGGCACTGCTATAAATTCCCAGTCTCCCAGCTGGATAAATGTCTGTTTGGTTTTTAGGTGTGGGGTAGTGGCTGGGGGCTGGAATGTGTTTCCTAAGTA
This sequence comes from Ateles fusciceps, assembly GCA_036589455.1. NCBI lineage: Eukaryota > Metazoa > Chordata > Mammalia > Primates > Atelidae > Ateles > Ateles fusciceps. Next base: position 11,033,254 of record JAZHEH010002554.1, on the reverse strand, counting down.
GGAGAATATTTAAGTGCCCTGTGTAGGAAGACCCTCAGGGCATGCTGGCTTGGCAAGGAGTACTCCTTCTGGGAAAGAACAGCTTGCTTGTTTTCCCTTTTGGGAACAGCTGAGCTTTATTCATTTCCTGGGCACTGTTGATTGTTTCTGCCGTATGCTAAAACCTAACAGGTCAAAAATCTCAGCCCAGTTCACAGACCTCTGCCAGTCTCAGGCTGATTAGGAGGGTGAGGCAGAAGGTGCAGGCTGAGATCAGCATGAGTGAAATTGGCCCTGCCTGGAGCTCATCTGTGCCACAAAATTGACTGTATTTCCTTTCCCGTGGGGGAGGCTGATGTAGGCCCTGCTTTTGAGAGTGGAGCTTCCACTGCCTCCTTTCATTTCTTCCAATCTTCTAGCATCTTTAATTTCTTTTTTCATAAGGGGATGTTCTTTGTATCAAGCTAATAGCTGCATAAACGACTCAACAGTGAAAGTGTTTTTTCCCCCCCCTCCCTGAGCTAGAGCCCATGTCCAGAGTTGTTTGGGAGAAACTTGATATTTCATACCTAGCGTTTAAAGTGTGTGCCTTCATTGTTGTTTAGGGATGCTGTTTTAGTAAGAGTCGTAGTCACTGGGCTCTTTAATTGCAAGTAACAGAAACCAACTTGTGCTGGCCTTAGCCAGAGAGGGGAATTTGTTATAGAAATAAAGGAGCGACTCATAGAAGCAAAGAGAGGAGTGTGGCCATGTGCAGTGTGGCCTCAGGAACTGGAGAGGCATCAGGGCCTCTCTGCCTCATCTCCTCTCGGCAGCCTCGCATATGTGCTCCTCATGTCTCTCTGCTAACTGGCTCTTACTGCCAGGCTGCAAGGAGAAATGTTACTGTCACTCAGAGGGCAGAGTCATCACTGCCACTCAAGAGATGTGCTCAGAAGGACTAGCATCTTTCAGAACCGATTCTCAGGAAAAAGAACTTCATTGGTCAGATTCCATCAGCAAGGGCCAATGGCGATAGCTGATGGCCCAGTGGGCATCCTCTCAGCCAAGGTTTCCAGATCTGTCAGAGGATCAGAGTTACTTGTGGGAATTTGTTATTTTTAATTTAATTTTTTTAATCAATTTTTTTTTTAACACAGGCCCAGCCCCACCCCCTAGAATCTCTGAGTGGGGTCTGGGACCCTGTATTAAAAATTCATCTATAGATATATGCAGTGGCCCATGCCTGTAATCCCAGCACTTTGGGAGGCTGAGGCAGGTGGATCACTTGAAGTCAGCAATTCGAGACCAGCCTGACCAACATGGTGAAACTCCATCTCTACTAAAAATACCAAAATATTAGCCGGGCATGGTGGTGCTTGCCTGTAATCCCAGCTACTCAGGAGTTTGAGGCAGGAGAATCACTTGAACCTGGGAGGCGGAGGTCACAGTGAGCCAAGATCACACCACTGCACTCCAGCCTAGGTGACAGAGCGAGACTCCGTCTCAAAAAAAACCAAAAACAAAAACAAAAAAATTCATCTATAGATTCTGATGATAAATTAGATTTATTTTTTAATACAAATAGGGATCTCGCTATATTACCCAAGCTGATCTCAAATTCCTGGGCTCAAGTGATCCTCCTGCCTTGGCCTCCCTAGTGGCTGAGATTATAGGCATGAGCCACCATGCCCAGTGTCAATTTAGACTTAAGAGCCACTGAAACACAAGTCTTTGGTATCCATGAATGTTTCTACTGAAGTCTGATGAGAACCTGCCTGTTAAGCTATCTATTTGTGGAGGCTAGACCTATACGGCTGAAGTGAGCAATTCATTTCAGTGCAAGTATACGAGAGTGGGTTGGGGAAGTCCCTACCCTACAGAGCACTGACTGTAGAACCAGTCTAGTGGAAATCTGAGAAGCCAGCTCAGCGCTGAATCTAATATTACTACTTGAAGAGCTTCGTGGTCAGAACTCTTAGACAAGATTTCAGAACAGTTCTCACCATGTGAAATCTGGCTCAGTGTTAGCCAAGAAGATCATGCAGGTGTGGCAGGTCAGGGTGAGGGTCAAGGACAGGTTTGGAATCTCTATGTTCTCATTGAGGAAGAGTAGAACTCCACTGGGAAAAGACAACCTTGGAGAATCCGGTCGTGTTTTATGTTCCTGTGTTCTTATTTCTTCAACACTCTGTTTCTGCTGTTTGGTAAACTCTTACTTCTCTTTCTAACATCATTGATTCGTTCTTCAAGGCTTAGCTTGTGTTTCCACTCGAAGAAGCCCTCTTTGAGCCCCTGGTCCACTAAGCTTTGCTTCTGTTCCTATACTGTCCTCTGTGTACTTTGGCTACATCATGGGTTGTAATTATTTCTCCATCATCTCCACTTGATAATGAGTAGCTGGCAATTTGGTAACCAGATCTACTCGTATGGGGGCCAGTGTGAACTCTCCTACTGAACTGATACAGTGATGTGTCTGCTGACCTGGATCCTGGCTTCCCTTCTGTTCCTCCCATCCTCCTTATTCCCACACCAAAGTCACCTTCCTTCTTTTCACAATCTCAACACCATTCCAGGATCTGGGATCACTTATTCCCTAATCTCAGAAAATTTAAGGAGCTAGAGACTTGTTGCCCTGCTTCCAGCATGCCATGCTAACAAGGCCATCCTTTTGCACCATGATGGATTTTGAAGATGTTTTATCTTACTCTAAGATACCCTCACCAAATCACCTATAATTCACTAGGCATGATTCAGACGATATCCCATTTAACTCCTACAACAACGCTATAAAGAGTTTTGCAAGGAAAACTGGGAGCTCATAAAGGCTAAGTAACTTGCTGAGGTCCCACCATCAGTAAGTCTCAGAACCAGGATTTAAACCCAGATCCAACTCCAATCTCTTATAGCTTTAAACACCATGCTACACTGTAGGCTTCTTTTGAAACTTGGTTTACATTGTTAACTATCTTTCCCAGCTTATGCCCTATTTTCTCAATTAGAATTATTCAGTAAATATTTCTTTGTTGAATATAAACAATACAATTATAGCCTGTAGTCCCAGCTACTCAGAAGGCTGAGGTAGGAGGATGGCTTGAGCCCAGGAGTTCAAGTTCTGCCTAGGCAAGATAGTGAGACCCCGTCTCCAATAAAAATAAAATAAAAATAAAATCTCCAGCCAGGTGCAGTGGCTTACACCTGTAATCCCAGTATTTTGGGAGAACAAGGTGGGCAGATCACCTGAGGTCAGGAGTTCAAGATCAGCCTGATCAACATAGAGAAACCCTGTCTCTACTAAAAATACAAAATCAGCTGGGCATGGTGGCACATGCCTGTAATCCCAGCTACTCAGGAGGCTAGCAGGAGAATTGCTTGAACCCAGGAGGCAGAGGCTGTGGTGAGCTAAGATAGTGCCATTGCACTCTAACCTGGGCAACAAGAGCGAAACTGTGTCTCAAAAATAAAAAAATAATAATAAAATAATAAAATCTCCAATAAACAATACAATTATGGATAATGTGTCACTGGACTTAACTTTTAAAAAGCTTCCAAAATTGCCTAACCTCTAATGGAATACCAAATACAGAATAATTTTCTACAACGATCTATTTAAAAGTTTCTACCAAAAGTGAATCTAGGCCTATTTGCATCTCATTTCCCTGTCATAAATGATGAAAACATTTCTCCACGATTGTCTCCATCTTCCATAAGAGACATTCCTGAAATCCAAAGAATCCCAGCTTCCTCTGGACTCTTTGTTTTAGGCCTGGCCCCTACATGCTTGGGTCTGAGAATGTGCAAAGTAAGACAGAATGATGAAGTCCAGTCACAGCTCTGATTATTCACAATTGAGTCACAAAAGCATCACAAAAGCTAGGCTTGAAATTGGGTGGTTGGGGAAGGGCGCTCCATACACAGGTTTCTCCCTGATATATCACCTACATATCTGAGCCGCACAAAAACACACTCATCGCTTGTCTTAAAGGTGGGAGTTTCAGAAAGACACAAGTGCTCTAAAGTATGTCAGGAATGGTTTGCATCAATTATACATGAATAAGTAGAAATAACACCTTAAAAACAAATCAGAGTGTGAATCCCTTCCACAGTCAAGCATGATTCCAAGGCTAGAAACCTAAAGGGATGCACTTAGACATAAGAGTAGAATCAAATACAATCCATTCCAATGGCAGAGATGAAGTGTCAACTGCCAGGGAGTGGCAGCCATACCTTTCTTCTCCAGAGCCTTGCAGACTGCAGAGCATGTGCCAGGAGACATACGGTCCTACTCACGGGAACAGGCAGGGAAGCTGACTCAAGCAGGTGCAGGTTGAGCATCCCTTCTCTGAAATGCTAGGGACGAGAAATGTTTCAGATTTAGAATTTTTTCAGATCTTGGAATATTTGCATTATATTGATATTCATTCGTTGAGCATCAGTAATCCGAAATCATGACAACACTCAAAAACCTTCAGATTTTGGGTAGTTTCTGATTCTTGGACTAGGGATGCTCAATCTGTATTACTTCCTGAAAGCCTAACACTTCCCTCCAGCTTTGTTAACTAACTTTCATTCTGGATACAAAGGCCGGTGGCATCCAGGCTTCCTCCAGGGGCATAAAGCCCCAGAATGCCTGCAATGCGACAAATGATGCTACCTCCTCGTAATCACCCCCAAAGAACAGGGAACTGGGAGATTTAAGTATGATGGGAGGATGCTCCCTAACTTGAGTGACACAAGCATAGGCTGTGTGTGTTGGAGGCGGGAGAGAGGGTAGCAGGTGAGGAGATGAGCACGTTTGTTTCTTAATGTATAAAATTTAAAACGCTGGTGACACCTATGAAATTACTCAGGAAACTGGAACTCAAAAGAGAGGTCAGGCCAATAGATTTTAGGAACATTTTGCAGAGATGGGATAGATGAAACCTTACGTGCCACAGGGAGAAATTATTGCAAAGTGAGGACCAAGGACACAGCATACAAAACATACACTGGGTGAGGCATTCTGGCAATGCAGCCCCCAAGTTCCTTTTCTTCTCTGTACAGAGATTTCTCTTGGCCTTGAGAAATTCCTAATGCTTATCTTATTCTACCACATCTAAATTATTTCCCCCTGGTGGGTTTGTTCTTGCTTTTCCAGTTATTTGAGTTACACTTTAGATTGTTTATTTAAAATCTCTTGGCTGGGCGTGGTGGCTCACGCCTGTAATCCCAGCAGTTGGGAGGCTGAGGCGGGAGGATCACCCAAGGTCAGGAGTTCTTGACTAGCCTGGCCAACATGGGGAAACCCCATCTCTACTAAAAATACAAAATTAGCCAGGCGTGGTGGTGCATGCCCATAGTCCCAGCTACTCGAGAGGCTGAGGCAAGAGAACTGCCTGAACCCCTAAGGCAGAGGTTCCAGTGAGCCAAGATCATGCCACTACACTACAGCCTGAGCAACAATAATGAAACTCCATCTGAAAAAAAAAGGAAATCTCTCTAGTTTTTGGACGTCACCACGTATTGCTATAAACTTGCCTCTCAATACTGTTTTTGCCGTCTCATAGGTTTTGGTACATTGTGTTTCTGTTCCATTTGTTTCAAGGAAGTTTTAAATCTCATTCTTAATTTCTTCTTTCCCCCGTTGATCATTAAGGAGCATGTTGTTTAATGTCCACATATTTGTTTCGTTTCGAATGTTCCTTGTTATTGATGTCTAGTTTAATTCCATTGTGGTCAGATAAGATGCTTGATATGATTTCGAGCTTTAAAAAGTTCTTGGGACTTGTTTTTTGTCCTAACATATGGTCAACCCTGGAGAATGTTCCACGTGCTGATGAAAAGAATATGGATTCTGCAACACACCTAATTGTTAAGTTTCCCCTCCTACTCTCCTACCAAATCACTAAATGGGAGAATACAAGGAAGTTGCCTATATTAAGGAATGTAGGATTTAACATAAATTTTACAACTTAAGGTTTCTTTCTGTTTTACCTGTCTTTCCTGAATCATCACTAAGTTGTTGCTTGGAATTCCCACATTTTTCTCACCAGACACACAGAATGAACGAAAGTCATGCTCATTGCACCCTCACTGTACTCTTTATGCATTTTAGGCAAGCTAGCAGAAGTGCCGTGTAATCGCCAAAACACTCAGCAGAGCAAGTGATTGGGGGGTTCAGCTGTCTGCACTGAAGACTGTCTCATTACACTATAACCTAATATGCATGCAATTTCAGCACGGCACAGGACTGAGTCACTAGACCGAGGTGAGAATAATGCCAACCCAGGTGTTACTGACATTATCAAAGGAAACTCAAACGGCTCAGTGCTGGTGGGCTGATGGAGAGGCTTCTTGACATTAATGCGGCAGGGGCAGGTTTGTGTTCCACTCCCCGCTACAAAAGACTAAGCTCATTTTCTCAGTGCTCACTAAGGAAGTCCTAAGTAAGAACCTTATCAAATGTACACATATTATAATATTACTGATGAAAACGTTTTATGAACATACAAAAATAACAGAAATTTTCAACACTTTGGACTAGAGGTCTTCATATGGGATATGTCTAACCCTAGGGGTACCCCGAAAGTTTCTAAAGGCTCCCTCAGCAAAGGTAATTTCACAGGATGACCTAATTAATTTGGAATTTAAGGTAATTCTGAGCTTTCATACAGTTTCCTCTAACAAAAGCAAAACCATGGCATGCACACTATTTCTTCCATTCTGCAAAACAAAGACACCACTCACCTTCCCAGCTCACTTGGCAGTGCTGCCCCACGGTGTTAGTGAATACAGAGGACAAAGCAGAAGCTTCCTACCCAGAAAGTTTCCTCAATTCAGCTTAAGGACTTAGGGCTTTGTGATTTTCCCTGTTCTAAACTTCTGTAAAGGGGGGATTTAGGAATGGGGATATATGGAGACTTGTTAGGATATTCAAAATGTGAATATGTAGTAAAATGAAAGTAATGATTCTTATTGAACAAATTGGCCATTTCCCTCTCCAAGATTCCTGCCAAGAAATATTTCACTCTTGGTGGAGGTCTCACCAGCAAAAAGCAGCAAGCCATCGGTAAGAAATACTGAATGCTACAAACAGCTTTTCTTGTAAGTCACTTTTTCAACTATTTAAAAACTCATCCACAGAACAATCATTGACTGGAAGGAAAAATACTCTTGGATAGTCAAAACAAAAAAAGTTTAGTGATGCTGAATATTTTAATTGTACTTGGAATAATTTTCAGGACTATCAGAATTTTCATAATGCACTGAATAAATTCATGATGCCTACAGACAAAACTGATTACAAAAAATTAAAAAACTGACCACAATCATATTGTGAAATATTTACTCCAAATACAGTCAAATGTCAATTTACTGTATCATATGAAATGAGAAATATGTACTACCTATTAACAGAAAATAAATTAGGTTCTAGCTAGCTGCCAGTTAGTTTTTAGTAGGATAACATTCTATAGGAAAAATGTGATACTAGTAATTTTTGATTCCCAAATCTACCAAAAGCCAAACACCTTAGTTCAATATACATACACACCTTTATTGAAAGAATATCTTGCCTTTTATCAACCTACTTGCCTCCTAAATAACTTGTTCTTCCCACAGATGACTGTGACTAGTTACAAATAAGGGAAATTTTAAATCTTGACTTATCACTAATCATTTACAAAAGGTGTTCTGTAATGGTTTTTAATGATTTTTGTAAGTTTAAAATACACTAACACAACTTGAATTTTCAAGTCAGGCTTTTGTCTGACAAAGTCAGTCCGATTTAATTAATGAAATGGATATTTTGCTGGATTTCATTATATGATGGACATGTATCATGAACTGAATGATTATATCTGTGTTCCAAGGCTTTGACGAAACATACAATAAAAATATATTTGAAGCACTAACTGTACCAAGATTATTATATCCAAAAAGGTGTTTTGAAAGCAACAGGTTGGATTTTCCCAACCCTTTATGAATATACTGAATTAAATAAAGGTTTTCTAAGTTAAAGAGGAACAGGTAAACAATTAATAATCATTTTATAGTCTTGGTAGAGCCCTTTAGATTTACATCCCCCAAATATGAAAATGAGTAATTCTAAGTAAAAAACACTCCTAAAAGTTGGGCAACTTTCAAAATTCTGTTTTCAACAAAAATAAACAAGATACTAATCATGCTGTCAGCTGAAGAATGATTTATCATCACGGATGACAGATCATAATACGATTTTTGTCATGGAAATTAAAGAACTGAGTAAAAGGCTTTTAGGTAAAGCAACTTCCATTCCTCTCTACGTAGGGGCTTTCAGTATTTAAACAGAAATGAAAAAGAAAGAACTGATGCTGGACCCTCTTTCATTCTAGCAGTGTCATATTAATCCAGATATATAAACTAATTGTAAAAACACTATCTCTTTAAAGAATTTCCAAAAATTTTACATTTCATCTAATGTCAAAAAAAGTTAGTATATCTTGATCCATTATGCAAATGACTAAATACAGAAGAAATTTAACACATCCTTAGGGTCACAATAAATAAATAGATCACCGCTCAGTGTAGCCGCCACCTCCTGGGCTCCAGCAATCCTCCTACCTCAGCCCCCCAAGTAGCTGGGACTACAGGCTTGTGCCACCACGCCTGGCTTGGTTTTTTCTATTTTTTATAGAGACAGGGTTTTACCATGTTGCCCAAGCTGGTCTCGAACTTCTGAGCTCAAGCGATCCACCCACTCAGCCTTCCAAAGTGCTAGCATTACAGGTGTGTGCCACTATGCTCAGTCATTTATTATTTTAAATGTATACACATTTGTTGCAAAGATATATGATAGTATGATCAATGACTTTCAGGCATAAAAATATAGAGTAAAACCTGATGACAACAAGCTACAAGATGAAAACTGGGTGTAGTGAAATTGGTTCCTATACTCCAGCCCAGAGCTTGTGCTCAAACACAGGAGCTGAAAGCTGCAAGCTACTCTGAGGATGGCAGGTGGTGATGGTGGCAGCCAGAGTGACTGCTGTGTCACCAGTGAGGACTTTCTAAGTTTAGTGAATGGTCAGTTAGTGATGGTGAAACAATAAGTTTCACCATCTTTACTTCTGTAGTCTTTGTACGACAGTACAAACTAAAATATTTGTTTCATTTTCTTCCAATAATATGACCCCACATTTTCACAACTCAATTTTTTGGGGTCCTACCTAGGCATTGTGGTGGAGTTTTGCTGTACAGTAGTACTCCCTTATCCACAGGGAATACTTTCCAAGACCCCCAGGATGCCAGAAACCACAGATAATACCAAACCTGATGTTTTTTCCTGTACTTCTCTATGATAAAGTTTATAAATCAGGACAGTAAGAGATTAACAGCAAAAACTAATAAAAATAGAAGTTATAACAATATACTGCAATAAAAGTATGAATGTGGTCTCTCTCTCAAAATACATTATTGTTACTGCACTTTGGGTAACTGAAACCATGGGTAAGAGGGGGACTACTGTATTACATTAGAATAAAATCTTGTGGGAGAATTGCAACAAAAATACGAGTTCCAGGAGAAAAAGGAATTTTAAAAACCTTCATGTATTTTCCATGTAGATAATGGTACTAAATTTCTATGGTATGTAGACTACACCGATTATATAACGAAGCATGTTTTGTTTTAAAATACCAGTATTTATACTAAACTGGATATTGTATGTTTTGCCAATATTTAAACTTAGGAACAGCTTTAAATGTGCAAATAGATACAGTTTCCTTTTCAAAAAATTTTTTTAAGTATTAGGGAGTTTGTGCAAAAGAGTTTGAAAAATCACTGCTCAACACAGAGGAAAGGCAAGCAATGACCTTTTTCAAGGCCAAAGATACTTACAGCAGATTTTTTTTTAATCAGTAACATACAGACGGAACTATCAGGAAGGCCAGCTTAACATTTGTTTGCTTTTCCTGGCACCTAGAGGGAAAGTCAAGCATAGACAGGGATTAAACATTTCTACTCTTGAGGCAGAGCCTCTAAAGATTTATTTATGGTGCACAGTCACAGAAAAGGGGATAGCTCATATCTGTAACTCTGCCAAAGCAGCAACTCACTCATCACAGAAGTCAGGACTTAAGCTATCTTTTGCAATTTCAGAACAGGTACTAACCTTAGAGGATATATTTTACCAACACTAATTATTTTTAACTAAGTATCCATAGTGTCTTAGGTTCTTGGGATACAAGTAAGAACCTGTGCCTGAATAATTTGCACTCTTGTTGGGGAAACAGATACACCAACAACACAGTAAATGTGAATCTCTGCCGCACAAATGAAGGGCCCAGTGAGTATAACAAAAGTGCAATGAACCAATAGAGGGAGTTGTTGCCAAAGGTCTGGGTCATCTGGGAAGGAGAAGGCTGAAATCAAAGCAGGTCTTTAACAAAACAGAATCAACGGAGTATGACTGATGCGCTAACTTCCTGGGGACAGAAGTAAGACAGTGCACATGTGATGCAATGTGAGTAATGACAGTGAGGAAAGTTAACTATTAGCCCAGAGCAGATGGCTACCAAAAAATTGGAAGATAGAAATCAGACTGTGAAGGGTCTTATATGTCAACAGAGAGCTAAGTTTTATCCCATAAGAAATGTGAGCTTCTGAGATCAGTGTGCAAAGCAACATTTTAGGAAGGGTTTTTAAGAGACAGCAAGAGAGAAGTCGATTAAATTTTAGCAATAGTCTGTATAGCTATGATGGGAGCAGAGGCTGGGGTGAGGATAAACTGACTGGAAAATAAAGGACATTGCTAAAAGGGGGAAGGAGGGACCATGAGTTTCATGGTTTCAATCATATGTGACTGTGATAATCATGGTCCCACTGAGAAAAATAAATCCAATGGGAAAACAGGTCTATGTTCAAAGGTGCAGAGTCGGCAAGCAAGAATGGACACTTGAAGGGGAAGGCTCAACCTCTGCCTTCCATCAATCTGCCATCACTAGTGATGGTGTGCTGCACTGCACTAGCAAGCAGAAAATCATAAGCTTTCTCCTATTTTGTCCTTTTACTCAATTAAATAGAAAAAAAAGGACTTGTATTCTAAACTTGTTCGTGATCACACTATATACAGGCATATCTCAGAGATACTGCAGGTTCAGTTCCAAACCACTGCAATAAAGGGAGTATCACAATAAAGCAACTCACACAAATGTTTTGGCTCCCCCGGTGTGTATAAAAGTTATGTTTAAACAATAGTCTATGAAGTGTGCAAAAGCATTATGTCTAAAAATATATATATACTTTAATTTAAAAATTAAATTTCTAAAGAAAGCTAACAATCATATGAGTGCTTAGCAAGTCATAATCTTTTTGTTGGTATAGGATCTTGCCTCAATGTTGAGGGCTGCTGAGTGATCTGGATGGTAGTTGATGAAGACTGGATTGGTTGTGGCAGTTTCTCAAAATGAGAAAACAATGAAGCTTGCTCCGTCAACTGATACTTGCTTTCACAAAAGATTTCTCTTTATCATGCTGTTTGGCAGCATTCTATCCACAGTGAAACTTCTTTCGAAGTTAGTCTCAGTCCTCTCAACCCCTGCCACTGGTTTATCAATTAAGCTTATGTAATATTCTAAACCCTTTGCTGTCATTTCAAGAATGTTCACAGCATCTTCGCCAGGAATAGATTCCATCTCAAGAAATCACTTTCTTTGCTTTTATAAGAAGCAATTCCTCCTCCATTCAAGTTTTATCATGAGGTTGCAGCAATTCAGTCACATCTTCACTTCTAGTTCTCTTGCTCTTTCCACCACATCAGCAGTGACTTCCTCCACTTAAGTCTTGGGCCCCTAAAAGTCATCCATGAGGACTGAAATCAATTTCTTGCAAATTTCTGTAAATGTTGTTATTTTTACCTTCTCTCATAAATCACAAATACTTGTAATGGCATTTGGAAGGGTGAATCCTTTCCAGAAAGTTTTCAACTGACTTTGCCCAGATCCATCAGAGGAATCACTACCTATGAATCACTACAGCCTTATGAAATGTTATTTATTAAATAAAATTTGAAAGCCAGAACTACTCCTTAATCCATGGGTTTCAGAATGAGTATTGTGTTTTCAGGCATTAAAACCAACATTACTCTCCTTACACAACTCCATCAGAGCTCCTGGGTGACCAGATGCATTGTCAATGAGCAGTCATATTTTAAAAAGATTTCTTTTTCTGAGCACTAAGTCTCAACAGCAAGCTTCAAATATTCAGTAAATGATGTTGTAAACAGACGTACTGTCATTCAGGCTTTGCTGTTCCCTTTTTAGAGCGCAGGCAGAGTAGATTTAGCAAAGGGGCCCTAGGATTTTTAGAATGGTTAATGAACACCGGCTTCATCTTGAAGTCACTAGCTGCATTAGCCCCTAACAATAATCAGCCTGCCTCTGAAGCTTTGAAGCCAAGCATTGACTTCTGTCTAAGAAAGTCCTAGATGTTGTCTTCTTCTAATAGAAGGCTATTTCATGTACATTGAAAACCTGTTGTCTGGTGTGGCCACCTTCGTTAATTATCTTAGCTAGATCTTCCAGATAACTTACTACAACTTCTACATCAGCACTTGCTGCTTCACCTTGCAGTTTTATTTTATGGAGACAGCTTCTTCCCTTAAATTTCACGAACCAATCTCTTCTGGCTTTCAACTTTTCTTCTGCAGCTTCCTCACCTCCCTCAGCCTTCACAGAGTATGAGACGGTTATAGTCTTGCTCTAGATTAGGCTTTGGCTTAAGCAAATGTGGCGGTTTGATTTTTTATCCAAGACACTAAAACCTTCTCCATATCAGTAATAAGGCTGTTTTGCTTTCTTATCACTTGTGTGCTCACTGGAGTAGCACTTTTAATTTCCTTCAGTAACTTTTCCTTTGGATTTACAACTTAGCTAACTAATTTGGATCAAGAGGCATAGCTTTCAGCCCGTCTTAGCTTTTGGCATGCCTTCTTCACTATGCTTAATCATTTCTAGTTTTTGATTTAAAGCGAAAAACATGTGACTCTTCCTGTCACTTGAACACAAAAAGGCCACTGCAGGCTTATTATTGGCCTAATTTCAATATTGTGTCTCAGGGAATAGGAAGGCCTCGAGAGGGAGAGATGGGGAAAACACAGACATTTATCAATTACGTTCACTGTCTTATATAGGTGTGCTTTGTGATGCCCCAAAACAAGCATGAGAGTAACATCAAAGGTCACCGATTACAAGTCACCATAAGAGAGACAATAATAATCAAAAAGTCTGAAATATAGGGAGAATTACCAAAATGTGAGAGACATGAAGTGAGCACACGATGTTGGGAAAATGACTCTCCATGCAGGACTGACACAAATCTTCCATCTGCTAAAAAAAAAAAGAAAGAAAACAAAATTAGTATCTGCAAAGTACAGTACAGAGAAGTGCAATAAAATGAGGCATGCCTTGTGGCTTCTCAATGATTGAGAAGTATTCACCCTAAATAAATCTAATGAAATTTATCTTGAGAACACCCATTTGCAAGTAGAAAGGCATATCTAGTTTAAAGCATCAAGAATCAGCCCTTTACCCCAGACTTGGTAAGAAATCCAGAAAGTTACTTCCACCTCTCAATCTGTCAAGGTTAAGCCCTTTAGCCTTTGTGTCATTATAAACTCTCAAGAACTAGAGGGAAATTTTAAAGCAGAAATTCTTTTCCTTCTCCACTTATCCCCATCTCCAACAAACCTTAGAGCTGGTTAAATTAGAAGTTAACAGTATTTTATATGCTTCATTCAAAGAATGAACATCAAATTATCTCCTGATTGCAACATTTAGTACAATCACATTGAAAATGTCTAATTTAAACTGAAGGAGGAAGATGTTTATTCTACGCACGACAACCTAATTGTTTCTGAAATATCAGGTTAAGCCAAAGTCCACAAGGGGAGGCAGCATAGCACAAGGGTAAAGGGCAGTGCCTCAAGTCAGATGGCCAGAGTCTGCAGCTCCCACTACTTAAAACGTGGGCAAGTTAACCACTCTGCAACTCAATTTTCCCATCTGTAAATTGGAAATGCCTCTCTCCCTCACTGGATTCTTATTAAACAATGGAGTAAAGTATTTAGCAGTACTCAATAAATGTTTGGAGCAAGTATCATTACTGTACTTAACATTCAGCTCTAGGTTCTCATGTTACCAAGTCGATTTCTTATTTGTTGATGGAACTTATATACTGCATTAGATAAGGGAGGTAAAGGTAGAAAAACTTTCTCCATAAAGGGCCAGACAGTAATAGTTTTGGCCTTGATGGCCAGATGGTACCACTGATGCAGCTATTCAACTCTGCCATTGCAGCACAAAAGTGGTCAGAGACGACATGAAAACAAATGAGAATGGTAGCTCTTTCCAAAACTTTAGAGAAACTAAAATTTAATTTCATGTAATGTTTATATTATACAAAATATTACTTAAAACCATTAAAAATATAAAAATCATACTTAGTAGACCATACAAAAATAGGTGGCAGGCCAGATTTGGCCCATGGGTGGTAGTCTGCTGATCCCTGCTCTAGATTAACAAATTTATGGGCTTTGGAAGCTTTGTGGGACAGGGAAGCTTGGTGGTACAGAAGAAAGAGGAAACTTCTGAGTATAATAGAAAAAAGATTTAATGCTGTCCTCCATTTATCAACACCATATTCGACTATGTGCAAAACATTTTGCTGCTGGAATCGGATTCAGAAGTGACAGTTTCTGCTCTCTTACACTTCGCCTTAGAAATGGCAAGTCTTCCTTCAAAGCACAGTACACCCGTGCATGCTCATCTGTGAGGCAGGTAGTTTCTTTGGCACCTCTACCTACAGCTGAGGACAAACAAGCATTGTTACCCTGATCACATGTGCTTCTTCCCCCTCTCCAGTAATCCTACTACCAGTTTTTCTCCTGGTCTCCAAATTATTCTGTTTTGCATTATCATTTTGGGGATAATACTTGGGGTGATATACTAAAAGTCAACTTGTCCCATCTTTTAAAAAATTACCATTGAGAGAGAGATCCAAGATGGCCGATTAGCAGCAGCTCAGGATTGTAGCTCCCACTGAAAGCGCAGAGAGTGAGTGGACGCCACACTTTCAGACGAATTTTTATTGCCCACGGACCAAGAAATTCTTGGCAGAGGAGCCCCACGGGTCGCCAGCACGACTCTTTGGCCGGTGCGGCTGTTTTGCAGGCGCCCCGGTGCGGCGGTTCTCAGTCCGGAGTATTCAGGACTGAGTGCCCTTTGGTTGGCGTTGGAGCTCCGGGAAGGCAGAGTCTCCTATTTAGCTGATTGAAAAGCGGACTGAAGTGGGGAACCAGACCGGGAGATTCCCGGGCAGAAAAGCGCCACGAATCTTAACGCCGCTGTTTCAGCCGGTGTAGTGGGTCGCCGCAGGGGAAGGCTGGTCCCCCCACCACACACACACAAAAAAACAGCAGTTGCAACTGCTGAGGATTGAGAGTTTCAAAGCAAGTACAGCTGAACCCGGGAAGGTCCAGCTCTGTGGGGGGAGGGGCGTCCGCTGAAGGAAAACTAAGAAACAGAAAAAACTTTACCACCACCAAGCTGGACGTCCACTCAGAGACCTAATCTGAAAGTCAGCAATTACACAGACACAGGTGGATAAATCCACAAAGATGGGAAGAAACCAGCACAAAAAGGCTGAAAACACCCAAAATCAGAATGCCTTTCCTCCTACAGAGGATTGCAGTGCCTCATCACCAATTGAAAAAGGCCTGATTGAGAATGAATGTGAGGAATCAATAGAATCAGGCTTCAGAAGGTGGATAATGAGAAACTCCTGTGAACTAAAAGAACATGTTCTAGCCCAATGCAAGGAGACTAAGAATCTTGAAAAAAGGTTTGACGAAATGTTAAAGAGAATGGACAATTTAGAAAGGAATATAAGTGAATTAATGGAGCTGAAAAACACAATACGAGAACTTTGTGAAGTATGCACAAGTTTTAACAGTCGAATTGATCAAGCAGAAGAAAGGATTTCAGAGGTTGAAGACCAACTTAACGAAATAAAACGAGAAGACAAGATTAGAGAAAAAAGGGTAAAAAGGAATGAGCAAAGTCTCCAAGAAATATGGGACTATGTGAAAAGACCTAATCTACGTTTGATAGGTGTACCTGAATGTGACGAAGAGAATGAATCCAAGCTGGAAAATATTTTTCAGGATATTATCCAGGAAAACTTTCCTAACCTAGACAATACCCAACTCCAGATAATACAGAGAACACCACAAAGATACTCCTCAAAAAGAGCAACCCCAAGGCACATAATCATTAGATTCATCAGGGTTGAAACAAAGGAGAAAATACTACGGGCAGCCAGAGAGAAAGGTCAGGTTACCCACAAGGGGAAGCCTATCAGACTCACAGCAGATCTCTCAGCAGAAACCCTACAAGCTAGAAGAGAGTGGGGGCCAATATTCAACATCCTTAAAGAAAAGAACTTTCAACCCAGAATTTCATATCCAGCCAAACTAAGTTTCATAAGTGAAGGAAAAATAAAATTTTTTACGAACAAGCAAGTACTCAGAGATTTCATTACCACCAGGCCTGCTTTACAAGAGCTTCTGAAAGAGGCACTATATACAGAAAGGAACAACCAGTATCAGCCATTCCAAAAAAACCCATTGGTAAGCTGCATCCAGACCCATCTCACATGCAAGGATATACAGAGACTCAAAACAAAGGGATGGAGGAAGATTTGCCAACCAAATGGAGAGCAAAAAAAAAAAAAAAAAAAAAAAGCAGGAGTTGCAATTCTCATCTCTGATAAAATAGACTTTAAAGTAATAGAAACCAAAAGAGATAAGGACATTGTATAATGGTAGAGGGATCAATGTAACAGGAAGAGCTAACAATCCTAAGTCTATGTGCACCCAATATAGGAGCACCCAGATACATAGGGCAACTTCTTGGTGACTTACAAAGAGACTTGGACTCCCACACAATAATAGTGGGAGACTTTAACATTACATTGTCAATATTGGACAGATTAATGAGACAGGTTAACAAGGATACCCCGGGACTTGAACTTAGACCTCGAACAAGTAAACTTAATAAACATTTACAGAACTCTCTACTCCAAATCCACAAAACATACATTTTCCTTCAGTAACACATCACATTTATTCTAAAAGTGACCACATGGTTGGGAGTAAATCACTCCCCAGCAATTGCATAGCATTTATAGGTTTAAATGAAATATTGGTTGGCTGTTTGTTATTTTCCTCCCCTATTCTTTTCTGTCTCCATTGTATAACACAATTATTAGTATAAAAGAGCTTTTTAATATCCATTTCTAGACTGCATTCTAGCCTGGGCAATAGAGCAAGATTCCCGTTCTCTCTCCCTCTTTTTCTTCTTTTTCTCTTTCTTTCATTCTCTTTTTATTCCTTCTTTCTCTTTTTTCTTTTCTTTCTTAAAAAAAAAAAAGGAAAAAAAAAGATTTAAATTTGAGGATTAAATAAGGAAAAGTCAAACTCAGTTCTAGAGAAAGTGGCTAGCTGAGACCCAGTGAGGAGATAAGAATCTCTAGCCTCCTGGCTAGGATTCAAGTTTAGACTTCATCTTCCGTAGAAGCAGCAAGGGGAAAATGGATAGACTATCCTGGTACCAGAGCCATAAGAAGGGTCAACTCAGCAAACTGGCCACATCTGGTGGAGGTTAAGTAGGGAACTGAAGAAAGACAGTTGCCCCTAAAAAAAAAAAAAAAAAAAAATTACCATTTTAATTAGTCTTCAGAGATACCCTCTCTCTTTTAATAGGTAACATGCTTGTGACTCCTGTGGTTTTTTCTGTTTCAATCCAGGCAGAAACTTGTCCCTAGGAGGCAGGATAAACAGACCTATCTCAAGGCAAAAAAGACAAATCACAAAAACATTTTTTCACAGCAAATGTTAAATATTTGATCCAAAAGAACACAAACAAATAAAAACAAAATATAGTGCTCTATTATATACTTCAGTTTGTTATAAAGACTGTGGATTTGAAAAAAATCAGCAGAAACCTACTATGTTAATGTCAGAGCAAGTGAAGCATAGAATAAAAATTAACATAGCTAATAATTAAGAAAACAAGGTTTGTAAATACTAAGTAACTATTAAGAAGAAGTAACAAGAAAAGAATATACTAATCTTGTCTTGGTGTGGATACCAGAAAGACATCCATCTCATGTGTTTCCTTGTAAAAAATTATACTAGTTGTCTACTAAAGACAACACAATAAAAGTCAGAGTAAAAAGCAGTACTCTTGATGTTTAACATCATCTCATCAGCAAAATCCCTAATCAAATTGGAAGGGAGGACAGAGACTCAAAAGAGTAATTAAAATGGGTTAAGACAGTAAAATCTATGGTTGAGCCAAAAGGGTACCAAGGCCAGGCACAGTGGCTCATGTCTGTAATCCCAGCACTTTGGGAGGTAGAAACGGGCAAATCACTTGAGGTCAGGAGTTCGAGGTCAGCCTGGCCAACATGGTGAAATCCCATCTCCATTAAAAATACAAAAATTTGCTGACTTTCGCCTATAATCCCAGCTACTCAGGAGGCTGAGGCAAGAGGATCGCCTGAGCCCAGGAGGCGGAGGTTGCAGTGAGCCAAGATCGCACTACTGCACTCCAGCTTGGCAGATGAGCAAAAACTGTGTCAAACAACAATAGGGTACTGAGAGCTTATAATGTTGAAGGTCTTAAAGAAGCACAACATGAACTTGTTGGTACTTGGCAAAAATAAAAACAGGCAAAGAAATTAGCAGATAGACCTAAAAAAAACAATGCCAGTGTAATAATTTCCTTGCCATCCTCAGATTTTCCAATTGCACTTTCAGCTATTCATGTGCAACTCTGGAAGTACATGAAAGGCAATTATAGTTCTGCTAGAGCATGGATTTGAATCCCACAGTAGGGTGGTTATACGAAAAAAATCACCTAAAGAGTGTGTCTAGATCTCCCGTCATCTGTGATTTGCTATTTTCTACTCCTTTGGCCTTTGCCCTGGCACAGTAAGGATTTGTAGGAAATTCTTTAAGACTTTCAGTAACACTTTACAGTTTATCATACAGTGCTAGGGGATTCACAAACATCTCAGCATACATCCCTCTTATCCTAAGAGTTAACTGTATAATCTTAAAGCACTTAGATTTCCTTATTTTACTATAATCCGTAACAGTTTATCTAGGAACATCACACACTCGTGCCTTCTGTTATTTACACATTATTCTTTATGATACTGAGTATATGACTACTGCTCAAAAGCAGAAATTTATTGGCTTAAGAAATCTGCCCTATGTAGAGAATTCCCATGCTAAGAAAAATGTCTACTTTCCTGCTTTTCACCTATATATCAGGTCTGGAAACCTTTGAGAAAATTCATTTGGTTATAATATATACATCTTTAAAACAAAGTAGCGTCACAATTTTTATTAAAAGGTAAAAGGCAAGAAGCAATTCAATGAAATTGTTCCCTTGAAAGCTACAGGGAGAAAAATTCAATTCTGAAAGTACACGGGTTTAGCCTCTAGATAAAGAGTTTTACCTTATTAACTCAAAATGCACATTTTAGTTTTTAGAATTAGTTAAGAACTACTCAATATTTAGCAGCCCCCATGTAAAATCAGAAAAACAAGTATTTTATTAACTCCATTGGTGGCCAATGAAGTTTTATAATAACAAAAACATAATATATGGTAGAAAGTATTATTTGATTTTATTAACCTCATTTATGACACTGAATACAAATGCAAAATTAGGTGGTGACCCTTAATTTTCAGTCTATTTCAAAGCATGGTCCCTCAGATTTAAGAATTAAGGCATATATAAGTCAAAAAAGGAAGGAGAACCAAACAACCAAATTTAAAAAGACCCCAGTGATTTATTTATGTATTATGAAGTCTGAGCTACAGCCTTTATGATATTCCTTTCAGTATTTTCTTCTGAGTTTTCATTAATTTCTTTAGTAATTGAATTTTTAACCAGATCCTATAATCTATCATGATTCTTCCAATTATGAGTTGAAAAGAAACATAGGCAGATATGTATGCCAAGTATCTTAGGAAATTCATGGCATACATGGTGAACTTTTCATATAAACTTTGAAAATTAAAAGGACTATGATATTTTTGAAATCCAAAGGCTAGATAAGACCTACCTTCCAATCATTTCTGCATTTTGTGATTTCATCTAGTGATGGTAACAAAGAAATACATTCCATATTTTAACACCAGTAAGACATGACATTCAAAAGAACAGCCAAAAAGATTTTGCATTTTAAAACCAAAGAAAATACATCTTGAACACCTCAAATTATAAAATTCAGTTCTAAGCAGGAACTGTTACTGGGTAACAAATACTGCTCATTATCAAAAGTGCTGGTGACAAAGAATTCAGTATGCCCTCCCACAAAACATGTTCACATACATATATCTCTATCGCCTGTAATAAGATTTTAAATGTTTTAAGGTGCTTAAAGTTTGCACTACAGGACTAATTCAATGAGTATTCATCTGCTGCCTCTTCATAGCCAACTTCAATTGGAATGATCCACCGACAAAACTGCTGTTACTTTCTAAAATGCGGCATTTGTGGAGGTGGAGTGCCCTCTATTGGTGAGGAGGAGGACACACTCATTAGCTGCCCTGCATGCATTTTCTCATTGATTCGGAGTTCACATCCATCCTGAAGCATTCGAACCGCTATTCGGGCGATGTTCTTAGAGTCATCAAGACCACAGTGAGGCCGCCCATCATAATCCATTCCTAATTTTTCAAGCATTATTGCCAGTTTGGTTTGGCTTCTAGGAACCTGAAAAATAAACAGCTTAGTAAATATCTCTTTGGTGTTCTAAACGGTAATATATAAGCCACAGATAAGCTGAAAAATAAGAAGCTAAAAATTAACAGTAATAGCTAAATAAAGCTAGGCAAAGGGCAATACCCCTCGTCAAATAAGGCAAATAAAAAAACTCAGGCCGGCAAGGAGGCTCACACCTGTAAATCTCAGCACTTTGAGAGGCTGAGGTGGGCAGATCACTTGAGGTCAGGAGTCTGAGACCAGCCTGGCCAACATGGTGAAACCCGTATCTACTTAAAATATAGAAAAATTAGCCAGGCGTGGTGGTGCATGTCTGTAATCCCATCTACTTGGGAGGCTGAGACAGAAGAATTGCCTGAACCTGGGAGGCGGAGGCCGCAGTGAGCTGAGATCACTCCACCGCACTCCAGCTTGGACAACAGAGTAAAACTCTTATCTCCAAAAAAAAAACAAAACAAAACAAAAAACAAGCCTCAAATTTTCAGAGCTTTAAAATGTGATCTTAGAGTTTTAGCTAAAAATATAGACAGAATCCTCAGACATCTAAAACATCTGCAGTTTTGTGATTTGAAAATCATTTATTAAAGGGAATGTATTGTTCGGGACATGTAAGTTGAAGATCTACCTTTCTAATCCAAATTAGTTACTTTATATGGTAATTTTCTATAGTGTATCACTTTACTTGACTGATTTCTTGGATAAAAGATTATTTAGCCTTTTTGGATGGCTAAAGATAACGAAGATCAAGAATGAAAGATGATGTGTGATATTTTTCAAATTATTTAAAAACCTGTTCCTTGATAATTAAAAAAAAAACCTCACACTCCCCAAATTCCAATATGCACCTCTACTTTTGAGAATTATTGGTAGCTGGGTGCAGTGGCTCACGCCTGTAATCCCAGCACTTTGGGAGGCCGAGGCGGGCAGATCACGAGGTCAGGAGATTGAGACTCATCCTGGCTCACATGGCAAAACCACATCTCTACTAAAAAAAAAAAAAAAAAATTAGCCGGGCATGGGCATGTGCCTGTAGTTCCAGCTACTTGGGAAGCTGAGGCAGGAGAATTGCTTGAACCTGGGAGGCGGAGGTTGCAGTGAGCTAAGATCATGCCATTGCACTCCAGCCTGGGCGACAGAGCGAGATTCCGTCTCAGAATAAATTAAAAAAAAAAAGAATTACTGGCTGGGCATGGTAGCTCATGTCTGTAATCCCAGCACTTTGGGAGGCCGAGGCAGGTGGATCACCTGAGGTCAGAAGTTCGAGACCAGCCTGGCCAACATGGTGAAACTCCATCTCTACTCAACATACAATAATTAGCTGAGTATGGTGGCATGCGCCTGTAATCCCAGCTACTCCGGAGGCTGAGGCAGGAGAATCGCTTGAACCTGGGAGGTGGAGGTTGCAGTGAGCCAAGATCATGCCACTGTACTCCAGCCTGAGTGAGGAGACTCCATCTCAAAAAAAACAACAATTATTATTATTGTTACATTTTCTTTATGAAATTTCTATCAAGATTTGTTACATTTTACATTCTGTAGTTTGTACAACTATTTTGCCTGTGCATCTTGGACCTCAGCTTTTTCATCTGTAAAATGGGACTAATGACTCTACTATTTACTCATAGGGTTACTGGGATAAGCACAAGCAAATGATGTAAACATCTATAATTATCTTAAGCTGTAATACTGCAATATATCTTGTACCTTCCACTAATTGTCACTTGGAAAATGCACTTCTAAAAATAAGTTTTCCAACACACTGGATAACTTAGGTGGAAGGGACAAATTCCTGGAAATACACAATTTACCAGGAACTGAATTACAAAGAAACAGAAAATCTGAATAGACCTTCACCTAAGAAGGAGACTGAATCAGTAACTGACAACCTCTAACAAAGAAAAGCTCTGAATCAGATAGCTTCACTGCTCAATTCTAGCAAATATTTAAAGAATTAGGACCAAGCCTCCTCAAACTACTACAAATAACTGAAGAAATACTTTTCAACTCATTCCCTAAGGTCAGCATCACTTTGAAACAAAAGCCTGACAAAGACCTCACGAGAAAAGAAAATTACAGATCAATATCCCCTATGAATATCATGATGCAATAATCTGTGACAAAATGTAAGCAAACTTAAATCAGCAGCATATTAAAAGAATTATATGCCATGACCAAGTAGGATTTTATCCTGAAATACAAGGATGGCTCAACATTTAAAAACCAATGTTAACAAATCCATTAAAAGGAGGAAGGAGAAAACCCACATGACCATCTCAATTGATACCAAAAAAGGCATTTAATAAAATTCAGTGTCATTTCATGACAAAAAAAACATTCAACAAACTAATACAGGGGAAATATGTCAACATAATAAAGGGTAAATATGAAAAACCCACAACTAATATCATACTCGAGGGTAAAAGACTAAAAGCTTTTCATCTGAGATCAGGAATGAGACAAGGTACCCACAGTCACCACCTCTCTTCAACATAGTATTGGAATATCTAACCGAAACAATTAGGCAAGAAAAATAAAAAAGCATCCAAAAGAAAAGAAGTAACATTACCTCCGTTTGTAGGTGACATGATCTTACATGCAGAAAACCCTAAAGATTCCACCAAAAAGTTATTAAAATAAACCA
The DNA here is from genome assembly GCA_036589455.1 of Ateles fusciceps. Taxonomy (NCBI): domain Eukaryota; kingdom Metazoa; phylum Chordata; class Mammalia; order Primates; family Atelidae; genus Ateles; species Ateles fusciceps. The sequence goes on along the minus strand of JAZHEH010002554.1, from coordinate 11,009,839 downwards.
ATATAGCAAAGTTGCAGGATACAAAACAACACACACAAAAATTGACTGTGTTTCTATACAAAATGAACAATCCAAAATGGAAATAGCATCAATAAAATAAAATACTTAGGAATATACTTAACCAAGGAGGTGAAAGACTTGTATGCTGAAAACTTCAAAATGTTGCTGAAAAACTAAAGGAGGGACCAAAAAATGGAAAGATATCCAATGGTCATGGACTAGAAGACTTCATATTAAGATATCAATACTATTCAAAGCAATCTACAGATTCAATGCAACATGTACATAGCAAAAAACATAATTTTTTTCAGAAATAGCAAATTCCATCCTAAAATTCATAGAAAATCTTCGAGACCCCAAATAACAAAAGAACCTTGAAGAAAACAACAAAGTCAGAGATCTCACACATCTTGATTTCAAAATGTATTACAAAGCTATAGTAATTCAGAGAGTAGTATTAGCATAAAGATAGACATATAAACTAATGAAACAGAATAGAGTCTAGAAATTAACCTTCATATTCAAATATATTGAATCAATGGGGGGAAACAACAGCCTTTTCAACAAATGGTGCTGTGAAAACTGAATATCCATGTGCAAAAGAATGAAGTTGGACCCTTATCTTATACCATATACCAAAATTAACTCAAAATTGATTGAAGACCTAAACGTAAGACATAAAATTATAAAACTCTTAGAAGTAAACATATGGAAAATCTTTATGACAATGGATTGGACAATAATTTCTTGGATGTCACCAAAACACAGGCAACAAAAGAAAAAATAAAGTAGACTTTATCAACATTAAAAACCTTATGACTAACATTATCAGCACAGTGAAATGGCAACCCGTGGAACAGAAGATACATTGCAAGTATATATCTGATAAGGAATTAACATCCAGAATAAAGAACTCCTACAACTCAAAACATCAAGGTACCTCAATCAGTAAATGAGCAAAGAATCTGAATAAACATTTCTCCAAACATGATATGCCAATGGCTAATAATCACATGAAAAGATGTTCAACATCACTAATCATTAGGGAAAAACAAAACCACAATGATACCACTTCACAGCCATTAGAATGTTCCTAAACACACACACGCATGCACATACACACACACACACACCCCAGAAAATAACAAGCATTGACAGAAATGTGGAGAATGTGGAACCTTGTGCATTGCTCGTGGGAATGTAAAATGGTATAGCCACTGTGGGAAACAATGTGGAGATTCCTCAAAAAAATTAAACAGAGAATTAGCACATGATCCAGCAATTCCTATTCTGGTTATACAGTCAAAAGTATGGTATTTGTACACCCATGTTCGTAATAGCACTATTCATAGTAATTGCCAAAACATGGAAGTAACTTAAGTGTCCATCAACGGATCAATGGATTTAAAAAAACAAAAACAAAAAACATGGTACATTGGGAGGCCGAGGCAGGTGGATCACTAGGTCAAGAGATTGAGACCACCCTGGTCCACATGGCGAAACCCCATCTCTACTAAAAATACAAAAATTAGCTGGGCATGGTGGCGCAGCCTGTAGTCCCAACTACTCGGGAGGCTGAGGTAGGAGAATTGCTTGAACCCAGAAGGCGGAGGTTGCGGTGAGCCGAGATCGCGCCATTGCACTCCAGTCTGGGTAACAAGACCGAAACTCCATCTCAAAAAAAAAAAAAAAAAACATGGTACAGGTTAAATATTCCTTGTCTGATTTGCTTGGGACAAGAAGTGCTTTGAATTTGAAATTTTTTTGGATTTTGAAGTATTAAATATTTGTATTACACCAGTTTTGCATCCCTAATCTGAAAATCCGAAAATTCAAAACCTGAAATACTCCAGTGAGCATTTCCTTTGAGCACGATGTCAGTGTTCAAAAATTTTCAGATTTTGGAGCATTTCAGGTGTTGAATTTTTGGTTTAGGTATACTCAGCCCATAATACATAAAATGAATTATTATTTCACCTCAGAAAGATGGTATTCTGGCACATGATACAACATGGATGAACTTTGACGATATTATGCTCAGTGAAATATGTCAGTCACAAAAGGTCAAATACTGTATGCTTCCACTTATAAAAGGTATATAGATAAGCCAAGATAGAGACAGAAAGAAGAATGATGATTGCCAGGGGTTGGTAGGAGGGGGAAGTTCAATAGGTACAGAGTTTCAGTTTTAGAATATAAGAGTTCTGGAGAAGAATGTGGTGATGGTTGTGCAACAATGTGAATGTACTTAATGCCACTGAACTGTTGTGCACTTAAAAATGATTGAAAGCATTTTTAAGTGAACAAGTGTTATACAGGGTGAGCATCCCTAATCCCCAAAACCCAAAATCTGAAATGTTCCAAAATCTGAAACTTTCTGAGCACCAACAAAATGTCACAAGTGGAAGATTCCACAGCTTATGTGATGGTTCACAGTCAAAACACAGGTGCATGACACATAGTTAATTTATGTGTGATTAGGAAAGTGATTGCTTATTGGTAGCATCAGGAATGATGATGCCAAAAAACCAGATTGACCATATCAGTGGCTGAGACAGCCACTGATAGACAATTTTGCTTTCTAATGGTTCAACGTACATAAACTGTTTCGTCCACAAAACTGGATGAAACTTACCTTCAGGCTATGTGTATGAGGTGTATATGAAATAAAAATGAATTTCGTGTTTAGACTTAGGTCCCATCTCTAAGATATCTCATTATGTATATGAAAATATTCCATAATCTGAAAAACCCCAAAATCTGAAACATTTCTCATCCCAATCATTTCCAATTAGGGATACTTAACCCGTATTATGTGTATTTTACCATACACAAAAAAGAGATAAAATGAAAAGTCTTAGTGCCAAAAAAAGAGTTATTAACTTTATTAAAGGCCTGGTCACTTCATCATGCTTTTAAAAGCAATGTGAAAACCTGGGGGGAAAAAACAAACTCTTGCTTCCTCTAGCTTAGCAAGGAAAAGTTCTCAACAAGATTTCTGAGTTAAAAGGTGAACAGTAGGAAAACAGAAAGGCCAGATTTGCTGAGCAGTTTGAAGAAGGGCTGCAAAATGTAGCCTCCTTATAGACATCTTTCATCACATGAACCAGCTAAACAAGTCCCCATAAGAAGCTGGAGAAAATGTTTGACTTCAAGTGACAAGAATCTTGCATTTCAAAGGTAACCAAGTATGTCTTTGGAAATAATCATGTTACAACAGGAAACCTTAAAATGTTCACCTTTTGCTTGGGCTTGAGAGTGAGGAAAGGTATTTTAAAGTCTCAAGTCTAACTGGGTGCAATCTGGAAAAACTATAGGAGAAAATAAAGTATTTTTCCTCCCTTTCTATACCAGAGTATGATTAGGTAAAGGATCCTTTTTCTGAATCTCTGCTCAACCAGAGAATTTGACTTTAAGAGCTTTATAGGTACAATCTGACTGTATGCCAGAGATGAGACTTAATGCTCTGTCCCTAGAAAAGTTACGGATTTCTACAAAGTATCCTGTCATTCACTTGAAATCAGTAACATTTCACTGCAGTTTCAACTTTCCACATGTGTAAGCAAGCTTTTTCTTGGTTAACAAGCATGAAGACCAAGGGCAGAAATTGTCTAATTTCAAACAAAATGAATCTATGTGAGCTTATCTTAAATTCAACCCACAATTGAGTATTTGTAAGGCGGTGGGGAGGAAAAAAGCAAACAACAGTAAAGAGGTATATTTCATCCTTCCTTTTACTTCAACAACAGCATTTTAATGCATATACACAGACTTATAAAGACATAAAGAAGGTCGGGTGTGGTGGCTCATACCAATAATCCTAGCAATTTGGGAGGCCAAGGTGGGCAAATCACTTGAGGTCAGGAGCTCAAAACCAGCCTGGACAGCATAGTGAAACCCTGTCTCTACCAAAAACACAAATGCCAAAATGTAATTAATAGCAACAAAGTGAATGGACTGCAGTGACATACACGATGTGGATGGATTTCAAGCATGATATTGTGAGAAAAAGAAAATAAATAATATAGCCAGTATAACACTAATTATATCATGCTCAAAGCCAGACAAAACTATATGGTATATGGACATACATATAAGTATTAAAGCTATAAGGAATCAGAAAAAAAAGGTTACCATCAAAGGAAGAATTAGGGTTAGCTCCAGGAGGAAGGGAGTGAAGTGAGTAGAAATTACAAGGTATTTGCTTTATAACAATCTGCAAAACTCTACTTTTCTGCATGCATACTTCTCAGTTTTAAAAGACTGTTAAAACAGAAGAGACTGTAAGGAAAAGCACCTTTTCTTATGAAACTACTTTAGAACATGCTTCTCCAAAATGAAATCGTAAAGGGAAAAAGACTACAATACAGGATCTAACATATGATAGAGAATCAAAGGAAATCCCCTAAGATGATTTTAAAAGAAGCCTGAAGAACTAGCGGTTCAGATTAGAAGAAGATTAAAGGCTCCAGGAAGATAGTCTGCAAGGGAAAAATAGAGGGAAAAAAAAAACTTGGCAGACTACCTGAGTGCTTTCAGTCATGAGAAGCAACTTACAGTATGAATGGAGAGTAAGGGGATAAGTAAACAACCCTAGGAGTAAATTATTGCATCTAGGGAAACATTGCAAACACTCTCCATAGTCACAAGAGTATGAACACTGAGTGATCTGACTGAAAGGTAATAGGAAGATGCAGGGAGGGAAGGATATGCAGGAGTGGGAGCTTAGTCAAGCTTAATCTTCATCTTTCATTGCAGGAATTCAACAGATCACGAACTGAAAAGTCCAGAAGTAGCATAAGCATGAAACTTAAAATATAAAGGTAAATATTTGAAGAAAAAAAAAAAACAGCTTTAAAGAAGTTGAAAGTGTTTGCCTCAGAACAGAAACTGTTCTGGTGAAGGCTATGGCAGAAGACTGCCATTCATTGTAAGTCTTGCAATATTTTAAACATTTACACTAAACATGCATATTAACTTTGATAAAAGTAAAATTAAAATCTAGTGGGGGAGCACTTGCTGCACAAACAATCCACATACTGACTAACCCTACAGTTTCAAACTTGTCAGATATATATAGTTAACCTATTTAAATAAAGTTAACAGGTTGAATGAGAAAAAGGCTTATCTAATTTGAACATAACTAATTTGGAATCTGAAAAGTAATAACTAATTATATGGCCTTTTTCAGTGAAAAACACCTGGAAAATTACAACTTAATATACATGCAAAATTTAGCAAATTTATCATTAAGGGCAGTGTAATTATTAAATATGGAAATTTTACCTTGTAAAAGTTTCCATATGACTTCCAAATATTGATCCACTTTTTAGCAAAAGAAGGATATTTGATCCTGCTGATTTGGCACTGAATGTTCAAGAACTTACTCATATCCCAAGAACTATAAATTAAAAGAGGAGAAAAAATGGATTAAATAAATGCTATGCTATTTTACAAATGAGTATTTTAAATCATGTTTTATTTATATATGTAAACTTTCTCATATTCACACATGACATCAAGCTGAGAAAATTAACCTTGTTTCCTTCAAAATATTAACTCAAAATTAAGCTTGAAAAACAAAGAAGTCAGATATATTAATTTTTGTTCACTAACTAATTCCTATTAGGTTCATCTTGATTCTTTTTATGGTTCTGGGGAGGCTTCTATCTTGCTGAGTATTAACTGCTAAGCTTACTTTTAATGTCAGACTTATCGTAGTAAGTTCTTTGAGAGTATGCTTTGAAACAAAACCAAAAACAAAACATTGAAAGAGACAAAACTAGCTGATATCAAATGGTTAAAATACAATCTGTTCTGCTACAACATGTTTTGATAACAATAATCAATTTATTGTAGTTAAGAAGGACAATATTAACTGTGTGATACGGAAATTGTGTTGGTTCATATGCGGTTTTTCTTGGGCAAGGAGAGTCAGAATAATAGCAGTAGAAATTATAACCTTCTTCAGGAAACCAAAAAAGCCCTCAACTCAGTTGCTATAGTGGGAACAGGATACAATCCTTTGTATTTTCTTATAATACTGTCAACTATACTATAAGAAAATTAAAAACAAGTGTATGTCCCCAGGATACCAGTGCCTCTGTGCAATTTTAATAACCATTGAGGCAACCTCACCTTCCCTTAGTTGCTTGCCTGGGCTGTCCAAATTATTTCTGGAGGCTCCAAAGATTGTTTTTTGTTAGTGCCCTAGTTACAAAATTACACAGGTTATGAATGATCTGTCCCAGAAAATGAGATTTTAACAGAACTGCATATACTATATTGCGGCAGAAACACCTGTATACTTTAGCAGAACACTGCTCATTAATGTTTAAAATCAATAACAGATTTCTAAAGAGGTCCACAAACATTTTTCAAACTTAACAATTATGATGTGGTTAAATTCAATGCTATTCTCCTATCACATGTGAGGATCTCTAAACCCTCTATGTTGGTAATATCTCTAATCTGTACAGTTTGAAACAGCAGTTGTGTAGGACATTCTTTTCAACCTTAATGGCCTTACGGTATAGAAGATGCCCTGGCACAATGTGTGTAATCTGTGTTTTAATCTTTCTAATCTTCTCATTTAACCAGTGCTTTTTGAGCATACACCTTAAGTTCAGCACTAAGGTAAGCATTATGGAAGATTATCAGGCAGCAAAAGTCCTAACTCTGAAAGAACTTTAAATTTCCTTGCAAAAGTCTTACATATGTACATAAAGATTATATATCAGAATATATAGTCAGATGTCAACATGAATGGTACATATCATAGAAGCTGTAAGATCAATGGGGTTGTCAGGGTAAACACAAGATGGGCTTTGAAAAATGATAAATTGTTAGAAGAGACTCTCAGTAGAGAGGGAAGCATAAGTAAGTACACAGAGAAAGGACAAACCATGTGAATTCCTGGGCCAGTCTGACTAGAGTAAAGAGGATTAATGGCAGGTGAATTAGATTAAGCGGGTCGGGTGGGATGAGATGAAAGGGCCTTCAATGCCAAGCTCAGGAATATGGACTTTTTTGAGCAAGGAAATGTCATGATAAAAACAGTTTTAGGAAAGTCTTTTTAGCGTTACATATTTATCTTCCTGTAGTGTTCTAGTACTGGATTAGAGTGTGACCACTGCTCTCTTTCATCTTTAGGTGAAAGGAAATATACTGTACCCTGTGGGGTGAGACTCTAGGGTCTTTAATAACATTTTTGTGATTATTCTAAAAGTTAAATAAATAAGGGTATCTTTAATCTTTAAAAGGTAGATATAAAAAATAATCTTCCTACTTACCCATCTGTTAAAATTGAATATTTATACTTTGTTCCTAATTCCTTCAATTTCATCCAGTCAATTACTTTTTTTAGTACCTGAGGGAAGGTATCAGCTCTGTCTACCTGATCCTGAGGATATAAAAGTAAAATATATAAAAATCAGTGCTGTAGCTTCACATAGCCCTACAAAATACCCAGACCTAACTTGGAGGGAAATGAACAGTGTGAGAAAGGCTGATGCTTTAGATTCATGATTTCCTTGGCTTAGCGCCATCTAAAGTTTCATTTTTAAGAAATTTGAAAAGTTTACAACAAAATACTTGGGACTACTTTCAACCGAAATGTATAATCCTCCCAAAATTAAGACTGAAGATCATCCCCAGGGGTTTTCTTTTATAGGCCTCAACCTAGTGGCTTGCTGGATTTCTAGAGAGGAGAAAAGAGAAATCTCCTTCTAAGCTGAAAGCCACAGCTCCCTAAGTTCTTCCCATCTCAGGTCTCACAGTTTTCCACACCATACTACCTACTGCTGCCAGACTGATCTTCCTAAACATAAATCTGGTCCACCCTATCACTCTTATACTTAAATCCTCCAACCACTCTCCACAGCTTTCAGGATAAATATATGCACAAGACCCTTCATGATCTGGATTGCCTCTGCCTACCTGGACCATTTTCTTGCTAGCCCATACACATCTGAACCATCCTGAACTATCTCTAGTCTGCCAGTTCACACCAGAAATGCCCAGCCATTCTTTTTTGCCTACCTACCTTTCATGACTCAGCCTAAGTTCATCAACTTGAGAATGTTTTTCCCAGGACAGTCTTTTATTCCCTCCGTCATAAATGGAAGCCCTTTTCACAGATGTCCATAATACTCCAATAAAACACTGACTTATCAGTCCTAACCATTCTGTGACCACAGGACTGACATACATCTATATACACATAAAGATATACATAAATCTTGGCATATATTATAGTAGGGACTCAAATACATGTGGAGTGAATGAATGAACTAAATAAATGAACAAAGTGCCTACGACATTAGAATACAACAAAAAATCAGAGACCTAAAAATTCATGAAACAGGCCGGGTGTAGTGGCTTATGCCTGTAATCTCAGCACTTTGGGAGGCCGAGGCAGGCTTGAGGTCAGGAGTTCTTCAAGACCAGCTTGGCCAACAGGGTGAAATCCGTCTCTACTAAAAAAAATTAGCCGGGCATGGTGGTGCATGCCTATAGTCTCAGCTACTTGGGAGGCTGAGGCAGGAGAATCATTTGAACCTGGGAGGCAGAGGTTGCAATGAGCCAAGATTGTGCCACTGCATTCCAGCCTGGGCAACAGAGTGAAGCTCTAGCTCAAAAAAATAAAAATAAAAAATAAACACAACATATAAAGTCAGGTTGTAAACAGATACATTCTAAAACTTATCTCTGGCCAGGCACAGTGGCTCACGTCTATAATCCCAGCACTTTAGGAGGCCAAGGCAGGCAGATCACTTGAGGTCAGGAGTTCAAGACCAGCCTGGCCAACATGGCAAAACCTTGTCTCTACTAAAAGGACAAAAATTAGCTGGGCGTGGTAGCACGCACCTGTAGTCCCAGCTACTTGGGAGGTTGAGGCAAGAGAATTGCTTGAGCCCAGGAGGCAAAGATTGCAGTGAGCCGAGATCACACCACTGCATTCAAGCCTGGGTGACAGAGTGAGACTATCTCAAACAAACAAACAAATAAACTTATCTCCAAGTTCAGTATGGTAACAATTTGTTAATGCTTCATTTTACAAATGAAATCTTTAGATTCATCACTACAACTCCTTAAGAGAAAAGACTGAGGAAAATGTTACCAGGTGTAAAATTTGCTGTGTTTTTAATTATTACAACATGAAAGATCTTTACGAAGCAAGATATTAATTTAAATTGTTCACAACAGTAACAATTTTTTTAAACTATGTTGAGAATAAATCCCTAATTTCAAAAACTCTTTCAAACTCTAGAAAGAAGAAGTTGGAATTATAACCTGAGTAATTCCAGTAAGGCTGATGCAGAAATCAGACAGCCGTGTGTTAATCTCTGGTCTTACATACTGCTGAAATGTGTCTTCCTGCAAGGGAAGGACAGCAAGTTAAAGTAATTTATATGACTTAAGATACACAATACATGACACCAACAAATTCAGTTACACCAGGTTATAATTTTACAGGATCTCATGGCATAAACCCTTCCCACAGTTTTTAGGGATAATTCCCCACACCCAAAGCACTCTTAATTTTTAAATTAAAAATCATTTGGTTCACAACTCAAAATAAAGATAAAGCAAGTGTGTGAAAGTAAGACTTGAACCCAAAATTTAAATATTTTCCTGAGGAATAATAATTTTGTTCATAATATTTTAAAACTACAAAGCCTATTAATGCAACTTCTACTTCAAGATGCTAAGAGTTTTAAAAATAATAAATTCTTTTGGAGAAATGCCAGTCTTCAGTTACAATAAATTAGCTCTAAACTATTGCTCTCTCTTTTACTCCTGATTAGTCTTTATTTTCATATAAAAATCCAATTGAACTAAATTCTAAATAGTCAAAATTTAACTGTATAATACTGGTAGTTTAAGAGTTGCAGCCAGGCGCAGTGGTTCACACCTGTAGTCCCAACACTTTGGCGGGGCCGAGGTGGGTGAATCACGAAGTTAGGAGTTCAAGACAGCCTAGTCAACATAGTGAAACTCCATCTCTACTAAAAATGCAAACAACTAAACGGGCATGGTGGCGAGTGCCTGTAATCCCAGCTACTCCAGATTTTAACCTTTTCAAGAAGCTTTCACGATGGTCTTATTTTATGCTTACAATTCTGTAAACTAAGTGAGGCCAGTATTGTTATCAGGCTACAATCTTTAAGTGCTTTTTCCTCTAGTCCAATAATGCCTCCCTAACCAGAACATACCAAGTCACTTTTCAGAAATTAAGGACAATTTCAAAGCCTAAAGATTTAAAGGCAGCAACTGTTAATCCTAGGAAGTAGATATAGAGAAAATGACAAAAAATATTCTTTATGACAGAAGATTTAAAAATTAAGCAGCATTTATACTTCCTAAGAATAAATTCTTTCTACATACTAATCTATTAAGTATATGAGCTATAAATGGTTGTAAAGAATTGCAAATGACCAACAGTAAAGAACAAAAAAGAACACCTGAGGCCAGGCACAGTGACTAACACCTGTAATCCAGCACTTTGGGAGGTCAAGGCAAGGGGACCACTTAAAGTCAGGAGTTTGAGACCAGCCTGGCCAACATGGCGAAATCTCATCTCTACTAAAACTACAAAAATTAGCAGGGCAAGGTGGCACGTGCCTATAGTTTCAGCTACTCGGAAGGCCAAGGTGGGATAATCGCTTGAACCCAGGGGGCGGAGGTTGCAGTGAGCCGAGACTGTGCCACTACAATCCAGCCTGGGTCGAGCAAGACTCCATCTCAAAAAAAAAAAAAAAATTGAATTTCAAAAATTAGATACTCTTTACTCACCAGACAGATTGCAGAAAAATTCCACTTAACTGCGTATCACAGATAAATTAAGTCTATATCCTTTTAAGTATCACTATTTTGTTTTATAATTTTAAATGAAATTCTTTCAAAAATATATTGCAACTTCCCTTAAATTACAATTCGATAGTACTAAACAGATATTACTAAAATTTTATTCACTATTAAATACTTTTAACAGAAGAATGCTAGAGAGAACTATGCATTCATTGACCAAATCTTTAATCATCACTTAAATAAATTACATAAGTTAAAAGGTAGTAAGGGTTATTAAAAGTAAAAGGACCTGGGTGCCTATAATCCCAGCTACTCAGGAAGATGAAGCAGGAGACTCCCTTGAGCCAGCAAAGGAAGAAGCAGAGCAGTAAGGGGGGACCAGAAACATGGGGTATGTGGGATAAAGACACACTCTTAAATAGGATAATCAACTAGGCTTTATTTACAGATAAGATTTAAGGAAGGACTGTAAAGAAAAAAGGGATGGAAGGAGAGAAGGAGAAAAAGATCAGCCAGTAACACTTCTGGGTAAGAAAATTGGAGCTGAAGTCCTGGCAAGTAATGGGATAAAGCATGCCTAGCATTTTTGAGAATCAGCAAGCAGGTCAGTATGCCTGGAGAAGAATGAGTTAAGGAAAAGATTAGTAAGACAGGATCAATCAGAGGAAACAACAGGCCACATCATGTAAGGAATATGTGTTGTACTCTGAGGTAAATGAGGAGCCAGTGCAGGGTTTTGAGCAGAGGAGTGAAATGACCTGACTTACATTTTAAAAGAATTACTCTGGCTACTTTGTTGAGAACTGGTTGTAGGACATAGAAACACAAAGACCAGTTAGATGGAGAATGTAGTAAATCACATAAATGATAGGGGCTCAGACTGAAGTCACAGCAATTTAGTTAAGTGACTGGGTTCTGGATCTATTCTGAAGGCACAGCCAAACAGGAATCATTGATGGCCTGGATATGAGAGAAACAGGAGTCAAGGATGACTCCAAAGTTTTTGAACAGAGCAATTAGAGGGATTCTAATTGGAAAAAGCTGCCATCACCCAAGCTAAAGAAGGCTGAAGATAGAATGGGTTGGGGTAAGTTCAACAGGTTGAGCCATGCAATTCGAGATGTCAAGTAAGCAGTCTGGATTTGGAACAGAGGTACAGGTTGGAATTATGTATCTGAAAGTCACCAGCACAGAGACAGCTTCTGAAAGCTATGGAACTAGATGAGATCATCAAGCAAGAGGATGTAAGCAGAGAAGAGCTAGGATTGAGACCTGGGTCATCTGATACAGGGAAGCTGGGAAGGAAAGGAGGAACCAGCAAAGAAAACTGCAAATGGGAAACCCAGTAGGGCTGGAGAAAAATCAAGCAGAACAAGTTAGACCTGAAGAAAATATTCCAAGGAAAGAGTATTAGAGCAGTGCCGTGTTTTTTTTTGTTTGTTTTTTTGTTTTTGTTTTTAAGTGAGAATGGCCAGGCGTGGTGGCTCATGCCTGTAATCCTAGCACTTGAGGAAGCCAAGGCAGGTGGATTGCCTGAGCTCAGGAGTTCGAAACCAGCCTGGGCAACATGGTGAAACCCTGTCTCTACCAAAATACAAAAAATTAGCTGGGCACAGTGACACACACCTGCAGTCCCAGCTACTCGGGAGGCTGAGGCATGAGAGTTGCTGGAACCCGGGAGGCAGAGGTTGCAGTGAGCTGGGTTTGTGTACCATTGCACTCCAGCCTGGGTGTAAGACTCTATCTCAAAAAAAAAAAAAAAAAAAAAAAAAAAGTGAGAATGGTCAATTTTGCTAGGATTTAGGATAAAAGTCAAAGATGATGTTGATGAGTGATTTTAGTGGAATGATGGGACTGAATACATAGCTTAAACTGAATTGAATTTAAACCCACAGTGGTATGAATTTAAGAAAGAATGGGAGAAAAGGAAAGAGATACACATATAAATTATAAGTACATATAACTTATGTGAAGAATCTTCCCAAAAGAGGAACAAAGAAATGGGGTAGCTGGCAGTACAGTGGGATGAAGTGAAGTTTTATGGTGTGAAAAATAATGTTTTTGTGTAGTGGCAGCAATATAGTAGAAAGCAATAAATCATAATATCCAAATGAGGGAGAACTGCTAGAGTAATGTCCCTGAGTAAGAGAGAGGACGTAAAATCTAATGATGCAAGATTATTTGCCTTCATAACTGCCATTTTTCCTTCTAATTTACTGACCATCAATCTGCTTTGGATGAAAAAATTACAGAAATAGACTAATTAAGACTAACTAAAAGAGATTGTGAACAGCATGAAGAATAACCTATGCATGTTAACTCACAGCCTTTTTATACTAACTCCCAAGTGGGTTGGTGGCAACTGAGGATATCATAGAAGTGACTTTTGGAGAGATGAGATGTTAGGATATTCTTGCTCAGATCTCATAAGGCAAACAGTATTATTTTAGGGAATTCCTATGACTTCCTGAACGAACAATGCACTGACAAGTATCTAAAGCATACATATTATTTGGCTTAGAAACCAGGGTTATGTAAGTCATTTCCCCCATAACCTCTCCACCAGAAAGAGAGAGATTCAAAAGTCATTTTTGTAAATTATCATTCTTAGAGATCACACTAGCCCACAGCAGTGGTTATCAAGCCTAACTGCATATTAAAACCAACTGACAAGCTTCATAAAAAATACTGATGTCAGGGGCCCTATCATAGAACTAAATTATAATCTCTGGGACTAGGGCCAGCCATCAGTATCATTAGTATGTTTTTTATTTTTTTATTTACCAGGAGATTCTGATGTCCACACCCAGATGTTCTAAGCAAACGGAAAAAAAATTTTTTAACTTTAGCTACTGCAAAAAGCAAGCAGTAGTCCCTAAAATTGCTTTATTATAGCTTTTCTATTAATCAAGCTGATGAAAAGTATACAGCAAAGAAAAAAGCTTACTTCAGAAGTCTAATTCTAGGTAAACAGCAAATGAGGTCTTCCACATTACCAGTAAACACCAGATTAGTTGCTGCTAGAAATACAATTAAAATATAAATATTCACTTACTATTTCTAAAGTATGCGTATTCAGTAAAACAACCGGAAATTCAATTATTTCATGTACAAACTCAGGTGGGTTTCCTTCTTCACAAGTGGCTTCAAAGTCAATAATACAAATGTAGTCATAGTAACTGTCAGCACAACTGCTCTCTTTCAACATCAGCTTCTGCTTCTTATAATAGTTTTTCAGTCTCTTCTTTAGTACATCCTTCACTCCTCTAAGTACAAGAAGAGTGTTTACACTTAGGTAAATTTTATAGCCAAGAATCAAAACTCTTACCTGCACTGGGTTGAAACTGACAATCATAGCATAATTTAGCAAATGCTAGCTAAAATCAATGTAAGAAAAGCAAGACTCAAAGCTAAGTTAGCAAAGAACTAATTAAAATGACATGTTTATTACAACATTAACATTTTCCTTCACAAGTAGTTTTTCATTTTAGTAGTATATAACAGCATTTTCTCCAACATATACTGGTATTTCAAACCATAAACACTGTCAGCGTATACCACCAACACAGTCACATTGCCTTAACATATATGATACAAACATTGAAATTAATATTAAATTATTCTACTGGCCAAATATAAACTTAAGAATATAAAAACTTGTGTTGAAGAGATCATATTATCTCTTTCCTGTCTTCGGACTTTTGTAGGTTAGTCAACTCAAAAGATTCATATGAATATGAAAGTGTTATGAGCCTAGCATATAAAGGTGAGTCTGTTGGCTACTTAACTAGGACAACTAAATTAGAATATCTTTAAGTAAACTATGTCCAGAGGAACATCATCATACTAGTAGGTTCTTAACTACGAATAAGTTTCTAAATTTATCATGGGTAGAATATGATTTAGGGGATTTTAATACTACAGGTAGCTTTAAAATTTCACAGGCCAGGCACATTGGCTCACTTTGGGAGGCTGAGGCAGGCGGATCACAAGGTCAGGAGTTCAAAAATTAGCCGGGCATGGTGGCAGGCGCCTCTAGGTCCCAGCTGCTCGGGAGGATGAGGCAGGAGAATGGCTTGAACCCTGGAGGCGGAGGTTGCAGTGAGCCGAGACTGGGACATTGTACTCCAGCCTGGGCAACAGAGTGAGACTCTGTCTCAAAGAAAAGAAAAAAAAAACCACACACACACATACACACACACACTCCACAAATCGAGTAATGGGGAGGAGAGAACAGTCCTCCTAATAGATAACAATGGTTGATCAGGTGATCTCATTCTTCAAACAGTATTTTTCCAAAAAATTAAGTCACAACCAGTGTTCAGGCTTCCTTCCGTGTTATGTAAATGAATTCTATATGGTCTGCAATATGAAATGGAAGTAAAAATAAGAGAATCTAAATTATAATTAATGTACAGTGCTAAGTATAGTATTTTGGTCATATTAACTAATTAATGGCTATTTAAAAAACTTTTTTTAATAATTTATTTTCCTTTCTAAACTACAATTAAGCATCGGAAAAAAAATCCTACCCATGAAAATATTAATAATCAACTAGTTAGCTATTTTAAGACAAAATGTCTTAATGTTGTTTCTTTGCTTAAAGTTTTCCAAATTATCAAAACCTAGGGAGAAAACTGCTTAACCCCTTTCACATCAAGGCACTGTGAATGACCTCTGTGTCATGTGACATCTTTGGATTACTTTGTTTTAATTTTCATTGCTGCTGTTGTTGGCGGGGAGGTGTAGTAGGGGGAGTAACTACATTTACCGGAGTTGTCTGCAAAGCTAAGGCAGGACAAACATAACTAGTTGTTCTGGATAGAACCTGTTATCTTTAACATCTCCTTTGCTCTACCAAATACTCACCATGTTTGCCAATTCCAACTCAGAAAAATATTCAGAATCTGGTTCTCCGTAATTCTTTCTGCTATGGCTCCCATTAGCTTCGTGGACTATGGCAAATGCCTCCACTACCAAAACCCTTCAATTCATTCTTTACCTTACTTGAGGACTGAGCACTAATGCCAATTTCCTGCTTTAATATCTTCGGTGGCACCCTTCTGCTTACAAGGTAAGACGCAGAGTTCAGCACAGAGTTCCTTCACAACTTGGCTACAACCTATCACTTCAGTATCATTCTCAAATGTTCCTGAGATACATTGTGCAATGAAGACAAAATATACTATAAGTCATGGCCTCTGCAAGCCAGATGGCTCACATTCATAATCTCAACACTTTGGGAGGTGGGTGGATCACTTGAGCTGGAGTTAGAGACCAGTCTGGGCAGCATGCAGAAACGCTATCTCCACTAAAAATATGAAAATTAGCCAGGCGTGGTGGTGAATGCCTGTAATCCCAGCTACTCAGGAGGCTGAGGCACACAAATCGCTTGAACCCAGAAGCTGGAGGTTGCAGTGAGCTGAGAACATGCCACTGCACTCCAGCCTGGGGGGCAGAGCAAGATTCTGTCTCAAAAAAAATAAAAAAAATTTTAAAGTCATGTTCTCAATATGTGTGGTACACTTTGATGTCCTATAACTTTGGTTGCACAACAGCTGAAGAGAAGGCAAGATCATGTTGCAGAAACCACACAAATTACAAAAGTTTCTGTGTTTTTGTCTGAAATACCCTCCTTCCCTTTTCTGTCTGGTACAATTCAAATATCATCTTTCTGAATTCCTGAGAAATACTCTCCTCTGTATTCTCATGCTGTACCGGGCGAGATCTGCAATATAGCATTGGCCACTCCACATTGTGATGATTTCTGTATGTTTTCCCAAAAGATTGAGATTGCCAAAGTGGGGGAACATATCTGTAGTTACCTTTATAACTTCAATGCCTAGTGCAGTACTTAGAATTCAATACAGGCTTGTTGAATAAATGTACAAACATACATCTAGATCTCCAGCTCCCGTGCAAGCCAGGAGTAAGCAACTGAACTTCACACCTGGGAAGGACAAAAATTTTGCTCAGAAAATCTGCAGGTTACAAGTTGTACCTTCATAACAGAAAGAATTCGGGAAATGGGAGTCAAAATTTTCTTCATAAATTATGATGTAGACAATCTAGAAAAAAATACATTTGTGCTCTTTTGAAGAGTAGTGAGCCTCTATTTTAAAGTAGACAAAGAATACTAATTATAAGAGAATTATGATTCAGAGATGTCTCGAAACAGTAAGAATTACCACCTATTTCATATGGGCCATTTTTTTTCTTGATGCCTGGCAGTTCTACTGTTTATAAAAATCTATGCATTTTTCTGGACTCCAAAAGCCATTCCTGTACCATGGCCCAAATCAATGTAGAGTGATCTGTTTTGCAAAAAAATTACTAAAAACTTAGGTATGTGTATATCTCATTAAAGTACACAGTTGACTAAGTTGCATTGTTTTCTCACTCAATATACAGTTAAACATAATGCACACTATCACTGTAATTATTTTTTAGAAACTAAAACAAAACAAAAAAATATTCCTGGTAAGTAAATGATGTTTTTAAATTACTGTACCTGGTTTCAAACAAACTCTCTTTATAAAAAAAAAATACAAATGGCAAAAAGAAAAAAGAAAAACAATCTCACAAATATAACTATCCATCATGTAAATGAGCAACTAAAAAAATGAAAAACACACTTGTTATGACATAGATACTCCTATACATTGCCGGTAGATCATTAAAACATTCATAGACTTTGATTCAGCAGTCGTATCATCTAGAAGATGGACAGAAATAATCAAAGTTGCACATAAAAAACGTAAATTACAGTTTTTTTAATTGTTAATAGGATCGTGTCATTGTGGTAGGATTACAGATGATTTTTAATATTTCAGTGTTTTCAAGACTTTCTAAAATGAGTATGTACTACTTTTATAAGTTATTTTTAATTACCTGGTTTCAAGCTTGAATTCTGAAAGCTTAGCTCTGAGTTCTTCCTTACTCATTCTATTAATACAACCATTGGTAATAGCAATCTCTTTGTAAACTGGGTCACTGAAGTCACTTGCACTGGAGGTAATGAACTTGGATCCTTTCGTTTCTTGGCCATCAAATCTACACTGATTTTTCTACAAAAAAAAAAAATATATATATATATATATATAGAGAGAGATAGAAAGGAGAGAGGCTTACAAACCAAACACCACAGATTTAAAGATTCAAACTTCTGAAGCCTCTTCATGCCACATGTTCCATGAAAAGTGCTCTCTGCAGTCCATGGAGGGAGGAAAAGATAAGAAGGAAGATGTGTCTCCAGTACAATTTACCCTGCTCTATTCTGAGTCAGGAGGTTTTCAAAGGAAACAAAGCTAAGTGAAAAGAGGACTGGTGTTGGGAGTCAACACCACCTCAATAGAGAGCCCCAGCTGATCATTTACTATAAATAGCAGCATGACCTTGAGTAGTTAGGTATTGGCTTCTGATCTTCAATTTCCTTATCTGTAAAATGGTATTTGGTAATGGTGAATAGTGGTTGAGCAGAATTATTACTGAGATTATGTGTATGGGGCTTCTACACCCACAGTAGCTATTAATAGTAACTATTAATATCACAAGCTATACAACAAAGCCTTCACAAACAATATTCTCGTATTTACAAATGAACCCATTTGTAAATGAACCTTTACGTCACACATGTATGATGAATTCCTGAGAATTTTTAAACCTGACTTCATTTCATAATGTTAACATTGCCCAACATAAAAACAAAATGGACTGCAAATCTAATTCAAAGCTTCCTAGTACTTCAAAGCAAAGAAGGAAATGCATTTCATTTCGAAACTCACATTTTCCAAAAGTTATACTTATGTCAGCTATCCAGAAGAACTACAGAATCATAAATCTTTTCTCTTTTCATAAATAAAAATCTGTTAAGAAAAAACATGACTCAATTCTATTTTCTCCACAGGTAGTCTCAAATTACTATTACATTAAGTTCCAAAGATTCATTTATAAGCTAATTATTTTCCACATACAATATCATAAATATTAACTATGTTCCAGAATTTTAAAAAATACTTGGTACTTAATATTAATCCCTATTAAAGCTTGTTACCTTAGTTATAATTTACCACATTGTCCTCATGTAAACCTTAATTACAGATCAAGGCCAAGGATAATCACAGAGAGGACACAGTCCCTTACTTAGAACTAACTGATCCTGATGGTTCAAGAACTATTTCTTACTCTAAGCTCTCAATTTAATGGAACACACATTTACTGGAAACGTAATGGTAGGTAAGGTGCCAGAGTACTCAAGAGTCACTCACACCCAGCTCCTTTTAGGAAGAGGTCAGCAGTTTCAATGTGTGAACTGTCCATAAACTAAAGAATAGCCACACTGAGGTTTCTTGTTAACAATGTTAAGGGAAAAAAAAAGTATTGCTATTTGACTCATAATTCACTTTCAAAAATATATTACATTTACAATAGATAGCTCTCTACTTGATCACAATAAAAAATTATCTTTTGACTTTAAATTTACATAGAATTTTAAACTTCATTTTTAGGTTAAAATTTAGGTCAACATTAAGTAACAGTTTGTCCACCAAAACAGATGTCTTAATTAATTTAAGTAGATTTTCTCTTTGGATAAATCCTCTTTCTGATTCACTTGTTAATTCTCATCCAAAACTGTAGCTACAAAAATTATTCCCAAGTAACACTTAGGCCTCGTCTATAGATGCTATAAATTAGGATTTATATAAAGAAAAATTTGCTTCCTTTCCGAGGCCCAGTTCTAGATCTCTTCTAGTGAACTTCTAGGGACAGCCAAGGTCCAATCCTCAGAAATCACTGTCTCCTCCCAAATTTCACATCTACACTAATGGTCCACAAAGAAGGATGCTCAGATCAATCCGCTAAGGAGTAAAAAGAAAATACTAAAAACCGTACTTGTATTGTCAATCTGCGGAAACACAAAATTAGTTTACGAAATACACACTTACATATGCATCAGCATCCACACCAGTATCTACGTCCATCTATCACATGTCACATACAGCATTGACCATATATTGAAAAAAGTGACAGATTCCACAACATGGAGAGAAACATTCACCTTCACAGAACTGCAACATTTTGCAATATTCACGTGTCCAATTAAGTGGTATGGTTTATATTATCTCAAATAAGAGAATCTTTTACATTATGGGATGTGGCAATGAAAATCTTCTATACCAAACAGAGGTTTATTATCTTGTGACAAAGTACTTTTAAACTGTTGTTGAACTTAAAGATGAATTACATATATTCTTTTACAAAGACAGGTATTCTAAAATTGCTGTCCTCTTCTTATTGGGAAAGGGACTGGAGCTTGATTTTTAGCATTTTTTTTAAATGAATACAAACTGTTGTTGCAAGATAAAGAAAATGCACTTTAACAGTAAGCTAGAAGGTAACTGCTTGTGAAAAGAAACTTTTTCTGTATAAAGAACATTTTGAAAACAGATGTTTTGGAGATACATCTATTATTTAGTTGCAAAAATCTAGGCGCTACCTATTAAAATTAGAAAAGGAAAACCCCTACCTCTGCACACTGAAGAAAAAACTTAGAATTTTTCTTGATTGAGGTTCTTCCAAAAAAAAGAGTTCTGATGAAATCTGAATCTACTTATTCAAAATATAAATAAGCAATAGCATCTATTAGCTTACAAAAACAACTGGCATTAGAGATGATGAAAATTTACCCCCTAAATTCAACCAAAAACTTTGCTAAGACTGAAAAAAACTGTATCATGGCCAGGCGTTGTGGCTCATGCCTGCAATCCCAGCACTTCGGGAGACTGAGGCAGGCAGATCACCTGAGTTCAGGAGTTCAAGACCAGCCTGGCCAACATGGTGAAACCCTAAATACAAAAATACAAACTAGCTGGTCGTGGTGGTAGGTTCCTGTAATCCCAGCTACTAGGGAGGCTGAGGCAGGAGAATAGCTTGAGCCTGGGAGGCGGAGGTTGCAGTAAGCCGAGACCATACTATTGCACTCCAACCTGGGCAACAAGAACGAAACTTCGTCTCAGAAAGAGAAAAAAAAAAAAACCTGTATCAATACTATTATTTTCTTGAGAAAGGGCCTTACTCTGTCACCTAGGTTGGAGTGCAGTGACATGACCACAGCTCACTGCAGCCTCCACCCACCGGCTCAGGTGATCTTCCCCACTCAGCTTCCCTAGTAACTGGGACTATGGGCAAGTGCAACCACGCCTGGCTACTTTTTATAAAAAAAAAGAATTTATCCGCCAGGCGTGGTGGCTCACGCCTATAATCCCAGACCTTTTGGAGGACGAGGCAGGTGTGTCAGGAGATTAGGACCATCCCGGCCAAAATGGTGAAACCCTGTCTCTACTAAAAATACAAAAATTAGCTGGGTGTGGTGGCGTGTGCCTGTAATCCTAGCTACTTGGGAGGCTGAGGCAGGAGAATCGCTTGAACCCGGGAATCGGAGGTGGCAGTGAGCTGAGATCGCACCACTGCACTCCAGCCTGAAGACAGAGCGAGACTCCGTCTCACAGTTAAAAAAAAAAAAAAAAAAAAAAATTATTAGAGCATGCAACAGTAAGTTTTTAACAATTACTACCGTCACTAAAGCCAATTTGGAAGAGAGACCCAGGCCTTAAGTATCTGTTAAAGTGTCAAGACTGAAATACAAAGAAGCATATTCAAACACACTTCTTTTATTAAAAGTAAACTTTGAAATTTATTTTAAAAACCACTCACACGATGAGATTGACACAATGTATCTCAGGTTGAAGCGGGAGGCAGGTGGAAGAGTGATCTTTTTAAGAGAGGGCTGTGTAAGTACTCTTTGAAAGTAACAACTTTAGAAGGAGAAAGATAATTGCAAATATCCGAAGGAAGTACAAGCAGGGCAAAAGGAACATAGAGGCCCTTAACGAGAAAGACCTTACTTCCAATGTAAAGGAACACAAGGAAGCAAGGGGCGCTGAGAGCAAAAGGGAAAAACTGTGTGAGCTGCAATTAGCAACTGAGGCAGGCACCAGACCCTGCAGAGAAGCAAATCGAAGTTACTAAGGAGGGGAGTTAGCCAAATTCATGTTATTAAAAAGGTCATTCTAGCTGCCATATGGAAATTGACTGTGAACGTAAGGAGCAAGAGCTAGGGCGCCTCCTGCAAATACCCACTTTATGAAGTGCTCAACATGTTTATTATTAGGAAAAGATCAATTTTAGTATTCAGTCACAATCCGCAGTGCTAGTCAACAATTACATTCGTTAAATAAGATAATAAGTTTTAAGATTGTTCTACATCTGCCACTGTAACTAGGTTCAACCAATGAGACGTCAAAATCATTCAATCAATCGTATACTATGTTTATATGAGACAGCAGTAAATAAGCAAAAGCAGCAAAGACGATGCTCCACCTAATAGAGAGGGAATGAGGGAGGCTGGTGGACGTTTAATTAAAAAAAAAAAAGTTATGAAGTGACGTACCTAGGGTACATGGTACGATTTAAAAATATAAAGCCTCGCAAATTACCCATGAGGGCTAGAGTGACAACAGCAACTGTGAACATAGAATGTTTAGAGCAGAAATCCCACTTAGAACCTATTAACCCAGTGTTAACAGAACTCCTGATCTTGACTATTTCCTCCCACCCAGAAAGTGATTCGGCCCTGAGGGGGCTTCATGACAACCATCCCAGGATAAGGCTCGGGAGCTGGGCACGGGGGAAGCAGCTGGGCTTAAGGGCGCGCAGCTGCACCTTCTGCGGGACACCGGAGAAGAAAGGGGTGCTAAGGCGCTTGGAGTCCCGGAGCAGCGGGCGCCGACAACCGGGCGCGGGCCGCCTGCTCACCTCAGGACCGGGATGCGGCGGCTCCTCCCCCGCCCTCCAGCCGTGGCGACTCCTGCAGCGCGGGAGCCACGGCCTCGCCGCCAGGCTCTTTGCTCTGTGGATTCTCCATGCCGGCTGTCACGTCAGAAGAGAGCTGCTGGGGCAGGACCCTCGCTCACTATCACTCCGTCAAGCCCGAAAGCTTAGCCTTTCTCAGTTGAAAAATTACCGGCCTCGCGTTCCCGCGGCGGCGGCCACACAAACTCCGGCGGCCACCTCCTACTTCCGGGAGCGTGTGGCGTCCACACGCCGAGCAGGCGCAGTGAACTCGCGCGCGCGGAACGCCAGCGCCGCAGCCCACAGTGGGAGGGAGGAAGAACCAGAGGGAGGCGCGCGGGGGAGAAGATGGGGCGTGACCGGCCGTGGGCGGAGCTAGTGCGGGTCGAAGCTGCACGAGTCACTAGAGGGTAGCACCGGAACAGATGATCACGTCAGGGAAAAAAGTAGGGTGAGTTGGGAGATACCATAGAGAAAGATGTTTTCAACCATAAAAAATAGCATGTATAAAACAATTCACATTTTTCATAATGAGTTTCCTAAAACTTCCACTACCGGGGAAGAACAGAAAATGGGTCTGGACTTAGTGTCCCACTATAGACAGCAAACAGAACAGAATATAGGAAACAGCTCTTCCGACATTGGTTAACAGCCCACTGTGGACTGTTTTACCTGAAAGAAGAAAATCAAAAGGAGCCCTGTATCACCCTGCCTTTTTGCCCAGAAGCCATTTCCAGTCTGTGGTGCAGAGAAAGAAAATCAAATGGAGACCTAGGATCTCCTGGGTTAAGAAGACAGGGTATTGGAGTTGAGGAAATTGGGGTAGCCCAAGTGGGTTGGAGCTTCAGGAATCTGCTTAGGAATACCTTTGAATCTTTAACTGAATAAAAAACGTAAAACTCCACAAGGCAAGGAAGGAACAATGATTAGGGAGCAGCAGTACACCAAACAATGATCAGAGCTCACACAGAACTAGGAATTATTTGAGATCCCAGCAACCAGAGTGAGGAGACTATTGAATACCATGGAACCTGCACTAGCAACCTCAGAAGTGAAACTGCCATTGCAAAATTATCATTGAGACAGTGAAAGTGATCGGACCTAACCAACTCCATCTTGCTTTTAACCTCCAAGCTATCTTTATTCATTCCTGGGTGTAGGCCAAACTAACACTGGGAGGAACTTAGTGTATAGCTTAGAGTTTAAAACAAAAGTGATAGCCCTCTTCTTGCCTGGGGGCTAGACTGCTTTTGTAGGACTGACAAATTAGCCAAAAGTTTAGAAATTATGATTTAGGAGTCATGCAGCTGGAGGCTATAAGAATTTAACCCTCTCCAAATTGTTCCTGGGGATATCACTATTGTAAAACTTAAGATCCGTGCTTGAGACATTCTGCAGACCCTTCACTTGATGACTCAGCTGGCACCACCCAGATTGATAAACTGGCTCACCTGATCTTGTGGCCCCCACCCAGGAACTGACTCAGTGCAAGAGGACAGCATCGACTTCCTATGATTTTATCTCCTACCCAACCAATCACCACTCCCCCACTCATGGGCTTCCCACCCACGAAATTATTAAAAACTCTGATCCCCAAATGCTCTGTGAGACTGATTTGAGTAATAAAACTCTGGTCTCCCACACTGCCCACTCTGCATGAATTACGCTTTCTGTATTGCAATTCCCCTGTCTTAATAAATTGGCTCTGTTAGGGCAGTAGGCAAGGTGAACCTCTTGGGCAGTTACGAAAGTGTCATGCCTTACTGATATATGATAGCCCTAGACAGCAGGACCCAGAACATCAGCTACTGTAGAGTCTTCAAAAGCTTAAAAACAAGCCCTGAAAGTATCAAACTACTCTGTAAGTAACCTAACTGCCTATAAGAACAAAGTCTGATACTCTCTGAAAGACTACGGTAAAATCCAGGATTCAACAACATTAAATTCAAAATGTGAGACATCCAATCAAAAATTAAGAGACTCGCAGCACTTGGGGAGGCTGAGGCGGGAGGATTGCTTGAGCCCAGGAGTTTGAGGCTACAGTGACCTATGATTGCACCACTGCACCCCAACCTGGGTGACAGGGTGAGACTCTGTCTCAAAAGAGAGAGAGAAAGAGAGACATACCCAAGTGGTAAGAAAATATCTCATGAAGGTAGTAGAAACAAACTCCAAAATGACAAAAATGATGGAATTAACAGACAAGGATTTTAAACACCTGTTATGAGTATGCTCAAAGATTTAAAGGAAGACAGGAGAGAAACTGGAAAGATTTTTGAAAAGAAGCAAATCAAATTTCTGGAGGAAAAAAATACTTGAAATAAGAATTTCTTTGGATGGGATTGCTAGCACATTAGGCAATGCAGAAAAAAGATTGATGAATTTAAAGACATAGCAGCAGAAGCAATGCAAAATGACACACATGGAGAAAAAAATGAATACAACCTCAGTTACATATAGGACCAATTAGAGAGGCTTAATACTATTGAACAAAAGGTAGAAGCTGAGGCAAAATTAATATAAATAGAGAGTTTCCTTGGTCCAAGCTTGAGGATTGCAACCCAGGAGCATAGATTGAAGTTGCCCTGAATCCATCTACTCAGAAGATATGCCAATCTGGAAGTTAAGTGAACACCTTGTAATGAATCATAATTGTTTCAAGTCTTACACATTCTAGATTATTTGCTTTGTTATATAGGCAATTGAAATAGGGCACAATTTCAATAACAATAATCTTTGAGGGCGGAGAAGTAGTCCTTTCTAACCGTGCATACCTCCATCTCAGCTTCTTATCTCAAGAAACAACTCTTTTGACTTTGTTTCTTTGATTTCTAGAACTAGTGCAGCAGCATCCAGAAATTTGACTTGCCATAAAGAAAAAGACCAGGAAGAAGGGAATATAATAGTGAGGCTTTTGTCCTTGAAGCCTGTGATGAGCAGCTGTGCTGGGGAAATCCAAGAAGTCTCTTTGAGGAAATTGGATTGTGAGACACAGTTAAAGAATATGCCTTCTGAAAAATCCTAGCTAGGTGAAAATAGTCCGTCAGTCAAAAAATAGTAAAAAAAAAAAAATCCAAGCTAGATGAAAATACCTAGGTAAAAATTACTATCATGCAGTAACTTTTTTTTTGTCTTTAGACTCTGGTTTGAACAACTAAAGGCTGAACAAAGTGAAACATGCATGAAAAAATCAACTTGAAAGGAAGAAGCTTACGCAAAATTAACACAAATAGAGAATCTGTTTGGGCCAAACTTGAGGATTGCAACTGTAGATTCAAGTTGCCCTGAGTATACTCAGATTAGTAGCAGCTGCAAGTGAATTTTTAAAGGAAAGAAGAGGCAGTTCCTGGGTTGTTTATCAAGAATTTACTGTAAAGCCAGGCATGGTGGCTCACGCCTGTAATCCTGGCACTTTGGGAGACCGAGGCGGGAGGATCACTAGAGGCCAGGAGTTTGAGACCAGCCTGGCCAACATGGTAAAACTCCACCTCTACTAAAAATACAAAAATTAGCTGGTATGGTGGCACATGCCTGTAATCCCAGCTACTCGAGAGACTGAGGCTCAAAAGTCACTTGAACCTGGGAGGCAGAGGTTGCAGTGAGCAGAGACTGCACCACTGCACTCTAGCCTAGGTGGCAGAGTGAGAGTCCATCTCAAAAAAAAAAAAAAAAAAAAAAAAAAAAAAAAGAAAAAGAAAAGAAAGAAAAAACCAAAAACAAAAAAATAAAAAATAAAAATAAAACCTTAAAAAATATATCATCCATCGAGTTCATTTTGCACATTTTTGTGTCTTTGTTTAAATAAACATGCTTAAGCCTATATGTTAAAAGTTTCAGATTTGTTTTGAAATTAAAAGTGGAAGAAACTCTATTTTTTTTGGCATAAAAAGAAAATGGACTTTCTAGTATGAAAATTCCAGATGTTTTTTATCATTTGAATTATAAATGATTATTTTGAGGCTTATCATAATTCAACTGACTCAGATTGAGAAATAAGAAAGATAAAGCAGGCTGGGCTCAGTGGCTCACACCTGTAATCCCAGCGCTTTGGAAGTCGAGGTAGGTGGATCACCTGAGGTCAGGAGTTCAAGACCAGTCTGGCCAACATAGTGAAACCCCATCTCCCACTAGCAACACAAAAATTAGCCAGGTGTGGTGGAACATGCCTGTAATCCCAGCTACATGGGAGGCTGAGACAGGAGAATAGCTGAAACCCCGGGGACGGAGGTTACAGTGGCCGAGATTGCACCACTGCACTCCAGCCTGGGTGGCCTGGGCGACATAGGCGACAGAATGAGATACTCAATTTAAAAAAAAAAAAGGGCGAGCAAACATTAGAAACAGATTAATTTGAAGATACATGTAATTTCTATTTGTGTGCTTGTTCAGCTTCCTAACGTCTTCTATTGTATCGGAAACTCATCAGGTTATTTTGGAAAAAATTATACAATTTTTCTGATTGCAAAAGTCATGCATATTCAATTGAAAAAATTAAGAAAATGAGAGATGTTTTCCATCAATCTTTTATCAGCAACAGAACCAGATTATCAGGCTGTAAAAGAAGTTAGTTTCTTGAAAATGCCACCAGAGGGTGCTCAAACCAAACATTGCTCTATCTGAAGTGCAGGAAACAGGCTCCTATGCTGTTGAAGGAGCTCATCAGCTTTACAGTTTTAGTTTAATTTGACAATAAGGAGGAATTAAAAATTCCTAGTCAGTATAACATGTATTTGAATGTGTCCAATTTTTTAAAAGATTCAGCACTATTCTTTTTGGAGCCTAATTCCACATTCCTGTAAATAGCAAACATTTATTGAATACTTAGTGTATGGTGATGGGTGCTATTGATAAAATTAGAATAAAACTTGATCCTGGCTGTGCGGTGACTCACGCCTGTAATTCCAGCACTTTGGGAGGCCGAGGCGGTAGGGACACCTGAGGTCAGAAGATCGAGACTATCCTGGCTGACACGGTGAAATCCCGACTCTACTAAAAATACAAAAAATTAGCCGGGCATGGTGGTGGGCACCTGTAGTCCCAATTACTCAGGAGGCTGAGGCAGGAGAATCACTTGAACCGGGAAGGCGGAGGTTGCAGCGAACCAAGATCACTCCACTGCACTCCAGCCTGGGCAACAGAGCAAGACAACGTCTCAAAAAAAAAAAAAAAAAAAAAAACTTGATCCTGACATTTTAGAATTCATATTTTCTCTGGGGAAAAAGGCATATGTAAACAAATTGATTAGAATCCAATGTGTTGTGCACCACACTAAAAATCTTTTGAAGGACAGGAATAAATTCTGCTAAAGGCAGATGAGTCAAAAGAGTGCTTCCCAGAGGAACTGGATCTTACGAAAGTAGGCATTTTTGGACTTCCAGGTTAACAGCGATGGATTGAACATGTTCGTTTAATCTCTCTTGAATCCCCCAAAAAAGGAGTTGTTTTGTTTTAAGACCTAAACCCACAAGGACTAAAAGAATAGGAAAGGAGACAACAGCTATGACATTTTGGAAGCTGCAAAACCAGTGGATCAGTGTTAAGTGATTTAACAAATATGTTTCTCATAACAATATGAGAAAACAAAATCCCAAACTGCCAGTGAGAAAGCTGAGAACCAACCACATATATACCACAAAATCCTCAAAGATAAAATTCCTGGGGAGCTAATATAAGGAGAACCAAGATGAAAGCTGTTTGGGAAATAATTAGAGCCCTAGACCCTTCCTCACTCTGGCGGAGTCTCAATGTTTATTCTCACCAAGGGGGATTAAAAGCCTCTTCCCCAACTTGGGCCTCAGCAAGCAACAGCTAGAACTTTACCCTCTAGGTGGAAGATTGAGACTCCTGCCCGAGGGAATCTGGCATCCACAAAGAAAGTACTTTAAGATACTGACACCAAGTGTTCTCCATCAGCCTCCTTCACATCTCTCTATAGTGAAACTTACAAGCTCAGAGTTTTTAATATGGTTTTTGTTTTGTTTTGTTTTTTAGAAACCAGGTCTCACTCTTGTCACCCAGGCTGGAATGCAATGGCACGATCATAGCTCACTGCAGTCTCAAACTCCTGCACTCAAGAGATTGTCCTGCCTTGGCCTCCCAAAGTGTTAATATTATAGGCATAAGCCACCATGCCCAGCCTCTAATACATTTTTTAATTTTCCAGTCTTAGTTTTGATGAGACCACCAAGGATTACTGTATATTTGATGAAAGTCTATTATATAAAAGGTAGAGACCAAAACAAACAAGCACAGAAAAGCAACTTAGAGGAAATAGAAATTATTCAAGACTTAAAAGCAACAGCTATAGACTGGGCACTGTGGCTCATGCCTGTAATCCCAGCACTTTAGGAGGCCAAGGAGGGTGGATCACGAGGTCAGGCATTCAAGACCAGCCTGGCTAACATGGTGAAACCCCGTCTCTACTAAAAATGCAAAAAATTAGCCAGGCATGGTGGCAGGCATCTGTAATCCCAGCTACTCAGGAGGCTGAGGCAGGAGGATCGCTTGAACTTGGGAGGTGGAGGTTGCAGTGAGCGGAGATCATGCCACTGCACTCCAGCCCAGGCAACAGTGTGAGACTCCGTCTCAAAAAAAAAAAAAAAAAAAAAAAAAAAAGAAAGCAACAGCTATAATCATATTCTCAGAGAGAAATGAGGGAATAAGAGGGAAGATCATATCTGTGAAACAGTAACAAAGCCTATGAAAATGGAAGATTTAAGAAAAATAAAAAAGAGTAGTTGGAAATTAAAAATATAATGGCAGAAAACAAATACTTGGCACTGTTCAATGTGGTATCCATTAGCCACTGCTTAAATTTGCATTACTTGAAATAAATAAAATTAAAAATTCAACTTCTCATTTGTAGTAGTCACATTTTAAATGCTCAAAAGTCCTGTGTGGCTAGTGGCTAAGGTATTGGACAGCATAAAGAACATTTTCATCAATTCAGAAAGTTTTGTGATAGAAGTTTAGAAGATAAATTGGAGGAATTCTCTTAGTAGAACAAGAAGACAAAGAAATAGAATGAAGCTGGGCACAGTGGCCCCTGCCTGTAATCCTAGCACTTTGGGAGGCCAAGGCAGGCAGATTGTTTGAGTTCAGGAGTTCAAGACCAGCCGGGCAATGTGGCAAAATCCTGTCCCTACAAAAGATACAAAAATTAGCCAGGTATGGTGGCACATGCTTGTAGTCCCAGCTACTCAGGAGGATGAGGCAGGAGAATCGCTTGAACCCGGGAGGCGGAGGCTGCAGTGAACTGAGGTCACGCCACTACACTCCAGCATGGGTGACAAAGCAAGACCCTGTCTCAAAAAAAAAAAAAGAAAAGGAGGTCAAACAGTTGAATAATAGGAATTCTAGAAAGAAAGAAGGAACAAGTTGGAGGGAAGAAAATAAAGAAATAATTCAAGAAAAATTCAATCTGGCTATAAATTGCCAGATTGAAAAAGCCCAGTGAGTGCTTAGCCCAATAGATCTACTCTGAGGCATATTCTTGTAAAATTTTAGAACACTGGAGGTAAAAACAAAAAGGAACAGGAAGTAGCATACGCAGTATTAAAAAGCAGAAGGCTTCTGACTTCTCAATAGTAACATTGGAAACAAGAAAAAACTAGTGATCTCTTCCAAAATCTGAAAGCAAAGAATTATGGCTTAGAATTCTATACTTAATCAACTTGTAATAAAGCATGGGAACAGGACAAAGATATCTTCAAACATGCAAGGTCTCAATAACTTCTGTGCATTCTTTCGCAAGGTTCTTCTGAAGGAAACATGCAAGAAAATGAGAGGGCAAACCAAGAAAGAGGAAAATATGGGATTCAGAAAAAATAAGAGTATAACGATGGGTACCAGAGACTGGGAAGGGTAGTGGGGAGTGGGGGATAAAGTAGGAATGGTTTATGGATATAAAAATACAGTTAGTTAGAAGAAATAAGATTTAGTGTATGGTAGCACAATAGGGCAACTATAGTTAACAACAATTTACTGTATATTTCAAAATATCTGACAGTGAAATTGAAATGTTCCCAACACAAAGAAATGACATATCCTTCAGGTGATGGCTATCTCAATTATCCTGATTGGATCATTACACATTGTATCCTTGTAACAAAATATCACATATATCCCATAAATATGTACAACTCTTATGTATCCGTAATAAAACAGGAGATCTAACACGGGACAGAGGCAGAGAGAATCCCCAGGATGATGGAGAAAGATCGCAGCATGACAGCTGTGCTCCAGGGGACACTGGTCAGGATTGAAGCAGTGCAATTCAAGAGACGGGCATGTTGAATGCTGTTACCACCAAAATGTTGAATACTATTGCATACTCTATTTAACAGGTGAACAGAAAGTCCAGTGAATCTGGTCAGATTTTGATGTGTAATTACTTTGTCTTTTTTTTTTTTTTTGAGACAGAGTCTTCCTCTGTCACTCAGGCTGGACTGTCACTCAGCTCACTGCAACCTCCACCTCCTGGGTTCAAGCAATCTTTGTGCCTCAGCCTCCTGTGTAGCTGGGATTACAGGTGCACACACCCATGCCCAGCTAAGTTTCATATTTTCAGTAGAGTCAGGATTTCACCATGTTGGCCAGGTTGGTCTCGACCTCCTGGACTCCAGTGATCTGCCCACCTTGGCCTCCCAAAGTGCTGGGATTACAGGCATGAGCCATCGCACCCAGCTGCTTACTTTGTCTTTATTAATATTTGATGAAGTTCTATTTTCCCCCTCCAAGTCCTGCTGCCATATCGTTGAAGATACTCATTCACCCCACAGAAGTATTGCGCTTTGAACTATGTAAGAGCTGGAGATAAAACGTGATAAGCTAAGAAGGAGAAGACACACTGTAATTCACTGTGTCTAACCATATTTCTTCTTGATGTCTGGTACTCCACTTCAGAGTTCTGTCCAATGCCCTTACACCCCTACATTTCCTAGGACACACATACAGCTTTGCCCACCAATTTCCAGAAGTTTCCTGTCAGCAATCAAACAAGATGATGCCAGGCTATGACTTACAGACTGTTCATCAAATAGAAATGATTCTGCCCCTCCTCATACAGCTAAGTTTGTGTTTGCATCTTAATTTTTCAAAACTAAACAATATGATAGCTAGGCATGTATCCCTACATGAAAAATAGATTTTGAAAAGGCAATAAAAGAGAAACACAGTGGGGGCTTCTAATGCACTAAGTTCTATTTCTCAGCAGGCATGATAGGTGCAAAATGCATTTTATTAGTAGTAATATGTTACTTATATGTTGTTAAAAGTTGTTTTGTGTATATAATACATGTTACCATTTATAAAAGCACAGAAGAGAAAAACATTATTTGCAAAAAATTATAAGCCTCTACTTTGCTCTAAATAATATAATTATAAACTTGTGTGTTTTCTTAAACTATGACAAAATATTATAATGAGGAGGAAGTTTCCAGGCAGAGGAGGCAGGG
This sequence comes from Ateles fusciceps, assembly GCA_036589455.1. Lineage (NCBI taxonomy): Eukaryota > Metazoa > Chordata > Mammalia > Primates > Atelidae > Ateles > Ateles fusciceps. Next base: position 10,977,722 of record JAZHEH010002554.1, on the reverse strand, counting down.
ATATATACTTCAGGAAATTTGCAGAAAGGTGAGGAGACTTGAAGGTTCCTGGCATGGTACTCACAGGACCAATAACCAAAGACAGAATGGAAGGCAAGTAGCCTGTACCCAGAAAACATTCTTAGTGCAAGAACAGGCAAGACTAATGGCACATCTTGGCAAATTTTTGAATTAAAATGATAAAAAGTTATAGAATTATCAGGTCCACTCTCTCACCCATGCTGGAGTGCGGTGGCACAATTACAACTCACTGCAGCCTCAACCACCCAGGCCCAAGCAATCCTCCCACCTCAGCCTCCTGAGTAGCTGGGACTACAGGTGTGGGCCACAAACCCGGCTAATTTTTGTATCTTTTTAGAGATGGGGTTTTACCATATTGCCCAGACTGGTCTCAAACTCCTGGGCTCAAGTGATCCACCTGCCTTGGCCTCCCAAAATGCTGGGATTACAGACATGAGCCACTGCACCCAGCAAAAACTAGAACTCTTAACACAGAACAAAAATTAGACAGTCCTCAGATTTCTCTGACATACTAAATTCTAGAAGCCAATTGACAACATTTTGAGGGAAAAAGTTTACACCCCAAGAATTTTATTGTCAACCAAGGTATCTGTCGTTTGTGATGTAAACAAAAATTCTTAGCTATGTAACGGCCCATTTAAAAAATACTTGAATAAGTACTCTAGGCAATTGAAAATTATTAGATTTAAAATGAGGATTTCATGATGGAATTTTGTAGGGTTTTATTGGAGGCATTTCTTTCGTCATTGTCAAAATCACAAAGCTCAACATTATACAAACCATATGACAATAGCCCTTAAATTTTAGTGTGTGTAAGAATCCCGAGGAACCCCATAATACTTCCTGGGGTCCTTATTTCAGGATTTGACTTTATAGATCTGAGTAGCCTCCAAATCTTCATTTGTACCTCACATTGCAGGGATTCTGAGTAGGCATTAAGACTAACCATATTTTAATGGAAATAGGAGAAGATTAAACTGCTAAGTTTCAGACTTAGTGACAAAACCACTAATATTAAGAAAGGAAAGGGAAATTTCAAGAATATTTAAATTCTGTAATCAGAGAAGCACTGTGCATCTAGAACACAATGATATTTTCAGCTTACAATGGATTTATGAGGCCATAACCCCATAGTTAGTCGAAGAGTATCTGTACTTTATCAACGCCAGCACACAGGCTGCAGCATTCATTACCCATTCCTGTCTGAATCAACCATCATTATGATAGTCATTAAATAATGACTTTTCTTTAACTTTTTTTTTTTTTGAGACAGAGTCTCACTTTGTCATCTAGGCTGGAGTGCAATGGCACAATCTCAGTTACTGGAACCTCAACCTCCAGGGTTCAAGCGGTTCTCCTGTCTCAGCCTTTGGAATAGCTGGGATTACAGGCACCTGCCACCAAGCCTGGCTAATTTTTGTATTTTTAGTAGAGACGGGGTTTTACCATATTGGCCAGGCTGGTCTCGAACTCCTGACCTCAGGTAATGCACCCGCCTCAGCCTCCCAAAGTGCCGGGATTAGAGGCGTGAGCTACCATGCCTGGCCTTAAATAATGATTTTTCTATTTCCATAATTCCTTCTGTAGCTGACATTCTACTACAAAGAAATGCTTTCCTATGTAATTTATTTATTTATATCAGTATGGATTCATGGCTTTCTATTTTATTCAAGAAAATGTAATCCATTTCTATCTTTTTTTTTTTTTTTTTTTTTTTTGGAGGCAGGGATGACATTTAGATTAACCTAGATTTGGCCAAGGGAGTTTTTTCAAGCTGGTTCCTATGTCCTTTTGACATGTTCCCATTATTTTTTCAGCATTTTCTTACTTTCTTGTGCAACAAACTGTTTCAAGCTCATTCTGTCTTTTCCTTGTCCTGGCCCAGGAATCAGTCAGTTCACTAAGGAGTCCTGCATCCTTTAGTGAAGAATAATTTTTTTACTTATTTATTTATTTGTTTGTTTGTTTATTTATTTATTTATTTATGAGGCAGAGTCTTGCTCTGCCTCCCAGGCAGGAGTGCAGTGGCACAATCTTGGCTCATTGCAACCTCCGCCTTCTGGGTTCAAGAGATTCTCTTGCCTGTGCCTCCCCGGTAGCTGGGATTAGGTGGGTGCCACCACTCTCGGCTAAGTTTTTTTTTTTTTTTTTTTTTTAATAGAGACAGGGTTTCGCCATGTTGGCCAGGCTGGTCTTGAACTCCTGACCTCAAATGATCCATCCACCTCGGTCTCCTAAAGTGCTGGGATTATAAGCGTGAGCCACCACACCTAGCCTATTGAAGAATAGTATCTGAAAACCAGTACACTCATTGCTACAGTAGGGTCACTGCTTCTGAGATCTCTCATGAACAGAGATGGAAGATACACACATGCACATACTCTATATAACTATTTCAATCTATCTTTGTCTATATAAACTGTGAGTTCACACTGATATCATCAGTTTCAATCCAACAACACCTCAAGGTTTTTCTCAGCCTTTTATATTTGTAATCTCTTCCTCCACAGTAAAATATCTGCCTCTAAGTATTCTCAATATAGTTATTTACTTGCATATTTCAATATTCCTATCATTTTATCTCAGTCTCCACTCTCCCTGCTCTCTCCTTGCACAGTAATCTTATTTCAGTTTAAATCTCTTCAGGATCTATGACTTGTTATGTTTATTGAGAGGAAACAACCTTCTCAGAATATCCAGAGGATGCTCAGCTGTTAAAAACTTAACTCTCGGGAGGGCGTGGAGGATGTGAAGGCTCATGCCTATAATCCCAGCACTTTTGGAGGCCGAGGTGGGTGGATCACTTGAAGCCAGGGGTTCAAGACCAGCCGGCCAATGTGATGAAACCCTATCTCTACTAAAAATTACCAAATTTAGTGGGGTATGGTGGTACACTCCTGTAATCCCAGCTACTTGAAAGGCTCAAGTGATCCTCCCACCTCCTGCTCTGGAGTAGTTGGGACCACAGGCATGAGCCACCATGCCTGGCTTGTTTTTGTTTTGTTTTGTTTTTGTTTGTTTTGTCAAGATGGGGGTCCCTTTATGTTGCTCAGGCTGGTCTCAAACTCCTGGCCTCAAGCAATCCACCTGCCTCGGCCTCACAAAGTGCTGGGATTATAAGTGTGAGCTACTGTGCCCAGCCTTGCCACCCGTATATTTGCTTTCTGTGGATGAGTTTCAAAGCACCATGAACCTGAAATAAGAGGTCACAAATCTACTGCTCTGCTTAAGCTGAACGGCAGCTAATCCATTCCAAATAGATGAAAATCTCTTCTACTCTGAAAATGAGCTAGAAAAGATGGTCCCACAATATCAGATTCATTAAAGCTCTTTGTGAAGGAAGGATAATGGGTGATTCTTTTGTTCTGGTTGCACTTGCTTATTCAAACTACCCACATGTTCTGTTTTCTGTTCATAACAGTTAACAATCGCTAACGTTTATTAAACACTGTTTTTAATGCCCTTCACACACAAAAGATGTAAAAATGAGGCTCCTTCTTTCCAAGTTTGGCTGAGGCATGAGGATAATAGATACTAAATACCAAAGTGAGTTTTCACACAGACCACCCCAGAGGGCTTATAAAGTAAGATTTAGTCAAAAACTAGTTACACAGTTTTGACTACTTCAGCTAAGTCAAATACAGTCCTGGGCCAGACATAATAGCTCACACCTATAATCCCAGCACTTTGGGAGGCTGAGGTGAGCAGATCACGAGGTCAAGAGATCAAGACCATCCCGGCCAACATGCTAAAACTCTGTCTCTACTAAAAATATAAAAATTAGCCGGACATGGTGGCATGTGCCTGTAGTCCCAGTGACTCGGGAGGCTGAGGCAGGAGACTCACTTGAACCCAGGAGGCAGAGGTTGCAGGGAGCCAAGACTGAGCCACTGCACTCCAGCCTGGTGAGACTTTCAAAAAAAAGAATCACCTAATTTCACACTATTATGAACATGCAAATAAAGGCATTCTCATCACAATTTTTAGTAGAGACAGGGTTTCACCATGTTGGCCAGGTTGGTCTTGAACTTCTGACCTCAGGTGATCCACCTGCCTCGGCATCCCAAAGTGCTGGGATTACAGGTGTGAGCCACCACCCCCATCCCTCCTTCTGTAGTCTTTATCACTAAGATTCATTCTTGCCTCTCTTTCATCTCCCACATTCAGTTACTAATTCCTGCTGATTTCACTGTGTAAACATTTCTCAGATAAGTTCTCTCTTCCATATCCTGCTTTCATTGCCAAGTTGGGGTCTCATTCAATTCAGTACCTGGACTATTGCATTAGCCTCATGACTGACAGCTCACATAGCTGCCAAAATTAGTTGTAAGAAATATATATCTGGTGGTGTTATTTCCAAGCTTTCATTCAGTTCCACAACTACTTATTTAGTACCATTTAGGTGCTAGGAGCAATGCTAGGTATTGAAGATCCATTAGTGAGCACGACAGATCAGATTCCGACACTCGAGGAACTTAAACTCAACTAGGAATAAGTAATTCAAAGCCATGTCTGAATGCCTCTTCTAAGCCCTGACCTCCGTGACTTCTATGTTGGTTCCTGTATATACCCCTCCAAACATCAGGGCTGTGTTTTCTGCCTCATGCTTTATGTTCAAACAGTATTAATCGTTTTGTGGTTCACCTTAGGTATCATTTTCCCCCTGAAAACCTTCATGAGCTTTGCATTGGCCTCAGTGGCCCTTCTCTGTGCTCCCTTTGCACTCTGTGTATAATTTTATCGTAGCATTTTCCTCCCCTGCATTTTGTTGATGTTGTTGTTGTTTCGTTTTGTTTTTTGAGATGGAGTCTCGCTCTGTCACCCAAGCTGGAGGGCAGTGGCGCGATCTCAGCTCACTGCCACCTCCCCCTCCCAGGTTCAAGTGATTCTCCTGCCTTAGCCTCCCAAGTAGCTGGGATTACAGGCACGCACCACCATGCCTGGCTCATTTTTGTATTTTTAGTAGAGACAGGGTTTCACCATGTTTGCCAGGCTGTTCGGGAACTCCTAACCTCAGATGATCCATTTGCCTCGGCCTCCCGAAGTGCTGGGATTACAGGAATGAGTGACTGTACCCAGCCTGTTGTTTTTGAGACAGAGTCTCACTCTGCCTCCCAGGCTGGAGTGCAGTGGTGCAGTCATGGGCTCCCTGCAGCCGAGAACTCTGGAGCTCAAGTGATCCCCCTGCCGCAGTAGCTGGGACTCCCACGTAGCTGGGACTACAGGTGTGTGCCACTACACCTGGCTAATTTTTTATATTTTTTATAGAGATGGGGTCTTGCCATGTTGCCCAAGGTGGTCTCAAACTCCTGGGTTCAATCTATCCTCTTGCCTTGGCATCCCAAAATGCTGGGGTTACAGGCATGAGCCACTGTGCCTGGCTAAACACATTTTACTAAAATTAAATGTATATTGTTTGTCTCTTTCACAAGGCTGCAAGATCTTGGAGGAAGGAGACTTTGTCTTAATCATTTTTGTACTTCCACTCCATGCAATGGAGATAGAAAAGATAGAAATCAGGATTAGTAGGTTAAAAGGAGTTGGCTGTGATACTGGTTTTGCACGCATAGGCTGAGGGAGGCAGAACAGTAGAAAAGTCATGGGGAAGGTTGGTACAAAAAGAAAGGGCTTGCTCATGAGTGATTCTGGCACTTTCTCAACAATTATTTTCTTGTGAGTATAACTATGATATGGGTGTGACTGTAAAAACAAGAGGCTGCTTGCTTTAAAGAGATGAAGCTCTGCAAATGACAATATTAAACTCCTTTACTCTTGTCACTTGCCTCCAGATCTCTTGGTCCCTGTGAAAGTCACGGGGACAGGGGGATGTAAATGCTTCAATATGGTCATAGAGAACTACAACACCCATGTTATAAACATGTTCATAAACATGTTCAGAAATAAAATAAGTGATGGATGGGCAACTAACCATGGCCATGGAGGGTCCTAGTTCCAGAAAAACTTGGATATAAAAAAGAAAGACCCACTTGGGAGGCCGAGGCGGGTGGATAACTTGAAGTCAGGAGTTCGAGACCAGCCTAGCCAACATAGTGCAACCCCATCTCTACTAAAAATACAAAAATTAGCTGGGCGTGATAGCAGGCACCCATAATCCCAGCTATTTGAGAGGCTGAGGCAGGAGAATCACTTGAACCCTGGGAAGCAGTGGTTGCAGCCAGCCAAGACTGTACCACTGCACTCTAGCCTGGGTGACTGAGACTTTGTCTCAAAAAAAAAAAAAAAAAAGAAAAAAGAAAAAAAGAAGGGCCAAAAAAAAAAAAAACACTATGGGATAGACATGAGACCTGGTTACTTGGCTTGGCAGTGTCAGAGAAGAGAAATATCTTGCCTTCCTATCTTAGGTTCAGGGTTTGAGGGCTTAGATTCCTATAACAAAAGAAACGAGAAAATAAACAAACAAACAAAAAAAGCATACAAATTGGATGTAAGTTTTACATGACATGGGAGCCTTCATAAGGAAATGAAGACCTGAAGACAGAGGTAAACCCGTGTATTTTCATGCTATGTTTGATGAAGATGAGGATGGCCATAGAAAAATATGGTTGGACAAATGTGTATGATCTAATGGCAGTAAACTGGAGAGAACTTGGCTAGGCCTGTTTGTGCAGGTTCTTCTCTGGGTCCCTGCGTCTTTGAAGATTAGGATGTTCCTTTCCTCCAGGTATAGGGACACAACCTCTGGAATGAGAAAAATCCTAAGTTTATGATCTGCTTCAGAGAAGAAGGGTAGGAGGAAGGTGAGAGCAACCTTCTTGTTTTGCCATTTTCTCAAGTTCTTTCACCTTAAAATATTTTGGGATAGTGTGTCCTGAACCCATTAGCAGCCCCTGGGCCCTGGGCCACTCCTGGCAAGCTGATGTAATAGCTAAAAAAGTAGGAAAGAGACAGCAGTGACTCTGGACTTCATGCTGAGCACCTGGCCTTGCGTCCCTTCGATTCTGCTGAGCCTCAGAACATGATGAAATCCATGGAGAAGAGTGGTCCCAGGCTAAAAGATTAAGGAGCGGCAGAGGCTGGAAACAAGAGAAGTTGGTAGGCTTAATATTCCACTATCTTCCATGAGTGATGTGGAGATTTATTCTAGAAAATGAGAATATACATTTTCTCATTAAAGACACCAAAACTTGGCCAGGTGTGGTGGCTCATGCCTGTAATCCCAGTACTCTGGGAGGCCAAGGCAGGCCAATCACTTGAGGTCAGGAGTTCGAGGCCAGCCTGGGCAACATGGTGAAACCCTGTCTCCACCAAAAAATACAAAAATTAGCTGGGTGTGATGGTGCACACCTGTAGTCCCAGCTACTCGGGAAGATGAGGCAGGAGAATTGCTTGAACTCAGGAGGCGGAGGTTGCAATTAACCAAGATTATGCCACTGTACTTAAGCCTGGGCGACAAAGTAAGAGTCTGTCTCAAAAAAACAAAACAAAAAAAAACACCAAAACTCTACTCATTATTCTGATGATAGACTTTGAGATAATTGGATGATTGTTTCTTTCTCAGCACATTTATTCTGCTTATTACTCATAGAGAACATTTCTAATCACAAATGAATGCCAAGCACGATGGTTCATGCCTGTAATCCCAGTTCCTTGGGAGGCTGAGGCAGGAGGATCGCTTGAGCCCAGGAGTTCGATGCTACAGTGAGGTATGATTGCACTGCTGTACTCCAGCCAGAGCGACAGAGTAAGATCCTATCTCTTGCTGGAAAAGGTGACTCACACCTGTAATCCCAGAACTTTGGGAGGTTGAGATAGGTCAGGAATCCAAGACCAGCCTGGCCAAGATGGTAAGACCGTGTCTCTACTAAAAATACAAAAAAAATTAGCCAAACATGGTGGCAGGTGCCTATAATGATTCCAGAGAATTGCTTGAACCTGGGAGGCGGAGGTTGCAATGAGCCAAGACTTCGCCACAGCACTCCAGCCTGGGCAACAGAGTGTGAAGAAGAGAAAAAAAAAATGCTGTCTCTTGAAAAAAAAAGAACTGATGGCACCTTTTGGCCTAGCTAAAGTAGATTTGTCTATAATCCCCTCTATCATACAAGAATATAAAGAGAATTTTATCTCTAGAGTTCCACACTCCTTGATTTTGTGAGGTTTTTATTCATTTTGAGTATTTTTTGTTTTTCAGGCTCACATTATCCAAATGCATTCCAGACCCTCAGACTGCCCCTGTCATTCCAATTTTATATGTGGGACTTTGTTGTCATTAATGTGGGGAAGAAAGATCAGGAAAATTTTCCTAAAAAGTTAAAAGTACTTTGAAATTGAGAGCATAGTCCCAAAACACCATCTTGCTTTCTAGCCAAACCTGTTCAGTGGTGATGATTCCCACCCTTCACTAACCAGCCAGGCTGGGTGATGACAGCCAGGGGAAGTGGGAGGGAGGAGGGACAAACAGAAAGGGAACAGGAGGGGAAGAAGAGAACAGTGTGCTTTGTTCTCTCCTCTCGCCTCTCCAAGCCAGGGGAGCTGCGAGTAGAGATGAGCCTCTTTAACCCTAGCAAACATGGCACCACCCAGCTCATAACAAGGCACCAACTCAATATGCTTTTTTTTTTTTTTTTTTTTTTGAGACAGAGTTTCACTATGAGGCCCAAGCTGGAGTGCAGTGGTACCATCTCAGCTCACTGCAACCTCTGCCTCCCAGGTTCAAACAATTCTCCTGCCTCAGCCTCCTGAGTAGATGAAATTACAAGCGCCCACCCCCATGCATGGCTAATTTTTGTTTTTTTGTTTTTTTTTGAGACAGAGTCTCACTCCGTCACCAGGCACCAGGCACCAGGCACCAGGCTGGAGTGCAGTGGCGTGACCTCGGCTCACTGCAACCTCTGCCTCCCGGGTTCAAGCAATTCTCCTGCCTCAGCCTCCCAAGTAGCTGGGACTACAGGTACGCGCCACCACGCCCAGTTAATTTTTTTGTATTTTTAGTAGAGATGGGGTTTCACCATGTTGGCCAGGATGGTCTCGATCTCTTGACCTCGTGATCCACCCGCCTCGGCCTCCCAAAGTGCTGAGATTACAGGCGTGAGCCACTGCGCCCGGCCTAATTTTTGTATTTTTAGTAGAGAAGGGGTTTCACCACGTTGGCCAGGCTGATCTTGAAATCCTGACCTCAAGTATTCCACCTGCCTTGGCCTCCCAAAGTGCTGGGATTACAGGCGTGAGCCACCGCACTTGGCCTCAACATACATTTATTTAGTGCTTGTTATATGCCAGGCTCTGTTGTAGTATAAAGCATATCCCCAGTGAGAGGACTAAACTGTGGAAACAATTTAAATATCATTCAAGAGGTACGTAATGAACATTGGACAACCACAGAGTTGTTTTTAAAAGATGAGCTGAAACCCTCTGTATTGAAGGGAAAAGGTATCCAAGGGAAAAAGTTCACAGAACGATGTGCGTACCATGAACACTGTTTTGATTGTATTTAAAGTAAAATGATCAGAGGTGGATTTATGGTGGAGCTAATGAAGTGTAAGGCTCAGAAATTCTCACTTGCATAAGTTTCTTCAAAGACCTTGATCTTAATTTAATATTTATAATTAAGAGGGTCTCCAAAATAGTTTAAAAACCTGAATCATTCCCTGGTATTTACGTACATATCAAACATTATGGCCAACCTGGGTTATCACAGCTGGAGTATAATTTTTTTGTTTTTGAGACAGAGTCTCACTTTGTTCCCTAGGCTGGGGTGCAGTGGCATGATCTCAGCTCACTGCAACCTCCACCTCCTGGGTTCAAGCAGTTCTCCTGCCTCAGCCTCCCCAGTAGCTGGGATTATAGGTGCATGCCACCACACCCGGGTAATTTTTGTATTTTTAGTAGAGATGTGGTTTCGCCATGTTGGCCAGGCTGGTCTCGAACTCTGACCTCAAGTGATCTCCCTGCCTTGGCCTCCCAAAATACTAAGATTACAGGTGTGAGCCACCAGGCCCAGACGTGTTGTATTTTTTTATTACCCAAAACAACCTTTTCATGCTATTCCTTTATAGTCATCACTTCCCTCACCCATAACCCCTGACAATCCAACCTGTTTCCTACGTCTTATCTCTGAGTGAGATAATGTGTGGGCTTTGTAAACAGAAATTTATTATTCAAAGCGTGGATATTATTATTACTCCTGCTACTGGAAAGGGTTCCTGATCCAGATCTCAAGAGGGGTTCTTGGATCTCACAAAAGAAAGAATTCAAGGTGAATCATAGAGCAAAGTGAAAGCAAGTTTATTAAGAAAATAAAGGAATAAAAGCTTGGCTGCTCCTTAGGCAGAGCCGCCCTGAGGGCTGCTGGTTGGCTATTTTTGTGGTTTTATCTTGATTATATGCTAAATAAGGAGTGGATTATTCATTAGTTTTCTGAGAAAGAGGTGGGCAATTCCCAGAACTGGATTCCTCCCCCTTTTAGACCATATAGGGTAACTTCCTGACGTTGCCATGGCATTTGTAAACCCTCATGGTGCTGGTGGGAGTGTCTTTAGCATGCTAATGTGTTATAATTAGCATATAATGAGCAGTGAGGATAACTAGAGGTCAATTAGAAGTCACTTTTGTCGCTGTCTTGGTTTTGGTGAGATTTTAGCCGGCTTCTTTACCACAACCTTTTATCAGCAAGGTCTTTGTAACCCGTACCTTGTGCTAACCTCCTATCTCATCCTGTGACTTAGAATGCCTAACCTCCAGGGAATGCAGCTCAGTCTCAGCCTTATTTTACCCAGGCCCTATTCAAGACAGAGTTGCCCTAGTTCAAATGCCTCTGACACTACTATATCCAAGGCAACCTATAGGACAAACTCTGTCATCATTTTCCTCTAACTTCTCTTTTTCCCAGTTTTCCTACCTGTCTCTCTCTCATTGTGCTCATTTTTCAGTAATAAACAAAGACCAAAAAATTATATATGTGTGTTTCTACGACAAAGATTTTTTTCCTACTAGTGATAAAAAATTCTGTAGCACAATAAATGTGTCTAAAATCTACTTAAAACTTAGGACACATAAAAATAGCTAGTAAAATCCACAAAACCAAAGGCAATGCTTATTCTTTCAGCAGGTTATGGTGGGTTTTTTTGCATACGTTTTCCTGAAGGGGTAATCTTTGGTGCCCAGAGAAACATAGGGTCTATTCATCGATCATTGTCTAAAATTGGCTTTTTGGGTCAACTGTATTTTCTTAAGCATCTTAATATAGTTGTTTTGCATTATAATCAAAATACTACCTTCAGCCAGCACTTCAGAACAATTACTAGGCTATAAACTGTTTGGTCATCATAGAACCAATGCATTAATTGTCTGTAATTAACCTCATTTATAAGAATTAAATATGAAAAAAAGTATAATTTAACTATAACTTGTATCAGTTCAAATTAGATTCAGCTTGATAGAACACTTGGTTACTTTCTCTTGCAAAGGGATTTTGTAAGTAGGCAGTTTGGGGTAAGTATCCCAAATTCATGAAGGACTCAATCTCCTTCTGGCTGTCAGCTCTACACTCTCTAGCATGTGGCCCTTGTACTCACGGATGTCTTGGACATATACCCATGTCCAAGTTGTCTGGTGCTCTAGTAATCTCTTCCATGGTTCAGGGTGGCAGCAAAAGCGAAAGAATAAAAACAGAACAGTTTACTTTGTTTTTAAGCAGAGTCTCTCACTCTATCGCCCAGGCTGGGGTGCAGTGACACAATCTCGGCTCACTGCAGCCTCTGCTGTCTGGATTTAAACAGTTCTGGCGCCTCTGCCTCCTGAGTAGCTGAGATTACAGGCACCCACCACCATGCCCAGCTAATTCTTGTAGTTTTAGTATGTTGCCCAGGCTCGTCTTGAACTCCCAACCTCAGGTGATCTGCCCATCTCAGCCTCCCAAAATGCTAGGATTATAGACATGAGCTACCACACCCTGCCAGAACACTTTCTTTATAAGACTTCTCAAAAGTCTATACAGTATTTTAACTTACATCTCTATGACAAATACTTAGATACCTGACTGAGTCAACTACAAATGATACTAGGAAATGTCATCTTTTAATTGGACTGCAATGCACCAACCAAAAATTGGAGATATGTTACTACAGATAAAGGGGAGACTAAATAGGAAAAAGAGATTCGTATTTCTTGCCACTGTCTTAACATAAATAATATCACAACAATTGAAAGATGCTACAGCTCTTTCATAACACTAAATTCTGTTAAAAGATAAAGGAGATAAAAATCTGATTTAAAAATATAAAACCTGTTTCATTCTGTATGGTATATCATCAGAATTTCAAATACATAGTTTGATAGAAGAAGACCCAGTTAGAGTTTGACATATCAGTTGGGTGACTATCATTTACAATAACTTATCATACATTTTTTAATAGCTAGAAGAGAATAATTCAAATGTCTCCCCTATGAAGAAATGACAACTATTTGAGGTGATAGAGATCCCAACTACACTGATTTGGTGTTTACAACTATATGAATGTATTAAATTATGACATGTCCCTGAAAATATATACATCTATTATGTATTAATAAAACATCATAAGCCAGGCGCGGTGGCTCATGTGTGTAATCCCAGCACTTTGGGAGGCCAAGGCGGTGGATTACCTGAGGTCGGGAGTTTGAGACCAGCCTGACCAACATGGAGAAACTCCGTCTCAACAAAAAATACAAAATTACCCAGCCATGGTGGCGCATGCCTGTAATCCCAGCTACTTGAGAGGCTGAGGCAGGAGAATCGCTTGAACTCAGGAGGCAGAGGTTGTAGTGAGCTGAGATTGTGCCACGACACTCCAGCCTGGGCAACAACAGCAAAACTCAGTCTCAAAATAAAATAAAATAAAATAATAGCTAGAAATAAATAAACAATTCATAGCATCAGCACTGTGTGGTTGGACTGCATTTTAGGAGTATTTCCTTGGAGGGATGAAGACTATTTAGGGAGAACCATTGTTCCTCATCTGAACTATTACACTTATCAAGATCTAGATGGTTTATGCCAGACCTGTGCCTGACTGAGGAATTCAGTGCTGGAGAACAGCTAGAAGCAGGAAGTAGTGTCAGAGGCCTCAGAACCAGAGGTACTCTATCTTGAATAGGGGCCAAGTGAAATGAGGCTGAGACCGGCCGGGCTGCATTCCCAGGAGGTTAGGAATTCTTAGTCCCAGGATGAGATAGGAGGTCAGCACACGACACAGGTCACAAAGACACTTCTGATAAGACAGGACACAGTAAAGAAGCTAGCCAAAATCTGCCAAAACCAAACCAAGATGGTGGCAAAAGTGACCTCTGGTTGTCCTCACTGCTGATTATAAGAAAAATGCATTTGTAAGCTAAAAGACACTCCGCCAGCACCATGAGAATTTTACAAATGCCATAGCAACATGCAGAAATTACCCTATATGGTCTAAAAGGGGAGGGGCCTTAATTCGGGAAATCCTCACCCCTTTTCTGGAAAACTCATGAATAATCTACCCTTTGTTTAGCGTTCAATCAAGAAATAACCATAAAAATAGCCAACCAGCAGCCCCAAGAGTTTTACTTCTCTAACGAACTTGCTTTCACTGGATTCTGCTGGCTTACTCTGAATTCTTTTTTGTTTGAGATCCAAGAACCCTCTTTGGGGGTCTGGGTCGGGACTCCTTGCTGGTAACAGTAAGCCTCTTGCCTCCAAAAGTGTTTCCATTTGTGATGAGGAATAAGTTAAATAAATTCTTCAGCTTTAAATATATTCACAATGCAAGAACTCTCAATATAATGATAAAAAGAAAATCTGGCCCTGCGCGGCCGCTCAAGCCTGTAATCCCAGCACTTTGGGAGGCCGAGGTGGGTGCATCACCTGAGGTCGAGAGTTCGAGACCAGCCTGACCAACATAGAGGAACCCCATCTCTACTAAAAATACAAAAAATTAGACGGGTGTGGTGGCACATGCCTGTAATCCCAGCTACTCGGGAGGATGAGGCAGGAGAATTGCTTGACCCCAGGAGGCGGAGGTTGCAGTGAGCTGAGATGGTGCCATTGCGCTCCAGCCTGGGGAACAAGAGCAAAACTCCATCTCCAAAAAAAAAAAAAGAGAGAAGAAAAGAAAAAAGAAAATTCACAAAGCAGTATGTGATTTTTTTTTTCCGGCCAATCAAATGTTACAAACAATAAGTGTTATAAGTGATTGCGTGTGGTTCCAGTGACAAGGAGGTAATGACTAAGCTGTAACGGAAGGAAGTAAAAGTCTGAAAAAGAATGGGTAAAAAAAAATCTAGATTGCAGATTGAGGAGTTGACATTCATTAAATGCTGCTATGCATCAGGCACTTTACTAGGTGCTTGGCATAATATATAACAGAAAGATTGTCTCATTTTCAGGTGAGAAAGCTGAAACTCATATAAGTAATTTCCCATGGTTGAACAGCTAGCTAGTAGAGGGAGGAGAACTTGCCTTCAATGGTGTTCCAAAATCTATGCTCTTTCCACTACAGAGTTCGACATGGGGAGTTGCATAAACACATTGTAATCTAAGCCTCACCAGCTAGGAGGTTCTGGATGAGGTCACATTTCTATGCAGATTTCACTAGTTCAAAGTTTCTATCACTCACCCATTGAAGAATTCTAATTTTGTGCAGTAAATCAGTGCTGCTTCCCTATACTGGTCTCTGCCACGTGAGAACACTGGGCCACCACTGCCCTTGACTGCTTCCCATGGGCTTTAGTGCATAGCCTGTCTGCTGTAATTCTTTCAATCCCAACAGTGCAGCAGTTTCTTTAAGATGACTGCTTTGCCGGGCACGATGGCTCATGCCTGTAATCCCAGCAATTTGGGAGGCTGAAGTGGGTGGATCACCTGAGGTCAGGAGTTCGAGACCAGCCTGACCAACATGGAGAAACCCCATCTCTACTAAAAATCCAAAAATTAGCCGGGTGTGGTGGTGCATGCCTGTAATCCCAGCTACTCGGGAGGCTGAGGCAGGAGAATCGCTTGAACCCTGGAGGCAGAGGTTGTGGTGAGTAGAGATCACACAATTGCACTCCAGCCTGGGCAACAAGAGGGAAAAAAAGACGACTGCTTCTCCCTTTCCATATTATGTCAGCTGGTTTGGGGTCACAGAGAGGGCAGTGATTTTACGGCATAGCAAAGTTGATTGGCGCATTGGTTGATTGAGTACTGCTTTTGTTTCATTCATCCAAATATTTATCAGGGGCTGTGTGAGGAGGAGGTGAACAAGAATTATGAACCTTGTTTTTACACAGAGACAGAGCTATTATTTTAATGAGAGGAGGCAGACAATGAGTGTAATAATTGCTAATTGTGGTAAATGCTATTAGGAAAATAAACAGAGAGCTGTGATAGGAAATAATGACAGGCAATAGTGAAGAGGTGGTAGGGATTGTTTGCATGTAAATCATTAGAACATCAAATAAGATAGCAATTTCTTTTTGCAAACACAGCTTTGTTGGTTGGTTTGTTTAAACTCCCCAGGGCACTCACTCATTCCAGGAGAGCTGAGCAGATTATAAAATAAAGCATCAGTGCTGAGGCTTTACCTGGCACCATTAATTTCCTCTAATGCCCATGCTCGGTTGCAGAATCTGCCTCATCCTACCAACCTCCTTCATCTCTCCAGATCGGTGGTTCTGAAACCTGACTGAGGCAGGGCACAGTGGTTCATGCCTATAATCCCAGCACATTGGGAGGCTGAAGCTGGTAGATCACTTGAGGCCAGTAGTTCAAGACCAGCGTGGCCAACATGGCAAAACCTGCCATCTCTGCTAAAATACAAAAGAAAATAAATTAATTAAAAAATTTAAATAAAATAGCCAAGTGTGGTGAGATGTGCACCTGCAGTCCCAGCTACTCAAGAGGCTGAGGCACAAGAATTGCTTGAACCTGGGAGGAGGAAGTTGCAGTGAGGTGAGAATGCACCACTGCACTTCAGCCTGGACAACAGAGGGAGGGAGGGAAGGAAGGAAAAAAAAAAAAAAAAGAGGGGGAAGGAAGGGAGAAAGAGAGGAAAGAAAGGGAGGGAGGGAAGGAGGGAAAGCAAGAAAGGAAAGAAAGAAAGAAATCTGACTGAGTAATCAGAATTCCTAGAAGATGTTTCAAAAATTTAAATACCTCGGCCCTGCCTCTAGTGATTACAGTTAGTGGATTTTGAAGGTGTCTTAGGCATGAATATGTTTTGAAGGTTCCCAGGTGATTCTAATTTGTAGACTGGTTATAAATCACTGCTGGAGAGAGTGATTCTCAAACTTGAGCATGCATCAGAATTTTCTAGAGGGATTTGTTATTGTTCTGCTCACTGGTTTTTCTAATCTTGCCCTAAGGAAATGACCTGGTTGCCTTGCTAAGCCCCCTGGCAGGCTCCTGATTTTGTTATCTGTGGTTTTCATACTTAGGGCAGGGCTTCTTCATCTTTAATGGTCATAAGAACCTCCTGGGAATCTTGTTAAAATGTAGATTCTGGGTGGTCGCCAGAGGCTGTGGGAGTAAGAAATGGGGGTTATTTAATAGGTATAGAGTTTTAGTTTCAAAAGATGAAAAGAGTTCTGAAGATAGGTTGCATAATGACATGAATGCACTTAATATTCCTGAACTGTACACTTAAAGATGGTAAACTTTATGTTACTGAGAGCCACCTCAGCTTAGAGACCCCCACCCAGGCAGCACTGAAAGAAATGAGAGGCAGACAGCCAGATAGAACAGCAAAGTGGGTCTATCTGGGGGGCCAGCAGCTTTCCGAACTGAGAGCCTCAGGAGCTGACAGCATTCCAGGCTGAAGGCCCTGAGTAGATGCTGACCCATGCCTTTATTCTCCCTGAACAGGTGCACCATTAACAAACAGGTGTTCAATATTTTCTCATAATGCAAAATATGCCAAGTAGGCAGCTGGTGCCCACTTACCACTGATCACAGACAAACTAAACAGTATTTTCCATGAGTGGGCCACAGGGGCAGGGGCAGATATCTTAAAGAATTGTTTTAACCAGTGTATGATATTTATACATTGTCCTGCCACTTTGGAATGCCTCAAGTAGTTTTCTATGGGAGGGGGTTGGGGGGGGTCGGAGGTAGGTTTTCCTTGCCATCGTTCTTCCTAGCAAACAATATATTCTATCATACACTCAGCATTCAATATTCATAAACTTAACATTTCTCAACATCAATATTCATAAACTTAACATTTCTCAACATTATGTTATGTGTATTATATTTTACTACGATGTTTTAAAAATGCAGATTCAGGGTGGGCCCAGTGGCTCATGCCCATAATTCCGGCACTTTGGGAGGCCGAGGTGGGTGGATCACCTGAGGTTGGGAGTTCGAGACCAGCCTGACCAACATGGAGAAATCCTGTCTCTACTAAAAATACAAAATTAGCCAAGTGTGGTGGTGCATGCCTGTAATCCCAGCTACTCGGGAGTCTGAGGCAGGAGAATCGCTTGAACCCAGGAGGTGGAGGT
Source organism: Ateles fusciceps (assembly GCA_036589455.1). Classification (NCBI taxonomy): domain Eukaryota; kingdom Metazoa; phylum Chordata; class Mammalia; order Primates; family Atelidae; genus Ateles; species Ateles fusciceps. Next base: position 10,960,256 of record JAZHEH010002554.1, on the reverse strand, counting down.
TGCGATGAGCCAAGATTGCACCATTGCACTCCAGTCTGGGCAAAAAGAGCAAAACTCTGTCTTAAAAAAAATAATAATAATAATGCAGATTCAGTAGGTTTGGGGCAGGGCCTGAGATTCTGAATTTGTTTGTAAGTGTCCAGTAAGGCCAATGCTGTTGTCCCAGGCACCGTGCTGGAAGTAGCAAGGGTTTAAGGTGCACCAGGACTACCTGGTGGAACTTGGTTTAATGAAGATTCTCCATCCCCATCTCAGAGATCTTGAGTCAACGTGTCTGAGCTCTCAGGAGTAGTGCTGTAAATTCACTGTGGGAAGTAGAAAAGTTCCTTTATAAAATTTCCTTTCTTATTAAGGAAGAAGTGTGCTAATAACTTTGTTAAGCCCTATCCTATGTAGCTGTTAGACATGTCATGCTTACAGGCATGTAGTGCGTTCTGTGTCCTTGTACTTTAACCAAGATATCTGTGCTGAATGTGCTCACAGACATGTCCCTAGCTCTCCATTGCTTTTACCTGTTTAGAAAAGTTTTAAGTTGTTAGCTAATCAGGTTTTATTTTAGATTCGGAGATCACATACAGCAGTAAGGATGACCCCAAATGCATAAGGGATAAATTTGTCTGTTTTCCTTTGTTCATTGCACTCTCATGGCACAATGGCTAGTGAGGGTACCCTTCCTGCCGTCCAGGAAGTAAAAATTTTGTTGCAGTAAGATCCTTTGTCTCAGTGCTAATTTTTCTTTGCAGCACCAAGCATCTATTTCCAACACTCACTTTGAGAAACAATCCTCTCTGGGCTTCACTTCGAAGGACAGATAGGGAGATAGATCTTTTATAGATAGGAAGTGATTCTGACATTTAATTTCTTGTTCAATGCTCAGAGTTTCTCTGTGTTTACTGCTCTGTGGAGTCAGTGGTCCACCCTAATTCAGCCAGCTAGAAATGGAAAAACTTCTTCACTGGAAAAGGAAGTAGATGTCAGAATCGAATCACCCAGTGCCCATTTTGGTAGGCTGTGGGTTTAGAGTTGCCCTGGAGCTTCTGGAATAACATATTCCCCCACAGATCAACCTCAGGGGTCCACAGTGTGCCACACCTCACCAGGTATCCCCCAGGTCCCCCATGCTGTTACCAACCCACCCCCCCACACCATCTCCAGTTTATAGTAACACCTAATAACCAACCAATCCAAACCCACTCCTGGCAAGCCTCGGATCCCCAGAGTCACTCAAAGACTCACAAAGTACTCTTTATCTGCACCTGCTACGTGACCGGACCTTAACCTTTTCATCTCATTTGCCAACAACCATGAGACATTTACTGTTATCACAATTTTATGGGTGAGAAAACAGGGGCTCTGCTAAGATAGGTAACATTTCCCAAGTCATAGAGCCAGTGGGTGACAGAACCAGGATTTGAAAGTAGCTTTTTCTGGCAGGAATGCCCAGGCTCTTTACACCGTGGAGACCTGTTTCCACAGGCCAGGAATCTGGGCCAACAGTGGATTGCAGCCCAGGAGAAACTGATTAGCATTTGAGCTGTGGCCTGGATACCAGGAAAGGGTCCTCCATTCAACGTACGCATCTCTGGTGCTCACTGTCCCCAGTGAGGAGCACTTGTAGGAAGATCTCTATGTGGAATAACTTGCATTAAGGGATAAACAAGGCTTAGCCTTCCTAACAAGGAATGAAGTTTCGTTTTTGTTTTTTGTTTTTGTTTGTTTTTTGTTTGTTTTTGAAATGGAGTTTCTGTCACCCAGGCTGGAGTGCAGTGGCGTGATCTCAGCTCACTGCAACCTACCCCTCCTGGGTTCAAGTAATTCTCCTGCCTCAGCCTCTGGAGTAGCTGGGATTACAGGCATGTACCCCCACACCCAGCTAATTTTCCTATTTTTAGAGGAGACGGGGTTTTGCCATGTTGATCTCGAACCCCTGATCTCAGGTGATCTGCCTGCCTCAGCCTCCCAAAGTGCTAATATTACAGGATGAGCCACCGCTCCTGGCCACAAGTAATGAAATTTTTAAAAAGAGTAACTTGGGCCCATGGTTGCTAGAATGTAGGGGAAATCCATGGGTATGCGTGAGGGGATGGGGTATTCAGGGACTCTCCTCTTAGATAAGATCTTTGAAACTGAAAGGGACCCTTCTTGGTTCTCTTTTCTTTGTTTCAAGAGAGGTTTCCATAGAGCAAATTGAAGTATAAACATGATTTAATATAAATTCCCACGTCAGTTTACAAATTTCTTTTCCATTTAACACCCTCCTTTGTTCTGCATACCAATTGAAGATGAGATTAGTAGAACACAAATCTATGTTTTTATTCGGCATTTACTGAGCACCTTTTTATGAGATTCTGAGCTCAAGCTTCAAAGCTTGAAATGTAAAAATCAAAATAAAATGCTTGGCTCCAAAAAATTCAGTCTCTTATGGATATATACAGTTGACCCTTGATCAACATAGGTTTGAACATGAGTCAAAATCCACTTGTATGTGGATTTTTATCCAGTAAAATTTACACTGAGGGCCAGGCATGGTGGCTGACACCTATAATCCCAACACTCTGGGAGGCTGAGGCGGGTGGATCATCCGAGATCAGGAGTTTGAGACCAGCTTGACCAACATGATGAGACCCCGTCTCTATTAAAAATACGAAAAATTAGCTGGGCATGGTGGTGGGCACCTGTAATACCAGCTACTTGGGAGGCTGAGGCAGGAGAATTGCTTGAACACGGGAGGCAGAGGTTGCAGTGAGCCGAGATCGCACCACTGCACCCCAGCCCAGGTGACAGTGTGAGACTCTGCCTCAAAAAAAAAAAAAAAAGTATCACCATACAAAGGTATTAGCAGAAGTGAGCAGACTGGGTGAGACTAAGGGCACTCAGATGGCCAAGCAATACCTCAGGTCTGGAACTGTGAGGACCCGAAGGGGAAGAAAGCCTGCTGCTGGGGCACATAAGACCCTGGGATCTGCTTTCACTTAGCTCTCATAATACAATTCATAGGAGCTGATCCTCCAATCTAGGATCTGAGACTCAACAGCACTGCCAAAGAAATACCAAAACAATACATCAACAAGGAACTGCCAGAATTTGAGTCTGAAGAATAATGATGCCTTAACAAGTAGAAAGACTACAATTTAGGTTTTAAAGGTATTAATGCACCTGAAGTAATATTGGAGTTAAGTTAAAGGTTTTGGTGTGTTTTTTTTAACCCCCCTCTCTAAATAGCTTTCCTGGCTATTTCTGAAAGTGCTAATAATGACAATAAGCGGTATTAATTCAGCACGTAATACATGCCTCGCATTTGCCAAGCACCGTGCTCAACCCTTTTTGGGCAGGAACTCCCAGCACCCCTCCTTTCAGCTTCCTTTCAGCTCTGCCAAAGATTCTGTCTCAGCAGCTTTGGATGGAGTTTTCAGGCTTCCTGGCAGTATCCATTGGACCATGAGGTCAGGGTGGCCTGACTCCTGTTTGTCCAAACACAGGACACCACTGTATTTTTTTCAACCTGTTTTTTAACTGTTGCTGTAGAGAGTAGGAATCTACTTCCACCCACCCTTCCCCCCACCCTGCGTGAGCACCCACACAGGCAGCACAGCAACAATCACGTGACATTGGAAAAGTGTCTTTAAGTCATTTGGCTCTCAGAAGATTAGCTGTGTCATGGAAAAAGACTTTTGCTCCAGATGAAATCACAGAGTGTTGGAACTGGACTAGACCTTAGATTTCACTTTGTAGTTGAGAAACTCAGGCCCACGTGGGTTAAGTAACTTGGATATGGTCAGCCAGCTAGTTAGTGGCAAAGCTGAACTCATAAATCAAATGTAACTTTCAGCCAAGGCTTTCCCATTATACCTCCTCTTAACTTCCTATCAAACCATTTAAAAGAGAAGTGACTGGAGAAACAAAATAAGGGCAATAGAGCTAATTACTTAATAATCAATCACCTTGATGAGTGGTATGGGTCAAATTCCTCTGAAATGTCTCATGGGGAAGTTTCTACTGAACCATTCTAGTTTGGTCAGATATTTTTCTTTGATTCTGAAACCATCTCTAAAGAAAAACCCAGAGAGAAGCAAAATTTCAGTCTAAAAGGACAAAAGCTGCCAGGTGCAGTGGCTCATGCCTGTAATCCCAATATTTTGGGAGGCTGAAGTGGGCAGACCACCTGAGGACGGGAGTTCAAGACCTCCTTGACCAACATTGAGAAACCCCATCTCTACTAAAAATACAAAATTAGCCAGGCACGGTGGTGCATGCCTGTAATCCCAGCTACTCAGGAGGCTGAGGCAGGAGAATCACTTGAACTGCGAGGTGAAGTTTGCGGTGAGCCGAGATCATGCCATTGCACTCCAGCCTTGGCAACAAGAGGGAAACTCCGTTAAAAAAAAAAAAAAAAAAAAGCACAAGCCTCTCGCCAATCTGAGCATTTAAGGCTCCAAAAATTGTGTCAGATAATAGATGTTAAGAGCCCTTACACCCCTGAAATCTGCAAATCTGCATATACTTAAAAAAAATTTTTTTTAATGGGGTTTTGATCTGTTACCCGGGCTGGAATGCAGTGGCATGATCATAGCTCATAGCAGCCTCAACTTCTCAGGCTCAAGCGATCCTCCTGCCTCAGTCTCCCAAGTAGCTGGGATTACAGATATGTGTCACCATGTTGAGTTAATTTTCTAATTTTTTTTTACAGAGATAGAGTCTTGTTATGCTGCCCAGGCTGGTCTTGAACTCCTGGCCTCAAGTAATCCTCTGACCTTAACCTCCCAAAGTGCTGGAATTACAGATGTGAACCACCATGCCTGGCCTGCATATACTTTTAAAAATTAATCTTTCCAGAAAACTGGAACCAGGTCATGGAGAATACATTTTTGTATTTTATATACCTGTTGCACAAAATTCATCTGCTCGATTTGAACCTAAAATCCATGTAGCAAACTGTCCTTTACTAAAATGACTTTGCTCTGAATCAAAACCAGCTGACGCCAAGGAGCTTGAAGCCTCATATGGGAAGGAACTGATCCTTTGAAAAGCAGGTCTCCTGTAAACAGAGGATGTTAAAACTGGAAAAGAAGGTTACTGAGTTAAGTCTTTGCATTTCGTACGCTATTCTGCCACATTCCAAAAAAGATTTCAAGCCATCAGGAGATATGTTCCATACTCAAAGAAAATTTAACTATTTGCCTTTTGAAAATTATGATGATATGATTTTATATATGTCGGCTTGCTAACACCACCAGAATTAGGTTGAGTTTCTTAATTTGTCTGAATTATGGTACAGCATAATGAACTAGATTTTGTTTGTTTGTTTGTACTAAGATGTATCTCATCTAAGGAAGAATGTCTCAACCATGATTCCAACTCATTTATTCCACTTCCAGGAATTCCTCCTAAAGAAATATTTCAAAAGAGAAAAAATGCAAACTATGCAGAAATGTTTATAATCAACTTGATTTACGATAGCAAAAGGCAAGAATGAGTAATGATTAGACAATGGTTAAATAAACTCTGACAGCAACTCAGAATAATATGCAACTGTTACAAGTGATGCATAGAAAAACATAACAGAAGCAATTACATTTAACTATTATGTCTCATGAATGTATACTTTAGACTTTATGAATTGTTTTTGTATTACCTTACTTTACTTGTCTTTCATAACAGCCTTGTGAAATAAAAGTAATTATCTCCATTTGCTGATAAGAAAATAGACTAGTGGGCTGGGCTCTGTGGCTCACGTCTGCAATCCCAGCACCTCGGGAGGCCGAGGCAGGCGGATCACGAGGTCAAGAGATTGAGATTATCCTGGTCAATATGGTGAAACCCCATCTCTACTAAAAACACAAAAATTAACTGGGCGTGGTGGTGTGCACCTGTAGTCGCAGCTATTCGGGAGGCTGAGGCAGGAGAATCCCTTGAATCCAGGAGGTGGAGGTTGCCATGAGCTGACACTGCGCCACTGCACTCCAATCTGGTGACAGAGTGAGACTCCGTCTCCAAAAAAAAAAAAGAAAGAAAGAAAGAAAATAGACTATAGACGGGGCGTGGTGGCTCACGCCTGTAATCCAAGCACTTTGGAGGCCAAGGTGGGTGGATCACCTGAGGTTGGGAGTTCAAGACCAGCCTGACCAACATGGTGAAACCCCGTCTTAAAAAAAAAGAAAATAGACTATAGACTAGTGTAGGTGAAGCGGTTTATCTGGGGTTACTCGTGAAATATTCAACATGTTGACCACAACAATGTAAAACCATAGGTACATGGATCAAGACTGGAAATAACATAACAAGTTGCAAGTAGTTACTCCAGTAAAGCAGTGTTTTTCTCCATCAGTACATGTATATGTGTTTTTTTTTTTGGTAAAACTCCCTTAAACACTAAATAGGTCTAAGATTAGGTATCCTAATCATTGAAGTTCTTCAGCTTTCTTATGAAACATAGAACTCTTGAGATGACCTATGGTATAAGTTCTCCTTGCTTTTGCAGATACACACAAATCATAGTCTTTCAGAGCCTGCATTCCCATACAGAAAGAAAGATTCTCAGGGTGGCTTTTACATCTGGGCTGCCCACTATATTCCCAATTCCAACACTGCTATGGCCACAAAGGAGCCCTCCCACTCCATATTGCTGGAGGCATTCGCTTGTATACCCACTAAAGAGATTCCCCTCTGAAAATTAAAGCCTTGGAGGCCTTCACAGCTGGATGTTTCCAGAGATGCTTTCAGGACAGGTGTTCTGAAATAGCCAGAGTGATTTGATGGGCTCAGTCTGGGCTCCTGTTTTAATGTGACAAATCTACCCCTCACCAATATGTTGCTCCCTCTGTGATATGGTTTGGCTGTGTCCCCACCCGAATCTCCTCTTGAATTGTAGCTCCCATAATCCCCATTTGTTGTGGGAGGAATCCAGTGGGAGGTAATTGAATCATGGGGGCAGGTTTTTCTCATGCTGTTCTTGTGATAGTGAATAAGTCTCATGAGATCCGATGGTTTTATAAAGGGGAGTTCTCCTGCTCATGCACACGCTGTCTTGCCTGCCGCCATGTAAGATGCAACTTTGCTCCTCCTTTGCCTTCTGTCATGCTTGTGAGGCCTCCCCAGCCATGTGGAATTGTGAGTCCATTAATCCTCTTTCTCTTTATAAATTACCCAGTCTCCAGTATGTCTTTATTAGCAGTGTGAGAATGGACTAATACACTATTTCTCCTTTTTCTCTTTGAGCCCTGATTTCTTCTTTTTTTTTGAGATGGAGTCTCACTCTGTCTGTCGCCCAGGCTGGAGTGCAGTGGGTTCAAGCAATTCTCCTGCCTCAGCCTGCCAAGTAGCTGGGATTATAGGCGCATGCCACCACACCTGGCTAATTTTGTTTTGTTTCTTGTTACATTTTGTTTTATTGTTGTTGCTGTTGCTGTTGTTTGAGACAGAGTTTAGCTCATTGCCCAGACTGGAGTGCAGTGGCATGATCTCGGCTCACCGCAACCTCCGCCTCCCGGCTTCAAGGGATTCTCCTGCCTCAGCACCCCCAAGTAGCCGGGATTACAGGCATGCGCCACCATGCCCTGCTAATTTTGTATTTTTAGTACAGACATGGTTTCTCCATGCTGGTTTCAAACTCCCGACCACAGATGATCTGCCCACCTCAGCCTCCCAAAGTGCTGGGATTACAGGCATGAGCCACCACACCTGATCTTTTTTTTTTTTTTTTTTTTTTTTTGTATTTTTAGTAGAGATGGGGTTTCACCATGTTGGCCAGACTGGTCTTGGACTCCTGACCTCAGGTGATCCACTTACACCTTGGCCTCCCAAAGTGCTGGGATTGTGCATGAGCCACCATGCCCAGACCTCAGGGGGACATTTAAAAAATTGTGACAGGGTTGCCCAGATTGGTCTTGAACTCCTTGGGCTCAAGTAATCCTTCTGTTTCAGCCTCCCAAGTAGCTGGGATAGACTTTATTTATTACTAGTTTAAAAATCTATTTATGAATTTACATAGTTGCTGTCACTTGATATCTAGGAGCTTTGAGAGATATTTTGTTTTGGCTCCAAATACTGTCAGATTTTTTGTTGTTCCACATCTTTTTTTTTTTTTTTTTGACAGAGTTTTGCTCTTGTTACCCAGGCTGGAGTGCAATGGCACAGTCTTGGCTCATTGCAACCTCTGCCTCCCGGGTTCAAGTGATTCTCTTGCCTCAGCCTCCCAAGTAGCTATGATTACAGGTACCCACCGCCACACTTGGCTCATTTTTTTGTATTTTTAGTAGAGACGGCGTTTCACTGTGTTGGCCAGGCTGGTCTCAAACACCTGACCTCAGGTGATCTGCGTGCGGCCTTCCAAAGTGCTGGGATGACAGGTGTGAGCCACCTCACCCGGCCAGGTTTTTTCTTTTATAAACACAGCAAGCGCATTCACTTTGACAAGGAATGAGACAAGACAAATAAAACTGATGGCCAGCTGAAGCATCAGCCCTTAGAACCCCAAAATATGATTCTTATTTGAAAATCATACAAATAAGATGTTTAGCAGAGCAACTACATAGTTCAAGCAGGCTTAACTATGAGCAGCTGGCGATACTCCTAGCAGCTGCAGCCTGGAACTGTTGCTAGGTAACCATTTTGAAATGGACACTGAATAACTACCAACTGCCATCTTCCTTTTCTCCTCTTTCCATGAACAGAAATCTTAATTCCTAAATCCGGTGTAACATCAACGAGGACAGGAGGCCGGAGAGGGAGAGAGACGGAGAGGTGTTAGTGCCTACTTGTGAAAATACTTAAAACAGCATGCCATTCAGAAATAACTATTTTGTTAATATATTCATTGTTTTAGACCCTGATATGGTTTGGCTGTGTCCCCACTCAGATCTCAACTTGCATTGTAGCTCCCAGAATTCCCACCTGTTATGGGAGGGACCCAGAGGTAGGTAATTGAATCATGGGGGCTGGTCTTTCCCATGCTATTCTGTGATAGTGAGTAAGTCTCACCAGATCTGAGGAGTTTATTAGGGGTTTCTGCCTTTGTTTCTTCCTCATTTACTCTTGCTCCTGCCATGTAAGAGGTGCCATTTGCCTCCCACCATGATTCTGAGGCCTCCCCAGCCATGTGGAACAGTAAGTCCGATTAAACCTCTTTTTCTTTTCAGTCTTGGGTATGTCTTCGTCAGCAGTGTGGAAGCAGACTAATGCAGTAAATTGGCACCAGTAGAGTGGGGTGTGGCTGAGAGACACCCAAAAATGTGGAAGCGACTTTGGAACTGGGTAACAGGCAGAGGTTGGAACAGTTTGGAGGGCTCAGAAGAAGACAGGAAAATGTGGGAAAGTTTGGAACTTCCTAGAGATTTGTTGAATGGCTTTGACAAAAATGCTGATAGTGATATGAACGATAAGGTTCAGGCTGAGGTGGAATCAGATGGAGGTGAGGAACTTGTTGAGAACCGGAGCAAAGGTGATTCTTGTTATGTTTTAGCAAAGAGACTGGCGGCATTTTGCTCCTGCCCTAGAGATTTGTGGAACTTTGAACTTGAGAGTGATGATTTGGGGTATCTGGCAGAAAAAATTTCTAAGCAGCAAAGCATTCAAGAGGTGACTTGGTGCAGTTAAAAGCTTTCGGTTTTAAAAGGGAAACACAGCATAAAAGTTTGGAAAATTCGTAGCCTGACATTATGATAGAAAAGAGAAACTCGTTTTCTGGGGAGAAATTCAAGCCAGCTGTAGAAATTTGCATAAGTAGCAAGGAGCCTAATGTTAATCACCAAGACCATGGGGAAAATGTCTCTAGTCCATGTCAGAGACCTTCATGGCAGCCCCTCCCATCACAGACCTGGAGGCCCAGGAAGAAGAAGTGATTCTGTGGGCCTGGCCCAGGGTCCTTGTGCTGTGTGCAGCCTAGGGACTTGGTGCCCTGTGTCCCAGCTGCTCCACCTGTGACTGAAAGGGGCAAACATAGCGCTCAGGCTGTGGTTTCAGAGGGTGGAAGCCCCAAGCCTTGGCGGCTTCCACATGGTGTTGAGCCTGTGGGTGCACAGAAGTGAAGAACTGAGGTTTGGGAACCTCTGCCTAGATTTCATAGGATGTATGGAAACATCTGGATGACCAGGCGAAAGTTTGCTGCAGGGGTGGGGGCCTCATGGAGAACCTCTGCTGGGGCAGTGAGGAAGGGAAATGTGGGGTTGGAGCCCCCACACAGAGTCCCTACTGGGATACTGCCTAGTTGAGCTGTGAGAAGAGGGCCACCATCCTCCAGACCACAGAATGGTAGATCCACTGACAGCTTGCACCATGTGCCTGGAAAAGCTGCAGACACTCAACGCCAGCCTGTGAAAGCGGCTGGAAGGGAGACTGTACCCTGCACAGCCACAGGAGTGGAGCTGCCCAAGACCATGAGAATCCATGTCTTGCATCAGTGTGACCTGCATGTGAGACCTGGAGTCAAAGGAGATCATTTTGGAGATCTGAGATTTGACTGCCCTACTGGATTTCAGACTTGCATGGGCCCTATAACCCTTTGTTTTGGTCAATTTCTCCCCTTTGGAATGGTTGTATTTACCTAACACCTGTACACCCATTGTATCTAGGAAGTAACTAGCTCACTTTTGATCTTACAGGCTTATAGGCGGAAGGGACTTGCCTTGTCTGAATGAGACTTTGGACTGTGTACTTTTGGGTTAATGCCAAAATGAGTTAAGACTTTGGGGGACTGTGGGAATGCATGATTGTTATTTAAATTTGAGGACATGAGATTTGGAGGAGCCACGAGCGGAATGATATGGTTTGGCTGTGTCCCCACCCAAATCTCAACTTGAATTGTATCTCCCAGAATTCCCACATGCGGGAGGGACTCAGGGTGAGGTAATTGAATCATGAGGGCCCGTCTTTCTTGTGCTATTCTTGTAATAGTGAATAAGTCTCATGATATCTGATGGGTTTATCAGGGGTTCCCACTTTTGCTTCTTCCTCATTTTCTCTTACTGCTGTCACTTACTAAGTGCCTTTCACCTTCTGCCATGATTCTGAGGCCTCCCCAACCATGTGGAACTGTAAGTCCAATTGAACCTCTTTTTCTTCCCAGTCTCGGGTATGTCTTTGTCATTAATGTGAAAACAGACTAATTTAGATCCCACACTTACCACCTTCCAAACCAAAGCAATTTGTGTTGCTTTATATTTTAATAGGTCATACATCCTGACATTCCCAAAATTCAGTAAGTGTGTAATTTTTATGTAAAGGAAACAAAAGCTAAATTTATACTGTTATTTGAAAGCTCATTAAAAAAAATCTCTTTTGTAAAGATGATGAGTTAATAAAAATTATGCTACTTATTATCAATTATTATTCCACATAAGAGCACAATCTTTTTGTGAGGGAGAGTCCACTTCATGACCTGCTTTTATTGACTAGAATTAGGTGCCTAAGAATACCTTAGGATATCCCACAGGAGAGTTATATCATGAACAGTTATGTAGCCTCATTTTTTTGAGACAGAGTCTAGCTCTGTTGCCCAGGCTGGAGTGCAGTGGTATGATCTCAGCTCATTGCAACCTCTGCTTTCTGGTTCAAATGATTCTCCTGCCTCAGCCTCCTGAGTAGCTGGGACTACAGGCTCATGCCACCAGGCCCAGATAATTTTTTTAATTTTTAGTTGAGACGGGTTTTCACTGTGTTAGCCAGGATGGTCTCAATCTCCTGACCTCGTGATCTGCCCGCCTTGGCCTCCCAAAGTGCTAGGATTATAGGCATGAGCCACCGTGCCCAGCCTGTAGCCTCATTTTTTAAGGGATACAGGAGTTGTTGGAGAGAAAAAAGGCAGGGAGAGAAAGACATGACTTAAATTTATATCAGTTAAGATTAGATTGATCTGTGAGTGACAGAAAACTTCAAATCAGAGTGGGTTAAACAAGGTAGAAGTTTACTTTTTGTTCTACATAAATTCAGCTGGCATAATGGCACCACTATCATGAGAAGAAGATAGGCTTCTTCCATCTTCCTGTTCTACCGTCTCCAGCCCTTGTCTTTCACTCCATGTAGTCCAAGATGGGTGTTTCTTCCACGTCAGGCACCTGTCCTTGTATTAGTCCACTTTCCCACTGCTATAAAGAAATACCTGGCTGGGCGCGGTGGCTGTGTCATCCCAGCACTGATGGAGGCTGAGGCAGGCAGATCACTTGAGGTCAAGAGTTTGAGACCAGCCTGGATAAAATGGCAAAAGCCCTCCTCTATTAAAAATACAAAAATTAGTGGGGCATGGTGGTGCATGCCTATAATCCCAGCTACTCAGGAGGCTGATGCAGGAGAATTGCTTGAACCCAGGAGGTGGAGGTTGCAGTGAGCTGAGATTGTGCATTGCACTCCAGCCTGGGGGACAGAGCAATCTAAAAAAAAAGGGGGTGGGGGGGGCTGGGCACAGTGGCTCACGTCTGTAATCCCAGCAATTTGGGAGGCTGAGGTGGGCGGATCACCTGAGGTCAGGAGTTTGAGACCAGCCTGACCAAGATGGAGAAACCCTGTCTCTACTAAAAATACAAAATTAGCCAGGTGTAGTGGTGCATGCCTGTAGTCCCAGCTACTCGGGAGGCTGAGGCAGGAGAATCACTTGAACCCAGGAGGTGGAGGTTGCCGTGAACTGAGATCACGCCATTGCACTCCAGCTTTGGCAACAAGAGCAAAACTCCATCTCAAAAAAAGAAAGAAAGAAAAAAAAAAACAAAAGAAATACCTGAGACTGGGTAATTTATAAAGGAAAGAAGTTTAATTGATTCACAGTTCGCATGGCTGGGAGGCTTCAAGAAACTTACAATCATGGAAGAAGGCGAAGGAGAAGCAAATATTTTCTTCACAAGGCAGCAGGAAAGAGAGAGAGGGAGTAACTGTCAAACACTTACAAAACCATCAGCTCTTGTAGAACTCACTATCATGGGAACAGCGTGGGGAGAACCATCACCATGATCCAATCACCTCCCACCGGCTCCCTACCTTGACATGTGGGGATTACAATTCAAGATGAGATTTGGGTGGGCACAGGGAGCCAAGCCATATCAATTCTCCTCTACCCAGCAGGAAAGGAGAGAGATGAGGAAGAAGGCACCCTTCCTTTACAGACACTTGGTGGAGGTCTCATATTCCACTTCTGAACAGAGCAGTGTTTATGGATAATTTCTTTTGCCTTTAGTCTGTCAGACTCCACTCATTTCCAGTTACTTAGGTTAACACCTTTTCCTTCCACCTCTTCAGTGAGGTCATTTCATACTTTTGTAATACAGTTAGATCATTTTACTGCATTCGACATTCCATCCTGGGATCTTTTGACCTCCTGAATGATTTGTAAATGTGCATTCATTTGGGTTTACTCTTGGTGCTATCCAATCTTATGAGTTTTGTTATATATCACTTTAAATATTAATAGAGGATGTCATTTATATATTATTTTAATAAATTATATTTAATACTTTAATATTGTATATCAATTTAATATAAATAACAGCAAATAATTTGTCCAGGGCCACACAGCTGTTAAGTGTCAGAGCTAGGATTCAAACACAGATGAGTGAGTTTGCAAAGCCCCCTTTCCTTTCACCATGCCGTTTTCTTTTTTCAAGAATCTTAAACTCTGAATCAGCTCATATTTTAGGGAAAACTTTAGGTTTATTATTATTATTTTGAGATTGAGTCTCACTCTATTGTTCAGGCTGGAGTGCAGTGACATGATCTTGGCTCACTGCAACCTCTGACTCCCAGGTTCAAGTGATTCTCCTGTCTCAGCCTCCTGTGTAGCTGGGATTACAGGTGCCCACCACCATGCCTGGCTAATTTTTGTATTTTTAGTGGAGATGGGGTTTCACTGTGTTGACCAGGCTGGTCTCGAACTCCTGACCTCAGGTGATCCACTTGCCTGCCTCAGCCTCCCAAAGTGCTGGGATTACAGGCATGAGCCACCGCGCCCAGCCTAGATGTTAGTAAAAGTTATTTTTTAGGGCAGTTTTAAGTTCATAGCAAAATTGAGTGGAAAGTACAGAGAGTTCCCATATACCCCTTTTCCCCACACATGCCACAGCCTTCCCTGCTGTCAACCTCCAACACCACAATGGTACTACATTTATCACAATCAATGAACTTACATTGACTTGTCATTATCACCATAATTTACTCTTGGTATTGCACATTCTATGGGTTTTGGTTTTGTTTTGTTTTTTATTTGTAGTAGAGACAGGATTTCACCATGTTATGTAGGCTGGTCTTGAACTCCTGGACTCAAGCAATCTGCCCGCCTTGGCCTTCCAAAATGCTGGGATTACAGGTATGAGCCACTGCATTCAGCCCAATATATTTTGACAAATATATAATGACACACATCCACTGTTGTGCAGACATCAGGTCAGATTTGGAATTTGGACATAGGTTTGTTTTTAAATTGCCAACTGTCATTGGATGAAAATAGCATGCTGATGATTGATTTGATCATAGGTTAATGAAGAGGCACAGACTAGAGGTGTGTAATCTATATCCTAACTGATATAAATTATGGTTGACTAATGGTCAACTGTAAATCCTGTCCCATCATCCAGGTTTCTTTCTCCTTGCTGTAGTAATATCTTGGATGAGTCAGCACCTATTTACTGATACTTTTTTCATCTATCCATCCACCCATCCATTTATCCATCCATCCATCCATCCATTCATCCCTCCCTCCCCTCCCTCCATCAATCCATCACCACCTGGATACCCAGCAGTGCCCTCTCACCTCACAATGTCTAATGAAGTTGTTAAGGCTTCTCCCCTTACTTCCGTTAGTGGGCTGGCAGCTGTGGAGGCTGAATAAAGACGCAGGCGATGCAGCATTAAAGGAAGTGGCAAAGGAAGGAAATGAGCCTTGTGTCAAAAGTATCAAGAAGAAAAAACCAACCCTTTCATAGAAATTCAGCTAAAATTCAGGCCAGGCACAGTGGTTCATGTCTGTAATCCCAGCACTTTGAGAGGCTGAAGTGGGCGGATCACTTGAGGATGGGAGGTCATGAGTAAACGGATGATTGATGGTCAAAGCCAGATTTCTCACTGCTGGTGCAAGGGAAAGAGGTAGAATGATCCATGTGGTAATGGATTAGAGATGGGGACATCCCTATGAATGCGTATTTAGCTTGATATAGCTATAAATGGTTACACACAGAAATGTTTATGGATATATGTAAATACGTGGGTTAGTATATGCACATATATTTCCTTTCTCTTCCAGCTGAGAGGCAAAGACTTCCCCACAGCAACAACCATACCTACCAGCTAGATCTTGATATCTAGTATCACTTTCAATAAAAGGAACCAGGGCTTCTTGGAGAAATGGCAGATTCTACAAGTGGGGGAGAAAATATACAAGATGTCTGAAATATCCTGTGGAGCCAAAAATTAAGGAAGTGCTTAACACACACCACACACACACACACACACACACACACACACACACACACACATACACAGACAAAGAAGGAGTATGTCACAGGCACATAGAAGTCAACTCAAAGCTGGGAAAGAAAGGAAGAAGGAAGGAAGGAAGAAAGGAAGGAAGGGAGGGAGAGAGAAAAGAGAGAAAAAGAGAAAGAGAGGGAGAGAGGGAGGGAGGGAAGAAGGAAGGGAGGAAGAGAGAAAGAAAGGGAGAGAAAAAGAGATAGAGAGGGAGAGGAAGGAAGGGAGGAAGGAAAGAAAGAGTTAGATTATAATTCAAAACATTTTAAAAAATCCTTGAGTCCACGTTGATATAAATAAATGACTAAATAAGAACTTCCAATAATTTATGTAAATCTTCTATCTTAAAGAGATGGGCTGTAACCTCTCCTTCTTAAGTGTGGGCCATGCAGAGCAACTTCTTTCCAAAGAGCACAGAACAGAAGTGTTGGTGGGGGAGGGGGGTCACTTTGCAACAGAGAAACCTAACTAATACTGTCTCAGCCAGGTAATCAAGGTGACAGCAGCAGGGATAAGCCATGTCGATAGTATGTATACTTGGCATGATATGATGAAATGACATTCTGCCTCTGTGGTCTCGCTCCCAGCAACACTTAACTCCAGTCTAATGGGAAACACATTAGACAAATGTCAGTGAGGCACATGCTATAAAATTCCTGTCCAATATTCCTCAAAACTGTCAAGCTCATGAAAAAGAAAGTCGGAGAATCTGTCACACCCAAAAGGAACCTAGGGAGATGGACAACTGGAATGTCATGTTGTATCCGGGATGGATTCCAGAACAGAAGGCCAACAGGTAAAAAATCAGGCAATAAAAATACAGATGTTAGTTAATCATCACCTATCAATATATTCATATATCATTACATTAACTGTAACAAATGTATCATAACAATGTAGGAGGTTAATAATAGGGGAACTTGAGTGTGGCATATATGGAAACTCTGTACTGTCTTTCCAATTTTTCTATAAACCTAAAACTGCTCTAACACATACTGTTTTTTTTTTTTTTTTTTTTAAAGACAGAGTCTTGCTTTGTCACCCGGGCTGGAGTGCAGTGGCGTGATCTAAGCTCACTGCAGCCTCCGCCTCCTGGGTTCAGGTAATTCTCCTTCCTCAGCCTCCCGAGTAGCTGGAACTACAGGCATCCACCACCATGCCAGGCTAATATTTGTATGTTTAGTAGAAATGGGGTTTCGCCATGTTGGCCATGCTGGTCTCAAACTCCTGACCTCCTGTGATCTGCCTGCCTCAACCTCCAAAAGTTCTGGGATTACTGGTGTGAACCACTGTGCCTGGCCATATACTGCTTATTTTTAATAGAATGGTATGTGAAAGTACCTGAAACATTGTAAACATTCAACATGTGCATGCTGACTTAAACTACTTGTATTGGTACAATTCCTCAGAGAATATGTCTTCCTTGTTTTGGGCATTCTGTGTATAGGCTAGAATTATCAGAATTTTCTCAAATTTCTGTGAAGTTAGCTCCACTCTTGAAAGGGAATTTAGAATATGGTTCTATTAAGAAAACAAATAGATGAAATAAAATGGAGTCTGGAACAAATATAGACTTGAACATCAGAGAGCAGGGAGGGACACGTGAGCACAAAGCCGAAGTTGAAACTGACTCACTTCACAGAAGATAACAAGAGATGCAGTGAACTGACTGATTAGTCACACCGCCTGCTCTAATTGTGATTACAAAAGCCAAACTGTTTTTATGGGCAACACCCAATGAGCCAGATGAAACAGGAGGAATTATTAAGGGAGTGTTCTATTAGGGGTGCTGAATGATGACACTAGCCTCCTTGCTTCTGAGAACTTATACCAAATGTAAGCCTGACAACCTGGAGCAAGGAGGGGAAAACAACACTTCAAAGGAGCTTAAGTAATCAAGTGACCAGGACCCAACACACACTGCCAATGAAGGAAGGGATTCAGGCGATCAGGGTTCTGGAAGCACCCAGCAAGATGCAAAGGCTAAACTACTGAGAGGGTCAGGGTTTCTAGTCGCAGCTCTCAGAGATCCAAGGTTTTGTGCTTTTTCTTGCTCATTATTTAAAAAGCATTTATTTTTTAGTAATTCCGTCCTCATTTGTATCTATTTTTCTTTTTCTTTCTTTTCGGGGTTTTTTCAGACAAAGTCTCACTTTGTCACCCAAGCTGGAGTGCAGTGGTGCCATCACAGCTCACTGAAGCCTCAATCTCCTGGGCTCCATCGATCCTCCCACCTCATCCTCCCAAGTAGCTGGGACTACAGGCATGTACCACCACATCTGGCTAATTTTTGTAGACACGGGGTTTCACCCTGTTGTTCAGGCTGGTCTCGAACTCCTGGCTTCAAGTGATCTACCTGCTTCAGCCTCCCAAAGTGCTAAGATAACAGATATGAACCACCCCCAGCCGGTATCTAGTTTTCTATGTTACCTTTGTTAACATTCACGATTAAGCAAGCAAGCAAGCAAACCAAATACATACCAGGTGTGAGAACTTGCTAGCAAATAAATGCAAACCACATACCCATGCAAGTCTTCATATAGAGGGATCCGAATTGTTAAATGTAATAACTACTGTGTAACAACAGGGCTGTGTTTTACTTTAAGCTATAGGTATCAGAATGGGTAGAACTTTTAGGCATTAAAATTTATATCCATTTTCCAGCAAGAGAGAATAATTGATGATCAAGATATAAGAGCTTCAAAATAAGAGTAAACATATTTTGTGTGTATTTTATTATTAAGAATTAAAGCCAGGTGTGGTGGCTCATGCCTGTAATCCCAGCACTTTGGGAGTCCAAGGCAGGAGGATCACAAGATCAGGAGTTCAAGACCAGCCTGGCTAATTTGGTGAAACCCCATCTCTACTAAAAATACAAAAATTAGCCAGGCGTGGTGGCGTGTGCCTGTAGTCCCAGCTACTCGTGAGGATGAGGCAGGAGAACGCTTGAACCTGGGAGGCTGAGGTTGCAGAGAGCCAAGATTGTGCCACTGCACTCCAGCCTAGGCCACAGAGCAAGACTTCATCTCAAAAAAAAAAAAAAAAAAAAAAAAAAAGGGATTATATTGAGGCACTTTATATCATACAAATAAGCACTTTGGTTCTGCACGGCTTGCATGTAATACCACGGGTTTTTGTTGTTGTTGTTTTTTGTTTGTTTGTTTCCTCAGAGTTTTTTTTCTTCTGAAACAGGGTCTCACTCTGTCCCTCAGGCTGAACTGTGATCATGGCTCACTGCAGCCTCCACCTCCCAGACTCAAGTGATCCTCCCATCTCACCTTGCAAGTGGCTGGAACTACAGGAATGCACCACCACGCCTGGCTAATTTGTTGTAGTTTTTGTAGATATGTCATCTTGCTATGTTGCCCAGGCTGGCCTCAAACTCCTAGGCTCAAATGATCCTCATGCCTCGGCCTCCCAAAGTGCTAGGATTACAAGCACGAGCCACTGTGCCCAGCCTAATACCAAAGTTTTGATTACCTTGACATCCTTTTCATCTTAGCCCAATTTAACTTAAATCCTAGATTCTGAAAAGTAGATCCTTTTGAGAAATAGCCCCACTATTGAAGAATACAGTAAGATATTACTAATGGCAATTTTGAAATTGTTGACAATACTTAGAATTACAGAGAAATCTAGAAACCATTATATTCAGGGTTCTCTGGCTTTGGGTCCTTCTTAGATTTAATTCTCAGGTCTTGTGTAGGGACTTCCATGGACTGAGCCTCTTCTTCAAGGGTCTCCATCTTGGTTGCATTTCAGATGCTGCTTTAAAAAATCACAATGCCCAGGCCACTCCTCAGATCAAATAAATCACTTCTTGGGGGTGGAATCCAGGGATCACTATTTGTAAAGTTTCCAGGTGATTCCAAAGTGCAGCCAAAGTTGAGAACCACTGTTCCCATATTATGATTATGATGATGATGATGATTTTTATTTTTGATACAGAGTCTCACTCTTGTCACCCAGGCTGGAGTGGAGCGGCACGATCTCGGCTCACTGCAGACTCCACCTCCCAGGTTTAAGCAATTCCCGTGCCTCAGCCTTCTGAGTAGCTGGGATTACAGGCAAGCACCACCACGCCCAACTAGTTTTTGTATTTTTAGTAGAGACAGGATTTCACCAGGTTGACCAGGCTGCTCTTGAACTCCTGACCTCCAGAGATCTGCCTGCCTCAGCCTCCCAATATGCTGGGATTACAGATGTGAACCGTGGTGCCCAGCTCCCCACACCACTTTTTTTTTGTTTTGTTTTTGAGATGTCTGCATTTTAAAAGGGAATTCCTATTGAAAAATAAGACTGCATATTGAATTTTGGGGTCATACTTTCTAGTACCATTTGAATAATTTAAAATTAAATTAGACTTTGAGAAACTCTTTTACAGACACTGCACAAAGGGTTTCCCCTACATTTGCAATAGATGTGGGGCGGCATGATCCATTTTAAAGCAAAATGAGGAATGAACATTAATGAAACTACTAACTGGTAAATTATTTACAGACTGTATATTTCTGCTAAAACAGCAATTTACAGTTTTAAAAAAATTCACACTTTGGCTGGGCTCGGTGGCTCGTGCCTGTAATCCCAGCACTTTGGGAGGCCAAGGCAGGGTGGATCACGAGGTCAGGAGATCCAGACCATGCTGGCTAACATGGTGAAATCCTGTCTCTACTGAAATACAAAAAAAACTAGCCAGGCATGGTGGCACGTGCCTGTAGTCCCAGCTACTCGGGAGGCTGAGGCAATGGAATCAGTTGAATCCGGGAGGTGGAGGTTGTGAGCCAAGATTGTGCCATTGCACTCCAGCCTGGCAACAGAGTGAGACTGTTTAAAAAAAAAAAAAAACACACACACACACTTCATTCACTCAAGCTCACTTGTCTCTTTTTCACTTATATAAATAAGTAACAAGATAATTTAATTCAGTGAGATTAGTGAGGTGAATATAGATCTTTGAAATAAATACAATAAAATGTTAATTTTATGATCTTATTTTGCTAAAGTTTCTACATGATAGAAAGCAAATGCAAATTTTGACCTATGGTCGCTCCTTAATATTTCCAGCAGCAGAAAAATGAATCTGTTAGAATACCTGAATTTTACAAGCAAATTCAATGTATTTCATACAGACAAACATAGTAATGTCTTGGATGTAGTTATTCATAGTCCTAGATATTTACTGAGCTCTCACTCAGAATTTATTCATTTCTACGGGGTCAATTTTCTTGACACATTTTACCTTCTAAAGAAGGAACTCTGCTTCTGTTAACCCTTTATGCAACTTTTACACACGTATGTTTAGGGTGTGGCGCAATGAGGTTTGGATTTTTCTTTTCTGTTTTTTGAGACGGGGTCTTGCTCTGTCACCCAGCCTGGAGTGCAATGGTGCATTCTTGACTCACTACAGCCTCTGCCTCCCAGGCCAAGTGATCCTCCCACCTCAGACTCCCAAGTAGCTGGGACCACTCGTGCACACCACCACACCCGGTTTTTGTGGTTTTTTTTTTGTATTTTTAGTAGAGATAAGGTTTCACCATGTTGCCCAGGCTGGTCTCAAACTCCTGGCCTCAAGTTACCCACCCACTTTGGCCTCCCAGAGTGCTGGAATTATAGGCATGAGCCACCCTGCCTGGCCTGATTTGGGATTTAAACAGACATTCTGGTCTTTCTAAAGGATGCCTGGCAGAACAAAAAACTGGAGGCAGAGAGATTAGTAGGAGAGCAATAGCTTACTTTGTGAATTACTGTATCCAGATTGAGGAATGAGTGCCTGAATGAGCGTTTACAGTAACTGAATCACCTGCTGTCACAACAAACCAATTCCTCACTCGAAAGCCTTTTAAATTTGGGAATTGTACATGCTTTTAAATGAGTTGTAACAAGCACAAGAAATAGCTAAATGACTTTGGGGAATCAGTTGCTGAGAACTAAATATCCCAAATTCTCCTTTTCATCTGGCTCTGACATTGACTCACTCATTGATCTTTAGGGATTTCGTTCTCTATGCTTTAGTTTTCCCATCTATAAAATGCAGCATTAGTGTCTGTGTCATGGAGTAAAATAGTTAATCATTTACACACACTTTGAAGATGAAAAGTACAAGTAATTAAATTCTGTGAGCGTTCCCAGGGAGGTTGCTAAAGATGTGAGTGAAGTTCATTGTTCTAGCTAGAAGTTAGAATCACTTTAATGTTAGTGCCTTTTTTACACTCTATTTACTGACGCAACAAATATTCATTTGTGACCTACCATGTGCCAAGGCCTAGGTTAAAAGTTGGTGAAGCCGGGCACGGTGGTTGACGCCTATAATCCCAGAACTTTGGAGGCCAAGGTGGGTGGATCACCTGAAGTCTGGAGTTCAAGACCAGCCTGACCAACATGGATAAACCCTGTCTCTACTAAAAATACAAAATTGGCCAGGCGTGGTGGCTCATGCCTGTAATCCCAACTACTCGGGATGCTGAGGCAGGAGAATAGCTTGAACCTGGGAGGCGGAGGTTGCCATGAGCCGAGATCTCGCTGCTGCACTCCAGCCTGGGCAACAAGAATGAAACTCCGTCTCAAAAAGGAAAAGAAAAAGTCAGTGGTGAATAAAACAGTCAGATTCCCTTCCTCATTTGGTTATAATCTTATCGGGGAAAAGACAACAAATAAACATACTAGGTAATGATAAGTACATGGAGGGAGAAGATATGAGATGGGTAAAGAAATAGAGAGGTAGACAAAGTAAGAGTAGGGATCCTATTGATCCTTGGTACCAATTTTCCATATTAGCTGGTTCTCACATTGCTGTAAAGAAATCCTTGAGACTGGGGTAATTTATAAAGAAAAGAGGTGTAATTGACTCATTCTCCAGACTGTACCAGAAGCATGATTCTGGCATCTGCTCATCTTCTGGGGAAGACCTCAGGAAACAGTCATGGTGGAAGGGGAAGAGGAAGCAGGCACCTACCTCTTACATGGCCATAGTAGGAGTAAGACGGAGGGGAGAGGTGCTACACAATTTTTAAACAGCCAGATCTCACAAGAACTCACTCACTATCACAAGAAGAGCACCCGAGGAAAATCCACCCCATGGTCCAGTCAGCTCCCACCTCAAACATTGGAGATTACAACTGAACATGAGATTTGGGGTGGGGACACAGATGCAAACCAGATCAGGGTGGTTAGAACAGGCCTCTAGGGAAGGTTACAAGAAAAAGCAGGGGAAGGAGGTTCTCATAAACACCTTAAGAGAGCTTTCCTTTAAGTAGAATGTGCGGGGGGCCTATAAGGTACCATACAAAGGTACCATACATACTCCATCTCCAGCTGGGATGGAGTGAATGGGAGGCTTGTGTTAAGTGAACATCAACCCTGTGTCCTAGGAGTGACAGCAATATATGCCAACTTCTTCTCCAAGTTGGTAAACAATGATGGTGTACAGGGCACCACAGGAATTTCAAAAATAGAGTCCATTGTTTCTTTATCAAATATTTATTAGTGCCCTTTATTTTCTAGCTTTTTTTATTTTTGAGAAAGAGTCTCACTCTGTCGCCCAGACTGCAGTGCGGTGGCACAATCTCGGCTCACTGCAACCTCTGCCTCCCAGGTTCAAGCAATTTTCCTGCCTCATCCTCCCAAGTAGCTGGGACTACAGGCATATGCCACCACGCCTGGCTAATTTTTTGTATTTTTAGTAAAGATAG
This sequence comes from Ateles fusciceps, assembly GCA_036589455.1. Classification (NCBI taxonomy): domain Eukaryota; kingdom Metazoa; phylum Chordata; class Mammalia; order Primates; family Atelidae; genus Ateles; species Ateles fusciceps. The sequence continues at coordinate 10,937,130 of JAZHEH010002554.1, read as the reverse complement.
GGTTTCACCATATTTGCCAGGCTGGTCTCAAACTCCTGACCTCATGATCTACCAGCTCGGCCTCCCAATGTCTTATTCTTTTAATTGTTTTATTTTCATCTTAATTTGCAAATTGACTGAATTTGGGGGGGGACAAAACTACATAAAATACAAAGTAGCAATACTTTTCAAAAAGCTAAAGAGGTGAGCAATATGAAGATTAAATGACTAAATTTCACCTTTTGCAAGACTTTTATAAGAGCTCTAACAAACCAAGGTTAACCACTCTAAAATAAAAACAAACTAGGCTGGGCGCGGTGGCTCACACTTGTAATCCCAGCACTTTGGGAGGCCGAGGAGGGCAGATCTCCTGAGGGCAGGAGTTTGAGACCAGCCTGACCAATATGGAGAAACCCCATCTCTACTAAAAATATGAAAATTAGCCAGGCATGGTGGCAGGTGCTTGCAGTCCTCGCTACTCAGGAGGCTGAGGCAGGAGAATCGCTTGAACTGAGGAGGCAGAGGTTGCAGTGAGCTGAGATTTTGCCACTGCACTCCGGCCTGGCAACTGAGGGAGACTCTGTCTCAATAAACAAACAAACAAACAAACAAACAAAAACTTAGCCAGGCATGGTGGTGCATGCATGTAATCCCAGCTACTCAGGAGGCTGAGGCAGGAGAATCACTTGAACCCAGGAGGCGGAGGTTGTGGTGAGCCGAGATCACAGCATTGCACTCCAGCCTGGGCAACAAGAGTGAAACTCCATCTCAAAATAATAATAATAATAATAATAATAATAAATAAAATAAAAACAAACTGCTGTCCACAGTTCCAGGGCCAGTCTATTGTTTTGTTCTGTGGATGTGGCATCTCTGTTGCACACTAAGATTTCATTGCAAATCACCCAGGACCCATGAGATTAGCTCTGCATGCTCAGTGAGGCTGGCAAAAAAAGAGGGCTGTGATCTAGCATCCTGATTCAGTGGCCACCGGCAAAGACGCTGCCAGAGTGCTCCTTCAGTACAGAATTGCCCAACACATCTCTAGCCAGCTTCTAAAGCAGCAAGATGCTAATCATCTGTATCATTATTAAGTTGTTTCTAATGTAGTCTCCTGAAAGAATAGGTAAATGTCAGAGAGACAGATGTGAATAGATGTGTTACATTATTAATGTCAAGCAGGGAATGAAAATCTGAAGATTTTGAATTCATTATAGCTATATTATTTACATCTTGATGGAGTTAGGGATATTGGAATTACAGTTCTGTAACTTTCCCTCACATCTTTCCAACCCATTCTTTTCCTGAGACAGGGTCTTCCTCTGTGACCCAAGCTACTCTGTAAAAATACTATGCTGAGGCCGGGCACGGTGGCTCATCCTTGTAATCCCAGCACTTTGGGAGGCCAGGGTAGGTGGATCACCTGAGGTCAGGAGTTCGAGACTAGCCTGGCCAACATAGTGAAACCCATCTCTACTAAAAATACAAAAATTAGCTGGAAGTGGTGGCATGTGCCTGTAGTCCCAGCTACTTGGGAGGCTGAGAGAGGAGAATCACTTGAATCCAGGAGGAAGAGGTTGCAGTGAGCTGAGATCACACCACTGCACTCCAGCCTGGGCTACAGAGTGAGACTCTGTCTCAAAAAAAAAAAAAAAAAAAAAGAGAAAAAAAGAATCTGATGTCATTCAACTCCTTCCTTTTATAGTTTACAGAATTGACAGTCATGGTGGCTATGCACCTTGCCCATGGCCACAGAGTGAGGGAGGGTAGAGACTTCATATTACAATGTGGCTTTTTCTATCACTTGATTATGAAACTTCACCTAACTCTGATCAGTGTGATAGTTACCATTGGCCCCGATGTACCTCCGCACCCAGTCTTTGATAATGCCTTAAATCCTTACATGTGGGGTCTGCTGGTAATATGTTTATATCAACTTGGACAAGACATCAAGCACCATCTTCCATGCAAATACCAGGTGAAAACAAACTAGAGTATAATATGGGCCACTAGCCCAGACTCTTCTCGTGCTGAATTCCCTTTGGGGCTCTTGGTCTCCTTACCTGCTGTTACCCTTGACCCCTACACACGTTTGCCTATTGTCCAATGATCAGCTCTACACAAGGGGATGAGGGGTAAAGGAAAAGGGTGTTTTTAAAAGGGATGAAGCAAAAGAGTCTCTTTAACAGGATTAAAGTTAAGCAAAGACAGCATTTTCAGAACTTCCTCTGCTTCCATTTGCCTTTTTTTTTCAGCTGGAAGTGAGAGTTCTGGAAATGTTTTGTACTGAGATACTAAGCAACCAGATTCCTGACATTGTTGAAATGTATTTAAAAATCCCCCAATTTTATGAGTCTCATGCAATTAACTTAGAGAAACTGCACATGTTGGATAAGGCTTGTGTTATGGCCAAGAAGGAAGCACAGTGTGATATTCCAGGAAAGAGGGGGGATTTCCTTGTGGACATATTTGCTCTCAATCATAAGTTGAGATATAGAAATATAATATTAAATATTACAAGTATTTTTTTGTGATTGCTTAGACAAAGTATATGTGTATTTTTGCATGAATTTCTTTTGATATATTATTTATTCTGATAAAGATCATACCTATTACAGGAAATTTGAAAAATTTAAAAAAAAAAAAGGAAAATTGCTTAATTCCAGTAAGCAGAAGTAACACCTACTCATAAACTGATGCATGTGCTCTCAGGCTTTTTTCTATGAAAACATATTTATATATACATATACATATAATTACATATAGATCTATTTTATTGATCAAAGTAGGGTCATGTTTATATAAAGGACTGTATTTTGATCTTTTGAACAAATATTACAGCATAAGTATTTTTAAAAGTTATTAAATTTTCTTGGAAAACAGTTTTTAATAGCTACATGGATTCTATCATATATCCATGCCAACATTTATTTATTCATTACTGTTGGAAATCCAGGATGTTTTCAGTTTTCCCCCTATATATCCTTGTATGTAGATCTTTGGGTGCATCTCTATTTCTTTAGAATTAAAAAAAATTTTTTTTCATAATTTTTATTTTAGTAGAGATGGGGTTTCACCATGTTGGCCAGGCAGGTCTCAAACTCCTGGCCTCAAGTAATCTGCCTACTTTGGCCTCTCAAAGTGCTGGGATTACAGGTGTGAGCCACTGTGCCTGGCCTTTTTAGAAAACTTTTTATTTATCTCAGCTTTTCGGCTAGCAGGAATTTCTAAAACTAAATTCCCAAGTGTAGAACATATTCTTAGGTTTTTGCTGTATATTATTAAATGCTCTATATACCGTTCTAATTTGCACCTCTAGCTGCGGTATTTGATAGTGTTCCTTTTGCTTATTCTCTGATTAATATTGGATGTTTAAAAATTAATTCCAATTTGACAGGCTAAATATGGTATGCTATTTTAATTTGCATCAGTTTGATTACTCTTGTAAGTTAAACTCTTTAAAATATATATATTCACTAGCTATTTGTATTTCTCCTAATGCAAACTGTTTTGCTCATTTTTGTATTATAGTACTCATCTTTTGCAAGTTGATTGGTAGGAACTCCTTATATATTTTTACCATAAACCCTATGTCATATGTATTGAAAATATTTTCTCTGTCATTTTCTTTAACTTATTTATTTTATTTTATTTTTTTGAGATGAAATCTCACTCTGTTGCCCAGGCTGGAGTGCAGTGGTGCAATCTTGGTTCACTGTAGCCTCTGTCTCCTGAGTTCAAGCAATTCTCCTCCCTCAGCCTCCCAGATAGCTGGGATTACAGGCATGCGCCACAATGCCCGGCTAATTTTTGTATTTTTAGTAGATGGGGTTTCACCATGTTGGCCAGGCTGGTCTGGAACTCCTGACCTCAGGTGATGCACCTGCCTGGCCTCCCAAAGTGCTGGGATTACAGGCATGAGCCACCTTGCCTGGCATCATTTTCTTTAACTTATGATGGCACTTCTTTTCTGTAATCAATCATGAAATGTCACCTGTGTCCACAAGTTGCAAAGCTGTTGTAAAGCTGATTTGCTTTACAAGGGGTCAGGTCTCAGCGTGTTTACCTGACGGGATGAATGGAATGAAACAGACATGTGCAGGGTTTTGGGAATCAAAGTGGAAGTTTTGAAGCTGAAGTTCTTAGGTCTTCTGGTTTCTATCATATATTCTCATTCTAATTGTCAAAATTATACATTTTCCCAATAAACACCCCAATTTTAGTTTCAAAAGTGGTAAAAGATCTGGTTGTTAGTAAGCAAGAGACATAATTAGCATGGTTAGTGTCCTTATAGATGTGTTTCTTTTGAGACAGAGTCTCGCTCTGTTGCCCAGGCTGGAGTGTAGTGGCTCGATCTCGGTTCACTGCAACCTCTGCCTCCCAGGCTGAAGCAATTCTCCTGCCTCAGCCTCCCGAGTAGCTGGGACTATATGTGCCTGCCACCATATCTGGCTAATTTTCTTATTTTTTGTACAGACAGGATTTTGCTATGTTGCCCAGGCTGGGCTTCAACTCTTGAACTCAGCTGATCTGCCCGCCTTGCCCTCTCAAAGTGCTGGAATTACAGGCATGAGCCACCATGACTGGCCCTTATAGATGCTTTTTTAGACTAACTTTGAGCAAGCTTAGATGGCTGGCTATGATCAGAAAGGCTTCTGGTACATAACTTGTTCTTACTCTACTTTTCTCTGTCTTCTTTCAGTGAGGCAAGCTTGTCCTGAAGTCTCTCTCTCTCTTTCTTGCTATTACTGTACTTCCCTGAAAGGCTGCAAGAACTGCACACACGAAAACATACTGTTCCTTGGTTAGAGGACTATCCGCTTCTCACCCCATCTGCTTTGATATAACAATTTTCTTTAATGGACTGTAACTTGTAAACTCACTTCCAGATAAAAATGTCTATGTCAAGATTCTTTGGGTTTTAAAGAGGAGAAACCAATTCAAAGGCACTCTAGCAAAAGCAGGAGATTTACTGTAAGTCTTGAAGGCAGGGAGAGGAGCTAGGATTCAAGAATACCTGTCAAGAAAGCAAAGTGTGGTTGAAAACCCAAGAAATGTGGCCTATCTCATATTTGCCATCTTCTTTCTTGGTGGACTGGATTTCTCTGCTCCTAAGGCCCCTTAATAGTCTGGAGATGGCTTCTTATGGTTCCAAATTTACCATCTGGACCCGCAGAAAGACTGACACTCCTTCTCTCAACCCCAAGTCCAAATTTCTTTTCTTTTTTTTTTTTTTTTTTTGAGATGGAATCTCTCTCGGTTTTTCTTTTCTTTTCTTTTCTTTTTTTGAGACAGAGTCTCGCTTGGTCACCCAGACTGGAGTGTAATGGCACAATCTTGGCTCACTGCACCCTCCACCTACTGGGATCAAGCGATTCTCCTGTCTCAGCCTCCTGAGTAGCTGGGATTACAGGTGCCCGCCACCATGCCTAGCTGATTTTTTGTATTTTAATAGAGATGGGTTTCACCATGTTGCCCAGGCTGGTCTTGAACTCCTGAGCTCAGGCAATCTACCTGCCTTGGCCTCCCAAAGTGCTAGGATTACAGGCGTGACAAGTCCAAATTTCCAAGAAAGTGACTTTGGCCCAATTTCAATTAAGTGCACACCTCAGGTCTAATTAATCGAAGGCAAGGATGTGAGGTCACATGAACAAATGGCTCCTGACAGCCCACTGCTGGGGGAGACAGGGAACGGTTAAAGAATCATTGTGAATTTACACAGATACAAAAAAGTTGTGCATCATACCAACTGTATTTTTAAAAGCATGTCCTAGAATCTTTCGTCAGATTTAATGTTACGCATGAGGCTATTTTAAAATAACCTAAAACTATCCATTTTAAGAACATCATCTGTAAGAAAGTGAACACTAAAATTTAAGAGGAAACCTGAGTTTGGTTCCAGTTCAATCTAGTTGCTCTGCAGAGCCTGTGACACAGTAATGATAAGCAGTAGGGGCATATGATTATGTCCTAAACTGCTAGGATAAGGCTTCTATAATTTTTCCGAATAATTTTGGAGGATATTTTCATTTAATTTGTACAACATGTTAAACTTGCTAATAAGAACTTACTAAAATAAGCCCAATTAATAAAAATAATAATAAATTCAGTGTTCCATACTAGAACAAAGCCAAACCTCTAATACATAAAATTGATATTCCAAGTATTGTTTTGAAAATATAAATTAAATGTTAACATAAATGTATTCAAGATCCACCAAGACAATGGAACAATATTATCTTACAAAAAGAGGGAATAACTTCCTCAAATTTTTCTTTAATACCAGAACAGCCACTGTAGTTAGGGGACAAAGGAACCAGATAGAAGTGTCTGTTAGCTACTTCCATCAAATCAGAGAATTTTGAAATAGACTATATCTTGTTAACTTATCAGAGGACCACAGCTTTTGAAGACCACCTTAATCAATAGTGGATAAATGCTTTATGTGTACACTCTGAGGAAGAGAACAAAGACAGACGTCTTCTCAGATGTCTTGAGTTCAGACAGCTTAGCCAGGGGCTTACATAAATATTTATTAGGTTAGTAATGAACTTATGACCAACTGTGATGCTTACATTATTATACACCACAGTCCCTTATGGAATTATTTCAAGGACTCTCACTATTTCATAAGATGACATCGAGAGTAAATAGAGAATTAGGTTTCCTTGTTTTGTTTTACAGAAAAGTAAACAGAAATTGTTTTTGCTATAAGAGTTGTTAGTATCAGAAATAAATGATAATTTTTTCCTGCCTTTCCGACCTGAACCAATGTACATCTTAAATGTATTTGATCGGCCGGGTACAGTGGCTCACGCCTATAATCTCAGCATTTTGGCAGGCTGAGGTGGGTGGATCACTTGAGGTTAGGAGTTTGAGACCAGCCTGGCCAACATGATGAAACCCCATCTCTACTATAACTACAAAAATTAGCCAGGCCTGGTGGTGTGTGCCTGTAATCCCAGCTACTCTGGAAGCTGAGGCAGGAGAATTGTTTGAACCCAGGAGCCAGAGGTTGCAGTGAGCCGAGACTGTGCCACTGCACTCCAGCCTGGGCAACAGAGTGACTCCATCTCAAAAAACAAACAAAAAAGAATTTGATTGATGTCTTATGTCTCCCAAAAATATATAAAACCAAGCTGTGCCCCACACCTAGAGCACATTTTTCTTAGTTGGGCTTATTTTAGCCAAGTTCTTATTAGCGTATGTTCTTATTAGGCACATGTTCTTCTGTATTTTAGTAAACACATGGCTTCATAATGTTGATGAAAAAGTCAAACTCTAAAATATTTGAAGAAATATTTTAATCTGATCCAAATATGAGTGACCATGGCACATGACACAGCCCTCAGGAGGTCCTGAGAACATGTGCTCTAGGTGTGGCGCACAGCTTGGTTTTATACATTTTTGGGGGACATAAGACATCAATCAAATTCTTTTTTGTTTGTTTTTTGAGATGGAGTCTCACTCTGTTGCCCAGGCTGGAGTGCAGTGGCACAGTCTCGGCTCACTGCAACCTCTGGCTCCTGGGTTCAAACAATTCTCCGCCTCAGCCTCCAGAGTAGCTGGGATTACAGGCACGCACCACCAGACCTGGCTAATTTTTGTAATTGTAATAGAGATGGGGTTTCATCATGTTGGCCAGGCTGGTCTCAAACTCCTAACCTCAAGTGATCCACCCACCTCAGCCTCCCAAAGTGCTGGGATTACAGGCATGAGCTGCTGTGCCCAGCCGATTAAATACATTTAAGATGTACATTGGTTCAGGTCAGAAAGGCGATACAACTCAAAGTGGATCCAGGACTTCCTGGCTATAGGTAGATTTAAATTTTTTCTGGTTGACAATTTGTTCAGTATATTTAAAGATCTGGGCTCAACAGAAAGAAAATGTCTGGGTTAAGATAAAGGATTGCGGTGACCAAAGTTTTCACTGTGCAGAGGAAGGCTTCAGGTAGCAGGCTTCAGAGAGAGTAGATTGTAAATGTTTGTTACTGGACTTAAAATGGAAAAGGGGATTCTCTACAGAATGCAGATTTTTCCCCATAAGAGATGACTGCGCAGGACAATTTCAAGGTATGGCAAGGAAATATATTTGGGGTTAAAACATTTTGATTTACTTCCTTATTTGTTATGTGATGTTATACCAGAGTCAGGTTGGAAGGCAGGCCACCTTATATAGGGTTAAATATAACCTCTCTGATGAGACTTGATGGTTTATAGACCGTGATTCCCCAAGTCCCTAGGGTAGGAATTTGGGCAAGAGAAGAAAAGAAGTCAAAGTTTAGTCTGTCTTCAGTAATAATAATAATATTATTATTAACAATACTTACAATCATTTGGTAGGACTTTATGTTTTCTTTTTGTATTCCTTTTTTTGGGGAGGGGCAGAGTCTCTATATTGCTTAGGCTGGAGTGCAGTGGCATGATCTTGGCTCACTATAACCTCTACCTTCTGGGTTCCAGCAATTCTCATGCCTCAGCCTCCTGAGTAGCTGGGATTACAGGTGCTTGCCATTACACCCAGCTACTTTTTGTGTTTTTAGTTGAGATGAGATTTTGCCATGTTGGCCAGGCTGGTCTCCAACTCCTTGACCTCAAGTGATTTGCCCACCGTGGCCCCGAAAATGCTTGGATTACAGACATGAAACACCATGCTTGGCAGGACTTTACATTTTCAATGCTATGCTTTATAATATGTGTTATGTCACTGCAGACACCTCAGAAATTTTGGAACTAGAATGTTCAAAAAGGAAGGCCCAATATCCCTGTGTCATTTATTTAAAAGGTAGGTACTAAGTACATTTATTTTTAAACATGGAAAATAATTCAAAACTTTGTGAATGGAAGCAAAGTCTTAAACCATTTGTCTCACTGTGACTGCAGTCACAGTGCAGACCGGTAACTAAAACTCCACTCCCAGGGATACACAGCTTATGTTCTGCACACACCACCCTTGGAAGGAGAAGTGGAAGACAAAAGCACCTGAGCTTCACTCACCACACCTAGGAGCATAGCTGGGTCTGTGGAGAGTGATGCCTTGCTCTCCCTTTCACAGAGGCACCATACAGGCCCTGACATGGTTTGGCCATGTCCCCACGCAAATCTCATCTTGAATTCCCACATGCTATGGGAGGGACCTGGTGGGAAGTAATTGAATCATGGGTCAGGTCTTTCCTGTGCTGTTCTTGTGACAGTGAATAAGCCTCATGAGATCGGATGGTTTTATAAGAGGGAGTTACCCTGTACAAGCTCTCTCTTTTTTGCCTGCTGCCATCCATGTAAGACATGACTTGCTCCTCCTTGCCTTCTGTAAAGGCCTCCCCCAGCCACATAGAACTGTGAGTTCATTAAACCTCTTTTTCTTCCAGTCTCAGGCATGTTTTTATTAGTCCGTTAAAAATGGACTAACACAGGCCCCTTTCAAAAAGCCCCACAATAGAGTGGCTTCCTGCCCAATACTTCCTTTAGCGATAGACACGAAGCGGGGCATCCTCTCTGCAACCCTTTCTCCCTATTCCCTCCTCCTGGATATGCTTCATTTTGCCAAGTATGCTCTAGTTAGCCTAACGTGTCATGACTATTTCACAGATGTTTTCCATTTATCTTTCACTGGACTAATTTTCCTTGTTTTTCTCAGAAAGAGGATGTTTGCTCCAGGATTGGGAGAGAGAATGGTGGGCAGTTGGGGGTTGGAGGGGGACACTGCTACTTTGGAACCTCTGGGGAAAGTTTTGGAATTCTAGGTGATGTTGAGGTAAATCCTTTGGCTTGCAGTGAAATGGCCTGGGTCCTGTGGAATATCTTCAGCTGAAAGTACTTTCAACAGATGCTAAAAACACATTGCAGTTTATTTTCCCCAGTAGGGAGCATGTGTGTTCCCACTTGACCTGGAAACACAAAGGGATCCAATGTTAAATGTAATGTTGCTCATTCCAAGATAAATGAGTTTTCTGTAGAGCAAGGGAAAGAAAAACAATAGTCGTCTGGGTACGGTTTTGCCTTTGCTCTCTGGAGGAGTCAGTGTCTTGAACACATACTTTATGCTCCATGTTTGTAGTTAAGTGGCAAGTCTCAGACTTCTTAGTCATTGATGATCGGAACTGGCTTGCTTTCAAATCAGATGGTGAGTCCAAGACCCATTTATTAAATTTGGGAAAGAGGGTTGAGGTATGTTTTAAATATTTTTTAATAAAATTTTTAAAAAATCCAAACAAAAGAGGTCAGATTCTTTGTATCTAATCTGAGCTTAATACAGTCATCTTCTATCTTTTTTCAAAAAAATGCCCTTATCAAAATACAAAATCTGAAACACCCACTAATTGGAGCGTAGATTTACGGACACTGGTATCAGACCCTTTCTGTGTAAAACTAGCAAATTGAACAAACACAGCTGATCTACAACTAGCATAGAAATTCTGTTGGTTTCCTGCAGTGACATTTAAGCCCAGTTCTTGTAGTTGGGGACACTTTGTTTAGAGCTTTTGATTGCCCAATATAATATTCTTCAATTTTGTAGGAGTTCAGCTCAATTTCTACTGAAGACTGGGTGGCAGCCCTGGCTCCAGCTGGTACCTCTTTCCCTCTTCTCTACAGCTTAAAATACACACTCTGCTCCCAATCAATTAAGAACCAATCCCCTCCACCCTCCCAACCCCCCCAAGAATTAGCGCAGTGATTAAATATATGGGTTTTACAGTCAGTCTCATTTTGAGTGACTTTTGCCACTCAAAAGGTCTGCTTTCATTTTTCTCCATCTGTAAATGAGGCTATTGGAACCTACTATTCAGGACTGTTGTGAAGATTAAATGAAATATTGCATGAAAAGCACACAGCACGGTGCCTAAGTACCTAGAAAACTTTTAAGAGCTTTAGCGATTATGACTGGTGATTATTCTGAGATTTCTGTGAGTGACGCCCAGTGCAAGGAGAGAATGACATGACCACCAAGACCTCCTTTTGCAAAACTCTTTGATGTCAATTTTTAAGACTTTATTTCAAATCCCCTGCTTTGGACCAAGCCTAACAACTTTTAGAGGGATAGATATCTCTTCCGGGCTGGGTGTAGTGGCTCACGCCTGTAATCCCCAGAACTTTGGGAGGCTGAAGTGGGCAGATGACTTGAGGTTAGGAGTTTGAGACCGGCCTGGCCAACATGGTGAAACCCTGTCTCTACTAAAAATACAAAAATTAGCCAGGCTTGATGATGCATGCCTGTAGTCCCAGCTGCTTGGGAGTCTGAGGCAGAATTGCTTGAACCGGGAAGGCGGATATTGCAATGAGCCTAAATCATGCCACTGCACTCCAGCCTGGCCAACAGAGCAGGATTCTATCTCAAAAAAAAAAAAAAAAAAAAAAATCTCTTCCTTTTCCTCTTTCTGTTTTTCCCTTGACTTTTGCTACTTCTATCTCCTCCAAAGACAAGCCAAGAAGGGTGTGCCCTAATTAAAGTTACCAAGGTGAGATTTTCTCTTAGTTACTTTTAGTCACATAGGAGGAAGCATTGCTGTTGCTGTCATTCATTTAAAGCAAAATATGATCTAAAATCACAAGAAGGAGAACTGTGGAAAGTCCTTTGCTCTTTTTCATTATACAGGCAGTATATCCTTAGCTTCTCCAGACTTCAAGGAGAAAACTCAGTTCATTTTCTCGTGAGATATTGTAACCCAGCCCTGGGTCTCATTTGCATGGAAGGGTTAAGCGATTGCTAAATTTTCTTTCAAGACTAGACAGGTAGTTTTTATACTCCAAAGTCAGTTGGAGCCTCCAGCCCATGAATATCCTGTTTTCTAAGGTAGTAAACAGCTAGGTAAATGAAATCAGAACTAAAGTCTAAATCAGAACTAAAGCAGCTGAAGAAGTACTACATTTCCTGGAAGCTGTGCTTTCTGAACCCCTGAAGGGTAAAGGGAGAGCAAGTTAAAGGGTTTGTTTTAAAGACCAAGTCAATTAACAAATTGAACTAGTTTCCTAGATTACCCTAGCTTTAAGAACAGAATGTCTCCTATCCTGAGAAACCCCTCCGTCTTGTGCACATTGGAATATTTTGTCACCTTAACATCAAGATTTGATTAAAGTTGTAATTGATAAAATTAAAATTCAATGGAAAACTGTACTCATATGATTTTCTAAATGCATCTTTAATAGAAATAGAATAAATATAAGTGGAAAAAGCATATTGACTAAATGTCCTCCTCAGAAACTATCGTTATCTAGGCAAATCCTGGCCACTCTGCCCGTGTAGTTACAGTGCTTCATTTGGTAGCACTTATTCTAATTGCAAACTTGATCCCTAGAAGGAAATAATTAGCCTTTACAGGGACTCTTTTTGAAAACCCAAACCTTAAAGTGACACCAAATATCGTATAGGCCAAGAAAGGAGAAAGTTTCCAAAGGAAGTTGTTTAACATATTCAGCGATGGGAGGTCAAGGAAGGACAAAGGGTGAGTTGACCTTTTAGAGAGCAAGGCTGATGGCATGGTGGGGATGAAAACCAGATTCCTGCACTGGCCCAAGGAGGGAACCAGGGGAGAGGAGCCAGATTAGCCTAGACCAATTTGACAGAGAAAGGAAGTAAAGTAGTCAGACAGTAGCTAGGGCATTAGCAAGGTCGAGATAATTCTGTCAAGATGGAGGAAGGCTGAGTGTGTTAAAGACAGAGCAAAAGAAACCTGGGAAGAAAACTTACTTGGGGCTCATTGATAGTTTTAGCAAAGGATAGAAATAAACTACTCTTGTCCCCCTCCATCCAGACTTTTTGCTTGTTTGTTTTTTTGAGACAGAGTCTTGCTCTGTCGCCCAGGCTGGAGTGCAGTGGTGTTATCTTGTCTCATTGCAACCGCCAACTCCCAGGTTTAAGCGATCCTCCTGCCTCAGCCCCCTGAGTAGCTGAGATTACCAGAGTGCACCACCACGTCAGGCTAATTTTTTTTTTTTTTTTTTTTTTGTATTTTTAGTAGAGATGGGTGTCACCGTGTTGGCCAGGCTGGTCTTGAACTCCTGACCTCAAATGATCTACCCACTTCAGCCTCCCAAAGTGCTGGGATTATAGGTGTGAGCCACCACGCCTGGCAAATCAAGACTGTTCTTGACAAAAGACACTTATCTGGAGCATCTAGGATTCTCCCCTCTAAACAGCCATGTTTTAAGGCCTCACTTACGACACAATCTCTTTCCATGTACTCTCTGCTCTCTTAATGACTCTGCCCTTTCAGAGAGGGTCTGGACTCTGGGAAAAGGCCAATGTGCATGAAACGTTCTTGCCATCACAAGGCAGCAGCAAAAGAGAAAACAATCCAAGAGTCAGAAAAACAGAATACATTAAAAGGCTTAAGCTGAAAAGGTTTTGGAAAGTTTATAGATTAGGTCCATGACATTGGATAGATCTCTAAGGCAAGAACGTTTATAACAGAGTTCCTGTTCTCCAAACTATGTTGTTGTTTTTGCCTTTAGAAAAACCCTACCATTCGAAGGGCCACTCCTATCCTTTGCAGGACCTGGGGAAAGGGTACATGTGAAAGCCCACACACCATGTGCCTAAATATCTAAACGTGCTACATCACCCTACCAGATGTGGCACACTCACGCTCCTTGTTCTAACCTGGGTTTCATCCAGCACAGAGAGGAGTTTCATGGTTAAACAGCTGAAGTCCAGCTCCTGCACAACCCCCAGCCTAGGGAAGCCCACCGCAACAACTTCCTTTGAATGACTATGAAAGACTGCCCCACCTTCCCCATCCAGGCTTGAGACTATTTGCATTGGGAATTCAGGATCCTTCATACCATGTGTGCTCTAGAAAGTGGAGGGGGGCATGCCCCTTGGCCTATCAGAAACCATAAGGAGTGCAGCATAGTGAGAGGAGGGCCAGGTTAGGTGCCCATGGCAGGAGTCCTTCTTGCCTGGGTTGATACTTGGGAGGATCACTTGAGCACAGGAGTTAGAGACCAGCCTGGGCAACATAGCCAGATCCTGTCTCAATTTGAAAAAAAAAAAAAAAGATACTTTCATGAATCATTTTTTTTTTTCTTTTCCGAGACAGAGTCTTGCTCTGTTGCCCAGGCTGGAGTGCAGTGGTGCGATCTCGGCTCACTGCAACCTCCGCCTCCCGGGTTCAAATGATTCTCCTGCCTCAGCCTCCGGAGTAGCTGGGACTACAGGTGTGCTACCACTCCCGGCTAATTTTTGTATTTTTAGTGGAGATGGGGTTTCACCATGTCGGCCAGGCTGGTCTTGAACTCCTGACCTTATGTTCTGCCCACCTTGGCCTCCCAAAGTGCTGGGATTACCGGTGTGAGCCACTGTGCCCAGCCCACCTATCATTTCTATAGTTCTTTACTAAGCAATTTCTTTGAACATGGAGAGCACAAAGAAAAAAATTTTAAGGCTATATGGAACACAATTTCTTTCCAAAGAGTTTTCTTTTATCATTCAGTTCTGATTTGACTTTCTAGTTTTTAGTATATTTGCTTTATTTTGTTGTATTGTGTTGTGTTGTGTTTTGAGACAGCATCTCACTCTGTTTCCCAGGCTGGAATGCAGTGGTGCAATCTTGGCTCAATGCAGCCTTAAGTGATCTTTCCACCTCAGCCTCCTGAGTAGCTGGGACTACAGATATGAGACACCACATCCAACTAATTCTTGTATTTTTTGTAGAGATGGGGTCTTATCTTGTTGTACAGGCTTGTCTCGAACTCCTGAGCTCAAACAATCTGCTCGCCTCAGCCTCTGGAAGTGCTGGAATTACAGGCGTGTGCCACTGCGCCCATCAACATACTGACTTTCAAAGAACTCATAGACAAGGATTCTTACAAGGCTTGCTACTTTATTGACTGTATCAGCACATGGCAGGCTGAGGGACTCACAAAGAATTGCCCCACTGAGCAGACCTATTCACACCAGGCTTTGGGGCTTCAGCGAGGCCTGAGCTCAGGATCCTATCCAGTTCTTTTCATCAGATAAAGCAAATTACAGATGGTCTCCTGACAAAGGAAGAGTACAGTTTTCCAAGGACATTTAAAATGAAAGTATAAGCTGGTCAGGGTGGCTTATGCCTATAATCCCAGCTACTCAGGAAGCTGAGGCAGGAGGACAGCTTGAGCCCAGGAGTTTGAGTCCAGCCTGAGCAACATAATAAGACACCATCTCCAAAAAAAAAAAGAAGTATAATTTTCTTTTGAGAGAGTCTCCTCACTCTGTCACCCAGACTGGAGTGCAGTGATATTGATCCTGGCTCAGTGCAACCTCCACCTCCCAGGTTCAAGCAACTCTCCTGCCTCAACCACCTGAGTAGCTGGAGATTACAAGTGTGTGCCACCGTGTCTGGCTAATTTTTATATTTTTAGTAGAGACGGGGTTTCTAAAAAGGAACAGCTACCAGTTATTGAGACATAATCACATAAGGTGGCCTAGGATGGTGATGCCTACTCCAGTCTCCTTACCCAGGCTGAGTTCATATTTGTGTTAAAAGGAGCTGCAGAATGGAGAATTTGGGGTCGGGCTTGAGAATCATGTGAGTACGGGTGATGATCACGGGGAATACTTTCCACATGGGGAGTTAGCAGTCCTGCCTGTGCTCTACCTTGCTGGCTGATTGAGAAGTCAGTTACCTTTGAGCCCATTTCCTCCTCTGTGGGGGAAAAAAAGGGTCAGCCTAGATAATTCGAATATTTCTTTTAAAATTCTGAGTGTCTCTGGGAGGGAATGTGGGTGGGGCTACCCTGAGCCATTTGAACTCTTGGGAAGTCCTTCAGAGAGAACACGAATTAGCTCTCGCTGTTCACTTACTCACATTTCACCTGTGGTGTCAGAGCCTCTGGGACCCAGCAGACCTGGGGAACATCCTCTAGTTACAGCATGTACTGCCCACAGCCTGATAACCATCAGTCGGGTGGATTTCCAGCCTCAGATGTTCAGGTGCTCTCTTTGGAAAGACTAACTCCTCATCTTACTGCACGGAATATGGGTCCCCCAAATGACAGCCATAGCGCGTGTCAGATAGCGCTGCAGTGGGTCAAGTAGTGTCTTTAACCGATTAAATGCAGTTTTCGGTCCCTGAAAACTATTTGTTTCCTTATCAACCGACCTGAGGGGGACACTGGGAGTCTTGGTAGGTTTCCAGGCTTTTGTAAGTTCGGAAGAAATTATTGACTTAGCATAGATGTGAGCTCAAAGAAACGTTTTCTAACAGCAAGAAAAATAAGCATTAGAGTTGACCACTGGACTGTGAGTTTTGCCTGAAATAGCTGCCGTTTTCTTGAACCCACAGAGCAACATGTATTGTATTACTGGGGATATGGTAGTTGTTTCACGGGGTTGTTGTGAAGATAAATGGGATACCTCAGACAAAACACCTTATATCCCACCCTAACAACCCTCCTTTAGACTGGCGGGGCACCTGCTCAAAAGCTTCCTCGAGGGGTTAATACCTGTGTTTCGGGTAGGTCTGATACCGGTGGGCTGGGGGAGATCTCCTAATGCCAGTGCGACCTTGACCCTAGCCAAAGTCCATGCTCTTGACACTGTCCAGAGAATGAGTTCAAGGGCAACAAAGAAAATAGTGACAATATGGAGATTTATTGCAAGGGGGAAAGTACACACTCAGGAAAAGGGATTGTGGGTATACTAAAGAGAGGGTCACACACAAAGGGGTTTGGGGCGACTACTTTCATGGACTTCTTTAACCAAGAGGCGAAATATTCGTGAAAATTCCTGAAAACGTGTGGAGATATCTCGGGACTGTGGTGCCACCCATTTTTACTCCAAATATGGGTATCCCCGGAACTGTCACGGCACTGGGGTGGTTTAGGGTGTTAATGAGCGTATAATGAGGTCCTAGGAGAAACCTAAGTCAAATCCAGGACCACGTTGGGTCCAGCAGGTCTTAGCCCTCTTGGTACACACCCTGGTTTTCAGGGTCTTCTCAGCCCATAACCTGTAGTCAAGTGAAACTGCTGCCTGGAATTTTTTCTTCTCTGACCACCCTGCATTACTCCTGTCTCATGTTCAACACGAAATAGGGCCTCAGGAAATATTTACCAAATGAATGAAAGGTTGCCTGCTCTTCTCCTGCTTTTGTTTAACCACACTTTTGTCCTAAGCTCCTATGATGACACCCAGGGCCCCGGAGTTCTGCCAGTTCCACCACGGTGTGAACGCAGCGCGAGCGGTAGGGGGAGCAGGTAAAGGATGAGTAAGGGAAGCCGGCGGATCCGACGTATTAGAGAACAAGAAAAAGAAATCCTTAGAGACTGGGGGCCAACAAAGAACCTGCCTCGGGAGAACCCATCCGACGCAGGAACGACCTCCCCGCCCAGCGCGGTCCCGGGCGGCGGCCCACCCCCTCGCCTGGCGCCCCCTGCCCCGCACCCGGCGCTCTCTGCAGCCCCGCCCCCGGGGCGGTGCCGGGAAAACGCGGCGCCTCCGCGGGTCACGTGGGGGCCGCTCCGGCTGGCGGCGCTGAAGCTTCCCGATCGCGCCCTCCCAGCGCCGGGGACGCGGCGCCCGCGCTCCCGCCCGAGCCCGGGGAAGCGGAGACAAGGAGGCGCCGCCGCCCCCTCCCCGCGGCTGCGCCCCGGCAGTGCGCCGCAGCATGCCTGCCGCGGGGCCGAGCGCCGCCCTCCCCCAGGAGCTCGCGGAGGCGACGCCGCTGCCGGCCGCCGGGCCGCGGCTGCTAGGGTAGCAGGGCCGGAGCCGGGCACGCTGAGGCGCCGCGCGGCGGGCGGAGAGGGAGGAGGAGCAGGCATCCTCCGCGGCGCGAGGGCGGCGGCCCTGCTGCCCTGCTGCCTGGTGCACCCATGGCCCGGCCGCAGGGAGAATGCGAGCTGCCCTCCACGAGCTCGGCGCCCCCTATTTGCTGCTCCCATTGCCGCCACCGCCGCCGCCCCTCAGCTGTGGGCGCCCGGCCGCTGGCTGCGCTAGGACCCGCGGTCGCCGGCCGCCGAGCGCGGGAGGGCAGGCAGGGGCGGGAGCCGGAGGGCCCGGGGCGCGGCGCGGCATGTAGCTGTGGGTCCCCGTGCCCGCGTGAGGCTGTCGGCCCGGGGCCCCGCTATGGCTGGGATGGACAGTGGCAACCTGAAGACGGTGAGGCTGTGGCGGGACGCCGCCCTGCGCGCCAGGAAGCTGCGGAGCAACCTGCGCCAGCTCACCCTCAGCGCCGCCGGGGCCTGCCCGGGGGCCGAGTCCGACCCGCTCGAGTCCCCCGCCCCAGCTCAGCTCGTGCTGCCGGCCAATCTCGGGGACATCTGAGGCGCTGAACTTGGGGAACAACGGCTTGGAGGAGGTGCCCGACGGGCTGGGGTCGGCGCTGGGCAGCCTGCGCGTCCTGGTCCTGCGCAGGAACCGCTTCGCCCGGCTGCCCCCGGCGGTGGCCGAGCTCGGCCACCACCTCACCGAGCTGGACGTGAGCCACAACCGGCTGACCGCCCTGGGCGCGGAGGTGGTGAGTGCTCTGAGGGAGCTGCGGAAGCTCAACATCAGCCACAACCAGCTGCCTGCCCTGCCCGCCCAGCTGGGCGCTCTCGCCCACCTGGAGGAGCTGGACGTCAGCTTTAACCGGCTGGCGCACCTGCCCGACTCCCTCTCCTGCCTCTCCCGCCTGCGCACCCTTGACGTGGATCACAACCAGCTCACTGCCTTTCCCCGGCAGCTGCTGCAGCTGGCGGCCTTGGAGGAGCTGGACGTGTCCAGCAACCGGCTGCGGGGCCTGCCGGAGGATATCAATGCCCTGCGTGCCCTCAAGATCCTCTGGCTGAGTGGGGCCGAGCTTGGCACGCTGCCCGCCGGCTTCTGCGAGCTGGCCAGTTTGGAGAGCCTCATGCTGGACAACAACGGGCTGCAGGCTCTGCCCGCCCAGTTCAGCCGCCTGCAGAGGCTCAAAATGCTCAACCTCTCTTCCAACCTCTTCGAGGAGTTCCCTGCCGCGCTGCTGCCCCTGGCTGGTCTGGAGGAGCTCTACCTTAGTCGCAACCAGCTCACCTCCGTGCCATCCCTTATCTCGGGCCTGGGCCGGCTTCTCACCCTGTGGCTGGATAATAACCGCATCCGCTACCTGCCGGACTCCATCGTGGAGTTGACCGGCCTGGAGGAGCTCGTGCTGCAGGGGAACCAGATCGCGGTGCTGCCCGACAACTTTGGCCAACTCTCCCGGGTGGGCTTGTGGAAGATCAAGGATAACCCACTGATCCAGCCCCCCTACGAGGTCTGCATGAAGGGGATCCCCTACATTGCAGCTTACCAGAAGGAGCTGGCTCATTCCCAGCCGGCAGTGCAGCCCCCGGCTCAAGCTGCTCCTGATGGGGCATAAGGCTGCAGGAAAGACTTTGCTGCGCCACTGCCTCACCGAGGAGAGAGTGGAGGGTTGCCCGGGAGAAGGGCACAAGGAGAAGTGCTACCCATCTTCACCTCCCCCTGTGAGCAAGGGTATCGAGGTGACCAGCTGGACGGCCGATGCCTCCCGGGGCCTGCGGTTCATCGTGTATGACTTAGCTGGGGATGAAAGTTACGAGGTGATCCAGCCCTTCTTTCTGTCCCCTGGTGCCCTGTACATGCTGGTGGTCAACTTGGCCACCTATGAGCCTCGCCGATTTTCCCAGCACCGTGGGCTCCTTCTTGCATCGGGTCGGGGCGAGAGTGCCCCACGCGGTGGTGTGTATCGTGGGCACCCACGCGGACCTGTGCGGGGGAGCGCGAGCTGGAGGAGAAGTGTCTGGACATTCACCGCCAGATCGCCCTGCAGGAGAAGCACGACGCGGAGGGGCTGAGCCGCCTGGCCCAGGTGGTGGACGAGGCACTGACCCGGGACTTCGAGCTGCGCTCTGCCAGCCCCCACGCAGCCTACTACGGCGTTTCCGACAAAAACCTTCGACGGCGCAAGGCCCATTTTCAATACCTGCTCAACCACCGGCTGCAGATCCTCTCCCCCGGTGCTGCCTGTTAGCTGCAGGGACCCCCCGCCACTTGCAACGCCTTCGGGACAAGTTGCTCTCAGTCGCTGAGCACCGAGAAATCTTCCCCAACTTACACCGAGTACTGCCTCGATCCTGGCAGGTGCTGGAGGAACTGCATTTCCAGCCACCTCAGGCACAGCGACTGTGGCTAAGCTGGTGGGACTCGGCGCGCCTGGGCCTGCAGGCGGGTCTGACCGAGGACAGACTGCAGAGTGCCCTCTCCTACTTGCATGAGAGCGGCAAGCTACTGTACTTCGAGGACAGTCCGGCGCTCAAGGAGCACGTCTTCCACAACCTCACCCGCCTCATCGACATCCTCAATGTCTTCTTCCAGAGGGATGCTTCCTTGCTGCTGCATAAGCTGCTCCTGGGGGACCAGTGGAGAGGGCAAGGTGGAGGGGGAAAGCTCCCCCGTCCATGGCGCTACCCACCCCGAGCCAGGAACTGCTCCGGGCCACCCAGCTCCATCAATATGTGGACGGCTTTCTGTTGCATGGGCTCTTGCCAGCCCATGTCATTCGGTTGCTGCTTAAGCCTCATGTCCAGGCCCAGCAGGACTTGCAGCTGCTGCTGGAGCTGCTGGAGAAGATGGGACTCTGTTACTGCCTCAATAAACCCAAGGGCAAGCCTTTGAATGGGTCCACAGCCTGGTACAAGTTCCCAAGCTATGTGCAGAATGAGGTGCCCCATGCAGAAGCCTGGATTAACGGGACCAACCTAGCCGGGCAGTCTTTTGTGGCTGAGCAGTTACAGATTGAATATAGCTTTCCTTTTACCTTTCCACCTGGGTTGTTTGCAAGGTACAGTGTCCAGATCAACAGCCACGTGGTGCACAGGTCGGATGGTAAATTTCAGATCTTTGCCTATAGAGGGAAAGTTCCTGTGGTGGTGAGTTACAGACCTGCCAAGGGAGTCCTGCAGCCAGACACCCTGTCCATTGCTAGCCATGCATCACTACCAAATATATGGACCGCATGGCAAGCCATAACCCCCTTGGTAGAGGAACTGAATGTCCTGCTTCAGGAATGGCCTGGACTGCACTACACCGTGCACATTCTCTGTTCTAAGTGCCTTAAGAGAGGATCGCCCAATCCACATGCTTTTCCAGGTAAGCGGAGAGAGGGACAAGGTTCTTCTCTGATGTGCTGTAAGATAAGCTTTTGGAGATACTTGTTTCTCATTTGGCAGAGTGTTTACTTAACTTCATGGGTTCTCCAGGAAAGCTGCATAAGGGAAATAGAGGGAGATTTGGAGACAAGCAAAAGGCAGTAAGTACCTGAGCATTATGAAATGCAGTCACAAGAGTCATCCTCTCCTAATAGACTCAGACTTCCAAAATGGGTTTCAGTCACATTTGCCATCTCCTTTCCTCTCTTCTTGATGTAGCCCACATTTGGTGGAAGGAAATTTCAGGTGGTTGAACAGATGCTGGACAGTGTCCGATGTTAGCCTCTTACTGAGCCTTGGCTAAAGTGTATGTTAGACACATCTCGAAGGAGTAGATGAGTTGGAGTTTTTTAACTCAATTTTTTAAAAAATTTAATTTTTTGTTGGTACATAGATGTGTATATTTATGGGGTACATGAGATGTTTTGATACAGGCATGCAATGCATAGAAATCACATCATGTAAAATGGGATATCCATCCCCTCAAGCATTTAAGCACTGTGCTCACATTCAGAGTGTAATTAAAAAGTAAAAATTACTGCTCACTTTTCTTAAGAAAATTCCAGAGAAAATGTTTTGAAATTGGAGTGAACGATGGATGAGTAAAGACAAAAATTTCCAACCGTAATGCATGACTAACTCCTGGGGCTGCTGCTTCATTCTGCCCACTCAGGCAGGGAAGATAGATGACGGAAATCTTTGAGGGGAGTTTCCTCGGGTATTTCCTGGCAATTTCGAGTTTTATACACATCTTAAGGTTGGGTTTTGGTAAGTGTTAACCAAATGAAACTTTCTGGCAGTGCTTAATAACTGAGGTGGAAGGGACAAAAAACTAAGAGTTTTCTATTCTGGGGAGTGTTTTCCAGCAGACTTTTTTTTTTTTTCCATTTTCTTTTTTAAGCCATCATAAGCAAGTGGAAGAATTCCAGGACTAGTTGTCTGGTTTTTTTTTTTTTTTATTAGACTATGGGTTTTTTTTGTTTGTTTGTTTTTTGTTTTTTTTTTCCTTAGAGCAGTTTTAAGTTTACAGCAAAACTGAGCAGAAGGTGCAGAGATTTCCCATATATTCGTTTCCCACATGTGTGGCTTCACCAATATCAGTCTCACCACCAGAACGGTACGTTTGTTTCAGTTGATAAACCTTTAGTGACACATCAGTATCACCCAAAGTTAATAGTTTACACTGGGTTCACTCGTTGTGTTGGACATTGTATGGGTTTGGACAAATGTCCAATGACAGGTATCCACCATTATAGTATCACGTAGAGTACTTCGCCTGCCTTAAAAATCCTCTGTGCTCTGCTAGTTCTTTCCCCCCAACACTGGCAACCACAGGTCTTTGTACTATCTCTGTAAGTTTTGCCTTTTCCTTGTCTGGGATTTTTCTGAGACTGGTTAATTGGTATCAAACTGGTTTTTAGTTGGGAACATGTCCATTTCCTCATCCTTTGCAGTTCTTTAAACAACTTGTTTTTGGTTTGTTTGCTTGTTTGGTTTGTTTTGTGTGGAGCAGTCTTGGTTAACAACATTCAAGTGTCCTAAGCACAAACCAGACACAACAATAGAGATCCTTGCACGTTTCTCACCTGGTTCCCCACCCCCAGGGGACACGGAGGGGTGATGAAATGGAAGCTGCCTCCCACTCTGATCTTTGTCCTGGTCAGAGGGCCAACAAGAACGCAGCTGGTAATAGTATCAGCAAGGAATTGAATACCAATATTTACGAAGGTGACATCTTTCCGTTGCCCTAGATCTAGGATAAATTTAATTCTTCAGCATGAAAAAAGCCACTGTATTCAGTTACCAGTCGACTGAGTCATCCATTCTGTATGTTTATCTGGAATCTTGTCAGTCTTCATGAGTTGGTAGACTCTTCGATTGAGAATTACATATTTACAGGGTAGTTTACTGAAGGAGCTACCTGAAGCATTCTTAATCCAAAGCAATAAAACGAATGTTATTAACAACAAAAGGAGAGACATAGGTTATTGAGCAAGTAAAGATCTTCTAAGAACTTTGAGCAGTCATAAATTCCACCAGCAAGCTTGCACTAAGCTGCAGAGACAAGCCCCTTGCGTCTTGTTTTGTCTATTTGCCTTTCAAATGAGGCACACCTGGTTTTGCAATCCAGGCTATAACGAAGAGATTGTTTTTTTCAATGAGGAAAACAGGTGATTGAAAAATTGTAAAATTATATATTGAATAGGAATAAATCATCAGTTGTTTTGGGGACGCAATTATAAAATATATACATATAAGTATTTGTAAATACTTTTGTCTTACAGTCTTTTTGATTTAGTTTTGAATTGTGTTGTTTTTCAAAAGTAGAAAGGATGATTATAGTGCATTTTTCATTACATTAAGAAGATGCAAAAAACATTTTCCTTTTCTGTATTTTTCTGTGATAACCATCATTTGTTAGTAATTGTTACTGTTGTGAAAGACTTGGTAAGTGTTAAAATAATAAAAGTTAGAAATGAAAGCTAGATTTAGGAACAGAATTATGCTGAGTGTTTAGAGCATACATTAAAGACAGATTCATTGAATCCCTAGATTATTAAAATATGTATTAATTCAGCAGAAACCCTTTGAATCTATTGGTGTCTTTGTCTTTTTGTTTTTGTTTTGTTTTGTTTTTTGAGATGGAGTCTTGCTCTGTTGCCCAGGCCAGAGTGCAGTGGTGCAATCTTGGCTCACTGCAATCTCTGCCTCCTGGGTTCAAGCGATTCTCCTGCCTCAGCCTCCCAAGTGACTGGGATTATAGGTAGGCACCACCACACTGGGCTAATTTATGTATTTTTAGTAGAGAGGGGGATTTCACCAGGTTGGCCAGGCTGGTTTTGAACTCCTGACCTCAGGTGATCTGCCTACCTCAGCCTCCCAAAATGCTGGAATTATAGCCACTACCCTTGGCCGCCTTTCTTTTAAGAGGTCATTTTGCTTTTGGAGGACATTAAAAATTGGTTACTTTTATGTTTTATAAGTGTCAAGTTGTCCGATAAACTGTAACAATTTTATATGCAATGCTGAAAAAGTTGGACTTCGAATTTTCTTAACTTTGGGATGTTAAAGTAAGAGTAAATAGTAAATTACGGTCTCCCTTGATATTATACAGAAAAAAAATGTAAAGTTGCACTAATATCTTTTAAAATATTTTTAGGTGAAAAGCCTGTTTTGGCCTTGTCCTATTGGATTTTCTGGCCTGAGCTGCCTTACTGTAGTTGAGCATAGGAAATATAATGCTAAATTTCTCTTTTCTTATTTTCGTTACACAAGAAAAGTATTGGGCAGCATGCAGTGGCTCACACCTGTAATCCCATTTCTTTCGGAGGCTGAGGCAGCAGGATCACTTGAGTCCAGGAGTTTGAGACCAGCCTGGGTTTGAGACTAGCCAGACTCCGTCTCTACCAAAACATAAAAATTAGCTGAACGTGCACACCTGTGGGTCTCAGCTAGCCAGGAGGCTGAGGTGGGAGGATCACTTGAGCATAGGAGTTTGAGGCTGCAGTGAGCTCTGATTGTGCCATCGCACTCTGACCCTGTCTCTTAAAAATAAAAAGAAAGAAATGAGTGGAAAATGTACAGTCAGCAATCACTGGTTTCAACAGTTTTTGTAAAAAAGGTAAATCATGTTGACAGATTACCAGTTTGTCTTATTTAAAATAGGTAATCTCTCTGACAACATGATTATCTTGTTAAGATATCTTCTTTAAGACAAATGGGTTGAGTGACAGGAGATTCTTTTGGAAACTCAGAGATGGCCTGTGATGAAGCCTAAATATCACTGTCAAAGTCTTTACCTGCTTTCTCCAGCCTGGTCAACATCCCAGCCTGGTCAACATGGTGAAATCCCATCTCTACAAAAAAATGCAACAAAATTAGCTGAGCATGGTGGCACATGCCTGTAATCCCAGCTAGTGGGAAGGCTGAGACATGAGAATCCCTTGAACCCGGGAGGCAGAAGTTGCAGTGAGCTGAGATCGTGCCACTGTGCTCCAGCCTGGGCGACAGAGCAAGACCCTGTCTCTAAAAAGAAAGTCTTTACCTGCTTCCTGCAGGTACCCTTTCTTTTTTTGCAGACTTGCTGCCTGTTGCTGACAGCCAGGATTCCCTTCCTTTTGCTGTTTTCCTTCTCATTACTTGGTCCTATGTACTTGTCTTAGAACAATTTTCTTCTTGTGGGATATTTGCTTATGCTTTTATTCTGTTCTACCAATATGGCCTCTAAACTCAAAAAGTTGGTACTCTTGAAGCTGGGCGACAATGTATTAAGATGTGGTGGTAGGGCTGGGCGTGGTGGCTCACGCCTGTAATCCCAGCACTTTGGGAGGCCGACGTGGGTGGATCACGAGGTTAGGAGATTGAGACCATCTTGGCTAACAGAAAATACAAAAAATTAGCCGGGCATGTTGGCATGTGCCTGTTATCCCAGCTATTTGGGAGGCTAAGGCAGGAGAATCGCTTGTGCCTGAGAGGTGGAGGTTGCAGTGAGCCAAGATCACGCCACTGCCCTCTAGCCTGGGCAACAGAGCAAGACTCCATCTCAAAAAAAAAAAGAAAAAAAAAAAGATGTGGTTAGAACACAGGCCTGTAGCAACATTCTAGTGCTTTGATATTCCTTTTAAGCAGATAAGTGAATACTGTATGTTTTTTAATTGGAGGAGTGTGTCTTAGTGAATCAAACTTGCAGTGACGGCAGATTTTCACTAAATATCCTACTTTCCTAATTATTTAAGGTCATTTTAAAAAAGAATGAGAAAGTAACCCAAATCAGTAGACAGGATTAGTTATGCGGCTTTTTTTTTTAGCTTTACTGTCTTTCATTTACTCAGTAACTTGATGCCTTTCTGCATCTCCTGCCAAATGTCTTCTGTTCTTCAGTTTCTTGCACATGGAGTGTACCTCTCCAACAACACTCAGCATATTTGACTTGTTTTGTTGGTGTTTGGATGTGTCATGATACCTCTTTGATTAGGTTGTTCACTTGCTTCTTCTGAGCTAGAGACACGCCCGAGACATTGTAACGTCTTCAGAGCCTCTCAGATGTTTGCTGAATGATGGTTCAGTTTTTTGTGAGAAATGTCTTTTTTTTTTTTTTTTCTGAGACAGGGTCTTACTCTGTCACCCAGGCTGGAGTGCAGTGGGGCGATAATGGGTTACTGTAGCCTCAACCTCTTGGGCTCAGGTGATGATTCTCCTACCTCAGCCTCCTGAGTAGCTAGGACTACAGGAACACCCTACCATGACTGGCTAATTTTTGTGTTTTTTGTAGAGACAAGGTTTTGCCGTGTTGCTCAGGCTGGTCTCAAAATCCACCTGCCTCAGCCTCCCAAAGTGCTGGGATTATAGGTGTAAGCTGCCATGCCCGGCCTGAGAAATATCTTTTTCTTTGTTATTCACATACTCAGTGAAAATCCCAGGTAGTACTATAATGATTATCTGGCTTTGTTTAGCTTCCCAACTCCCTCCCGCTCCCAGCGTTCTTCCAGCATTCCCATTGTGCCTCTATGACTGGTCTTAGCCTTGAATGGGTCCTTCATTTTGACCACTGAAGCAAAGCAAAATTCTTGCCTTATTATATCTAAGTTTTAGAATTACTGGAATTTGAGCATGACCTAGTTGTTTGGATTGAATTAGTCATTGTTTTTAACTTCACAAAGGTTATTCACTATCTCTTTCGTTAAGCTTTATTAATATTGATGCGTCTTGGCTTTTCTTTTTATGAACAGGCTGCTTTGAACTCTCTGGGACTTTGTTTTATGTAAAAATCAAAACCTTAATCAGGCACTAGGAGAAACAAATACTGTGCAGAATAGAATTCTAGAAGAGTAGAAAGGCCTTTGGAGTATTCAAATTATCTGAAATATTGAGTGCCTCTGCTTTAAAGCCTAGAATAGAATCTCAAGTCCATCCCTGCACAAGTAGTTTAGAATTTCCTAAAGTACTTTTTCGTTAAAATTTTTTTTTCCTTTTTTTTTTTTTTTTTGGTGAAATAGAGATAGGGCCTCACTATGTTGCCCAAGCTAGTCTTGATCTCCTGGCCTCAAGATGTCCTCCCCCACTCAGCCTCCCTAAGTGTTGGGATTAGAGGTGTGAGTCACCACACCCACCCAGTGTTTTTTGTTTAATGGGTATTTTATTCCGTACTCTGAAGTTATTCCCCTTTGTCTGTGAAGAGGTTGAGGGTCTTTAGCTCGGTAATAGTGGAGGGGAATGAAAGAGGAAGGGTGGAATTAGACATTTCTGGTTGTCTTCTCATCTACCCATTAACTTGCTTCTATCCATGGGAGAGTCCCCCGCCTTTTTTTTTTTTATTTTTTTGAGACTGAGTCTCACTCTGTCGCCCAGGCTGGAGTGCAATGTTGCTGTCTGGGCTCACTGCAACCTCCACGTCCCGGGTTCAAGTGATTCTCCTGCTTCAGCCTCCTGTGTAGCTTGGATTACAGGCGCCCGCTACCATGCCTGGCTAATTTTTATATTTTTGGTAGAGATGGGGTTTAACCATGTTGGCCAGGCTGGTCTTGAACTCCTGACCACAAGTGATCTACCTGCTTTGGCCTCCCAAAGTGCTGGGATTATAGGTGTGAGCCACTGGGCCGGGCCCTTGGGAGCCCTTTTTGATTAAGGACACCTGACCATCCATCCATTAGGGCATCAGAGTGCCTTTTGATTTTGTTTTGTTTTGTTTTTTTGAAAACCAGCGGCAGATGCAGGCCCAGTCTCCTGCCTTCTCCTGTCTGTTGCAGCCTTGGCGTCCCTGTTCCCTGGGGGATGGAGGTCTGCTTTGTGTTTCCAGTCTCTGTGGAAAGCACTTCAGGTAGGGTCTGCTTGGGGCAGGCCCAGCCAGGTCTCAGGCCTCTTTGGTTCAGCTTTTCTTTTCTTTTTGTTTTTGTTTTGAGATAGAGTCTTGCTCTGCCGCCCAGGCTAGAATGTAGTGCCATAGTCACTGCTCACTGCAACTTCCACCTCCTGGGTTCTAGTGATCTTCCTGCCCCAGCCTCCTGAGTAGCTGGGACTGACTACAGGTGTACACTATCATGCTTGGCTAGTTTTTCTATTTTTAGTAGACACAGGGTTTCACCGTGTTGGCCAGGCTGGTCTCAAACTCCTAACCTCAGATGATCCTCCCTCCTCGGTCTCCCAAAGTGCTGGGATCACAGGTGTGAGCCACTGCACCCAACCTCGTTCAGCTTTTCTGATTGCAACATTAGTTGCTGGGGGCTGGTTGTCAGGTTTACCTTCTTCTGAGGCTGGCAGCCTTCACTTCAGCAGGGAGGGATTAGAAACCCTTGTTTAACCTACCTTCTCCAAAGCTGCTCTATCATGAATGAAGCTGGTTCCTCCCACTGCTTGGCTTTGGAAGTCTGTGCAGTGTGTAGAACCCAGAGTGATTGACGGGCATCTCAGACAACCACAGAGCACCTATGATGATGTGTTGTTGTCGAACCATGAAGACCCTCTTATGTGTTAGGAGTAGTAGCATTACTGCACAGGTACATACTCTCCTCTCTGAGTTCTGATGTTTCATGTGATGGTCCAGGACTGTGCACTGCCTGGCACAGGGCTGAGCAGGTGGAAGGGGTTTGGAGCAGGTTGATTATTTTGAAAGAATTCAAGAAACTCTTGAGTTTCCTTCACTTTTGCAAATCTGAACAAGCACACTTGGGAGAGGGCAAGGAGACAGGGAAACTGGAGTCGTGTTAAGGCTGTTCTCTGGAGGTTCCTGTTTTGCTTGTGCTATTCTGCTTTTTGGGTGACGTGGCTTAATGAGTCAAGCCCTGGTGACTGATGCTGCTCTTCTTCCTCATCTTCCTCCTCCTCCTGTTGAGTGAAAGTCACATTATATGAAAACTGCCATTTTAAGGTGAACTATTCCATGTTGTTTAGTGCATTCCCAGTGCTGTGTACCTGCTACATCTAAGCCAAGCACATGTTTGGAGGTGAGGGGCAGATAGATTGGTGGCATTCCTCCTGGGGCAAATTGATTGGCAATTCTTTTGCCAGGCTTTGTAGCAACTTTCTTTCCAAGGTATGACTTAAGAAGAGTAAGGGGTTTTGGGGCTAGACCTGGAGATGCCATGTTGACTGAACATCTTTGACATGGTTGTAGGGATCCTTTTACTGTGGATGAGAGGACAGAAAGTAGGGCATCCAGGCCTCCTGGTCTGCTCTGGGGTGTATGTGACTTGATGAGGGGCTGACATACATGGGGCTCTGTAAAGAACACATAGAAGTACAAATCAATGCTGTGTGATTCCTATCTTCTGCATAAGAGTTTTTTTCTTTTTTGAGACGGAGTCTTGCTCTGTCGCCCAGGCTGGAGTGCAGTGGTGTGATCTTGGTCATTGCAGCCTCTGCCTCCCGTGTTCCAACAATTCTCTTGCCTCAGGCTCCTAGGTAGCTAGGATTACAGGTGCACGCCATCACGCCCGGCTCATTTTTCTGTATTTTTAGTAGAGACGGGGTTTCGCCATGTTGGCCAGGCTGCTCTCAAAGTCCTGACCTCTCTGTCTGCCTCGGGCTCCCAAAGTGCTGGGATTACAGGTGTGAGCCACTGCACCTGGCCTAGAGATTTTTTATTTTTTAAACATAAATTTTGAGTTCAACTTCTGGAATAACTGGGAAGACCTTATGAAGGTAGGGTGGCAGCGGGTGGTGATGGTGGCAGTGATACAAATTTAGACGACTACCAAATTAGACAGATAAGTGTCGTCAATCACTGTTGAATACCTGCTCTATACAGAAGTCTGTACTGAACTGGGAGTTCTAGGAAAATAAAATAAAATACATGATCTTGGCCATGGGGAGCTGTGTTGGGATCCTGGTTAATGTCGTTGTTGATTCTTGTAAATACGGAATCTGACCTCATATGGAGAAAATCATTTGTGTATTTGAAAGATACTTTTGGGAGGAACCCTGGCTTTTGATTTTCCAGAAAAAAATGTGATCCTACTGAGCAAAGCAGGCCACAGCTTTGGATTTCCTTCATATGTATGAGTAGGTGGAAAGTAATGCTCAAATTATTCTTTTGAGTTAATTTTCAGTTTGGATTATTTGTTTGTGAGAAATCTCAGGCAGAACTTGTGAGGATGCTGGAAAAAGAAAATTCATTGTACATGAGGATTTCTAAAAACTTTCCAATCTAATCAGCCTCTTCTTCAGGAGTTCTCACCTTTTTTTGGGGGGGGGGGATGGGAGTGTTGCTCTGCCACCCAGACGCCTCTTCTTCAGGAGTCCTAACCTTTTTTTTTGAAATGGGAGTCTCGCTCTGCCGCCCAGGCTGGAGTGCAGTGGCACGAGCTTGGCTCACTGCAACTTCTGCCTCCCGGGTTCAAGTGATTCTCCTGCCTCAGCCTCCCGAGTAGCTGGGACTACAGGCATGTGCCACCATGCCCAGCTCATTTTTTTTTTGTATTTTTAATAGAGACGGGGTTTTACTACGTTGGCCAGGCTTGTCTTAAACTCCTGACCTCAAGTGATACTCCTGCCTCAGCCCCCCAAAGTGCTGGGATTATAGGTGTGAGTCACCGTGCCTGGCAGTAGTCCTTACCTTTCTTGTCATTTATAGACTTGCTCCCATTTGGGGAAGGATTCAAATCATCCATCATTTCCGGACACCAAAGACTATATGAATGCTGACACCAAAGACTGCAGGAACGCTGACTCCAAAGACAGCATCCATTAAAGTGCATACCATCATAATACAAATATATGACTGTTGGATTTCCTTGCTGAGATGCTTTGATGAAATACTTTTCTACTGTTAGCATATTAAATGTTGAGGAAAATTAAAGGGTTAGTTTTCTTAGATCCTCTTTATGCTTAAAAGGAAGACTATGGTATTAACATTAGTACTAGTTTATATTAGTAGTAAATTTTAGGCCTATAGAAAAAGCCTCCCTCTCTCCCTCCCTTCCTCCTCAGTCTTTCTATCTATTCTTCCTTATCTCCTTTTCTTCTTTTTCTTTTTTTTTTTTTGAAAAGAAGGACTTTTAAAAAGGTAATGGAAAGGGAAAATGCAAAATCAGAAAAATATTTCTCCTGGGTGCCATTGTTTGAATTACCAACTTTATTATTGTTTCAGTGATTCTTGTTTTTCTTTTCTTTTTTCTTTTTTTTTGAGACAGAGTCTCATTCTTTCGCCAGGCTGGAGAGCAGTGATGTGGTCTTGGCTCACTGCAACCTCTGCCTCCCGTGTTCAACTGATTCTCCTGCCTCAGCCTCCCAAGTAGCTGGGACTACAGGCGCTTGCTACCACGCCCAGCTGATTTTTGTATTTTTTTTAGTAGAGATGGGGTTTCACCATGTTGGCCAGGATGGTCTCAATCTCTTGACCTTGTGATCCACCTGCCTCAGCCTCCCAAAGTGCTAGGATTACAGGCGTGAGCCACTGTGCCCGGTCTGATTCTTGTTTTTCATGTCATAAAGGTTATTGTGTTAACCATCACATCAGTCTGCTTATTTTTGAAGCAAAATAGAAGAATAGGCGACAATGTTGACATTTTCTCATGTTGCAGAGACGGTGCTAAGTGCCTCATAGGGGCGATCTAGTTTAATCCCCACAGCAACCTTAGGAAGTAGGTATTATCACTGTCTTTGTTTTCAGAAGCAGAAACTGACATTTAGAAATTAAGTGAATCCACAGAGTTAGAGAACTCTGGGGCATCAGCCCCAGACCTTAGCTCTGACCCACCATCCTGTGGGTCTCAGTTAGGTTGCCATTGATATCCAGAGTACACCAACTCACCTGCTCTCCCTTCATATTCTAAGTTCTGGGCAGACAGGATCTAGTACTGCATGGGAGCTGCCCGTGCAGAGGTCAGTGGAGGTCATGGTCAGGTGGAGGTAAAATGGGGAGAGTGCCATCAGAGGTCTCAGAGAGAAGGGTTCCTGAAAAGGCCACACTGCAGGTGAGTGCAGAGGATGATTTCCAGTTAACCACCTGAAGAAGGGAGGTGGAGCATTTCAAGTTTGAATGCCATTTGAAAGGCAGGAAGCAGACAAACACTTAAGCAGGCCAAGGGGTGGGCATGTGTGCACAGATGCATTTTGCATTCAGAAATTATAATAAGGGAGAGGCTTCTTTGTTTAAATGACATTCATGGACTGGTAAACACTTGCCAGTGACCCACTGGCCCATTAACTAGAGTTTTGGAAGCATTGTTCTAGCCTGTCCTTTGTCATCGAGCTGGGCTCTCTTGAGACCTTGGAAGAGGTTTATGGCTGGGAAAACAGAAGAGTAGTTTCACATGATTTGCTCAGACTCATAAGCAAGTTATTGTTAAGCTGATAGAACACCTGCTCTGGAGAGCCATGTTTACGCGTGCTACTGGTCACTTTCACTGTGTCTGAGTAGAAGGAGAAGAGGAGTGTTGGTTATTCATTCTAACATTAGCCAGAGAGCCACATGCCTCTGTAATCCCTAGGAATGTATCCCAGAACATCAATTTTCCTTGCTCTAAAGCTTACCCTAACAGATCCTGCAATGAAGGCGAATTTGGATCTCACACAATTACCGTTTTATTGTGGGCTGTTAAAGTTTCACTATATTTACTTTATGCTTTTTTGTGTGTGACACTACTCACTGACTGAAAATGCCATTTTTATTAAATTTGCATTAATGGAACACCATAGTTTTTTTGTTTTGTTTTGTTGGAGGCAGGATCTCACTCTGTCACCCAGGATGGAGTGTGCAGTGGCACAATTACAGCTCACGGCAGCCTTGACTTTCTGGGTTTGAGTGATCCTTCCTCCTCAGCCTCCCCAGTAGTTGAGACTACAGGTACATGCCACTATGCCCAGTTAGTTCTTGTATTTTTTGTAGAGACAGGATTTTGCCACATTGTCTAGGCTGGTGTCAAACTCCTGGGCTCCAGTGATGCAGTCACCTGAGTGCTGGGATTACAGGTATGTGCCACTGCACCCAGCCCTGGACCACCATGTCTATGTGCTTCATTTGTTGGACACCAGTTACCATCCTATGACAGTGGTTTTGTTCCCCTCCCCCTCCATCCCCTTTTGTCTCTCTCTCTCTCTCTCTCTCTCTCTCTCTCTCTCTCTCCCTCTTTGGAGTCTTTCTCTGTCTCGCAGGCTGGAGTGCGGTGGCATGATCTCAGCTCACTGCAACCCGTGCCTCCTGGGTTCAAGCAATTCTCCTCAGCCTCCTGAGTAGCTGGGACTACAGGCATGCACCACTGTGCCCGGCTAATTTTTGCATTTTTAGTAGAGATGGGGTTTTACCATGTTGGCCAGGCTGGTCTCGAACTCCTGACCTCAGGCAATCTGCCTGCCTCAGCCTCCCAAAGTGCTGGTATTACAGGTGTGAGCCACCACGCCCAGCCGACAGTGGTTTCTTGCATCTTATCAGTTTGTCTTCCCTTGCCTGCCAACTTATCAAAGTATCCTCAATTACATTTAGTCAAATCCTAGAAAGGACAAGGTATTTTTAAATGTTACTTGATATTTTGTTTATATTTGCTTTATAGTTTGACTTGAAACAGTTGGGATGTTGTGTTGTTTTCTAATTGAAGCATTATAATATGGTTGCAAGAGCTTTGGTGGTAGACTGCTGGCTTCGATCCCTGTGCCACTGCTGCTTAGTTGTGTGACTTTAGGCATCATAATAGTTTGTCTTGGTCCTGAGGGTTGAGATACGTGTGTTTAATGCTTAGAACAAGCTTGACATCTGGTAAGAGCTCAGCAGGAGTTTGCTGCTGTTTCCACCATTCCAGAAGGTACAGAGTTTGAAACATACATTTAGAAAAGTGGTAAGTTTGTGGATAAAAACTCTTTTCTTCATAGAAGAGGTGGAATACAGTGTGAATGTGATCTCTGTTCATATGAACATCTTAGGCTCTTTTAAAAATGCTTTTTCCTTTTTATAAAAACTTATAAAAAATTTGGAGGGGAGAAGAAAAGACAGGAAAGTTTCTCATGGTGGCTACCTAAAATAATCACTATACATTTTGCTCTGTGTCTTTTAGTTTTGTTTCCTCCTTAAGATTAGGTTTTTAAAATACATAGTTGTAGTTGTATAAATAATTCAAACATTGATTTTTTTTAAACTTATGCTAATATGAATATAATTTCCTGTGATTATTTATACAGTAATTTAAAATGCTTGCATAATAGCACATCAAGGTGATTTTTTACCTTTGTTTATTTAACCTTGTGTTCTTTTTGTTTATCTAACCATTTGTACTCTTGTTCCCAGTTTTTCTTGTGAGTAATTCTCTGATGACTGTATTTCTTTATGGAAGCTCTTTCATATTTGGGCAGTAATCCCCAAAGTAGAATCATTGAGTCAAAGGCAAAGAATGTCATTAAATTTCAGTCCACGTTTACATTGCTTGCCATGAGGATGGGCACATCAGATGCAAGGTGTTTTTCACTGCACCTCCCTAACATTGGGTATCATCTATAAAATGCACTAACGTTTAATGGAAAACAATATGTCACTGATGACTCAACATTTTAACTAGTGGATGTGAATGTTTTCATGTATAAATGTTGCCTAATTGTGTTGCTTCTTTTCTGAATCCTCTAATATCTTTTGGCATCATCTTAGTGGTTTTTTTTTTTCTTTTTTTCAATCACAGTGTTGTATTAACTCTTCATATATGAAAGGTAACCTTTTGTCTATCATACTTAAGGCATTTTTTCTAGCTTATTTGCCTTTTTGCTTTAAAAACCTCTGATGTTTTGAAGTATTAAATTTCATTCAGTATATTAATAGCTTCCACTGTGATTTCTCCGAGAGCTTAAAAAAACCCTATAACATTATTTTTCTAAATATAAAAAAAGTACTATCTATATGTGGATGGTAGATTCATTAGCAAAGGCCCTTTTTCATAACCCCTCCCCAAACTCTCTCTTCTGTAAAATCTTTTTTGTTTTTTTTGAGACAGAGTTTTGCTTGTGTCCCCTAGGCTGGAGTGCAATGGCACACGATCTCGGCTCACTGCAACCCCCGCCTCCCGGGTTCAAGCAATTTTCCTGCCTTAGCCTCCTGAGTAGCTGGGATTATAGGCGCCCACCACCACACCTGGCTAATTTTTTTTTTTCTTTTTGTATTTTTAGTAGAGAAGGGGTTTCACCATGTTGGCCAGGCTGGTCTTGAACTCCTGACCTCAGGTGATCTGCCCCCAACCCCCTTGGCCTCCCAAAATACTGGGATTACAGGTGTGAGCCACCATGCCCGGCCTGTAAAATCTTTTTTACTGATTTCTTCCAGGGAAAATAAAGCATGTATTTGCATATATTTTAACATGAATGAGATTATGCTATACTCATTGTTCTGCACCTCACATTTGATGACTTCAAAATATATTTTGGAGATGCCTCCATATGAACAGTTATAAGCCTATTGTAGAAGATTATTGTGTGTGTGTGTGTGTGTGTGTGTGTGTGTGTGTGTGTGTGGATGTGTGTGTGTGGTATATTCTGCAAATACAGTGTTCTAATGGATGTACTGTTTAGTCATACCTATACTGACAGATCTTTGATCCTTTCCAGATTGTTAAACTAAGTATGTTCTTCACCTTCCAGAGGTTTAAGAAATACTCAGTTTTATTTCCTTCAGGGTTAATAATCCCTCTCTGTGCTCAGAACACTCTTGAGATGCAATGAGAAAAACACAAATCTCTAAATCAAAATAGTGGGACCTAAAAAAGCCGTAAGAGTTATGAAGGCTTCACTTTGTGATTTAAAACAAGATAATTTTAAAAAATTGATTTTGGTGATGCATATTGGAACACCATTGTTTTCAGCATAATTACGCATTTCATAGCTTAATTCAGCCATTACATGTGATGCAGTGTTTAGACATAGCAATAATTACAAATTGTACATGTTTACAGATACACATACCGCTGATCAAAATAAAACAGTGGTAGCAAGAATGATGCTCTGTCTGTGTAAGAGATCAATGAAAAATAATTGAGAATGACTGTATCTGATGGGCTCAAAACATTGCGTCTGCCGTTCTGTTTTTTAAGAAAACTCTGCCCGTGTCATGTGGTGGTTTTTATTTGTATCCTATAACCAGCCTCTCGAGTTTCACACAGTTGTATTTTCTAAGCTTGGTGCATTTTGCACAGGAAATGTTACTTGGATGTTTTATCCTCATACCAAGCAAGAATTTAAAATTTAAGAGATTACCCACACTCTTTGCTTTTCCGTACATATGCTAAAGAAAGAGTGGGTCTAACCTGGCACACTAAAATGTGTTTGACTTGTAACAAAAAAAAGCAGTAAGCAATTAAATCCTGGTATGGTTGCTTTTGTGTTTAAAACATACTCAATGGCATATGTGTTTTTTTGAAGCTAACAGTCCCCAGTCAGATTCTTGGGAGTTTTTACAGAGAGCTCATTGAGGTGTTTGGTCTTTAAAATCCTTCCTCTCATGCTAAATGCCAAGTCACTGCAAACAGTATGGTGGAACAGAGCTGGTCACATTTTCCCTGGACATGCTATTAGAAAATATATTCACTGGGATTCTCTTGACTCATGGCATAGCTGAGGTGCCTTTGATTCAGGAGGGCTGTTGCTTATGAATTGCATGTGGAAGAACTAAAAATAGAAATGTGAATTTTCCAGAAGAACATTATGATACCAAAAATGGCTCACTAGTCTGCCTAGAGCTGGGCTGTTTTGTGCCCAAGGTACAGTCATAAGAACTGGGATACAAAGCCCTGTAGGGTGCATCTGTCCCCTTCCCTGACAGCACTCACCCCCAGATGGCTCGAGAGTGGCACTGCCCGGTTGTCTCCATCTCTCTCTTGCGTGATGTTCTGCTGCCTGTCTGGGATGGAGCAGGTGTTCTTTTGAATGTATTCGTTAAGCCTCTGAAATGTATGCATTTCCCCCTCCCCCAAGAAAAACACACATGTGCATGCTCTGTGCTTCTCCCCTGGTTACTATATTGTTCCCACCATTTTTTCCCCCGTGTTGGGGTAGGGAAAAGGAAATCCACTCATTTTCTATTTGGTCCCTTCAGGAATTTGCCTTAGGGGCTGTTGGGCCAGGCTTTACTGCAGCCAGACAGAGCTTATCAGCTGTGTGTTAACCTCTCCCAGACCCTTCTTGAATGCTGTTCATGCATCTGAGCCCATGCATCTGAGCCTCTGCGTAATGTGGTGCGGCATTAAACGCTTACCCAAAATAGCAGGGATGACTGCATCTTGTTGATTACCAGGGCTGATAACATTTTCTTGCTTCGCTAAAAAGAAAAGTCACATGACTGTTTCCAGGAACTGATGAGCTGCCATGCATCTGGCCCCAGGTGGTCTGCATGAAGGAGGCTACAAGGTTGGAATCCTCCTGCTGTCCCCTTTTACACTTCATAAATCTTCTGACTTATGGGGCCATTTGTGATTGCAGACACATTTATTCATGGGGGGGATTTCCATTGAGATCATAACCCACTGTCAAGCAGGAGGAAGAATCGGGAATTAGAATGGTGTACATTGTTCTGTTAGAAAAGAATTTCAATTCTTTGGTCGTGGACAAATACTTGCTTTTGAGGAATCTGGTGGTGTGTCAGTGGCTTTGTTCACATCCATGCACAATCGCATGGTCTCTCGCCTCCCAAGGACGCAGAAGCTTATGTTACACAGATCGTTTTATAATGCTTGGCAGCCGGGCATGTGTTATTCAAAGTGTGAATAACTTTTTGCCTCATCCTCCTCTTCCTTCCCTCGTTTGATTTAGCTCTTTTCTGGAATGGGGCAGATTTTCATCTTGGGGAATTGATATGGTTTCCTAGGGAGGGTGACATAGAACAAGTGTCACCTTAGCTATAGCTGCTGGAGATGAATAGTGCCCTGCAGCTTTCTTGCTTTATGTTAAACCAGCATCAGAGAAAACGGCATTGCATCTTTTTTTTCCCTTTTTCTTTTTTTTTTTTTTTTTGAGACGGAGTCTTGCTCTGCCACCCAGGCTGGAGTACAATGGCGGGGTCTCAGCTCACTGCAACCTCTGCGTCCTGGGTTCAAGCAATTCTCCTGCCTCACCCAGTAGCTGGGACTACAGGGACCCACCACTACACCCTGCTAATTTTTGTATTTTTAGTAGAGATAGGGTTTCACCACGTTGGCCAGGCTGGTCTCGAACTCCTGACCTCGTGGTCCGCCCATCTTGGCATCCCAAGGTGATGGGATTACAGGTGTGAGCCACCGTGCCCGGCCTACCTTGCATCTTTTATCAGCAGTATGTTAACCTCTCTGAGACACTTTTGAATGCCATTCGTGCATCTGAGACTTGGATGCAATTAAAGGGAGTGGTTTAGGAAGTCAGGGGGCCTGGACCTCTGGGAAGCCACTTGGCCTCCCTGGGCCTCAATTTCTTCTGTAAATAAGAAGAAATAATTCTAACAATTCCTAAGCATTTGTACCTGCTATCACAGTTCCCTTAGATGTTGTGAGGGGGGAAATGAATGAATGGATGTCAAGTCCCCAAGTAGATTTTTTTTTTTTTTTTTTTTTTGAGACAGAGTCTTACTCTGTTGCCCAGCTGGAGTGCAGTGGAATGCTCTCAGCTCACTACAGCCTCCACCTCCGAGGTTCAAGTAATTCTTGTGCCTCAGACTCACGAGGGTTAATAATCCCTCTCTGTGCTCAGAATACTCTTGAGATGCAATGAGAAAAAGACAAATCTCTAAATCAAAATGGTGGGACCTAAAAAAAGCCTTAAGGGTTATGAAGGCTTCACTTTGTGATTTAAAACAAGGTAATTTTAAAAAATTGGCTTTGGTGATGCATATTGGAACATCTTTGTTTTCAGCGTAATTATACATTTCACAGCTAAATTCAGCTAGTATTACAGGCATGCGCTACCACACCCAGCTAATTTTTGTATTTTTAGTAGAAATAGGGTTTCACCAAGTTGGCCAGGCTGGTCTTGAACTCCTGACTTCAAGTGATCCATCTGCCTCAGCCTCCCAAAGCGCTGGGATTACAGGTGTGAGCCACCATGCCCAGCTGCAGGTAGTTTTTAACTATATAATAAGGGTTTAGTAAACGTTAGCTTTGATTACCATCATCCTTGTTTACAGATGAGGTGCATGGAGATGCAGAGGAGGGCTAAGTCATGTGGCCAGGGACATGCAGCATGTAGTAGAGCCCAGGCTGCCCTCAGGAACCTATGGTCTTTGCTGTCACCCTGTGCTGCTTCTCAGGAAAGTAATAGCTTATCACTCATTAAATGTGGGTGATATTTAATGAAAAACAGAATAACTCCAGGATGCAGAGCATACAGTGAGCTGAGATCATATCATTGCACTCTAGCCTCGGCAACGGAGTGAGACTCCCATCTCACACACACACACACACACACACACACACACACACAGAGTAAGGACTCCTTTGTGTGTGAAATGCACATGCTTGCTTTTAACATTGTAGTACTGGACTATAAACATTTGCTGGGGATTGGCAATGACTGCCCATGGGGCATGGGAGGGAAGCAAGGCCCTGATCTCGGGAAGCTGCAGTCCAGGGCAGTAGTGTGGACAGTAAGCAGAGACTTGCAGGGCTGTGTAATAAATTCCAGGAGAAAAATATTTCCAGGGGCTAGGAGAGGTGCCTGCAGGACTGAATCCGTCTTAAGCCAGGTGTATGTGTATGGGGTGGTTAGATGGATGGTAGGTGATGCTTAGGGACTTTCTGTAAAACCAGGGCCACTGACGTGTGATGGGCTATACAAGTTACTGGGAGCCTACTATTCATTTCTCAATGCATGTTTGTAAATATTTTTGTTTTATTTTTCTTTTTAAGCCATTTTTGTTTTCCCTAAGAGACGATTTTGCTCTGTCATTCAGGCCGGAGTGAGGTGGCGCGATCTTCAGCTTACCACAGCCTCAACCTCCTGGCTTTAAGCTATCTTCCCACTCCAGCCTCCCTAGTAGCTGAGACTATAGGCACCTGCCACTGTACCTGGCTAATTTTTTGTTTTTTGTTTTTTGTAGAGATGAGATCTCACTATATTGCCCAGGCTAGTCTCGAACTCCTGTGCTTAAGTGATCTGCCCACCTTGTCCTCCTAAAGTGCTGGGATTACAGGTGTGAGCCACTGCACATATCCCGTGTAAATACTTTTTAGCCTATCTATTCACTAGCTAACAGATTTTCACCAGAAGGAGGTTTTGGCGGCTCAGTGTTAAGCTAAAATAAAGCCTGATTTTTTTTCAGAGGGGTGAGAGGGAAATGTTGAAGGGTCAAATGGGGAAATGTCAGATTTCCATTTTGTCAGCACACTCGGCAGCAGTGTGGAAGATGGATTTCAATGGAGTAAGAATGGAGTCAGAGGGACCACTCAGAGGTAATTCAGACAATAATAAACGATAGAGACCCCCCAGGTAGGTCCTTCGGGGTGAAGGTAATTGAGTCCAGAATGCGAATGAGGCAGAGTCCTGGGGCTCTCTCCTCCTGCTGTGAGATTTTGAACCTTCTCAGGCTTCGGTTTCCTCATCCATCAGACAGAAAGCATGACTGATATGAGTGTATGTTTCAGGAAAAATTTTAACCACAATGGGAGGAAGGCTGCGGCATGTTTTCGAAAACAGAAAGCAGAAGTGATTTGATAAGATTAATTTCAGCAGGACTGATGAGGGTTGGCTGCTGGCTTAATTGGTTTATTAGGGTCGTGTAGCCACCCTCTTGTGATGGATACCAAGTGAATTCCAGAAGATTTATAGTCTTAGGTTTGTAAGTAATGCCATTTGCAGAGGAATAAAGTTCTTTATTTCTTTAATTTGGAAGGGTCTCATAGAAATAAGAGACTTTATAAATATCTAGTAACCTGTCACCGCTTTAAAATACCACAAGGATAAATGATGCTGATTGCCGTGTGCTTGGCATGATGAATTATGTATGTAGTGTGCCCTGGAGTTCTTTATGGCCACGTAAAGCGAATCAGCTTTTGTTCTAGCCTATTTTCAGTGGTAGTGCTTGTGAAAGAAGAGGTCAAAGCAAATGCATTAAAGAGATGTGGTTGGTGCAGGATGATTGGGTTTTGCTGTCCTGTTCTGTGCATTGCTTTTGTTTGTGCTTTGATTTTTCATTATCAACTTTGGGGAGGGTGGGAGGAGCAGCCTTGTGGCATTAACAGCCGCATGATGGCACAGAGCAGGAAGCGCCTCTTCTTGGTGCATGCACCTCCAAAGTGACTCTATTTTTGCCTTCCTCCTTCTCCTCTCTGCACCTGTTTTGCATGTTAGCGCTTAACTACTTTGCCACATAATAATAAAACAACTGAAATAAATGATTAGGAACATGCCCATGATATTTTTTCTCACTGACTTTCTCTAGACTCTGGATGAAACTGGAGAGGATTAAGGCATATGAAACACAGCAGAGAGTGTCTTTTTTTTCCCCCCTCTCCCTTTTTCTCCTCCCCTAGTAAAGATTTCTTTAGCATCTGGGTGAGATATCAGAGGTACTGTTTACATATGAAGTAGTGATGACTGTGGTTGGAAGCCAGCTGTAACCTTGCTTAGTCATTTATAACTTCTTTCTATGTGAAGGTTACTACCGAATTGATGAGAGGAGCCTCCCAGACACAGGTGTCATGCCTGACTCATGAGCAATTAATTAGAAAGGGCCCAACCCGTGTATTTCATTGTGAGTTTGTGAGCTGCCTCATCTTCCATAAGATGATCATTTGTGGGGCTGATCCAAGGCAAAGATCCGAGTAGTTGGGAGTAACTCCCCAACTGAGATGAGCCCACGCCTGCTGTGCATATCTGTTTGGAAGGGCACATCTGTTTACCAAGGGCCAGTTCCAGTGTATTAACAGAGTGACACTAGGTAATCAATCTACAGTCAGTCTAAAAATGTTGAGGCTATCCTTCTCAGTGATTAATTATGGCTTTTAGCTCATGCTAGATTAAAAAAAATCTTTGCATCTTTGCAAGAATAATCATGAACTTAGTTTGTCTATGATACTAGCTGAAAGATGCAACACAATGCTCATGCAGTGTAGAGAAATGGGATAACATTTAGAGTTTACATGTAAGTGGCTGTTTGTCAGGATATTTATTAATTGATTCTAGATTCATTCGGCAGGAATTTACAGAGCCCTTGAAGCAAGGAATAAACAAGCTCCTGGGAGGTTCAGCTGAATCACCCTCACAGCCTGTGCTTGGGGAACTTGGTCCAGAAAGTGGATCAGGCTTATGTACTATACCATTGACTATCATAAATGGTAAAATGTAAATCTAGATAGAGTGTCATGGGAGTTTAGAGGAGAAAGAGGGTCCTCCCAGCTGAGTGGGGCCATGGAGAAATTCGAGTTCTGTTTATTAATGGTACGAAGGCACATTAAGAATAAAGGATGGAGTTAAACAAATGGTCTTTCCCTCAGATCCCAGGGTTTTTAAACTGTTACTAAAAAACTATAGCAATTTATATTGTTTGAATTATCATTAGCCTATTGTCATGTAATAATACTTTGCATACTTTTAAAATCCTGGGGTTGGATTAATAATAAAAGAGTAGAGGCCAGGCATGGTGGCTCACACCTGTAATCCCAGTAATTTGGGAGACTGAGATGAGCGGATCACGAGATCAAGAGATTGAGATCATCCTGGCCAACATGGTGAAACCTTGTCTCTACTAAAAATACAAAAATTAGCTGGACGTGGTACTTGGGAGGCTGAGGCAGGAGAATTGCTTAAACCCAGCAGGCAGAGGTTGCAGTGAGCCGAGATTGGGCCACTGCATTCCAGCCTGGCAACAGAGCAGACTCTGTCTCAAAAAAAAAAAAAGAGTAGAAACGCTGTTTTCATAAAAAATTTTTCTATGTGACACCTATAGAGAAGTACCTATGGGCTTCCTTTTATTTTTAGGCTATTTTATTTTTGGTATCTTAGGAACTATAAGCAGCATACTTTCAAGAGTGTGAGGGTATATTTTTAACTTTTGTTATAAAAGTGCAATGAAAAGTTTATATGATGAAGAATTTAGTGGGTTTGCATATGCTAGTTACCACTGTGATTTTAATAAAACCACAGCCTGTGTTTAATTGCATTTCCTGCTAGCACAGACTTAAAGAGCTCAATCCATCTGCTTTATTATCTTGTTTCCTTTAATCTATATTAATGCACCTTAGCAATATCAGAAATTTTGTTAATATATTATGTGTAGCTGAACTCTAAGCTAAAAATAGATCATACCAATTCATCTTTCTCTTTCTTTTTTTTTCCCCAGTGTCACCTTCAAATTTATTGTTAGTGACTTGCAAATGATGGGATTATACCTTAGAAATTGTCTTGTATCATATATATATTTCCCCATTCTCCAAAGAAGGCTACTTATGCAAGTACACTGTTCTTTCTTGGTTCATGAATTCATGAATCAAGAAACCCCATTTCTACAAACCCCGTTTCAACAACAACAAAAAGATTTGCTGGGCGTGGTGGTGCTTGCCTATAGTTCCAGCCACTGGGGAGGCTGAGGTGGGTGGATCGCTTGAGCCAGGGAGACAGAGGCTGCAGAGCTGAGATCACGCCACTGTACTCCATCCAGCCTAGGAGACAGTGACACCCCATCTAAAAAAAAAAAAAAAAGTGATCTTTACTAAGTCGCCATAGATTCCTGTTCTAGGTTCCCATTCAGTGTCAGAGTTTTATCGTCTGATAAAACAAAAATCAAAGAGCTTTTAGCAGGCAAAAGGACACCAAGTTTATTGAACCAATAGTAAAGAGAAGTGCTCCTAGGTTCCCAGGGCCTCTTTTCTGTATTCTTCCTGCTTAGAGAA
Source organism: Ateles fusciceps (assembly GCA_036589455.1). Lineage (NCBI taxonomy): Eukaryota > Metazoa > Chordata > Mammalia > Primates > Atelidae > Ateles > Ateles fusciceps. The sequence continues at coordinate 10,893,289 of JAZHEH010002554.1, read as the reverse complement.
AGAGAAGAATAAAGCCACTTCAGCCAGGAGTAAAGCTTTCCAAAATTTGCCCAGCCAAGCACCCAGGGGAACCAGGATTTCGGCTTCTCTGTCATCACCTCTGTTTGAGGTTGGCATGCTTTGGTGCTTTTTCCATGGCTGCACTGTCAGGAGAGCAGGCCAAGCTGCCTGGACAAGGAGGGGTGTGGAGGACAGTCATTCTGTAGCTGGAATAATCCCTGCCCTAGTTTTTCTGCCTTCCTAAGAAAAATAATAGACACCAATTGTTTTATATAAACCAGGCTTCTGACCTTTTTGGACTATGAAAATTAAATTCTTCTAAGACACTAAATGTCAAATTTGGGAACCAAAAATAGTCGGACTAAGTGGCTGCCTGGTCGAATAGTGGCAACTCAATTCAGATCTTAATTACTAGAAGTTTCAAAGAAGTTATGGGAGCCTCACCTTGAGTGGACTAGGATTTGACGGTTGAGTGATATAAAGTTGTACTTAACAGCCACTTTCAAGATGAAGTTTTCCGGACAATAATTCATGTCAGGTGTCATCTGTTGCTTTTCTGTGTGATTCCACTTCACCAGGGCTGTCCTGGGAGGTGTCCCTGGTTGGGTTTAGATTTCATCTGAGTTAGGGTAGTAACTCGTCGTCTCGTCCTTCTCCATCCTCTGTACCTTGTGTCTCTCTTTCCGTTTTTGATTATTGTATCCAGGAGTTTCTAATTTTTTTCCTTTTGAGTTTTGTTTTTTAAACTAAGTGGAGCTAGGATTGTATAGGGATATAACTTCTCAGCCTGTCATCTTAAGAGTGAAACATGGTTTCTTGTTTGTTTGTTTTTGGTTTTTGAGACAGAGTCTCACCCTGTCTCCCAGGATTGAGTGCAGTGGCACGATCTCGGCTCATTGCAGCCTTCGCCTCCTGGGTTCAAGTGCTTCTCCTTCCTCAGCCTCCCAAGTAACTGGGATTACAGGCACGTGCCACCATGCTCGGCTAGTTTTTTGTATTTTTAGTAGAGATGGGGTTTCATCATGTTGGCCAGGCTGGTCTTGAACTCCTGACCTTAAGTGATCCACCCACTTTGCCCTCCCAAAGTGTTGGGATTGCAGGCGTGAACCACTGTACCTGGCCTGAAACATGTTTTTGTTTGTTTGTTTTTTAATCTAGGTGGATTCCTAATTGATTTATTGGGAACTAGATACCCTTTTTAGTAACTAATATGTGGTTCATACCTAAAGTGAAAAGAAAGATCAAGTAATTTTTTGGATGAGACAATTTCAGCATCATGTTATATAACTTTATATCATCTTATTTGAGTCCTCTCTCCCTCTCTCCCTTCCCTTCCCTTTTTTCCCTAGTGCCTGTAGGTGTGAGTTTAATGGTAAAATGACTGCCAAGTGACCCCAAGTTCAAGGACTTTTATCCTGGCATGCAACTGGAAAATCCAGTTTACATGATAAATTTCAAAACTGTCCGGCAGATAGCTGGTACAAATTATAGGAAGAGAGTAGCTAATTTCATGCTCATTGTGACTCTGTAAGATGGTGTAAATATATGAGGATTTTAGGAGAAATAAAAAGTGATCTCACTGAAACAGCTATTTGCAGATTGCATTTTGACTTGTCTGAAGTACATCAAGGTCAACATAAGAATAGATAGGATATGAATTTGGTCCAAGGAACATTAAAAATATTTTTACCTGGTGATTCTGATAGGGAGATATTGTGTCTACTAATGTGGTCACATGGGAGGGTGGGCAAAGAGGAGGAGGAGCAGGGCAGGGTCATTCTGTTATTGGTGTGAAAGGCGCCCCTTGAATTGTGACAACCCTCATGGCCAGTAGCAGCAGGTTTGGTTGAGCATAGGGGTAGAAAATGGTTTTGGTTTTTAACTTACTCTTCTGTATTTATGTTACCAACACACCAGAGATTTGGTTTAGGTCCTGCCACTTACCTCACAGAAACCCAGTCACTGAGACGAGTATTGCCAGGGAAGAAGGCTTTAATAAGGTGCAGCCAAGGATATGGGAGCTCAGTCTCAAATCCATCTCTCTGACCAACTAAAATTGGCGGTTTATATAGTGGGGAGGCAGTGTAACTACATGCCAGTACCAGGAATTAGGGAGGTATAAGGAAGAGGAATTGGTCAACGAAGCTGGTGGTTGCTGAGGCAGTCATAATAAATTTTAAATAAATAAATTATTTAAAAATCAGTACTGTATTCTAAGTTACACTGCCTGATTTCAATGCTTACTTTGAGGCTATCTTAATCAAGACAGTGTAGTATTGGTGTAAGTATAGATAGGTAGATTGATGGAACAGAATAGACCCACACATACATGGCCAGTTGATTACGGACAAAGGTACAAATATAATTCAATGAGGAAAAGAATATTTTCTTTCTTTTCTTTTTTTATAAAGTTAAACATATGTTTACAAGATAACTCAGCAATTTTACTCTGAGTTAATTCACCCAAGGGAAATGAAAATGTGTTTTAAAAAGACACACAAATGTTCGTAACAGCTTTTTCCACAATCACCACATACTGGAAACAACTTTGGTTGTCTGGTGCATGGATAAACACATTGTGCTATGTCACTTAGCAAGGAAGAGAGATGAACTACTGATAAAGCAACATGGATGACTCTCAAAAGCATTATGCTAAGTGAAAGAAGCCAGACAGGAGTATATATTGTATGAGTCCATTCATATGAAGTGCTAGCAAAGGCAAAACAGATACAGTGTCAGAAGGCAGGTCAAGGACGGTTGGTTTGGGGAAGGGATTTCCTGCAGAGGAGTACAAGAGAACCTTTTTTGTGGTGATAGAAATATCCTACCTCATGATTGTGGTAGAGGTTACAAGACTACATACATCTGTCAAAATGCATCAAGTTCTGCATTTAAAATTGGTGAATTTTATTATATGTAAAATCTTTATTATATCTTATTAATTTAAAAAATAAGTTTTGATTAAATCATTTCCTTAGATGTCCTGAAACGTGTCCTTTTCATGTGAATTCAGTATATGCCTTGTGATTATATCCTTTGTAGATGAATATTTTGGTAAGTGGAACGTTGTTGGAGATATATCCAGATTTTGTATCTTAGTTTGTGTGATTGATTATGTTAGATTGAACCACATGAAATTGTTGACATCAACTCATTCGTGACCTACAAAAGCAGCCATTTCACGTGGCATAAGTATAGTAGAGAGTTTGTTTGCTTTTTAGTTTTTGTTTTTGAGACAGAGTCTTGCTCTGTCACCCAGGTGGGTGTGCCTCAGCCTCAGCCTCCCGAGTAGCTTCAGGATCGCAGATATCCGCCACCAGACCCGGCTAATTTTTGTATTTTTAGTAGAGATGAGGTTTCACCACGTTGGCCAGGCTGATCTCAAACTCCTGACCTCAAGTGATCCTCCTGCCTCGGCCTCCCAAAGTGCTGGGATTATAGGTGTGAGCCACTGGCCTGGCCATTTGCTTTTTAATTCATTGGAAAGACTTGGCGATGGTTACATCTCGATTGTTAAATTTCAAGGGTTTTGTAAGACAAAAAGCCTCCGTTATGTGTTTTAAATTATACATTTTATTTTGCCTGATTTTGCTTTAATTCAGTTCGGTAGATGTTTTGTATATCTCTACCACTTTCCAGGCATGCTACTTGGAATTACAGTGGATGGATGTAAAGATGACTTTGATAATGCCTCAGCCCAGGAAAAGTTATGTGATGAAATTAAAATGCATGTGTAGATTTTTTTGTCATAGTCGCTAATAGGGACTGTGAAATAGAACTCCCAGCCTTTGTCATGTCCACTGCAGTAAATAAGTTATTTGGGCTTTCGTAGTGAAGAAGTAAGTGGTTGTGGGTTTGTATACATATGTGTACGTAAATATGTATGCGTATGAGCCCAGAAGAAGTGGAAACAAGACCAATGATTTAATTTGCATGAAAATTAGAATTGTCTGCCAAGAGCAAACATCTCTCTCAACCTTTTTCAAGAGAAAAAAAGGTCTTACAGTGTGGCATTACTTAGTGGATGACCTCACACTGACTCTCCTTGAGTTATTGGTTGAATGCATGGAGCCCTCAGTCCTAAGTGAGATGGTCTGGATGATGTTATGGGGTTTCATTTGGGAAAGCAGCTGTCACTTCATCATTAAGCCTCCTGTTTGCCGTGACAGTGGCAGAGCCACACTCAGCACCAAATGAAGACCCCTGGGGAATTCCTGAAGACACATTCTAGAGAATCCAGTACAGGTGTATGCAGGTTGGTCTCCTTGATGCCATATTTTCTCAGGCTTCTAATCCCAGCAAGATGGAAAGGAAGCAAAGGTGTTCTTGAAGTTTCCTAATGGGCATATTTTCTCCTTCTCTTTTTCTAATAATTAAGTACAGGGGACTGAGAAGGCAGGAGTTATTATTTTTACGTGGAATGGACCTACCCTAGCAATCATAGTTGAGATTGTTGACACATAGCACAGTCTGTTGTCTTTGGGCATCTGCCACCAAAGAGAGTGTACCCAAGAAGGGTTGTTGTGTGAGTGGGATGGGCTTCCGTCTTTTATTCTGTGCTCTTTCTCTGGAATATCAGGCCTGTGTGTGTTCCCTCTGACCATACCTTTGCTCTTGATGGAGGATTTGCAGCCCTGGAGGGAGCAGGCAGACCCAAATTAATTATTTCAGTTTTTTTTTTGTGGCACTGTGGGACAGTGGGAGAGAATACAGGCTTTGGAGCCAGCCAAATGTGGCTTTAAATCCTAAATCCTCCACCTAAGGTATGCAATCCTAGGCAAGTTATTTTAATTTGTTTGAACTGTCACTTATCTGAAAATGGGATTAATACCAGATGTCACTTAAAATTAGTAAAAAATACAGTTGACTCTTGAACAGTGCAGGCATTAGGGGCACCGACCCCTCGTGCAGTTAACATCTGAGTATAACTTTTGACTTTGCAAAAACTTAACTACTAATAGCCTACTGTTGACTGGAAACCTTACTGATAGAATTAACAGTCAATAACACATATTTTGTGTATTATATATATACTGTACATATATACTGTATTCTTACAATATAGTAAACTAGAGCAAAGAAAATGTTATTTAATGGAAGTAAATCATTGGTAAAGGCCTTCATCCTTGTGGTGTTAAAATTGAGTCGACTGAGGAGGAAGAAGAAGAGGAGGGGTTGGTCTTACTGTCTCAGGGATGGCAGAGGTGGAAGAAAATTGTCATATAAGTAGACTTGCACAGTTCACACCCATGTTGTTAAAGGGTCAACTGTATTTTATTAAGCTGTCTTTGCATAGCACCAAGTATCAGTTTATGAGAAGGCCTCTGAGAAGTTCTGCAGTGAGGAAACATAGTGAACTCTTTTTGGGGGGTGGGGGAGGGGGACAGAGTCTTGCTCCTTTTCCCAGGCTGGAGTGCAGTGGTACAATCTTGGCTCACTGCAACCTCCACTTTCCAGGTTCTTGTGATTCTCCTGCCTCAGCCTCCTGAGTAGCTGGGACTACAGGTGTGTGCCACTATGCCCATGTAATTTTTATATTTTTGTAGAGACAGAGTTTGGCCATGTTGGCCAGGCTGGTCTCAACTCCTGACCTCAAGTGATCCTCTCCCACCTTGGCCTCCCAAAGTGCTGGGATTAAAGGCGTGAGCCATGATGCCTGGCCATGATGAGCTTTGTTTAACCAAGCATTTCTCAAACTTATTGGCTGAAGAATCTTTACATGTGTGTGTATGTGTGTGCATGTGTAAGAAGTAGCATCCTCTGGAGCTGGTGTTGTGCAGAAAATATGTTGAGAAATGCAAAACAGAGTTATCTAGCTGGTTTTCATCTATAGTCTTTTTTCACTGAGAATGCTTTATCCTTGTCATTACGGATAATTTCTATTTTGGTCTGAATTATGAGTATAGTTGATCCTTGAACAACATAGATTTGAACTGCATGGATCTACCTATATGCTGCCCGTGCATATGGAGGGCTGACTCATCTCATATACAGGCTCCGAGGGCCAACTTCAGGACTTTATGCATAGATTTTGGTATGCTGGGGGTGGGGACCCTAGAACCAAACCCCCCATATATACTGAAGACTGAGGGAGGACTGCCAGCTTTCTTTTTTTACACTGCTGTATTGAGGTGCAATTGTCATACAGTGAACTGCACACATTTCAGGGATAGCGTTTGGTAAGTTTTGATGTTTGTATACCTGTGAGGCCATTGCCACAAACGAGAGTATCACCCAAAAGGCGTATATTAAAAATATACTAAAATTATGCCTTTTGGATGATACTCTCTTGTTTGATAGTTTCGAACTCCTGACCTCAAGTGATCCTCCTGCCTTGGCCTCCCAAAATGCTGAGGTTACAGGTGTGATCTTAATATAGTTGTAATCTTAGCATTGCATAAGCATTTTCAGTAGCATAGACCTCATGTTACACTAGGTCTTAATAAAATAAATCACTCTTATTGAACCCTTATTAGTCTCCAAAACTTGATGGGCCATTTAGTAGATTTTTTTATATTTAATATAATTTTAAATATTAAATTTAAATTTTCTTTCATTTATTAGAATTTTCAAAGGGGGTTAATGTTATATATTTAGGTTTTGATGACATGCAGACATCTGAGTCTTGCCTTAGTTTTAAAAAAGCAAAATTTATGTCATAGAGCTATTGTAAGGACTAAGATAATACATATAAAAGTACCTAACACAATGCTTGGCGAGTAGTGGGCACTTACTAAACAATTTCCTTTCTTCCCTTCCTGGCTTCTTAACTACTCTGTGCCTTGCATACCCCTAGTGCTGTGACCAGTTTGTGTTCAGATACTAGACAGATGGCTGTTGCTTTGGGATGGGTCAACGGCTGTCAGGCATGGAGGCAGGCAAATGACCCAGATCAATGAACACCGGTCGTTGTACTAGAGCATTTTGTTTTGCTCAGGTCAGCTATTTGAATCATCTTGGATTTTCTCATTTGTTTAGAATAAATGCTCCCCAAAATTGATGGTGTTGGATTCCTGATAGCAAAATGTATCAACAAGTGAGCAGATCAGCAGATGGAATTTGCCCAACTCTACAGGGCAACTTACTTTAGGTATTTTAAAAGTTAACTTATCAATGTCACCTTAGGTTACATTAAGAGATAGTGAAATACATTTATATACTGAGTTTACAAACAAAAGACTGATTAATTTTGAACTATTTTTAATTAGAATTCCTATTATTTCAGTGGCAGAATAAGAGGAAAAAAGAAAGGACCTAAGCCCAGAAAATTCACAGGTTCATTTCAGGGTAGAAAATTTGGCCTGTTTTGGCCTGGAAGATGTCTCCTTATGGAGTCAGAAATCCAAAAGGGATGTTAAATTGGAAGCAAACTTGTCCTGTGTTGGTTAACAATTGAAAGTTGCATTGACAGTTTAATAATTAAATGATAGGACCACCTTTGGAATTTATTGATCTCTCATCAAGTTTCTGTTTAAATCTTTATTGCCTTGAATTTATAGATTTCCTTTTTCCCCCCCCCACTTTGCTTAAGGGACTGAATTTGTTTCTGGCGTTCTAAGACTCTTTTTAGAATTTGGCAGTGCTTCTCTAGGATGTTTTCCTCTGCACTGCCTCCAAAACAAAATTATAAACAGGCTGACTCTTTTGGGATTTTTTTTTTAACTTTTCTGATGTAAAAATGTTAGGTTTTGAGCAAGTTTGAAAGATGAGAACTAGAATATATTTCTCTTTATGATCTAGAGAATCCTAGTGGCTGCTAGGGCAGTGTATAAAGAAAACCATGTGGCTGGAAACAATATTGTTCCCGGGTGCAACAATAAGCTAGTAAATGCCGATGACAGGGAATCTGGCTCATGGGCTTGAAACCATCCATTAACTCATGAATTGATCAGACATCATGGGGGTCTGCTAAGTGAGGTGATGATGCTCTGTGCTGGGAATGCAAAGATGAATAGGCTAGGAATAAAAGACCAATTTTATTTTTTAAAGTGTCAGTCTTTTTAGTATTGAAATGTAGGACCTTATAAGTAAAATACTGTTAAGCTAATTTTCCAATTTAAAGTCTTTGAATTATTGTCTTGGTTGTTAAATATAGTCAGTGTTTACCACCAGTGGATCCCAAAGCCTCACCTGATACATTTGGCAATGGTCAGGCCCTCTTTTCCATACTCCAGAGAAATTCCAACAGGAAATATGTATACACCACCCCTCACCTCCCTTGCTTCTTTTCTTTTCTGCCTCCTACTTTTCTTGATATTGAAATCAAGGGGAAGTGCAGTAGCTTCAGGAGTGTCTTCTAGGCAAGTGTTGTTTCTGTGCCAGGCTGTGCAGATCATGCTTGCCCCAGTGCTGTGAGAGAGACACTAGAGTGAGCTTGGGACCGATCTCTCCAGCACTGTCCTGGCTTGACCCAACCTGGCCAGTGACTTTTGCACCTTGCCCAGCTCCTTTGGCTGTTGGCATAAAAAGAGCCAGAGAGCTTGTTTTCCAAATATGGACTCCAGATCTTACTTTCAGAGCTGTGCATGTGAGGAGTTCATGGGGAATCCCTCATCGCAGCAGAAATGGGGGAGGACTATCTTCTAAATTGTAGTTCTGAAACAGATAAACTTTCAGCACCACTAGCTCTCAAAGCACAAAAGTGAGGAGGCTTATTTGACATTGAAATAACTCAGTGTCTTTTCTCATCAGTGTTTTTGAATTTGTTATGGCCAGTGTTTTCTAACCCCCTTCACATTATCTTGTCAGTGACTTGCTTCAGATGCAAATAACGGCAGAAAGCATAATTCTTTTTTTTTTTTTTTTTTTTTTTTTTGAGACAGGGTCTCACTCTGTCACCCAAGCTGGAGTGCAGTGGTGCAATCTCAGCTCACTGCAACCTTAGCCTCCCAGGTTCAAGTGCTTCTCCTGGCTCAGCCTCCCAAGTAACTGGGACTACAGGTGCCCACCACCATGCCCAGCTAATTTTTGTATTTTTAGTAGAGAGAGTGTTTTGCTGTGTTGGCTAGGCTGGTCTTGAATACCTGACCTCAAGTGATTCACCCGCCTCGGCCTCCCAAAGTTCTGGGATTACAAGTGTGAGCCACCATGCAGCCAGTAAAGCATAATTATTTACAATTTCTAGTTCCTTACAATTGTTCATTTCTTGAGCTTACATCTGAAGGTGAAGGTGGCATGTCATTTTGAGCTTCTGTTTTCTTATCCAGATGACCCTTACTGAGCACTCACTACCTGCAAGCTGTAATGCTCTCTATTTTTACATGGGTTTCTGTGATATTATCATCAGTATTAGTCCTGGAAGTTTCAGAAACTTCAGCCTAGCTTGGGGTTTACTTCTTATGCTGTGGATTTTACTTCTGAAGGGTGAATGGTGGATGATGTCCAGCTAGGCAAGAACTTTGAAAACATTTTACTTGCACTGTGTGCATCTACACTGACTCACACACTCACACATCCCACAAAAACTTTTTCTTTATTTTTGAGTTGGAGTTGCACTCTGTTGCCCAGGCTGGAGTATGGTGGAGTGATCTTAGCTCACTGCAACCTTTGCCTCCCAGGTTCAAGCGATTCTCTTGCCTCAGCCTCCCCAGTAGCTGGGATTACAGGCTCTTGTCACCATGCCAAGTGAATTTTTGTATTTTTAGTAGAGATGGGGTTTCACCATGTTGGCCAGGCTGGTCTCGAACTCCTGACCTTGGTTGATCATCCCTTAGCTTCCCAAAGTGCTGGGATTACAGGTGTGAGCCACTGCACCTGGCTGAAAATGCGTTAGCAAGTTCACAAGGGGTCGGGATTAAAGAATCTATGGGATATATAGAATGATGGAATAAATTCTATAATGTTCATTTTAATTGTGCAGAATAGAGACATTAGTGTGCATCTCAGTTAGGATTTAATTACCTGTGTTCTTGAAAGTGCTTGGCAGGTTCCTCTAATCCTCCATTGTATGATCCTAGTTCAGGTCTGGCTCTTTCACCAAACAGTGAGCTCCTGTGGTAAGATGCCATGTGTTAATTCATCTGTTTTCCCTTGGTCCTAGTACAATGTTAAGATTGCCAGATAAAACACAGGATGTCAACTAAGTGTAGTGGCTCACACCTGTGATCTCAGCACTTTGGGAGGCAAGGCAGGTGGATCCCTTGAGCCCAGAGTTTGAGACCAACCTGGGCAACATGGCCGACTTCTCTCAACAAGAAATAAAAAATAATTAGCGGGCGGCGGGGCGGGGCACACAACTGTGGTCCCAGCTACTTGGCAGGCTGGGATGGGAGAATCACTTAAGCCTGGGAGATTGAGGCTGCAGTGAACTGTAATAGTACCACTGAACTCCAGCATGGGCCACAGAGTGAGATCCTGTCTCGAAAAGCCAAAAAACAAAAAAACAGGATAGCCAGTTAAATTTGAATTTCAGATAAATAAAGTGTTAATTATTGGTGGACCTCATACATACATCTGTTGTTACATCTGAATTTCACGTAAGCAATGAATAATTTTTAGTATAAATATGTTCCATGTGATATTCAGATTTAATTAGTCATAATATATGTTTTTTTCTTTCTTTCTTTTTCTTTTTCTGAGACCGTTTCCCCTTGTCACCCAGCCTGACCACTTCCCCTTGGCTCACTGCAACCTCTGCCTCCCAGGTTCAAGTGATTCTTGTGCCTCAGCCTCCGGAGTAGCTGGGACTACAGGCAGGCACCACCACGCCTGGCTAATTTTTATATTTTTAGTAGACATGGGGTTTTGCCATATTGGCCAGGCTGGTCTTGAACTCCTGTGCTCAAGTGATCCTCCCACCTTGGCCTCCCAAAGTGCTAGGATTACAGGTGTGAGCCACTGCACCCAGCCTATATTTTTATTTTGTAAACTGGGCAACGCCCATGACTTAGAAACTATTTTTTGCTCCTAAATCCGTGTGATTTAATAATGTGAACACAACTAAGACAAATCAAGGTGTTCATGAAATTGGTTGATCTCTTTAGATGGACCAGCCTGCCCAACATAGAGAAACCCCATTTGTACTAAAAACACAAAATTCACCAGGAGTGGTGGCGCACACCTGTAATCTCAGCTACTCAGGAGGCTGAGACAGGAGAATCACTTGAACCTGGGAGGCAGAGGTTGCAGTGAGCTGAGATTGCGCCCTTGTACTCCACCTTGGGTGACAGAGCGATACTCCATCCTAAAATATACATGTGTGTGTGTGTGTGTGTGTGTGTGTGTGTGTGTGTGTGTGTATGTGTGTGTAGCTAGGACCTGAACTAATGGGTGTGCCCACACTGCTTGCCTTGTATGCGCCAGGCACTTGCAATCTAATTTGTTTGTGTTTTTAAGAATGAGCAGACATCTTGTGCGATTGTGCATGTTAACTAATAAAAGTAGTTGTTGGGGATTATGGAGCTGTAGTTAGGAGTCAGATCCTGCCTGGTTCCCTTCTGCCTTCTCTGCTATTTCTGGTCGCTCCTCTTTATTCCTAACGTTAGAAAGGGGCAGGTAGGACGGGAGCTTGTCAGCTGTTGAGCTAGAGGGAGTAGCTTCAGAGGAAACTGTGACCACGTGGTGTCTTTTAAGCCTTCTTTTTTTGTGTGGGATGTGTGAGTGTGTGTGTGTCGGTGTAGACGTACACAGTGCAAGTAAATAAGGCTGAGTGGATGGCAAGAGACTCGTTTGCATAGTAGGAGAAATGGAGCCTGTAGGGGCAAAGTCAGGGTCTTGGGAGCAGACACACAGACTGAGTCCGGCAGTTGCTGCTGAGAACAGAATCAGGACCTCCTGCCTCTTTTGGGTTATACTGGTATTTTTAGGCCTCCCTCCCAGCCACAAAGTAAGACTTTGAAATACATCTGGGCCTGAACGTTCTTATGGAAATGTAATCAGTTCTCACCTTAAGTATTTAGAAGTGAGGACTCATACCCTTCTCCCAGAATGTAAATTTGACTCACTGGGGCTAACAGCAATAATAATCTAATATAAGAAACTGTTCACCAGACTTTGTTATGATGTCAGCCAGGCTAGAGCTCTGCATGGTGGGAAGCTTTCTGTTGGCTGTGCCCTATTAGGGAAGGCAAAAATAGAAAGCTTTTGCTCTGGACTTCAGAATGGAATCAATGCATGGTTATTAAAAGCATCAATGGCAAGTGGCCATGGAAGTCAGAATCTCAGCCTTAATGAAGGGCAATGGTGTCCAGAGAACACATTATTTTGCAAAGAAATGAAGTCCTCACATTGGTTTTAGAGTGGTTGAAACCAGCAGGCACCAGGTATAAACCTTCTTGAGGTGTGTGTGTATTTGTGTGTGTGTGTGTGTGTGTGTGTGTGTGTGTGTGTGTGTGTGTTGAGATGGAGTCTTGCTTTGTTGCCTAGGCTGGAGTGCAGTGGTGTGATCTCAGCTTACTGCAGCCTCCTCCTCCCAGGTTCAAGCAATTCTCCTGCCTCAGCCTCCCAAGTAGCTGGGATTACAGGCGCCCACCACCATGCCCAACTAATTTTTATATTTTTAGTAGAGACGAGGATTTACCATGTTGCCCAGGTTGGTCTCGAACTCCGAAGCTCAATTGATCTGCCCACCTTGGCCTCCCCAAAGTGTTGGGATTACAGTCATTAGCCACCGAACCCGGTCATTGTGGTGTGTTTTACGTAGTCACACTAATGACATTTATACCTTGTCTGGCACTGCTGAAACCTCAGATCTCTGCAGGACAGAATATCTGAAGGATACAACTCTCATGGTGCTGGAGAGGGGTATCCTTCAAGCGGAAGCCGGAATTCCACCACCCACTCCCTGTATCTCCCAGACGGGGGATGGCATCACTGTTCTTGAGGGAGAGCTCAGTCCATATTAGGGATCCGCGTGGTGACCTGAAATTTACACTTAAGCTTCAACTTTGTCTAGAGAAAACATTTTCTCTCTGTCACCAAGAGAATGGAGAACATTATGATCGCTTTTGAAGTCTCACCTGCCAGGAAACCTTTATTTTTATGGGGGGCATCAGAACTTCCTCTTTTTCCATGTACCTTAGTTTACTATTACTTGAAATGTTTTGGTTGGATTAACTTCCTGTATTTGTTCTTATTTTAAGTACATTCTTTAGTTAAAGTGTTACTCAGTGAATGGAAACAGAAAAACAAGGCAAGAGGAAGGGGTATAATATGAAAGAATAGAGTTTTGTTTCAGTTCTGTTTTGCAACAGTAGATAAGAACTGTAAACTTTCTAGTCCCTGGTTTTTTAATAGTATATGGAAACTCATTTTGTTGTTCTACATGGTAGGATGAATTTAATTAAGCTGCCAAGCAAACTTGTTGATTTAAATAACAACTCCACATGCAGAGTTTGAAGAGGCTGTTTTGCAGTATCTAGGACTCACTTTTAAGAGTATTTCCCTGAACCTATCCGTGCATTTGTGAGACAGTTGTTTGCCAGCTGTTTGTTTTATGTTTGTGCAAGGCCTAGTATCCTACTCACTTGTCAGTGAGGGACTCATTGAAGTGGCAGAAACTGTGTGCATATTAAGTGCTGGAGGAATGCTAAATATTAAAATTTGGGATCAACCACAAAATCTAGTTTCTATTTATAAGACACCCAAGACTAAATAAACTGTAGGACAAATGAAATGTGCACATTCTTTTTGGTAAAATTCAGTGTCCTGAAAACCAACAAAGGTTAAGAAAAAGGGAAAACAACTTTGTATTTTTCATCTTCTGTAATTCATCTAGCCTTCGAATTTTCTCCTAAGCTCTTGAGGCACATTTATATACATGACCCTATGTAAGACTTTGGATGATAAAATAGAGGAGATTCACTAAGGAAGAACAGAGCAGGTGTAGGTGATTAGTGCCCAGGGTAGTCAAACCATGGATCGAGCTATTGGGGTGAATATGTAACTTGCTGGTTGGAGATGGGGAAAGAGAAGAGACTGCTTGCTGAGATTACGTGAGTGTTGAAGGGTTAGATGAGTTGGTGTATAGTGGTGCTGGCCCTGGTCTTTCTGGGTGTTCTGATTTTCTTTTTTTGAGTTGAAGTTTCACTCTTATAGTCCAGGCTGGAGTGCAATGGTGCGATCTCCACTCACTGCAACATAGGCCTCCTGGGTTCAAGTGATTCTTCTGCCTCCGCCTCCTGAGTGGCTGGGATTACAGGCACGTGCCACCACATCCAGCTAATTATTGAGTTTTTAGTACAGACAGGATTTCACCATGTTGGCTAGGCTTGTCTCGAACTCCTGACCTCAGGCGATCTACCTGCCTCAGCCTCCCAAAGTGCTGGGATTACAGGCGTGAGCCACCGTGCCAGCCCTAGGTGTTCTGACTTTATCTCTACTAATAAACTCTGTGGCTTTGGACATTTCAAAGTCTCTGGTTCTGTCTCCTAATCTTTAAAATTAGAAGCTGGATTAAATGATCTCTAAAGTCTGTTCCAATTTAAAAATTCTACTATCGTTTAGAAATCCATTGCTAGGAGCGTGTTAGCACCACAGTCTCTCTCTCTAATATGGGATGTTTTTTTCAGATTGGGTATCAGTGAGACTTACTATTGCTATCAAACATTCTATAAAAAGTGGGAAATTATTAGTGCATATTGTCACAGACATGTTAAGCTGTTTGCATTTTAATGAATGAAAGAGAACTCTTAACATTTACCAAGGGGAGCAGCTGAGAGTTAATAGTTTACAAGGGGTATAGGTGAGAGTTAATGGTTTATAAATGTTTACTAGTTACTGTTAGTTGCCTGTGGATTTAAAGGTATACACACTGATTTTTACTTTTGGTAGCCTCAAACCTAGTCAATAATAGATGAATCATACAAAATTATCTTCATTAGAACAAGCATAGTATTAACTATCAGTGCTACATAAGGTAAAGGTTATAAACTCTCTGTGAGGCCTCATTAAATTCCTTTGCTTTCCTGAAAGTTTCTACCATCCTGAGAAAGTCTAGCAGCTTCTTCAGACACCTCGTTGCTTTGTGTCTCAGAATATTTAAAGGAAAGTACATTTTGTCAAAATGGAATTTTCCCTGGGTCATACCAGGCAATTAGGGCTTTGAGCTGTAAACCATCTTCAGGATTTGGTTCCCTCTGAGAGAAAGGGAAAGGAGATAACTTTTGCCCTTGCTAGAAAGTAAAGCTTATCTACCCTTACCTGTTTGCAGTTTAGACAAAGGAATAGTTTATCTATACAAAAGCGTAGTTTCCCTTGACCACAATGAAGCATCCACTTAGACTGCTCATTTCTTGACCAGGAGACACAAAATCAATTTTCAGTCCAGGGGAGGGAGGCTCTTTGGGGCCACAGTTGGACTGAATAGGACTGCAACTGTGAAGGTCTAATGTGCAACTGGTAAATATCTTTATAATAACCTCACGTTTTTCTTACACAGAATACACGCACATGTAAGGGCACACACATTATACATATGTGGGTTGGCGAAGGCAGAAGATCAGTGAACTGATAACTTTTAGAATTAATTTCTGCAAGGCAGGGGGCGGTAGCTCACGCCTATAATCTCAGCACTTTAGGAGGCCAAGGCAGGCAGGTCACTTGAGGCCAGGAGATCGAGATCAGCCTGCCTGGCCAACATGGCAAAATCCCATCTCTACTAGAAATACAAAAATTAGCTGGGCATGGTGGCACATCCCTGTAATCTCAGCTACTCGGGAGGCTGAGGCAGGAGAATCGCTCGAAACCCAGGAGGCAGAGGTTGCAGTGAGCCGAGATTGTGCCACTGCACGCCAGCCTGGGCCACAAAGCTAGACTCTGTCTCAAAAAAAAAAAAAAAAAGAATTAATTTTAATTGCTGCAGAGCTATTCTTTTTATTGTGTACCTTTACCCTGCTACTGGGAGCAAGTGGTCAATTCAATCGCTTAGCAATTGAAGAGTATAATAGTGGTTTGAATTTAGCAGTAAATCCCCCTTTCTATCTTCAGAAAAAAAAAAGGTAATTTGATTTAACCACTTTTTAAAAAACCAGTTTTGAGAATGGAAGCCGACTTTGCGCTGTTTGATAAAAGCAGTTCTGTGGATATTTAATTCATTTGTGTTACCAGCCTGTGGGCTGATGGCTTGCCATAGCAGTCTATGTTTTTCTTTTTTTTGCTTTAAAAAACACGTCCTAATGTAAGGACCAAAAGCTTTGTCCATTCTCCATTGAGTACTTTCTTTATTGTTTAAAAATAACTATCTCTTGCAAGATCTGGTTGTTTAAAAAATATAATAAAAACTGCCTAGCTCCGTTAGTAGTAAAAAGGCTTGTCTTTATCTAAGGAAGTATTTTCATTCAATTTCCAATTAAATGATCAGGGGTTTTTGAGTTCTGCATGAGCTCTGTTTGCCGTATACTTGCGTCTCTTTATGTTAATGGCTTTCACTTTTATTCCTTTGCCTGCAACAGAGAAGAAAATGAAATGGGATGGCATGGCTTTTTTTTTTTCCTTCCTCTTTAGGCCTGGCTGGCCCTTTATAAAATGGAAAGTGGAGGCACTCCCTCCAAATGGCTAACACAGGTTCAGCGGTGTGTAAATTGGAGTCATAATCCCTTCTTTGAAGACTAGGAGGAGGCTATTATGATAAATGTTGGAGAAATGATTAAAGAGATGAGAACAGCAGGATGCAAGTGGCAACTGCAAACCCTGTGGTGTCAGGTGGGACAGCCTGTGAGCTCGGCTAAAAGGGACAGAGAAGCAAAGGGATTAGCCAGTGCAGCCCTGGGTGGGCAGGGTAGAAAGCAGTCCTCCCAGATGATTGTCCCAGCAGTTCAGTTGCACCCAGTGTCTAGGTTGTGCTTTGTTTTTTCTTACCTTTTATCTTAGAATGGGGAAAATATCCCATAACAGGGAAGGATGTTTGTATAGTGCTTTTAATATTACCTATGTGCGTCATAGCAAGTATACTGCCTCTTTCAATATTTACAAATCTTTTTCTTAAACATAAATGTGGGCTGAAACTGAGGTGATTCAGCAACATGGGCTCTACCAGCTATTGATTAGACTAAGCTGATCATCCTTCAGTGAATGATTTGACTTTAAACACCTGCTATCTGAAGTGGTTGGGAATAAAAACCTTCCTATCACTGTTTGTGATAAAACGGAATTTTAGTCCATACACATTTTCTGAAGGTCCAGAATGTGCAGGGAATTTACTGCAAAATTGTCTTCATCAGGTAGTCAACAGATGACAATTCTAAGCATAGGCTGTTTTTATTTCTTAGTATAAAACTACCAGCTGTCTTATCAATAATGAATTTCCATTCTGTCTTTTTTCAAGGAAATCCTGCCTGCTTCTCAGTAGATCCTGCCTGCTTCTTCGTTTCTTACAATATTTCTGGCCAGGTGCAATGGCTCAAGCCTATAATCCTAGCACTTTGGGAGGCCAAGGCAGGTGGATCACTTGAGGTCAGGAGTTCAAGACCAGCCTGGCTAACATGGTGAAGCCCCATCTCTACTAAAAATACAAAAATTATCTGGGTGCTGTGGTGCACGCCTGTAATCCCAGCTACTTGGGAGGCTGAGGCAGGAGAACCGATTGAGCCTGGTAGGCAGAGGTTGCAGTGAGCCAAGATCGTGCCATTGCATTCCAGCCTGGGTGACAAGAGGGAAACTCTGTCTTGAAAAAAAAAGATCCTTCTAACTAGTGAGTATACACAAGCACCTGTGCCTCCATTCTTCCCGTCAATTAGAAAAATATCATTGGATTTAGCCTTATTTTGGTGATTCTTCTGAAAAATCTAAGAAAATTGTTTTGCTGAGTGTGTTTAGAGGAGGGATGTTGCAATTCATTCATTCATTTATTCATCCATTCAACAAATATATGTTGTATCTGGCATGTAGTGAATGCATAATAAGTTTATTCATTCATTCTGCAAGCATTTGTTGAATGCAGTGTATCAAAGGTCATCATAGACACTGCACAGTCATGTTTTTATGGGTTTTACATACTAGTGATGAGAGACAGAATGATGGGTGGAGGTGGGTGGGTGCTATTTTAGACAAAGCATCCAAAGAAAACCTCTCTGTGAGGGATAATTGAGCAGGACCATGAATGAAATAAGGGAATGAGCAATCTTGTTATGTGAGGGAAGAGCATTTGAGGCAGGGAGAACAAGTGCAGAAGCCCTGAGACAGCTGTGTTCTTCGTTTGTTTGAGGCACGACAGGAAGGCTGCAAGCAGAGAGAGAAGGAGAAGAGAGATCAAAGAGGTGTCAGCAGCAGAGGGAGATTCTGTGAGGGTTGGGAACTTTGAGCTGAGAACATTTTAAATAAAATATTTTTAAAAGCCCCTGGAGAGTGTGGGGTGAATAGGTAAGGGTGATGGCGGGGAGGTAGGGTAGGAGACTTTTGCAGTAGTTCAGGGAAGGAACACTGGTACCTTTGACGTGCATAGTAGCAGTGGAACTGGTGATCACTGGTTTCTTCCTCCTTTCTCTCCTCCTCTTCTTCCTTCTTCTTTTCCTTCTTATTCTTCCTTCTTCCTCCTTCTTTATTCTTCTCCCTCCTCTATCCTCCCCTCCCTTCTTTCTTCTTTCCTGCTTTCTTTTTTCTTTTCTTTTCTTTTTTTTTAAATTTTGAGACAGACTCTCACTCTGTCGCCCAGGTTGGAATGCAGTGGCATGATCTCAGCTCACTGCAACCTCCACTTTCCAGGTTCAAGCGATTCTCCTGCCTCAGCCTCCTGAGTAGCTGGGATTACAGTTGCTCACCACCATGTCCAGCTAATTTTTGTATTTTTAGTGTAGACGGGGTTTCACCATGTTGTCCAGGCTGGTCTCAAACTTCTGACCTCAACTGATCAGCCTGCCTTGGCCTCCTAAAGTGCTGGGAATACAGGCGTGAGCCACTGCACCTGGCCTATTTTCTAGATCTGTTTGGAGGATACAGCTGAAGGGGTTGTTGATGGATTGGTTCTGGGTTATGAGAGAAAGGGGTAAAGACAATGGTTTTTGGCCTGGCAACCAGAGAGATGGTGTTGCTATTTATTAAACTGGGTAAGTTAAGGAGAGGAGCAGATTTTGAGTAGAAAATAAAAAGTGGGTGTGGGACCTGTTTAGTTTTTTATTATGATTGTTGTGAAAAGCTATTATTGTCTCATTTGGTCTTCTCTGTGCTTTCCTATAGGATTAGGTGTGCTTTTGTTAACAAATCTCAGAGTAACACTAAGCTTAAGATAGGGAAATATTAAGTCAAAGAAAGGAAAATTCAGGATAAAGACTAGAAAAGACCACTTAGGAAAAAGCATCCCCAGGAGCCTGCCATGGGCCCCCCAGCAGGAGGGTCTTGTCAAAGGCCATTTAATTAAACTTTGTCTCATCGAGAACTTGTTTCCGGCAGCCTCACGGATGCCACTCTCAATCTTCTGTTCCTGGGTCTGCCTCTAGATAAGCGTACATCCAGGCTTGGGTTTTACTACCCAATGTGTTCTGTGATATGCTAATATTACTAACAAGGAATATGATTTTCTGCAGCTTCATAGATACGTCAGTTGTAATCTTGCCAATATTGGTATTGACAATGAAAGCACCTTTTTAAAAAAGTTTTTAAGTGTTTATAGGACTGTTTCTGACTTTTATGTGAACTAAACTAGAAAACTCCCATTATTTGTTCAGCTGATTGAATCTGAAAAAGAATGGCAGTTGAAGCAGAACGTGAGAAAGTCCACTTGATTTTATCTTCTTTGCATATGAATGAAAGAAGGCCAGTTTAAATTTCTATTTCTAACTTTAAAGGGAAAAAAAACACATGTGCATTCAAAATACTGAGGGTAGTTATATCTTAATCCATTTTATAGGTCTTCTTAGTTTTCCTCTTACTCCAACAAAAGTGAATTGTTTTGTCTTCTTTCTTTTGTTGCTCTTGTTCATATCTTCATCCAAGGATTGCTTTGTCATGCTGATAGTTTTGGGCCTTCTTCTTAAAAATACAGCAACGGGCCGGGCGCGGTGGCTCACGCCTGTAATCCCAGCACTTTGGGAGGCCGAGGCGGGCGGATCACGAGGTCAAGAGATCGAGACCGTCCTGGTCAACATGGTGAAACCCCGTCTCTACTAAAAATACAAAAAAAAATTAGCTGGGCGTGGTGGCGCGCGCCTGTAGTCCCAGCTACTCGGGAGGCTGAGGCAGGAGAATGCTTGAACCCGGGCAGCGGAGGTTGCAGTGAGCCGAGGTCGCGCCACTGCACTCCAGCCTGGCGCCTGGTGACTGAGTGAGACTCTGTCTCAAAAAAAAAAAAAAAAATACAGCAACGACCTTACTGACCAGTATTAGCACTTAAATTTGCTTATTTGGCCAGTGGTTATGGCCTCTGTGCCAGACACTGTTTTGATGTACTAGTAGTGCCAGATAACACCCCTCCTTTCTAGGAGCTGAAAATCAAGTTGGGGAAGAGGAACAGTTAGTAATCCAATATGCCAATATATAATTTAAGCTTTGAGGAGATATAAGAGAGGGTCAGGGGATAGAGAATGATGGGCAGTGCATGAGAGATTATCTGAGAAGGAGGCATCTGAAGCAGAGATCTCACCCACGAGCCTCCCGTTTATGCCAGAGAAGGGGGACAGAAGCCAGCCCTGCCTCTGCAGAATTAGAGCATGCCAATTGTGTAGTTTTTAGATCTTTTCAGATAAGAAGCTAGTGCAAGAGTCATGCTAACTTTAAACAATGACAGGCGTGCTGTGTAGATGCCTAGGCATATTTGTATTTTTGCAGAGAAAACTGGCTAAGTGGGAATAGCGTCATGTTTTGAAAAAGTCTGGACTATTTCCTGAAATGAGCAAATGACACATTTGAAGCTTGCATCTGGTTGAGACTGTCTGTGGGTCATTTTTCCCATGTTAAAGAGAAATAGTAATATTGAGACAATGATTATTTGACTTAGAATCATAGGGTTTTTAGGGCTTACATGGAAGGACCTTTGGAGATGACCTAGGCTAATTTTTCTCATTTCGTTGGATGGCAAAGCTGAGCCTGAGAAACTGCCCACAGTTCCCCTGCAGTCTGGGCTTGCTGACAGAGTTCTTTCCTCTCCATCTGTCATTATTTTCCAAAGGATTAGAATCTGTGTCTCCATGCCTTTCAGCATGATGCCTATGTAGTTACAGTCCCAGAGAAGAGCAGATTTTTAATTACTTAAATTGATCGCACAATCTTATAGGATTCTGCTATTTATTATATTTTGTCCTCTTTAGGCAGGTAATTCTGCTTTGGTTAATGAAAAAACAAAGGTAATTAATTCTTCAATTTCTACATTTCCATTTTTGGACCTTAGTGTAAAAGTTAAGTTTAAGAGAAATGCAGCTATTTCCTTTCCAACCTGCTAGATAGGGGTGAGTTTGCTGGTGTTTATGGGAGCAGGCACAGAATGAAGTGTAGGGAGAAATGAGCCTCTGCCCTCTCTTCTGACCTGCTTCTACGCTGGACCCACTCACCTTTTACTTTCTTCTTTCTCTCTCTCAAGCAAACCCTGCTCCCTGCTTTCTCTCTCACTTTCTTTTTATTTATTTGTTTACTTATTTTTGAAATGGAGTCCCACTCTTTTGCCCAGGCTAGAATGCAGTGGCGTGATCACCACTCACTACAACCTTGACCTCCTGGGCTTAAGCCATCCTCCTGCTTCAGCCTCCTGAGTAGCTGGGACTACAGGTGCACGACACCATGTCCAGCTAATATTTTTTATTTTTTGTAGAGATAGCGTCTTGCTTTGTTGCCTGGGCTGGTCTCGAACTCCTGGCTTCAAGTGATCCGCCCACCTAAGCCTCCCAAAGTGTTGGGATTATAGGCGTGAGTCACAGCGTCTGGCTCTCTTTTGCTTTCTTAGATGCTAACCAGACACTACTCTTTTGTTTTCTTATTAATTCAAACCATACTAATTTGTAAATCCAAATTGCCAAGGCCTAAGTGAGAAACTGGAGAGATCACAAGGAGCGCTATGAGCATCCATCTGTGTGTCCTGCAGCACCAGGTGGGAAGGAAGAGGAGGCAGTGTCTCGGATTTCTTCATGATGGTGCATGGGTTACCAGGATTAGGGCATTGCTTCTCCAGTTTTCATGTGCTCTCCGATCACCTGGGCACCTCGTTCAAAATGGATGATGCTGAGTCCAGAGATTGGGGCAGGGGCTGAGGTTCTCCTTTCCTCACCAGCTCTCAGGTGATGCCAGTGCTGCTGGTGCAGACCACACTTGATAGCAAGGCTGTATGGATGGGGCTTCTAGTGGGAGTTACATGTGCCTCCTGAGTCACTTTGATATTGTGAGTTACTATGTACTGGAAGTATTGGCATTTAAAATCAGATGTGGAGTTGGGCATGGTGGCTCATGCCTGTAATCCCAGCACTTTGGGAGGCCGAGGTATGCAGATCACCTGAGGTCAGGAGTTCAAGACCAGCCTGGCCAACATGGTGAAATCCCATCTATACTAAAAATACAAAAATTAGCTGAGTGTGGTGGTGGGTTCCTGTAACCCCAGCTACTTGGAAGGCTGAGGCAGGAGAATCACTGGAACGCAAGAGGTGGAGGTTGCAGTGAGCCAAGGTTGTGCCACTGCACTCCAGCCTGGGCAGCAGAGTGAAACTCCGTATTAAAAAAACCATCAGATGTGTAAAGTTACAGTCTCTCTGGAAGCAGGTAGGGGTGGGTTGTGCTACTTCTTTCAGGACGTCCCTTTAAAACCTGCAGCAGGCAGTCCAGTTACTTCGATTATTAAAAAGGCGCAAGCCTTGTTGACATTCAGCCTCCCACATTGCTTGGCTCTCCCGTTTCATTCTTTCACCGTAGAGAAACAGGCCCTGATTATTTTTAACTGCATGCCTTGCTGAGACTGAGTAGGGGTTTTTATTTCTGGAGCTAATGCAGAACACACATCCCTCTTTTTTTAAATGCAGAAAATCTCACATAGTGTTGCCAAAATAGAATGGCATGTTTCCTAAAATTATGCAGCAACATAAGGGGTAGTTTATTCTGGAATACGGAGAGGAAGATCAAGTCTTTTTGTCTTGTTCAACCAAAAGAGAGTACCAGCAGGGTGTGGCATACGTAGGTTGGGAAAGCTTCGAGGGGCAGTGAAGAGTAGAACTGGGGTCTGGCTTCTTATTCCTGTTCAGTCTCTCTGCAGGCTGGAGAGAGCTACTTAACTCCCTTTGGGCCTTACCATAGCCATTTTTAAAATAAAGGTCCTCCACTCGACTATCTGACCAAGTTATTGCTAGCTCACAAGGCCTCTTACATTCAGCATGTTTGCTTGAGGGGGAGTGAGTGAGTGTTTTGCATGCGGTGGGTCCATTCCCAGAAAACAACAAAAAGAAGTCTTGAAGTGTAGCCAGCCATCAGTATTTTTAGCACATTAAGAATATCTTGGCCGGTGTAATGGCTCACACCTGTAATCCCAGCACTTTGGGAGGACAAGGCAGGTGGATCACAAGGTCAGGAGTTTGAGACCAGCCTGGCCAACATGGTGAAACCTCGTCTCTACTAAAAATACAAAAATTATTTGAGTGTGGTGGTGGGTGCCTGTAATCCCAGCTACTTGGAAGACTGAAGCAGGAGAATTGCTTGAACCTGGAGGTGGAGGTTGCAGTGAGTCAAGATCACACAACTGCACTCCAGCCTGGGTGACAGAGCAAGAATCCATCTCAGGGGGCCGGGGGGAAAGCGTATCTTAAAGAATATGTGAAGAAGATGTTACATATTTAGCCTGACTTTTATTAATGCACTTGGCTTTGCAGTTGCCCTACATTTTATTATTTTTTACTTATTTAAGGTTAAATGAAGACATTTAAAATATTACATGTGATTGGGCTTATAGTTTTACATACAATGCCAAAGTTTTTGTGCCCTGTTTAAAACAAATCCAATATGAGAATATACTTTTGTGTAAAAAGTATATCATTTTATAAAAGGATTTATAAGATATTTCAAAGCAGGAATCCTGTAGTACTTTAAAAAGTGGTACCTTCTACACCATCTTTTTGGGAGCATATTTATCATACAAGGCAAGGTAAATCACTAAATTAGGCATCTAGGCAAACAGAATTAGACTAGAAGTATAGTGAGGTGTGAGATTTCGGGGGACAGGGATTCTAAGAACCAGCAGCATTGAACTAATGGACTTCTTTTTAAAGGAATGTTGAAGAAGTGATCATTCATCTTAAAAGATTGTGCCTTCAGAACAACTGAAGGATCCTTTTGCTCTTGTGTACGGTGTGCCGAGTTTGGTGATATGTTATCACCGGGTCCATGAATGGCCAGCACCATCATGGCTGCCAAGTTCTTGAGATTTGAAGAAGATGTGGCAGATGGTAATAAACCATCTTTTTTTATTTGAGATGAAGTCTCACTCTGTTGCCCAGTCTAGAGTGTCTGCTCACTGCAACCCTCATCTCCCAGGTTCAAGTGATCCTCATGCCTCAGCCTCCTGAGTAGCTGGGACCACAGTGTGTGTCACCACACCAGCTAATTTGTATATTTTTAGTAGAGACAGGGTTTTGCCATGTTGGCCAGGTTGATCTCGAACTCCTGACTTCAAGTGATCTGCCTGCCTCAGCCTCCCAAAGTGCTGGGATTCCAGGCGTGAGCCACCATGCCTGGTCAGTAACGAACATCTTGTTGTATCCCTGGAGTCATCCTAATAATGGAGTGATGGCAGTGGGATTGGGACAGTAGGTGCTTGGATATATCTTTTGATGGAAAACATCTTTAAAAACATTGAGTTACATTATACAAATATATATGTGTATATATGTTTCTCTATATATCCATTTATTAGAATTAAGAGAAGAATACATTCAAATACTAGTGGATCTGTATCAATTTTTTTTTCTTTTTCCTCCAATTATTGTATTTATCTTGACTCGATATCAAAACTCTGGAAATACTCATCTGAGACAGTCGAGGCATGGTAGGTACTGGATCTTCTACTGTAATACCACATGAAATGAGATATTTTTTGTTTCTTAGGAACAGTTGGATTCAGCCAGGTAATTGTTGCTCTTTGGATTTATGTTACAAGGATATCATGA
Source organism: Ateles fusciceps (assembly GCA_036589455.1). Lineage (NCBI taxonomy): Eukaryota > Metazoa > Chordata > Mammalia > Primates > Atelidae > Ateles > Ateles fusciceps. Next base: position 10,868,291 of record JAZHEH010002554.1, on the reverse strand, counting down.
TGGTGTTCCATCGATACATGTAATCAATAATGTATTATGTTATTTAAACCAAACTCATAGGAATAAATAAGACTGCTCTTATTTGAGAGCAGCCTGGTGATTTTGAAAGTTTGTTTATATGCAGTCGTCAGATCTGCAGAGAAAACTTGCGAGATGAGAAGGGCATGGATTGGTGGACATAAGAAATGGAGGGTTAAGGCAAGTGTTTACTTACCCACAGTCACTAAATTCATAATCTGTAGATTTAGGACCAGGACTAGGATATATGATTTCTAGCCCAGTGTTCTTTCTGTGATATTTGTTAAAGGAACAGTCTGGTGAAAGGGACAGTCTGGCTCTAAAATTAATGATGATAGCTTTCAAATATATAACACTTTCCAGTTTGACAGGCTTTTACATAGATAGCACATTTTCTTCACAGACAGGCAAATAATATCTTTACATCACATATGTTGGCTGAAGATGTGGAGCCTTTGCATACTGTTGAGAAGGAAAAGACTTTTTTTCCCCGTTAGTTTTTGCATCAGATCTTTTATAGTCCTTGTTTTTCTTAATTTTCTCTTTTCCGCAGGTTTAATTTTCTTAAGAGAAGGAATTATAATGCTAAGTAATATCTAGAATAGATAGTTCCTTCAGGAAATGGGCTTATTGATCTTATAAATTTTGGTGGTCTAATTTGTCAGTGTTATTCTCATTTCTTAATGGCATTTGTCTTTTTGAGTAGTAACTTGTACTTGAATTAAAGTCTTTCACATGTAGAGACCCTGCATGTGTCATAAAATGGTACATCCCTCTGCTTAGTTGTCATTATGTTAGAAAAAGAGAAAGTCTTTTAAAATGTGAAAATAACTGCTACTCAGGAAGGGAGAAGATGAAGTTACATGGATTTTTTTTTTTTTTTTTTGAGACAGGGTCTTGCTCTCTTGCCCAGGCTGGAGTGAAGTAGTGCAATCTTGGCTCACTGCAACCTCCTCCTCCCAGGTTCAACCAATTCTCCTGCCTCAGCCTCCCAAATAGCTGGGATTACAGGTGCCCATCACCATGTCCAACTAACTTTTGTATTTTTAGTAGAGACAGTGTTTCGCCATGTTGGCCAGACTGGTCTCGCACTCCTGATCTCAGGTGATCCACCCGCCTTGGCCTCCCAAAGTGCTGGGATTACAGACACGAGCCACCGCATCTGGTGAAGCATCTTCTTACGTACTTACTGGGTGTTCTTCTTTGGAGAAATGTCTGTTCAACTCCTTTGCTGCATTGCTTTTTGAAATCTTTGGACTCAAAAGCCCAGAAGGATAACTATTTTGTTCTTCTGATCTAAGAATATATAAAGATCTTGCTCAACTCAGCAGAACATTTGTATCGTCATTTCAGAACTGCAGTGGTATGAACATCTAGTTGCTAATTACATATTTAGAATAGTTCATATTTCAAGATGCTAAATAAGTATTTGTGGGCACTGAGCCTAGTTATTATGTTTTGCCAAAGTCACAAGTTTCCCCCATTGCACTTCTCAGTCCAGTTCAGCTTGTACAAAAATACTTAACATCTTTTTGCATGAAACTGTGTTTTGAAAATGATGTTATGCGGACAGAATGAGACTTACGTGTCTTTAAAGAGTCGTTTTAAATAAACAGCAAGATAACTATTACTGCAGGGAACAAAAGGAGGAAAGAAGAAAGGTTGGTTAACTTAGAGAAAAATGGCAAAATTCTGATGGGAAAGGGAATCAGAATTTTGAGACTCCTGTGAGTAGAAAGGGGGCAAAAGAAAGTTATCTAGCTCTACTTTATGTGTTCTCCCCGACCTTGGGTTCATGGCTAGAGATGAATTGAGATACCAGGAAGTGTTTAAAAAGGAAAACTGGGTGGCTGAGTGAGGTGGCTCATGCATTTAATCCCAATACTTTGGGAGACTGAGACGGGAGGATCATTTGAGGCCAGGGGTTTGATACTAACCTGGGCAACATAGCGAGACCCTGCCTCCACACACACACACAAATAGCTGGGTGTGGTTGTGGACACCTCTAGTCTCCAGCTTCTTGGGAGGCTGAGGCAGGAAGATCACTTGAGCCCAGGAGTTTCAGGTTGCAGTGAGTTCTGATCATGTCACTGCACTCCTGCCTGGGCAACAGAGCAAGAAGACCTTGTCCCTAAAGAACAAAACAAAACAATAAAGTAGAAAGGAACTTTCTCTAAGAAGCTAAGAGCCATTGATAATTACAACTCCCGGATGCAGACTTCTTGAGTGGGACACTACCCAGAACCTGAGGCTACTCAAATTATTATTTTGTCAGAAGCAATAGGGTTGCCTGAAATTTGCATTTGAAATAGCATACTTTTCTCATGTATCACAGCCTTTCTGTAATTGTTCAGTTGTGTTTTAAAAAGAACTAACATCACTGAGGTGTTCAGTTTTCTCATTTTCTTTCCTCTCTGTCTTGCATGGTTCAGCATGTTGTTTCAGGTCAACAGATATATTATAGATTGGAGTTCAGCAAACTTTTTCTGTGAAGGGCTAGATAGTAATTATTTCTCGCTTTGCAGGCCATATTTTGTCTGGCAATACCTGTGCCACTGTAGTAGCATTGGTTAGCAGAATTGCACCATCTTGGAAAGCAGTCATAGAAAATATGTAAATGACTGGCCATGGGCCATGGCTAAGTTCCAATAAAACTTTATTTACAAGAGCAGGCAGTGGACCCTCTTTTGCCAGCCTTTGTTCTAAATAATTGCAAGAGGCCATGAAAAGTTTAATTTCCATACTGAGAACTGGGTCTTAATATTGACTGTTCTACATAGTATTATTGGGATCCCAAATACTCTTACTCAGTAAAGGATCTTTTAAAATTTTAATTTGAAACCATATTCAATGGCAAGAATCCTGAGGGAGTGAGAGAGAAAAGCTTTATAAATATTAATAAGTGCTGAAAATTAAGTTGTTGAAAAAATTGTTCTCATAAAAGATCATTATATAGCAAGTTTGGAATTTAGTTTCAGTTTTCATTTCCTTGTAGAAACATCTTCATCGTAAATTAATGAACATATATTTCCTGAGTGTGAGCTGTGATATCTTGCTAGTCACTGTTATGGCAGCTGCATGGTAGGCGTCTCATAATTCTGTTCCGGGGTGTCCACCGTCTAGAAAGATGCTCAAGACCCATGGGATAGGATATTTTTTTAGGAATGTGTGTTTTAAACTCTTTTTGGAGTATTTTATTTCTAAATAAACTTTATTAAGGTATAATTTATATACAGTAAAACCCACCGATTTTTTTTTTAAGTGTATGATAGAGTTTATGGGTTTTGACATACATTCTCTCCTAATCAAGATAGGGAGCATTTCCATTATCTCAAATGTACCCTGACTCCCCCTCATGCCTGTTCTGTCATCCAGGCTAGAGTGTGGTTGTACAATCATGGCTCACTGCAGCCTTGAACTCCTGGTTTCAAGTTGTCTTCCTACCTGTCTCTTGAATAGCAGGGATTATAGGCATGCACCACCATGCCTGGCTAATTTTTAAATTTTTTATAGAGATGGGCTCTCCCTATGTTGCCCAGGCTGGTCTCAAACTCCTGGCCTCAAGTGATCCTACTGCCTCGGCCTCTCCAAATGTTGGGATTATGACATGAGCCACCACACTCAGCACATGTCTAGCTTTGTAGGAAACTGCCAAACTTTTCCAGAGTGTCTGTACCATTACATTCTGATATGGTTTGGCTCTCTGTCCCCACACAAATCTCATTTTGAAATGTAATCCCCAATGCTGAAGGCAGGGCCTGGTGGGAGGTGATTGGATCAGGGGTATAGCCTCTAATGTTGTAGCACCAATCCCCCTGTGGTGCTGTTGTCACAATAGTGAATTCTCATGGGATCTGGTTATTTAAAAGTGTGTGGCCCCTCCCCCTCTCTTTCTTCCTCTTGTTTCTGCCACATGAGACACCTGCATCCCCTTTCCCTCTGCGATGAGTAAAAGCCCCTTGAGGCACCCCCTATAAGCAGATGCTTCCATGCTTCCTGTACAGCCTGCGGAGCTGTGAACCAATTAAGCCTCTCTTCTTTATAAATTACCCAGTCTCAGATATTTCTTTATAGCCGTGTAAGAATGGGCTGATACACACTTTGACCAACAGTATGTGAAAGTTCTGAGCCTGGGCAACAAAAAGAGACCTTGCCTCAACAAAAAATTAAAAGTGAAAATTTAGCTGGAAGTAAGGCATGTGCCTGTAGTCCTGGCTACTCAGTAGGCTGAAGTGGGAGGACGCTTGAGCCTGAGAGTTCCAGGTGGCAGTGAGCTATGACTGAGCCACCACACTCCAGCCTGGGCAACAGAGAAAGACTCTGTCTTGAAAAAAAAAGAAAATTCTGGTTGCTCCACATGTTTGTCAGTACTTAGTATTGTCAGTCATTTTATGTAGACATTCTAGTGGTTAGGTTGTATATCTTAGTAAGATTTCTATTTGCGTTTCCCTGCTAGCTAATGGTGAGCATCTTTGCACATTGTGCCATTTGTGTGGTTATTGGCTGTCTGTGTGTGTGTGTGTGTGTGTGTGTGTGAAGTGTCTTGTTCAAATTTTTGCCCATTTTTAATTGGGTTGCTTGTCTTCTTATCACTGAGCTGTATGAGTTTTTAAATATATCCTAGAAACAAGTCCTTTGCCAGATGTTCTTCTAATTGGTGGCTTGCTTTTACATTTTCTTAACAGTGTCTTTTGAAGAGCAAGATTTAACATTTCAATTTGTCATAGTCTTTTCCGATTGGCACTTTCTCTCTCTCTCTCTCTCTCTCTCTCTCTCTCTCTCTCTCTCTCTCTCTCTCTCTCTCCTCTCTCTCTCCCTCTTTTCTCTCTCAAGGTTAAGACCTTCACCTAGAAGTTTGTAATTTCTGCTTTTGCATTTGGATCTAGGATTCATTTCAACTTACTTTGGTGTGTGTGTGTGTGTGTGTGTGTGTGTGCGCGCGTGTGCGTGCATGCGTGTGCATACCTTGAAGTAAGGGTTGAGGTTTGTTTTCTTTTCCATACAGATATCCAGTTGTTTTAGCACCATTTTTTGAAAAAGCTATTCTTTCTCCTTTAAATTCCCTGAGCTCTTGTCAAAAATTAGTTGATGGCTGGGTGTGGTGGCTTACACCTGTAATCCCAGCACTTTGGGGGGCTGAGGCAGGTGGGTGGATCACTTGAGGTCAGCAGTTTGAGGCCAGCCTGGCTAACATGGTGAAACTCCATCTCTACTAAACATATAAAAATTACATGGGCGTGGTGGCACATGCTTATAATCCCAGCTAGTCAGCAGGCTAAGGCACAAGAATCACTTGAACCCAGGAGGCAGATGTGGTGGTGAGCCAAGATTGCACCACTCCAGCCTGGGTGAGAGAGTGAGACTGTCTCAAAAAAAAAAAAAAAAAAAAAAGTACCATTTATGTGTTTGTCTATTTCTGAACTCTGTTCTGTTCCATTGATGTATATGTTTGTTCACATTACCTTGATTCTTGTAGCTTTGGGATCAGTTTTGAAATCAGGTAGTTATGGAGATGTATTTTTCCCACCCAAGCACTAACCAGGCCTGACCCTGCTTAGCTTTCAAGATCAGGCATGTTCAGGGTGGTATGGCTGTAGACAAGAAGATGTATTTTTAAGTTGGATTTTTTTGATCAAACTTGTATCAAATGCATAATTCTACTCACATTTGAAAAATGAAGTAAGAGTATCATTTTTCAAACTTGGCATTGCTTGGGACTGATTTGTGACTCCCAAATTATATGTTGAAGCCATAACCCCCAATGTATATTGGAGATAGAGTCTATAAGGAGGTATTAAGGTTAAATGAGATCATAAGGGTGGGTGCTGATTCAGTGGGATTAGTGTCCTTATTGGAAGAGACCCCAGAGAGCCTGCTCTTTGTCTCTCTGCCATGTGAGGACATCGCAAGAAGATAGCATTCTACAAGCCAGGAAGAGGCCCTCACCAGAAACTAACCAGCTGGCACCTTGATCTTGGACTTCCCAGCCTCTAGACTGTGAGAAACTACACTCCTATAGTTTAAAATACTCAATCTGTAGTATTTTGGTACAGCAACCTGAGCAGACTAAGATAAATAGCAAGTTGACTTTAAGGGAAGGGAAAATATGCTGAGAATATTGACTGGGCATGGTGGCTCATGCCTATAATCCCAGCACTTTGGGAGGAGGTGGATCACCTGAGGTCAGGAGTTCGAGACCAGCCTGCCAACATGGTAAAACTCTGCCTCTACTGAAAATACGAAAATTAGCCAGGCATGGTGGCACTGTAATCCCAGATACTTGGGAGGCTGAGGCATGTGAATTGCTTGAACCCAGGAGGCAGAGGATGCATTGAGTGGAGATTGTACCACTGCACTGCAGCCTGGGAGACAGAGCAAGACTCCATTTCAAAAAGAAATGTATAGGCCAAGATACCTTGCTTTAGGGCCAGCTTTGGTGACCTTGGGTGCATATTTCCTTTCCTGTAAAAGTAGAAAATTTGTCCAGAGAACTCTAGAATAGCTCCCACTAATGTCCTATTTAAATTTAATAACCTGTAATTTTAGATGGATTATGAGTGATTTTCTCTTTTTCTTGTGCTCTCTGCCCTGATTCAGGTTTTAAAATAGCCGGACAAAAACAAGACTGAAAGCCAAATCGTTTGATGAAAACAGTGGCTGACACTTAATAATAACTTAGTCTTCTTTTAGTTAAAATGTTTCAGGAAAATCCTGATGTAGAACTAGACTCTGGTTTGTTTTAGGAGTTTTTACGGTGGTTCCTTCCTTGGGCCTTTCACTTGGTGTTTCCTGACACAGAACTCGAAGCAATACTTTCTCCTTAGTTAATGGCTCCCCAGGCCGGAGGTGTGGGGCCACCTCTCATATCTGTGTCCTGGGACAGAGCTCAGGAATGGAGAGAAATTAGAGGTCATCTAGCCCCCTGCGCTTCAAATATGGTCCCTGGACCAGCAGCTTCAACCTCTCCTGGGAGAATGTTAGGAAAGCAGAACCCCAGGCCACACCCCAGCCCTCTCGCAGCAGGTACACTCTAAAGCAACCTGAGAAGCACTGTTCTAGTTGGACAGTGAAGAAACTTCTGTATGGTCTTCCCAGCAGACCATCTGGCCTCTGGATACCTCTGAAGGTGACCTCATTTAATGCGATCTGTTTCATTTGTGGATAGTTCTGTTCAAGTCTCTTTTTTGTATTTATTTGAAATGTATCTTCTCCTACCTTCTAGTTTAACTTGCTGTCATCCATCGGTCCTACCATCATGTCAGGCACTGAGGATACCCCACGCAATCTCCTTTCTCAAAGATCTCCCAATCTTTTGTTTGTCTGTTTGTTTGAGATGGAGTCTCGCTCTGTCACCCAGGCTGGAGTGCAGTGGTGCGGTCTCAGCTCACTGCAACCTTCACCTCCCAGGTTCAAGTGATTCTCCTGTCTCAGCTTCCTAAGTAGCTAGGATTACAGGTGCCTGTCACCAAGCTCAGCTAATTTTTGTATTTTTAGTAGAGATGGGGTTTTGCCATGTTGGCCAAGCTGGTCTTGAACTCCTGATCTCAAGTGATCCACCCGCCTAGGCCTCCCAAAGTGCTCTGATTACAGGTGTGGGCCACTGTCCTGGCCAGATCTCACAATCTAATGTAGAAATAGAGATGTCCATGAATGGACTATAGCACACTGAGAGATGCAGTGAAGATGTTGTCCAGGGTGCTGAGCTGCATGGAGAAGGGCGCTGGAGGCCTCCAGGTGGGGGTGCAGCCCAGTACACATACTGAACTGGAATCTGTGAGATTCAGGATGGGGAAGGGGTTCTGGGAGGATGCTCCAGACACAAGGAAGAGCTTTGCAGAGGCATGAGAGGTGACATGTTGGGCTCCCTGAAAAGTTAGATTTGCTTGTGTTAAAGTAGCAGGAAGTTGGAAAAGTGGGCCAGGGGCTGGATCACAAAGGGCCCATTCTGCAGTGTCCAAGGAGTTCACTTGAATGTGGGAGGTTGGGGCGGATAGATTTGCATTGTAGGAAAATGGCTGTTGGCGGCAGTAAGGAAGATGGACCAAAGGGCAGGAAGAGGGAGGCAGTGCGGCCTCTCAGCAGGTTGTTGCCAGAGCCTAATCCAAAGACGTGAAGGACTGAGCCAGGGGCAGGATCAGAGCTCTGGCCCTGGGCTCTAAGGAATCTCCCTCAGAAATCTAAAGCAGCAAATCCTGTCCCCTAAATTATCCACTTTTGCTAACACTTACTTATTAGGGGCCAGCTCTTTCCAGGGTGTGCACTCCATGAAGAGTGCACAGATAAAGGCAGCGTGGGCCTTGTCTCCATTACAGAGTGTGCAGTGGGCATCTCCAGTTATTCCTTCTTCACGTGATACTGTTTTAAATGCCCTTATCTTTTGCGTTTTCCTCCATGGAATGGTCTAGTTGATATTCTCCTTAACCGGTCGTGTCTGAAACTGAATTCCAGGCTGTAGGTAGTGGTCTGAGCAATGAACAGGGCCCAGGCTGTTACCTTCTTTCTATGAAGATGGCTTAAGATACAGTACGGACCTGCGTCTTTTAAGGCCATCTGAGAGCACTGCAGCTTCAGACAGCCCTAGGTCAGAGCTACTGACAGCGTCCAAAGGAGGCCTTGACATGTGTTCAGCTTCCCGACTATTTGTCTTCTGTATCTGATGCTTTTGATGTCACTGCATCTAAGTGTAAGCTCAAACTATATCCTATTAGACATTATCTTGTTAAACAGTTCCTGTTGCTCCAGGCTTTTGAGTTGTTTTTTAATCTCTGGTTTCATCCTGTTAATTCATTCTCTTGGTTATAAGCCAAACAAATGATTGATGAGTTCCCTTGTCTGTTTGCATCAACATCATCAACTGAAATGTCCATGAAGGTAGGGTGTGTGTCAGAGTCCTGGCAAATGTAGGCTGCGTCACACTGTGTCTCCAGATCAGGAAAAGGTGGCATTCCTAATCACCGGGGAAGTAAATTCATCAGTAAATGTGGTTTAGGACAGCTGAAGAGCTGTTAGAAAAACAGGGAGTCGAGGTCCCTCCAAATTCCTTAGATAAAAATAAACTATGTAGCATAGAAAGTCTCTTAAAACAAAGAAATTAAATTGGCTGAAACATTTAGATCTAAATAGTGAAATCATAAAAATTATTAGAAGAAGGTGGGGCGTGGTGGCTCATACCTGTAAGCCCAGCACTTTGGGAGGCCGAGGCAGGGGCAGATCACGAGGTCAGGAGATCAAGACCATCCTGGCCAACATGGTGAAAACCTGTCTCTACCAAAAATATAAAAATTAGCTGGGCGTGGTGGTGCACACCTGTAGTCCCAGCTGCCCAGGAGGCTGAGGCAGAAGAATCGCTTGAACCTGGGAGGCGGAGGTTGCAGTGAGCCAAGAGCGCACCACTTCACTCCAGGCTGGCAACAGAGTGAGACTCTGTCTCTAAATGAATGAATGAATGAATGGAAGAAACATGAGTAAATTTTAAATGTATCTTCAAATGGAGACAGAAGATTTTTCCCCTGTACGTGTATCACAACACACAGAAGCTGTTAAGAAAAAGACTAACTTTCCTAAAATAAAAATTTCATAAGAAAATTTTAAAGTTCAGCTGGGAAAAAATTCCATAAATGAGATCAGAAAACAAGAAATATATTGGAGAAAAATATTTGCTGCCTATATGTCAGCGGTAATTCCTTTAACATGGAAAGAAGTCTTCTTAGAAGTCAATAGGAAAAATGAAAACTGAAATAGTTAAACCAATGTTCATTGCTAGAAGTGAGCCTGTGAAAACATAGTAAACTTCACTTTGTTTAAAAATGCAAAGGAAAATAATAAGATCTTATTTTTTTCACCTGTGAGATTGGCTGTGCTGAAGTTTGATAATAACCACTTGCTGGTGAAAGTATGAGAAAATAGACATATTGAGTTGACAAGTGTTGTTGAAGGGCATTTCTACAATATTCCTAGACTAGAATTTAAAAGGTTCATATTCTTAGTCTCAGTAATTCCACTAGTGATCCTGTAACTGTTTTCCAGCAAGTACACAAAAATAGTTACACAGGTATTTGTAATAACAGCATTTATACGAGCAAAACAATAGAAGCGGCCTGTATGACCATCTGTAGGTGTACAGCAAAATATTGTGTAGTGTTAAAAATGGCACAATTTTCTATATACGAACTGGGAAAGATTCAGTATACTAAATGAAAAAGCAAATCACTATAGGAGGATATTGTGTTAAAAAATTAAAAAGATAAATGGTGTATCAGTAAAGAAGATACTAGCTATAAAAAAAATGAAGGGGCGTATTTACCTTGTACAACAAGACGTCTGCATATGTCTGCAGGGTAGGGTTGGGACAGGGTCTCACCTATGCCATCCCTGCCTTAGGTGCCATGTTTCTGCTCTGCAGTACTAATTATGTGGGCCTCTGTCCTCATGGGAGCAAGATGGCTGCACTTTACCAGACCTCACATCTGCATTTCTGATGGAAAAAAGATGTAAGGAGGAAAGTAAGAACATGGAATCAGAAAAGCCAAAATATTTCCAGAAATCTCCAACAAACAGCTTCTTTTTTTTTTTTTTTTTTTTGAGACGGAGTCTCATGCTGTACCCAGGCTGGAGTGCAGCGGTGTGATCTCAGTCCACTGCAACCTCCACCTCCTGGGTTCAAGTGATTCTCCTGCCTCAGCCTCCCAAGTAGCTGGGACTACTGGCATCCATTACCATGCCCAGCTAATTTTTGTATTTTTAGTAGAGATGGGGTTTCGTGGTGTTGGCCAGGCTAGTCTCAAACTCGTGACCTCAAGTGATCCTCCCTTCTGGGCCTCCCAAAGTGCTGGGATTACAGGCTTGAGCCACCGTGCCCAGCCCAACTTCTGCTTACATTTCACTGGCTAGAAACCTACCCAGACCTTCAAGGGAATCTGCAAGGCAAAAATTTTGATTAGGCACGTGTTCTTCCCCTGATACACAATCCAGAGGTCTGTGAATATGGAAGAGGACAAGGGATATTAGCAGTGTGTGACACACACACTTTGTGTTTGCATGCGGTATTTCTGGAGGGCACCTGAGAAATGGTTAAAGTAGTTAACAGACTGGCTTTCAGGAGGAAGGTGGACATTTATTTTTCACCTTATAGTGTTCTTTCCTGCAAATTTTCTTTAAAAAACAATGAATATGTGTTCGCTTTAAAGGAAGGAAGTCAATAGGAAGCTGACAACAGTCCATAACCAGAATCTCTTGGGTACAGCTGTCCAACCAGTTACTCAGAACCAGGCCACTTAACCCCTGTGGACTTCAGCCTCAACTGCAAAATGAGAGGTTAGACTAGATAATATCTTAGACTTCTTTTACCGCTGAGCCTCCTCCAGTTAGTTACACAATCTCCAGGAGCTGAAGGAGAGAATTAAGAGTCAGCTCCTTTAGCAAGAAAAGACATCTACTATTTTGAACAGGTTCTTATTTAGCTTTTGTGATGGCTGCATTGTGTTCCTTCTAAAATTCATATGTGGAAGTCTGAATCCCCAGAAGGTGACTGTATTTGGAATTAGGTCTTTAAAGAGGTAATTATGGTTTAATTAGGTTATAGGTTGGGCCCTAATCCAGTATAACTGGGGTTCTTACAAGAAGAGGAAATTTGTACCCAGACAAACACAGAGGGAAGGCCACGTGAAGACACAGAAGAAGGCGGCCACCTGCAAGCGAAGGAGAGAGGCCTCAGAAGAAACCATCCCTGCCAGCACCTTGATCTCAGACTTCCAGCCTCCAGAATTGTGAGAAAATAAATACCTGTTCTCAAACTGGGCACAGTGGCTCACACCTGCAATCCCAGCACTTTGGGAGGCCGAGGCAGGCAGATCACTTGAGATCAGGAGTTGGAGACCATCCTGGTCAACTTGGTGAAACCCCATCTCTACTAAAAATACAAAAATTAGCAGAGGCTGAGGCAGGAGAATTGCTTGAACCTGGGAGGTGGAGGTTGCAGTGAGCCAAGATGGCACCACTGCACTCCAGCCTGGGCAACAGAGCAAGATTCCATCTCAAGAAAAAAACAAACAAAAAGACCTTTTCTTAAAGTCCTCCAGCCTGTAGCCGTGTGTTGTGATAACTTTAGCAAGCTGATACAGTCTTCTGTCCCTTTACTCTTTTGTGAGGGGAGCTCTGCATTTTGCAGAATCTCTAGGAGAGCATGAGATTGCACTGACTTAGCTACTGCCTCAGTTCCCTTCCCTGGTGAAAGCAGATCACCTAGGAGTCTAGCCCGAGAACCTGCAATTGCTAAATGTGGGCTGGGGCCAGAGAAGCACGTCTGACTGGAAGAAGCAAATCTGTTACCATGAGGCCAGCACAGCTTCCTCCAGGGTCCAACTGCAGTGTATGCCTCCTTCCAGGGTTCCTTTGGGCCTTGCCTCCAGCTTGCTTACCTGTTCTCTAATCTATTTTCTTTCCTTGAACTTCAGAATTGACGGATACCCTGTCTCAATCTTGATTCTTTGCCTGGATTCTGACTGCTAAACCCATCTGGACTGCAAATGGTTTATCTTTTAGAGATGATCTGTGGCTCTTCAGCGGATGAGAGCAGAAACATATGTTATATGAGTTATCTTATAAAAGATACTAGCAAGAATCATTTTCTTCTGATGGAGCAGAAAGGAGTGTGTGTGTGTGTGTGTGTGTGTGTGTGTGTGTGTGTGTGTGGAGAGAGAGAGAGAGAGAGAGAGAGAAAAGTACCATTGCCCTTTCAGCTCTCACCTCAGCACCGCATCTGAGCCAGAAGACTGAAATGACCTGCAGTGTTCCAGGCCGTTGGAGCCAGGATCTTTTCTGAGGCTAAGTGAGGGCTAGTTTTCCTGTGCTGGAGTGAGTAAGGACTCCGGGGTACCCTGTGTGCTGGGAGGGAGGGAGGCAGGCCTTGTTTCTAACAGATGCTTAGATGATGGAGGGTAAGAAGAGGTTGGCCTCCAGGCATCCTGCTCCTTGCTGAGCCCCTGAGAAGGTGGCCTTATTTATGAAGTTTGCCTGCCTGTTTACTGGCTTCTTCTCACGGGAGCATAGAGGGCCCCGCTGGTCAGGTGTCAGACCAGAGAGCAGCACAGATACATAGATTTAGTTCTGGCTCGCAGGCAGGTAGCTTGAGCTCCTAGAGGGAACTGTTTTTGCTAAGCAGGGAATGAAAAGCATGTTTATTTATGCACAAAATTAAATCTCTCCTATTTTTATATGATTTACCATTGTTTTCTTCCCTGCAGGGAAATTTGCTGTGGTAGAGAACTAAGTAACAGCCTTTTATGTGAGCACTCACTCATACATTATGCACGATGCGGCTAAGATCTTTGAAGCCCAGGGAGATGGGCACATCTCTGAGTGGTGAGGTGATTATTCCTGTTTTCAGCCCTCACTATCTTCTGTGCTACATCGGAAACAGAGCACAGCCACTGTGGGGCTGCTGAAATTTTGCAGATGATGCTCTTCTCAGTGCCCTGTGGCTTCATTACCTTGTAGCCAAGGCTGAAGATGGGAGAATTAGGGAAGTGGTGGGGAGGGCGGCCTGGGAGAGCCAGGACATGTTTATGTGCCCTATTTAGGAGATTGTTCTACTTCATACTAAATTTGTGAGGAGTTTTCACTTAAGAAGCCTAGAAAATTAAGTAGAAAATAGATTTTTACAGTATTTTAAGCTGGAACAGACTATTTAAAGCTGGAAGAGACCCCAGAGATAAACCAGTTCAGTCCCTTCCTTTTGCAGTAGAAGGGGTGAGGCCCAGAGGACTCACAGTGTTTCAGGAATGGGCAGGGAGTTAGCACAGCATCAGAATCAGACCCAGGCTCTGTGTCCAGCTCCTTACTCTTTTCATTCTGACAGCGGTGCCCACCCGGCCTTCACAGCACATTTCTCTGGATACAGAGAAAAAGCTGTTTTTATAATAATTTGTCAGAGCCACATAATAACTTGCAAATAAAGATTTATAGTTAATAAGAAAAATGGATACTCCTGAGAGAAGCTGTTTATGAGTTACTGTGTTCTAGTCAGAGCTCCTGAGCTAATTTAAAAGGAAAGGTGGGATTCTGGCAAGAGGAGGGCTATCCCCAGATTCTAAGGATGGGAAAGAGAATCTCTGTGTGGACTGGAATTTGAGACTAGTCTGTGTCCCTCTGTCTCTCCTTCCCAGTCTTCTCGCTGTGTCCTCTATGCAGGATCCCATGCCCGGACCTATTACCCTCCCTCCCTGCCACCGGCCTGCCGGTACCTTCTGTCCTGATTTTCTAGTTTTCAGTCATTCAACACCTTCTCAGTCCCCCTGACTTGGCCCCTGTCCCCCTTGCAGTCCCCCAACTTGGTCTCTGTCCCCATCTCTATCCCCCTGACTTGGTCCCGGTCCTCATCCTCAGTCCCCATTACTTGGTACCTGTCTTCATCTCAGTCCCCCTGACTTGAGGTTCCTGTCCCCATCTCAGTCCCCCTGACTTGGGGTTCCTGTCCCCATCTCAGTCCCCCTGACTTGAGGTTCCTGTCCGCATCTCAGTGTCCCTAACTTGGTGTTCCTGTCCCCATCTCAGTCCCCCTGACTTGAGGTTCCTGTCTGCATCTCAGTCCCCCTGACTTGAGGTTCCTGTCCGCATATCAGTCCCCCTGACTTGAGGTTCCTGTCCGCATCTCAGTCCCTCTGACTTGAGGTTCCTGTACCCATCTCAGTCCCCCTGACTTGGGGTTCCTGTTCCCACCTCAGTCCCCCTGACTTGGGGTTCCTGTCTCCATCTCAATCCCCCGGCTTGGTCCCTGTTCCCATCTGAATCCCCCTGGCTTGGTACCCTGTCTCCCCGCTCCATCCCCTGCTGCCACCTCTGTCCCTGCAGGCACAGTCACATCTCAGTGCCATCTCAGCCTCTCCCTGAGGATTTGCTCCATTTTCCTCTCCCCCTCCAACCAGCTTCTTCTGCAGCTGCGCATGATACGAACGACCGCTCCAGCCTCTCTCAGCTTCAGTCCCCCACCACAGACTGATTCTGTCTCACCCCAATTTCAAATTCCCCCGGGGAGCAGTCTGATCCGCCTGCTTCAGCTCCTCTCACCAGCCTGCCTGGTGCTGCCACACGCAGGAATTGGCTGCCTGTGTCCGGTGGACAGTCCTCATCTTGTCTGTGGCCAGGGTCTCGAGACCTCATGCTATACACTGTGTATAGTGTTTCACGCAGGCTTCACCACAATCTTATGAGGCATGCAGTGACATCACCCTTAGACATGTGCAAACTGAGGCTTGGAGCCATCAGAGCCATTTGTCGAGGACCCACTGCTAGGAGGTGGCAGAGCTGGAGCTAGCCCCCGAGGCCAGCGCTGCGCTGTTCTCCTTTTGATGCAGGCTTACTCAAAGTTAATCAGTGAATCCCTGAGATGTCCACATGCTCCAATGCTGAGTAAACCCAACTGTCTTTTGCACGTATTTGGAAAAGTTACTGTTTAGGCACCTAGACTAGGTCTAGATGATCAGTGTAGGTTTGATGGCAAACCTTGATGGAGAACCTGCGTAGTATCTACTAACATCTTTGCATGCTTGGGGGCGGAAGAGGATTTAATATATGTCAAGTCTTTGTAGCAACATCAAAGAAGATTTAAACATTGCTGGATGTTTTGTGCAATTTTTTAAAAGCACCCCCCACCTTTTCAGAAAATGTGAAGCTCTGGCATAAATCAAATTTATGTGATGATTGACTTTCATTTTCATTACCTCTGGCATGAGTAACAGCTCTGAATGGACATAAGAACTGTGAGCAACTTGGGGAGGGAGGTGACCGCTTCTGTCCCATTCTCTGTGCAGAACAAAGATCACACATACTTGCATTCCGTAAAATTCGCCGTGATGAAATCCAAGAACCAAGAAATGCAGGGTGGAAAAAGGCTTAGTAGTAAGTGACCTTCTATTTCCACTTCCCTCCTCCTTGTTAAGATTCTATGACCTCCTGCCACAGGGGCCTTAGAGGCATCCCGTAAGCTTTACACAGAAGCCGCTGATCCCCTGGCAGGCAGTTCACTCCGTTTCCATCTGGCAGCTGCTCCCTCTCACACCCAAGGACTTGCAGGGAGTGGCTGCTGGGCCTGCAGACCTTGGGGGACAGGCAGGGAAAATATTTGTGGAACTGAGACCCAGAGGTCTCCCCCTTCCCTGTGCCGACTCATGTAGGCTCTATCTCTGTTGGCTTTTAAGTGAAGAGGGGTAGGAAGGGCAATGAAATTAAAGGCCTTGCCAGGTCTTGCTTGAGAGCTTCTCTCTCTCACTGCTGCTATTTTTTCTTCATCAGATGTGTGATGTGGGTTTGTTCAAAGCATCCAGTGGGTTCTCCACTTAGATCATTTAATTCCAGGATACAAATGGCACTGCAGCTTTGGCCCGGAATCACACTTTGCACTGGGCCAAGGCCACCTTTAACTGCCTGGCCAGGTAGCTAGAGATTTTCCGGGGGCACCCCTGCAGTTTTTCCCATTCCTGACTAGAGATAATCTCGGAGCAGGAACCAGCCCCAAGTGGGAGGGCCTCTGAAAGACCACAGGATTGGAACATGGGCGTATAGACTCATTTTTTCAAGGGCATGCAAGCAGATTATTTAGGAAATGGGGGATTCCATTAAAAAATTAATTTATGACATTAGTCCACTTATGTAAAATTGTTTGGGTGAGTGTGGGCAGAGAGGTAGGGTGGGGAAGAGAAGACATGGAGATCAAGTGAATAAAGGAATTGGGAACAAATACTGTTTTCATGCTAACTTGACTGTCAGATAATATACTGTCAGATGAAGAAGAGAATGTTACAGTTATGCTTATGGTCTGATTCGGCTTAGAAGAAAAGAAGTCAACACAAAAAATACCCGGTGTGTGCATGTGCTTTTGGAAAAAGGTGTAGGGAGGGGCACACAGCAGTCTAACCCTGGGGACTTGGGGAGGGAGTGGAAGGGAAAGGATTATATCCTTTTCTTTATACAGCTTTATATTTATTTACTTATTCAAACCAGCACTGTTAATTTTTGTAATTAAATAAATTTAAAGAAAGGCTTTTTAAATATAAGAAAGCTTTTCTAGGGGGAAAAATCAAACAAAAACTAAATTTACACTGGGATAGATTAAAGTTTTCTGTTTCATAGATAGTCTATATAGGCTGGGTGTGGTGGCTCATGCCTGCAGCCTTAACACTTTGGGAGGCAAAGGCGGGAGGATAGTTTGAACTCAGGAGTTCGAGACCAGCCTGGGTAACGTAGCAAGACCCCATCTCTGTCAAAAATAGAAAAAGTCAGCTAGGCATGGTGGTGCACACCTGTGGTCCCAGAAACTCGGGAGACTGAGGCAGGAGGATTGCTTGAGCCTGGGAAGCTGAGGCTGCAGTGAGCTGTGATTGCACCATCACATTCCAGCCTCGGTGACTCAAAAGTACAAAAGCCTCTGTGGGGAAAAGAAAGTTGTCTATTCTGTCTACAGCCATGTATTTGCCTTCCTAGAGGTAACCACTTTGGCCAGATTCTTGGGTATTCTTAAAGAAATGCTCCATGTTTTAAAAAACCTAGATATATATGTGTGTGTGTGTGTGTGTGTGTGTGTGTGTGTGTGTGTGTGTGTGTATATAATGTATATATTTGCATGTATATAAGTAAATATATATATTATACTACCAAAAATGGTAGTAGAATATAAACAGTGTTTTGTATCCTTTTTAAAAGTTAAATATATACACTGGGAACTACTGGTATATAGAGAGCTGTTTGATTCTTTTTTATTGGCTGCATGATACTTCATTGTGTAAGCTGGCTTTATGTAGCCATCCTTCTATTGATGAGCATTTTGGTTGTTTTCAGTATTTTACTTGAGAAACAATTCCACACTAAAGACTCAAGACTGTATTCTTTGACACGTGTTAGTATATCCCTAGAATAAATATCTTGAAGTGGAATTGCCTAATTTTTCTCCAAAAAGGGGCTACAAATATACACTTCCTTCAGAAACATGTGAAAGTGCTAGATATTCTTTATAGAACAAGGTCTGCCGTTGGAAGTGGGATAAACTGTAGTGATAGCAGCAGGGACTTTAGAGAAGGAAGTAGGAAAGTCAGGGTTCTTGCAATTGCTTCTCTTTATAGACACCTCTCCTTCCAGAAGTTATTTTTGCTCAAACTTTGGTTTTTATATTTCAGGGTAACAAGGGTGTGAGGAAGGAACTAAACTTTGAGTGAGTTGCTATTATGTACCAGGCCTAGGGTTAGGTCAGTTGCAAATATCATTTAATTCTTGTAGCATTCCTGTAAGGTCTATATTTGGCATTTACTATCCGCAGTTCACAGATGAGAAAAATGAGGCTCAGGGAGGCTAAGTCAGTTCCCCAAGGTTATACAGTGGATAAATGTCAGAATCACCTTCCAGACTTCATTAAAGTACTCATGCTTTTTACCATTCTTCTCCTCCTCTTCGTCTTAGAAAATTAGAAATCTCGGTAGCTCTTGCATCGTGAAGGATCTGGGGATGCATGAACCATGAACTAGGTGGAAGACCAACTTCACCCAAGGTTGACCTGTGATGTATGACTTTGCTTGTGTTTAAGAAGTCACTTTTAATAAGCTTGTGATGTGCAGAGAAAATTTACTGTTGAATTATGTGGGTTGTCTTTAGCCACAAAGGGCTGTGTTCCAGAAACTCTTCTGAGTCTACTGACTTTAAAGGAGAAGAGCCAGCTCTGAAATAGTGATGATCTGAAAACTGGTTAGGTTTCAAGGTGGACCCACAAAGACCACAGAACTTAGAACATTCTGGAAGAGTATGGGTGGCCATGATTTCTTGGTGTTCTCAGTCCATAATGGAATGTATAGGTGAGAATGTAGGGATAGATACAGGCTAGAGCAGGGGTCCTCAATCCCCAGGCACTGACCAGTACCAGTTCATGCACTGTTAGGAACTGGGCGGCAGGGCGGGAGGTGAGCAACTTCATGTGTATTTACAGCTGCTCCTCATCGCTTGAATTACCCCCTGAGCTCTGCCTCCTGTCAGATCAGCGGCAGCATTAGATTCTCATAGGAGCACGAACTCTATTGTGAATTCTGCATGTGAAGGATCTAGGTTGTACATTCCTTATGAAAATCTAACACCTAATGATCTGAGGTGGAACAGCTTCATCCAGAAACCATCCCCCCACCCCCATCATCCCTGGAAAAATCATCTTCCACAAAACTGGTTCCTGGTGCCAAAAAGGTTGGAGACTGCTGGGTTAGAGCCACAGCAAGGAGAACAGGAAGGGTGAGAGCCCCCATCTGTATGCTGGCACAGAGTTCAGGGGCACTGCAGCAGCACTTGAGGCTGCAGCAAGACTGGGGCTGTGGCCAAGGATCTAGGGCAATAGGCAGCCTGCTTAGGTGGAATTGTTAAAAGCATCAGAGAGAACACTGCAAGGAGGAATGAGGCCATTTATTATTTTTGAAAATCAAGTATGTGCAGGTTGGCAACTGACCATACTTATTTCAAATGACTTTATTAAACGAATCACCTCTGATACAAATGGACTTCAATTAACAAGGAGCTTGGATGTAATTTGATGTAATTTCTTAGCTCAAGAAATCAAGTGCTTTTTTTTTCCCCTTTCCTAAAAGCCAGGGTAAATTTTCTCATAGCTGATAGAGATTATTATGGTAGTTATTCATTTTATCAGAAGTGGTATAATATCCAGTCTAGGTAGAGAGAGGATGGTGCTCTTTGGAGCTAATTTTCTGAGTCTCCCACTAGATTGCTGTGTGCTTCTATACTGAAAGCAGCCAGTGTTCTGATCTCTAATTACGCTTAGCCTTGGCTTCTCTTTGACATTTGGGGGGTGGGGGAGGGATAGTGTTAGATGAACTAAAGCTCGTGTCTCACTTTTAAGTTGTAGTTCTTTGAACCTTGTCACAGGTAGGGAGTCATTTCCTGAGGTTGAAGAAGAAGAAGAGGAGAAAGAAACCAAGCTTATATGTCTTGAGTTGATTAGAGATGGGCGAGAGTGTGTTCACCTTGACTTACCTTTCCCTAATAGTCAGCTTTTACATGCTGGTCCTTCAGTCAGTAGGTGTGTTTCCATGTTATTGCTACTCCTTCAAAGTTTATAACCATCAACTATCTTTAACTACTTTGACCTACTGATATAATAACCATTGGTAGGTAGTATCATCTACCAATTATTATTAGATAATATCTAGTATTATTAATATTAGAACTTTCTACATGTTTGTGTATAGCTTCAGCTTGAATTTCATCTCATAGAATATGCTTTTTTTTTTTCTTTTACAAACATTACAGTGAGGCACAAATGAAATAATTATAAATATTTCACAAAAAGATGCATGCTTTTATGGCATTTCTGCCTGTGTGCATATTTGATCTATGAGATCCCCTGATTCTTCAGCATGAAACTCATGGGATATGGTCAATGAAATTTGTCCCTCTCAGAATCTGTCAAGCATTTTATTTTCTTGGGGAGGGTAGTCATGCCATAACTTCAATTGAGATTTCTTAGTGATAGCTTAGGTTTTGGATTAACCAAAGGGTTTTGTGTTTCTGTTTGTTTGTAATTGAGATATAGCTAGCACACAGAAAAATGCATAGTAGAGTGTCCAGCTTGATACATTTTGACATATACATACACCCATAAAAATCGTCACCACAGACCCAGTGATGAACATATCCATCATCCTCACTCCTTGCTCACTTTCGTTCCTTCCTGGCTCACACCCTCACCCCAGGTAACCACTGATCTGCTTCCTGTCACTCCAGGTTAACTTGCATTTTCTAGAGTTTTGAATAATGGACTCATCTAGTATGTACTCTGTTTTTGGTCTGGCTTCTTTTATTCAGCATAGCTATTCCCAGATCATCAATGTTGGTGGATATATTCATGGTTCATTCCTTTTCCTTCTTGTGTAGTAGTCTATTGTATGAAAACACTACAATTTGTTTATCTGCCGACCTTTTAATGGACACTTGTATTGCTTCAAATAAGGTCGTTTCTAATTTTTGACTACTTCACATGAAGCCACTACAAGTCTTTGTATGGATGTATACTTTCTTTTCTGTTGGGTAAATATCTAGGAATGGCATAGCTGGGTAACATGATAGGTGTATGTTTCAATTTTCAAGAAATGCCACCCACAGTGTAGGAGAGTTCCAGTGCCCCCACGTCCTTACTAACACTTGATTATGCTGAGTGTTTTTCATTTTAGAAATTCCAGTAGGCATACAACAAACATATGAAAAAAGCTCAACATCACTGATCATTAGAGAAATGCAAATCAAAACCACAATGAGATACCATCTTACACCAGTCAAAATGGCAAGTATTAAAAAGTCAAGAAACGACGGATGCTGACAAAGCTGTGGAGAAATAGGAACACTTTTACACTGTTGGTGGCAATGCAAATTAGTTCAACCATTGTGGAAAACAGTGTGGCAATTCCTCAAAGACCTAGAACCAGAAATACCATTTGATCCAGCAATTCCATTACTGGGTATATACTCAAAGGGATATAAATCATTCTGTTATAAAAATACAGGCATGTGTATGTTCATTATAGCACTATTCACAGTAGCAAAGACATGGAATCCACCCAAATGCCCATCAATGATAGACTGGATAAAGAAAATATGGTACATATACACCATGGAATGCTATGCAGCCATGAAAAGGAGCAAGATCATGTCTTTTGCAGAGACATGGGTAGAGCTGGAAGCCATCATCCTCAGCAAACTAACACAGGAACGGAAAACCAAACACCACACGTTCTCAAAAGTGGGAGCTGAACAATGAGAATACGTGGATACAGGGAGGGAAACAGCACACACTGGGGCCTGTGTGTGGTGTGGGGGGAGGAAGAGGAAGAGTGTCAAGAAGAATAGCTAATAGATGCTGGGCTCAATACCGAGGTGATGGGTTGATCTGTGCAGCAAATCACCATGACACACGTGTACCTATGTAAAAAACCTGCACATCCTGCACATGTACCCTGGAACCTAAAATAAAATAAAATAAATTCTAACAGGCATGAAGTAGTGTCTCACGTGGTTTTAATTTGCAGCTCCCCAATATGCATCACGTTGAGTGTCTTTTCATGCTCTTATTTACCATTGGTTTACCTTCTTTGGTGTCTGTTAGAACATTACTCATTTTTAAAAATTGTTTTATTTTCTGAAGTTTTGAGAGTTCTTGACCTATTTGGCATACAGATCTTTTATTAGATATATACTTTGCAAATATCTTCTCCTAATCTGTGACTTGTCTTTTCGTTCCGCATTTTTGGAAGAGCCTAACTTTTTTAACTTCGATGACAGGCTTATCATTTAAAAAGAAATTATAGTCATTCCTCACTTAACAATAGGGATATGCTCTGAGAAACGCACCCGTGGGCGCTTGTGTCATTGTGTGAACATCACAGAGTACACTTTACACAAACCTAGATGGTCTAGCTTACTACACACCGAGGCTGTATGGTCTAGTCTGTTGCTCCTAGGCTGTGAACCTGTACAGCATGTGACTGTACTGAATACTGTAGACCATTGTAACACGATGTTAAGTATTTGTGTATCTAAACATAGAAACGGTGCAGTCAAAATACAATATAAAGATAAAAAAATGGTGGCCTGGCATGGTGGCTCACGCCTGTAATCCCAGCACTTTGGGAGGCTGAGGTGGGGAGATCACTTGAGGCCAGGTGTTCGAGACAGCCTGCCCAACATGGCGAAACCCCATTTCTACTAAACATACAAAAATTAGCTGGACATGGTGGTGCACACCTGTAGTGAGGCACAAGAATTGCTTGAACCTGGGAGGTGGAGTTTGCAGTGAGTCGAGATCATGCCCCTGCACTCCAACATGGGTGCCAGAGCAATACTGTGTTTCAAAAAAAAAAAAAAAAGATGAAAAATGGGATATACACCTGTGTAGGGCACTTACTATAAATGGAGCTTGTAAAAATGGAAGTTACTGTGGGTGAATCAATAATGTGAGTGAACATGAAGGCCCAGGACATTGCAACTGCTGTAAACACTAGACATTTAGGTGACATCAAATTTATTACATCTTTTTTATTTCAATAATAAATTAACATTAGCTTACTATAACACTTCTATTTTTTTAACTTTTTGACTCTTATAATAACACTTAGCTTAAAATACAAACATTGTACAGCTGTACAAAAATATTTTCCTTTATTTTTTTTGAGACGGAGTCTTGCTGTGTCACCAGACTGGAGTGCAGTGGCACGCTTTCAGCTCACTGCAACCTCTGCCTCCCAGGTTCAAGCAGTTCTCCTGCCTCAGCCTCCCGAGTAGCTGGGACGACAGGCACTCACCACCACCTCCAGCTAATTTTTGTAATTAATAAAGACTGAGTTTCACCATGTTGGCCAGGGTAGTCTTGATCTCTTGACCCTCGTGATCTGCCCACCTTGGCCTCCTGAAGTGCTGGGATTACAGGTGTGAGCCTCCATGCCTGGCCATATTTTCTTTCTTTATATCCTTATTGTATGAGCTTGTTTTCTATTTAAATTTTCTATTTTTTTTTTAACTTTAAAGCTTTATTGTTAAAATGAAGACACACATATTAGCCTAGGCCTACACAGGGTCAGGATCGTCAATATCACTGTTTTCCACCTCCACATTTTGTCCCACTGGAAGGTCTTCAGGGGCAGTAACAGTGATAGAGCTGTCATCTCCCTCTGGAACACCCCCTGAAGGACCTGCCTAAGGCTGTTTTACAATAGATTTTTTTAAATAAGTAGAAATACACTCTAAAAGAAGGATAAAAAGTGCAGTCTAGTAAGCACATAATCCAGTGACATAGTCATTTGTTTTGTTTTCATATACTGTACATAATTGTATGTGCTAGAATTTTATATGACTGGCAGTGAAGTAGGTTGTTTACACCAGCATCACGGCAAACATGAGAATGATGCATTGGACCACTAGGAGATAAGAATTTTTTAGCTCCTTTATAATCTTATGGGACCACCCTTATAAATGTGGGGTCCACCATGTCATTATATGAAGGCCAGATGCAGTGGCTCATGCCTATAATCCCAGCACTTTGGGAGGCCGAGGTGGGTGGGTCATTTGAGGTCAGGAGTTTGAGACCATCCTGGCCAACATAGTGAAACTCCGTCTCTATGAAAAATGCAAAAATTAGCTGGGTATGGTGGCATGCACCCGTAATCCCAGCTACTCAAGAGGCTGAGGCCAGAGAATCGCTTGAACTCGGGAGGTGGAGGTTTCAGTGAGCTGAGATCACTCCACTGCACTCCAGCCTGGGTGACAGTGAGACTCTATCTCAAAAAAACAAAAAAGAAGTCATTATACAGTGCCTGACTATATTTTATTCACAGTATCAAGCACTAAAAAACCTATGGCAAAAACAAGCACAAAGCAAAAGCAAACGTACCTGTTGCCACACTACCCCCTTTCCGAACCCTACTACCCCTTCCTGCCAAGACGGTGTCACAGGAACCATATTCATTCTCCTACCTAGGGCAAAATCCCCAGCAAAATATATGAAGCAATGATTTCCAGACTATAAGCATCAGGCAGCAAAGGACAGTGATCCTGAGCTATGAGAAATGAATGAGGCAAGCCCTGTCCTTGCCCCAGCTTACTGTCTTGAGAGTTTCCAGGCTGTGGTGGCAGGAAGGTGGGCTGAGATAGCCAACCCATAGGAGAGAACTGCAGAAAGCGAGATCTCCAGGCCCACCACCCTGCCATGCAGCAGGGTTGATCAGCCCATGTAAGTAACCGAGACTGGAGGACAGAAGGGGGATGCTGAGATCTTACTCCAGCTTCAATCCCCCCCCCTACCTTACACCCCCAAACCACTAATGATTCTTTGGATCTCTGCCCTCCCCCTTCTCAAAGGAAGCCATTTGCAACTATGATTCAGAGGAGGACATTTTGCACTACCCTTACTGGCTTCCCTTGAAGACTCTGAGCCATGTCATCCTCAACATTGAGAAAATATTTAAGAGGTTGGCATTAGAATTGCCCCAAATGGAACTTGACTTTGTCGTGGTTTTCTCTTTAGTTTGAAAAAGATCCAGTAATCCGGTAAGAGTGCAGAGCAGGGAGTGCTACTTCCTGGAGTGCTTCTGGTTTTGGAGTTTTTCTGTTTGCCCTTGGATCACATGCGGAGTAGGTGGTACTGCCCAGGGAAGTCTGGAAACTTCCTAGCTGGGCACTTGTCCACCCTGTGGAAGAAGAGGGCGTGGACTCCAGCTCCCGCAGCCTAACCTTGCACCACACATGTCAGATTCAGAACCACACCCCCTGAGGGCACTGGAGAGACTGCCGTGTTATGCCCCCAACTTATGGATTCAGGGATGGATGAATTTAGTTCTTCAGCATATATCTAGGGAATGCCATGTGCCTGCTGGCACTATTCCGGATGCTCGGGTTCCAACAGTGAACAAGGAAAATCCCACTCTTGTGGAGCTTACGTCCCCGCAGAGGAGACACGGTATCAGCTAATATGTGTCAGGTGGACATTAGTTACCCAAAGGAGAGGAACACTAGCATTGGCCAGGCATGGTGGTTCACACAGGTAATCCCACTTTAGGAGGCTGAGGTGTGAGGATCTTTTAAGGCCAAGAGTCTGAGACCAAGCTGGGCAACATGGCGAGACCCCCATAGCTACAAAATTTTTTTTTAAAAATTAGATATGATGATGCGTGCTGCAAGACCCTGTCTCAAAAAAAAAAAAAAAAAAGAATTAATTCTGGTTCGCAATTACAATTTTTTCAGAGCTTGAAGAGGCTTAGGAGTGCTGGCTTTAAGTTGGTCATGAAATTTAATGCTTTTTCTGTCATCGTAGATGCTGTGGGTTTAAAATAGCCTCAAGTCCCAGCTGGATTTTATTCTGTGAATGACACTCGGGTAGGGGAGTAGATAAAGAAAAGCTGGTGTTGAGAGAGGATTCCAGCTGGAATCCTCTCCCTGTAGTGCTGTGGGAGATATTTCTGCATGTGTGAAATATTATTCATGTGCAAAAGGGGAAGTTGAGCCATTTCAAGGTTCCTTCTGGCCTTGAGGCCCTTGGGTCTGACTCCACACCTGTGGGTTTTCTCTTGTCTCCCAGGCCCTTTCAGGGAGGCCTCAGTTCTACCCTACCCCACCAGCCCCAACCTTCACTCCTCCTCCTTCCTCCCTTCCTTGGAGAAAAATGAATTTGCAGAAATGTTAGCAGACAAGAAGCAAGTACAGTTGACCCTTCCACAGCTCGAGGTTTAGGCACAGTGACCTCCCCCCGCCGTGGAGCCACATCCACGTATAACGTTTGAGTCCTTGACTTAACTGCTGATAGCACACTGTTGACTGGAAACCTTAACGGATAATAACATCAATAGTCGATCAACACGCATCTCATAGGATGTATATGTTATATGCTGTGCTCTTACAATAAACTAAGCTAGGGGAAAGAAAATGTGGAAAATCATCGGAAGAGAAAATGTATTTACCAGTCATTAAGTGGAAGTGGATCTTCCTAAAGATCTTCATCCTCATCGTCTTCATGTTGAGTAGGCTGAGGAAGAGGAGGGGTTGGTCTGGCTGTCTCAGGAGGTGGCAGAGATGGAGGAAAATTCTCCTATAAATGGACCTGCATGGTTCAAACCTTTGTTGTTCAAGAGTTGACAGTGTATGGCTTCTGATCTTTTTTTTTTTTTTTTTTCCCAAGATAGTCTCACTTTGTTGCCTAGGTTGGAGGGCAGTGGCATGATCTAGGCTCACTACAACCTCCGCCTCCCGGGTTCAAGTGATTCTCCTGCCTCAGCCTCCTGAGTAGTTGGGATTACAAGTCCCCGCCACCACACCTGGCTATTATTTGTATTTTTAGTAGAGACAAGGTTTCATCGTGTTGGCTAGGCTAGTCTCAAACTTCTGGCCTCAAGCAATCTGCCTGCCTTGGCCTCCCAAAGTGCTTGGATTACAGGCGTGAGCCACCACACTGGCCTGGCTTCTGATCGTTGTTAAGGACTTCATATGATTCCCCTTAGTACTTCAAAGTCAGGTAGATTTTGATGAGGTCCTTGGGGGCTAGTGTTTATAATTTCGGGTCATAAAGATTCTTCTGATTTTCTGCTGAAAGGAAAATGAATGTTGGGAGGAAGAACGTTATAGTCCGAATGCTTTTATGCGGCCTGCAGTAACTTCTCTGAGCCTGGAACCATTTTCCAGTAAGAAGTAGGTGACAGGCTATCAAAATGAAGAGTAGCCTTTCGAAAGCACTTCAGTGCAGCACTGTGGGCTTTTTATAATCTTGACTTGCGTTTTGTGAGAGGAGAGGGCTGAGCTAGGTTTGGGCTCTGCTCCTCCCCCCTCCCTCGCTCCCCAACACTCTTTGATCTGAGAAGCTTGTCTCATCCTTAGCCAAGTCTCCTGGAACTTTATCCAGAGCAGGAAAAGGGGAAATAGTTTTCCTTTCTTGGGTGGATTTGTATTTATATAAACCCTTAGCAGGGAAAATGTACCCGAGTGGCAGGCACATGCATCTGCAGGGAGGTGTGGTGGGATGAGTGCATGGTGGGAAGAGGCAAGGGCAGCCTGTCCCTCTGCACCGAATCAGCTTTGACTTGGGTCAGATGGTGTTGGACCTTTTAAGGGTCAGTGAGGAGAGGATGGTGTAAGTCCTTGTGCACATTTTCTTAAGGACACACTTACATGTAGGGCCATTACAGAGCAACAAAGGGCAGGGTGTATGTGAATCTCACTATGTTCGTATCACTATAGAGCAGCTGTCCCCAACCTTTTTGGCACCAGGGACCAGTTTCATGGAAGACAATTTTTCCACGGACTGGAGTTGGTGAGATGGTTTCAAGATGATTCAAGTGCATTACATTTATGGTGCTCTTTATTTCTGTTATTATTACATTGTAATATACAATGAAATAATTATACAGCTCACTATGATGTAAAAACAGTGGGAGCCCCGAGCTTATTTTCCTTTAGTTGGTCCCATCTGGCAGTGATGGGAGACAGTGACAAATCATTAAGCATTAGTTTCTCATAAGGAGCAGGCAACCTAGATCCCTCGCATACTCAGTTCACAGTAGGGTTTGCTCACTCCTATGAGAATCTAATGCTGCCCCCTGATCTGACAGGAGGTGGAGCTCAGGCAATAATGTGAGCAATGGGGAGTGGCTATAAACAGATGAAGCTCTTTGCCTGCTCACCTGCCACTCACCTCCTTCTGTGCTGCCCATGAACCCATAGCAGTCGATGGCCCAGGCACTGGGGACCCTTGCTCTAGAGTGATTCCCCCAACCCTTACCTGTGAGAGATACTTTCCAGGGATACCTGAAACCACCAATTGTACCAAACCCAGTTGCCATCAGCTGGAAAATGTTTCCGGTCATGTCTTCACCCACAAACAATGCCTTTTTCATTTTAACCAAGCACTTAGCAGGTACTGTAACCATACCTTTTGCACTTTGAGGTGCAGCAGCAAAACTAGCACGGATTTATTTGTCGTTTTTCACAATTTCACAGGTAGAGGATTCGTTCTTACTGTAGATCTAGTAATTTCAGCGTGCAATTTTTTTTCATTCCTTATTAAGTCAAGACCTTTCAGCTTGTTGTTTAAGCACTTAACAGCTTCTCTCTGGCAGATCCAAATCACCAGCATCACTGCTCTTGCACTTTGGGGCCATTATGAAGTAAAATAAGGGTTATATATGAAGCATCGCAATGCTTTGACAGTGCATCTCACAGCTGAGAAGGTGCCTAAGTGATTAGCAGGTGGGGAGCGTCTAGAGTGTGGGGGGACACGGGACAAAGGAGGATTCACGGCACTCGGGGGATATGGAGCTGGACAGCTTGAGATTTCATAATGCTACTCAGAACGGTGCTAGATTTAAAACTGATGATTGTTTATTGCTGGAGTTTTTCATTTAATATTTTCAGACCTAGATCGACTGCTGGTAGCTGAAACCTTTGAAAGCAAAAACCACAGATAATGGGGAACACTGTATATCTAAATATATCACTATATATACTGATACATATAGATGAATGACAAGTTCAAGTCATTTTCCTTTTGTTGTTGTTACTAAGAGAATAATGTTGTAGACGGCCCTAGCTCTCCTTTGTAACATTGACCTCGCAAGTTTTAGCTTCTCACAATGTGTCCCAGTGTTAATTTACTTCCATGAATTAGTCTCAACCTTTTCACACCAGCCCTTGCCACTTCTTGTGGATGGTGAGGTTTTTATTTTCTTTTCTTTTTTTTTTTAAAGATGGGGTTTCACCATGATGGCCAGGCTGGTCTTGAACTCCTGACCTTAGGTGATCCACCCATCTCCACCTCCCAAAGTGCTAGGATTACAGGCGTGAGCCACCGCGCCCGGCGGATGGTGAGGTTTTTAAGTGTATGTGCCATCCATGTGAATGTTTTCTTTTCATTGTAGGGGGTGCAAGGAAAACTTTCCCTTTGCTCTCAGAAGAAGGCTCAGTGAAAATCAACTGATGAAAGGCAAATTAATAAGAATAAGAAGGTTACTAAGGCAAATAAATTTATTAACATTCAAGGGGGATCACAGAGTGATTACCCTAACCCCCCAATAGGGTGCAGAAGCTATACCCTTTTTCATAGGGGAGGGAAGAGATGATAATGTAGACAGTTCTTTTAAGAGGCAGTAAGTGATTATTAGGGAGAATGAATGGACCACAGAGGCAGAAATTAACTTGTAAGTGATTCTCTTTGGAATCTGAATGAGCCTGAGAGGCAGACATTATCTTGTGAAAAAGTCTGCCAGGTATGGTCACATTCCTCAGGCTTTTTTTTCTGAGATAATGAGATTCCAGGGAGGGCATAGAAAGCATTTATGTTTCTTGTGGCAAGCTTTCTTGGTCAGATAAGGAAATTCCAGAAATAGTCCCTCGCCCTTGGGGTTTGGGGGAGGCACAAGATAAGGTTAGAGGGACCTTCATTCTGAGGCTTATTTCTGAGGCCTCTTAGCTTTCAAAAGTACTAAGGTGCCATATTTTGAGGAATGATTTTCTATACCCCCCAGCATCATAAAACCACTTCATTTAAGCTTCAAGTGGTGCTCCATGGTTCCTTTCTGGGTTTTCTTTTGTGTGTGTGTGTGTGACAGAGTCTGGCTCTGTCCCCAGGCCCGGAATACAGTGGCGCAATCTCGGCTCACTGCAACCTCTGCCTGCTGGGTTCAAACGATTCTCCTGCCTCAGCCTCCCAAGTAGCTGGGATTACAAATGTGTGTCACCTTGCCCAGCTAATTTTTGTATTTTTAGTAGAGGCGGGGTTTCAACATGGTAGCCAGGCTGGTCTCGAACTCCTGACCTCAAGTGATCCGCCAGTCTTGGTCTTCCAAAGTGCTGGGATTATAGGCGTGAGCCACCGCAACTGGCCTTTTTCTAGGATTTTTAGAAATTCCAGAGAAATCTTATACAAAATCTAAAGAAAGCATCTATTGTTCTTGTGTTACTGCAACTTGTATAGTATCAGGGTTCATCTGGGACTGATGAAGATGCTGAGAGCAGTCAGTTTAAACAACTTAGATGTAGAATAATACTTTGCTATTGTTCTGTCTTTTAGAACCAAAAATAAAGCCCTTCTTAGTAGGTGACTCAGCTTCCTGAAACCTCCCTGGGGAAATTTCTCCTACATATTAATACATGCCACCTGAGACAGGTTCACTTGCTGGCCTGGGATGTTTAGTCTGGACCCCAGGAATATTTATTTTGTGTATGGTAGAGCCTTGGACTTCAAAGTGGAGTCTTCCTGAAGTTTCTTCCTGGCCTTTCATCCCAATGTTGTAATGGACATTATGGGAAGGAAACTCCTCAGGGACTCTGGAGATGCCAAGACCCTGACACTTTTGTAGCAGGTGGGCATCCTAGAGGAATAGTGGCCTAGAGGAGGGGGAGATGGGCTCTCCCTCTGTTGCAGGTGTTAAAAACAGAGAGTGCAGGAGGAAGAGGAATTGCAAATAACCAGGCATGAGGAAGACAGAAGGATGAATGCTACAGAGGATTGGATGTGGATGAATTTTTTGCTTTTTGAGACGGAGTCTTGCTCTGTTGCCAGGCTGGAGTGCAGTGGCACGATCTTGGCCTCCCAAGTAGCTGGGACTACAGGTGCACGCCACTACGCTTAGCTAATTTTTGTATTTTTAGTAGACACGGGGTTTCACCATGTTGGCCAGGATTGTCTCGATCTCTTGATCTCATGATCCTCTCGCCTCAGCCTCCCAGAGTGCTGGGATTACAGGCATCAGCTGTATAAGCCTGTAATATGAGGGAAGAGACTAAACTCTGGTAGAGATGTGAAAAGTAATTTTAATAGCAGCTTTTTTCCCCTTGGTTTTCTGTGATTGAACATTTGCCAAATGCATTGGAAGGGGCGTTGTGATCTGAGGCCACAGGTTTTTGATCTAGAAGAGACCTGACTGATGATCCCTCAGGGGGCCCTTGGACCAAATGCACCTCATGTTAGTTTAGCAAACCCGAGATCATTTAGTCATTCCCTTCTCCCTCCTATCTTTCAAACCAAAAAAATAATTTTAAAAAGCTTTATGTCATTAGCAAGCAAACATTACTGTTAGGATGACTGTCTTCTGCCAGGGGTTGGGCTACACAAGGAAAAGTTGAGCTCATGGGCTCCAGGTGAAGCACCTGCCATGAAAGGAAAACTGAAAAGCACCTGCCATCCAAGCCCAGCGTGTGGGCCTGGCACGATCCCCCTGGCGTTATTCACTGGGAGAACCTGAGAGCCATTGTGTGAGTCACAGAAGTAATCAAGATTGTGACCTTTTTCTTCCTTTTGCCTGTAACTATCACCACTTTGGAGGATGTTTGGAAGAAGTGGAAGCCAAGTGCTGACATTGAGTTTGTTTAGTGTTGCCTAGTGACCAGGCCATGAATACTCGCTGAAGATAGGTGCTGAGGGCATTCTTATTTAAGGGCACCTCTGAGAACCCCAACTGGCCTGGTTTTCTTTGCCCTGCTGATTGTACTCTGTGACGGATAAGATTTCACAAATTGTTTCCAAAGCTTCAAGGCACTGAAGGGTGTTTTTGAGTGTTTTTTTTTTGTTTGTTTGTTTTTGTTTTTTTAATCTAAAGAAGTATCAGCATTCAGAATCAAAACTGGAGTTGAGAATTCTACAAATGGCTGGAAATGGAAATTTCCTCACATTGTTAAATTGCTCAGAACTCAGTGGATTCCTACATTTTAAAGAGTTGCAGAGATATGTGCTGAAATTGAAAACACAGTTCTAGGAGAGGGTCATAATTTTTGATGGGGTAAGTTTTTGTAGCTGTCATTGGAACCATACTTCAGGATATATTCAATTATCAAGTGACCCTATCAGTTTGAGTCATTTTGAAGAGGAATGGTATCTGTGGGGCATTGGTTCCAAGACCCCCGTGAGTACCAAAGTCTTTGGATGCTCAAGTCCCTGATACCCAGTGGCGTGGTATTTGCACATAACCTATGAACATCCTCCTGTGTGGTTGAGGCAAAGGAATTTCGTATCATTATATGTCAGCAGATACAGTGGTCCCCCTTATCCATGGTTTCACTTCCTGTGATTTCAGTTACCTGCAGTTAACAGTGGTCCAAATACATGTGAATGCAGCATAATAATAATTTTGAGAGACCATATTCACATAACTTTAGTTATTAATACAATATATTGTTATTGTCCTATTTATTGTTATTAATTTCTTACTGTGCCTAATTTATAAGTTAAACTTTATCATAGGTGACTCTTTATAGGCAAAAAGAGTTTGGTACTGTCCTCAGTTTCCGGGGTCTTGGAACGCATCTCCCAGGGATAAAGGGAGACTGCTGTTCTTTGGAGTCTCTAGAATTTCAAGTCAGCAATAGAAGTGGTTGGTGCATAGTGGTAAAGTTTTAATTGCAGTAGTGTCTTTCCCCCAGTTGGTGTACAATTTATGTCCTTAATTTGGTGAATTGTCTTTCTAGAAGCCAGGCATGGTGGCTCACACCTGTAATCTCAGCACTGTGAGAGGCTGAGGTGGGAGAATTGCTTGAGGCCAGGAGTTTGAAACCAGCCTGGGAAACATCGAGACTCTCGTCTCTACAAAAAAAAAAAAAAAGTAAAAGGTTAAAAATTTAGCCATGTGTGGTGCTGCATACCTGTGGTCTCGCTACTCGACAGGCTGAGGTGGGAGGATCACTTGAGCCTGGGAGATGGAGGCTGCAGCGAGCTGTGATTAGGCCACTGCACTTCAACCTGGGTGACAAAGCAAGATCCTGTTTCCAAAACAACAACAACACAAAATTTAGTTCCTAGGTTTAAGTAGGGCAGTTTGAGCAATAATGTGTCCCACCGTCAGCCAGCAGCTGTTTCTTGGGTACTCTCTGAGAAAGGACAGGGTGCCCTGGGTATATAGATGACAGAATGGAAGTCATCACTGCTTTTAGAGATTTAATGATCTCGTTGAAGAGACATTACATTCAGGTTCATGCAGAGTAAGAGTCTTCCTTTAGGTATTGTGGTAATCCATTAGGTTAATTATGTGTTCTTACTAGACTTATTAGATAGTGTGTGTCAGTGCATCTACTTCACACAAACCTGTCAGGGTAGTCCCCTTGCCCGGAGGAGGCTGGGCTGATCTTAGGCTGTTTGTCCCCTCCTTTTTTGTTTGAGACAGTCTTGCTCTGTCACCCAGGCTGGAGTGCAATGGCACGATCTTGGCTCATTGCGACCTCCCCAGGTTCAATCGATTCTCCTGCCTCAGCCTCCTGAGTAGCTAGGATTACAGGCAGTGCCACATGCCCGGCTAATTTTTGTATTTTTAGTAGAGACGGGGTTTCATCATGTTGGTCAGGCTAGTCTCAGACTCCTGACCTTGTGATCCGCCTGCCTCGGCCTCCCAAAGTGTTGGGATTACAGGCGTGAGCCGCCGCGCCCAGCCCTGTTTGCCTTTTTAACACCTTTAGTCTACTGTGTTTCCAGATCATTTATACAGGACTTTGTTGAATGGTTGCTATAGTCTGCTTGAGTCCCATCTGCCCCAAATCCTAATTATGAACACTTCCTTGGCAGCCCTTGCTTTGGAGGGCTCTGGGGGACTCTGGCTCAATCGGTGACATCTAGATAAAGATCCCTGGAGTCAGTCTGTTAGAGGAAAGGTGAGCAGAGCAGTGACAAACAGATGCTGTCTTTGTCTGGTGTGGGCCTTCCTGCTGTAACCATGAGAGTTTCTCCACGGTGACGCAGAGGAGAATTTGTGCATTGGAGCCGGCACCCAGGCAATTCTGCTGTTCACGGTTGCGCATTTGTTCTCAAACCCTTCACTGCTTCACTTCTGCCCTTCTCCCTGTGTTCCCATCCCAAAGCAGTGCTTTCTTTGTTATTTAGGGCACATCTCCCTAACACATTTCTCTCTCTCCTCCTGCAGGGGAGTTGCTGAGTCAGCCCAGACCAGAAGGAGTGGCAGAGATCATTTGCCCCAAGAACGGCAGCGAGCGAGTGAATGTTGCCTTGGTTTACCCACCCACGCCGACTGTGATCAGCCCCTGTTCCAAGTGAGTTCTCAAAGTCCCTCTGGCCCCTGGACCTGGCTCCTGATCCCAGCTCCATAGATATGACAACAAAAATCCAACTTAAACTGCATCTGCACAAATCTTGAAAAGTCCTCCCTAACAGACAGAATTCTGCGTGACATTGGTATCATGACTTATGCAGCCAAACAGGAACTTTTGTTTCCTCTTTTTATGACTTTTTTTTTTTTTTTTACTTTTGCTGATAAAGTCAAAACATTTTTTAACAGCCTCATTGAGATGTCACTCACATGTCACAGTTCACTTATCTGCAGTATACAGTTCATTGGTTTTTAGTTTATTTGCAGGTATATGCAACCAAGAAGAACATACTTTTTTTGATGGGCAGTCTTAACTCTGTTATTGCAGAATTAAGTTGGCTCTCACTTAAAAAAACAGTGCAGGTCCATTCCACGAGTGAAGCCTGCAGAAAATCAGTAATAGATTGTTTTTTGTTGCATGGTTCTGATTTTCGAGTCAGTCCCTGAAAATCAAGGGCTGTGCAGTTCGCCACCGCCTTGCCCCAAAATTCACTTGAAGACAGAGAATGTACATATGCAAAGTAACTTTTGGATAGAACGTGAGCTTACTATTCTAGATGGCACTCATCCTGTTTGGGTTTTGTGTATGTGTGTTTTTTGTTTTGTCTTGTTTGTATTAAGAACCAAAGAAGGCCAGGCACAGTGGCTCACGCCTGTAACCCCAGCACTTTGGGAGGCCGAGGCAGATGGATCACGAGATCAGGAGTTCAATACCAGCCTGGCCAAATGGAGAAACCCTGTCTCTACTAAAAACACAAAACTAGCCAGATGTGATGGTGCATGCCTGTAACCCCAGCTACTTGGGAGGCTGAGGCAGGAGAATCACTTGAACCCAGAAGGCAGAAGTTGCGATGAGCCGAGATCGCACTATTGCACTCCAGCCTGGGCAGCAAGAGTGAAACTCCGTCTCAAAAACAAACAAACAAACAAAAAACAACAACAAGAGCCCAAGAGGCCACTTTTAAAGCAGCAGCCGCAGATCTTTTTGGGTCAAATCTCGTTATCTGGGTGATATCAGCAACATGATTTCTCCAGCAAAATATTCATATCTGTGCAGCAAACTTGACTTTTCTTCCTAGCTGGTCACATGGAATTTTTTAATGAAAAAATTATGTAGCTGGGCGCGGTGGCGCGTGCCTGTAGTCCCAGCTACTCGGGAGGCTGAGGTGGGAGGATCGCTTGAGCCCAGGAGTTCTGGGCTGTAGTGTGCTATGCCCATCGGGTGTCCACACTAAGTTCGGCATCAATATGGTGACCTCCTGGGAGCGGGGGACCACCAGGTTGCCTAAGGAGGGGTGAACCAGCCCAGGTTGGAAACGGAGCAGGTCAAAACTCCCGTGCTGATCAGTAGTGGGATCGCGCCTGTGAATAGCCACTGCACTCCAGCCTGGGCAACATAGCGAGACCCCGTCTCTAAAAAAAAAAAAAAAAAAATTATGTATGAGTCTAAGCTTTTTTTTAGGGAGATCGGAAAGTGTGCAGTTTAGGAACTGTGACCTGTCGTCTCCTCTTAGAAAACTCACTGTCCAGCTGCATTCCAGGGCGGTATGACAGGTGTCCGTGGCTCATCCCTAACATGGCAGTTTCCCTGCCTTTGGTGTGTTCCCTGCAAAGCAAGGGCTCCCAGTGGCATCCTCATTCATTAGCTGCTGCAGTAGGAGTAGGGGCACTCGGCTCAGTGCCCCTTTTCTCCAAACTGAGCAACTCATTACAGAGAATGTCCCTAATCCATCCTTGCTGGAAAATATCACTGACACCCAAGGGAAACTCTTATCTAATGCTCTTATATTCAGACTACTATTTAACTATCATGTGCATAGCTTAATTTATCACTGACAGACATTGTGAATCTTGAGGTGCTTCTTAAATATTAAAATAGGATTACAGAGTAACTGAGTATTAGGTTGGTTCAAAAGTAATTGCTCACTTACTTTTGCACCAACCTAATATTAACTAGAATATCCCATCCTGAACATACCAAACAACAGAAATTTTATTTTTTTTGAATTTCTTTGAAACTGTACACATTGGTCCCTTTCTTTCAGATATACCTGGGGTGAGGATAGATAAAGAGATATTATATATTTTCTTTTTCTTCTCTCTGTTTTTTGTTTTTCTGTTTTTTTGATACTCACTAAGTTCTTAAAGCTCAAGGGGATATTAGAGAACCAGCAGGATATGAAACAAAGGAAACAAAAATTCAATATACTTTGCAATGGCACCAACTTTCCAGAGCCAAGAGAGACATGAATCTATTGTTTTGCCGTAGCCACATGCTATAGAATAGGTGAGATAGAGGTAGGGGTTAAAATATCCATTTGCACAAGAAACCTTCCTGGCACTGAGCCAGCTTTATCATTGTTTTCCCACGGGCTGCTTCTTGTACTGCCGCAGAAAGACCACATTTATACCAACTTGAAAAAAATATTATCAGTCTCTCTCTTGACAGCGTATTGAACCTAAATGAACAAGCAGCCTCAAAGCCTTAGGTAAGCAGTGATACATAGCGACAGACATCTAGATCCTGAGGGAGCCTCCTTAGGGATTGAACCACTTTTGACCTAGCTATCGGAATCATTTTATTTTGAAACAAGTTAAAAAAAAAAAAAAAGCCTCATGAAATGGATGACAGCATTGCAATATAATTCTCAACTCTAAATAAAGGAATGTTCTCTAAATAGGAAAGTTTCATCCTAGCAAGACATTTCTTGGAAATTACCATGTTTTAGTGCAGCTGCAAGGGGGAAATGATCTCTTGTGTGACTTTATAGGAAAGCACACATAGATCTGAAGCCTGTGCTCATGCTGCCCATGTCTCCCACCTTCACCCCCTTAAGCACCCACAGCTTACATCCATGAACACAAAACAAAAACTAACCCATGTGGAGGCCGGGCCAGGCTCCATGGAAGGTCCCATTTTTGAGTGGATGACAATGCATTGGAAGCGGGAGATTTGGAGGGATCAATGAGGATAGCTGGCCAGAAGGTAGCCATTTAGTCAACACAGCTTGGGCCTGAGCCTGAGACTTGGGGTCCCAGCAGGCACTAGACATTGAAAGTCTGGGGCTATTGCACTGGCTTTCACCTCCAGCCAAGGTAACTTAAGCAGGTCACCATAGAGGTCAGGCTTTTTTTTTTTTTGACAAAGGGTCTCATTCTGTCATCCACATGGAGTGCAGTGGTGCCATCTTGGCTCATTGCAACCTCTGCCTCCATGGTTCAAGTGATTCCCCTGCCTCAGCCTCCTGAGTAGCTTGGACTACATGCACACACCATCACACCTGGCTATTTTTTTTCTATTTTTTTGGTAGAGACAGGGTTTCACCATGTTGGCTGGGCTGGTCTCGAACTCCTAACTTCAAGTGATCCACCTATCTCGGCCTCCCAAAGTGCTGAGCCACCGTGCCTGGCCAAGGTCAGGTTTCTTAATCAGGCGTGTAAGGTAGAATTTCTCAGGGAAGAGACCAGGCATGAGTCATTAAAAAACAAAAGAAGTCACCTAGATGAGTCTAACATGTAGGATTTTTGATGGCTCAGTTCCAGCCCATGCCTCTAAGGGTGGGCTCCCTGGCCAGTGAGGACTTAGGAGTGCTCTGTGGTCAATAACTACTCTGTGGGACAAAGGCAAAACTGTCCATGCCACCTGCTGTCAGTCCCTCCCACCCTCAGGTAGAGTGAAACTATCACTTACTGTTCAAATCAGGAGAAGACTGAGAGTGATGGGAAGGCTGTCACTCATCATGCTGGGATGATGGGTACCCACCAGAAGGCTCCCAGATACACCAGAATAATCACCCTACTCTTAGGTGGCTCATCTAGATCTTACGGTGGTTTTTAAAGACATTCCAAGCTCTTCTTTAACTGGTTTACCTCTCTCCTTTGTTGGTCAAATCAGAGACTTGTCATTTAACAACATGCCTTTGACCATGTGTAAAACTAAGGCTGCTGCAATGCTTTCTTTATAAAGAAGAAACCATAGATGACTGTTATCTGATTGGCCTTTTTAAATGAATGCCAAGCTTTTCTATTTCTCATTTAAGAAAATTTCTAGATATTTTTTTCTCCCATGGGGGAGAGACAGAGAATAAGGAATAGGTTTTCGATTTTTTGTGCTTTTTTTTTTTTTGAGACGGAGTTTTGCTCTTGTTGCCCAGGCTGGAGTGCAGTGGCATGATCTCCACTCACCGCAACCTCTGCCTCATGGGTTCAAGTGATTCTCCTGCCTCAGCCTCCCGAGTAGCTGGGATTACAGGCATGCGCCATCACGCCTGGCTAATGTTGTATTTTTAGCAGAGACGGGGTTTATCCATGTTGGTCAGGCTGGTCTCAAACACCTTGACCTACCAAAGTGCTGGGATTACAGGTGTGAGCCACCACATCTGGCTTTGTTTTGTTTTAAGAACATGATTTGGCCGGGCACGGTGGCTCATGCCTATAATCCTAGCACTTTGGGAGGCCGAGGCGGGTGGATCACAAGGTCAAGAGATCGAGACCATCCTGGTCAACAAGGTGAAACTGCGTCTCTACTAAAAATACAAAAATTAGATGGGCATGGTAGTACGTGCCTGTAGTCCCAGCTACTTGGGAGGCTGAGGCAGGAGAATTGCTTGAACCCAGGAGGCGGAGGTTGCAGTGAGCCGAGATCGCGCCATTGCACTCCAGCCTGGGTAACAAGAGCAAAACTCCGTCTCAAAAAAAAAAAAAAAAAAAAAAAGAACATGATTTACTCTTATAACTTGTCTCAGTGGTTTGGTGGTTGAGGTCTCCACCAGCATTTCGAGAGGTTACAGGAACAGGACGAAATGCCTCCCCTTCTGCACCTCACCCTCCAGGGAGAAACAGGAGCTAGTGGCTTCTTATCGCTTTGCTGATTATCAGATAGAAATGTGAGTAATTTCCATGCTTTGGATATCTCCAGTTGATTTTTAGGGATATCTGCATTTAAGATGAGGTGAACATTCATCTAGTAGCAGATTTGCCTGGCTTGCCCTGAAAAAATCTGACTTCCTCAAGGCTACAGGTTGTGACAGATACATCTATAAAAGCTTTATTGATGTATAATTTCCATACCATAAGACTCTCCCTTGCAATAATTATTAACGTATTTACAGAGGTGTGTTTATACAACCATCACCACAATCTAATTTGAGAACATTTTCTTCACCCCAAAAAGAAACCTTGTGCCTATTTGCAGTTAACTTGTGTCTTATCCAACACCTAGTTCATGGAGTCAGCAACTATTTTTAGTGTCACTTTCAGGAATAGTTTTACTGGCTGGTTTGTTGGTATGAAGCTGATTTTTGAGGTTTTTTGTTTTTTGGGTTTTCTTTTTTTTTGAGACAGAGTCTCACTCCTTCACCCAGGCTGGAGCACACTGGCGTGATCTTGGCTCACTGCAACCTCTGCCCTCCTAGTTCAAGTGATTCTCCTGCCTCAGCATCCCCGAGTAGCTGGGACTACAGGCATGCGCCACCATTCCCGCCTGATTTTTGTAGATTTAGTAGAGATGGGGTTTCACCATGTTGGTCAGGCTGGTGTTGAACTACTGACTCAGGTGATCCTCCCGCCTCAGCCTCCCAGAGTGTTGGGATTACGAGTGTGAGCCACACACCTGGCCTAGATTTCTGAGATTTAAAGAGGTTCTCATAAACATATTATCTCTGGCATAGTTCAAAGACAGTGGCTTGTCTTGCTCCTCCCCATGTCAGCTTCCTATTTCCTAGATGGTGGAGAGGAGCTGGAGCCGAATTGGAGAGCT
Organism: Ateles fusciceps; assembly: GCA_036589455.1. Lineage (NCBI taxonomy): Eukaryota > Metazoa > Chordata > Mammalia > Primates > Atelidae > Ateles > Ateles fusciceps. The sequence continues at coordinate 10,827,923 of JAZHEH010002554.1, read as the reverse complement.
CCTCCTTTAGATCTTCATCGCAGCCTAAGTGAACCCTAGATATTTCAGGAGTACTGAGCCTTGACATTAGGAGACAAAATACAGGGCAAAAATATACTTCTGGTGGGCAAGGTAGGAAGCAAATAAAATGCATAATCTTTTAAAATTTTTATTTGTGAATTCCTGTCTCTGTTCAGTTACTCCGTCCAGATCAGGTTGAGACCCAATATTCCAAGTCCCAGGGAGCCTGAGAGCTTCTCTGGACAAATGGCAGCTTGCCAGCTGCGTTTCATTTGTAGGGATCCTGCAGAATGCTTCTCTTCTCCTTCTAAAGAGCATTAGAGCAACTCCCTCCTCCACCAAACTGAAGACTCTGTGATAACCCGCCAGATAACCCAGTTTATCTACTGATGTTTATGTAAAGACCAAGAAAATTCAACAGGTTATCATATGAGAATGTTTTACCTTGAGGCATTACTGGAATGCAACCCACATTCTAACATGTGGTTTCTTAATGGACTGACCCTTGAATATACAGGAAATGCGCATGTGTCCTTCTTATTTCCTGACAGTTGCGTTTCTCCTGCAGTAGTTCTGTATCTGTCTGTGCTCCATGATTTGGGGAGTGGTGGAGTTCTGAAACGGAAGAAGGAAGTTCATTTGATTTTGGCTGATCATGTGTTACAGAATTAGCAAAAAAATGTTGTGGTGGGCGGGGCGGAGTGGTTTGAAAATTATTGAGCTGGCCGGGTGCAGTGGCTCACGCCTGTAATCCCAGCACTTTGGGAGGCCAGGCGGGCGGATCACAAGGTCAAGAGATCGAGACCACCCTGGCCAACACAGTGAAACCCCGTCTCTTCTAAAAATACAAAAAAATTAGCCGGGCGTGGCGGCACACGCCTGTGGTCCAGCTACTCGGGAGGCTGAGGCGGAAGAATCGCCTGAACCCAGGAGGCGCAGGTTGCAGTGAGCCGAGATTGTGCCACTGCACTCCAGCCTGGTGACAGAGCAAGACTCCATCTCAAAAAAAAGAAGAAAAAAAGAAAATTGTTGAGCTAAGTTTTCCTTTTTAGGAAGTACTAATAATAATAGAGGGGAAGGCTGAGTTATTGCATTTCAAAATTCCCTTTTAAAATCTTGGATTATTGCCTATATACTGTAGAGTTCCCATTCAAGCAAGATCCCCACTAAATTCCAGTTACTTGCTGTTTGTAAGTATTCTCAAAAGCACTGTGATTACTTTGCACAGGAATTTTGGCAGTAACATCATTTTGACATAAAGGTATTTAAGCCCAATCACAGTAGCCTTTCTTAAAAAGCAGGATGACGTCTGTAGCCTTTGTATCACCAAATAAATCAGCCATGTATGTCTAACAGCACACAAATTAGTTAGTATGGACTTGATAAAATATTTTTAAAAAGCAGTGGCATGAGATGAATTAGGTAAGCTTCATCACAGTGGAGAATTTTTCACTGACCACAGAATTTTAAAATATAGAGGGTGAGGATGGGATGGTATTTTATAAGAAAAGGCCACATGTGGAGGTTGCCTGTCAGGAGTATCACATTGATTTGCATTGATCTGTTTTGTGCTATGCAAGGAGTGAGACAGCTCTTTGCCTTGCTATTTTAACAGGCCAGGAGGAATTGTGTTTCTTTAATTATTTAGTCTCCCATCAGCCACATTGATACTGGAATTTTTTCCTCTCTGCTTAGGTATCTTCATACTTTCTTGGAAAATTAAGTGGAAAAGATAGTGCTTCTTTTCCTTATGCCATCATTTTTACTGTACCCAAACTGTGACTTTAGGAGCACCAATTTTTAAGGGTAAGTCTCCATGAAGCAGAGAGCATTTCTTAAATAGGTAAGGCCTTCTTGAGGACTTGGAGAGTTTAGGGGGGGGGTATGGGGTGTTGGGATGCAGAAATTCTGGAGAACAGGAATCCTAAGATGACAGTCCTATACTTCTCTAGAATCAGGTTGCATATGGGAATTAGGAAGAAGGGAACTGCTTGACTCTTTTGCTTAATTTACTATGATATTGCTTAGATAGTGATCTTAGATCCTTGTTCGAAAAAGGAAGTCATTTTTTTAAAATTTTACTGTTAGGAATAAAACATCAGGTGGCTCCACACCTTCAGGAACTACACAGGGAAGCACCAGGGGTGGTCACAAGGCAGGGAGAGGGAGGGACTGGGGGCAGGAGGGGGAGGACTGGGCAAGGCCTGGTAAGCAGGTCAAGACAGGTTCATCTGAATAATCTCAGTGGCACTGGGGCATAGGGGTTGCCTTACTCGTCTGGTGCCTGTCTCTGGGGTGATTAGGGCAGGTGGGTGGTGGCCTGGAGTGTGAGAGCCAGTAAAGGAGGTGTTCAGGGTGTGGGTTCAGGATTAGTTGGTTTGTATTTGAAGAGTGTACTCTGGACAAGTTGTTTTACCATCTCTAGGAATTGTCCTAGGAGGAGGGACAGTCCCTCCAGGGTCTGCAAGGCCCCTGATAGGAAAGCATCAGAATACAGAAAATAAAAAACATGGTTAATACGACACGTCATGACTTCAGTTTCAGCCTAAAGTCATCATTTCTTTGTTGCATCCCAGGAAGGGCAGATTTCAATTCCCTAACCTGGAAGACTCAGGGTCTGGGCCCCCCAGGCCAGCCCCTCCCTTCAGCTCCAGATCTCTGTTTCCAGCGTCTCACCTGGAGCATCCCTGGATGTCCTGTAGGCTTCACAGGTGTACAGCTGAATGTATTGTCTTCCTCCCCCAAATTCTTCCTCAGTCTGTGCCCTGTTTCTGGTAATGGGGTAGCTTTGCACCATTGGCCCCAAGCTAGGAGTAGTGAGCCTCAATGCCTTCCTCTGCTTTCTTCGCTATATGTAGTAATTCTCCAACACCTTTTATCCCATCTCATCAGTGCCCTGACATGAATGAATTTGGCCCATATCTTCAGCTGCAGACTCGGGCTTTCCTTTAGGGCCCGACCCCCGCAGCCACCACTTTGCCCATCTCTGCCAAGGTTCCTGTGACTCAGTCTCAGCTGGCCGCCTGCTCTCTTTTTTGTCCTTCATACCAACATTAATTATCTTTTAACATCAGATCCTGTCACATCTCTCCCTCTCGAAAAGCCTTGGATGGCTTCCTAGTGATTACAGGCTCAAGTTCAAACTCCTGGGCATGGCCCTGCACAATCAGACCCTGGCCACTCTGCCAACACACAGGACACTCCCTTACCATGGGAGGGCAACCATGGTGTGCCCTGGCTGCCTCTCAGTCTCCTGGCTGGCTGCTGCCCTTCTCCTCCTACCTTGGTTGTGGAGGCCAAGGTCATATGTCAACTCCTCTGGGAAGCCTCCCCTAGCCCTCCTAACTATAATCAGTCACTCTGTTCTTCACATCTCCTCAATACTTTTTTGTTTGTTTGAGACAGTCTTGCTCTGTCACCCAGGCTGGGGTGTAGTGGCACAATCTTGGTTTACTGCAACCTCTGCCTCCTGGATTCAAGCGATTCTCCTGCCTTAGCCTCCCGAGTAGCTGGGACTACGGGCAGGCACCACCACACCCAACTAATTTTGTATTTTTAGTAGAGACAGGGTTTTGCCATGTTGGCCAGGCTTGTCTCAAATTCCTGACCTCAGGTGATCTGCCTGCCTCATCCTGCCAAAGTACTGGGGTTACAGGTGTGAGCTGCTGCACCTGGCCTTCCTCAAAACTTTGTATATACCTCTTTTGATAATATCTCATAGCATCTTAGCTACTTTTTACCTGTGACTTTTTCATCGTATCTGACGTATCATTCATTTAACCAATCTTTGTTGAGTAATTATCCTCTAGTAGGCATTGGCCGGGATGTTGAGAATACATGAAGAACTAGATCAGATCCTACCCTCCATAACCTAATAGAATCTTTGAGGAAGATGGGTATCAAAGTCATAACCAGACAGAGTCTAATTATAATTGAAACATGGTACCTGCCGTGATAGGTGCATGAATAGAGTCCTGTAAGCACAGGGAAGAAGAACTCTACCAGGAAGAATCAGGAGAAGTTCCAGGAAGGTGGATCTTGAAGGAGGAGGACAAGTTTATTGAGATAGAGAAGTAGGGAGAAACACAGAAGGTTGGTGATTTTGATGGTTGTTTTCTCTAAGATCCCAAATGTGGAAAATGGTATAGATATGAAAAACTTTTCAAACTGGTTGAACGGTGGGATATTCCTTCTAGGTGCCCTTGATTATGTATTCTTGGGTTTCTCAGTCTTCCATGTAGCCCGGGGAGCAGACAGCCACGCATGACTGTCTGCATTTCGAAAGGCTTGTTAGATTCAGTGGGAAAATGTTTATGTAGCCCATCTCCCACGTGAACCCAAAACTCACACCTTCAAAGTTAACTGCTTGATGGAGATGTGTGTTTTTACACTACCATCCTCCTTACAGTTAGATTTATTATATTATTAGTTGAATTTGAGGCAGCTTTCAAAACCGTCTCTTTCAGGAGTTTACTGTATTAATAGGCATTCAAAAAATTCTCATGGCGGAGTGCCTTAGATTGTGAAACTCTTCCCTGGGGCTCCAAATATCCAACTTCTCTTTTAGCTTTCAAGCATGCTGTGGAATCAGATCACCCTGGTGAAAGGCCTGGCTCTGCCACTCACTAGTATGCACCCTTGGGGAAGTCATTTCACCTTTTGGAACCTTGGTTTCCTTCTTAGTAAGATGCTGAGTAAGATGGAGCTTACTTGATGGGATTGTTAGGAGTTGAAGATAAATAATGCACTACAGTGAACCACCTAACTCCTGGCATGTAGTTAGTAAATGGAAGGGTTTTTTTTCTTGTTGTTTTTTGTTTTTTGGTGATGTCATTAGTACCATGCTTGAATGAGCCCATGGCTGAATCTTGTATGGACTGGAGAAGTGTCTTAGGCAGACGCTGAATTATCGGTGTCCATGAAATCAAACAGTGTCTCCCCTAACAAGAGATGGGGGATTGGAGGAAACAAATCATAACTTCTTTTTCCTGTCCTTTAATGTCTTTGTATATTTTATTAAAAGTTGCTTTAAAAACCACTTTCAAAAACATCCCATCATATGTCATTGTAAAAACATTTGATAGTTTTTCCGCTTACCATTTTATCGGAGCTGAATGCCTCTTTGTTTATTTGCCAAGGCTGCAGTAGTTTCTTCATTCTATAGTCATCAAACTCCAGATTTTCACTGACAACCTCACTTATAACATTTTAAGTAAAATCATGCTTTTTAGCGTGGACAGACATCTCACTTGTCATTTCTCTGCTTGCTTCTTGTCCACCCATACAGGAAGAACGTTGGTGAAAAGCACAGAAACCAGTGACTTTTGTGGCTGTGGAATTTCCATGGAGAAAGAGAGCATTCAGACACCCCGGACCATCCTTTGCACCTGGCATATCCTCTGCACTCCCCCTCAGTGTGTTCTGTGAACTTGAGTGACAAAGCGTGCTTGCAGGGGGCTTTTTGGAAGACTGGGGGAAGAGGCGTGGAGGGGGTGGTGGGGAAGCATGGGCGAGAACATGGAGCAAATGTTTTACAACCTGAACCTCAGAACTGTGATCCTCCGAGGAGCGTGCTACTTGAAGAAAAGAAAAAAAAAGTCGAATGGCTTCTCAGGGATTTTGTTTTCCGTGCACATATAAGCCATAGTTACAGTACAGGTGGCAGTATTTAGAGCACTCAGATTTCAGTTCTGTTAAATGTGAAAGAGGGATCGACTGACGTTCATTGCTGTTCCGTAACTAGTGTAAAATATGTATATGTTTATCTTTATTTTTATAATATGCAAATACATTTAAATTTATACAGTTTGAAGCTTCTAGCGTTAGTTCACACTGGGTGCAATATTCTGCATGAGAACTGTGCCAAGATGGGGCTGATTTCTTATTTTAGTATAAGATGTTTTTGTTTTATCTTTATTCTTTAATCCTCCTCAGATTTAAAAAAAAACCTCTCTGTTAGCCCATGAATTAAGTGCTGGTTCATAGAGATTGCCAGTGATCAGAAAGAACCTTAAATGTGCATTTCAGACCGTGTCCCTTCCCTTCTTTTCAATAAAGGTCCCTGCCTATGTAAATCGTCAGGCACGCAGGTGGGAAATCCTTTGTTTTCCACACGTGTTATTAGTGCCGGGCAGAGATGGGGCACACTCAGGGGCCAAAGAGGACAAAAAGTCCATGCAAAACTTGAGTCTGTTAATGGCTTAAGACAACCAGGAGTCAGTTCTGAGTCTTACAAAGTGCCCTGCCTAATAAGGACCTCATTTGGCAGAGCACTTTGCAAACATATCACTTATTAGCAGAGCTCTTTGCAGACCTTCTACATCTGGCTGTCAGACCTTAATGTAGTGAATTTAGGCTCCGGTTATGCTCATTGGAGAGCATAATCCCACATGGGTTATTTATAAATGCAGAGCCTCTGATTGGATGGTCTCCTGCCAAGAACTAGTAAAACCTTTTTGTAAAAAAATCTTCACGAGGTGAAACTTAAAAGTCAAACCAAACAAATTGCTCTCCATTTTACTTTTTACTGGGGCCAAACAGCATATGCTACAGTAGTAACACGTTTTTTGGAGAATGTAAAGAGCACTGTTTACATTTACCTCCTCCATGTGTTGACTGAAAGTGTATAAAACTGACTGCTTCTTGCCAGTGTCAGACAAGAAGAGTGAGTTGCTGGTACTCACTACTCTTGCTTCTTTTGTAAAGTATTGACTCTTGGAAGGCCACAGTGTACAAAGTCTCAACATGTTTTCTAAAAGAAATAACAAGCAAGCAGCTGCCCTGCTAGAAATCACAAACTGAGTTTTGTAGAATATTTTGTGGCCCAGGAGTTAACTTCACTGACTCCAGAACCTGCAGTTCAGAGAATGATTTCTTAGGATCATAAAAATAATTGTGATCAGACTATTTTTGCATTTTTTTAGTACTTGAATAGGACACCTCAAACCTCCAGTTTGAGATTTCGTTTTCTTTGAGAACACAATCACAAGATTAATCTGGTTAGTCCTTTTGTCACAGTTCTCGTGTGCGTGTGCGCGTCTGTGTGTGCGTGTGTGTAAAACTGGAATGGTAACATTTAATTGCTTTTTGGACCATTGAATAGTTGGGCAGTAAGAATTTTTTAATTGGCATGAGACAGTTCCTCAACTGTCAAATTAATCAACTTTGACCAGTATTTTAAAAAAGGTTTATTTGTCTGATGTTGGGGCTAACTCCCCCAGGGACCATATTAAATGACAAAAATGCTCCTTTGGGTGACACACCCTGCAAAGTATTTGCTGTTATCATGAACATAAACGCCCACATTCTTAATATCTGATATTTTTGACAAGTGATGTTTTGTGCTGTCATCTGAACCCTAGAGAAGCAGTGTCAGAGGAAACCGTGGTGTCACATGTGTCTTAGCAAAAGGGTTACCGTGATAGAGGATCATGTGACCAAAAGATGCTCCAGAGAGGCTTGAGAATTTGCTTAAGGGTGGGAGGAGGGTTGGAGATACAAAAATCACTCTGCTCTACAGGAATCTTCGGCTGTCTATGCAAGAAATTCCGTTTTCTCTTCAACACCTGGAAAGACACGGCGGCCACCGAGGCGGACAGGCGATTCACTAAGCACAAGAGGGATGTTTTCCAAGCAAGGCGTCCCCTGCCTCTCAAACAAATGCCCTCCAAGTTTGTTAGGGTTTCTATTCCTGCAACTTGTGGTATCAAAACCACTTCCTGGAATTATCAATGCACTGCCAAAATAAATATTTTCCCCTCTTCTAAGAAAAAAAATTACAGTGCTCATATTTGACACTTGTGTATTGGACTCTCTTTTGAATGAATAAAAAGGAAAGGGTTTGGTGTAATTCCTCATGGGGTGTGTGTTGTTTTCATGCCATGGTTTGTGAATTGTAATTGTGGTTTCCCATTTCGTTGTCGTAACTGGGCAGAAATTAAAAAAAACAACAAAAAAATAAAAATACCAAGAAATGGTTAAGCAATTTTATTCCCAGAGCTTCATTATTTCTGATTTTGTTCATTTGTTTTTGCTTTTAATTCTATCAGTTAGGGAATGACTGTTTTACAGTTTTAGTTCTTAGTGGTAGTATTCCAGTTTTGGGAGGTGGGTGGTGGGCGGTGGGCGGTGGGCGATGGGTGGTGGGTGGTGGTAGCTCTCGTTTGTTTGGTAATTGATCCCTGAAGGGAAAACTCAGGAGTCTCTTTTAAAACTGCCTTTGTTTTCAGGCTGAGGATGTAAATCTTGAATATCAGCTCTGTCTCTTAAATCAGAGTCTTTTTTTTTTTCAGTTATCCACTATATTCCTAAGTCACAGCATATGAATTTATGGTAGGTTTGGAAGTTCCCCCTGATCTTTCTTTCAAGGGCTCTTAGCAGAAGTCCTACCACCACCTGCTAAATATTGCCCTAGGGTGCCCTATTCGCAAACTGAAAGAGCAGGCCCCTCAGGTACCCATCGGAGGAGTTAGTCCTTTTTTTTTTTTTTTACAAGTATCTGTTTTAATTTGCTTTTATTTCTTTATATATATATATATTTACTTTTTTTAAATTATACTTTAAGTTCTGGGGTACATGTGCAGAATTTTTAAAAGGCAAAGAGAAGATAAGGAAAGACCAAGGCCAGAGTGTTAACGGCAGTGAATCCATACGGGTCTGCAGCAACCTCAGTTCTTGCTCCCTCAGAAGAAATAATTCAACCGAGGGGCATGAGGCAGCGTGAGAGACTGAGGCAAGTTTTAGAGCAGGAGGGAAAGGTTATTAAAAAGCTTTAGAACAGGAATGAAAGGAAGTACACTTGGAAGAGGGCCAAGCAGGCGGCCTCTTCCAAGTGCACAGTTTGACCTCTGACCTGGGGTTTCATACGTCGGCATTTTCCCGAGGTCTTCCCTTGAGGTGGGATGTCCACTTGCACAGTGGCCTGCCAGCGCTTGTCGGGGGGCCGCACCGCACAGTGTGTATTACCGGAGTTGTGCGCATGCTCACTGGAGGTGTTCTTCCCTTACTAGTTGAATGGCCCTGGAAGGTCACGTACCAGTGAAGCTCCGCCATTCTGCCTCTTAATGTGCATGCTTGAGCCCACTCACCCAACTCCTGTGTTCTTACTGGAAAGCTGCTGATCACCGGCTTCAGGTGTTTTTAGTCTATGGGGAGCCTGCCTGTCCCTGGCACCAGCTGTAACCAATACATTATTTTAGAGAGACGCTGTAACAACCAATTGACCATCTCACCTGATGGTTGCTGGGCGGTGGCCCTGCCTTGCTCATGTCTGCCTGGCTACCTACTGAAACAATAGGAGCCCTGCCCTGAAAAAAGAGCAACACAGAGAAGAAGGGATTGCCTCAGACCAGGAGGGGCCTCATTGCAAGACTACTGACACAGCAGGTAGAGCCATAGGGTGCCCAGAACTCAAAGCTACTTTTGCCAATAGAACAGAGGAAACCATGAGGTAGTTAGAATTTCCAAAGAGAAGTGTCACCAGAGGTGTGTCCCACGTGGAGAGGAGTGCTGGCCTACAGCTGCACCCAACAACCTCAAGCACTCACTCTATGCCACTGCCGTCTCCTCCTGGTGAAGGTGGTGCAATTAGCACACATCAGTTTGGGCCTTGTTTTTCTTTAGCAATGTGAGAGATAGGAAATTTCTTCCAAGTTTATATCTTAGACTACATTATAAGGAGAAGGAGTTACAATCTCTTGCTCTATGGCCATTATCCACTATTAGCATAAACATATACCCATGTATATATATTCTCTATCAGCTACGTCTTAAATCAGCTACCTTGACTCGCTCCCAGAACAGAACTAGGCAAGCTTCAAACCCTGGTGCATGCCATTCCTTATTTGGAAACCCTCCTGACCTTCTCCTGACTAGCTTCCTCTCCTTCCTTGTCTTCTTCCTCATCTTCTTTCCCCGCATCTATTCAGGAAATTTCCAAGTTTTTAGCCAATCAGGTCAAGCATAGAATGTGAGGTCCCATTCTGGCCAATGGAAACTGAATACAACAGTAGGGCGATTGTGTCAGGTTATGAAAGTTATAAACGTCCCTGTCTACCTTGTTCAGGTGTGCCCTGGTGGCAAGACTGCTGGCGAGTTGCACCCTTTCTGCAGGACGTAAACTAGCCTTGCTGAGTAATCCATTGCCTCGGTGTGGATTTTTTCCAATGTTATAAACCAGTTTCCAACATCAAGAAACTGAGTTATTTGCTGAGCAGGCCACACACAGAAGCAGGTGTCAGTGGTGCCAATTAGAAGTGCATTACTTATCACATATGTCGTCCCCCTCCTAAGGCAATTTCCCCTTCTGTGAGCTTTTTGAAAGAACTTCCAGGTTCACTGAACTTTTGTAAAAGGTGATTGAGGTAGGTCTCAATGGATTTGAGGTTTATTTAGCCAAAGTTAAGGACACGCCTGGGAAAAAGCATAGGTCACAGGAGCATCTGTGACCTGTGCTTTTTCCAAAGGGGGTTTTGGGAACTTTGGTATTTAAAAGGGAAAGAGCAAGCAAGAGGGAAAAAATAGGGAGAGTAGGCCATGAGGCAGATGGTTACCTTCTTGTGAGGCTCTGATTAGCTTCAGTGAATTTACATTTTACACCTAAAAAGAGGGAGTAGAGGAAACAAAGCAATTACGCATTGTCTCAGCTTGGTTAATCTACATCTTACACAAGAGAAGCTCAGCAAATCTACATTTTACACAAGATAAAGTTAACAGATGCCTGGGAACAGAAGGAACAGCAGTTTTTGCGTGACTCAGTTCCCACGCTGAACTTTCCCTTTGTTATCCTGAGTTTGGGATCCCGAGATTCTATTTTCCTTTTCATACTTTGAATACAGAGTGTCTGACACATGGTGGCAGCTTCTGTGCCAAATTCAAATGCCCAGGGCTTCCTTTGCCCATGGCTGCTGATGTCCCCCAGTGGAACTGGCAGTGACAAAGGCCATCACCTGGTGGAAATGCTGCTGCTGCTGCCAAATCGGAAGGGGGTATGGAAGGGATGTTAGAAAGCAGATGACCTTCTGCAGTGATCTGTGTTCGACAGCATGAGAAAATTAACCTGGTGACAGAAACCCTATTTGAATATTTGTAACCTCTTTCAGGGAAGCAATGCCTTCTTCATCTTTAAAAACTAGGAATATTTTTGAATGAAATGAGTTTTATTCTAAATGATGAGAGGAATTCAGACCGTTTCATGGAACATTTGTGTCTCCTGAGGTATAAATATGTGCTCCTCTTTAAAATGATTCTGAGATCCAATAAGAAATGCTGCATTAAAGACAGCTTAAAAAGAGGCTGGGCACAGTGGCTCATGCCTGTGATTCCACCACTTTGGAAGGCTGAGGAGGGAGGATTGCTTGAGGTCAAGAGTTTGAGACTAAACTGGGCAACATAGTGAGATCCCCACCTCTACCAAAAAAAAATTCTTTTAATCAGCCAGGCGTGGTGGTGTGCTTGTAGTCCCAGCTACTCCCAAAGCTGAGGTGGGAGGATAGCTTGAACCCAAGAGTTTAAGGCCAGCCTGGGCAACACAGTGAGACCTCATGTCTACAAATAATAATAATAATAATAATAATAGCCAGGTGTGGTGGCACATGCCTGTGGTCCCCCAGCTACTCAGGAGGCTGAAGCAAGAAGATCACTTGAGCCCAGTAGGTCGAGGCTGCAGTGAGCTGTGATCATACCACTTTACTCCAGCATGGGCAACAGAATGAGACCTGATCTCAGGAAAAACTGAGAGAGTCTTATCTGCAGGACTCTGAGAACCTTTTAGATACCCATACAAAATGTGAATTTCCAAAAGCTGAGAGAATGTGCAGCATTTCCACATGTATCTGAGTGTGGAAAAGCACCCGGCATCCACCTCTGAAGTCTATGCCCACATAAAAGACTCTTCCTTGCAAGACCTTGATGGGCAGCCTGGACAGGCCAGGACATTCTTTTTGTCTACATCCTCAGAGTCATCTGGACATCCTCCCAGACCAGTGTTTCCAGAGTAGGGTCATGTACTCCAATGCAATCTCAGGCATCTGTAATTGAGGCACAGATGGCATCAAATCATAGAATCATTTGTCTTTTGCATTATGTAGGAGGCAGTTAGGTGCACTGACTCCAGACTGCCTCCATTTGAATCCTGGCTATCCTAAGCATCTCAAGTTCAGATAACCAGGTCCACACATTTGTGTCTTTTCACAGCGTCAGACTTTTATCGATGCTATTTCAATCACAAAAGCCATGAGCTACATAGAATTCCCAAGGAGGCGATTCTCCTTACTATTACCCATTCACTCAGTAGTCAGAGCTGTGAGGCTCAAACCGTTCCACAAGTCAGTCAACATTGCAAACCATATGTAGTGTGGTATGCTGCTTAATCGATATATGAATGTTGTAGATTAAACATTCCACATCAAGTAAAGTAACATTTTACATCAAGAGAGGCCGGGTGCGGTGGCTCACGTCTGTAATCTCGGTACTTTTGGAGGCCAAGGTGGGCAGATCACTTCAGGTCAGGAGTTAGAGACCAGCCTGGCTAACGTGGTGAAACCCTGTCTCTAGTAAAAATACAAAAATTAGCCGGGCGTGGTGGCGTGTGCCTGTACAGCTACTTTACAGGCTGAAACTGGAGAATTGCTTGAACCTGAGAGGCAGAGGTTGCAGTGAGCCGAGATGGTGCCACTGCCCTCCAGCCTGGGCAACAGAGTGAGACTCTGTGTCAAAAAAATAAAAAATCAAGAGAAAAGGGTTGAGGGAAAGGGTTCACAGTCCAGGAAGAGCAATGTAGACAAAAAGAATGTCCTGGCCTGTCCAGGCTGCCCATCAAGGTCTTGCAAGGAAGAGTCTTTTATGTAGGCATAGACTTCAGAGGTGGATGCCAGGTGCTCATCACAAATGACAGCAGGACACTATCTGTTAAGATGGCTGTTCTGAGCTGGCAAAGTCCTGCTCTTTTTTATGGCCACAGAGTCCTCTGGTGAGGACTGATAGTGGGAGAGTGTGCCTGGTTATGTCCTTATCTGGTTGGGTGCAGTCTCTATTGATTAGGTGAACATCTGGTCCCTGTCAGCATGATGCCTTTTAAAATGTAAGACGAAGTCTTTTTCTAAGATGGAGTTGCTTATGTTAATGTTGCTTGATCCACTGGCTCTGCCATTTATTCTATCTTGTACCTCAGAGTGTTAGTCCATTCTCACACTGCTACAAAGAAATACTTGGCTGGGCACAGTAGCTCACGCCTGTAATCTCAGTACTTTGAGAGGCCAAGACAGGTGGATCACCTGAAGTCAGGAGTTCAAGACCAGCCTGGCCAACATGGTGAAACTCCATCTCTACAAAAATGCAAATATTAGCCAGGCATGCTGGTGGGTGCCTGTAATCCCAGCTACATGAGAGGCTGAGGTGGAAGAATCGCTTGAACTGGGAGGCAGAGGTTGCAGTGAGCTGAGATCGTGCCACTGCACTCCAGCCTAGGTGACAGCGAGACTCTGTCTCAAAAAAAAAAAAAAAAAAAAACAACAAACAAACCTAAGACTGGGTAATTTATAAAGAAAAGAGGTTTAATTGGCTCACAGTTTTGCAGGCTATACAGGAAGCATGATGGCTTCCGAGGAGACCTCAGGAAACTTTCAATCACGGCAGAAGGTAAAAGGGAAGCAGGGGGCAATGCTACACACTTAAACAACCAGATCTCGCAATAATTCACTCAGTATCACTAGAACAGCACCGAAGGGGAAATCCACCCCCATGATTCAATCACCACCCACCAGAACCTACCTCCAACTTTGGGTATTACAATTTGACATGAGATTTGGGTGGCAACACAGACCCCATATCACTCAGTTTCCTCATGTGTAAAATGAGAAAACAATCTACCTCATACAATTGTTATGAATATTAAATGCAATACCATGTATAAAGTGCTTATGACAGTATGCGCTGATCAAATACAGCTATTCTATTGCATAGCTCTCTTTATACAGAGAAAGCAGGTCTCAAGTGCAGAGCCTGTAACAGTATCTAACTAGAATATTTAATTTTTGTTTTCATTATATTTATTAATTGGCTATGTGCATGAGTGATAAAACATTTGCTTTAAAAATAAACTTAAAAGTATATGAGAAAAAAATTTTAATTAGTGAAGGTAATACACAGATATAGAAAAAATGTGAAGATACAGTAAAAATGAAAATGGCATGTGAATGTCTGCGTAATATAATGAAACTAAACAGTCCAGGACTCCTGGTCTAATGTGATCCCACTGTTTAATGCAACCCATGGAAGAGACCAGGTGATTTGCCTGAGTAAGTCTGAAGGACCACAGAAGCTTTTAAAAATGGCTGGATATGGTGGCTTTCGCCTGTGGGAGATATTTGGGAGACCAATGTGGGTGGATATTTAAGCTCAGGAGTTCAAGACCAGTCTGGGCAACATGGCAAAAACCCATATCTACTGAAAATACAAAAATTAGCCAGGCACGGTGGCATGTGCCTGTAGTCCCAGCTACTTGGGGGGCTGAGGCAGGAGTACCACCCAAGCCTTGGGAGGTCAAGGCTGCAGTGAGCCATGATCAGGCCACTGCACTCTAGCCTGGGCAACAGAGTAAGACTCTGTCTCAAAATAAATAAATAAAATAAAATAAAATAAAAAGATACTTCCTCCAGTTTTAAAATTTCTGCTGGAAAGACTTATTGGGAGATTATGAATTAATTATGGATTATAATATAATAATTATAAAACTAATATTTTTAAAATTTGAAATGTAAAGTAAGTTGTGCGTTCTTAATATTTGTTTCAGCACAGACTTTTCATAGAAATATAACTCTGAAACTTGGGAAATATATTTGATTTGTGAAAACTTTCACGTTTTTTAGGCAGTCCTTAACGGGTAAAATACTTTTTCTCGGAACATTTTACTGAAGCCAAACTGAAAAAGTGAATCCACATGTTTCCCTCATTAGAAATAGAAGCCAAATCTTGCTAACCGATTTGGTATACATAGAACAGAACAAATTGCTTGGGTTTATTTTATGCTCAGTGCTTGAGAAATCACGGCATGAAATTAGGTTGGGTACAGGTCACATACCCAGAGTGTGTCAAGGGGTTTCTGTAATGCCCTGCCAGCTAAACATGCAGTCACTGTTTCCTACTCCAGAAAGCAACCCTTGCTGGTAAACGAGCAGGACTTCCAGAGGGGCACAGAATGAAGTTCAGCTGAAATTCTCCCCAGCAAAACAGCACTTCACTGGGGGAAAAGCATTTTATTTATTTATTTTTAATTTTATTTTATTTTACTCTTTTGAGACAGTCTCACTCTGTCTCCCAGGCTGGAGTGTGTGGCATCATATCAGCTCATGCAACCTCCGCCTCCCCGGTTCAAGCAATTCTCCTGCCTCAGTTTCCCGAGTGGCTGAGACTACAGGTTCCCACTATTATGCCCAGCTAATTTTTGTATTTTTAGTAGACATGTAGGTTCACCAGGTTGGCCAGGCCAGTCTCAAACTCCTGGCCTCAAGTGATCCGCCCACCTGAGCTTCCCAAAGTGCTGGGATTACAGGTGTGAGCCCTGCGCCCGGCCGAAAAGTATTTTAAAAAAGCAAAATACAGGCAAGTCATCATTTAAAGTCTCTGGAAATTGTCCTAAAAACATATAGCAGATGGAGAAACAGTCATTTGAGAAAATGTACCAAACAGCCGGGCATGGTGGCTCACACCTGTAATCCCAGCACTTTGGGAGGCTGAGGTGGGCAGATCACCTGAGGTCAGGAGTTCGAGACCAGCCTGGACAACATGGCAAAACCCCGCCTCTACTAAAAATACAAAAATTAGCCAGGTGTGGTGGCAGGCACCTGTAATCCCAGCTACTCAGGAGGCTGAGGCAGGAGAATCTCTGGTATCTGGGAGGCGGAGGTTGCAGTCAGCCAAGATCACTCCACTGCACTCCAGCCTGGGCAACAGAGTGAGACTATATCTCAAAAAAAAAAAAAAAAAAAAAAGAACGAAAGAAAAGAAAGAAAAAAGAAAAAAAATGTACTAAACACTGGTAAGAAGAATAGCTAAAGTCTGTGACCTTTGATCCATGACCTTGCCTACCCTTCCTCCCCTCCAGCTCCAGAAGCTCTATTGTGGGCCCCATGCTCGGGCAGATGTGGCCAAGAAGAGGGAGATTCCCGCTCCCCTTAACACCCCGTCTGGGGCTGCAGTTTCACCTTGGGAGTGTTAGCAAACTAAATTGGCCCAAGAAGGACTCCGTACCCCTGCATTTGAGTCCTTGTGAACTGGAACCTAGCTTAACAGGCAAGATTGAAAAGCTAATTTAGGAGTATGCCCTGTAACAATAACTAAGTCTTGGCCAATCCCAGCGGCCATACTTCAACCACTCATAGACTGTTAAGTGTTCAAACTGCTCAAATAAGGTAAACACCAACCTGTAACCAATCCAGCTGTACTGTGCCTCACTGCTGATTTCTGTACGTCATTTCCCTTTCTTTATCTGTAAATCTTCTTGCACCGCGTGGCTGCGCTGGAGTCTCGGTGAATCTGCTGTGATTCTGGAGGCTGCCAGATTCGCGAATAGTTCATTGCTCAATTAAACTCCTTTAAATTTAATTCAGCTGAAGTTTTTCTTCTACCAGGAGGGAGGGGCTGCTGGCATTTCTCATCCTCCCCAGCTCCTCATTGCGGAAGCTCTATTCCAAGTAAGGGTAGGGAACAGGACTAGGGCCTCCTTGCACTTAAAGGGGAGAATCTCTGCAGGAGGCCACAAATAAGAGGCCTGACTGCCCCTGCCAGCTCTCTCACAGGGCAGATTCGATACCAGGGAAGGCAAATCGAGAAGACCAGGGCTGCCCATCATCCTCCCTCAGTGCTCACCTGTAGAGCAGGGATGTCATTCCTAGAAAAAGCCTCTGTGGTGGTGGAGTCGGAGGGAAGGCATGCGATCAGGGTGAGGAGCTCTGCAGCTCTGCCCGAGGAAACTGACTTTATTTGAAACAGTACCTGGAGATCTGCATACCTAAGGGTGTTGTCAAAAATAGTGGAGACGAAGGTGGAGAGCAGCGAAGGAGGCTGGAGCTCCAGCACATGAGTGGAAGGGCAGAGCAGCTGGAAGCTTGATAGAACCAGGGCAAAAGCCCAGAAGAGCGCCGCTGCGATCAGTCAATTCCCGGGATCACAGTCAATTCTGTAAGTTGGGAAGGCTGTGCACGTGCACTAGGTTTCACCCACTCAAGGCCAGTCAGAGCAGGATGTTGGGCAGACCTGAAAGCTTTCCCCCAAGTCGTACACAGACCAATCAACACAAGGCAGAAGCTTTGTAACCAAATGCAAGTCCAGCTGCTCGCTGCTTGCATAGTCCAATTAATAAGAGTGAGGGCTGATAGAAAGAAAGCGACTTTATTCCAGAGCTTAGCTGAGAGGAAGAGATACAGGCTTTTGCCTTAAGTGAACCCTTTCAGCTTTTGGGGCAGACAGCAGAGGCTTTAAGGGGACTTGGAGTGAATGCTATGCAGAGGAGGAGGAGCAGGGTCCATGTAACAGGCAACTTGCTGGCTGCCACCATCGAGGGCAGAGCTGGGTTGTAAATTTACTATTGTCTTGAGGCAATCTCTTGGTAGGGGAGAATCCCGGAGAGTGCCTGGTTTGGTTCAACATTTGGTCCTTAGAATCTCTAAGCAAACATGTAGTTAGACAAGCTCTCAGTGCAGGGAGTGCCTGGTGGAGAGAAGGTAAAATTAGAAATGCATTCCTAAAGAGCTAAGTAAGAGGTGAACACGCAGAGAAAAAGAGAAAAGAGAAAGATAACTTTTAGGAAAATGGGGTACTCGTTTACAGTCTCACTGGTACAAGAGGCATAAACACAATCTCTGAGCAAACACTGGCTGAAAAATAAGCTACTCCAACCCAGGGGTGAAGCCTAGGAAGCCAGGCTTAAAACTAAATTTGCTCTCATTCCTGACTGTCTGAAAGACTGTGGATGTTTGAGGCTGAGACCTCTCAGGAGTGATTAGAGCGGGAACTCCAAGCTACTCGTCCCTAGCTGAATGCAGAGCCAAACAAAATGTATATTCCCTGATGTGTGGTAGCGACCTCTGAATTACACACACAGCCAACAGTAAAGGATGGAAATCTAACTGACTATGGGGCTTAAGCACAACCTTTAACTAACCAGTGACCTATGCAGATCCAAGAAGGGGAAAAATATGAGCAGGGACATCAAAGAGCTCCAATAAAGGAAATTATGTAGGTAATGATAAAAGCTGCATAATTACATGTCTTCATTTTTCTTCTCTTGACTGATTTAAAAAAGCAATTGCACAAAACAATAGGTATCTAATTGTGTTGTTGGTCCTATAACATACAGAAATGTAATATATTTGACAATTGGAAAACAAAGGAGCCAGGTGGAACCAAGCTGTATTGGTGTAAGGAAATACACAGGATGGTATCAATTAAACCACACACTCCTAAATAACTGAATCAAAGAAGAAAGCACAAGAGAAACTAGAAAATACTTTGAGATAAATAACAAAACCACAACATACCAAAACCTATGGGATCTAGCTAAAAAAAAAGTGCACAGAAGGAAACGTAGAGCTGTAAATGCCTGTATTAAAAAGAAGGAAGATCTCAAATCAGTAATCGAAACTTGACCTTAAGATGCTTGAAGAAGAAAAGCAAGCTAAATGCAAAACAAGTGGGAGGAAAGAATAAAGAACAGAAATAAATGAAATAGAGAATAGAAAAACAGATAAAAATCAACAAAATTAAAAGTTGGCTCTTTGAAAAGATCAACAAAATTTGGAAAACCTTTAGCAAGACTGATCAGGAAAAAAATGAGAGAAGATTCAAATGTGAATGAAAGAGAGGACATCACTACAGACATCTCAGAAATAAAAAGGGTTATATAGGAACACTGTTTTATGCAACACACGATTGTATGCCAAAAAGTTAGATAACCTAGATGAAATTGGACAAATTTCTATAAAGATGAACATTACCAAAACTAACTCAAAAAGAAATAGAAAATCTAAATAGACCTGTAAGAAGCAAAGAGATTAAATTGGTCATTTTAAAACTACTCACAAAGAAAAGACTAGTACCAGATGACTTCACTAGTGAAATCTACCAAACATTAAAAGAACTAAGACCAGTTCTTCTCAGATTTTCCAAAATCTAGATCACTTTCTAACTCATTTTATGAGGCTAGTATTATCAAAACCAGACAATGACATCACAAGACAAGAAATCTATAGACCAATATCCCTAGAGAATATAGAGGCAAAAATTCTGGGGAAAAAAAAAAAAAGCTAGAAAACTGAATCCAGCCACACATAAAAAGAAGTATACACCATAACCAAATGGGATTTATCACAGAAATTCAATGTTGGCTTAACATTTGAAAATCAATTGATGTAATATACTATGTCAATGGAATAAAAGACAAAAAGCAAAGATTTCAGAAAAAAAAGCTAAAATTCATTAATGATTTAAAAATGCAATAATAATTTAAAATAAAACCTAACCATCCAACAAAGTAAGAATGAAATTGAACTTCATCAATCTGAAAAAGAATATCTATTAAAAACCTACAGCCTGACATAATATTTAATAGCATGATAATATTTCAGAAAGACTGAAAGCTTTTCTCCTAAGTTCAGGTATAAGATAAGCATGTTTGTTCTCATGAACTGTTTCATTATACTGGAGATTCTAGCCAGGCAAGAGAAAGAAAAGGCATACAGATTGGAAAAAAGAAACAAAATACCTTTATTTACATATACCATGATTTTTACATAAAAAATCCTAAAGAATCCACCAAAAAGAAAGAGGCACTAGAACTAAGAGTTCAGTAAGGCTATGGGATACAAAATCATACAAAAATCAGTTGTCTTTCTACACACTAGCAATGAGCATTCCAAAAATTAAGAAAACAATTCAATTTTTAATAGTATAAAAAAATAAAATGCTTTGGAACAAAGTAACAAAATGATTGTTAAGACTTGTACACTGATTACAAAACATTGTTGAAAGAAGCAAAATAAATGAAAAGACAATCCATACTCATGGATCACAAGATGCTAAGATGGCAATACTCTTTTTTTTTTTTTTTTGGAGATAAGTCTCGCTCTGTTGCCTAGGTTAAAGTGTTAAAGTGCAGTGGTGCAATCTTGGCTCACTGCAACTGGAACTACAGGCACATGCCACCATGCCTGGCTAACTTTTGTATTTTTAATATACACGGGGTTTCACCATGTTGGCCAGGCTAGTTTTGAACTCCTGACCTCAAGCGATCTGCCTGCCTTGGACTCACAAAGTGCTGGGATTACAGGCTTGAGCCACTTTGCCTGGCTGGCAATACTCTTTACATTTATCTTCAGATTCTATACCATCCCTGTCAAAATTCCAGTTGCCTTTTTTTTTTTTTTTTTTTGTAGAAGTTGACAAGATGATCTTAAAATTCATTAGGAAATGCTAAAGACCCAGAATAGCCAAAAATCTTAAATTTAAAAAAATTTGAAGGATTCTCACTTCCCAAACTCAAAAACTGCTTCACAGCTACAGTAATTAAGACAATGTATTATAGTAAGGAGGTAAACTTATAGAGCAATAGAGTAGAGGTGAGATCCCCAAAATTAACCCTCGCATTTATTTATGTTTATTGATTTTTGACAAAGGTGACAAGACAACTCAATGGGAGAAAGAATAGTTTCAACAAATAGTGTTGGGACAACTGGGAATCGACATGGAAAAGAATGAATTTGGACCCCTACCTCATACCACACACAACATTTAACTCAAAATAGATTATAAACCTAGATGCAAGAGCCAAAACGATCAAACTCTTTGAAGAACATATAGTAGTCAATCTTTGTGACCTGGGGTCAGATAATATGTTCTTAAGATTCAAAACCAAAAGCACAAGTGACAGAAGAAAAAATAAATACATTGACTTGAACTGTATCTAAATTTAAAACTCATGCTACAAACAAGGCTGTCAAGAAAATGAAAACAACATACAGAATAGGAGAAAATATCTGTAAATCATATATCTAATAAGAAACTAGAATCCAGAATATATAAAGAGCACTTATTCAATAAAAGACAAATAATTCAATTGAAAAATGGGTAAAGGATTTGAATACACATTTCTCCGAAGAAGATAGCAAATGGCTAATGAGCACATGAAAAGATACTCAAAATTATTAGCCATTCAGGAATGCAAATCAAAACCACAATGAGATACTACTTTGCACCCATAATAATAGTATAAAAATGGCTATAATGTAAAAGAGAGATAACAACTATTAAGAGGATGTAGAGAAATTGGAACCCTGATACGTTGCTGGTAAAATAGCACAGACACTTGGAAAACAGTTTGGCAGTTCCTTAAAATGTTAAACATAGAGTTACCTTATGATTGGACAATTCCACTCTTCCAGTTCCAAGAGAACTGAAAATACATATCCATCCAAACACTTGTCAACAAAAATTCATGACATCATTATTCATACTAGTTAAAAAGTGGAAACGCTCATATATATACTGATGAATGGGTAAATAAAATGTGATGTATTCACACAAGGAATATTATCTGGCAATAAAAAGGAATGACATGCTATCACTTGGATGATCCAGAAAAACATTAGCTAGGTTAAAAAAAAAAGCCAGTCATAGAAGACCACACTGTATGATTTCATTTCTATAAAATATCCAATAGACCAGGCATGGTGGCTCACGCCTATAATCACAGCACTTTGGGAGGCTGAGGCAGGAGGATCTTTGAGCCCAGGAGTTAGAGTCCAGCCTGGGCAACATGGGGAGACTCCATCTCTACAATTTTTTTTTTTTTTTTAATTAGCAGGGCATGGTGATATGTGCTGGTAGTCCCAGCTACTTGGGAGGCTGAGGTGGAAGGATCACTTATGCCTGGGAGGTTGAGGCTGCAGTGCAGTGAGCTGTGAGCTGTGATCATACCACTGCACTATAGCCTAGGTGACACAGTAAGACCCTGTCTTAAAAATAAATAAATAAATATATAGAATAGGCAAATAGAGACAGAAAGATTAGTCGTTGCTAACAGATAGAAGGAGAAGAAATAGAGAATGACTGCACGGGTACAGAATTTCTTCAGGGAGAACAAAAATGTTCTAAAATTAGATTGTAATGACAGTCTGACAACCTTGTAATTATACTAAAAATCATTGAATTGTATATGTTGAAAGGGTAGATTATACAGTAAAAGTAGTAAAATTATTTTTAAACATGATAGATGAGCAAGATTGCTACTATATGAAAAGTTAAACTGTATACAGTCTTTATTATAATCTATTAGTTGTAACAGATTACTGGACACACCTGAAAACTCACTGAGGAAACTCTGTGTGATATAAACACTTTGTTTAAGAATTTCCATCCCCATGGTCATGGGAAGAAATAGTAGATAAATTTTACTTTTAATTGTTACTGCTGCATTGAATTTATTCTGAGAGTTTATATTTAACTTTTGTTAGGCAATGCCTTTGAACTTAGTTCCTGAAATTCTTTCCTGCATGCATGTTGCTGGAAGGAGGCAGCAGGTAAACGCGGCTCTCCATTTTCTTGTTTTGAACATTGAGGTTTGGAAAAGTCAGCTCGATTTCAGGTCACATGTAGCAACACAAATAGGAGCTCTGCAATAATAATAAGAGAAAGATGGAGGATTAAGAGATTTGGGAATTAATTGCTGATTCTTCTTGTACTGGTCCAAGTGTTTTACCTGCCTTAAACCAATTTAATCTTTTCAATAACTATAGGAGGTAGTGTGTTATTTTGCTGGGACTGCCATAGCAAAGTGACCTAAACAACAGAAATGTATTTTCTCACTCCTTCCTTCCTTCCTTCATTCCCTTTTCTCTTTCTCTCTTTCTCTCTTTGTTGATGGAGTTTTGCTCTTGTTGCCGAGGCTGGAGTGCAATGGTACGATCTTAGCTCACTGCAACCTCTGCCTCCCAGATTCAAGTGATTCTCCTGCCTCAGCCTCCCAAGTAGCTGGGACTACAGGCATTTGCCGCTATGCCTGGCTAATTTTTTTGTATTTTTAGTAGAGATGGGATTTCACCATGTTGGCCAGGCTGGTCTTGAACTCCTGACCTCAGGTGATCCACTCACCTCGGTCTCCCAGAGTACTGAGATTACAGGCCTGAGCCACCATCCCTGGCCTACATATGAATTTTTTAGGGGAGAAATAATTCAGCTCATAACAGGCAGGTTCTGTTATTATTATACATCCCACTTTTGGGCTGTTAGGAGAGGTAAGAGCACAGGTTTTTATGAGAAAGCCCCAGAGAACATAGCAGAGAGTGATGGAGCTATATTGAGGATGGAGTGATGACGTTTTCAGGTGAAACACAAGACTGAAATAAAGGAAAAGATTTGGAGTCACAGGTGGTTAGGCTGCTGGCCAGTGGACTGGTAGAGTCTGAGGTCATGAAGGAATGTCGAGCCAGCAGTCCATGGCCTGATGAAAGCATTCCACAACATTGTGCCTACTGAATATAGCTAACATTTCTTGGTCAATTGGCTTAAATCTAACTTATCTCTATTCCCTGTACAGGTGTACTTGAGATGGTGGGTGCAAGCATACATCTGCTTCTAAGGGGCACGCCTTTGCTCACAGTCCCTCCTGCCTCTCTCTGAGTCCAGCATTGCTGGTTGAAGTAGTCATGGGCATCTGCTGGCCTGGCATGCAAAAATGGAACCGTCTAGCAAGGCTCCTACTTTTAGGACTAGAAATGGGCAAGGCAACAAAAAGTAGGAGCAGAAGGAATGTTGTGATTTGGGGAGAGGAGTCAGAGTGGCCACTAGGGCCACTTCCAGGTCAAAGCTAAGATGGAAGAGAGACCTGAATAAGGCAGAAGAAGCTGGCTGAAAGAGGAGAACTGAACAATGCAGAAAAGCATGCCAGAGACTGCACACTCTGAGAGTGGATCTGAACATGATCAGGGGGGCTCCAGAGTTACCTCCATCTCCCTAGCCCAAATATATTCTTAAAAGGACCAAATACATATATCACCTCCATCTTCCCAGCTCAAATATATTCTTAAAAGGACCCATCTCCCCCAGAAACACACTGATCATAAGAATTTGAACGAATCCTTGCATTTGCACTGGCAATACCCAGTTGAAGCAATACCCCTTTCCTAGGAATTCCTTCATTACATTATTGGGCACTGCCATGGTCTCAATGCCTGTGTCCCCTCAAAATTCAAATGTGGAAACCTAATCCCTACGCAATAGCATTAAGAGGAGAGACCCGGCCAGGCGTGGTGGCACACGCCTGTAATCCAAGCACTTTGGAGGCCAAGGCGGGCAGATCACCTGAGGTCGGGAGTTCAAGACCAGCCTGACCAACATGGTGAAACCCCGTCTTTAAAAAAAAAAAAAAAAGAAAAAAAAGAGGAGAGACCCTTAGGAGGTGATTAGGTCATGAGGGTGGAGCCCTCATGAATGGGATTAGTGCCCTTATAAAAGAGGCCTGAGTTTGGGTGTAGTGGTTTATGCTTGTAATCCCAGCACTTTGGGAGGCTGAGGCCAGTGGATCATGAGGTCAGGAGTTTGAGACCAGCCTGACCAACATGGTAAAACCCTGTCTCTACTAAAAATACAAAAAAATACACCTGGGAGGTGGAGGTGTCAGTGAGCCGAGATTGCACCATTGCACTCCAGCCTGGGCAACAGAGCAAGACAGAGCAAGAGTCCATTTCAAAAAAAAAAAAAAAAAAAAAAAAAGAGGCTTGTGGCTGGGCATGGTGGCTCACGCCTATAATCCCAGCACTTTGGGAGGCCGAGGGGGCAGATCACAAGGTGTCAGGAGATTGAGACCATCCTGGCTAACACTACTAAAAATACAAAAAGTTAACCGGGTGTGGTGGGTGCCTGTAGTCCTAGCTACTGGGGAGGCTGAGGCAGGAGAATTGCTTGAACTTGGGAGGCGGAGTTTGCAGTGAGCTGAGATTGCGCTACTGCACTCCAGCCTGTGTGACAGAGCAAGACTCCATTAAAAAAAAAAAAAAAAAAAAAAAAAGCCTGAGGGAGCTGTTTGCCCCTTTCATCATTCGAGATCACAACAGGAAAGTGCTATCTATGAAGCAGAGAGCAAGCCCTCATCAGACACTGCCTCTGCTGGCTCATTGATCTTAGACTCTGCAAGATCTAGTACTGTAAGAAATAACTCTGTTATTTATAAATTTCTCAGTCTAAGGTATTTTGCTATGGCAGCCCGAAGGGACTGAGACAGGCACTCATGTGCCAGGAGCTATCTGGGGCAATGAAGATTCAACACTAGATAAGACCCGTGCATAGAGCGGATTTGCTTGTGGTCATAGATGGTAATGTTCGATGCTCACTACCGGATTACTCACCACAGTTCCATGTCCTGAGCTTGCCCATCCGGGCCACAAGTTTTGACTCACACTGTTCAGAATATTTTCTCGTCATAGAATTCCCTTCACCAGCTAAAATCCTATCCCATTTGCTAGTCCAACCCAAAAGCTACCTCTTCCTTATAGCTTTCTAGGGACTCTCAGACAAAGTTAATTTCCCTCTTTCCTATACCACTTAACGCTTCTGTGGCCAGTGTGGCACTATGCCATTTGGCCTTAAAGTTAGTTACATGCCTAATCTTCTTCAACAATGTAAACTCCTAAAGAACCAGAAATGAGCCTGACTCCCCCTCTTCCTAGGGCTTATCATGGAAGTTTCCCCATATGATCCATTCAATGCATACCGGTTAAAATTACATTCAACCTATGAGGAGCCAGCAAGGGAGAAAGTGAGCAGGACATTGACCTTCATCCCTTATTCCCAGCTTCCATATCCAAGAATATGGCCCATCCTATCTCCTAAAGTAAAATGAAATGGTGGTGCATAATTAAAGGCTTCAGTCTAGCTGCCTCCCTACAAATCTAAATTATCACCAGCTCATGGATAAGCTAGTTGTTTTTCAGCCTTGGCATGTGGTCAGGATTGCACAGCTAGGAAGAAAGCATAATAAAATACTTCCAAGTGCTTTGAACTGGCAAAACTGTGTTTATACAATTACAATGACATGAAAACAAGCTAATGTGATGGCATTGCGGACGTTTAATGATGTTGGGGTCAGGAAATTACAGTTCCCTGGTTCCATGTTTCACTGCAGAGTGGTTTGCATCTCATCAGAAAAGAATCTTACTTTGGAGTTAATCCTTCATGCATGGGGCTTGCTACAGATAAGGGGCTGGTAAAGTGAATTCTTATGTGAATTTTATTTCCTCCTGAGAGGTGAATATGATACGTGGATTTAGCTTCTGGGATGTACCAGAAAATTCCACTAATGACGTGCAGGTGGCAGCAACATGGAGAATAATAAAAGGTATCTTCTGTGTCTTTTGTATGTGTGTCCAGGATTTTTTTTCAACCACTTCGTCTATGAAGCCCCATGGACCTTGCCAAGACCTCATGGACATGGGCCAGAGATGAGCTAATGCAGTACTAGAAAGAGCACTGGACTTGTAATCAGAAGACACAATTAAAGACTCCGATAGCCACTGAGCAGCCACGGGATCTTGGGCATCTTGCTGGACTTCTTTAAATCTTGGATTGCTCATCTGTATACTAAATAATTGCTTAAAGTCCCTTCCAAGGTTTGAGTTGAATCTATGTCAGTTCACTAAAATGTCCCACATCTGCAAAATTACTGGAGCTGACCCATCCACATTAGGGTTATTCTTCTAATTACACTGATTCATACACATGTTCTGATCTGGCTCTCCTTGTGACGAACGCTGCATCTTTCACACGGCGGCCTGAAGTAATACGATTTGGCTGGGACTGTGACACTGTGTCCTCTTACCCATACATGGTATTAGAGGCACAGCTCATCTCCCCAGCAGTGTATTCTAATAGTTCATTCATGTGATCACTGGCCTTCACGGATTTTATCACAGTATTATTTGAACTAAATGTTTGAGTTCTTAAGCTGAGAGGCTGGATGAGGGATACATTATCTGTGCAGGGGTAATCACTTGTAAAAATAAGGAGATTCAACACAGTTAAAGGAAAATGGTAAATCTGCCGTCAGAAGTGTTTACCCCTTGAGGCATCTCTAAAATGCTCTTCTTGGAATCCATGTTTTTGAAACATACGGGGACCAACAAGACCATGAAGTGCAGCATTCCTAAGGCCAAACTGCCAAGATGGAATCCAAAACAGATTTGCATTGCACTGGGAAGCCTGTAGCTGGGAAAGGCGGTGCATGCCTATAACCTCATCTACTTGGGAGGCTGCGGCAGGGGGATCACTTGAGCCCAGGAGTTCAAAACCAGCCTGGGCAACATAGCAACATCCTGTCTCATACATTAAAAAAGGATTATAAAATACAGATGCTAAGAGGGATTGTGTCAGTAAACCCACCACATTTCTGACATCTAGTGCTATCGATGCTCTCAAACACAGTCCCTTTAAAGTTTGCCTTTTTGGACTCATAGGTCACAGCACACTGAGGTCACAGCAGTGGAAGTTGGACCACTCTGGAAAGCAATTATCAATATCTATTAAAAGTAACTAATGCATCCAAATCCCTGCATCAAGTAACTCTACTCTCAGAAATCTATTCCAACATCGTAAAGAGACGGTCAAAAATGTATGCATAAAAGACGTTTCCAACAAAAATTGAAACCAACAACAGGAAAATGATTCAGTACAGTGTGTGATAGAAAATGTCACTAAAATGATGCTTCTGAAGACTGTTCTAATAATATACAGACATTTTTATGCGATCTTAGTAAAGAAATGAGTCAACACACGTGAAGACAAATGCAGGACAAAAAGTTAACAGAGGGGCTAGGCACAGTGGCTGATGCCTGTAATTCCAGCACTTTGGGAGGCAAAGGTGGGAGGACTGCTTGCACCCAGCCATAATATTCTATACTTTAAGTTTATTGATAAATACATTTGTCTGTATCCTGAAGGAATTTTCTGTCTTGCTGAGAATATAGATGAGTTAATCAACAATTACAATTCAGCAGTGGTTCTTAAAATTAAGCATGCATCAGGCCAGGCATGGTGGCTCATATCTGTAATCCCAGCATTTTTAGAGACCCAGGTGGGTGGAACACTTGAAGTCAGGAGTTCAAGACCAGCCTGGCCAACGTGGTGAAACCCCGCCTCTATTAAAAATACAAAGATTAGCCAGGCATGGTGACATGTGCCTGTAGTCCTAGCTACTTGGGAGGCTGAGGCAGGAGAATCACTTGAACCAGGGAGGTGGAGGTTGCAGTGAGCCAAAATCATGCCACTGCACTCCAGCCTGGGTGATAGAGTAAAACTCTGTCTAAAAAAAAAAAAAAAAAAAAAAAATTACACATCCATCAGAATCATCTGCAGGGCTTTTTCAACCACGGATTACTGGGCTAGACCCCAGAACTTCTGATTCAGTCAGTCTGGGAATCCCAAGAATGCTGGTATGGCTGGCCTAGGGCTCATACTTGGAGAACGACTGCAATATTGGTGCTTAAAGAGAGATATATAGGGTGCAGTGGGATCACCTTTAATGGTGTTTTAGTGCTGAAGGCTGTGAAAGTGGAAATGAGATGGCAGAGAGCATGGGCCCACAAGGCAGAATGTGCAATCAGTCCATTAGGATCCTGGAAGTCTTAGTTACTAGGTAACTATTCACTTGCAGGACCTGGGAACAGCTATTACCTCCTTCCCTGCTACTCTCTGGGACAAAAATCTCCCAACTGCATTTCTCTCCTGCCTCCTCTCAAAACTTTCTTTAAACTGAAGAAATCAGAAGGGGTTCTACATCTTCTGAAGAGGATAGACTCCCTGCTGTAGGTGGTGAGGAATTGGCCTCAAAACAAAAAGGACCCCAAATCATTAAAACAGTTCTGATGCCATTAGATATACAAGGAACATAACCTCACTCTTGAGTCAGACACCAAATCACAAAGCCCTTCAAGAGGGAAGTTTCAGGCTGTGCACAGTGGCTCACGCCTGTAATCCCAGCACTTTGGGAGGCCGAGGCAGGAGGATCACGAGGTCAGGAGTTTGAGACCAGCTTGGCCAACATGGTGAAACCACGTCTCTACTAAAAATACAAAAATTAGCTGGGCGTGGTGGTGGGCACCTGTAATCCTAGCTACTTGGGAGGCTGAGACAGGAGAATTGCTTGAACCCAGGAGGCGGAGGTTGCAGTGAGCTGAGATCAAGCCACTGTACTCCAGCCTGGGCAACAGAGTGAGACTCTGTCTGCCCCCTGCCCTCCGGAAAAAAAAAAAAAAGGAAGCTTCACTAGTAATAGCATAATTGGCCCTGGCAGAGACTCTTCCAAATGCTTGTGTAGATGGGGATGGGAGGGGAAGAAAAGGACCCATGTCCCCATGACTGAAAATGTCTGTAAAATTGACTGTGTTGGAGGATCCTTTGCTGTAGCTACAGTGACCCCCATTTAGTGACTCTATGAGTACATAATGTAACCAATGGTTTCTCCTAAGTCTGCATAATCATAAAATGTTATAAAGCGTTGCTATACTATTAAGTTAGTAAGGCCACTTATAAAATACCTTCTGGATGAAGGTCAACTAGATGATTATACAGTATTCCCTGAGTGGAAGTTCCGCTGTTAAACAGAAATATCATGAGCTTTAATTTCTGCAACTGTGAACCTTATATTTTGTCAGCTGGGTAAATTTAAATGTATCAAGAGAGCTAGTCCCATAAAGTGACTCATAGAATAGATAATTTTGCAGTAGTATACTCATTCTCTAATTTTTATTTAATATAAACTTGGAGTTTTATGTATTGCATGTGAAGGGTTATAGCTGAAATTTTTAATAAGTCTATAAAGGTGAGTTAGTACACCACAATATTATATTTCCTTCTTGAATAAATGTGTGTGTTTAAGGAATAAATGTGAGAATAAAAATAGCATATAGAGAGGCCAGGCGCAGTGGCTCATGCCTGTAATCCCAGCACTTTGGGAGGCTGAGGCGGGTAGATCATGTGAGGGCAGGATTTCGAGAACAACCTGGCCAACATGGCAGAACCCCGTTTCTACTAAAAATACAAAAATAATTAGCTGGACTTAGTGGTGAGTGCCTGTGGTCCCAGCTACTTGGGAGGCTGAGGCAAGAGAATCACTTGAACCTGGGCACTGGAGGTTGTCAGTGAGACGAGATCGCACCACTGCACTTCAGCCTGGGCAGCAGAGAGACTTCATCTCTATAAAAAAAGAAAAAAAAAAAAAGAACACATTAGTCTGGCAGGACTTGAGTACATATTTTCTTTCTTCTCTTTTCTTGTTTCCTTCCTTCCTTCCTTCTTTCCTTCCTTCCTTCCTTCCTTCCTTCTTTTCTTCTCTTTCTCTCTTTCTTTCTGACAGGGTATCACTCTGTTGCCCAGGCTGGAGTGCAGTGGCATGATCTTGCTCACTGCAACCTCCGCCTCCTGGGTTCCAGTGATTCTCCCTCCTCAACCTCTGCAGTAGCTGGGAGTACAGACGCACCCAACACGCAGGTTAATTTTTGTATTTTTAGTAGAGCCAGGGTTTCAACATGTTGGCCAGGCTGATCTCAAACTCCTGGCCTTAGGTGATCCACCTGCCTTGGCCTCCCAGTTTTGGGATTACAGGTGTGAGCCACCATACCCAGCTGAGTTTGTTTTCTGTGTGCAATGCAATGATGAGGTGAAAATTATTATACCCAGTTTACAGACAGAAAAATACAGATGATAAAAATAGAAGTATTTGTTTTTTTTTTAATGGCTATTTAGTTTTTAAACAGCAAAAATGTCTTGGGAAATATGCTTGACTACATGTGGGAAAAAAAGTTAGATTTTTCTTCTTAGCACATACTTAAGTAAATTCCAGAAGAGAATAAGGAGATTAACCGTAAACATTGAAAATACAAAACTGCTAGATAAATAGAATAAATATTTACCTAATTTCAAATACAGTAGAATTTTCTAATAAAAGCTATAAAGAAAATTACTTTTTTTGATTATATGCATCTTTTAAAAGTTCTGTCTATCTAACAGTACTGTAGACAAAATATAAATGTGGAAAATAAATTTAAAGAAATATTTGCAACATACATGAATGAAGAGATGGTATACTATTAAAAAAAATTAAAATTTTAGGGCCGGGTGCAGTGGCTCACGCCTGTAATCCCAGCACTTGGGGAGGCTGAGGTGGGTGGATCACTTGAGGTCAGGAGTTAGAGACCAGCCTGGCCAGCATGATGAAAACTTGTCTTTACTAAAAATGCAAAAATTAGCTGGGTGTCATGGCGCATGCCCAGCTACTCAGGAGGCTGAGGCAGAAGAATCGATTGAATCCAGGAGGCAGAGGCTGCAGTGAGCCGAGATCAAGCCATTGCTCTCCAGCCTGGGCGACAAGAGCAAAACCTCATCTGAAAATAAAATAATAATAATAATAATAATAAAACAATCACCACCAGAAAGGGAGCATGGGGAAGTAATCAGGTATTTTTGAACAGAAGAATTTGACTTTATATCCTCAGGTTAAAGACAAAAACTATAAGTAATTATTGTAGTTAGTAGGTTTGTTTTTCACAGCGTTATGTGTTAGCAATTCTGAAACCATGTATATTCTAGAATTGACAAAATAATGGAATCCATGTTTTTTACTATCAAAGAATGGAATTACAAATATACAAAGGGAGAAAGCTGGAGAGCATCTTGTAGTGTTGGACTGGAGTTGGAAGTATCAGTATAAATGCATGGTTTTAAATATGTAGTTATCGAAATCAATATGAATCTCAGGACACAGACATATACCTGGCTCTGTTTGCTGCAATGACATTCTGGTAGCAGTGAGCATATTTAGTGCCCAGACACGGTTTTCAAATACCACTTTCCACTGAAAGGAAGCAGAGCTCCTTGGAGAGTTGGCCGATTCCAAAAATGAAACATTATGCTGAGCAAGTAAGTAAAGAAATGCTCAGAGAATGATAGGAACATGTCACAAAGACATAGGAACCACTCCAAGAGGCTCCCACTGACCAACTCTGGGACGATTTGAACATCAAAATAAAAGAGCAACATATTATCATTCATTGAATAAGATTAGAATCCATGAGTATCTACATTCATATAAATGAATGAATACATAAATAAATGGATGGAGAGAATGAAAAGTGCATCCTTAGAGCAGAATGCAAACTAATAAATGAGGAATCATGCAATGAGAAAATTGCCTTTCACTAACCATCATAATAATAACTGATTCAGTAAGAATCATCAAAGGATGGTAAAAATAGCAGTAAAATTTTATTTTATTTTATTTTTGAGACAAGGTCTTGCTCTGTCACCCAAGCTGGAGTGCAGTCGTATAATCTTGGCTCATTGCAGCCTCAAAATCCCAGGCTCAAGTAATCCTTCCACCTCAGCCTCCTGAGTAGCTGCAACTAAAGGCACACGCCACCACACCCAGCTAATTTTTGTATTGTTTTTGTAGAGACAGGGTTTTGCCATGGTGCCCAGGCTGGTCTTGAACTCCTGGTCTTAAGCGATCTACCTACCTTGGCCTCCCAAAGTGTTGGCAGTACAGGTGTGAGCCACCATGCCCCGCCACAAATACAATTCTAAAGATTTAATAGGATGCTTACATAGTATCTGGTTGTTCCCTGCTAGATAGCTTTTAATTTCAAAGGGTAAAATGGCAACTTTTACAGTAGAACATGTTGGTAGGCACCACCTTAATCAAATGATCAGAGTTAACGACATCAGTAGTGTGTCAGAACCACAGCACGTGCTTCCCGCCCTAAGAGAAACACTGCGTCACTTCTGCAATATTTCTGCCAAGATGCCTAACATGAATCTAATTATGAGGAAACATCAAAAACACTCAAAACACTTTTGCAACATAATTGACCTGTACTCTTCAAAAGTGTCAAAGCCAGACAAGAAAGACTGAAGAACTACCCAGATTAAAGGATGCCAAGGGTACAAGTGTCATAAGTGTTCTTTTTTTTTTTTTTTTTTTTGTGTGTGTGACGGAGTCTCGCTCTGTTGCCCAGTCTGGAGTGCAGTGGTCACAAGTGCACTTGGATTAGATCCTGGACCAAAATTTTTTCTTTTGCTAAAATAGCAATCATGAGCCAATTAGTGAAATTAACGAAATTCTGTGTAGATTAAATTCTACTATAATGTCAATGTTAAGTTTCTGATTTTGATAAATAGAATCTCGGGGTATATATAAGACTGGTCTTGTTTTTAGACAATACACACAGAAGTATTTATTTATTTGTTTAGTTTGAGTCAGGGTCTTGCTCTGTCTCCAGACTGGAGTGCACATCATAGCTCTATGTGTGATCATGGCTCTCACTGCAGTCTCAAACTCCTGAGTTCAAGGCATCCTCCCACCTCAGTCTCCTGAGTAGCTGGGACTACATCCCAGTTAATTTAAAAATTTATTTTTGTAGAGATGGGTTTTGCTATGCTGCCCTGGCTGTTCTCAAATTCCTGGCCCCAAGCAATCCTCCTGCCTTGGCCTCCCCAAGTATTGGGACTGTAGACATGAGCCACTGTGCCCAGCCACACAGAAGTACTTACAGGGAAGTGGGCATGAGGTTGGCAATTTGCCATCAGATAGTTCAAAAAAAAGTAATATACATAGGAGAGAGGTAGAGAAAGCTAGAGAGATATGAGGCAAATATGACAATATTTGTGTTGGGGAATCTGGGTCAGAGTGTATTGAAATTCTTTATTCTATTTTTACAATCTTTCTGTAAGTCTGAAATTATTAAATGGTAGA
Organism: Ateles fusciceps; assembly: GCA_036589455.1. Lineage (NCBI taxonomy): Eukaryota > Metazoa > Chordata > Mammalia > Primates > Atelidae > Ateles > Ateles fusciceps. The sequence goes on along the minus strand of JAZHEH010002554.1, from coordinate 10,794,139 downwards.
GACATGAGAATTTTTTTAAAAAGTCTCTCCACAAACACACACAGAGACACACACATGCAAAAACATGACTGAAGGGAGTTTAGCAAAAGTGTTAATAATGTTTATATCTGGATGGTGAGATTACATAGTAATAAAAACATTACATTTGAAATTAATCTTTATGTTTTTACATTCTACACATCTTCAATCATGTGCATTTATTTTAAACATATTAATTTATTTAAAATTTAAAAAGCTCTAGCAGGGTCTGTGGCCCTGGCTCTGCCTGTCACAAAGGCACTACCTCTTTGGTGACAGTTGTCTTGTTTTCATTGCTGCTTGGCTATGCATGGACACACCCATCTGGGCTCCATCAGCAGCCGTGGTGGTGGCAAAATAGTTCTGGGTATGACCATGACAGCAAGACAGCTGTAGTCTCAAATGACTGAGAGTGTCACATGCTTTTCCCCTGAGGTGCTGAGTAGACCATATACCAGAAGGAATTCTAAAAACAACAATGTGCTTGCTTTTTGCTGCAGAAGCACCCTGTCACTTTCTTGTGGCCCAAGAATTTCAGAGTGAGAAACTTGGAGTGTGTCTGCATTGTTAAAAGTGCCCTTTGATTATTTTTTGTGTGTGAGACAGATTTTCGCTCTTGTTGCCCAGGCTGGAGTGCAGTGGCTCAATCTCGGCTCCCTGCAACCTCTGCCTCCCGGGTTCAAGCAATTCTCCTGCCTCAGCCTCCCAAGTAGTTGGGATTACAGGCACCCATCACCATGCCCAACTAATTTTTTTTTTTTTTTTGCATTTTAGTAGAGACATGGTTTTGCCATATTGGCCAGGCTGGTCTCGAACTCTTGACCTTGGGTGATCTACCCACCTCGGCCTCCCAAAGTGCTGGGATTAGAGCATGCCCTCTTAATTGTTGTGACTTGGAAAAGTGTTCTTTTCCCTGTAGTTGTAGTTTTTAAAGTAAATTTTTCAACAGCACATCTCACAGTATTGGGCAGAAATAACAGAAAATCAATAAATAATGTCTGACTGGCTCATTAAAATATAATAAATGAGTCAAAAAGCTAAGTGTCTGGAGTGAGCAGAAAGCGCTGCCATTCTGGTCTTTAAAGTATCAATGATGCAATGAGTTTGACAGCCTTTGAGCGATTTATTTCACAGCTTTCTAATTTCTGCCAGTTAGAAGCGACATAGGTGAGTCACCGAGTATTCATTCCTCTGGCCACAAGCCAGGTGACACTTACTGTCAGGATGTCAGAGGATAGGTCACACCCCAGCTTTCTCCAAAACTTCTAGAAAAGTCTTTCACAATTTTATGTAGGCAGACATCTTTAATTTTTTATCAATCAAAATCCAGACCTAATTGATGAAGCTTTTTAAATCATAAAGCTGAGTCTTTTATCTGTGGTTTCAGAAAAAGTCACATGTCTAGTTGTTCTAGATTGTTCTACTTTCCTTCTGTCGCTATGACAGATTATTTCCTCTATTTATTCTCAAAGGCTGCCACCATCCAAACATGGAGAAAACCCTTAGCCCGTCATTAGAGGAATGAGACTTGGAGTTTCTATTAACCAAGTTTCTGAGCAACCTCTGTTTGACTCAGACAATTTAAAATATACTCATGTTAAATGGCATGTCTTTGGGAAACCCAACTCACTTTCTGATATTTACAAAATATTAAAGAAAGAGAATAAAAAGCCTGTAGAGCAAAACCCTGGAAATATATAATTTACTTCCCAAATATTCAAAAGAGATTGTATGGTAGTAAAAAGCTTATTGTTCCACATTAAAATTAGGCAATGTGTTTAGCCGCTTTCCAGAAAATAAATTTAAATCAGAATGTGACATTAAATTAAATATAAAAATATAACAAGATTGGTAAATGATTTTGGGGTGTTAGAATTCAAGTGTGTCTGTTGTTTACATTGTAATTTCTGTATTAATGGTATTAATAATTTCATCACCTTTTAGTAATAATAATATCTAACACATATAGTTATTTAAAGTGACTTATACATAGGAATTCCTTTAGCTCTTACACTAGCTTTACTAAGTAGGTACAATTCTATCTTTTTTACAGATGAAGAGACAGGCACCAAGAGTTGATTGCCCAGGTCTACACAGCTAACAAATGGCAGAGCGCAGATTCAAGTCCTAAATCCTGAATACAGAGTCCAAGTTTGTAGCTGCTATATTTGGCTGTGTCTGAGTTATTATCAGAAGCAAATTGTAGTGCCAAACTTTCCTCTTTGCCTCCCAGCACAATTAATGGGTGGTCTCTCCTCCTCACCCAGGAGTGTTGGGTAAATGTTTAACAACCAATCCTCTGAAGAACGAATTTATAGCATTTGCCAATTTCCATGGTGTAAATATTCCTCCGTGGCCAATTTCAAGTTACCAACTTGGTGTCACTGACTGTGAGGTTGAGAAAAGATGGACTAAAAATTTAGCAATTGGCTCTCAAAAGCCAGTCCTATCAGACAGTTCATTTTCTGGGTGTAATTTTAAGAGTAAAACTGAGGCAAGGGTGAAATTAAGGTCTTGGGTTACCGTTTCAATGGTGTCTGACTCCAAGCGCTCCTCCAGACAAGTTTCTGAGGTTTCCAAAGTCTCTTAGGGGAAAAGAACCAGGATGTGGGTTTGCCTTGCACTCCTGAGAGTTTGGCATTCTGCTCTGCCACCTGGTGGCTGTAACTGGCAGTTGCTGTATTCCCTGCTGCTGGTTCTTTTCCCCGAGATGGGCAGCATTCTTTGCCCAGGAGCAAGTTGTTACTAATTAGCCTTCTGTTGGGTAATCAGACTCTTTAATTGACAATCTCCTTTACTGAGACCTTTAAGATAAATTCCTGGGCATTGGGCCAAAGGGCACTTGAGTAAGAAATTAGCAGCCTTGTTGTCCTCCACTGAAAACACCATCCCCCAGGCTTGGTTCATAAATGCCAGAATGTCCAGTGTCCTAGCAAATGTCCCAGAGTTCTTGTCACTGTTTTCTAAGAGGTGTAGAGGGTCCTCAGCAAACAGGTCTTCAAGACTTTCATCTTGAGATTCCATAGTTCCAAAAACTGAAGGCACACTCCCATCTGTCATCTTATAATCCTGTCCTTTCTATCACGGATCCTCCCTCACTAAATAATTTTAAGATTATATATATATTACATACATATATAGATAGATTTTATATATACATATATAGATTACATATACATAGATAGAAGACAGGTAGAGATAGACAGATAGATAGACAGACAGACAGAGAGATGGTAGATAGAAATGATTTGGAGGTTACCTTTTGGTTTGTGCTGATCCATACCACCAATCTCCTCTTTAGTGTATTAGTAACTGAGCACTAGTCCTATATTTGGGAGGTCCTCAAACATTCTTCCTTTCTTCATTTATTTATTTTTTTTTGTAGAGACAGGGTTTCACCATGTTTCCCAGGCTGGTCTCGAACTCCTGAGTTCAAGCAATCCTCCCGCCTCAGCCTCCCAAAGTACCTGGATTATGGCATGAGCCACTGCACCCAGCCACCTTCTTCATTTTTCTGTCTTCTACTTACTATGAATTTATTCATATAACAATTATCTACTGAGCAGAGCTATGTGCTAGGCACATGGCTGGGATGTGGACACAACGATGAATTAGACATAGATACAGCCCCTGCACTTGAAGGGCTATTATGATGTGGTGGAAACTAGGGAATACATTCGGAAGCCTTAGACAAAGCTGAATGCTTGGGTGTAATGAGGAGGGTCAATAGATTCTGAGCAGAAGGTTTGGGGGAAGGCTTTTTGGAGAAACATTTAGCCGATCTTGAAGTATATATAGCATTTGGACAGAGGGAGAGGTAGGGAAAGATGAATAAAGGAACGAAATCATAGATTGAGTTTTCAACACAATCAATAGTGCACTTTGGCTGGAGTGTAGCATGTTCATGAGTCAGATGTAATGAGAGATGATGATAGAAACTAGGCTGGAGACAGAAATTAGATGGCCTCAATTACCATGGCAAGAAATGTGGACGTCATCCAGTTAGTACAGAAGGTTAGCCTTGCAACGTCTTTAAGCAAAGGAGTGAGACCGTCAGATTCACAATGAAAATAACTGTCTGTCCAAGCTTTGTTGGGCACATGTGCCAATTGTGGCCTTTTTTCTGCTTGGGAACTCAGGACAATCCAAACGCTTCACGTAATAGTAATGGATGTGGAGATTTCTGACCAGAGATAAAGAATGTTGTCTGGGCACAGTGGCTCTGGCCTGTAATCCCAGCACTTAGGGAGGCTGAGGTGGGCGGATCACCTGAGGTCAGGAGTTCGAGATCAGCCTGGTCAACATGGTGAAACCTCGTCTCTACCAAAAATACAAAAATTATCTAGGCATGATGGCGCATGCCTGTAGCCCCAGCTACTGGGGAGGCTGAGGCAGGAGAATCGCTTGAACCTGGGAGGCAGAGGTTGCAATGAGCCAAGATCATGCCACTGCACTCCAGCCTGGGTGACAGGCTGAGAACTCCATCTGAAAAACAAACACAAACAAACAAAGAAACAGAATGTTGCTGGTGGCACTAACCAGTTGGAAAGCCTTGTCCCATGAATGAACAACTGTTCACTCATAAAAAAGAAGGAGAAGGTAGAACAAGCAAAGGGAAAACAAAAATATTAAAAAGTAAAATCAGCCTAATAAAAGGAGGAGAAGGAGGTAGAGCGAGGAGGAGGAAGGGAAAGAGGATACTTGATCTGGAAATCAGATCTGTGGGCAGCAGATTCTAAGGAAAGCCGAGGTGAGAGATGATAGAACTTGATCTAGGACAGCAGGGAAGGAAAAAGGGGACTTACAGAAGGAGAACTGGTGTTTTACTGATGTGGAGTTTGGGGAACTGGAGAGTTAAAAAGGATTCAGGGCTAGGCAAGGTGGCTCATGCCTGTAATCCCAGCACTTTGGGAGGCCAAGGTGGAATCTCTTAAGCCCAAGAGTTTGAGACCAACCTGGGTAACACGGCAAGACCCTCTCTCTATAAAAAACTTAAAAAAAATTATCTGGGCATGGTGGTCTGTAGTCCCAGCTCCTCAGAAGGCTGATGGGGGAGAATGGCTTGAGCCCAGAAGTTTGAGGTTGCAGTGAGCTATGATTTTGCTGTTGTACTCCAGCCTGGGCAACAGAGTGAGACCTGGACTCAGAAAAAAAAAAGCTCCCCCGCCACCAAGCACTGCTGGACCTGCAGATCCGTCAAGTGGACGCTGGTCTCTGTTCCACAGGATGGGGTTTGTTAAAGTTGTTAAGAATAAGGCACAGTAGCTCATGCCTGTAATCCCACCACTTTGTGAGGACAAGGCGGGCAGATCACCTGAGGTCAGGAGTTCGAGACCAACCTGACCAACATGGAGAAACCCCATCTCTACTAAAAGTACAAAATTAGCTGGGTGTGGTGGGACATGCTTGTAATCCCAGCTACTTGGGAGGTTGAGGTGGGAGAATCACTTGAACCTGGGAGGCAGAGGTTGCAGTGGGCTGAGATTGTGCCATTGCACTCCAGCCTGGGCAACAAGAGTGAAGCTCTGTCTCAAAAAAAGAAAAGGAAGGGAAGGGGAGGGGAGGGGAGGGGAGGATAAGGCCTACTTTAAGAGATACCAAGTGAAATTCAGAAGATAACAAGAGGGTAAAATGGATTACTATGCTCCAAACGCTTGATGATACAGGATAAAAATAAATATAACATACCCAAATACAGGATGATAGTTCATGGAACAAACAGAGATATCATTTGGCAGATTGCTTATGCCCATTTACAGGTGGATATGATAGCCTGCGCAGCATATGCACACAAACCCCCAAAATACGGCGTGAAGGTTGGCCTGACAAATTACGCTGCACTGTACTGTACTGGCCTTTGGCTGGCCCGCAGGCTTCTCAATACGTTCGGCATGGACAAGATCTATGAAGGCCAAGTGGAGGTGACTGTCGATGAATCCAATATGGAAAGCATTGGTGGTCAGCCAGGTGCCTTTACCTGCTATTTGGTTGTGGGCCTTGCCAAAACTACCACTGGCAATAAAGTTTTTGGCGCCCTGAAGGGAGCTGTGGATGGAAGCTTCTCTGTCCCTCACGGTATGAAACAATTCCCTGGTTGTGATTCTGAAAGCAAGGAATTTAATGCAGAAGTAGACCAGAAGCACATCATGGGCCAGAATGTTGCAGATTATATGTGCTATTTAATGGAAGAAGATGAAGATGTTTACAAGAAACAGTTCTCTCAATACATAAAGAACAGTGTAACTCCAGACATGGTGGAGGAGATGCATAAGAAAGCTCATACTGCTATATGAGAGCATCCAGCCAGGCACAGTGGCTCACTCCTGCAATCCCAGCACTTTGGGAGGACGAGGCAGGTGGATCACTTGAGATCACCACGAGGCGGGCAGATCACCTGGATCACCAGCCTGGCCAACATGGAGAAACCCTGTCTCTACTAGAAATACAAAATTAACTGGGCAGGGTGGTGCATGCCTGTAATCCCAGCTACTCCGGAGGCTGAGGCAGGAGAATCACTTGAACTTGGGAGGCAGAGGCTGTGGTGAGCCGAGATTGTGCCATTGCACTCCAACCTGGACAACAAGAGTGAAATTCCATCTCAAAAAAAAAAAAAAAAAAAAAACATCCAGACTATGAAAAGAAGCCCAAGAAAGAAGTTAAAAAGAAGAGGTGGAACCGTCCCAAAATGTCCCTCACTCAGAAGAAAGATCGGGTAGCTCAAAAGAAGGCAAGCTTCCTCAGAGCTCAGGAGTGGCCTACTGAGAGCTAAACCTAACAATTTTCTATGAGGATTTTTCAGATAAAGACAATAAACATATGGACAGCAACCAAAAAAAAAAAAAAAAAAAAGATTCAGAGAGCATTTACAAAAAGTGATTCAGTAAAACATCACAGAAGCCATTACATCACCTCCCAGGTTCAACTGATTCTCCTGCCTCACACTCCCGAGTAGCTGGGATTACAGATGCCTGCTATTGTGCCTGGCTAATTTTTGTATTTTTAGTAAAGACGGGGTTTCACCATGTGGGCCAGGTTAGTCTCAAACACCTGACCTCAAGTGATCCGCTTGCCTTGGCCTCCCAAAGTGCTGGGACTGCAAGGCGTGAGCCACTGCACCTGGCCTTAGAAATTACACTCTTATCCACTCCTTGGGATCACCAGTGACTTTCTCTTTTAGGGTAGGTTTTGTTTCCTCAATTAACTTTAAATAATTTTAGGAACAGATAATCCAATAAGTATTTATTTACTCTGTAAAATCAGTTTATATAGAAGATGGAGAGATATTATTTGGACTTAAGAAAACATCTTTTTACCTACCCTAGAAGACAAAACACAGAAATGTTTTTTTACCTGCTTAGGGTCATCACTTTTTTTTGATCTGGAAGATCTTTAAGGGAGAATAATCTGACTTATAGGCTTACTTAATCACTTGCCATGAGGCAGGGATTGAAGTAAGAGGGTTCTGAACACTTTTGGCTGAGTCTATGGCATCTGGGAGTTCATTGGGCATCAAAGGAATACACCTCAACATATTAAGAGCCACCCATCTATGGCAAACTCAAAGACAACATCATAGTTAATGGGCAATGTTATGTTGCTCAGGCTGAGTGCAGTAGCTATTCAAGGCATGATCCTGGCTCATTGCAGCCTTGAACTCCTGGGCTCAAGCAATCCTCCTGCCTCAGCCTCTTGAGTAGCTGGGACTACAGGCATGAACCAATGCACCTGGATTTTAGTCTATGGATTCTGAGTGGCCAGGAGATTATCAAACAATAGCCTTGAAAATTGTATGGGTACTCACATAAAGTGGGTTTGGGGGAGGGGCTTTTCTCTCCAAATGTGTGTGTATTTACATGTTGCTACAGGGCTATGTAAACACATAGTACAAAATATAATATTTATACGTTTTACCTTAATAAATGGGGGGTGACTGTGAGGAATGTGAAGAAAAACCAAAGACAGGGTGAAGACAAGCAAAGGAAAAGAAAAAAATGAACTGCCCTGAACTTCACCTCAGTGATGTATGGCACAATCAAATTAATGCATTTAAAATTACATCATTTAAATGAAATTGAAAATATAAACTTGAAAGAAATAGAAATAGAAATTAAAAGAAAGGCTTTTGGCTGGTTGCAGTGGCTCACACCTGTAATCCCAACACTTTGGGGGGCCGAGATGGATGGATTATGAGGTCAGGTGATTGAGACCATCCTGGCCAACATGGTGAAACCCCCCTCTCGACTGAAATACAAAAAGTTAGTCAGGCGTGGTGGCACGCGCCTGTAGTCCCAGCTACTCAGGAGGCAGAGGCAGGTGAATTGCTTGAACCCGGGTGGCGGAGGTTACAGTGAGCCTAGATCATGCTGCTGAACTCCAGCCTGGTGACAGAGGGAGACTCCGTCTCAAAAAAAAAAAAAAAAAAGAAAAAGAAAAGAAAAGGCTTTCATCATCAGTGGATATATATTCTTTGTAGTTTTTGTGAAAAAGGATTCTGAAGAAGAGAAAACAGAAACGGACTTCAGATTAGTGCTGTTAGGTGATATCATACCCACTGCACACGCTCAGTTCCCCTTACGTCACTGCTGATGCATCTACTCATTGTATCGTGATATGGTTTGTGTGGCTTGCATAGTTGCAGGGGCATGTTGGAATAAATGAATAAATGAATGAAAGTATCTTTACCAGGAAGAAGAGCTCATTGAAGCTATTGTGGTCATTTAGCATGGCCACTTGCTAATTTTTATTCCCAAGTATTTAGTAGTTTCATGTGGCTAGCTGCTATAGATTTTTTGGGAGTTGGACATTGATACCAACAGGAAAATACAGTATGAAAGTAAAACATTTTAACCTTCTTCAAGGGATGTTGTCTAAGTTTCGTGGCAATGGGGTTGATTTTTTCCATGTCCTTGAATAAATCAAGGATGTCACACTTTAAAGAGCTGTCACACTCTAATAAAGACTTTGGACTGCCAGATTTGGGCATTTACTAGTTGTATTTTTTGAACAAGCTATTTGATTTATCTGAAACTCAGTTTGTTTCCTTGTCTGAATGCCCTTAAGGACACTTGACTCATACCAAAAGGTCTCTTAAATAGTGTCTACATTTCATATTACACAAGGAACCAAAATGAGTAGTCAGCCTCCATGAATAGGGCAAGTATCCCCAGACAGGAGCTACAGGGACACGTCTTCCATATCAGGGAGAGCGGTGAGGCAATTAATTCGCACCAGGTGTATCTTCCCTTGCCTGGCCCTGAGATGACCCCTGAGCATCAGTCCCAGAATCATGCCATCTTTCTAGCTTGGAAACTCATCACTTCAACTTAGTCAACCCTACTATCATCGTTTACTAGTTGTAGTTATCATTTACTAGCTGTATTTTTTGGACAAGCTATCTATCATTTACTGGTTGTATTTTTTTGACAAGTGATTTGATTTCTCTGAAACTCAGTTTGTTTCTTGTATGTAAATAAAGATGATGAGAGTCATTATCATATAGTATTGTTGAGAATAACAAATGAGATAATGCATGGCATGGAAGATGCTGGGCACATGAAAAGTATGGAATAAATGTGGGTGTTTACGGTGGTGATCACTGTGATTTTCATGTGGAAATCATATCATAGCATCCAGTTCTGGGTCGGGGAGGGCACATCTCAGGCCCTTGATAACTCAGGAGGAAAAGCAGGGTTAACTAAGTCAAAGTGATGAATTTCCAGGCTGGAACGATGCATGATCCTGGGACTCTACACTCAGTGGTCATCTCAGGGCAAGGGAAGATATTCCTGGTGCGAATTAATTGCCTCATCACTATCCCTGATATGTAGAAGACACGTCCCCATAGCTCCTATCTGGGGATACTTGCCATAGTCATGGAGGCTGGATATCACGTTGGTTCCCTGTGAACTATGCAACGTAGACACTATTTAAGGGACCTTTCGGTATTAGTCAAAAGTGGCATTTAGAGCAAAGTGTGGTGCCCAGATTGAGCCTGTAGGTGGCAGCAAAAACTCAGACTTGGAAAGCCAACCCACAAAGCTCCAGGTGTACCCAAGAGGGTTCTGTTTTTACTGGTTTATAGAAAACACCTGGAAACTGTAAGCAGCTGTAATTTTAGTGGCTTCCACACACTATTCGCAGCTGTAGTAGTCTTTTCTCTACCGTGAGTGGAGATAGATCATTACAACAAACTTCAAAAAATCACATATGCACGTTTCTATATGTTTTTTTAAAAAAATCAGAATTGTCTTCTCGGCAATAGGAAATAATCAGGCTGTTAGTGAGAGACAGCCCCCAGACGATGACCTATGAAGCCATTACGAATGCCATTTGTGCTGCAACAAAGGGGTTGACTGGGTTGCTAAGGAAACCCTGCACACACTCCTCGGGGTAGAAAGAAAATAGGGAGATATTAAATGATTTCTCATCACTTTCAAACCCATGTGGCTCTCTTACAGCTGACATCAAAGTCACTGCTTTTGAATTTCATTTTATTTAATATTATTTGGTTTGCCTTTGCTTGATTTATCTCTGCCTATCCCTTGAGTTTCAAATTTTCTGTGAAAATTTTTAAGTGTGTGTCTTGTAGGAAGCATATAGTTTGATATCACGTCTTAATCCATTTGGAGAGTCCCTATCATCTAATATTGGTGTTCAGTCCATTCACATTTCTTGCAGTATCTGATAGATTTGATTTCACATCTTCTTCTTCCTTTATATTTTACTACTTATTTTATCTATTGTTGTTCATGCTTTTCTCTTTTTCAAATTTCTTCCAGATTAATCAGGACATTAATTTTAAAAATTCTCTGTGTCCTCCTTTCTAAAATATAAAACAATGGAAATTTTACTACATATCTTCTGTATTTTAACTCATAAAGTCAGAAGTCTCTGTGACTATGTGACTATACTCAAATAGTCACTCTGACTCTCTAAAGATTCAACATCATTCCCACTCCCCCCCGCCAAGGGAGACACTGAGAAGACATTCACTTTCCCACCTACTCTCCCATTCCTAACCTCTATATTTTATTAATGAAGAATTGAGTTATGGATAATTTTTATAGCTTTTTATTTTTTTTGAGATGGAGTCTGACTCTGTTGCCCAGGTTGGAGTGTAGTGATACCATCTCGGCCCACTGCAGCTTCCACCTCCCGGGTTCCAGTAATTCTCTTGCCTCAGCCTCCTGAGTAGCTGGGATTACAGGTGTGTGCCACCATATCCGGCTAATTTTTATATTTTTAGTAAAGACAGAGTTTCACCATGTTGGCCAGATTTGTCCTGAACTCCTGACCTCAGGTTCCAGCTGCTTCAGGCTGCCCAAATTCTATTTCTGTATATCTCTGTCTCCTTAATTATATGAGACCACTGTGTTCCACCTCTATTCCTGGGTTTGGTAAATGCCTCTAGGTAGAAACTCATGGTGATTTTAAGTCTCACTTTGTTTTCTTTCTTTGGGGGATTAGTCTTCTGTGCTGCCGTTAGCAGATTCCCGAAAACAATTTTCTTCATGAAAATTGACCAGTTTTCTAGGTGTTTGTTTAGAGGGAGAGGGTTGGTTCCCTGCCAGTTCCTCTGTCATACCCGTAACCTTATTGCCTTTTATGACAACAGGTTTTTTTTCTTTTTTTTTGAGACGGGGTTTCATCATCTTGGCCAGGCTGGTCTTGAACTCCTGACCTCATGATCCAGTTGCCTCAGCCTCCCAAAGTACTAAGATTACAGGCATGAGCTACCATGCCCAGCCAACAACAGCTCTTAATTCATCATTTTTTTTTTAAGTTCTGGGATACATGTGCAGAATGTGCAGGTTTGTAACATAGGTATACATGTGCCATCGTGGTTTGCTGCACCTGTCAACCCCTCATCTAGGTTGCATCAAGTATTTGCCCTAATGCTCTCCCCTCCCCCTTGCCCCCCACCCACCAACAGGCCCCGATGTGTGATGTTCCCCTCCCTGTGTCCATGTGTTCTCATTGTTCAACTCCCTCTTATGAGTGAGAACAACTTAATTCATCTTTTAAACATTTTGAACTTCTTTTCATAACTACTTTCAGATTACAAGCAATTACTCTTGGTAACATCGAATGAAATGTAGGTATTTCTTGTACTGACACTTCAAGTTTTAATTTGCTTCAGAGAACACTTTTGAAACCCAAGCACTTAACCACCTTTGTGCTATGATACGGTTCAAAAGAAGGCAGCTCATGATACAGTAGGAAACTCACATACAAGGGTAATTTCTTAGTTTGTATTTCTCCAGAAGCAGATCCTGAGTGCAAGTGGTTGGTTTGGGAGGTGATCTCAGAAATACTTGAGAGTGGGTGGGGCGTTAGGGGAAAAAGAAGCCCATATACAGTCCCCTTGCTACTGTGGCCAACCACAGATTAATACTGCCAGGAAACTGAGAATCAGTGTAGACTGAATGTGCACCTAAGAGTTATTCGACTTCAGGGGTGAGGGAACTGGGGTATTTATCTTCCAGTTTCTGCCAGTCATTAGATGAAGGCTGCTTCTAGGGAGTATTAATTCCTTGTGCTTCCATCTTGTGTATGAGTGATGGCAGCAGCTGCAGCAGGGAGGGGCAGCTGGGGCTGCATGCTCCATGGAGCCAGTGGGAGCCCTATCCCTTCTGAGTTGCGGCAAGAGCTTTCCGGGTGCCACTACAGCCACCTGTTGGGGGAGGCAGCTTTCTGGGTGCCACTGCAGCCACCCAAACCTTGGCTGCAGACCCAGGCCTCCTGCTCTATGGAGCAAGCAGGGGCTCTGCCCTCCTGGGTGGGACTACAGCTGCCCAAACTGCAGCTGTGGAGTCTCCCTGTGTTCTTCGCTGCGGGAGCAGGCAGGATCTGCCCTCCTGGGTGCCCTGCCCCTCCCCACTCCCCCCTCCTCCCGAAGAGATTGTTCCTGGGTCATCTCTAAAGCAGGGTTCTCTATCATCAGATGTAGATGAGTGCTCTCTGGCATGTGGTCCTAGCAACCAACTGTGTCATAATACCCCAGGCTGTTATTCCTGCAACTGTATTCAAGGCCACTAGCTCCACAGTGGCAGCAACTGTCAAGTTACAGGTAAGTTTCAATATCCGAGGCAAAGCCTTGCTCCTGCTCTATTCTTAGCTGTAATAAATAAAAGAGATATAGATAATTCAATTGAAAGTCTAATATAGAAACAGCTTTATTCTTTCCATAAGGAAGCTGCTATTATAACATTCCTTGCACTGAGTGTCAGTTGCTATTAAATGTCTTTAAAATGACTTAGTTATTCTATAAACTATAGAATTTCAAGTCTCTTTTCCCATAGGAATTTTTAAACTTCTTTACAAACTGACCTTATAAAAAAGGAGCTGAAACATTTCAATAAAAATTGTTTATACATTTCATGGTGTATTATTTTAACTTCCTTCCTGGTTTGTGGTAAATTAATTATTAAAATAACTTTCTTAATTGAACAAAGGCATCTTGTTTTCTTAGAGGCTTTAAAAAACTGAATATTCATAGGTGCAGTCAGGTTTCAGTTCAATCTCCAGAAATTTTAGGTTATGGCTTAGCCATGGAAGCTTCCTAATCCCAAAGCTAACCCTGGGAATCCCAGGGTTCCATACCAGTCAGAAGTGCTGGATTTGAATCTTGGCTTTGACACTAATTTTGAGCTAGTTAGTTCTTCTGAAACTACTCCTCCATTTTACAAAAGGTAATAATCTCTATGCCTTTTGGGATAAAGATCAAATTTCTGCAGCATAGCAAAATATTCAAACGTTAATTTCCTACTTAGGTATATTTCACTGCTAAGCTAGTCCTTTTGCTTAAAATTTATAGAAAGTGTTTTTTTGTGCTCTCATTTGCTTCCAAAATTCATGGAACTGAGGAATATACTTTACCAATGTAGAAGCTCAAAGAAGTAATGTGTCAAAGGCTTATTTAAAATAAATTATGTGTATTATGTAGTTTGCAACATAGAGTATAGGAGTGGACCGGGATTTCTCTCAATTGGTCTTGCTTGCTGGGGGAACATGCAGATGCTTGGACTAGTGATACCTCTGCTTGTCTTCCCAGATTACTACTTTATCCACACCCACATAGGGAATCAAGGGCATTCAATCTCTGATGGGAGACAGGGTAACAAAGCTGGAGTATGATCTAAAATCCAATAGTAACAACCTTGTGCAAATCACTTAATCCTTTTTCCCAAGTGATGAAACAGGATTAACAGAACCTACATCAGGCCAACTGAGCATTGAATGAAAATGCTTTTATACTGCTTAGCACAGTACCTGAGTTTGATAACATGAGTCCAAATTATAATAAATCTAAGTGGTCTGGAAAATGATTCTTGCTAGATCTTTCTAGACTATATTTATTTTCTTGCAGGATAAATTTGTGTAAATTGCCAAGCATAATAAGTTCTAGACTTATTCCTATGGATATAAAATAAATTGTGCTTTGCAATCAAGTATTAAAAATTCCAAATAAAGATCAATTTGACCTGAAGAACAAAGACTTGGGTTCCACCTTCCCTGAGGAGGCTAGGCTCTGTCTCTGTGGCTGGCGGACAGAGCAAGTATCATTAAGTTGCCCCAGAGGCTCAGCTGTATCCCAGAGAAACCATGTCAGCCCTACAGAACTCTCAACCCGTCATGCATAGAATGAATCTTACTGTCTTCTCCCAACAGCAAAGCTCACTTACAATTTTGCTCTTGGCAAGTCTCTCCCTATGCACAAAATGTATAAAATGACATGAAAGAATCAGGCTCAAAAGCATGTACAAATGATGTGCTACAAGATGACCACTTTCTCTGGACAGGTTTAAGTTAGCGCCTTGGCCTCCTTTGGACCTAAGCCTTCCACCAGCAGCCTTTCAGGGCTTGTGTCCCGGCTAGCTCAGCTGACTTCCCCAGGCTCTGTGAGAAATGTTACCTTCACCCCCCAGTCTTCTACTCTGCAGTTCTCACTTCCTGCTTGGATCCAAGAAACACCTGCCAATTCCTCTTCCTGGGAGGGTTGCTGACTATATGCAGCCACATCTCCTGTATATCAGGTATGTACCCCTCATTCCCTTGCTCCTTCCCTGGACTATTTATACACTACCCCTTTTTCTATCTTTGGTCTCCTATGAATGTATGCCAAAGTACTACCCTACCAGAATCTAGTTTAATATATTCTGTTATGCTTTCTCCCTTCAAGAATCTACAAAACACATCCAAATGTCCCTTTCATCAGAAATACTTGATCTTATAGACAGGATACTTAAGATTTTATATGTAACAATTCCTAGCTATCCCTGTCTCCTAAATAGGTTTTTATATATCAATTTTGTAACTGTATCTATTTGTAGAACTGTCTTGTTACCAACTCTAAGAGTCTTCTATTGTGATCATCTCTACATTACCTGTTAATTTCTTACTTAATTTCTCTACACCCAGTAGATGGAGCAGTGAGCCTGTGGCAGATGTAAAATCTGAATTTCCTTCTAGAAACTCAACTTCTGTAACATAGTTACAGGTCTGAGTTTTCTTCTGGAAAAAAAAGACACTTTAGAAAAGTTAATTGGTTTGCATATTAAGCTTAAAGAGCTCTACCCAACACTTGAGTTTTTTTGTCTATCTCTAGCAATTAAGAGTTAGATTAAGCACTTTGCTTTCACTTTTTTTAGGAATGGGTGAGGGTCATGGATGGTGAGAGGGAAGTGCTAAGTTTCTACTATTTTAACTCCTGAGGAATATCTATGGAATTCAAACCAAGAACTAGAATATAGAGTTTGTTGGGTTCAGACTAATAATTAGTTTTTTTCTGTTTGTTTTTGTTATGTTTTGTTTTTGAGACAGGGTTTCACCTGGTCTAGCTCAGGCTGGAGTGCAGTGCTGCAATCATGGCTATCTGCAGCTTTGAGCTCCTGGGCTCAGGTGATCCTCCCTTCAGCCTTCTGAGTAGTTGGGACTACAGCTGTGAGCCACCACACCAGCTAATTTAAAGGATATGAACAGACGCTTCTCAAAGACATACATGCAGTCAACAAACATGAAAAATAGCTCAACATCACTGATCATTAGAGAAATGCAAATCAAAACCGCAATGAGATACCATCTCATGTCAATCAGAATAATGAAAAAATGATAAAAAGTCAAGAAACAAGGCTGGGTGATTTGGGAGGCAAAGGTGGGTGGATCACTTGAGGTCAGGAGTTCAAGACCAGCTTGGCCAACATGGTGAAACTCCTTCTTTACTAAAAACACAAAAATTAGCCAGGCATGGTGGCAGGTGCCTGTAATCCCAACTGCTCAGAAGGCTGAGGCAGGAGAATCACTTGAACATGGGAGGCAGAGGTTGCAATGAGCTGAGATGGCACCACTGCACTCCAGCCTGGGCAACAGAGCAAGCAAGACTCCACCTCAAAAAAAAAAAAAAAAAAAAAAAAAAAAAAAAATCAAGAAACAATAGACGCTGGTGAAGTTGCAGAGAAATAGGAACACTTTTACACTGTTGGTGGAAATGTAAATTAGTCCAACAATTGTGGAAGACAGTCCGGTGATTCCTCAAAGATTTAGAACCGGAAATATCATTTGACCCAGCAATCCCATTACTGAGTAGATACCCAAAGGAATATATATCATTCTATTTTAAAGATACATGCACATGTATGTTTATTCCAGCACTATTTGCAATAGCAAAGACATGGAATCAACCCAAATGCCCATCAATGATAGACTGGATAAAGAAAATATGGTACATATACACCATGGAATACTACGCAGCTATAAAACGGAATGAGTTCATGTTCTTTGCAGGGACATGGATGAAGCTGGAAGCCATTATCCTCAGCAAACTAACACAGGAACAGAAAACCAAACACTGCATGTTCTCACTCATAAGTGGGAGCTGAACAATGAGAACCCATGGACATGGAGGGGAACAACACTCCCTGGAGCGTGTTGGGGAAGGGTAAAGGTTGGGGGGAGAGCATTAAGGAAAGGAGCTAATGCATGTTGTGCTTAATATCTAGGTGATGGGTTGGTCTGTGCAGCAAACCACCATGGCACACGTTTACCTATGTAACAAACCTGCACATCCTGCACATGTACCCTGGAACTTAAAATATATATATATATATTAAAAAGTGTTACAGATCAGCTTCCCCAGGCTCCACTGTTCAAATTTTATTTCTCTCCTCTCAGCCTCCTCTAATTCTTAACTGTTACCCCCAGAATAAAGTTAGAGAGTTCTTTTGAAAACATCTGATTCATTCTTCCCAGTTTTATGGATGAGGAAACTGAAGCACAGCAAGGGCAAGGCTTACACTCTTGGGAGACAGGTATCATTGAAATTCTAGAAAAACTTCAGTGATCTTGTCTAGCCTCCCTCAGCCCTGTGGTGAGAAGCAGCTCTTTGGGAGCCACTGTGAATAGTAAACATGGTGGGGCGGGGGGGTGGGGGGGGCGCCGTGGGGGGGGGATTGTCAGCAGCCTCAGGCTACATGTCACTTTCTCTATGCATGACAATGCAGAGGCATTTGGTACCTGAGGAAGGTAACTCCTGCCCTCCCAGGTTCTCAATTCACTGGTCACCTTGGTTTACAAGAGGGGCTGCTGGCTCACCTTGTCAGAGCCTCTGTACAACTTAGGCCACCAGTAGGACAAGAGTTAAATGGGTTCACGCTTCGATCAAGTCTTAAGCAGTTCTCTCCACATGCCACTGAAGAATCAAGTCCCCTTGTTAGCACTGTCCCCCCTACTAAGCTGTTTTTTCTTTGATTTGAAAAAATGAAATGTCATTTTCACATGTTCAGTCCTGCTTAGTGGAGAACTATTCACACATGAAATTGCTTATTTTTTGCTTATGGCTCATGCCTGTAATCCCACCATTTTGGGAGGTTGAGGCAGGTGGATCTCCTGAGCTCAGGAGTTCGAGATTAGCCTGGGCAGCATGATGAAAAACCATCTCTACAAAAAATGCAAAAAATTAGCTAGGTGTGGTGGCACACGCCTGTGGTCCCAGCTACTTGGGAGGCTGAGGTGGGAGAATCGCTTGAACCTGGGAGATTAAGGCTGCAGTGAGCCAAGAACATGCCACTGTACTGCAGCCTGGGTGACAGAGGGAGATCTTGTCTCAAAAAAAAAAAAAAAAAAAAAAAAAGAAAGTGCTTATTTTTGATTCTGGAAATGTTACCCCAAAAATTCAGGGTTGTTGGCCTGGCGAATAACAAACCATGCTCCTTTAGAACACAGGTGTGACCTACAGGAGTTTTATGACTTGCACAAGTAAGAAGGGCACTAGGGTTATTCTCTGAAGCAGTGTCTCCGAGGGAAAGTGACAGGAGGGTGTTAAGGAGTGATGGAGAGGGGAAGGGGTATGTCACATGCAGGGGAGGGGTCCCAGTGGCACCAATGCAGTGGGTCCTCATGCCGGCACATAGGTCACCTGTGATGCTCATGAAGCTGCTGCCCCCCTGGGGTAGTGACTATAGCATGGCGATGAGGAAAATTCACCTAGTTCATCTATAAGTTGCTGGGGTCTGTCAGGAGCTGCTTTTAACCAAGTGGGTGACCACGAATGGTCTAGGAAAAAACAGACTGCAGGGCAGGAGGCTGCAAAACAAGCTGATTGCTTAAGTCTGTTAATTCCTAGAATCCCCAGAGACCCTGCCTGTCTGCTTACAGAAATATTCTAGAAGACAGGTTGAATTTGTTCCAAACAGTATTCCCTCTGAAAGAAGCTGTTAGCCTGACAAAGAGTAGATGACAAGGTTGACTGAGGCTTACCCCGTTGTACCACCAGCTGCTTGTTGGCCTTACCACCCAATTCTAGAATGAAGGAGAAGCAAAACTAGCTGGTACCGAGACCACGACACTCACCTGTTTTCATGATTTCTTTAGTGGAAAATTGAAGTTGTTCCTTTTGTTTAAAAAACTCCTCTCTTTCTTCTTTCAGTTCTCTGCTCAAGTACCTCCTTCTTCCTGACTACTTTCCCTAAAATATCACCTTGGGCCAGGTGTGGTAGCTTTCACTTCTAATTCCAACACTTTGGGAGGCTGAGGTGGGAAGACCACTTGAGCTCAGGAGTTCGAGATCAACCCAGGTAACAATAGTTACAAAAAAAAAAGGCTGGATGATGTGATGCACATCTGTGGTCCCAGCTATTTGGGAGGCTGAGGCTGGGGGTCCACTGAGGCTGGGAAGTTGAGGCTGCAGTGAGCCGTGATCATGTCACTGCACTTCGGCCTAGGTGACAGAGTGACCCTGTCTCCAAAAAACAAAACAAAGCAAAACAAAAATAAAACCCACCATTCTTTCTCCATCCCTGGTAGCGTTGGCATCTCCTGGGAGCTAGTTAGGAAATCATTTCAGGGCCTCACTCCAGACCTACTGAATCAGAATCTGCATTTGAAAGAAATTTCAAAGTGATAAAGCCTACACACATTAAAGTCTGGCTTAATCTTTTTCATTTTTATTTGTACGGGATCACTGGAGAGTATTTAAGTTCCACACTGAATGCGGCCTGGATGGTGGTGTTTTCCACAAATGTGCTGACAAAATGCCAGATGCCCGAAAACATACTGGGTCAACAATCTACACAATGGAGGGGAGGATGGTTGCCAAAGCACCTTGACAGCACCTTCCACAGCCTCCACGGTAGATAACCCGGTGTGTGCTCAAAGCCGCACCCCTCCTTAGTGAGGGTGTATGTCTAGATGAGAGCCAGATTGGCAAATGGCTAGAGCAGGGGTGCGTTAAAGCAGTTTCTGCCCTACTTTCACAGATCTCACTGTTCTCTTGGCATCACTTGAGTAATCACGAAAAGACTTCATCCATTAAATGGGGGATTGGGAGGATTAAAAATGAGTCTGGTGGTGACGGAGGTCAGAAGGGCTTGATTCAAGACAGGAGTGCTTTGAGTGTGTTCTCTGTGGTGCGGTTGCAGTGCTGATCAGTGGAAAGTTTAGGGCAAGTTTAGGATACGTTCTTACGCACAGAGAATAACCTCAGGCCAAACGTGGATCCCGGACTGATACAGGAGTCTCTTTCCATGTAGTCCTGAACTTTTTTTTTTTTTTAAAGAGACAGAGTCTTGCTCTGTTGCCCAGGCTGGAATGCAGTGGTGTGCTTATAGTTCACTACTGCCTTGAACTCCTGGGCTCAAGCGATCCTGCTGCCTCAGCCTCCAAAGTAGCTAGGACTACAGGCATGTTGCCACTATGCCTTACTCATTTTTAAAATTCTTTTTGTAGACATGGGGTCTGGCTATGTGGCCCAGGCTGGTCTTGAACTCCTGGTGTCAAAGCATTCCTTCCACTTGGCCTCCAAAAGCACTGGGATTACAGGCTGTCTTGAACATTTTTATAGCAAAAAGAAGTTTGCAACTTTTTTTTTTTTTTTTTTTTGAGATAGAGTCTTGCTCTGTCATCCGGGCTGGAATGCAATGCCGTGATCTCAGCTCACTGCAACCTCTGCCTCCTGAGTTCAAGTGATTCTTCTGCCTCAGCCTCCTGAGTAGCTAGGATTACAGGTGCCCACCACCACGCTCACCTGATTTTTTGTATCTTTAATAGAGATGAGGTTTCACCATGTTGGCCAGGCTGGCCTGGAACTCTGACCTCGTGATCCACCCACCTTGGCCTCCCAAAGTGCTGGGATTCGGGAGGTGCAGTGAGCCGAGATCGAGCCACTGTACTCCAGCCTGGGCAACAGAGCGAGACTCCGTCTCAAAAAAAAAAAAAAAAAAAGAAAAGGAAAAAAAGTGCTGGGATTACAGCTGTGAGCCATCAGGCTCTGCCTGGAAGTTTGTATTTTTTTAAGGGGGGAGTTTTGGCTCTATTTCTCTTGATAGGAGAAAAGTAGAGTTTTAACTCTCAGCAACTGAATCCTAATCCTCAGGCAGAAAGTGTTTTGCATATAAGGCAGCGGAGAATCATTGGGGTGGGGGAGAAAAGCAAAACACACAAAAACATCAGTTTTGTTTATTTTTACCAAAGCTTCCCTTGAGATAGAATTATGATGCAGCCTAGGTTCAGCATTTGCCAGAAGCCCAGTATCTGTATGGTGTCTGCTAGGTCCTCACTTCTCAGGTCCCTAATTGCTGCCTTCAGAGGTGAAAAGAGCCCTGTTGCACTTTCTCCATTCTGGCTCTGTACCCTCGAGCAAGTACCCAGGCTCATCTAGGTGGCAGGCACTCAAAGGTCTGAATATGAGCCACCAGTTGGGATTGAAATCCAAGTGAGACAGTCCCAGCGAAAGCCTTCCAACTCCAAGTGTGGTCCATGAACTGGCAGCATTGGCATCTCCTGGGAGCTAGTTAGGAAATCATTTCAGGGCCTCAATCCAGATCTACTGAATCGGAATCTGCATTTGAAAGAGATTCCAAAGTGATACAGCCTACACATTAAAGTCTGGCTTCAGAAAGAGAGAAACAAGTGATTCCAGCACAAAATGGCAAGGGAAGTGAATCTCTCTCATCCCTTCCACTCTAGCAGGCAGTGTGCGCTATTAAGTCAGTCCCATCATAGCGCTCTATTATTAGTGCTTGCTGAACTGAATGAATGTTCCTACCTCTGAAGGGTAGGTTTGAAAGATGAGATTCAGTTCAGTTAAAGGCACCCTTCAATCAACCACTTGGAATTGAAGGCAGCCCTGCTGGATACCCAGTCCCCTTCATGAACACATATATCTGCCTTCCTGTGATTCTAAGCACCACTTTACAAAGGAAAAGATTTCCAGTCTCACCTCAAGTGGAAACTGGTGCTTCTCGTTTTCTCAACAATAGGCTTGGCTTTGCAAAGAAAACAGCATGAACCTGAAAACAAAGCAATCAGGGACCTAAGTGGGGCCCATTGGCTTTTTCTAGTAACCTTATGCTAAGAGGTGCAAAGATTTGAGTGCTAGATTTCAGATAAAAGTGCCTGGGCAGCCAGGAAATTGTTAGTAATGAATGCTTGAACTCCCAAAGGTTGTACTGAAGACGAAAGAGCTTTTGTGGATCTCCTGAAACTGTTGTTTTAAATTTTTATTTATAAATAAAAGATTATATATATATATATATATATATATATGCTTTAATGTGATTAACAGGCTCCATTTTTTACAAAATGTTAAACCTAGAGTCCTCTGCATCCTGGATGAGGCATCCAAAGGGTGGAATAGTACAGCATTAGGACCTTCGCTCTCCTTCTGCTTCTGGAAGAGAAACTCTTGTGTCCCCTCAACGTTCACAGCAAAAACAAGAAAAAATATAGATCCCATGTATGCAATGAAGATAGGTAGCTATGAGTTAATCAGGTTATTTCATTCCATAAAATCCATTAAGCTGCTGGTATTTGCATGGTTCTAAGTTTATTTTAAGAGGCTCATTCAAACATGGCCAGAAATATATTGGCCTCCTGAGAGTTTGCATGGCAAGGAGTTATACAGTAGGAAAAATACAAAACAAAACCAATAATTATATTGATGCAAGATTCATCAGTATTTTAGAATATTGTAGTTTCACGGTGTTAGATTGTTTCTGAGCACTGCTGACTTCAACTCTGGTTGTTGTCCCTGGTCCACGTGAGGCAAATGCCACACTTTTCATATATTCTTCAGCAAAAAAATACGAAAAGCCCCTCACTCCCTAAGAGGACCCTGCTCCCTCTGGAGAGGAAAACGAAACTCTTTTAAGAAGAAAACCAAACCCAGCCTGAACTCATCGTCGAAGGGGTCCTGTTTGGTCCCAGGAAAGGAAGATTTCCGTCCACACCAGCGAGGGACAAGTGTCCGGGTTCCAAGTCAGAGCCAGGCGGGCCTGTGTGGGGTTGAGTCCTTCGCCACCCGCGACCCCCAAGCTCTCCAGGCGTCTAGAGGTCGGAGTCGCAGGGCAGAGAGCTGTGGTAGGGCTGGGTGCTGCACGAGGAGGTGCCCTGGGACGGGGCCGCCTTCGCCCCCTCCCCGTCGAGGACGTCGACCGGGTTGCTGTAGGCCTTGGGCGGCGGCCGCGGCATGGGGAAGCCGACCTTGGGCTTGCGGTGCTGGGCAGGCGGCGGCCAGTGCTGGCCGTCGCGGTAGTACCTGATGGCGGGCGCCAGCTCGGGCTCGGGCCACTCCACTTGGATGGTGCTCACGCTGCTGCGGCGAGGCCCGGCGGAAGGCGCCTTATGGCAGCGGCGACACCGCTCCTCGCACCAGGGCGCGAAGCTGAGGGCCAGCGAGAAGCCGCCCAGCAGCAGGAGGCAGCTGCCCAGGTAGCCCAGCACCAGGCTGTAGCTGACCTGCACCGTGACCGGGCTGGCCGGGGCGGGCAGAACCTCGCGGTCCCCCAGGAAGTGGTTGTACCAGGACACCGGGATGAGGCTGAGGAGGCCGGCGATGAAGAGCACGAGGCCCGAGACCCCGGCCAGCGCGAAGTGGGGCGTGTCCTGCCAGCAGCGCACGCCCAGCGACGCCAGCAGCAGCCCCAGGACTGTGGTGGCCAGCGAGGTGACCATGAGTGCCCGCGCCACAAGCACGGGCTCGGCCGCGAAGTAGCCCCACTCGTCCGTCTGGCCGCACTCGCGCTCGCGGCTGCTCTGCTCGCGACACATGTCCCACAGGCCCTGGTACAGCACCACGTCCACCGGCTGGTTCAGGAAGCCCTTCACCAGCCGCCAGCCGGGCGCCAGCGTGCTGGTCAGGTTGAGCAGCAGCCCGCAGGGCGCGAGCACCATGCCCAGCGTCATCACCACCGGCGTCCGCATCCCGGCCCGCCGCGCCGACGGCGCACCTGCCGCCTTCCTTCTCCGCTGTCGCCTTCTCCTGGCCGTGCCCCGGGCTCCGGGGACCCGAAATCAGCGCGGGCGCTCCGGGCTCTGGGTGGGGCTCCTGCCCCCTGATGGCTCCAGTGATGCTCTTTGTCTCCTGCGCGGAGACCGTCCCCACTCAAGGCTAGTTCCCTCCTCGCGTCCCGGCAGCTCCGCCCTGCTACTGGCCCTAATCGAAACCAGCCCGCGGGCGGGTCTGACCGAAACCGCGGGTCCAGGCGCGGGCGCCAAGGGGCGGCCGCCGGGGCCAAACCCGGCCCGGGAGGGAGGGACCCGAGGTGCGCGCAGGAAGCGGCGAGGCCACCTCGAGTGCGGCAGGCGAGATGGGGATCTGAGCGGCGGGGACACCCCACTTTGCAGCCGTGCGGCTGGGCCACGCCTGGCCTGGACTGCTCTGGCCGGAGCAAAGGTCGCCCCGCCCCTGGCTCCTCGCACCGCCCCACGGGGCCCAGCGGGCTGTGGGCGGGGAGAGAAAGAGGCGGTGCTGCTCCGACGCGGTGGCTGTGCAGCTTCCCTGCTGCTCAGCGGATCTCGGTTCCTGAGTTTTTCTCGCGTCCCTGCCCGTCGACCTTACGCGCGTAGTTTCACCCTCCACTCCCAGCGGGTCCCCGGTGGCCCCCCAGGTTTGCTCTGCAACTTGAGGCCACTCGCAGCGAAGTGAGCGGCCCCGAGCGCTCCCCGGGGCTGGTAGTGCTCTGGGTGAGTGTGTGGAAGCCCCCCCCCAGTCCAGGAGCGTGTCCCAGAGCGTTGCACCTGATTAATTTCCTAAATAAAGGCTCCACACTCTGGATTAAATTCGACTCAAGAATACATCTCAGTGTATTTCTGGGCTGAAGGGGTTACACGAGGATTTTCCCTTCCTTTTTCAGCTTTGCGAAAGACTTTCCAGGGGACTAGAAAGAGGGGAGGGGGTGTTCCTGGGTGTCCTGCTTAGCACTCTTTGCAGGTTGATTTAATTTTACAGGGTCCTGTGGCCTTTTCTCTGCTGTAGGTTATTTTACAACTCTATACATTGTAGAAAGCTTGTAGAATTGCAAATGACTTTTGTCCACATCAAGGCCAATGAGTTTGTCCCAGTGGAATGATTATTGCCCAATGGATACTGACCAGTATGACATTGATTTGTAAATGCATTTTAGCATTCCTGTTTGCCTGTATATGTATGTCGTTTTGTTCTTTGCGTTATTTTTCCTTTTTAATTAATTAATTAATTCATTTATTTAAAACAGGGTGGGGGGAAGTTTCGCTATGCGGCCCAGGCTGGTTGCAGACTCCTGGCTTAACTGAGTTTCCTGCCTCAGCCTCCAGAGTGGCTAGGACTGCAGGCAAGTGCCCAACTGCTTTGGTTTTGACATCATGCTGGTTTTCTTATTCAATAATGAGTTAAATAACATCTTTTGCCATATTTATATTTGTGTGAAAGTAACGATTTTTACATTTTTCTAAAAATTATCCTTTAACAACACTTTTTTGTATTTTCTGTATTTTAATAAGAAAATGTATTACCTTTACAAACGTTTAAAATTAGAACTATTTCTAAAATTCAAAGTTAATTAAGTGTTGGTTTGAAATAATTTTGAATATTCCACAGTGGACAACACTAGGAATGACAATGAGTGCCTTATTTATTTATTTATTTTTTTGAGACAGAGTCTAGCTCTGTCGCCCAGGCTGGAGTGCAGTGGCACAATCTCAGCTCACTGAAACTTCTGCCTCCTGGGTTCAAGTGATTCTCCTGCCTCAGCCTCCTGAGTAGCTGGGACTATAGGCACATGCTACCATGCCCTGATAATTTTTGTATTTTTAGTGGAGATGGTGTTTCATCATGTTGACCAGGCTTATCTCAATGTCCTGGCCTCGTGATCCACCCACCTCAGCCTCCCAAAGTCCTGGGATTACAGGCATGAGACAGTCCGCCTGGCCACCTTTTTAAAAACAATATTGTTAAATAAATAAATAAATAAACCTGTGGTAACATACCTGTAACATACAGTTGACCATTGTAAGCATCTTTAAGTGTACAGCTCACTGGTATTACGTACATTCACGTTGCTGTGCTACCCTCACCACCATCCACTCCTGGGATTTTTTTCGTCTTTCCAAACTGACACTGTACCCATTCAACACTAAGGCCTCTTTCTTCCCTCCCCCCAGACCCTGGTGATCACCATTCTACATTTTTCTGTCTATAACTTTGACTACTCTAGGTATCTCATATAGCTGGAATTGGACAGTATTTGTCCTTTCATGACTGGCTTATTTCACTGATCGTAATGTCCTCCAGGTTCATCCATATCATAGCATATGTCAGAGTTTCCTTCGTTTTTAAAGTTGAATAATATTCCATTGCACAAAAATACCACATTTTGTTTATCCAGTCATCCATCCATGAACACTTAGATTGCTTTTACCTTTTGGCTATTGTGAATAATGCTGTTGCATCATTCATGTAACAGTACTATATACATTATTTTTAATTTTTTTAATTAAAAAAATTTTTTTAGATGGAGTCTTGCTCTGCTGCCTAGGCTAGAGTGTGGTGGTGAAATTTCAGCTCACTGCAACCTCCGCTTCCTGGGTTCAAGCAAGTGATTCTCCTGACTCAGCCTCCCTAGTAGCTGGGATTATAGGTACCCACCACCACACCCAGATAATTTTTGCATTTTTTGTAGAGATGGGATTTTGTCTTGTTGTCCAGGCTGGTCTTGAACTCCTGACCTCAAGTCATCTGCCAACCTTGGCCTCCCAAAGTGTTGGGATTACAGACATGAGCCACTGTACCTGGCCTGTGCATCATTTAAAATTTGTCTTGTTTCATTCTGCGTGGTGACTGACCATCTAAAGCAGGAATCAATTTGCCATCCCTCTCATACATATCAGAAGGTATCCTGTGCTACACTACCACTGCCTGTGATTTGAATCCTCTTCCAAAATAGTTTCCTTTTTGCTTAGATCTCTGTGGAATGAGTGAAACCCAGGTGTAATTTACCTGTGGGAAGGAAGGGAATCCTGGGGTGTTCTACTTCCTAAATCTGTCTCTCGTCCTTCCGAGTCTCTTTCTTTTCTATTGTCTCTTCCTAGTCCAGGCCCTTCTCCCATCTTTGTCCTTAAGCTGCTGACCGATCTCCTACATCAGGCTTTGTGGCTCCCTTTTGAATTGCCACATCACCCTCACAGCTGGCCTGCATTAACTCTTTACAAGACCTTCCCCAGTCCTGCCCAGCCCTGCATTCCAGCCCTGTCTCTCCCTCCCTTCCCCCTCATCTCCTTACATTATAACCCAAAGAAACTGGATCTTTCCCCCACATTTTCCCCAAGCATTGTGTGCCCTTTTGCTTCTAGGCCTTTGCAAATGCCCTTCTCTTTTCCTAGTACCCTGCCTATCACTTCCCCACTCCAATGCATCCTTAGATCTTTGCTTAATTGCCATTTTCTCTGGGAGGGTTTCCTCATCCCTTAGATTAAGTTAATTTTTCCTTTCATGTACTTCCATGGCCCCCCTTCTACCACAGCACTCACTACAGTTCCTTAGTCCCTGAATCATCTTGTTTTCTAGAGTTCTCTGAGGGCAGGGACCATGTAGATCTTGCTCTTTCTGTCCCCCAAACCCATCTTGGTGCCTGGGCCGCCTCAACCACTCAGCAAATCAATTTTATGTCCTTCTGCCCTGTGTTCTTCCACATAGTACCTACAGAATTTTCCAATTAATGACTGGCCAAAACAGATTGTGGCATGCATCTCAGTAAGCAGGTTGATTTGTTTGAATGTTTCTTTTTCCTCAGCATAGGAAACAATGGGTATGGGATGGCTCCAGATATTTATGACAAAGAAGTGTAGACGCATGGGGGTCACTTTCTGTGGCAATAAGAAAGAAGTGATTGTGCTAAGGATAGCATCTGAGGTTAGAGCTGACCTCGTTCCCTGGCCTTCTGAGTTCATCATAAGTCTGAGGGAGAAATAAAGCATGAGTCACTGTGTGGCAGCAGTGAATGACTGCTGAGGTTAGGACCTGGCTGTATAAGTGGATACCCAGGTTCCAACCTAGATTTCTTTTCTGAAGAAGGCCCCAGTGGTAATGCAAGAATCTGTTGACTATGCCGCAGGTTTTGAAATGAGTAGTGAGCCCCCAACAATGAATTCTGAAGGGACTGATGCTGACTATTCTAAAGGGACTATTCCCCCTGCACAAGCCAGGCCTCAGCAACTACTTTGCACAAAGCTGCAACCTTCTGCAACAGCTTCATCTTGGAAAGTCATGTTACCAACTTTGGCCAGGACAGAGGGTCCACTAGATCAACGGTCCTCAACCTTTTTGGCACCAGGGACGGGTTTCATGGAAGATAATTTTTTCCATGGGATTGTTGGGGGAAAGATGGTTTGGGGTTGAAACTGTTCCACCTCAGATCATCAGGCAACCTAGATCCCTGGCATGTGCAGTTCACTGTAGAGTTCACACTCCTATGAGAATCTAACGCCACCACTGATCTGACAGGAGGCAGAGCTCAGGCAGTAACTCACTTGCCCTCGGTTCGCCTCCTGCTATGTGGCCCAGTTCCTAACGGGTCACAGACTGGTACTGGTTGGTGGCCCAGGGGTTGGGGGAACCCTGCATTAGATCACTTTGCCATCATGAGGTATCCTTAGATTCCCTGTGCCAGGTCTTTATTTTACTTTCTCCAAAGCTATTTTCTCTTTTTCTTCCTGGAACTCTGAATACCCTTTCCTGTGTTTGCTAAGCAGATAAGATAATTTTGTTTACAATGGTATGCTATGAGAATTCTGAATATGAGTGAGAAATGAACAACATTGATAATCACCCTGTGGTAAATCCACTTCAGTAGGTTATAGAATAAAAATTAAACTATGAAAAAACTTAAACTATGATCTTTATTTTTAAATAGCATTAAAACAGCCTGAATTGAACCAAGCCCTAGTTTTTCTTGTTGGCCAGTAGCCCAACAGCCGTTTTACCAATTGTGAGTGCCTAATATTGTAGAAAATGAATCAATAACTTTTCACATCCAATTTAAAGTAGCCCTCTTATCAGCTCGGTATCACTTCACTCTAATTTGTTCTCTTTATAGAATTTATCACTGCCAGGTGTTTTCTAATATTTGTATATTGACTTATCACTATTGTTTCCTACATTGCATTGTAAGTTTCAAAGACTAGAGATGTTGCTTGTGGCTGTATCTTAGCTGCTAGAATAGTGCTTAGCTCATAGTGAGTACTCCATACCTATTTGTTAAATAAATGAAAGTATTTTTGTAAAGTTCCTACACAGTAATACAATAGAAGAATATAGCATGCATTGTTTTTTAGAAATTATAGTAAGATACACATAAAATTTACCGTCTTAACCATGTTACGTGTACAGGTTACCTAGGTACAGGTCAGCAGTGTTAAGTTCATTCACCTTGTCGTGCAACCACAGAACTCTTTTCATTTTGCACAACTGAAATTCTATACCCATTCATCAACTATCCATCCTTGCTATTCTCCAAGACCCTGGCAATCGCCGCTCTGCTTTCTGTCACTCTGAATTTGACTACTCTAGATAGCTTATATAAGTGGACTCATACAATATTTGTCATCTTGTGACTGGCTTATTTCACTTAGCGTAATGTGCTCAAGGTTCATCCATGTTACAGCATATGTCAGAATTTCCTTCCTTCTTATTATGGCAAGAAATAATATCTTATTGTCAGCATATTCCAGATTTTGTTTATCCAGTCATCTATCAATGGACAATGGACCCTTGGGTTGCTTCTACCTTTTTTTGATTATTGTGAATGCTGCTATGATGTATACATCTTTTTTGTTGTTTGAGATGGAGTCTTGCTCTGTTGTCCAGGCTGAAGCACAGTGGTGCGATCTCAGCTCACTGCAACCTCTCCCTCCCAGGTTCAAGCAATTCTCCTGCCTCAGCCTCCCAAGTAGCTGGGACTACAGGTGTGTACCCCCACACCTGGCTAAATTTTGTATTTTTAGTAGAAACAGTGTTTTACCATGCTGGCCAGGCTGATCTCAAACTCCTGACCTCAAGTGATCTGCCTGCCTTGGCCTCTCCAAGTGGTGGGACTACAGGCATGAGAGTATACATAATTTTGGATTTGTTTTATTTTCTGTGTGGCAACTTTAGATGGCCACTAAAACAGGGAATCAACTTGCCATCCCTCTCACACAAGTCAGAAGGCATCCTGTGATACTATGCCACTGTTTCAAAAATGTGCTGAATGATGTGTACATCTTCTAGTGGCTTCAAATCCTTCCTGGTGTAGAATCACAGTGGCCTCCCTTGACAAGAGGGAAATGCTGGGTGGGAGTGAGGGTGGGGCTGTTCTAGGGATCAGCATCTGTCTCTGTCTCACCATACCTGCTTCTCTTTAACCCTGGCCCTTCCTGTCTCCTGCAGGGCAAACATATTTACCATGCTGTGGACTAAATTCATTTAGATCTTTGAGATAATTTTCAGTTTGAGCTGTTATTTATTTATTTTTATTCACAAGGGGTTTGTTTTGTTTTTGGCAAAATGTTTCTTTTGAGAAAACCTCATGGCCACTGGGCAAAGTCCTAAACAATGTAAAAACTAAGTACTAGAGTGATGGCAACGCTTTCCAAATTAATGTACAGATCAACCCAATTCCAATAAAATGTCAGAGTGGGATTGGATAGGTGATTTCAAAGTTCATTTGAAAAAAAATAAATGAATGAAACACATCAAAAAACTTTTGACTAGAGCAGTTGTGAAAGAGTCTGCCCACTCCAGCTGTTAAATGTAATTTAAAGCTATAATAACTTAAATTCTATGTTAGCATTAGAATGTGAAGGTAGATCAATAAAAATATCATCAGTTGAAGCCAAAAAGTAGACTCTGGTTATATACAAATTTATAATATGAGAAAATTGGGATTTCAAATCATAGAGAAAAGCATGAAAACTCAATAGTGTTGTAGCAATTGGTTAGTTTTGAAAGAAGGAAAAACCTAAGTTCATACATATACATCACAAAATATGTAAAAACGAAGTCTAGGTGTACTACATAGTTACATGTAAAAACTAATACTGGCCAGGCGCAGTGGCTCATGCTTGTAGCACTTTGGGAGGCCAAGGTGGGTGGATCACTGAGATCAGGAGTTCGAGACCAGCCTGGCCAACATGGTGAAAACCCATCTCTACTAAAAAGACAAAAATTAGCCAGGCGTGGTGGCAGGTGCCTATAATCCCAGCTACTTGGGAGGATGAGGCAGGAGAATCACTTGAACCTGTGGGGTGGAGGTTGCAGTGAGTTGAGATTGTGCTACTTCACTCCAGCTTGGGCAAAGAGAGAAACTCCATCAAAAAAAAAAAAAAAAAAAAAAAAGGTAGAGATAAAGCTACAGGAGTGAAAAAGTTTTCTAAGCAAACATCCAAGATGGCAATGGTAGAGAAAAAGGTTGATAGATTTTGCTATATGAGAGTTTAAAATGTTTTGATTTCAACATGCCTCAAACAAAATTAAGACAAATCATTGTTCATTTACGTGGTGGAAAAGAAGTTGATATTTCATCTATCTGGCAAATCAATAGGACATCTTAGTATTGCAGTGAAAATTGGGTGAAGAATATGCACAGAGTAAAAGAAAATAGACATCAACTAAGCAAGTTCAAAGATGATAAATTAAATGATCCTTTTATTCACCAAAGTGTCAAACAGAACAAAGAGAAACCATTTTTTTCTTCTTAAATTGGAATAGTGTAGGGGGAAAAATCTACCCAATTTTGGCTAGAGTTGGGGAAAAAAATCAACACTAGAGGTAAAGTACATAAACATTTATTTCAGACAAGATGTTGCAATTTGTTTTTAAAAGCCTTAGATATGAGCCTTCACTTTGGTTTCTCAATTAACTTTCTAGGTGTTTGCTTCCAGGAAATAAACAGAGTATGTAGAAAGATTTAGAATAAAGATATCCACTAGAGTACCCTTTATAAGAAGCTGATTATAAAATAGTGACACAGTATGAAACCAATTAAACCTTTAAAAGAGTATCTGTGTATAGAAAAATACTAGAAGGAATGATGGGATGTACAATTGATTTTTATTTTGTTTGAGATTTTACACGTTTTCTTTCTCTAGTATTTTAAACATATAAGAAAGATTATTTTAAAAAACCATGGCCAGTTAAGTCTCTTCATTTTTCTAATTTTGAAATAAAATCTCACATTCCTATGACATGCATTTTTCTCCCATAATTGTGAATGTACAGCCTTTTATGGCCATCACTAGCTCTAGTCTTATGTGAATAGAGCTAAATTCTATTTGGATGCAACGACAGTCAAGCCATTCACAGAAATACATGGAAAATGAATGATGTGCACATATTCCAGGAAAAAAATGGAGTAGTATATTTCCACATTTGTAAGTATTTTGTATGTTTATACATTATATAGACACAGTCTTTACATGGAAACAAATAGCAATGACAAAATTCAACATACAAATCAGTCATATGGCATTGACTTTTAACTTCAAGAATACATTCAGCAAATATGCTGTAGACTGGTACAGAAAAACCAGACAGCCCGATTCCTCATCTTTAGTTATTTCTTCTTTCCAAAGGTCATTTTAAATATTATCATGTTAATACTGGTGAGCACAGCATACTTAGAAGTATTAACAAACATGTTTTCTCTTTTCTTCCTGGAACTCTGAATGCCCTTTCTTTCTTGTGGTCGCTAAGCAAATAAGGCAATTCTATGAATGGTCTAATTTTATGTTTACAATATTATGCTATTGGAATTCTGAGCATATGTCAGAAATATGTTGAACCTAGTAACACAGGGAAAAATTGTACGTTTCTAGTTCATAAACTTCAGTTAGAATGTTTAGGTCAGGCATGGTGGCTCATGCCTGTAAGCCCAGCACTTTGGTCGAGAGCCGAGGCAGTTGGATCACCTGAGGTCAGGAGTTCAAGACTAGTCTGGCCAACATGGCTAAATTCCGTCTCTACTAAAAATACAAAAAATTATCTGGGCATGGTGGTGCATGCCTATAATCCCAGCTACATGGGAGGCTGAGGCACGAGAATAGCTTGAACCCAGGAGGCAGACGTTGCAGTGAGCTGAGATCACACCACTGTACTCCAGCCTGGGCGACAAGAGTGAAACCTCATCTCCAAATAAATAAATAAATAAATAAGAGTTTAAATTACATTAAAGGGAAAATTTTAGCCAAAAGATGTCAAACAAAACTGTGGTGGTTTGCAAGAGAAGTACTGCCCCATCCCATAGGACTTATTAGTTTGGATGAAAAACTAATTAACAGGTGGTTTTGACTGATGGATCCCCTGGACTTGGGAAAGAAAAAGGAGTATAAAAGCAAGTGCCTCCTTGCATATTTTCAGGGCATAATACTCCCTCCTTCCCTGAACAGTGATACATTGTCATACTCTGAGTAGCAGGACATGTTGATTCTTCACCAGTCATTGCCGTGAGTGGAACACAGTATAAACCTGCGCTGGAAAGTTCTTTATCCTGTCTTACTGCTGCTCTCAGTTATGGTTTACCCAGACATAAAGGGAATAAACTCCACCGAAACAGCTACAATATGAGAAATAGAGGAGTTACTCTTTATTAACATTTATTAATACATACTGATTTCAAAAGTCCGTCATATAGACACATGCAGAAAAGCATATTGTTTACTTTACGGTTGATGTAAGAGTTGTTTAAAGTCTAGTAAATATAAAGTGAAGGTCATAAAATAGAGACATTTCTAAGTATAAGCTTTTGAGAAAGACCATTTTGTCATCAGCTCAGCTTTCTCTGCCACCTCTATCTTGTAGATGCCATTCAAAACAGAACCTGTTAAACTTGCAAAACTTGTCATTTGTTTGCAAAGCTTGATGCCAAGGGTTAGGCATTTTATCAGGTTTTCAGTTCATTTGGATCAATAACAACATATAATGTTAACAATTGGACAGGTATTCTTTCATTCCTGACCCTGTTACGTATCAGAAAGACCTGGGAATAATGCCCAACAATAGGGAACTGGGCACACCTACTATGGTATGTGCAAATAAACCAATGCTGGGGCTGGAAGGGTGTTGGAGAGCATGTACTGTGACGTCTTATTTTCCTAATGAAGTACCTTGGTGCAGAGAGAAGTGG
Source organism: Ateles fusciceps (assembly GCA_036589455.1). Taxonomy (NCBI): domain Eukaryota; kingdom Metazoa; phylum Chordata; class Mammalia; order Primates; family Atelidae; genus Ateles; species Ateles fusciceps. The sequence goes on along the minus strand of JAZHEH010002554.1, from coordinate 10,760,216 downwards.
CTTTCAAACTGATTGCAATTAGCATCAACTCTGGAAACCATTTTTCTTTAAGAGTAAAATGAAAGCAGTAGCTCACACCTGTAATCCCAGAACTTTGGGAGGCCAAGATGTTAGGATCCCTTCAGCCCAAGAGTTTGAGACCAGCCTGTGCAACAAAGTGAGAAGCTGTCTCTACATAAAAAATTTTTTAAATAGCTGGGCCTGATGTTGGGCGCCTGTAGTCCCAGCTACTTGTGAGCTGAGGCAGGAGGATTTCTTGAGCCCAGAAGGCCAAGGCTGCAGTGAGCTGAGGTAGCACCACTGCATGCAAGTCTGGGGGACAGAGCAAGACCCTGTCCCAAAAATAAAAAATAAAAAATAATTTTTTAAAATGAAATGATTAGTTTCTACTCAGTAGGATTTCTATAAGGATGAGTGAGAAAACCTTTATAAAATATATAACATATAAAAGTCATGCATATATGTGCAATCTTGGCTCACTGCAACCTCTGACTCCCGGGTTCAAGCCATTCTCCTGCCTCACCTCTGGAGCAGCCAGGATTACAGGCATGCACCACCATGCCCGGTTAATTTTTTGTGTTTAGTAGAGATGGGTTTTCACCATGTTGGCCAGGATGGTCTTGATCTCCTGACCTTGTGATCCGCCTGCCTCGGCGTCCCAAAGTGCTGGGATGACAGGCGTAAGCCACCGTGCCCAGACAAAAGTCATATTTTTTATTAATACTAACAAGGCTGGATTAATCTATATTTGAGTAATATCGAGTTTCAACCTCCTTATACTCATCATCTAGTGTTTCTAAAATTTATGATAAAAATGGGAACCTACGAGAGTATAGCGGAGAGTAGTACGTTCACATTGATGACGTTGTGAGTGACTTGAAAGGCAACATTTAGGTATATCTGGTTTTCTGTACCAATGAAATATAAGAATAAGAGTCGACATACAATGCAGTATTTTTATTTGAGGCAGAGTCTTACTCTGTCACCCAGGCTGGAGCGCAATGGTGCCATCGCAACTCACTACAACCTTCTCCTCCCAGGTTCAAGTGATTCTCATGCCTCAGCCTCCTGAGTAGCTAGGATTACAGGTGCATGCCACCACACCCGGATAATTATTGTATTTTTAGTAGAGATGGGGTTTCACCTTGTTAGCCTGGCTGATCTCGAACTCCTGACCTCAAGTGATCTGCCCACCTCGGCCTCCCAAAGTGCTGGGATTACAGGCGTAAGCCACTGTTCCAGGCCAAAAATATTTTTTCTCAGTCATTGAAATAGTAATTGAACATTTCTGAAAGTAGAATTTTTAAATTTTAATTTTACTTATTTATTTTAGAGATGGGATCTTGCTATGTTACCCAGGCTAGGCTCAAACCCCTGGGCTCAAGGGATTCTTACACCTCCACTTCCCGAGTAGCTGGGACTACAGGCTCATGCTGCTGCACCCAGCAGAATATTCATATGTGCTTGGACGATTCAAGTGTGACATTTCAAACTGGAATGATAAAATGAAGCTGTGAAGAGGATACAAATTACAGTGGGTAGAATGGGGAAGATAGAAAATCAAAAGAAAGCAAACACGTTAGGAATTGGCAGCCCTCTTTAAGAAACCTAGAGTGCCCCATCAATGCCCAGTTCTGTTATCAGCCCCCAGTCACATGTTATTTGTGCTTTGACTTAAATCGGTTTTAAATCTCTTAGATGATTGATTCTATTAGACTGTAATTCATGAACAGTAAATTCTAGTTATGATGTTGCTTGGCTGCCAACTCTGCTCTAAATAACAGATTTAGTTAATTGGAAGAATATGATCCCTCTCTTGCCTGGGGAATACTTGCTGATCCCATTGGGAAGAGGTGGGCTGGATTTCGAGGATTCGTAAGCTGAAAGACACGTGGGAGAGGTAATGACCTGTGGCACCTGTTAGTCACATTACCTGCGAAAAGTTACTTATTGTACAGGCCGTAAAAGCTACCTCATGGAGGCAAGAGTGTTTATCTATCACTGGGTGGCAAAGAAGGAAGTGGCTTGAGAGAAACCTACAAAGTATGTGAATTTTGGACTGCATGATAAGGAAGATAAAAAGTAAGGCAGAGGATATTGGTAAGAAATGACATACCAGTGACAGGTTTGGCTAGTTTAAAACTGCAAGAGACTCTAGAGAAGTTGGCAATCTGTTTCACTGATTAAGTTGAGGATGGCCCGTGCTCACCATACATGTAGCATGATTTCTATGTTAAAGACATAGAACACTCAGTCAGTTGGCCTGTGCTGCCTTTAAAATTATATCCAAATTTTGTGACAAAGAAACAAGAGTTTATTATTTTTTTCGATTCTCTGGCTAGGCTGGGTAACATTTCTGCTGGTCTTGCCTGGGCTTAGTCATGGGGCTGATGTCAGCTTGGGCTGGGGTTTGGGCTTGTGTGAGACAGCATGGCCACTCTTTCTTTATGGTCTCTCATCTTCTAAAAGTCTGGCCTGGCTGCTTTGCTTGGTGGTTCAGGGTTCTAGCAGGAAGAGAGGGCAACCCTAATACACAGACACTTTTCAACCCTCTGCTTGCATTTGCTGAGTCATGTGGTCAAACCCAGAGGAGAGGAGATTATCTAGGGCATGTACAGAGAGAGGTAAGAACAAAGCCAGGTCATAACTGTGACTATGGATCACAAGTACATTCAGCTATCTTTATTTTTTAAAATTTTTTTGAGACAGAGTTTTGCTCTGTTGCCCAGGCTGGAGTGCAGTGGCACAGCTCACTGCAACCTCTGCCTGCCGGGTTCAAGTGATTCTTGTGCCTCAGCCTCCAGTGTAGCTGGGACTACAGGCATGTACCACCACATCTGGCTAAGATTTTGCATTTTTAGTAGAGACAGGGTTTTACCACGTTGGCCAGGCTGGTCTTGAAGTCCTGGCCTCAAGCAATCCACCCGTCTTGGCCTCCCAAACTGCCGGGATTACAGGCATGAGCCACCACACCTGCCCAACTATCTTTAAATAAGAATATCAAAATATCTTACGAATATCTACAACCAAAGAGTAGAATTCCTCTAGACCAGTGATGACCAATAGAGATATATATAGTTATATATGTAATATAATTTATTTATTTATTTATTTTGAGGTGGAGTCTTGCTCTGTTACCAGACTGGAGTGCAGTGGCATGATCTCAGCTCAGTGCAACCTCCGCCTCCTGGGTTCAAGTGATTCTTGTGCCTCAGCCTCTCGAGTAGCTGGGATTACAGGCGCGCGCCACCACACCCAGCTAATTTTTTTGTATTTTTAATAGAAACAGGGTTTCACCATGTTGGCCAGGATGGTCTTGATCTCCTGACCTTGTGATCTGCCTGCCTCGGCCTCCCAAAGTGCTGGGATTACAGGCGTGAGCCACCACACCTGGCTGTAATATAATTTTAAATTTCCTAGCAGTGACATTTAAAAAGGTAAAAAAAAGTGAAATTAATTTTTATAATACGTTTTATTTCATACAATATATCTTATTTTTATTTAATCCAATATATCTTAAATATCAGCATGTACTCAATATTAAAATTATTAGTGAGTGATCTGCATTCTTTTTGGTGCTAAGCCTTCAAAGTCTGTTTGGATTTTACACTGTGATACACCTCAATTCAGGCTCACTATATTCCGAGGTGTTCAGTAGTGTCAGGTGGCATGTCATTGGGTTGGACAGTACAGAACTAGAGACTAACAGCTGGGGAAGAAGGAGTAGTGGAACTGGAAGTCTGAAATCCATTGACAGTCTGTATGCAGAATAGTCACCTCTTGACAGCTAAGGGTGGGAGGCAGGAGAGGGAGGATCTGTTTAAAAAAACAGAATAAATGCTCAGCAGCAAGAAATGTATTCATATAACCCATTATATTGATATATTAAAAAATACTAACATTCTTTTTTATTAATTTAAAATTAATTTTTAAACTTTTATTTTAGGTTCAGGGATACATGTGCAGGTTTTTATATAGGTAAATTGCATGTCGTAGGGGTTTGGTGTACAGATTATTTAATCACCTGGGTAATAAGCATAGTACCTGATAGTTTTTCGATCCTCTAAGATTCTATTTTGTTAACATTCAACATGAATGACTAATTAAAACAACAGCAACAACAAGAAAAAAACCTCTGGTGAAATAAAAGAGAGGGATGTTTCCCTCAGTGGTAAAGAATATCTACTTAAATCAATGGCCAACATTATAAGTGGTTTAATAGCAGAAGCATTCTCAGCAAGTTCGGAACTATTTTTTAAGCATTGAGCTGGAAGGGATAACCAATGAAATTAGATAAAGGCCTAAATTTAAGGGTAAAAATATTGACAGGAAGAGGCAAAATAGAAAAAAGATCCCATCTACAATGGTGGTGACAAGAAAATTAATAGAATTTCTATGAAGTTGTGGTAGATTAAAAATGACTACAGGCCGGACGCGTTGGCTCACACCTGTAATTCCAGCACTTTGGGAGGCTGAGGCAGGTGGATCACAAGGTTAGGAGTTCAAGACCACCCTGGCCAAGATGGTGAAACCCTGTCTCTACTAAAAATACAAAAATTAGCTGGGTGTGGTGGCAGGTGCCTGTAATCCCAACTACTCGGGAGGCTGAGGTAGGGAATTGCTTAAACCCGGGAGGCGGAGGTTGCAGTGAGCCGAGATTGCACCATTGCACTCCAGCCTGGGTGACAGAGCGAGACTCTGTCTCAAAAAAAAAAAAAAGACTGCAAATTCTTTGCCACTTTGCTGAAAAAGAGCTTGAATCTAATTCACCCCTCAATGACTAGGCTTGGCAGTGTGACTTGCCTTGGTCAACAGGACACCAGCAAGTATGGCATAGCAGAGACTTGATAGTTGCTTGTGCATTGAAGCTTGTCCAAGTCAGGCAGCTAGTCTAGTGTGTAGAGGATGAAGGGATGCTTGGAAGAGGATCCAGCTAGATCCAAGGCTCTTAACAAGTCCATCTTGGTCCCTGCATTGCAGCCAGCTGAATATAGTCTCAAGAATGGGCCCAGACAAATGATAGAGAAATAATAAATAGTCATTAACTTGGGGATGGACTGTCATGCAGCAATAATTGACGGATACAGAAGAAAACTGCTTAGAATTCTAGAGTCATAGTTATTTTAGAAATCATCTAATGACATTGCCTTATAACAAAGGGATACTGGAAACTGGGACTAGAGAGTTTAAGAGCTGGGGTGACATGGGCAGGTCTGAGGCCAGCAATTTCATCTCCATTTCTGCATTAATTTACTCATTCTTTCATCAAGTATGCTTTGAGTGCTCACTGAGCTTGGTGCTCCCAAAGATGAAACAGGCTGAGTTCAGTGGGAAAGATAGGCATAGGAGGAAACAGCCATGATGCCAAGAGATAAACAGTGTAATAAAAGTATATGCAGAGGGCTGTTTCCGGGGACACAGGGTCAAAGTGGGAGGGTCACTGAAGTGACATTTAGACTAGCTCATAAAGGATCAGTAAGATGTTATGAGTCAGAGAAGGTTGGGGAAGGACATTTCAGGCAGAGACATGGGTAGCAAAGGCCCAGAAATGTCTTAGTGTAAACAGAATCAAGGAAATGGTAAGGGGTATGGACCACTCTCCAGCAGGTGATAAAAGGCCTTCATTCAGTTTGACTTTTATCCTTGAGGACCTAATTCTGCAAATCCATTTTGGATTGCCTTCCAAAGAATCTTGATTTCAGCTAACTCCACCATCCTTTTTGCAACAGGTTTCAGCTAGGACCTACAAAGTGAAAAGGATATCTCCTGTAATATTTAGCTAGAGGATTCAGAATTTATACCTTGTCTCATCTTTGCTCTTCTCTCTTTAACATAATGTACATTTCACTGCTGATTCATTTTATCTTAATAGGTAAACATAATTTTGCACACGACATTTGGAGATGATCTACCCTTAAAAAATGAACTAATGTATTTTCTCCCCTGCAAACGATGGGAAAGGAGAACTCTAATAGTTTACAATCAGTTTCCTTCACCAGCTCCCGCTTTGGCATTGAAATAAGCCTTTTAACTTCCTTGTAATATATCTGAATATTATTTATTAGAATTTGACACAGAGACACGTGTTCTTCATCGTCTGTATCTGTAACTAGGGAAATATGTTTTCTGAGAGTTTTAACATTCCAATCCATCTTCTAGCTAATCGTTTTAATCCCTGTAGATAAATAAGTGGAAAAAAATGAATCAATCATGGTTTTTATTTTTACTAGCCCACATCCTCATTCAGGGGTTACACCGTTGATGATATTCAGGCAATCAGGTTCTTTTTTAAACACCTGACCCATTACTTGTTTCTAGTTAATATGGAAATAAATGGCTTTCTCTCTCTCTTCTTTTTTTTTTTTGGGTGGAGGGGGAGTGGTCAGGTGGAGTCTCACTCTGTCTACCAGCCTGGAGTGCAGTGGTGTGATCCTGGTTCACTGCAACGTCCACCTCCTGGGTTCAAGCAGTTATCTGCCTCAGTCTCCAGAGTAGCTGGGATTACAGGTGCCTGCCACCATGTCCGGCTACTTTTTTGTATTTTTAGTAGAGACAGGGTTTCACCATCTTGGCCAGGCTGGTCTTGAACTCCTGACTTCTTGATCCACTTGCCTCAGCCTCTCAAAGTGCTGGGATTACAGGTGTGAGCCACCTTGCCCCACCCTCCCTCTGTTTTCAAAAAAAGTCTGGCTTGTGCTGTTACAGTGCTTAAAGTGAAATTGAATGTCATGTGAAGCCATTTGAAAATAAAAAAGGACATGAAATCTTCTTGTCTCTTTATTTTGTGACACATTTCATTCTTCTAATTCTAGCAACTTTTAAAAAGTTTATTTAGTTTGCTTCCATTTTTGTTATTTTAAAAATATGTCCTCTTGTTTCTTTGATTTTCTTAAGCTGCGTAAGCTACTCCTGCCCCTAGATACACATACTTATTCTGCTGTGTTGTGCTGGGCTGTCAGGAGAAACCACTCTTAACTCTAGCATGGTGTGAGCTCTCTTCCAGCAAGTAATGGAGCTGGGGAGCTGGTACTTGAAGGATGAGACTTCACCAGGCAGATAAAGGAGAAAAGCGATCCAGTCAGAGGAAACAGTGGGAGCTAAAACATGAAAGAGTGACTCATGAGGATCATAAAGTATGTTGTACTATAAATGTGTAAGAGTGTGTGTGTGTGTGTGTGTGGTGTGTGTGTGATCTCACCATCGCCATCACTGTGACGCTGCTGAGGCAGGTTTGGAAAAAACTGGAATGTCACACTGGAGAGTGTGGTCTTTATTCTGCAGGTGAGAGAACTATGAGTGATTTTAAAGCCAGGTAATGCAATGCTCTGATTTGGTTTTGAGCCATCAGTCTGTTGGAGAACAGAGAGAAGGGGGCTGGTTAGGAGACTATTTAATTGCAGTGTTTCGTGTGACAGATGTTAGACTTGGACATTAATATTCCAGAAGAGAAGTGTAAAAGTATTGTAGTGCTGGGGGTGGTGGTTAGCCTGGGGAATGGGTACATAGCAAAAGCCAAGTTTCACAGCAAGACAGGGAAGAGAAGGTGCGTGTGAATGGGGAGGGCAGGGATGGGGATGTGGGAGGGGAGGAATTTGACTTTGGATATTTAGAAAGTTCAGGGAGGAAGATTCCATTGATGACTCTGAGGTCTGATATGGATCATGGTGAGGTCTGATGCCTTTGTTTCGTTGTTCAATTTTGCCAACATTTTTAGACACTTGTTTATCTGCTTGGGTGTTCTCTCCTTCCACCTTCGGCTCCCTAGATGTTTAATGTCACTTTTCATATATATATTTCATATATATATATATTTGACTCCATCTCAAATATATATACGTGTGTGTGTGTGTGTGTGTGTGTGTGTGTGTGTGTGTTATGTATATATATATCTTTTTTTTTTTTGAGATGGAGTCTTGCTTCATTGCCCAGGCTGGAGTGCAGTGGTGTGATCTTGGCTCACTGCAAACTCCGCCTTCTGGTTTCAAGTGATTCTCTTGCCTAGCCTCCTGAGTAGCTGGCATTACAGGCATGTGCCACTATGCCCAGCTAATTTTTGTTTTTTCAATAGAGATGGGGTTTCACTATGTTGGCCAGGCTGGTCTGAATTCCTGACCTCAAGTGATCCTCCCACCTCAGCCTCCCAAAAGTTCTGGGATTACAGGAGTGAGCCACTGCACCTGGCCAACTTTTGATATACAACAATGAAAATTTCATATATTATTATTTTTTGGCTGAAATGTACTCTTCCAACATTTAAAGTCAAAGTGAATAGAATGTCAGGTCAACTCACTTAAAATAAAAGGAACCAACTGCCATAACAAGACTTAAAAAGGTAATAATATAGAGCCTCCACTTTGCCTATCTCTCATGTTTTACTTTTACCATTACAATTTTCTCATAATTATCCACTTTGATTTTTTCTTCTAATATTCTTTTCCCATCTTCCCACTTAGAGGGAAGCAGTAGATATTGGGGCATTTTTCCTGGTCATTTTCAGAGCATTGGCTCTTCAATTACCTCCCCATCTCTCAAGCTGTCTTGGGGAAATACTTAGAAACTCAGATTAACATTTTCATTCCTATAGCTTGAGCTGTGAAGCAACAAGATACATGAAACTATTCTTGGAGTATCCTTACCCACAAATGTCAGAAAATGACTTTCTTAAAAGATAGAAATGTAAAAATCTCTGCTTTTTATTGCAGCACTTATATATGGGCATGTAATAGACCTCAATGAATATTTGTTGAAGGAATTAAAATCTAAATTATTTAAAAAAGGATTCTCAATTCTACAAATGACTCCTCCTTTTATTACACGGCACCATGGTTGTAACAAAATGATGTTTGTTTTGATCTCCAAGCCAGTTCTGTATAATGCTAAAAATTTGTGATGATTCATAGACATTTTGACTGTCATCTGCCACCAAATCACTATTTAAAAAGATAAAGAGCCCTATATTAGATAGAAAGAGGCCTCACATATAGTATTTTATCCCCCAAAACAAGTGCTCATCAAAATAGATTCTAATAATTGTGGAATCTACATTCAGTGAATATGAGCTTATGTTACAGCGATCAAAGTGCCTTTTTCTAATTAGTACATGTTAGATAAATAGAATAGGAAAGTTTGGGTTTCTCCAAAATGACATAATCATTAGTGATTTCTTAGAGTGTTGTAGTTTAATGGGCCAAGCATTGTGGCTAACACCTGTAATCCCAGCACTTTGGGAGGCTGAGGCTGGCGGATTAAGTGAGGTCAGGAGTTCGAGACCAGTCTGGCCAACGTGGTGAAACCCTATCTCTACTAAAAATACAAAAGTTAGCCAGGCCTAGTGGTGTACGCCTGTAATCTCAGCTGCTCGGGAGGCTGAGGTGGGAGAATCTCTTGAACCCAGGAGGCAGAAGTTGTAGTGAGCCAAGACTGCACCACTGCACTTCAGCCTGGGCAACACAGAGCAAGACTCCCTCTCAAAGAAAAACAAATAAATAAAATAAAAATAAATAAATAAATTTAAAAAATAATGTTGCTGTAATATTTCCCAGCATTAGTTTAACGAGATTCAGCTGAACCGCCCTCCCCAGCCAGAGACCAGCTGAGAGAGATCTGAATTTCGCAGTCATGGTCAGCTGTAATTCTAGCATGAACAGTTTTTGGCATAGTGTATTTTTCTAAGAATAAGTGATTGGGTTTATTATTTAAAACTAAAACTGTTTAATATAAATAGAATATTACCTGTAATATGATTATATATGCTATTACATTATATAATTTACATAACAATATAATTTTATCTAAAATTAAAACAATTTACTATAATTAGTTCTATTCATAGTGTATGTGTACATTATATTCTAAATGGCTGTATATTATTTAATATAAAATAGTTATAAGAACTTTCAACATGTTTTTTAAAAACTGTAATTCTAGGACAATTGCAAATAAATAAAAATGCTATTGCCTTTAGTGCATGTAATCAATCAATTGTTTTGCATATAAATTCAAGAACAGAGTTTTCTCAGCTCATACCAGATAGGTTACGATTCACGCCTTGACAGATGTCTCTGGGCTCATTTTCACAGGATCTCTTATGGTTGCTACTTTACAGCACTGCAAGAGCACTGGCAACTTTGTGTTTTCTTTTTGAGACGGGGTCTTGCTCTGTCACCCAGGCTGGAGGGCAGTGGGCGATCTCAGCTCATTGCAACCTCTGCCTCCTGGGTTAAAGTGATTCTCTTGCTTCAGCCTCCTGAATAGCTGGGACTACAGGTGCGCACCACCATGCTCCGCTAATTTTTGTATTTTTAGTAGAGACGGGGTTTCACCATGTTGGCCAGGCTGGTCTCAAACTCCTGACCTCAGGTGATCCACCCGCCTCAGCCTCCCAAAGTGCTGGGATTACAGGCGTGAGCCACCATGCCCAGCCAACTTTGTGTTTTTCTAAGAGCCTCCCTCTAACACTATTCCTGGCATAGAGCAGACACTTAATAAATATCTTTTAACCTTAGAAAAATAAATGATTGAGTTTATTCCTTTTAAGGATAATCTGTCACGGTTTAAGACAAAATTGGACTTTCTATAGAAAGTGCCAGCCTTGATAAGTCTTGAAATCTTGAGTACTACTAAGATTATCAATTTTAAGAGTTAAAGCAGCAATAACAGCAAAATACCTTTTGATAACCTAAAAACTTGTTGCGTCATTTCATATGAAAGATTTGACAGGTATAACTAGAAGATAGACTGCCAGCTTGGAAACCAAATTCAGGTTTGGTCAAGCTAAAATGTGACAGAAAGCTTCCTGCATTTAATCAAAGATTCAAAGTCAACAAGTAACAGAAAGATAAAAATAAGGCCACTTACACTGTTTGGCATACAACTGTGTCATTCCCATAAACAGGAAAACAAAAGTACTTAACCTTTGTTTTTGTATTTTGTGGGGGAGACATGAGGGCCCAGTGGAAAGAATTCAGGTCTCATCTAATAATAGCATTTGCTGTTCTTTAGTTTTTTAAAATTTTGATGTGTAGGAAATTCACTCTTCTGTTACAGATTTCTCACGCATAAAATGAGGACAATAATATCTGTAACATGGTGCGATTGTAAAAATTGAGATAATACAGTATTATGCATGATGCCATCTTTAAAATTTCATCTGTGGATCTCAAATTTCCTTTGTGCTACTCCTCTAGGACTCTGCTTCTGACCAAAGCATGTCCTCTCAAAAGGCTTGATATCAGGCCTCCATTCTCATGGACTCCTGTCATCATCCTGCTCCAATTAGTTCTTTGGCTCTAGCCCATTAGGTTCCCCCAATGGCCTCCATATCTGTTAAATCTCATGGTCAATTCCTGTCAATTTCCTGTCCTCTGAGCAGCATTTGACACAGCAGAACACTCTGCTTTTCTGGAAATGTAGTTTTCTCCAGGGCTCCAGGGCTACACAGTTGCCTGGAATTCCTCCACTGACGTAACTCTTTTTCTTATCTCTTCAGTTTGCTTCTCCTTGGTGGATTTCTAAATGTGGGGGGTGCTCCAGGATTTTGATCTGGGACCTCTTCTCTGTCTCTCCCTGCTGCTAAGGCCATCAAGTCATTTTACACATATGTTGAAGACCTTCAGTTGAGAAGCCTCTCTCATCTGAGCTCCAGAATTACATATGGAATTGTCCACTTGGATTTCTAAGAAGCATTTCAAACTTAACATGACCCAAAGCAAACTGTCCGTCTGAACTTCTCCCCTGTCTTCATTCCACCCACCTCTTGCCTAGTCTTCCTTTTCTTCCTTCCTGGACCTCTTTTTTATTTAGTTAAAAACTAGAAGTCATCCTTTCTTTGTTTTTCAATAGAGTTTCACTCTTGTTGCCCAGGCTGGAGTGCAATGGCACAATCTCAGCTCACCGCAACCTCCATCTCTTGGGTTCAAGTAATTCTCCCTCCTCAGCCTCCTGAGTAGCTGGGATTATAGGTGCCTGCCACCATGCCTGGCTAATTTTTGTATTTTTAGTAGCATTTTGTCATGTTGACCAGGCTGGTCTTGAACTCCTGACCTCAGGTAATCCGCCTGCCTTGGCCTCCCAAGTACTGGGATTACAGGCGTGAGCTACCATGCTCAGCCTAGAAGTCACCCTTGACTCCTTTCTTTTCTTTTTATGTCTAATGCATCAACAGGTTCTATCTGGGCAGCTTCCAAAATGTATCTTGAACCCAGCCACTCCTTATCATTTCCATGGCTAAAACTAATCCAAGCCACCATTACCATTCATGTGGGTTTCTGCCAGTATCCTGTACCTTGATGGTCCAGTATCCATATAGAAGCTACAGTCATCTACTGAAAGCGTAAGTCAGATCAGGCTTGAAAAGCCTAAAAACTCTTACTACCCTTAGAATAGAATATCAACTCTTTGGCCTGGCCTGTGGTCCAACGTGACCTGACCCTCTGACTTGTTCTGCACATACGTCTTTCTCATTTTCTTCCTCACCCACCATGGTCTGGCCTCAGTGATGGGTTTTTGGGTTTCTCTAACATGCTGTGCTTCTTCTTCCCTTAGAGCTTTTGCAAACGCTCATCCTTCTTCTAGGAATTTGCTCCCTGAGGGTGCCACAATGTGGTCCTGTATCATCATTTAGATCTCAGATGTTACCTTCTCAGATACTTTCCCTGTTGAGCTTTGCTAAAGGATTCTCTCACCCTATTCCAGCATTCCCTATGGCCCACTAGAACCTGGCATTATATTTACTTTTTTCTCTTCTTTCATTTGAGACAGGGCTTGCTCTATCACCCAGGCTGGATTGCAGTTTACTGCAACCTCCACCTCCTGACCTCAAGCGATCCTCCCACCTCAGCCTCCTGAGTAGCTGGGACCATAGGCACATACCACCAAGCCCAGCTACTATTTTTTTTTTTTTTTGTATTTTTAATAGAGACAGGGTTTTGCCATGTTACCCAGGCTGGTCTTGAACTCCTGAGCTCAAGCCATCTGCCTGCCTCAGCCTTCCAAAGTGCTGGTGTAACAGCCCAAGGTGTCTAGGCACCTTGGCTGCTGCCTAGACAGAGCCAATTTATCAAGATGGGAGGTGGAGGCTGAACATGGTGGTTCATGCCTGTAATCCCAACAATCTGGGAGGCCGAGGTGGACAATTCACCTGGGATCATAAGTTTGGGACCAGCCTGGCCAACATGGGGAAATCCTGTCTCTACTAAAAATACAAAATTAGCCAGGTGTGGTGGCACGTGGCTGTAATCTCAGCTACTTGGGAGGTTGAGGCAGGAGAATCATGAACCCAGGAGGCAGAGGTTGCAGTGAGTCAAGATCATGCCATTGCACTCCAGCCTGGGCAACAAGAGTGAAAAAAAAATGGGAATTGCAATAGAGAAAGAATAATTCACACAGAGCTGGCTGTGTGGGAGACAGGAGTTTTATTATTACTCAAAGATCAGCGTTTTTAAAGATAATTCACCAGGCAGGGGCTTGGGAAGTGGGGAGTGCTGATTGGTCAGGTTGGAGATGGAATCATAGGGGGTCGAGGTGAGGTTTTCTTGCTGTCTTCTGTTCTTTGGTGGGATGGCAGAACTGGTTGAGCCAGATTACAGGTCTGGGTGATGTCAGCTGATCCATCCAGAACAGGGTCTGCAAAATATTTCCAGCATTGATCTTAGGTTTTACAATAGTGATGTTATCTCTAGGAGCAATTTGGGGAGGTTCAAACTCTTGGAGCCAGAGGCTGCATGATCCCAAAACCATAATTTCTAATCTTGTAGTTAATTTGTTAGTCCTGCAAAGGCAGACTAGTCCCCAGGCAAGAAGGGGGTCTTTTTGAGAAAGGGCTGTTACCAATTTTGTTTCAGAGTCAAATAACGAACTGAATTCCTTCCCAAAGTTAGTTCAGCCTACATCCAGGAATGAACAAGGACAGCTCAGAGGTTAGAAGCAAGATGGAGTCGGTTAGGTCTGATCTCTTTCACTGTCATAATTTCCTTAGTTATAATTTTTGCAAAGGCGGTTTCACTGGGATTACAGGTGTGAGCCACCGTGCCTGGCCTATAATTTACGTCATTTAGCATGTTTCCCATCTGTACGGTGTGTGCTCTGTGAGGATAGAGGCTTTGTCTTCTTCAATGATATATCCCAGAGCAGGCATGCTCATTACATATGTGTGGAGAGAATACAATTTTTAAAATCCAGTAAGACATCCAATATATTGGGTTACTCCTGTTCTCATTTGCCTGTGCATATGCATGTGTTTATAAGGAGTTTAAAATAGAATTTCTCTCTGTGTTTTTATATTTTAAATTTGATGACATTTATTTATTTATTTGAGACATAGTTTCACTCTTGTTGCCCAGGCTGGAGTGCAATGGTGTGATCTCAGCTCACAGCAACCTCTACCTCCCAGGTTCAAGCGATTCTCCTGCCTCAACGTCCCAAGTAGCTGAGATTACAGGCACCTGCCACCATGCCCAGCTAATTTTTGTATTTTTATTAGAGATGGTTTCACCACGTTGACCAGGCTGGTCTCAAACTCCTGATCTCAGGTGATCTGCCCACCTTGGCCTCCCAAAGTGCTGGGATTACAGGCGTGAGCCACTGTGCCCGGCCGATGTCATTTATTTTAGTCCCTATATGTTAGGTTCTGGGTTTGAAGTTGAGGATACAAAAATGAATGAGATCTGATATTTTGGGAAGTTTCAATCTAGTGAGTAAGCTAGTCGCATACATTTGTTTTAATTGCAGTATTATAAAATGTACACACTATAAAATTTATCATTTTAGTCATCTGTAAGTATACTATTTATTGGTATTAAACACATTTAGAATGTTGTATAACCATCACTACCAAGTTTATGCAAAACTTTCATCATTCCCAACATGAACTTGGTACGTAGTAAATAATTTCCCCTATTTCCTAGTCCCTGGTAACCTCTATTCTAATTTCTATCTTTATAAATTTGCCTGTTTTAGGTCCCTCATATAAACGGAATCATACAGTTCCTTCTGTCCTTCTGTGCCTGGCTTATTTCACCAAGCACAATGTTCTAGGGGTCATCTCTATGTCATACGTAACATTTTGTTAATTTTTGCGGCTGTGTAATATTCCATTGTATGTGTATAGCACATTTTGTTTATCCATTTATCTGTTAATGGACACTGGAGTTGCTTCTATCTTTTGGCTATTGTAAATAAGCTGCTGTGAATATTGTTATACAGGTATCTGTTTAGACCCTGCTTCTAATTGTTTTAAATATGTATTAAGGAGTGGAATTGCTAGTCATATGGTAATTCTAAGTTTAACTTTTTGAGAAACCAAACTATTTTCCGGAAGAGTGACACCATTTTACATTTCTACCAGCCACGTTCAAAGGTTCCAATTTTTCTACTTCCTCACCAGCACTTGTTTCCCATTTTTAAAAATAATAGCTGTTATAGTTGGTATACAGTGAATAAGTAGATGTTTACCATTTATTTTGTGCTGTAGATGAACTGATAGAGGAGTGAGTTGGATGCTATGAAAATAAGAATGTAAAGAGATGCTATCTATCCATTCATCCACCAATCTATCCATCTATCCATCCATCCATTCACACAACCATCCAAGTTCTAACAGAAAATAATTGCAGAGTCTGTTGGCTCTGGGATGTGAATATTCAAAGTACATGCAATTTAATAATCTAAAAGATTGCAAGACATTTAATTGGTGCCTAAATGGCATTCCTGTAAAAATAGTTTTATTAGTGAAGATCAATTCCCAGCACATTTGAAAAATCCTATTTAACTTATAAAGTAATTGAATAATGATATTAGCAGGGCTATGGCAAAAAAACCTATTGTTTCTGTGGGGAAAGTTTTAGGTTCTTTTGGCAATATGGAGGGAGATAAGATGTTGCAGGTCAGAGGTCTCCTCCAGATAGGGTCTAGACCAGGCAGGGTACCCTGAACATATCTCCCCTTCATAGTGGAAGGACTGCCAATCCTCTTCCCTTTTTCCTCTTTCCCAACAACTGCCCTCCCCATCTTGCCCCTGTGTTCCCAGAGAGTTGATATTTAGGGTTTTGCATCTGTGGTTCTAAACGTGAAAGCCCTAGTGTAAGTGAGAGACTATAAAACAACAGAAATAGGGGCAAGATGCTGGTGAAATGTAAATTAATCCTGATGTGCGTTCCAGCATGTGCTGTCCTGTGCTTACCAAGCTCTCGAATTTCAGCTTCCAGAACTGTGCAGTGGGTATGATGACGCCATTTCACAGTCATCCTAAGAGAATTAAATGAGACAATACATGTTAGCACTTAGCATGACACTCGGCTCATAGTAAATGTCCTGAAACAGCAGCTATTACGATGATTACTATTATTATCGGGCTCAAGTGGCATGTGGAAATGCCTGAAATACAGTAGATTCTCAATGGCCATTAGTTTCTTTCCTTAAGTGGCATCTGTGAGGGGGGAACATTTTGGCATTTTGATGCCTCGATTTGACGAGTTTAGGCCTGAGATTGGAGAAAGATGGGACAGGCGATGGCTACAGGGAGAAAGAAAGGCAAGGCGTTGCAGGTCGTAGGTCTCATTTATTTGTAATGTGGTGGTCCTCGTGGGAGGGTAAGTTATTAATAAAAGGACTGCTAATGTGGGGGACATATGAATGGAGTGGATGGATACAAGCTCTCTATAACCTTCTTCATTGATCCCCTGCCAATTTAAAGCTTGTTAAGTGCTAGAAGATTCTGGCAACCCTGGCCTGGGAGGGCCGACCTGAAATACGCTTCAGGTCTGATCTTTTAGCTCCACCTGCCGGAAAGAGTTGGTACTGCATTCTCTTAAAAGCCCAGACCTCACAGTGGATCGACTTCAGGCCCAATTGTTATCAAAGAGATTTTGGTTTTGTGTATAGGTTTATGGTTTTAAAAAAAAATTAATATAAGTATACATTGTATCAATAAGGATTTAGTTGGGATGACTCCTAACTAAAGGAGTTGCTCAGCGTTACTCAATGAGTGCCTAAGGTAGTTCTATTTGATTTGTTAGAAATAATCACTGATTACACGCTGCCCAGAACAAAGAACAGCTGAGGCCTCTCATCAGACCACCCCTCAGGGAAATAAGGTATGGTGGGAATCCTGTGCACCTGGCAGATGGCCTGGACCTGAGGGGGCTGCTCGGATCTCTAATGACCCACTCCTAGTGCTCTCTGTCTTGGTCTTCATCATATTCTCCAGAGAAGGTGATGTGGCTTTCTTGGGTCTGGGGTCTCCTGCACTTTTTGTTTTTCAGAGTTTCGCTCTGTTGCCCAAGCTGTAGTGCAATGGCACAATCTCGGCTCACTGCAACCTCCACCTCCCAGGTTCAAGCGATTCTCCTGCCTCAGCCTCCACAAGTAGCTGGGATTACTGTCGCCCGCCACCACGCCTGGCTAATTTTTGTATTGTTAGTAGAGACGGGTGTTTCACCATGTTTGCCAGGCTGGTCTCGAACTTCTGAGCTCAAGTGATCCGCCCTCCCTGGCCTACCAAAATGTTTGGATTACAGGTGTGAGCCATTGTGCTCAGCCTTTAATACCTTTTAATGCAAACTCAGTGCAATCCTCTGATTTGTCTGCAGGTGTCAGCAAATCTCAGGCAGTGAAATTCACTGTCCCAAGATACGGTCTTTTGTCACTGCATTGGGCAGTGCCTTCCAATCCGGTATGAGAAGGAAATAATGAAAATTGACAGTGATTTACAAGCAATGCCTCCCACAGAGTTTGCCTGTGCTTCCTTTAAAAGGCAGTGTCATCTTTGAGAAATCCCTTAAGATGTGGTCTGAATACCAGGGCACATCCGTCAGGGCCTCTGCCACTTTTGCTACCTAAATGACCTAAGCTCTCCAAGTCGCAGTGTCCTCATCTGCAAAACAGAACAATACTGCACCCACCTCCTAGGATGAAGTGTGACAAAACATGTAACTTACTTTTTATAGATAGTGACTGTACTCTGGAAGTCAGAATACTAAGAAATCCTCTGTGGTAAGATTCACCTTTGAGTGCCTCCCCTCACTGCTTCTTCTTGAGC
This sequence comes from Ateles fusciceps, assembly GCA_036589455.1. Classification (NCBI taxonomy): domain Eukaryota; kingdom Metazoa; phylum Chordata; class Mammalia; order Primates; family Atelidae; genus Ateles; species Ateles fusciceps. Next base: position 10,742,182 of record JAZHEH010002554.1, on the reverse strand, counting down.
TGACATCAGCCCAACTTATTAAAAACTTGAGGGTCAGGCGCGGTGGCTCACGCCTGTAATCCCAGCACTTTGGGAGGCTGAGGCAGGTTGATCACGAGGTCAGGAGTTCGAGACCAGCCTGGCCAATATGGTGAAACCCCATCTCTACTAATAATACAAAAATTACAAAAATTAGCCAGGCATAGTGGTGGACACCTGTAGTCCCAGCTACTCAGGAGGCTGAGGCAGAAGAATCACTTGAACCTGGGAGGTGGAAGTTGCAGTGAGCCGAGATCACACCACTGTACTCCAGCCTGGGTGATAGAGCGAGACTCTGTTTCAAAACAAAACCAAACAAAACAACACACAAAAAAACAACTGAGAACAATACTACACCAACCTCCTAGGATGAAGTGTGATAAAACATGCTAACTAACCCTATATAGATAGCAACTGTACTCTGGAAGTCAAAATACTAAGAAATCCTTTTTGGTGAGCATCACTTTTGAGTGCCTCCCCTCATTGCTTCTTCTTGAGCTGACATCAGCCCAACTTATATTAAAAACTTGATAGGCAGCTTCTGTACAGATAGAGTTGGTCATATCGGGGTAAAGAAGTTGCCTAGAGGGAACACTTGGTTTGCAGGAAGGTTCCTGGTGCCTCTGAGAAGGGTCTTTCAGAGCATCCGGGGACATTCGCTTTGTTGCAGTTACATGAAGCCCAGTTCATCCCTCAGACAGTCTCTTGTCCCAGGTGACAGAAGCAGAATTGAGTAGAGATTTTTTTTTTTTTTTCTGACTTGCGTCTTGTGTGGGATGAGGGAGTTCTATGAAGTTGTCTGCTCTGCTGGTGTCGAAATGAACAGGGTGTTGGTTGATTAATTTCTTAGTAATTTTATACAAATTCAGAGGCTTAAAACAACAGTAATGTATTTCACAGTTCTAGAGGTATGAAGTACGAAATCTGGCAGAGCTGCTCTCTCTCTTCTGTGTGTTTAATCTCTCTCTTAAAAAAAAAATAAAACACACAACTGGGCAGGGCACAGAGGCTCACGCCTGCAATCCCAGCACTTTGGGAGGCCGAGGTGGACCAGTCACCTGAGGCCAGGAGTTTGAGACCAGCCTGGCCAACAGGGCAAAACCCCGTCTCTACCAAAAATACAAAAATTATCTGGCTGTGGTGGCGGGCACCTGTAATCTCAGCTACTCAGAAGCCCGAGGCATGAGAATTTCTTGAACCTGGGAGGTGGAGGTTGCAGTGAGCTGAGATGGTGCCCTTGCACTCCAGCCTGGGTGACAGAGTGAGACTCCATCTCCACAACAACAACAACAACTGATGGCATTTAGGACACACTCAGATAATCCAAGATAATCTCCACATTTGAAGATCTTTCACTCACTCATGTCTGCAAAGAGTTTTCTTTGTAAGGTAACATTTACAGGTTTCGCAGTTTGGGACCTGACATCTTTGGGCAACAATTTTTTTACCTGCAACAGAGGGGGATTACAGAGTCTGCCGTTTGTCGCTAAGAATGGAACCCAGGGGGCAGGAAGCAAGGTTACTTGAGCAGAGATTCTGCTGTAAGCATTCCTGTGGTCCAAGACAGGATATGCTCAAAGAGTTGCAAGAAACTTTCTGGCTTAGTGGATGCGAAATTAGCAGAAGTGTTAGAGGTATGGAGTACTGCCGTAATAGAATAGCTTTACATAGAGGCAACCAAAATCTGCAATTTGTAAAGAAGCAGGCTGTGGAGGAGCACTCAACACAGATTTCCTCCCGTTGCTCACCTCTGCATTGTAGCAGAAAGACAGCTGCAGACATTATGTAAAGAAGGGGCCAAGGCTCTGCTCCCTTTAAACTTCTTTTGTGAAAACAGAATTTCTGCTTCTGGGCAGATGGAGTAGACACACTTTTTCCTATACCTCCCACTAAGTACAACTGGACATCATGGGTGTTGCATGTCAAAGACAGTAAAACTCTGAAAGGTGAAGAGAAGAAGGCAGACCAGCTTGAAACCCCAGGATTCGAGGAACAACACGATGGTGAATGCCCTGGCTTCTCTCTTCTCTTTCTCTCTTGTTCTCTCTCTCTGCCTCATATATCTCAAATTTGGAGCTGATGAGGCCAGTAACCCAGAAGTCCCAAGTGGTACAGGCAAGAAAGCACCAATAAAACCCTGCTTTCTCTAGCTAAAGGACAAGGAAAAAGACAACCTAGTAAGATAGAAAACTTTTGGAAAATAACTGCTCTTTTCCAGACAAACCTCACTGAAAACACCTGTCCTTGCAAGGGCTGAACGGGAAGCCTGGGCATCCATCCTCATGACACTGGAATGAGGCATCCTGACCTCCCAGCCAGGGTGGGGTCACAAAAGTTTAAGTAGGGAACAGGGACTTTCTCTCCCCTCCGGTGATGAGCTCCAATCCCTGCAGTGTCAGCAGAGGCCACATGGGGAGCCCAGATTTCTGCCTCCGTGGTAAGAAATAACATGTCCCTTTACTTCCCCACTAGGATGGTATCAGAGGAGGTGCCGTGAAGAGTCAGGGCTTCTGCTGTTACCTGGTGGTGATGAAGTTGCCCCAGATGTCTTCCTAGATAGAACTTCGAAAGTATAGTCAGAGGCTGGGCACGATGGCTCACACCTGTAATCCTAGGACTTTGGGAGGCCAAGGCAGGAGAATCATCTGAGAGCAGGAGTTTAAGACCAGTCTGGCCATCATGGCAAAAACTCATCTCTACTAAAAATACAAAAAGTAGCTGGGCATGGTGGCACACTCTTGTGATTCCAGCTACTCAGGAGGGTGAGACACGAGAATCACTTGAAACCAGGAGGCTGTGAGCTGAGATCGCGCCACTGCATACCAGCCTGGGTGACAGAGTGAGACTCCATCTCAAACAGTTAATTAATTAAATTAAAAACAAAAGCATAGTCTGAATTCTGGATTTAATCCCAATTCCAACATTTACCAACAGGATAATCCCAGACACATTTCCCCATCTCTACAGGGAAAATGAGAGCATTGCCCAAAATTGAGACTTCAGTTTACACTGCTTCTTCCTAGGGTTTGTTGTGGGGGATCAGTGAGATGATAAGGGATTAAAACACAATAAGTTATTTAAGAAAGAGTACAAAATAATGGCTATAAAAATTATTTAAGGGTGGGTGCAGTGGCTTATGCTAGTAATCCCAGCACTGTGGGAAGCTGAGGTGGGCACTTCGCTTGAGGTCAGGAGTTCAAGACCAGCCTGGCCAGCATGGTGAAGCTCCATCTCTACTAACAATACAAAAATTAGTCCAGCGTGGTGGTACAGGCATGTAGTTCCAGCTACTCGGGAGGCTGAGGCATGAGAATTGCTGAACCAGGGAGGTGGAGGTTGCAGTGAGCCAAGATAGTACCACTGCACTCCAGCCTGGGTGACAGAGTGAGACTGTGCCTCAACATAACACTAATAATAATAAGCCTGGGTGTGGTGGCTCATACCACAGCACTTTGGGAGATCAAGGTAGGTGGATCACCTGAGGTTGGGAATTTGAGAACAGCCTGGCCAATATGGTGAAACCCTGTATCTCCTAAAAATACAAAATTAGCCAGGCGTGGTGGTGGGCACCTGTAATCCCAGCTACTCAGGAGGCTGAGGCAGAAGAATCGCTTGAACCTGGGAGGCGGAGGTTGCAATGAGCCGAGATCATGCCACTGCACTCCAGCCTGGGCAACAAGAGCGAAACTCTGTCTCAAAAATAAATAAAATAGTAATAATAATTTTAACAACTATTTGAAAAGCATAAAGAATTGAGTATTATCATTATTATTTTTAGTTGGGGGTCTTACATAGCCTGAGAACCTGCAATATGCAGGCAGGATGGTTCATGACCAGCAAGGTCACAGGGATCTCAGCCCGCTGTGTGTCCCTCCCTTGCCCTGGTCAGGTCTTGGGTGAAGCATGAACTTTCCTCGTGTCTTTGCTTCTCCCACTTGGACTGCATGGCATTGTCCCTCTTCTGCTGCCTCCAGCCCCGCCTCACTGATGGAGATGCCTTTATTTTAATTTCTTACAGTGCCCTGAAGAAACACCACTTGCCGTATTTAATTGAATCTAAAATGTCCTTCATTTTAAGCTCCATCATTAGCGATGTACTCACAAAGAGAGGAAAAATTATTGTCAATAAGACTATGACACTGTGTCTTAACGACAGGCCTGCCTGATGAGTGAATTTGCCACGCCCACCTCTTGTTGCACTGGAATTTCTTTCATGGATTCTAAAGGGCTTGACAATTTCCCTGCCTTCAGCTGCACTGCCTGGCTTCTGCTGGGCATTCCTTTTTATAGCTCAATAATTTGGTGTGACTTAGCTTCCCTTTATGTTCTCTAAAGCAGTGCACTCAGACTTTAATGCGGGTACAAATCAACCAGACTTTGTTAAAATGCATATCCTGATTCAGTAGGTTTGGGGTACAGCCTGAAATTCTGAATTTCAATCAGTCTTCCAGGCAATGCTGTTGGTCTGTGGACCACACTTTGAGTAGCAAGGTTGTAAGGCACTTGGTTTGTGCTACAAGAAATATGGAATTGCAAGCATTTCTCCTGTGATAAATATTCACTTCACAAATAACAAATGTATGCCCCACTGCTCTGCTCCTCACCTTTCTGAATACACTGTAAGTTTTCCTTTCATTTTCTTTTCTTTTCTTTTTTTTTTTTTTTTGAGACTGAGTCTTGCTCTGTCACCCAGACTGGAGTGGTGCAGTGGTGCAATCTTGGCTCCCGGGTTCAAGAGATTCTTCTGCCTCAGCCTCCTGAGTAGCTGAGATTACAGGCATGTGCCGCCACACCTGCCTAATTTTTTGTATTTTTAGTAGAGACGGGGTTTCACCATGTTGTCCAGGCTAGTCTCGAACTCCTGAGCTCAGGTGATCTGCCCGCCTCGGCCTCCCAAAGTGCTGGGATTACAGGCGTGAGCCACCGTGCCCAGCAAGTTTTCCTTTCAATGCTGAATCATAATACAAGCTTTCGGAAGGCATACGTGGCAATTAAACCCGGCATATGAAGTGCCAACAGTGCACATAATCCCGCTGAATTGATGACAACAGCCACAGCTGTGAACACGTTTGCACATGCAGCAATGACAATGAGGTCACGTGGGTACTTGGAGGGCCGTGATTGAAAGACACTTTCGATCTATTCTGATGTCAGAGAATTCAGAGCTGTTAAAAGGTGAAAAAATGTACATCTTAGAATCAATGCAAAGTGGAAAGGAATTTATTCTTTCACTTTCCTCCATTTTCTCCTTTCCTACTCCCTGCTTTGCTGTCAACTTGATAACTTTTTTTTTCAGGGGCTGATGCCTGTCACAAATGGACTTTGCTTTTAGGGAGTGTTTGCTACTCCATCCATCGGGGCCCATCCAGAGCCCTGTCTGGGAGATGCCAGCTCTTACCCCATGACCTTGTTGAATGGTTTTTGTTCTGGGACTGTGTGTCACCTTCCAGCTTGGCTACTCATTCTCTTCCTCAGAAGTCCATGAGTTATAATCCCTCCTGAACATTTCCTTGGCATGACCACACTTTCTGTGAGCTTGCAAAATGAGTGCCCTGCCTGGGATGCTTGCTAGTATGCACCGAGCTTAGCACAAGATAGGTGCTTAGAAAATGTCTGTCGAATGCTTTGGAGAGATAAGACACCACTGATCAGAATGCCTGAAATTCTTGAATCACTGAGGATGCATTTGTATCTGCAGAGACTGTGGACTGCATGAGCGCTTCACATCAGCTGTGGTGAGGTTAGAGTGGCAATTTCCATTAGTTATGCTTGGAATTTTTCTCACCCCTTGACATATTATCAACCCTTGACCTAGAGTGGAATATCATCCGAAAGAGGAGACAGGATAAACAAACATGGAAAGAATTTAAATCTCTAGCTTCACATTTCCCAAAATATTTTCTAGGAAGAAACATTTGAGTTTCCAGGGATTTTGATGGGTGTGCTTCCAAAGTGACTCTGCCTGCTGTATGAAATCAGCACACATCTCCACTTGTCTTCCATCGAACTCAGCTATAAAACCTGAACAGAATATGTATCAAATAAGTTGGAGAAATTCTCGAATGAAATTGAAATTCAAGTGAAACAGTTTTATTTCCTGTACTCACCTGGGTTATCTCTATTAAGTGTGTGTCTCTAAGAAGGGGTTTATTTGTAGTTAACCTTTTTCAAACAATTTGATTACAGATTGTTTTTCCCCCTCAAGAATCATCACAAGGCTGGGTGCAGTGGCTCATGCCTGTATTCCCAGCACTTTGGGAGGCTGAGGCAGGCGAATCGCAAGGTCAGGAGTTTGAGACCAGCCTGGCCGACATGGTGAAACCCCGTCTCTACTAAAAAAAAAAAAAAAAAAAAAATAGCTAGGCACTAATTTTGCAAGCTCACAGAAAGTGTGGTCATTTCAAGGAAGTGTCCAGGAAGGATTATAACTCATGGGCTTCTGGGGAAGAGGATGAGTAGCCAAGCTGTAATCCCAGCTACCGGGGAGGCTGAGGGAGGAGAATCACTTGAACCCCGGAGGTGGAGGTTGCAGTGAGCCGAGATTGTGCCACTGCACTCCAAAAAAAAAAAAAGAAAAGAAAAAAAGATGTGCTTCTTGGGTACAATGGTTCAATGCTTTCTTTTGTTTTTTGGAGATGGCGTCTTGCTCTGCCACCAGGCTGGAGTGCAGTGGCACGATCTCGGCTCACTGCAGTCTCTGCCTCCTGGGCTCCAGCAATTCCCCTGCCTCAGCCTCCCAAGTAGCTGGGACTACAGGCACATGCCACCATGCCCGGCTAATGTTTTGTATTTTAGTAGAGATGGAGTTTCACCATGTTGGTCAGGATGGTCTCGATCTCCTGACCTTGTGATCCACTCTCCTTGGCCTCCCAAAGTGCTAGGATTACAGGTGTGAACCACCATGCCCGGTCTGATTCAATGTTTTCTATGTCCCCACATGCAGATTCAATGGATGATACCTTGCATATCTTTTTTTTTTTTTTTGTGACAAAGTCTCACTCTGTTGCCTAGGCTGGAGTGCAGTGGTGTGATCACAGCTCACTGCAGTCTTGACTTCCCAGGCTCAGGTGATTCTCCCACCTCAGCCTCCCATGTAGCTGGGACTACAGGCATGTGCCACCATGCCTGGCTAATTTTTGTATGTTTTTGTAGAGAAAGGGTCTCACTATGTTGCCCAGGCTGGTCTTGAACTGCTGGGCTCAAGTGATCCTCCTGTGTTGGCCTCCCAAAGTGCTGGAATTATAGGTGTGAGCCACCATGCCTGGCCACCTTGCATATCTTAAATGAAAGTTACACTTTCTTTTGATAGCTGTCATGTTTTGGAGAAAACAACCTATCAGTTCATGGCGACTTTAAGTTGGCCTATCTGATGAGTGGCTATAAATGCTTACTTCTTCTAATTTACTAATTATACCAGGCTTGCTATTTGTCCCTGCTTAGCGGCTCATGTGGCAATAATTAATGCAATTATATAGCAAGATTAACTTTTCTTTCATAAAACTCAGTGAGCTTGGTGAAATGAGAGGGCAAAGGAAAAGAAGTAATGGAGCAGCTTATAATCGCACAGAGACGAGCTGCGGGGATCCAACACTGCTGGAAAGTTGATGCTCAGCAGATCTGAAACTTTGAGTTATTTCCCTAACTCTGTATCGGGAGTACAGAGGAAGGACAATCAACAAAGAGCTTTGTTAGAAAGCATATTGAGTATTAATCAACACTTACAGGATAACATTTGCTCAGACATGGAGTACCTAGACCTTTTTTAAGACAGTTTCATGTAGGATGAAGTCTATTAAATTTTGCAGTGTAATAAACTGCTATAAAAATAGAAGATTGGCCAGGCAAGGTGGCGAATACCTGTAATCCCAGCCCTTTGGGAGGCCGAGGTAGGTAGATCACTTGAGGTCAGGAGTTTGAGACCAGCCTGGCTAACATAGTGAAATCCTGTGTCTTCCAAAAATTACAAAAAAATAGCTGGGTGTGGTGGGGTGCACTTGTAGTCCCAGCTACTCCAGAGGCTGAAGTGGGAGAATCGCTTGAACCTGAGAAGTGGAGGTTGCAGTGAGCTGAGATTGCACCACTGTACTCCAGGCTGGGCGAGACAGAGTGAGACCCTGTCTCAAAAAAAGGGAAAAAGAAGAAGAAGAAGAAGAAGCTTAATGCAACACCATTGCTTGAGCCACAGTTTCTGTAAGTCAGAAGTCCTGGCAGGCTTCAGGGGCTTTTCTGCTTCAGTTCTTTCTTTTTTTTTTCTTTTTCTTTGAGACAGAGTCTTGCTCTGTCAGCAGCCTGGAGCGCAGTGATGCGATCCTGGCTCACTGCAACCTCTGCCTCCCGGGTGGGGCAGTTCTTCTGCCTCAGCCTCCCAAGTAGCTAGGATTACAGGCATGCACCACCATGCCCGGCTAATTTTTGTTTTAGTAGAGATGGGGGTTTCACGTTGGCCAGGCTGGTCTCAAACTCCTGACCTCAAATGATCAACCCAACTCAGCCTCCCAAAATGCTGGGTATAAAGGCATGAGTCACTGCACCTGGCTTGATTTCTGCCCCAGTTTTTCCAAGTCTGCAGTCAGTTGTCAATTGGGGTCACATTTGAGGCTCTGGGTTCTCTTCCAAGCTCATGTGGCTGTTGGCAGAATCAATTTCCTTACAACTGCAGAACTCACAGAGGCTGCATCTTCAAGGCTGACTGGAAAGTCTATCTGGCTTTGAATTTCTCTAACTTCTTTTAATGGCTCATTCGATTAGATCAGGTTCATCTAGAATAATCTTTTTTAAAAAAATTAATTCAAAGTCAACTGATTGGGGATCTTAATCACATCTGCAAGATCTCTTCGGCCATATAAAGCAAAACAATTATGGGAGTGGCATTCCATCTTACCCACAAATCCTGCTCATATTCAAGGGAAGGGGCTCATAATGAGTATGTAACCAGGGGGGTAGAACTATTGGGACCCAGCTTAGAATTCTGCTTGCCATGTGAAGTGAATACACACCTCTGTTTACCTCCCACTAAGCCCAACTCTGAAATCTGGGCAGAGTAAAATGACAGCTATTTGAAAACTCTGCAAAATAACTATCAGTAGGAAATCAAGGAACACCACCAGAATTCTAAGAGTCATAGAACCAACAGATAGAAACACGATCCAGCATAATACTGAAAATGTTCAGGATACAAACCAAAATTACTTGTGATTTTAAAAACCTCTAATTGTGAAGCGGCATTGTTGTCTGGGGTAAATGCCCAAGATTCGTTGTCTCACAGCCACAGAAAACTAGGACTGAACACATAAAGAGTGAGCTTAAGAGCAGAAGTTAAATAGGTGAAGGAAGAGAAGAGCTCTCTCCTACAGAGAGATGGGTCCTGAACGGGTCACCAGTCCATGCAAAATACAGGGGTTTTATAGAGGAGCTTGAGGAGGCGGTGTCTGATTTACATAGGGAACAAAAGATTGGTCGGACCAGGTGTACCGTTTGCATAAGGCACAAAAAACTAGTTAGGGCTAGGTGTGCCATTTGCATAGGGTGTGAAAAGCTGGCTTCTCCCACCCTAATCTTTCATTACGCAGATGGGTTCTCCACCTGGCCCAGCCAAGTCACCTGTTTCTTTACTGTACACCTGGTAACAAAGAAAAGGGAAGATGGACCCTCCATGTTGGATGTGCCTGGCCCCAAGTAGTTCTTTTCTACTGGTACAGCTGCTGGCATTCACCCATGCAAACTTCCTGCTTGCTTATCTATCTTTACAGCTCAATTTTTCAGGATGCTCCTTGATAGAAAAAATAACTTCTTGGGCTACTTTTTGTTAGAAGGGAAGCCTTGCTGAAGACTCTTTACCCTCACTATCTGCCTAAATAATTTATTTCTACCTCCTGTATCATTTCCGTGGGAAAAGAAAATCAACAGACATCAATGGTTAGATGACACAGATATTAGAATTTTCTACAAGGACTTTAAAGAAGCTATTAGAAACAAGCAAGTCCAAACACTCTTGTAACGTTGGATTTAATTTGGTCTTCCTTTTTCTAGTTTCTTAAGGTTGAAGATGAGGTACTTGATTTCAGAACATTCTGATTTCTAGTGTAGGCATATAGTGTTATAAATGTACCCTAAGAACTGCTTTAACAGAATCCTGAAAATTTTGGTATGTTCATTTTCATTTAACTGAAAATACTTTCTAATTTCTCTTTTGATTTCTTCTTTAATCTATTTGGTATTTACAAGTATATAATTTGGTATTATTTAGTTTCCACCATCCAAATAATTGGAATTTTCCAGAGATCTTTTCATAATCGATTTTTAATTTGATTCTGTTGTGATCAGAGAACATAATTTCTATGACATGAATATTTTCAAATTTATTGTAACTTACTTTATAGCCCAGAATATTGTCTATCTTGCAAATGCTCTGTGTATACTTGAAAATAATTTGTGTTTTGCTATTGCTAGGTGGAGTGTTTTATAAATGTCAATTATGTCAAGTTGCTTAATAGTGACTTTCAAATCTTTGATAAGCTTGATGATTTTCTGTTTACTTCTGTCAATCAGAGAGCTAATTATTGAAATTGCCAACTGTAATTTTGGCTTTATTTTGTTTTCTTTGTAGTTCTAACAATTTTTGTTTTATGTAGTTTGAAGCTCTGTTATTATGTGCCACTGTTATGTATTTGCCACTCCAATTTTCTTTTGATTAGTATTAGTATGGTGTATTATTAAAAATAATTCCTGAATTATTTTACTTTACCTGTGTTTTAATATAAAAAGAATATTTCTTCTTCTTCTCCTTCTCCTTCTTCTTCTTTGACTTAACAACAGAAATTTATTTTTCCACAGTTCTGGAGGCTGAAAATCTGAGCTCAGGGCGCCAGCATGTTTGGGTTCTGGTGAGGGCTCTCTTCCTGGCTTGGCAACGGCCACCTTCTCACTATGTGCTCACATGGCCTTTCCCTGGTGCCAGTGTGGGTGGGGGCCAGGAGGGTAAGAAGAACATGTCTTATAGATGCGTTATTCATTTGGGCCTAGATTTTTTTAAACCAATTTGACCATTTCTGCAGTTAATCAGGAATGTTTAGATCATTTACAGTCATTGTGATTATTGATATGATTAGGTTTACAACTGTCATCTTGCCATTTGTTTACTAGATGGCCTATCTGTTCTTTATTCACTTTTTTCTATTTTTGCCATCTTTTGAATTAACTGATTTTTAAAATAATTTTATTTTATTTTTTATTATTGGCTTACTAGCTATAAATCTTTTTGTTATTTTAGTGGTAAAATATAGTGTAGATAGTTTATAGTGTAGAGTATATTATTCTAATTTATCACTGTCTTCTGTTAAGTGATCTACCACTTTGTATGTAAGAATCACATAATAGAATATTTCTATTTCCCCACCTCCTGGTTACTCTGCTAGCACTGTAATATATTTTACTTATACATATAAAGCTTAACTAGATTCTTATTATTTTTGTTTAAATATTCCATTATCTTGTAAATAGATTTAATAAGAAAAATTGGCCAGGCGGGGTGGCTCACACCTGTAATCCCAGCACTTTGGGAGGTCAAGGTGGGCAGATCACAAGGTCAGGAGTTTAAGACAAACCTGACCAACATCGTGAAACCCTATCTCTACTAAAGATACAAAAAATTAGCCGGGTGTAGTGGCAGGCTACTCGGGAGGCTGAGGGAGGAGGTTGCAGTGAACTGAGATTGTACCATTGGCACTCTAGCCTGAGCAACAGAGCAAGCCTCTGTCTCAAAAAAAAAAGAAAAATCACATAAAGTTACAATTTCTGGTGTTCTTTATTTGTGTAGCTCCTTCCTTCTGCCTGAAAGACTAAAATTTCTTGCAGTGTGAATTTACTAGTGAATTCTTTCAGTTTTTCTATGTTTGGAAACATCTTTATTTCATCTTTGTTTCTGAGAGATATTCTTACTTGGTGTAAAATTCTAGCTTGACAGTTTTTGTCTTTCAATATTTTAAAGATGGCTTTTTTGCTTACATTAGTGTATTAAAAAATCTGCTGTTTTGTTTATTTTTGTTTCCTCTTTATGTAACGTCTTACTATTTTCCTCTGGTTGCTGTAACATTTCGTGTTTATTATCGATTTCTTTGACAATTTAATTATGACGTGTCTTGGTGTCTTTTTTTTCATGCTTCTTTTGCTTGGGGGTTTGTTGAACTTCTTGGATCTGTGGGTTTTAGTTTCAATTAAGTTTGCAATGTTTTCAACTGTGATTTCTTCAACTATTTGTTCTGTTACCTCTCCTCTTCTTTGGGAACTCCACTGCACATATATTAGGCCACTTGATGTTGTCTACAAATTCACTGATACTCTTTTAATTAAAAAAATTTTTTTTCTGGATGGCCATGGTGGCTCACATCTGTAATCCCAGCACTTTGGGAAGCTGAGGCCAGTGGATCACCTGAGCTTAGGAGTTCAAGACCAGCCTGGTTTCAACATGGTAAAACCCCGTCTCTACTAAAAAAAATTGCAAAAGAAAAAAACAAAAGAAAGAAAAAAAATCAGCTGGGCATGATGGCACATGCCTGTAATCCCAGCTACTCAGGAGGCTGAGGCAGGAGAATCACTTGAACCTGGGAGCTGGAGGTTGCAGTGAGCCAAGATGGCACCACTGTGTTCCAGTCTGGGTGACAGAGTAAGACTGTCTCAAAAAAAAAAAAATTGTTTTTCCTCTGAGTGTTTTATTTTGGATAGTTTCCATTGCCATGTCTTCAAAATTACAAAGCTATTTTTTTGCAATGTCTAATCTACTCTTAATCTGATCAGTTTTTAAAATTTTAGATATTGTAGTTTTTCATTCACAGAAGTTCAACTGAGTGTTTTTTTTAAATCATTTTTTATTTTTCTACTCAACTTTTTGAATATCTGGAATATGGTTATAATAACTACTCAATGTCTACTAATTCTAACATCTGTGTCAGTTCTGAGTCAGTTTTAAATTATTTCATCCATTGTGGGTTATATTTTCCTTATACTTTCAATGTTTGATAATCCTTATCAGATACCACCCACTGTGGTTACTACCCTCTTTGGATACGTGATATTTTGTTTTCCTATAGCTGTTCTTAAGCTTTACTCCAGGATGCAATTAAGTTGCCTGGGTGTAGTTTGAGCCTTTCGGGTCTAGATTTTATAATTTGTGAGGTAGATCTGGAGCAGTGTTTGTTCCGGAGCTAATTATTTCCCACCACTAAGACCCAGTGTTCATGAGTATTCTGCCCAGTGTTTAAAAGTTTGTTTCTTCCCCAGCTGGCTGGTGGGAGGGAACAAGTAATAGTCTTGGCACTTGGTGAACACTGGGTGCTATTCTCTAATCCTTTCAGAATTTTTTGCCCCTCTGGCATTGAGTAGTATCTTCACATGCTGTCATGAACAATACTGTGCTGAATGTTTGATGGAACCCTGTCCAGACCCCAGGATTCTCTCTCTGTACAGCTGTCTCTGCTGGTTGCCTATCCTGTAAACTCTAGATGCCTTGCTATCCCTGGACTCTCATTTCCATCTTCTTACCTAAAGGAGTCCACCAGCTTCTACCTGGGTTCCCCTTCCTGTGCCACAGTCTGGAAACTCAAGGTAGTGAACTGGGGCAAGAATAGGGGTTCCCTAATTTGTTTCCCATCACTTGGAGGTCACTGTCCTTCGTTGCCTGATAACCAACGTCTTGCAAACTGTCATTTAATACATTTTGCTGTTTTTGTTTGCATAGGTTCGTATTGGTTTCAGGCAGGTGGCAAAATGTGTCTACTTTAAGTCAAAATCTGACTCCATCTTAAGCAGAAGCAGCATTCTTCCAGCAGTGTATCCTTGCCACGTATATAGAATAATCACAAAGTGTTTTGCTGATGTGAAAGTGAGATGCTGGGAGGTTAAAGACCTCACCACAGAGCCAGGTCCATCCTCTCCCCATGATGCTACCTCCTGGAGGAAGGGCATGCACTTGTTGTGTCTTAGTGACAGAAGCTTTAGTAGAATCTTTCCATCCTGGCATGTTACTTGGCTATAATTACATTACAAATGCTAATAGGAGTTATAATCACAATTATGCTAATCTCCGTGTTTAGTGCCTACTGTTGCAAGCAATTATGGCCAATGAGCTCAATTTGTAAGTTAGCATTTATTAAAGTTAGCCACTGAAATAGACTGTTTTAGGCAGACTGCCTCTAACATTTGTGACCAAAGTGATTTACTTAAACAATTTCCTAATAGGGCGTAAGTGCTTACAAAAAGGCTTTTCATCTTTATTTTCCTTTGATGAAACAGAAAGGAAAATATGCCTGGGGTCAATGTTTTGGCCGATCTATTAGATAACAAGGACTCTGTGAAGTTCTTTAAAAATATTTCAGAGAATGTTTTCTGAAGAAACTGCCCAGCTCTGGCTCAGAGCTCTTACAGAAACTGTAGAGGAATCCATGAGGGAGAAACCTCATACCCCAAATGGCAGCAAATAAGAAACTTGGCAGCCTGTGTAGGCAATGGAAGACAATTAAGACAGGAAATTAAACACACACACGATCTCTTTATATTTACGTTTCATGCATTTATCTGGGAGTCCGTCAAAAGCAGATATGTTGAATGGATATAGAACTAGACAGGCAAGATTCTAAAGTGTAAATTATTCTCATTGGTAAAAGGAGAACTGTAACTGAGATGGTCTTGAAGGCCCTTGCTTTTTCCAGGAGTTAATAATTTTCTGATCACCAACTCCAGGCTCCAAGAGCACACACTGGCCTGAGCTTTCCAGGACTCACCTTGGGGTGCCCAGCAGGACTTATTACAGTGGAGGCTGGCATCTACCAGCATGTGACCTTCTCTCCCAGTTTCTGTGGTCTATGTCTTTAAGGACTGAGCACTATTACTGGTAAGTAAAATAAATAACATTCAGGATTCTGAGTGGGGCCATTCTCTAAGCAGGCAATCCTGACCTCCCGTTTCACCTTTCTCATCAGGGCCTTGTAAGTTCCATTTCTGGTAATGTCCCAAACATCCTAAATGATCTTTCTTAATTCTTCCTGTTTTTCTCTACTTCTGTACTCCACACCCCTCGTATCCCCCATCTTGTTCATTGTCCCAAAGAATACTGGCTAAAAAGCAAGTACCTTTTGCATATTTTACACAGATACTTACAAATAATGATCACCTTGGAGCTGATAATAAAAAAAATGCATGGGACAAAAAATTTTGATACATGTCTTCTAAACAGATAAAATAGGATGACAGATGAATTATTTTCTTTTTTAAAAATAAGAACATTTTGTCACTGTGGTGAAATGTACTCTCTCTCTCTCTCTCTCTTTTGATCAGGTGATCATTAATTTCTTTCTGCAGAGTTCACCCCAGATTCAAATTTGAACACATCTCTCTGATCCTGCCATATGTTTTCTTGGTTGTTTCTGTGGTTTCATTAGCTATTGTAGACTTTAATGTCAGTTGATGCTCTAAAAGTGATTTCTGATGCTGGAACTTGTAAAATACAACTATCCTTAACTTTATATAAAAAATAGAACATATATATGGACAAGACAGGCATGCAGGTGTTAACTCTTTCCTGTCCTATAATATTGGGAATGGCAAACGGAATGAATTGATTCTTTTCCCCCCAATCCCAGTGGCCAAAATTGAGCACAACAGAAGAACTAAAAAATGAGCTGGCAGTACTGTAGAATTGCATAATCAAGGCAAGCAATTAATAATATTAATAGTGTGATCTTTACAGTTTTGACAATGTGAAATAAGCTTGGTAACTGTGTTTTTTTTTGTTTTGGTTTGGTTTTTGAGATGTAGTCTCATTCTATTGCCCAGGCTGGAGTGCAGTGGCACAATCTTGGCTCACTGCAACCTCTGCCTCCTGAGTTCAAGCGATTCTCCTGCCTCAGCCTCCCAAGTAGCTGAGATTACAGGCACACACCACCATGACCAGCTAATTTTTGTATTTTCAGTAGAGATAGGGTTTCACATGTTAGCTAGGCTGATCTCAAACTCCTGGCCCCAAGTGCTCCGCCTAGCTCTGCCTCCCAAAGTGCTGGGATTACAGGCATGAGCCACTGCATCTGGCCAGCAAGCTGACTTTAAAGGCAGGGAAAGTATACTGATAATATAGGACAGGATTTTGCGCTTCTGGACCAGCTGTTGTATTGGCGATTCTTGACACATTTCTGCACCATGCATAAATAATCCAGCTATTGGTCATAAGTTGACTGTATTAAGAATAGTATAATAAATAAATGAAATAAAAACAAAAAGAAATCCATAATCAGACACTTTTCATGAGAACATCATAAGGAAATGGGATGGTAACGTTCTGCCCAGGTAAAGTTAGAGCTGTCATGAGATGCCGCAAATGCAGTGTGAAATGCGCTAACAAATGCAGTAATTCAGAATTGCTGCAGCAATTGGGGAACCAGCCATTTTGCCAGAAATGCTGTCACATCAGGTGGGGAACATTTTGCTCTCTCCCCCCTTTTTTTTTTTTTTGACAGAGTCTTGCTCTGTTGCCCAGGCTGGAGTACAGTAGCATGATGTCAGCTCACTGCAACCTCTGCCTCCCGTGTTCAAGTGATTCCTCTGTCTCAGCCTCCCGAGTAGCTGGCATTACAGGTGCACGCCACCATGCCTGGTTAATTTTTATATTTTTAGTAGAGAAGAGGTTTTGCCACATTGGCCAGGCTGGTCTCGAACTCCTGACCTTAGGTGATCCTCCTGCCTTGGCCTCCCAAAGTGCTGGCATTACAGGTGTGAGCCACTGCGCCTGGACATCACTTTGCTCTTTTCTACAGATCAAGTGACCTTTCAGGACTTGAAAGATTCTGACACTTTTTAGGGTCAACTGAACACCCCTGGCTGAGGCACATTCCAGTAGATGAAAGTCAAGTTGTCTTTCGCCTGAGCACACAACCAAGAGAACAAGTCCTGGCACCCAAAGGCATCATGAATGTGACCTGGCTGTCCTTGTGTTTGGGAAAAAAAGTAAAAGAAAGAATTGAATCTGGGCCAGTTAATAATGCAGTCCACTGCTTTGTGCCCAAGACGTTGAATCTGAGAGTAGTGGTCATTTCCAAACGATGATATGTGCCTAAAGGAAACACATAATCTTTCTCCCAGTTTGTCTTTGAAGACCCAGTTACCTTGAAGTCACCTCTTTACACCAGCAGCAACACCCCAAATTAGTCTCCATTCACAAATTATCTCCGATGCTGCCTCCCTGGGGAAAACTTAAAAGCCTATTTAACAAGAGGAGCCTGCTGCCAAGAAGTTGGCTTGGGAGAATGACAGTAATTAAATGATGCTAATATTTAGGCTCTTGCAGGTGTAACAAAGCCTCCTTTCTTTGTCTCAAGTGGGGGACACGTTAGCACATTGCCTCTGTTTGGGAAAGGAGACGAGCAAGGGAGGAAAGAGACTATTGTGGGGGTGTGAGAAAGGGGAAGAGGGGGAACAGCTAGGCAGGGAGGGGGAGGCTGACTTCTGAGATCTGAAAGGAGAGATTGATGCTGGGAGGGAGAGAAGCTTGATGTTAATATTCATCAGAGATGAGCCCCGTGGCATTGCAACCTGAGACTTATCAGCAAAGGTGAGATGGAACAAAGCCACGTTCTTTGTTAAATGCTTTATTGCCTGTGAAGGGAGGGGCAAAGAGGAGTGGAGGGTTTCAGGGAGAGGCCAAGGGAAAGAAGAATAAAAAGAACTGTCTTAGGAACGACGTGCTGGATGAATCTTGCACTGTGTACTTGGCTAGAGCCAGGAGGCTAGTAAATTCTCAGCAGTAGCCTCAGTTACAGTCTTGCAGTGGTGAGAAGAAAGGATTGGGAAGATGGAAACTGGAGTCCTTGTATCAGCGTTTCCTCTTCCTAGTTGTGTGATCACTTCTAAGTTGCTAAACAATCACATCTCTAGGAATGGGGGAGCTGCCTCACACCTGCCAGATTCTCCCCCGCACTACGTGTACTTACAGAGGGTGACCCTGCCATCCTGTTGTTCTGGGTGCATGAACACGTCTGTGCTGTTTTCTCTGCTCCAGTGTGTGCTTGTCTCATGATTTGAGTTGATCCAGAGGTCGGTGTGATGGATGTATCCTGCAGATCTAATAAATAAGTAAATTCGTGTCACTTCCTTCAACTAAAGCAATTTCATCTGTTCAGCCCACAAAGAGGATAAATGGAATGCAGAGCTCAGGGCTCAGGGCCAGGATTCCAAACATGTGGGAAAGAGCCTGTATTCCTCATTCATTGCTGCCTGAGTTGGATAGATTCCATCTAGGGAGCCTGTATCCAGATCAGTCTCTCTCTCTCGATCTCAGCCTCTCTCTCTCTGTTGGAATTTAATTCTGGATGAGACAATCTAAACCTTAGAAGATTATGGTGCAGTCAAAGACCAGGTTGCTGTTTGCAGCTTCTGGGAAGAGTCTCTGTGTTGGAGTTAAGAATGAGTACGGTGGTGGGAGGAGAAATGAGGAGAGAAATTTAGCTGGAGCATATTCTTTCACTGAAGAAAAATACATTTGACCTGGCCTTGGTTTCAGATCCAGCGTTGCTTACTTTTTGTTTAAGCATGGGAAAAAGAAGTTGGAAAATTCTACCACCGGAAAACTAGGGTAGGGACGAGAAGGTATAAAGGAAAGAGGAAGCAGTGGGTTCTTCCTTATGCTTCTATTATTGTTATTTTTTCTAATTATAGATGTAGAGAATATTATAGGGAAGTTATAAAATATAGAAGAGTCCAAAGAAGGAATTTAAGACGCTCATAATAGCAACATTAAAGGGTAAACACTGATATAGTGTGGATATTTATCCCTGCCCAAATCTTGTGTTGAATTGTAATCCCCAGTGTTGGAAAGAGGGTCTCATGAGAGGTATTTGGGTTGTGAAGGCTAATTTCTCATGGCTTGGTGCTGTCTTTGAGATAGTGAGTGGGTTCTCATGAGATCTGGTTGTTTAAGAGTGTGAGGCATCTCCCCCTTGCTCTCTCTCTTGCTCTGACCATGTGATGTACCAGTTTCCATCACACTCCACCATGAGTAAAACCTCCCTGAGGCCTCCCCAAAAGCCAAGCAGATGCTGGCACCATACTTATACAGCCTGCAGAACTGTGAGCCAACTGAACCTCTTTTCTGTCTAAATTACCCAATATTCTCTGGTATTTCTTTATAGCAATCCAAGAATTGCCTAATAAGAACACCATTAACCTTTTGGAGAATTATTTTATTACAGTTTTATATGCTGCTTTTTTTCTCTTAATAAGTATTTTGTGGGCATCTTCCAAAGACATTGCAAAATGTGCAAAATCATGTTTCTTAAAAAAGCAGTTGATTAGTACTTCACTGATGGATAAAATATAAGTTATTCAAGCATTTCTAAATGCTGGATACTAAGGCTGCTTTCTCCCCCATTATACAAGAAAAGCTCCCAGTGCACACCTTCATACACATATTGTGTGTGTGCAAATATGTAATTATTTTTTGAAAGTGTGTTCTTAGAAGAATTATTAAACTAATTCTTGATGCTCTTCCAAATCCTAGCAGGCAGAAGTGTTTTGGAGAACAGCCTTAGTGTTACCCAGAGGGGCTCTAACAGCTCAGCTTTGGAACAGAGGGCATCTCATGTGCTTCTCAGGCTCATTAGTGCAGGTGTGTGTGTGTGGTGTGTGTTTATGTGTGGTGTGTGTTTTGTGTGTGTGCTGTGTTTGTGTGTGTGTTGTGTGTTCACGTGTATGCTGTGTGTGGTATGTGTGTATGATGTGGTGTGTGATGTGTGGTGTATGTATGTGCACGGTGTGTTTGTGTGGTGTATGTGTGGTGTGTGTGTATGGTGTGCATATTTGGTGTGTTTGTGTGGTGTGCAAGGTGTGTTTGTGTCATGTGTGTATATAGTGTGTGTAGTATGTAGTGTATGTGGTATGTGTGTTTGTGTGTATGTATGAGTGGTGTGTATATATGGTATGTGTGGTATGTGGTGTGTATGTGTACTGTGTGTATATGGTGTGTGTAGTATGTGGTGTGTGTGTGTATGTGTACTGTGTGTGTGGTGTGTGTATTTGGTGTGTTTGTATGGCATGTGAGGTGTATTTGGTGTGTGTATATAGAGTGTGTGGTATATAGTGTATGTGGTGTGTGTGTGTTATGTGTGGTGTGTGTATACTGTATGTGTGGTATGTGGTGTGTGTGTATGTGTACTGTGTGTGGTGTATGTGGTGTGTGTGGTAGGTGGTATATGCGTATGTGTACTGTGTGTGGTGTGTGTGGTATGTGGTGTGTGTGGTATGTGGGCATTTGCATTTCTCTGTGGTGTATGTGGCATGTGTGTATCTGTGTGTGTGGTTTGTGTGGTGTGTGTGTGCAGTGTGTGAGGTTTGTGTGTGGTACGTGTGATATGTGTGTTTGATGAGTGTGTATGTGGTGCATATATGTGTTTGTGGTGTGTGTGCGTGTGTGTGTTTGGCTAGGAGAGAAGAAGGTGCTATAGCCTTGCATCAGGTGGTCCCTTGAATTTCTGGGACCTCTGACCTGCCTGGATTCTGGAGCAAATCTCCCATAGCTGTGCTCATCTTCAGGGTGAGTGGATGACCCCCCTGATGTGTGGCCCCCACCTGAGGTGTGAACCCCAGCAGTGTGATCCCCTGAAGTGTAATCTCCTGAGGTGCAAACCCCTGTGGTATGATCCCCTGAGGGTGTGAACCCCTGAGGATCTGGTATATGTAATACAGAGCTGTTGAGTTCTATCCCCTTTAAAGCCCAAGAGCATCTGTAATATGTAAATACAGAGCTGTTGAATTCTATCCCCCTTTAAAATTCATATATTAAAGTCCTGGTCAGGGATGGTGGCTCATGCCTGTAATCCCAGCACTTTGGGAGGTCAAGGTGTGTAGATAACCTGAGGTCAGGAGTTTGAGACCAGCCTTGCCAACATGGCAAAACCCTGTCTCTACTAAAAATACAAAAATTAGCTGGGTGTGGTGGTGCGTGCCTGTAGTCCCAGCTACTTGGGAGGCTGAGGCATAAGAATCACTTGAGTCCTGGAGGTGGAGGTTGCAGTGAGCTGAGATCACACCACTACACTCCACCCTGGGCAATGAGAGAGACTCAATCTCAAAAAAATAAAAAAAAAACAAAAAAAGTCCTAACCTCCAGTATGTCAGAATGTGACCTTATTTGGAAATAGGGTCACTGCAGATATAATTAGTTAAGATGAGTTCACACTGAAGTACAGTGGGTCCCTAATTCATTATGACTAGTGTCCTTATAAAAGGAATGGGAGGTGAAGAGGTGTAGTACTCAGGAACAACTCCATGTGAAGACTGGAGTTATGACTGGAGTTAGTTCCTCTTCGCCAAGTCAGAAATCCATCTCAGAGCTTCTGACCAACCTACCGTCCAGCCCCTCCTCCATTTGAACTCAGGGGTTGACACTGGGATGCTCCCAGGTGCCACACTTCCTTGAATTTCTGACCTATCCTCTTTTCATCCTAAAACCCAACCACTTGTGCTGCTTAGTGACTTTGCCCTTTATAAAGCACTTCCATAGACATTATTGCATCAGAACCCTATGGTTGGTCATCCCATTTTGAGAGAAGACTCAGAGACATTAATGCATCTTGCCCAGGGCCATGCCCTTAGGGAGAGCATCTCTTGACTACAAAGCCCTGCTCTGTCCCCTATACTTTGCAGCTTGTTTTTTCAGTCTGGAAAGTTTAACTCCTCATGGCTGGGCTCTAAAAATGTGACTCTGATCCAGGTATTTACATGTGAATTTAAGGAGCCCAGAGAGTTCCTTCTTCAGGGTGAAAAATACTTAAAAAAAAAAATAAAGCATTCTTTGGCATTTTATGGCATTAAAATAAATACTTTAGGTATACACACCCTTCTCTTTTGGCAGGTTTTACGTAAATGGATTCTTCACGGATTCTTCAGCAGTCTTGGCTTGGTGCACTCTTCAATACCCCAATGATGGGCTACTCATCTGTGGCCACTTCATCTCTTAAAAACAGGGATCCCAAAGGCCTAACCTTAAAGTGGTCAGGAGCGTTGGATATGAGCTTAACAGCTGGCAGACAATTTGTATGTTGCTCAAGTTAACGTTTCTCTTTTTTTTTCTTTCAAAGAATTTTGTAAGAAAGTAATTTCAAATAAATCATTTCATTTAACTGGGACGTAGTTTCCCTATCTATAAAATGGGTATGACTCCAGCCTGCCTTTCTGTATAAAGCAGAGGTATTCAAAGATCCACAGAGTTTCTGAGCTTTTGGTGTATCAGGGTGCTAGAATGTATCACAAAATACTGCAAACAACAGGAACGTATTCTCTCACAGTCCTGGAGGCTAGACATCTGAGATCAAGGGATCTCAGAGACCATGCTCCCTGTGAAGGCACTAGGGAAAGATCTGTTCCTGCCTCTCTCCTCACCTCTGGTAGTACCTTGGCTTGCGTTCATGTCTCTGGGTCTTCTCTCAAAATGGAATGACCAACCACACCTAGTTCCAGAGGGTTCCAATGGAATAATGTCTATGGAAGTGCTTTATAAAGGGCAAAGTCACTAAGCAGCACAGCTGGTTGGGTTTTAGGGTGAAAAGAGGATAGGTCAGAATTTGAGGCAGTGTGGCACCTGGGAGCATCCCAGTGTCAACCCCTGAGTTCAAATGGAGGAGGGGCTGGACGGTAGGTTGGTCAGAAGCTCTGAGATGGATTTCTGACTTGGCAAAGAGGACAATGAAAATGGAAAACATTTATTGGGGGGGGACCAATGCTAATTTTTCTTTTTTTTTCCGCAAGATGTGTCATGTATGTTTATTTTAATAGCTATAGGGGTCTATGACCAATCCATTGTCCGTCCCAAAAGTTAGGTGTCCCTTCTTTAGAAAAGGTGTGCATGGGGCTCACATAGAATGGTAAGGGGCAAGGAGCTGGGGTACCTTGAAAGAGGTGCACACGACACACTTTGAGATATGCATTCATCAAATCTAATCAATAATCCCCTCTTCCCACTTTCTTTTTTTTGAGCTGGAGTCTTGCTCTGTCACCAGGCTGGACTGCAGTGGCATGATCTTAACTCACAGCAACCTCCATCTCTCAGGTTCAAGTGATTCTCCTGCCTCAGCCTCCCGAGTGGCTGGAATTACAGGTGCATGCCACCATGCCCAGCTATTTTTTTTTTTTTTGGTGGGGGATGGAGTCTTGCTCTGTTACCCAGGCTGGAGTGCAGTGATGTGATCTCAGCTCACTGCAACCTCCACCTCCCAAGTTCAAGTGATTCTCCTGCCTCAGCCTCCCCAGTAGCTGAGATTACAAGTGCACTGCACCACATCCAGCAAATTTTTGTGTTTTTTGTAGAGATGAGGTTTTGCCATGTTGGCCAGGCTGGTCTTGAACTCCTGACCTCAAGTGATCAGCCCACCTCAGCCTCCCAAAGTGCTGGGATTGCAGGTGTGAGCCACTGCACCCAGCCCCATCGTCCCAATTTTTCCACCTTACTCAGCATCTCACAATGCCTCTTCTGCCCCCTTTCTATGACTCATTTTCCCCCTCAAGGCTTCACCTGTGTTGTCTGGGGAGAAGGGGAGGTGATACTAGAATAGGAAGTGTCATCTGCCTCACGTGCACCCCCAGCCCCCTTACTGGAGTTGGGTGTCCTCTGTACACCCATAAGAGACTCAAGGAGTGACTAATGTCAAAGTGGTAATGTGAGGCAGTGAGACTGCTGTTCCCATTCTCCCAGGAAGATGTGAGAGAAGGAACCTGAACACAGATGGTTGTGCATTTGTCTGGGAGTTAGGAAGATGAAGGCTGGAGGCGGAGTGGGCAGGAGGAGGGAGGAGAAGAAGGAAAGTGAGAAGCTGTGACTCACTTAGAAAGAATTGGGTTGCTGGACTTCATACATTCTCAAGGGCTGGAAAAGCAGACATGAATGGCCTCAAATTTAGCTGAGAGAGAACACTGATTTCCTTTATGCAGCTCAGCCAAATGCATTTAACTTGTACTTAAATATTGCCAGCAAGTATTTTTCAGTTATTTTATAATAAAATCCTCTTTTAGGTCACCTTTCAAATTTCCTGGCTGTCCCTTAGAGGAGCTGCATTCAGGGATAATGTTTTAATTCAGCAAGACATCTGACTGTTAATTATACTGCTAATATGCATTTCTTCCTTCCTCTTTTAGAGAAATAGAGAGGAAAAGACAAACCCTCGTCTTCTAGAACTATTTTCTTGTCTAGTGTTTATAGCACTACTGTATATATAGGATCCTCTCTCTGAAAGCTTGCCTCTAGGTTTACTTGTCCACAACCATTTAGCCAGGCCCAATGATAGTATTTGTCAGTGGCAGAAAAGCAGTGAATTAATAACAACAGCAATGAAAAGACCACGAAGAAAGCATATTCTTTGTTAACGCTCCTGGCTGCACTACGTCATAATTATGTTTTCACACAGCTTCTGTATTTTTAAAATCTGACTTTAGGTGCCAGTACAGAAAGCCAGTGAAGCTTTTACTCTCATATGCCTTAATGGTAAAAGGTATATGGAGTTTGTGAGCTGAAAATTGTCAGGAACTAAAGAATATTTTATGATCTAAACTAATTGCTATTGTTATAGTGAGTCTAACAGGAGGAAATCTTCAACAGCCCTCCTCTTCCATGGAAACTGTCTAGGAAACACATCTCAACAATTCAAGAAATTCTCATAGCATGGGTGTTCCTGGCTTCCTGCTATTTTCTCACTCCTGCTCCCCCTCAACCTTCACCCCCACCCTAATGAATATTCAGCCTGCATCCTTCAACCAGGATTTTGAATAGGATGCTTCCTGTTTTTCCTATTAAAGATTAACTGTTGTCCTGGGTAAGAGATTGTTTAGTAAGACCTTGCAGCTGGGAATTCCTGTTTATTTTTTATTATGACCCTGGTTCTGGGGACAACATATATTTCATAGTTACAAATAAGGCCTTGTATATTCCAATGGCTCTGTTAGTCCTGACTCTGTGTTGCAATTTTTTTTTAAATCTACATACCTGTCCCATCTCACTGTGAGCAATTCAAAGGCAGGAATTAAGTCTTATTAATTTTTCTCTTCTGTTGCCCAGCATAGTGACCAGAACAGAGCAGTAGCTCAATAAAATGTGTTGAATAGGTAAATAAGCTGTTAAAAGAAAAACCTTAACTGAATTAAATCTAAAGGAGTTTAATTGAGCAATGAAAGGTTCACAAATCAGGCAACCCCCAGAATTACAGCAGATTCAGAGAGGCTCCTCGTGGAGGGACACCTCGTGGTCAGAAGAAAAAAGGGAAATGATGTGAAGAAATCGGAGGTGAGGTACAGAAACAACTGGATTGGTGACAGCTCGGTGTTTGGCTTATTTGAACACAGTTTGGACACTCAGAAGTGTATGAGTGGTTGAAGCATGGCTGCTGACATTGGCCAAGACTCGGCTATCATTACGGGTGTGATTCTATCAAAGCTGTTTATAAATAAGTGCATATTTGCCATTTAAAGTAGTAGATTTTTGATCCATGACTTGGGCTTCATGGGATTAGCTATGAGGACATGCCTGAGAGCCCCCTCACAATTAGAATGAGATCCTTGAGTTTTTTCCTAAAAACCTTATGGATGGTGTTTTGCATTTGTCATCTGCGAGAAGACATGTATACACCTTGATATTTCTTTAGTACTCATTTTTAAGGGCTGCAAATGGACTTTACAAATATTATTTCATAAATCCTTAAATAAAGCCTGGGAAACAGTAGATACATTTAACATTTACCAAAACTCTTCAATAGCTTCTTGTCACCCTAGGGATAAATTCCTCCACAGCTTGCCCTTTCTCAGACACTAACCCCCAGTTATACCAAACAATTGCAGGTTTCACCTCGTGCGGGGTCTCTTGCCTTCAGCCTTTTGTGTACACTGTTCTTTCTCCCAAACCCTACCTCCCCAACTCCTAGTCCTCCTTCAAGTTGAGAAACTTGAATGGCATCTCCTCAAGACAGTTTCCTGATTTCCACACCCAGTTAGGTCCCTTGCTAGTTGCTTCCTCACAGAGGGAATTACACGGAGAAATTGAGTCCACAGTGCAAACATTTCCAGAGTAATCACAACTTAAGTTATTTTCAATGTAAACAGAAAATATTTGAGTTCAGGGCTGTCTTCTTTGTGATATCCATGTCCTTTTATTTACGTATTTGAATTGATATTCTGTCCAAAGTTGCTGCCAAAATTACATTTTAGAGGAGCCAGGAAGAGCTTGTCAAACATCTTGATGTGTGGTTTGTATGGTTTCATTTGGTCTGACGATCTTGTCCATCCGGAGAAAAAGCAAGTCAACTTCTATCTTTGCTTTCTTTCTCTGGATAGTTAAACATATTATTAGTAGTTTGACCGTAATTCAAATTCCATTTTTAGGAACAGTGGAAGATTATATGACATTTCTTATTTTATTAGAACATTCTTTCATTTAATATTGCTTGAAAAAAGGAGCTCGTGTGTGGAGGCTGAGAAGCCCTTGGTTATATAAGCAGCTTTATGATGGCTTTATTTTAGTTGTATAACATATTTGTTGTTCTTAATAATATTCAGAGTAGCAGAAGAATCAAGAGAGCAGATTTTGAAGGAGACTATGCCACATTTGGTACATAAAGTAGTATATCTGAGGCTCAACTATATACTTGAAATGACAATAATACCTACCTCATAGGATTACTATAGAGGTTAAATGTAATAACTACTATGGTGTTAAATGTAATAATGAGTTATTAAATTAATAAAATGTAATATGTACTAAAGAGTTTAGTATGATATACAACTCAAGGTAAGTAGTCAGTGCTAGCTATTTTACTATTTTATATATATATACTAACAATGAAGTGGCATTGTTGGGGTAATAATCTGGGGTAAATACCTGAGATTCATTGTCCCATGGCCATGGAAAACTAGGACGCAGTCACACAAAGAGTGAGGTTCAAAGCAGAAGTTTAATAGGCAAAAGAAAGAGAGGAGATCTCTGCAGCAGAGAGGGGTCCTGGAGAAGTGGATTGCCGGTTCCACTGTGGAATGCAAGGGTTTTTATAGACGAGCTTGAGGAGGTGGTGTCTGATTTACATAGGGCATGAGAGATTGGACGGACCAGGTGTGCCATTTGTGTAAGGCAGGAAAAACTGGCTAGGACTCAGTGTGCCATTTGCATAGCGTGAAAAGCTGGCCACCCCATCCTAATCTTTTATTATGCAAATAGCTCTACCTAACCAGTGCCGTGTTACTTGTTCCTTTACTGTACACCTGGTGACAGAGAAAAAGGAAAATGATGGAGCCTCCATGTTGGACACACCTGGCCCCCCGCTGCCCCTTTTCTATTGGCACAGCTGCTGGCATTCACCCGTGCAAGGTTTCAGCTTGCTTATTTGTCTGCAGCTCAATTTTTAGGATACTGTTTGTTAGAAAAGAAATGATTTGGGGGCTGTTTTTTGTTAAAAGGGACATTTCACTGAGGACTCTGTTGCCCTTACTGTCTGCCTAAATAATTTCTTTTTACCTCCTGTATCACCAAATGGCCCTTTTCCCTTCCCTGATGAGGTGATTTCCTTTTTCAAGTTGACCTCCTGTAGATGCCACAAAAGTTACAGCAGTCACAGGGACAGTGAGTCTGATCTAGTTTTCTGTTCCTGTGATGCTAAAAAGCTGACTTAAATCCTCTTAGGTCACATAGTCCCATAAGCTCTCTGAGGGTGAGGAGTGTAGCATCCTTATCTTTGGACTCCCTGCAGCCCCGTCGCTCAGTGGTACAAGACTCGTCTCTACCATTTGCCTCCATGATGGTGTCTTCGTTTTGTTCTTTCAGCATGGTTTGGATGGCCATCTCTCTCCTGCATGGAGCCACCAGTGGCCTCATCCTCATCCTAAGGCCCACAGTGTCTTGCCCATAGGTGCTCAGTGAATGTTTGTTGTTAGGAGCATGCAGATGACAAACATTCCTTTTCAATGAGAGCAGATGAGAAAATAAGTGCCTGATTTTCATCCCACTTTACTTTCTTCCATTTTATGGTCTTGGCAAAAAGTGTGAGGGAGGATTTGATCACGATTTTCTTCACTAATTCCTCACCCACCTACCTAACCAATCAACAAAGCCCTAGGATTCTGCACAGGCATCAGCTCCTACTTTACAGGGCAGCTTACGTCTTTGTGTTCGTTATCATATTAATGAGTTATTGACTAGCAAACACATCAGCCTGGTATTCAAGCCAGGGCTGCTGATGGAATCATAAAAGGAAAGATGTTTTAAAAGTTCTATTATAATTGTGCAAACAGATTACACTGGACGTCTTTGGTTCTCATTAATTAGAGCCATGGCTGACACATTTCTAAAGAATCTACCTATAAAGGTAAAGGAGAAAAGCCCTCATGGATACATATAGGTTTTATTAATTTCCGCCCCTTCTTCAAGAACTCATACCCTGTAAGAACCAACAAAAACAAGATCTATCTATCTATCTATCTATCTATCTATCATCTATCTATCAATCATCTATCTCTCTCTCTATCTATCTATCTCTTTTTGCTACTTGCCAATCAACAATAACTCCTGCTCCTGAGTGCTTTGAAACTGTTTTGAAACTGTTTTCTCAGGCTTAGATAGAAGCTTCCACACTCCTTCCCATCTTCTCTCTGTCTCACATCATTTATTATATGACATCACAGATGGACACTACTCTTAGAGTAACAGATTCTGATTTTTATTTGTCCTTTACTATTTTGTGAAAAGAATTCAGAAGGAAGTAAACTAGCCAGTTTTTTAGTCCATAGGGGTCTGAATGCTATAATTCTGGTTCTCAATTTCCCACTGGTCTCTTGAAGAACTTGCGGGTCACTGGGTAGACTTAAGCACCCCTCGGAGCTGTACCACTTTTCATCTGTCTGTAGGAAAAACTGGAGGAGGTCCCCCAATGTTTATAGTACCCAAAGGCAAAGTTCCTTAAAAATTTCATTCTGTTAGGACGATTAAAAACCCTCCCATGGAAATACTTGACTTGGATAACATTATCTATTTAGATGGTAAAGTGGTGGGTATTATGATTTATAATATGAGAGCTGCTTCCTGGGCCAAACTTTGAGTTTGTTTATTAATCCTGGAAACCATTATAACCAAGTTAATAGGAAAAAGGAGATCCCTGAACTCTGTGTACTTGGAAGTTGCTGAAAACAGCTCAGAGTTAGTAACTGGCTGCCCCCAGGTAAAATCCATGCAAATAGCCGTGATGAGAAACCTCTCTGGAATGCCCTCCCCACTCCTTCTGTACTTAGACATTTATGTTCAGTGACTTCCTTAGGATCACGTCCTTTTCAAGAAGGATCATTCTAAGAGTATTTTGTTGCAGGAAATTTAGAGGCAGAATGTTTAATTTCACAAATATATAAAGATGCAATCAATTTGTCACTAGCCTAAGGTATGTTCTATTTGCCATATAATGAGGCTTAACTTACAAGTTAGTCAATTCTGATAACTGGAGAGTTCATAATGTTTAAACTGAGGATCTGAGCCGACCTGCAACTAAATCACTTCTTAGAAATTACTTCAGGTTGGAAGTGGTGGCTCGTGCCTATAATCCCAGCACTTTTGGAGGCCGAGGTGAGAGATCACCTGAGGTCAGGAGTTCGAGACCAGCCTGACCAACATGGTGAAACCCCATCTCTACTAAAAATACAAAACTTAGCTGGGCATGGTGGTGGACACCTGCAATCCTAGCTACTCGGGAGGCTGAGGCGGGAGAATCGCCTGAACCCGGGAGGCAGAGGT
Organism: Ateles fusciceps; assembly: GCA_036589455.1. Lineage (NCBI taxonomy): Eukaryota > Metazoa > Chordata > Mammalia > Primates > Atelidae > Ateles > Ateles fusciceps. The sequence continues at coordinate 10,712,382 of JAZHEH010002554.1, read as the reverse complement.
TGCTGTGAGCTGAGATCGCGCCTCTGCACTCCAGTCTGGGTGATAGAGTGAGATTTTGTCTCACCAAAAAAAGAAAAAAAGAAATTACTTCATCCACCACAAAATGTCTGATATCATTTACTGGAGGTATCAAATGATTAATGAAAACAGCCAACATGAATGGAGTTTTAGTTTTCACAGTTAGCCACTGGTAAAGTCAGGATGAGATTTTTCAACCTCATGGTTGGCATCATGGTTAATGGGGGTAACCTGTGCAAAGAATTTTGAAGAGTGCCTGGCATACAGATGGTTCTCAAGAAATGTTAGGTAGTCTTATTATCGTCATTAATAAATAAATAAGCTTGAATCTATGATCAGTGCTAGAGAAATCTGGTGATCAACATAAACTCACATCTCACAAAGGTACAGCTGTCCATTTTCCACTAAGATTTTGATAAAATTTGCAGAAACTCTTCTCACACTTTCTCTCCTAGCTTATTAATTTAAGGAAATAATTTGGTTTAAATATCTAACAGGGATCTGTCAGAAAGACTGAAAGTCAAGGTTTCTATCATTATGGAAACAAGTTTCTACAGATCATTTTCAAAAGGTCATGTTTTTAACCATTCAAGAATACACATCAGAATTTAAGGATTACTAGAATAGAATCAAAAATTGTAAAAAAACAAAAACAAACAAACAAAAAAACACATTTTTAGTAAAATGGGCATGTGAAAATATGTGTTGTGTATCTTCACATCCCCGTTTTCACATTATATATACATTTTATATATATAATAATATAATGTATGTTATATATTATATATTACTATATATAGATATATAAAAATATAGAAAACATGTAGAAACAGATAGAAAATGTTTTTATATACAGAATATTGAAAAATACTGTTTACAAAGTATATCTCAAGGTATATTATGTAATATATATCATTATATAATATATTCTTTATAATTTGTAATTATAATAGATGATATAATAGAAATATATAAAATGTATATTATGTGAAAATACATACATTTATAATATGCATATTTTACAGGGCAGGATATATAATATATATAATATGAAAATATATATTTTACATATATATTTTACAATTATATATTTTCACATTACATATATATCATATATATATATATATATATATATATATATACACATGATCAGAGAATGAAAAGTATCCGAGTGTCTAGCATTAGGAAACTTCAGGAGGCTGGGAAAGTGATTTTTTGACTAGTGGTCTCTGGAAGAGGATCCAGGCCTGTGTGTGGCCTTGGCCTGGGTCCAGACTTGCCCTTCTCCCTCCAGCCTGGTGAGCCCAGGCCCAGCGGCCTTTACTTTAATCCTACAGTTTTTGCTCAATCATTAGCCCTTCCTGTGACCCTCACCTAGATGTGATCATCCTTCTTTTATGCTCCAGTAGCAGAAGTGTTAGTGTTTTGGGTGGGTCAGCATCCAAAACACTACTGTCCTCATTTGATTAAGGTCCAGTCTCTTTATATTGGGTTAAGACTAAAAGTAATTGAAGTTTTTGCAATTACTTTTAATGGCAAGGCCACAATTGCTTTTGCACCAATCTGATAACTTCCTTCTTGGCAAAAATTTTTTGTTACCTTTATATTAAGTGTCTTGTACTAGTAGGTAGACTTTAAAAATGTATTAAATGAATGAATGAAATAAAAATAAAATTAAATTCAATGGTATATTCATTTATCATGGCACCTAATATAAATTAGGTACTCAATAAAGGGTAGCTATGATTATGAAGATATATAATTTCATAACTAAGTAGTGAGGCATATTATTTCCATATCTCACCTAGTATTTAAAATATAAGCTTTAGGTGAAAAAGCTTAGGCTTCACAGACCATGGGTTTAAAAAGTTAATCAAACAATGAAAGCCTCAATGTGTAGCAGAATTTCTCTTGTATGTTGAACTCTCAGAATATGCTCTTGAACATATTTCTTTTTCAAGATAATTTTATTTTTTATGTTATAAAAATGTTATTGTAATTATACTAATCTTAAACAAAATCTTCGCTTAGTTTTATCATCCAGATATAACCATATGAATATGTAAATTTTGTTTTCTGGGCAGGAGTCTTTTTTCAACATAAGTTGTGATTCATTCAAATGAGATAATTTAACAAATATTTGCAGTATGTTTTTATGTGTCAGGGCTGTGCTTGTAATGTGTATACTGTGTTTATATAAAGAATATAATTTTGTATTCAAATTTTAGTAAAATAATAACAGACATTTACCAATGTTATTCAAAACTCTTTGTAAATATAATCATGCTTCTTAAAAACTAAACAATCCTGCAGTTGATCATCTTGGTCGTTTTCAATATTTTAATACTGCAACAACGTTTTAGGTGGTTAGGATGCTTTGTTTAGGAAAGATTCCCAGATACAGATTTACTGGGAGGAAAGCTATGAACATTTTAAGACTTTTGTTACATTTACCAACTTGCTTTCCAAAATGGGGTACAAATTAACTGAATGGAGAGATAGAAATACAGAAAACAAAGAAAAGTAAATAATTGTAATATAGGCTGGACGTGGTACCTCATGCCTGTAATCCCAGCATTACAGGCATGGGAGGGCCGAGGCGGGTGGATCGCCTGAGGTCAGGACCAACATAGTGAAACCCCATCTCTGTTAAAAATACAAAAAATACACCTAACTGGGCGTGGTGACAGGTACCTGTAATTGCACACACACAAGAGTTTCATGTAACAAGTAAAATCAAGATTTCTTTTCAAAGCTTAGGGTTTCTTTCATGTTAAATATACAGTCTTATTTTTAGATAGGAAGAAAGCCAGGCTGAAGCAAGCAGTGTAATATAATCTTGTTCTTGAAGGAAATTAGCCAGGGAATTGATTCAAGTTTAGCCATGTCATTCCAGGAATCTTTTAAGCTGTCTATAGGGGAGGCTAATACTTTCTGAAAGTAATTTTATCCAAAAGAAACAAAGACTTCTGATGTAGAAAGAGACGGACATTGGAGGCATATTTCAATTCAGTTACATTCTCTCTGTCTCTCTCTTCTGTCTGATATATGACATACAGTACACATTTTAGAAATTTAGGTGATTTCAGGGATATTTCAAGATTTTCCTTATAATTGACAACTGAATATAAAGTTCAGAAATTTGGTAGTGAGTAAAGAGGTGGAGTATTTACCTGTCCAACTCTTGGAACCCTTCCCAAGGCATGCTCCTAAAGGCTGAGTGTTTAGCTAACTCTTATAAATGCAAGGATTTATCAGGCCTTCACCATCTGTTTCCAAGTGTTATGCACATGAGGTCATGATTTCAATCCCCATATAACACAGTTAATTGTACCTTATTTCATAACCAGGCTACCTTGTCCTACATTGAATTGGTGTTTGTAAGGAGACAGCATGAGGTAGGGCCTGGGAAGGAAGAAACATGGGGATAGAAGCTCCTTTGACTCATCCCCTAATATATGCCATTAAGTTTACCAGAAAGATCAGGTAGCAGAGAAATTATCAATCCTTCACTGTAAATTCATCACCAGTGTGGGAGGAGACTTTATGGGTATGAAGGATAGTTCATTTCCTATTATAATATATGTGAATAAAATCATATTATCATTAACCTCTGCCTTTCTCTTTCATTTTTCTTTCTTTCTCTTCCTCCCTCCCCTCCCTCCCTCCCTTCCTTCCTTCCTTCCTTCTTCCTTCCTTTCTCTCTCTCTCTTTCTTTCTCTTCCTTTCTTTCCTAGCCGAGATTGTGCCATTGCAGTCCAGCCCCTGGTGACAGGGGTAAGACTCCGTCTCAAACAAACAAACAAAAAAAGACTCAGATACTGTAAGCTTAGGATTCCTCTCTTGTAACTCAACCCACTGCCTGTGAAGGAGACACCTGGTTGTCTTCCACTCACTCTGTCAGATCTGAGACTTAGAGAATCAGTACAATATAAAGCAAATGTTCTAGCTACTGCTATTGCTGTAATAAAGTTCTTTGCCTCTGACCCAAGAGTCTCATGTCTTCTGTCAACATCCATGAAACTGATAGGTTAACCCGTTAACTTGCAAATAGAGTAAAATCTCAGATGCTTTATAACTCTTGATAGTTTTTCTGACATGGATGGGACGCTAACAGAGACCTGGCTTTCTGGAAAAAGAAAGAATCCTATGAGCCAATGAGTGGGATTTGAGATAAGTCCATGGGAATCAGTAGTGAACATATTGACCACTATTTTTTTTTACTAATGCCTAATTCTAGCCTGCTTTCAGTTTCTTTAGTTGTTTCTTTCTTTTGTTGTGTCCGTTCCAGAAATTTTGGAGAAATCATAGTTAATTTTCAATATTTTTAAGTAATAAAGGCATTAAGCCAACTAGTAAACCATCTCCCAAATCCAGAGAGCAGCATCTCCTCCAGTGGGAATGACCATGGATGTTCCTGCCACTGGCTCACCAGGGAGGGTAGAAAGAAAATGGCTAGAGTTCAGTAGTTAGGCAGTGCATGAGAAAGGGTTTCCCATACCCTGATGGCTTATGAGGGACCATCAGAAACCCCAGAAAAGTTTGTGGGATTCCAGACAGAGAGACCATTGCTTGGCTTACCAGGATTTAACCGGGGACTCTAAAAGCCTCACTGAGAAGTTCCATATGTATGTGTGAAATGGCTGGGCAATGGCTGGAGATGTGGTGAACAGGTGGGTGGATCTGGGAGCAGCCCCTCAGGATTCATAGGCAGATGAAGGTGCCCTGTCATTCAGGATATGGTTGAGCATGGAAGTCTCAGTGGGGTTCATTTGAGCAGAATGCAGAGCAGATGAAATGAGAGACCAGAAACTGTAATAGGACCATGTACATCGGTAGATATACTATAGCATATGCCCAAGATCTGGATGCCTTGCAGAGAAAGCAAAGAGCTAGGACAGCAAACAAACCCGGGAAACTCAGCTCCCTTCTGGGGACGAGAGGAGAAGAGGGAGTAGGACAGTCTTTAATCTACAACTGCCAGGGTTTAAATCTGAACTGACCCTACTTAAAACCAAAAGCAACAGAGATACTGAGTTGAAATGGAGATTTAGGAGGGAAATTAGGTCTATCATAGACAAGAAGATCAAGTTACATGTATAAACACCTGAGTTGCAAGTTTTAAACCTGCTGCATCTTAAATGCGTTCTTAATCCCACCTCCTGATGCTTGCTTTGACTCCTTTCTCCCTGGTGCCTTCAATTTCGGTTCACTGGCTGCTCTGGATTAGTCATGCTCCTGTGATTCATTACTGTGCTCACCAAAAATTCCTTTCCATGACCCCCTGAGCCCCTTAAACTATCACTGCATTTCTTATCTCTCCCACCTGAATTTCCTGTAAACATACCCATATCTTTACTTATTCAATTCCTGTTCTTTCCTAGAGTCACTATTGGTGTTGGTCACTGCTATCCTACTGGAATTGAGCTTATAAAGTTCACATGTAAAAATCAATCAATCAATCAACTTTTCAGAGCCCCTCCTTTCCCATCTCTCTGTGACATTTGTCAATGTCGATTGAGCTCTCACTCTCCTTGAAATTCTTCCTTTTAAAATTCTTTCTTATTCTCCTTTCTCTTAGATTAAATTCAGCCCTGATTCTAACTTTCGGTAGGCTTGGGTAATTTATTCCAGACACTGAAGCTTGCCTTTTGGGTTTTACTTATTCAACTGAAATGTTAGATTGAATTGTGCCTGTTTATTTTTAAAGAAAAAGAAACAAATTACCATGGCAAAGCCTAGCTGGTGGCCCAGGTACACTGCCATCATACTAAAGAGCTGGTGTCTGGAACTCTTTTTATGCATAGTAGGAAAGCACTAAGATTGGTGCTATCTGGCAGAGACCATCTGATTGATGTTGCATACATTTGCATAAATTACTCTCATGTTTCTTCTTTCTGCTTAACTTTCTCAAAGGAAGACTGCCCAGCCTTTGTGAATATCGAAGTCAGAATGCTGAGTTGTGGTGGCCATCTGACATTGTGGAACTGGCTTGCAATTAACCATGGCAATGACTGCAGGGAGAGTACTGCACTCTTGACACAGGGAAAGGCTAAATCTTTGCTTGCTCCACAGAGGAGGCATATTACTTTTCTCTTACTTTTGCAGGGACACCATATATTTGGGGATGTTGAAAGCTTAACCAATGAAAGACCTCTGCTTTCCGATTTGGAAAGGGCATTAGATATAATGCTATTTCTGATTGCTTTTTCTTTTGTTTTTAACCATATTTTATAGCCAAATAGAAATAAATGCATAACTTCAGAAGATGTTTCCTTGAAACATCTGAAGTATGTGGTTGTGAAGTTTGTGGTCACCCTGCAGAAGTGAACAACAACAGTTTTATTTCTTCCTTCCTAATCAGTATACCTTTTCTTTCTTTTTCTTTTCTTGTTACATTAACTAGGACTTCCAGTATAAGTTTGAAAATGAGTGGAGAAGGGGACATCCTTGCCTTGTTCCTGATCTTAGTGAGAAAGCTTCTGGTTTCTCACCATTAAGTATAATGCTAGCTGCAGGTTTTTTGTAGGTGCTTTTTATCAAGTTGAGAAAGTTTCCCTCTGTCCTCAATTTCTCAAGAGTTTTTATCGTGAACGGGTATTGTGTTTTGTCGAATGTTTTTTCTGTATTTATTAGTAGGATCATATGATCCTTCTTCTTTAGCCTGTTGATGTGATGGATTACATTAGTTGAGTTTGGAATACTGAACTAGACTTATATCCCTAGGATAAATTTCACTTGGTAATGGTGTCTAATTCTTTTTTATATATTGTTAGATATGATGTGCTAGTATTTTGTTGAGGATTTTGGTATCTATGTTTATGAGAGTTATTGGTTTGTACTCTTCTTATAATGTCTTTGTTGCCTTTTATATCAGAGCGACATTGGCTTTGTAGAATGAGTAAGAAAGTATTCCTTCTGCTTTTATCTTCTGAAAGAGATTACAGATAATTGGTATAATTTTTTCCTTATATGTTTGGTAGAATTAATCAGTGAATCCATTTGGGCCCGGTCCTTTCTGTTTTGGAAGGTTAATAATTATTGCTTCAATCTAAAAAATACACATAAGCCTATTAAGAGTGTTTATTGCCTCTAGTGTGTGTTTTGGCAGATTATGTCTTTCAAGGAATTGGCCCATTTCATGTACATTGTCAAATTTGTGGGCACAGAGTTGTTTATTATTCTTTAAATGTCCATGGGATCTGTAGTGATGTCCTTCTTTTATTTCTGATATTAGCATTTTCTTTCTTCTTACTTTTTTTCTTAGCCTGACTAGAGGCTCATCGTTTTATTGATCTGTTCAAAAAACCAGATTTTGGATTCTTATTTTCTCTATTTCCTGTTTTCAGTTTCATTGGTTCCTGTGCTAATTTTCATATGTTTTCTTCTTTCCCCTCTGGATTTTTTGTTTGTTCATTTTTGAGACAGAGTCTAGTTCTGTTGCCCAGGTTGCAGTGCAGTGGTGTTATCTTGGCTCACTGCAACCTCCTCCTCCTGGGTTCAAGTGATTCTTGTGCTCAGCCTGCCAAGTAGCTGGGCTTACAGGTGCATGCCACCACACCCTGGCTAATTTTTGTATTATTAGTAGTGATGGGGTTTTGCCACGTTGGCCAGGCTAGTCTCAAAGTCCTGACCTCAAGTGATCCGCCCACCTCAGCCTCCCAAAGTGCTGGGATTACAGGCGTGAGCCACTGTGCCAGTCTCTTTTCCCTGGATTTAATTTGCTTTTCTTTTTCATGTTTCCTAAGGTAAAAGCTTAGATGATTTTTAGATCTTTCTTATTTTAAATGTTATAAGTTTCTCTCTAAGCATTGCTTTTGCTGCACATCACACATTTGCCTCAGTTGTGTTTTTATTTTCATTTAGTTCATAATATTTTAACATTTCTTTTGAGTTTCTTCTTTAAACCATTTTAATTAGAAATGTGTTATTTAGACTCCAAGTATTTTGTGATTTTTCCAGTTATTTTTTGTTATTGTTTTCTACTTTAATTCCTTTGTGTTCTCAGAGCAGGCACTGTATGATTTTTCATTCTCTTTAATTTGTTCAGGTATGTTTTATGGTCCAGAATGTGGTCTACTTTGGTGAATGTTCCAGGTGATCTTGAGAAGACCATATATTCTGCTCTTGTTGAGTGTAGTCTATGGATGTGAGTTATACACAGTTGATTGATTATACTGTTGAGTTTAAATGTGTCCTTACTGACTTTCTCCCTGCTGGATCTTCATTTATATCTTCTTGGAGAAATGCCTCCTTATCATTATGTAATGCCCCTTTTTATCCCTGGTAACTTTCTTTGCTTTGAAGTCTGCTTGTCTGAAAGTAATATAGTGACTTCTACCTTCTTTTGGTGAATATTAGCATAGTCTCTCTTTCTGCAACATTTAGTTGTTTGTTTGTTTTGTTTGAGACTGAGTCTCACTCTGTCACCCAGGCTGGAGTGCGGTAGCGTGATCTGGGCTGCAACCTCTGCCTCCCAGGTTCAAGTGATTCTCCTGCCTCAGCCTCCCGAGTAGCTGCGACTACAGGCATGTGCTACCACGTCTGGCTAATTTTTGTATTTTTAGTAGAGATGGGGTTTCACCACGTTAGCCAGGCTGGTCCTGAACTCCTGACCTCAAGTGATCTGCCCACCTCGGCCTCCCAAAGTGCTGGGATTACAGGTGTGAGCCACCATGCTTGGCCATCATATACTTTTAATCTATGTGTATGTTTATATTTGAAGTGGGTTTCTTGTAGGCAATAGAGAGTCGGGTTTTGATTATTTTAATCCGCTCTGATAATCTCTATCTTTTAATTGGTACATTTAGACTACTGACATTCAAAATGATTATCGATATAGTTGAACTGATATCTACCACATAGCCTTTGCTTTTTTCACCTGGCGATATAACTTGTAGATCTTTCCACATCAGTCAGTACATGTAGATCATCCTATGATTATTTTAACAACTGCCTGCTATTACACTATATGGATGTGCCACAATTTATTTAACCAGTTCTATGATGACAGGCATTGATATCGTCAAATCTTTTACCATTGTGTCTATCGTTTTAGTTCTGCCTCTGCTTCTGGACTGTTAGTGCCTTCTGAGGGCATAGACTACATCTTACTCATTGTTATTCTTTCAGAACTCTGCACAGTGCCCCAGACTTACTTATTACTGCTTATTAAGGCAATGAATAAAAGAATGAATGAATTAAGCAAGCTGGGCCCAGTAAATTTAGATTCTGGTCTTGATTTCCTATGAGTGGGCTTTCTGAGCTCAGGTAAGTCCCATCACCTTTCCAGGCTTCAGTGTCAATACTGAAGTAAGTAGATAAAATGATACAGCGCTTCCAGCTCTAAACTCCAATGATTTCTAGTGTTAGATTGACCTGGGAGCTGATCCCCCTTTCAGCCTCAGGAACTGAGATGAGGAAGAGTCCCTCTCCTGCTGTTGAATAGAGCCCCCTCTTACCTGGGCCACCACTCAGAGCTCAGTCTGTTCAAAACCTGATCATTTTCATTTGGGAGTAGACATGAAGGGTTGGTTGGTCCTTTAATGTCCTCAGGGCCATGTGAGGTGGCTGTGCACTGGGATGAAAATCTTTCTGTAAGAGGTATTTGCCTGGGTTACAGTGTCTGATACAGAGTTTCACAGAGTCTAAGTGCTATTTGCATAAAATGTCCCCATAATGCAGGGCATTGTGCCTTTTCTGCAAAGAAAAAAAATGCATTAACAAAGGGCCTCACAATGATGGGAAAATGGATGTTAACATTTCTGCCTGACTGATAATCTCTGATGTTACCCTTGGGAAGCCCCAGCTTTCAGAATGATTTATTTGTTAGGGTTTGGCGTTTTTTACTCCCATAATGGGTTATCTGGCAAATGCAGCAATGGGCAGTAGCAGGAGGTTCAGTGCTGGAAACAAAATGAGAGTTTTATGTTTTCTGGGGATTTCAGTTGTTTCCCTAGTTTTTCTGGTTTCTGAGGTGAAGTTTTCATTTCAAACAAAATAGAAAGGGACAAAAAATCAGTGGGCTTTTTTGGGTTTGTGTTGTTCTTTGCATGTCCTTTTTTCTTACTGCCAAACTCTCAAGTTGAATGTTTGGCCCTCAAGGGGTGAAGCTGGGGGTGAGGGTTTTTTGTTTTTTGTTTTTTGACATTTCCTGTGATATCTTTGGTTTTATATTTCTTTGTACAGAAATCTTATAGTGATATTATTGGAGAATTCATGAGATGATATCTTGCCAAGAGGCCGGAGCACAGTCTGTTTTGCAGCACACAGCAGGCGTTGAGTGGGAGAGATGCCCAATAGCCAGAACCTTAGAACTCCTTTCTGAGGGAGAATACAGGAGATTATTTGGATTAATTATCTGCTTGCATTTTGCTCTCGTATTTGAAAGCATATTACCTTGGTTAAGGTCCCCCGTGTGTTTCTATATAATGTCCATACATAGGATAGCTTCCCCCGACCCACTGGCTCCTCCAAATCCTCCAATTTTATGAAATAAATATTACACTTAATGCCTGAACTTTTGAGTCCAAGGTTCAAATCAGTAACATTAACAATAGTGCTAATTATGGCCTCTACTCGGTTCTTGGAGTTGGATGGGTTCTTTGTTGTATAGACGAAGGTCCACTTACCACTCAACAGATATTTATTTATGTTTGGCATTGAAATAGGTGTTTTCAGGTAGAGCATATGGTTTCTTCTCTCACTAGATTTACAATAAAAGAGAAAGAAGAAAAATTAACAATGTAAGATAGAGCTCAACTCTGTTTTTGATTATGTCAACAAAAAGTCAAACTTTGTAAAATATTTGAAGAAATTTATTCTGAGCCAAATATGAGTGACCAATGGCCCATAACACAGCCCTCAGGAGAACCTAAGAACATGTGCCCAAAGTGGTTGGGCCACAGCTTGCTTTTATACATTTTAGGGAGACAAGGCATCAATCAATATGTGTAAGATGTACATTGGGGTAACTAGAAAATGCTTTTTAAAAAATATGAGGGCAATTTTTAATTATTTTTATTTAGAAAAACTAAATAAAGGTGGGACAACTAGAAGTGGGGGCTTCTGGGTCACAGGCAGGTTGAAAGATTTTCTGCTTGGCAATTGGTTGAAAGAGTTATGATCAATAGAAAGGAATGTCTGGGTTATGATTATGTTATGAGAAGTGGTTGTGGAGACCAAGGTTTTATCATGCAGAGGAAGCCTCCATGTTGCAGGCTTCAGAGAATAGATTGTAAATGTGTCTTATCAGACTTAAAGGGTCTGTTGTATCAGTAATTCCAAAAGGAAGAAGGCTGTAATGAGGCATATCTGGCTCCCCCTTCCCATGATGTCCTGAACTAGGTTTTTTCAGGTTAATTTTTGGAATGTCCTTAGCTGAGAGGAGGGGTCCATTCAGATGGTTGGTGGGGGGGTGGGGGGGTGCACATCTTAGAATTTTATTTTTGTTTTACAATTAAATGCCAAGAGAAATACTAATATATGCTGACTGAGATGTCTAAGATAATCTGTGTCAAGAGGAATCAAAGCTCTGTGGTCCAGATAGAGGACCCTCATATCTTTAACCTAAAAAATGTGTGTAACCTGGTGGGCAGCTCAGAGTTCTGACTCCAGTAACTCCGCTGACAACACTCCCTGATCTTGAACTTGTCCCACACCTGATAGGTTTTTGCTCCATTAGGAAAGAGAGATGACTGAAATGACCTCCATCAGGGGGGATAAGATATCTAATTCATTAATTAAAGAAAAATTCTTCAGGGAGCCTTACACACTTCTTGGGATAACAATTGCTACAGCCTCCCTTCTGATATATCATGAAACATATTTTAGGACAAGGTTTTGGCACAGCAAATACAATCAGAATCTCTCCTACAAGAAGTGTAGTTACAGGGGACTTTAAATTGACAGTGGCTGACAAGATTTCAACCAGCACATTAGAAAATCAATGACAAACATGCTTTTCAACATCAGAGAGCTGTGATGGGCTCCCCTTGATTGACAGCCAGGGAGAAATGTGTAACTACTTGCAGTTTACCTAATATTGGTTTACAGGCTTCTTTATAGGCCAGCAACCGTGTTTCTCACCTTGCTCTGCCTTCCCTTTGCCAATTCTCTGCAGACAAGATGAAAACTGAACCTTACTCATTATCACTCCACCTTAAAGAAGAATTCAAATGCATCACTTTGAGGTCTTAAAAAAAAGTCCCTAATCAACAGTAGGGCAAAGAAGAAATGAAGTAAAATATGGTTCATAAAACTGTTCCCATGTAATAGTTAATCCGCTCTGCTGAATTAGACAGGGGCATGTTTTAAAAGTTTCTACCTCTATACTTTAAAACAATATTAAGAGGATTAGCCACCATTTGTGTGTGTGTGCATCTGCATATTTGTCACAAAGATATCTGCAGTTTTTCTAAATAAAAATAATTAAAAATTGCCCTCATGATTTTTTAAAAAGCATTTTCTAGTTACCCAGTTGGTTCTTAGAGGTAAAACTCAGAATACTCGTTCATTTTCTTGATTGAACCCTACTTCGTAGGACAAAAACAACTGAATATTGGCAATTTCATAAGAATCAACCAAATAAACCAGCTAAAAGCCTGATGATATCTTGTGCATTGTGATTTCAGGAGTTCTGCAAAGGACCCATAACTTAATACTAGATAAAACCACCTGTTCCATAATCTAAATAATAATAATTATTATTATAATAACACATAGTAAATAGTATGTAAATAAAACATGGAGAACAACACATGTCTAGACTTGAACTAAAGTTCAATGACAAACTTCAGAGTCATTCCTTGGAGTTAAATGAGGCAAGCACACAGCAGAGCCCAGATGGCTCAAAGGGGTGGCAGGTGGAGGCACAGGGACGTGGAAAGGGTGGCCTGTCCTCTGAAGAGCCTCTGGAACAACTCTGCCAACGCTATGATGCTTACCTTTCCAAAAGGTCACCTTCCATGTTACAGTCAGTGTCTTGGCTGAGGGGTGGTCCCCCGATCTACATACATCCATTGCATCCTCACTGACTCTGCTGGGAAGAGACTAGATTATTTCTCATCCAAAGTCCTGACCACTAATATGTGACTGATCCTGTATGGCCTTTTGGGCTGAAATGGAGAGACTGAAGATACAAATGAACAATGGGCAGGCCACATATATAAACAGAACACCGACCTACAACTTGCTCCAGAAACCAGCCCCCTTATCTACACAAATCAGCCCAGCCACCAGCCTGCAACAAGTTGAAACTGTAGAAGGCCAGATTGCTATCTCTAGTAACAGTCCTGAAAACCAAAAAGTCACTTCTGTATCAGTTGGCCTTAAATAACCAGGACTTGATTAATAACTCACAGCTTATCCTTATTTTCATCCCTGCTTCCAATTTAGGACCCACTAGAGAAAGCCAAATATGCCTCCCTATCTAATCCCATAGGATGCCTTGCTCTGAGTCTGCCCAGCTATGGCCTCCCCATGCCAGCAGCCTTCAATCAGGGCACACCTGAGGCCTTCGCTTCTTTCCACTATGAAGCTCTCCCACTCTTTTGCCTGTCTTTGAGTCTCTGCCAAAATGCAATTGATGCTGGCTGACTCTTGCTATAGTAAGCTCTAAATAAACAGTTGTTTTGTCTTCCTATGGTTCATCTTCATTTATTTCCAAAAGACACTTCAACTCCCACCCCTGGTTCTGAACATCCACACGTTTTAAAGTTACTGCTTCACTAGCTTCTTTGTCCTGGTGCCAGGCCTCTGCCAGTCCTCAGGCACTGGAGGCTCTGATCCCCTCTGGGCCACTGTATACCAGGTTGAGGGAGGCGGGAGCACTGCTCCAAAGCTGTTTATCTACCTTCCTTCCACTGCCTCCTTCTGACCATGGCTCTTGTGCTATTTTGGAAGTGCCCATGGATAAGGCAGGGGAAGCAGAGAAAGTCCCTTTTATTCTCGGATGTTTCTAAATAACCCCCTTTCCGACAAGGTCAAGTGTAAAAGGTAGAGTGGGGATGGACGTTCTGGCTTCTGCTCTCCTTGCTTTCCCTTTATGTCTCCTCCTATCTCCTCTCCAAAATCCTCAGGCAGACTTTGGGCTTCTTTCTCTCCCTCTGTGTTTTATTGTCTGCGTGCCTCAAGGCAACATTTGTCTCTATGAAACATCCTCTACACTATGAAAGAAAGCAGCTAGGCACTTTCACACCTGTAATCCCAGCACTTTGGAGGCCGAGGCGGGTGGATCACCTGAGGTCAGGAATTGGAGACCAGCCTGGACAACATGGTGAAACCCCATCACTAATAAAAATACAAAAATTAGCACGGCATGGTGGCGTGCACCTGTAATCCAAGCTACTTGGGAGACTGAGGCAGGAAAATCACTTGAACTCGGAAGGCAGAGGTTACGGTGAGCCAAGATGGCACCATTTATATATATTTTAAGGTTTCCTCTTCTCAATTTTGCTTTAGCAATAACATGGTTTTGGCTGTTTTAGTTTGCTTGAATGCTTATTTTCAACTTCCTAGGGAAAAGTTTTCTCTCTTCTTAGTGGTTCATCTGTTTGAATCTCTTTCTCTGAGTGCTGTCAGCTCCATGGATACCTATAAGCTCCCTGGGTACTTGTGATTATTTAATTACCTGATTATTAGCTGAATATTTGTCTTAAAGTGTTTGCATATTCTTAAAGAAGAAAAATCATCAATTTCTTCAGAAATGATTCACAGAATAGGTTCACAAGACACAAAAGTGAAATGTAACATTGTGAACGAATTTATGATATAATTCCAAATCAGAGAAAACAAAAAATAAAGTAGCCTGGGCAACAAGAGAGAAACTGAAAAAAAGGCAGGCAGGCAGGCAGGAAGGAAGGAAGGGCCTCTAGGTCTTGTAGAACCAAATCTGCATCCACATTGGTAGATGACTAGCTGCTGCCCCAAGCCCCCTCAATGTCCCACCAGCTCAACCCCTCCCTGAGGACACCTGGAACAACAGGTAGGCAGCTGAACTCTGCTCCCATGGTAAGGCCGGGACTGTTCTGATTGGCTGGGGCCTGGTCTATTCCCATTAGCTGGTGATTGGCCTGTTCTGATTGGCTAGTGCATGTGTAGCACTGGTTGTTGAATAATTCAAATTTCATGCCTACCCTAACTCCTTATCTCAGGCTGCCTGGGAGGAAGGCAAGACATGCAGAAGTGCAAATGAAAACACGTGAATATCTTAAAAACTATTAACCTCTTTGTAAGCAGAACTCCTAAGCTCCTAAGCAAACCCCCAGTGAAGCTAGGTGAGCAAGGTGAGAGTCTTACTTTCTGCATGCCAGCACGTTTCATAGTGCTTACCACCCACACTCTTGGAATCAGACAAGGCTGTGCTCATTCCAGGCTCTGCCACTGACCAACAGGATAACCTTGGGTCTGCTATTGACTTGTCTGATCTCTAGAGTCCTGATCTTTAAAGCAGACCAATGATGCTTAGAGTGATGTGAGGATTTAATGAGGTGATGTGTAAAATACACAGCCCAGTGCTTGATTGATAGACAGTATCTATTATTGGTATTTTTAAAGGAATTTCTTCCAAAATTTTGAATTTTAACAGAATTTTAGAAAACTTTGGTGTAGAGTACATGAACATAATATCAACTTTGTGGATTTGAGTTTTAACAGCAAGAGATGGGGTGTCCTTATCAAGGTTCATGGTTGTAAGTATGAGAAATGGAGTCTCTCTTGCATAAGGAGAAGGG
The DNA here is from genome assembly GCA_036589455.1 of Ateles fusciceps. Classification (NCBI taxonomy): domain Eukaryota; kingdom Metazoa; phylum Chordata; class Mammalia; order Primates; family Atelidae; genus Ateles; species Ateles fusciceps. Next base: position 10,696,633 of record JAZHEH010002554.1, on the reverse strand, counting down.
GAATTTAATACATTCATTCTCAATGGGAGTTACATTGCCCAGAGAAGCAGTGAAAATTAGTCTCTGAGGAGCAAAAAAAGCTTAGATATTGCAATAGTCTGTTCCCTCTGCAGGGTCATCGTCTGCAAACAGATGTACTGAATATCTGTGATATTAAAATTTCACTGGAGGGAGTGGGGGAAGTGGGAATGATCAGAGGAAAAAAAAGCCTTAAAAAGTATTTTAGTGATTATGGGGGTGTGTGAAAAGGTTAAGAATCATGGGAGGAAGTGGGTAGCTCTTAGAGTCTTATGTATCTATGCACTGGCCAGAATACCAGGCTCAGATCAGGGGACAGCAGTCATCCAGGCAAAATTAGGCTCATTAGGACGTGCCATGATTGCCACGAGGTCACAGTTATTCTGGCTCAGTGTCTACCATCTTCTCATTTTCAGGCAAGTGTATTTCTTATCTTCTAATCTATGGCCTGCCCACTGGGAGGTGAGTGGAGATGCCACTCATTCCTTTCAGGCTTCCCTTTCTCTCTGTGGGGCTGGGTCCTTGGTTCCTAAGCACGTTCTAAATTCTGACCAGTCCATGGAATTTTCCTAACTCATCCTTTCATACCCAACTTTCTTATTATTCTCAGTGCCTTCCTTCATCAACTGTGCTCAGTTTCCCTTAGAGGGGGAGGCCATGGTTTTCTAAACTCAGACTGGAATAGGGTGGGTAGCTGGGGACAGGGAAGAGCAGGGGGCAGCTGAATAGCTCTAGAGAGACTTTTGTGGCTGTTGTCATCAGGATTGCCTGGCGTGCTCGTTGGAGACAATACTTTGTCTTGTCTGGCATAATTAGTGCATTTGTGTATTTTGTACAATGCTTTAGTGTTCAGCGTTTCACATATGTCATCTTATTTGACAGCAACAACACTGCCATGGAACCTTTATTATGAAATTCATCTTCTAACTGAAGACATATGTGTACAGGAAGTACAAACTATCAAGATATAAAGGTTCAAAAGGAGAGTTGGAAAGAAGACACCTTGCACATTCTGAGACTAATCAAGATTCTCTCTGATTTCAGCCCCAGTGATAATTAGGTATCTCTGTCTTCTGTAAGTTGAATGCTCTGTGGCCACAGAGCTACTTAAGACATTCCCTTCCAGCCCTCGTAGTTGGCGAGCTGTTTTCAACACAGTATTATTTATATTCATAAAGTCCTGAAACAGTACTGCCTCTGTCCCCCAGCCACATTAATCACTCCTCTCTCTGTGTGCGACCACTGAACCGCACACGTGCCTCACATTCCTGGCTTGTTTAGTATATGGCCAGTACTGGGCTAAGTGGCTTTACATGGAAGATTTCATTTAGCCTGCGCAGCAACCCTCTGACATAGGTACTACATTATCTGGATTCTATGGATGCAGACACTGAGGCTGTAAATAACCTGTGAACATACAGCTAAGAAAATGGCACAGCTGGGATTCAAATATGCATCTGTCTGACTCCTGAGCCTGAGTTCTTCTCTGCTCTACCTGTTGCCTTTGTTTATAAATTGGCTTCTCCTATTGGCATCTAAACTCTTGAGGACAAGGGCCATGACTTTTATATTTTGCCCCTAGGAATAGTGCCTGGAACATACTAGGTTCTCAATAAATACTTGTTGGATGAATGAGTGGATGAGTGAACAGATAACTCTGGAGCCTTTCTGAAAACTCAATGTTCAGGTATCAAGTGAATATCCTTGCTCAGGATGCTTAGTAGGCTGAACAATACATTGTCTCAGAACTTTGAACTCTCCTCTAATTTCCTGAGGGGATGCCGCTGTTCTCTTCAGTCTGGGTGTGGCTGTTTTTCCCCACCGATGTCTTGTTTTTTTCTTCCTGTTGAGTGAGCACAAATACTCTAGCCAACTAAATCATGAGGTTATTATTAAAAAATTGGGGGGGGCCTCATAAGAATAAAAGTTTTAAATAAATTACAGTCACTTAAAATGTGAAGCATACATAGAGTGACTTGTAGAGAAAAACTTTCTTTTTCTGTTTCGTTTTGTGTGTGTGTGTGCAGCAGTCACTTACTAATCAGGGAATTATTAGATATTTGAAAAGATGGATAGAAAACTAAGAATCTGTGATGAATATCATGTTTTATATATATTTTAAGGTTTCCTCTTCTCAATTTTGCTTTAGAGATAACATGGTTTTGGCTGTTTTAGTTTGCCTGAATGCTCATTTTCAATTTCCTAGGGAAAAGTTTTCTCTCTTCTTAGTGGTTCATCTGTTTGAACCTCTTTCTCTGAGTGCTGTCAGCTCCATGGGTACCTATAAGCTCCCTGGGTACCTGTGATTATTTAATTACCTGATTATTAGCTGAATATTTGTCTTAAAGTGTTTGCATATTCTTGAAGAAGAAAAATCATCAATTTCTTCAGAAACGATTCACAGAATAGGTTCACAAGACACAAAAGTAAAAGGTAAAATTGTGAATGAATTTATGATATAATTCCACATCAACGAAATCAAGGAAAAATGCAGTCTCTAGCTCCTGTATTGACCTTTCTCTAGTAGAGTCTCCTTGAAGTGACCTTCTTTCTCTGTCTTCAGAGCAGATGACCTATCTTTGCAAGCAGGCTTCTGAGGCAATTATTTTTGGTTGACTTTCAGGTTAACATTAAAGGCAAAAGAGGGACCCAGTCTTAGAAAGAAAACGTTGGCAGCCTGGACCAGAGCCAGACTTGTTCTACCCTCCTCTAGTGAGTGGTTCTTAACTTTGGCTGCACGTTAGAATCACCTAGATATCTGGAATTCTGATTTACTTTTACTGGTGTATGACCCGGGAATCAAAGTTTTAAAAAGCATCCCAGGTGATTATAATGTAGAACCAAGATTGAGAGTCATTATAAAGGAATTTCATATAACACAGAGCAATTGCTGGAAGACCTAGCTAGAGCAATCTGTCAAGAGAAAGAAATAAAAGGCATCCAAATTGGAAAGGAAGAAGTTAAATTATCCTTGTTTGCAGATGATATAATCTTATATTTGAAAAAAATCTAGACTTCACCAAAAAATTATTAGAACTAATAAATTCAGTAAAGTTTCAGGATACAAAATCAACATAAAAATCAGTGGCATGTCTATATGCCTACACTAAACAATCTGAAAAAGAAATCAAGAAAGTAATCCCACTTACAATAGCTACAAATAAAACAAAATACCTAGAAATTAGAAAGAAGTGAAAAATCTCTGCAATGAAAACTATAAAATGTTAATGAAAGAAATTGAAGAGGATACAAAAAATGGAAAGATACTATATGTTCATGAATTAGAAGAATTAATGTTGTCAAAATTTCTATACTATCTAAAGCAATCTACAGATTCAAGATCCTATAAAAACACCAATAACATTTTTCAAAGAAATACAAAAAACAATTCTAAAACATATATGGAATCACAAAGGACCCAGAATAGCTAAAGCCATCCTGAGCAAAACAAAACAAAACAAAACTGGAGGAATCATATTACCTGACTTCAAATTATGCTACAAAGCTATAGTAATTAAAATAGAATGGTATTGACATAAAAACACACGGACCAATAGAACAGAATAGAGAACCAGAAATGAATCTATATGTCTACAGGGAACTCATTTTTGACAAGGGTGCCAAGAACCTACATTGGGAAGAAAATAGTGTCTTTAATAAATAGTGCTGGGAAAATTTGATATTTATGTTCAGAAGAATGAAACTAAACCCTTACTTCTTTCCATATACAAAAATCAAGTCAAATTGGCTTAAATAATTAAATATAAGACCTCAAAGTATACAACTACTCAAAGGAAATATTGGGGAAACTCTCCAGGACATTGTCCTTGACAAAAATTTCTTACATAGTACCCCATAAGCACAGGCAACCAAGAAAAGAAAATGGACAAATGAGATTATATCAAGTTAAAAACCTTCACAGCAAAGGAAACAATCAACAAAGTGAAGAGACAACCTAAAGAGTCAGAGAAAATATTTACAAACTACTCATCTGATAAGGGATTAATAATCAGAATATATAAGAAGCTCAAACAATTCTATAGGAAAAAAAATCTAATAATCCAATTAAAAATGGTCAAAAGATCTAAATAGATATTTTCAAAGAAGACGTATGAATAGCAAGCAGGTATATGAAAAGGTGCTCAACATTACTGATCATCAGAGAAATGCAAACCAACACCACAGTGAGATATCATCTCACCGCAGTCAGATAGCTTTTATCCAAAAGACAGACGATAGCAAATGCTGGTGAGGATGTGGAGAAAAGGGAACCCTCCCACACTGTTGGTGGGAATGTAAATTAGTACAATTAATATGGAAAACAGTTTTGAGGTTCCTCAAAAACTAAAAAAAGAGCTACCATATGATCCATCTCTAGGCATTTACTCCTAGGCATTTACTCAAAATAAAGGAAATCAGTACATAGAAGATGCCTGTACTCTCATGTTCATTGCAGCAACCTGAGAGCTCATCAACAGACGAATGGATAAAGAAAATGTGGTCCATATACAGAATGGAGTACAGTTCAGCCACAAAAAGAATGAGATTCTGTCATTTGCAACAATATGGATGAAACTGGAAGTCATTATATTAAGTTAAATAAGCCAGGCACAGAAAGTCAAACTTCACATGTTCTCACTTATTTATGGGAGCTAAAAATTAAAACAAACTCGTGGAGATAGACAGTAGGAGGATGGTTACCAGAGGTAGTGGAGGGAGGGAGGTGGAGATGGTTAGTGGGTACAAAAAATATAGTCAGATAGAATGAATAAGATCTAATCTGGTAGCACAACAGGGTGGCTACAGTCAGAAACAGTTTATTGTACATTTTAAAATAACTAAGAGTATAATTGCATTGTTTGTAACACAAAGTAAGGATACATGCTTGAGGTGACGGATGACCCATTTATCCTAATATGCTTATTTCACATTGCATGCCTGTATCAAAATATCTCATGTTCCCCATAAATATATCCACCTACTATGTACTCCCAAAATTAAATAGATAATAAAAACAAACAAAAAAGAACAATTGCTATTGGAGAAACAAAGGGGTGAGAGTTGCCACTGACTTAGCTATAGAAAAACAACCTACAAATAAGAATCGAGTGGAAGCTGTGTCCCAGCTCTCTGGGTGCTGATTGTTTAAATCCTCACTTCTGAAAGTGTGGTTTAGACCAGCAGCAGCAGCAGCAGCAGCATCACCTGGGATTTTGTAAGAAATGTAGAATCTCATCCCCAGACCTAGGGAGCCAGAGTCTGCACTTTCACAAGATCTCCAAATGATGCATCTGCCATGGTGACATTTGAGAAGCCTGACCTAGATAGCCACAGGGTGGAAGAGAATGACCGAGAGTGGGGGAAATGCCAGCTCTGGGCTTCATGCAAGGCCAAGCTTGGTTTTTGTTGACACCTCATTTAGCTGATATATCCTAATAGTTCTTGATTCTCAATGCTCTCCTAGAAATTTTCCCTGTGGCCCAAGGGAAGTCCCTTTAAATGGTGCTTTTCCTGTCCCCACCTTTCCTGGGAAAGGTGGTTGCAAATGTGTTTGCTGCTGGTGGTAGTTGGCCTGATTAAGCTCACTCTTGCCCCCTATGTCTAACTATATATAATACCGTTAAATAGCTATGATATTAATATACCCATGGATACTGAAGCAAGGGAATTTTAGAGCACATAGGGTAGACTAAAGGCAAACGATGCATTTTCTTAAGAGACAGAATACAAAAGAGTTAGAAATGTATTCCCAAATTGCCTGAAGGTATTTATGAATCATGTTTCCAGAAGAAGTGGCCAGTATGAGAAAGGGAAGGGTAATGGTCAAAGGTGAACACTCTGCCACTCACCACCTGGGTAACTCTTTGAGCTTTTATTTTCTCATCTGTAAAACAGACATAGTATTATGCAGCCAACCTCAAAGGATCATTTTGAGAATCCAGAGGGAAAACATATCTGAAAAAATTTGTAAACTGTGAAGTGCCTCACATGAATAAAAAATTGTTGTGGCTCATATTATTATTATTATTATTATTATTATTTTTTGAGACAAAGTTTTGCTTTTGTTGCCCAGGCTGGAGTGACCTGGAGCAATCTCAGCCCACCACAACCTCTACCTCCCGGGTTCAAGTGATTCTCCTGCCTCAGCCTCCCGAGTAGCTGGGATTATAGGCATGGGTCACCATGCCCAGCTAATTTTATATTTTTAGTAGAGATGAGGTTTCTCCATGTTGGTCAGGCTGGTCTCTAACTCCTGACCTCAGGTGATCCACCCGCCTCGGCCTCCCAAAATGCTGGGATTACAGGTGTGAGCCACTGCGCCGACCCTGGCTCTTATTATTAAACCTAAACTCTTTGGAAGTTTAGGTTTAATAATAAACCCTCCTTAGGGAGGGCAATTACGTCCTCCTGAAATGTGGCCTGGAGACTCCTTTGACTTTTGAACCTGGATCTGACCCAATGTGACATTTCCTACGTCCCTAAAAAATATTACCACAATGTTGGTCCAGGAAAACTTCTGTATATATCTGTTTAATAAATTGGAAGTAGAATATATATGTAATTTGGTTTCCCTGCTTTTTTCATACAACATCGCAGTTTCCCACTAATCATTAACATTTTTCTATGTTGTTAAATATTTATTTGAAAACATTTTTAATTACTCTAAAGTATTTCATATTCATAAATGTGTTCTCTTATGGAATACATTAGGTCTCCAATTTTGACTCTTATAAGTAATAATACTATAGTAATTATCATTAAACATAAAATTAACATGCGTCTCTTTTTTCCTCTTAGTGTATATTTCTAAAAATGAATTTATTGGGTCGGACTTACAGATTTTTAAGGCTTTTAATGTATATTGTGGAGTTGTGGAGTTTCCAATGAAAAATGGCTCGAAGTGTATGAGAATGTTTATTTTGCTGTGTGCTCATCAAGGGAAATAATTTTTTTGCATCTGCGTTTGAAAGGTAAATACGATACATTAAAATTGTCATTTCTACTGCATTGCTTTATTAGTAAGGTTGTATATATTTCATATGTGAATTGACCATATGCACTTTTCTTTTGTTAGTTTTCACCCTCATCTCATTTTTCTGTCAGAGTATTTTTATACATCTATAATTTTATTATCCTCATCCACAGCACTGCCCCAAGGTGAAAATTTTAACCAGGTGGAATAAGAAAGATGTCTCCTTTCTGTCCTTTTTTTTTTAACTGATTTTTTTTTTTTTTTTTTTTTTTTTTTTTTGAGACAGGTTCTCAGTCTGTTGCTCAGGCTGGAAAACAGTGGCGTGATTTCGGCTCACTGCAACCTCCACCTCCTGGGCTCAAGGGATGCTCCCACCTCAGCCTTCCTAGTAGGTGTGATTGCAGGCATACCACCACACCTGGCTAACTTTTTATATTTTTTGTAGAGATGGGTTTTCATTGTGTTGCCCAGGCTGGTCTTGAACTCCCGTGCTCAAGTGATCCATCTGCCTCGGCCTCTCAAAATGCTGTAATTACAGTCGTGAACCATTGGGCCTGGCCTGCTTCCTTTTCTAAGAGGGCTTTGCATTGTTCATAAAATTGGCCACTCATTCTGCCAGGTATAGAGATTCTAGTGAAGAATAAAAACAGTATTCTCAAATATCATAATCTTTCTTATTTTATCACTGAATTATAACTTTAACTTCTTCCATTTTCAAAGTCAAATAAATTCAAATTAGCCAAAAATCTAAGCTGAACCTTGCTTAATTGATAAATGATAGAGCATCTTTATAAATCTATACAATCCAGCCCAACATTCTATAATTCAAATGTGCATTTGTCTATGTAATGTTCATGAATCTTGCTCTGTTTGATGTAGAATTTTCTGATAGTGGTATTACCAAAAAAATAAATATATGTGATTACAGTTGTCCCTCAGTAGGGTAGACTCCAGCCCCCACTTTCATACCAAAATTCTTGTTTATTCAAGCCCATGATATAAAATCGCATAGTATTTGCACATCCTCCTGTATATGTTAAATCACCTCTAGACTACCTATAATGCTTAATACTTTTTCTGCCAGTATGCAACTAGCCGAACAGTTCTATAAATAGAAGAAAGTATTATCATTTTAGGAAATACAGTAGAGATAAATATGGAACAATGGGAGACAGGTGCTACATAGGAACACGCGGGCAATCCTGGGTCTACCATTAGCTATTCATGAAGTTCTGGGATCCCAAATACACATCTAACAGTGATAGTCATACAGCTCAGAGGGAATCAGGAGACATCCTGGAGAAATAATTGTCTACGAGAAATTGCCAACACCTAAGTATAAATTAAACATAATCCTGACTAAGCGTTCCCTGTCATTAATCATTGTGCAATGTCGCTCCCATGACCCCTGGGGCGGCATTAAACTCCAGGAAACATTCCTGGCTCTGTTCTAAAGACGTTGTGTCTGGGCCAGGAGACTGTGGGAAATAATCAGCTTCTGCCCAGAGGATAGGAGTGGGTCTGGTATTCATCCCTCAACCCCTCCAAGCCCCAGGAAGACAGACATTTCCATGGGCTCTGGGTCTAAAGATGGCTAAGTCACAGGAGTAGTTTCTCATGCTGTTTCAGTGCTGTTGGCTCACAGGGAATCTGCAAACATCTCAGAGACAATTCCCTCTGCAAATAAGACTCAGGAAGTCTGCTTGGAGAACCAGAGACTGAAGAATCCTGAAAGAATATGCAGAAATCATAATGTTATCTGCTTTGAAAATCATATTCTACTCACAGCTTTAGTTCACAGATGATTCAGGGACCTCCAAGGATTCAGAATTACACATTGCGGCAAGATCGTACACTTTACATCAGGGACAAAATGGTGCTAAAACCCAAGCCCAAGAGTTCTCCATCTCGGTGCACACTGAGTGATTTCATGTTCTCTGTTATTTTGCCACCCACTGAGGGAAGCGGTTATTTTAAAAACATGAGGTTGCTCCCCCAGTCATAACCGCTGCCCTGGGTTCCTGCCTGTCCATGCTTCAGGTGCTGGGTGCTCACATGACCTTGACTGATACAAAACTAAATCAGCCAAGACTCCAATGCAAGACCTGAATTTTGGCTCTCGTTTAAATCTCAGACTCTGACTCTCCCTCCACATGGCTCCTGGCTATCTTGTCCTGCCCAGCAATGCATGATATTGTTTTTGTGCACTCTGCTCTCTTTGCCTTGCTTTGGCTGCTGTTCTATCTGGTAGAGACCCAGGGCTGCTTTTCACTGACTTCCACTCCAAAGCTGGTGTAGGAGGAAAACAAGTTAGTTGCAAATTGTTCAGGTGGCCTAGTCCAGGTTTAAAAACATTGCATCATGCGCTCCTGTGGATGTAGGGCCAGCTGTCTAATCCTATTTTCTACCAATAGTTGATAAGGGCTGGGAGTTGGCCAATAAGCAGGTCAGGTGTCCTGGGGCCAAGGACTGAATTGGATTGTTTTCCGTGAAGGGAGTGGGTTCCAGGAAACTCAGTAGTGAGCAAAGCAGGGAAACCTGCAGAGTCTGAAGTGGCTGAGCCTGAAAAGGGGCATTCACACCAAGGTGGCAGAGATGACACTGAGGCACTGCCACAGAACTGCAGATCTGAGGCCAGACGATGGCAAAAGGCTGTTCCATGGGTAAAAAAGAAATGTGTGAAAAATGCTTTAGGAAAAATTTTTTGTGGATAAGCACTCAAAAATGGTAGCTGTGAGGTTAATGGTTAAAGTAATGTGAGTTCTAGACTGTTCTTCTGTCCTTGTAATCATGCTCTTTTGAAAAGCCATATTTTTTTCTGCCTATTTACTTTCCATATTAGGACAGGGGTAGTTCAGCATTACAATTAAAACAAGCATTTTAGGGTTGGATTACCTGGATTTGAATTTCAGCTCTGCCATCTGCCAGCTGCCTGACCTTGGTAATCTGTTTGAGTCTCACATTCCTGGGGTGATAGAACCCACCTCCTAGGGAAGTTGTGAATTTTCAATGAGATACTTGGTGACAAGTCTTTTTCACAGTGACAGGTATTATTATTTTTGAATATTTTTTGTCTCTTAAGTTTCTTTTTCCATTTTTTTGTTACTTAAAAAAATAATGCAGATGGGGTCTCAGTATGTTGCCCAGGCTGGTCTCAAACTCCAGGACTCAAGTGATTCTCCTACCTTAGCCTCCCGAAATGTTGAGACTACAGGTGCAAGCCACTGTGCTCAGCCAATCTTTCCCTTTTTATAAGAGTGAAATAATATATGTGAAATATCTGGCACAGTTCTATATAAATATTAAGTAGTAGTAGTAGTAGTGGTGGTGGTAGTAGTAGTATATGTGGCATAGCTTGTCTCAGATTACACACAGAGTTCATGACAAAGCTAAAATTAAAAACCAGGTCTCTGAAATCCCAGCCTATAGAAGATTTCATTTAAAGATGGTACTAAAATGCCATCTACCTTTACTCAATGAAATCAGTTCCTGTTCCTGTTTATTTTAGGTAGTGTTTAATAGGAATTCTCAAAGACTTTGACTTCTCCACTGAAGTGCCCCCAGGCTGCAATAAAAACTCCCAGGAGACACTTCTCACTCCAGGTTTGGAGTATTCCCTTAAATATATTTGCATGGATGAAACTGGAGGCCATTATCTTACATGAAACAGATTGGAAACAGAAAGCCGAATACCCCATATTCTCACTTATAACTAGGAGCTAAATGAACATGTGGACATAGAAAGTGGAATAATAGACATTGAAAACTCAGAAAGGTAGGAGGGTGGGCGGGGGCTGACGGATGAGAAATTATCTAATAAGGACAATGTACACTATTTGGGTAACGTTTATACTAAAAGTCCTGACTTTACCACTATATATCCATGTCACAAAAGTGTACTTGTATCTCCTAAAGCTATAAAACAAAATATATGTGTACATATATTTACTGATTATATAAATATAAAAGACCATTCTTTTACACTTAACATTTTCACTTTAGCTTTTAAATCTCCAGGAGGCTGCAATTGTTGAAGATCTGGCTTTTTAATGTTTAGGATGGGGAGCAATGGGTAAGCAAAGGATGAATACTAACTCCCTTCAGGGGTCCACACGCTGGATTTTCCCTGTGGGCCTAAACACTAAACACCACCCAGGGGGTGGCACTTGGAGAGCTAGGAAAGATTTAGAACTCTGTTTTTTAAAGATATCAAAAAATATCTCACCAGGTAAGAAATTCTTTAGGTTCCCGAGTTTCTAGCCTACACGCTAATACCAGGGAAGCCTCTTACTCTTAGGCTTTCTGATGGAGCCAAGCAAATCCAAGTTACCAGGAGTAGCAGATTCTTAAATCTGCAAATTGGAAGAGTCTCAGTGGTTATGTAAAACTGAAAGGGGAATCTAGAAGAAGTAACTATATAAATTATTATAAAATATGGAGCACCTTTGAGAGTGAAAAGAGAACTTTTAGTCAATATGCTTGTGACAGCCTTTGAAAGTCGACGTAATTCACCATCAAAGAGCAAAACCATATGGCCCTCCCCATAAATGCAGAAAAAGTATTTGGCAAAATTCAACGTCTATTTATGATCAAAACTCTCAGCAAATCAGGAATAGAAGGAAATTTCCTCAAGATCATAAGGGGTATTATTAAAGAAAGTATGCTGATAACATCATACTTAACGGTTACATACCAAATACTTTCTCCCTAAGATAAAAGAAAAGGATGTCTGCTAGCACCTCTTCTATGCAATGAAGTCAGAAAAGAAATAAAAGTCACAAAAATTGTAAAGGAAAAATAAGACAATTATAATTACAGACAATATTATTTGTGAATAAAACCTCAAGAAATCAATAAAACAACTAGTTAGTGTATTTAATAAGGTTGAGGGATACAAGGAGAATATACGAAAGTCATTTGTATTTCTAAATACAAATAGTAGCAAACAATTGGAAAATAGCTATTGCATTCACAACAGCACCAAAGCAAAAAAGTTTAGGAATAAATTTAACAAGAGCTGTATCATTATGCTGAAAACCAAAACATTGCTGAGAAAAATTAAATAAGGCCTAATAAATGAAGAAATATATCATGTTTGGAAGACTCAATATTTTCAAGATGTCAATCCTTGCCAAGCTGATCAAAGGTTCATCACAAGTTCAATCGAAATCTCAACAAGATTTTTTTGGTAGATATTAACAAGTTGATTTTAAATTGCATGTGAAAATTTGAAAGACCTAGAAAGACAAAAATATCATGAAATAAGTACATGTTAAAATATTCATATTATCTGACTTCAATATGTACTAGAAGTAAGGTAATATTTGTTTTATACAAATACTTGTTTATTTTTGTTTGTTTATTTTTGAGATGGAGTCTTGCTCTGTTGTCCAGGCTGGAGTGCAGTGGCACAATCTCGGCTCACTGCAACCTCTGCCTCCCGAGTTCAAGTGATCCTCCTGCCTCAGCCTCCCAAGTAGCTGGGATTACAGGCACCCACCACCATGCCTGGCTAATTTTTGTATTTTTAGTAGAGATGGAGTTTCTCCATGTTGGCCAGGCTGGTCTCGAACCTCCCGACCTCATGATCTGCCCACCTTGGCCTCCCAGAGTGCTGGGAATACAGGCGTGAGCCACCTCGCCTGGCACAAATACTTGTTTATATAGTAATCAAGAGAGTATGGTATTAGCATAAAGACAGACAAATAGACAAATGAAACAGAATAGAAATCCAGAAATAGACCCACACATGTAGGGACAACTGATTTTTTTAAATGGTGGTTAAATCTACGTAACATACAATTTATCATTTTAACTAATTTTAAGTGTTCAGTTCTGTGGCATTGAGCACAGCCACACCATTGGGCAGCCATCACCACCATTCACCTCCAGAACTTTTACATCTACCTGAACTGAAACTCTGTATCCGTCAGACACCAACTTCCCATGACTCCTATTATGTAACTCTCATACCTTATATAAAAATTAATCCACTGCAGAAAGTATACACATTTGTGAAAATCTGCCTCATTGCTTAGGAATTGTGCTCACAGTTTTCTGTGCTGAAAGTCTTATGCTTGTTTGCATGTCTGCTTGTTTAATTTGAAAACTTAGGAGAAAACCCTCAGAATCTAGGGCTGATGACCAGTTCTTAGATATAAAACCAAAAGTAAGACTGATAAAGGAAAAAAATGGATAATTTGAGTTCAAGACCAGTCTGGCCAAAATGGCGAAACCCCATCTCTACTAAAAATACAAAAATTAGCCGGGCGAGGTGGCTCATGCCCGTAATCCCAGCTACTAGGGAGGTTGAGGCAGAAGAGTCGCTTGAACCCGGGAGGCAGAGGTTGCAGTGAGCTGAGATGGCACCACTGCACTCCAGCTTGGGTGACAGAGCAAGACTCCATCTCAAAAAAAAAAAGATAATGGAGACAGTGAGCTAACCTGCAGCAAAGAGCTAACCTGCAGCAAAGAGCTAACCTGCAGCAAAAGACACTGATGACACAGCTCTGCCCTGACCCGGGTCTGCCCTGAAAACTATTTTCTCTATTGTAATTGCAAAACTAGAGGCCCCTGAATGCCTGACCTTCTGGTCCTGGCTTGCCACTGGGAGCCAGAGTGCTGGAAGGGCATTTTTTCCTGTCCTATTGGCCCTGGGGCTGATTTTCTGGATCAGGGACTTCAGAAGAGAGCTCGTGTATAATCCTGAAGCATCCGTACGCAACCTTTTTCTCCGCTTGGATTCCTACTTGAAGGACTCTGTTTGCAAAGTGAGATTTCTGCTCAGCAGATTTGTTTCTGAGAGATTCTGAATCAATGGCTTCTTTAACATGCTTTGATTACCTAATCTCTAGGCTGCATTTCAGCTTTTTCTTTAATTAGAGGATTCTTGGAGCTGAACAGAGAAAATCAAATCTCCTGAGAGCCTCAAAATTGGTTCCTAGATGGAAACAATCTTTGGGAGGTACCAAGTGCTAGTTCCCATTCTGGCATCCTTCCTTAAACAGAAGGGACTAAGCCAGAAAGTCGCTAGTATTTGAACACTGCATAGAACCAAAAAGAGAAGAGCAAAGGGATCTTCTGTCTCATAACTGTTCTTTTTTCTTTTGGTTTTTTCTTTTCTTTTTTTTTTTGAGATGGAGTCTCACTCTGTCACCCAAGCTAGAGTGCAGTGGAGCAATCTCAGCTCACTGCAACCTCTGCCTCCCAGGGTCAAGTGATTCTCCTGCCTCAGCCTCCAGAGTAACTGGGACTACAGGCATGTACCACCACCCCCAGCTAGATTTTTGTATTTTTAGTGGAGACGGGGTTTTACCATGTTGGCCAGGCTGGTCTCAACTCCTGACCTCAAGTGATTGGCCCACCTCAGCCTCCCAGAGTGCTGGGATTACAGGCGTGAGCCACCACGCTGGGCCAGAACTGTTCCTTTAAAAGGTCTTCCTCAGTTGGCATCACCTGATTGTTCCTTATAGTTTGAATATTCCAAATAGGTTCTCCCTCATGGTTTTCCCTCAGGGTTGAGGCTACCGCACCCTCCCGACCTCTCAGACTGGACACCTTGGACTCACTTTGATTTCTCATTCTTCCTTGGCCTCCCCAGATGATGATGGTCTCCAACTCCTGCAGATGCTTCCTTTCATGCCCCTCACATCCATCTGCTCTCATGCCCAGTAACACCTCCCCTGTTTAGACCGTTTTTTTCTTCTTGCCTAGATGATTGCAGTTGACCTTAACTGACTCTAGTCCCTGCCTCTGTCCAACCTATCCTGCAAAGGTATGTCCACTTACTTTACCCAATGTCCAGCTCAGATCACCACATTCCCATGCCCCCGTATCTTCAGCGGGCTACCATCACTTATGGAATTAAGCACAAACTCTTCTCTAAATCAGTTTTCTCTTCTCTGAATCTTGCCCACAGCCTCAGTGACCTGATTCCTGCCACGCTTTTCAACTCTGGGCCTTGGCCAACAACATACCTCTTTTTGGAGTGTCTTTCATCTCTGTCCACTTCCTTCTTTAATGCTCATTCCAATGCTTTTTCCTTTACAAAGTCTTCCCGGAACTTCCAATTGGATGTGTTCTCTCCCTCCCCTAAGTCTGTTAGCACATTGGAAAAAAAATCTTATGAACATACTTTCTGTCTTATAATAAAGTCTATATTTGGCTTATTTCCATTATTAGATTATAAACTCTTTGAACGCCAGAACCATGTTTCACTTATCTTTGTAATTCCATCTATATTTTATATAGCACTTAACACATAGTAGTCCTTTCAAAATTATGAACTGACTTCAATTTAATTCCTACTACTTAAAATTTGTATTTATACTACATAGGTTAGTATTAGTGTCAGCTCTCTTTTCCAAATAATTGATTGTGGTCTTCAGTTGGTATGACACATTAAAAATGAAGGGAAAGGGCTGGGCATGGTGGCTTACACCTGTACTCCCAGCACTTTGGGAGGCCAAGGGGGACAGATCACCGGAAATCAGGTGTTTGAGACCAGCTTGGCCAGCATGGTGAAACCCTGTCTCTACTAAAAAGACAAAAAAATTATCTGGGCATGGTGGCAGGCACCTGTAATGTCAACTACTTGGGAGGCTGTGGCAGGAGAATTGCTTGAACCTGGGAGGCAGAGGTTGCAGTGAGCTGAGACTGTGCCATTGCACTCCAGCCTAGGTGACAAGAGCAAAACTTCATCTAAAAAAAAATGAAGAAAAAGGCCAGAAGACAGGACACAGGACTGTGAGATGAGGTCTCTCTCTGCCACGTAGGCTGGAGTGCAGTGGCACAATCATTGCTCACTGAAGCGTCAAACTGCTGGGAACAAGTGATCCTCCTGCCTCAGCCTCCTAAGGACCTGAGACTACATGTGCATGCCACTATACCTATCATCTAATTTTTGTATTTTTGTAGAAATTGGGTCTTGCCATGTTGCTCACTCTGGTCTCGATCTCCTGCCCTCAAGTAATCCTCACACCTTTGCCTCCCAAAGTCCTGGAATTACAGGTATGAGCCATCATGCTAGGGGGAGGACTGATGTTCCTTAATACTCTTCAACTTCAAAGCATCTTATACTTGTCATGACCCTCAGTTAAATAGGTGCTGTGCTTCCCTAGGAAATAAAATATGGAAGGTGTAAGAGAACTATGGGTCTTAGGAATTGTCTGGGAAGCAAAATGAGCTGGAAGCTTCATGGTGGCTGATGACCTGTCCTGCTGTCTGTGGCTACAGCAGAGTTATCACCAGTTCAACAACTTTGGAGTCATGACCATTTTTCCTTTGGGAAATTGTCTACAGAATATTATTTTTGTTGTGTCTTAATAATTGGCAAAGTTGTTCTTGCAAAAGTCAGGCTCTCTAGGCGTCACTGGAGGAACCAAGGAAAGAACATTTTTTTCTAAGGTTGAATGGGGGTTTAAAGGAAGAAGAATTGGGTTTTATGATAGTAGGAGAAATTGAAATTCTTAAGGGAAAAGTAAACCTCTATGGGTCAGAGGGATTAGGGGTAGTTGGGGTTGCTTTTACATTTCTCTCTCATTACCTAGAGATTTCCTCCTGGAGCTCTTCTCTGATAAAACTGTGATGTGTTTCATTACCATTTTAAGCAAGCAAGCCAGTTGCTGTCCAATATACTCAATAAATATTCACTGATGGATTGCTGGTAAATGCCCTTGACTATCTCAAATGTATTAACTCTGCTTGATGTGAGAGCCATGTGGAACTTGCATCCAAGATGACAACTAGCCCTCCTGCAGCTCAGAGGTGACCTGGAATTGCATTTGGTTTTCATTTGTTTGTTTTGATAAACCATGGGTGTATTAATCCATTCTCACACTGTTAATAAAGACATACCTGAGACTGGGTAATTTATAAAGAAAAGAGGTTTAATTGACTCACAGTTTTGCCTGGCTGAGGAGGCCTCAGGAAACTTATAATCATGCCAGAAGGGGAAGCAAATATGTCCTTCTTCACATGGCACAGGAGACAGAATGAGAACCAAGTGAAGGGGGAAGTGCCTTCACTTGGTTCTCATATAAAACCATCAGATCTCATGAGAACTTATTCCCTATCACGAGAATAGCAAGGGGGAAACTGCCTCCATGATTCAATTACTTCTCATCAGGTCCCTCCCATGATGGGGATTATGGGAACTACAATTCAAGATGAGACTTGACTGGGGGACATGGCCAAACCATATAAATGGGCTTTCAATATCTTTGATGCTGAAAGCCCCCTTGACTGCACATTAGACACTTCATTTGGGCATGAGTGGATCCTAAATTTGATGAGAAAGGCTCTTCAGATTATTTTTCATGTTTTCACAGGCCTTGAAGGACACATGTTTATTTTATTCATAATCTTCATCCAGTTTTTCCACTCTGTTGATTTCCTCTTCTTCCATTGTGAAGAGCAGATTCTTAGGTAGGAGGACACTTAAGCCAAGATGTTCATTGGAGCCTGTGAGGAATGCGGAACTCCTTTTAGTCCTTGGCAGGGAATGACCGTCCTAGGGAACAGAGCAGGAAGAGAAGAATCTGAACCAGAGAGGCCACCTCTCCTCACTGATTCTGGACAATGCTTCGGGATGTAGCCTCTGGGCTTCAGGAACCAAGTCTGGGTTTTAATAAGGACAGTGATTCTGGAACAACTTTTTTCTAAGACAAGGTTTTCCCTGCCACTACTGGAAGAAGCCAGTGCAGAGGAATTATCATCAACTGGGTTTCTACCTTTCTGATTTAAGGTTGTAACTAATTTTTGAAACTAAACATAAACATAGTTTTTTTAAAAAGCTAGAAATATATTGATAAATATGTTTAAAATAAAATTTAAAATATTACCATGCAAAAATAGACACTACTACATACATATGTAGATCACTCTAGATATTTTTCCCAAGCAAATATATACACACATATATTTAAAAAGTATGGTCATACTAATAGCTCAGCCATCTGGATTTTGTTTTGTTTTTCTTTTTTTATTATTTATTTATTTATTTGAGATAGGGTCTCACTCTGTCACCCAGGCTGGAGCGCAGTGGCATGATCTCAGCTCATTGCAGCCTCCACCTCCTAGGCTCAAGCGATCCTCTTGCCGCAGCCTTTCCAGTAGTTGGGACTGCAGGTGTGTGCTATCATGTCCAGTTAATTTTTGTATTTTTTTGGTAGGGAGGAGGTTTCACCATGTTGCCCAGGCTGATCTCGAACTCCTGAGCTCAAGCCATCTGCACACCTTGACCTCCCAAAGTGCTGAGATTACTGGTGTGGGCCACTGTGCCTGGCCTGTTTTTCTTTTTTAAGAACACATTATCTTGTGTACTACTTTCCTGTCAGTAAGTGGAGCTATATATATGTAAACATTTGCAGTGGCTTCATAAATATGATTTTAGAAATGTTGTATGTTAAGTGGTATGTATCATTGTTTCAGTACTGAATTTGAACAAAATTGCAGTCATTAATATTAATTATTTTACTTAATTTTGTTTTGCAATGAGGATTCAGGGTTCCTTTGGTGTAATATTCATATTAATATTTGGGCAAATAATACTGACATTTGGCCTAAAATATTTTTTATGTAACCCAAATATTATTATATATCATTCAGGGCCATGCTTTCACACATGAGTTTAGATAATGTCAGGCTCTAGCTCTTACTCTAGGCTGGAGCAGTGTAGAGTCCCCCCGACAAATTCTACATTTTCCTTTTGTTTTTCCCCTGTTTTTATTTTTGATCCCATAGATTCTGCAGTGTGCCACCTTAAGTCAGATTAGGACATAAAGCCAAACACAGAGCCTGCGTTTCTCTGTTTCCCACAAGCAATGCAATCTCACTGGGTTTTGTGCTTAACTGAAGATCCAAGGTGTCACAGGGAAAAACCCCATCATGTATTATACAGCCTATCTCATTTTCCCCACTGCATGCTGGCTCTGCCATCACCCCCGCACCCTGTCCTGCAGCTCACACTGTTCCTCTATTGAGGAGCCAAATGGGGCCCCCCAGAATTCTGGTGAACAAAAATAGCACAGACATATAACTTTTTATTCATTTTTGTTGATTTGAATGGAATTGGCTACATGTTGATGCTACCATTCAAATGGACTTATTCACTTAACATAGAGTTATGGACCTATGGAGCAAAAAATAACCTCAAAGGATGAAGTCCAGCTTTCTCATTTTGCAGAACAAGAAACCAGGGGCAGTATTTCCAGCCTCATTGGGATCTTTAGGGCAGCGTCTTAAACAGAATTTCAAGTTTCTGGATTTTGATCCCACTTCTTTGTGTCATGAGACAAAATCAGGAGCCCTTTCCCCATCACAGAGAAAGAAGGAACCCCCTACAACCCCTACCCACATCTCTGGGTCAGCAAGATTCAGGACCAGAAGATGCAGACAGAAGAGCAAGTTTAGGCTCTAAAGCATCCCAGGCTTGAAAAAAAAAAACAGGCAGAAATTAAAGGAGACGAATTTTTAGAGACCGGAGAAAGAGTGAGCCATTAGCATTCAAGCCATGAAGTCTAACGTTACTGCTGTGACTTTTCTGCTTATCTCATAAATCTGCCTAAGCCCTTGTGACCAGAAGGATGACCTCAGTTTGGGGACCCTGGGCATGAGATCCAAGATTTTGAAGATTTGTTCCAGGAGCCACCCTCTGACTCTATACAATCCTTGGGAATTACCCTAACCTTTTTGTGAACTGGCCCCCTCTGTAAAGCGAATATTACCTGCCTCCATACAATGCCTTTTAAAAATCTATGAGATTGCTTTTTAAAAATCTATGGGGTTGGGAAATGTTGTGTTTTAGTTTAGAGGGAAAAATCATATTTTGCCCTTTCACCAACATTTAGATGATTATCTGAGATAAACAACATAATTAAGTTTGTGTGTGTGTGTGTTTAGTACTTTTCAGTTGAACAAAATGTAATCACCCCAAGAATAGTTTACCCTTAACTTTTGAAAATCTTTGTTTTGTCTTGGGATGTTATAGCTTATATCTCATATAAAAACCAACCTTGGAGAATAAAATTTGAAATTATAGACAAATATAGCCATCCCTTCTAGAGTATGCCTGGAACTTTCTTTCTCTGTGTGCATATAATAGAATGTACAGTTCTTGCTGGCTGCTTCTATCTAATCTTTTGAGTTAGGATGCCAATAACTTATTTGCAAGTCAATTTGCTGATGACTTCTAATTGCACAGCATCTGTTCTGATCTCTCTAGTGAGCTTTAAGATTGAATTCTAACTGCCTGCGGAATCTCCACTTGAGTATTCCAAAGCCAAGTCCATCTAAAAATGTCCTGGACAGAGCTCGTCATTATCTTCCCTGTCCTCCATACCAATTGTCCTCTGTCCCAGTTAATCACCCGAGCCTTTCATTCCACACCATTCCCCTTCTCTCACCCAGCACTTTCGAGTAATTGAGAAATCTTATGACTATATCTGAAGTCTTTCTTCTTTTCTTTGTCGTATCGTAGTTTTAATTCAGTCCCTTATAGCTTATCCGAACTATTGCTACTTATTAACTCAACGAGCATTTGTTGGGGATATACTGCGTGTCAGGCACTTTTCTAGGAAAGTGGGATACAAATTAGTAAACCAAATGTACAAAGATCCCTGCCCTAGAAGATTTACCTTCTAGTTGGGGGGAAAAAAGGGCAGACAATAAAAACATAATGAATAGGTAAAGTATATAGTAAATTTAAAAAATATAATGAATTTTTAAAAATTATGTAGTAAATTTAAAAAATAACTGCTGGTTGGGTGCAGTGGCTCATACCTGTAATCCCAGCACTTTGGGAGACTGAGGCAGGTGGATCACCTGAGGTCATGAGTTCGAGACCAGCTTGACCAACATGGCAAAACCCCATCTCTACTAAAAATACAAAAATTAACTGGGTGTGGTGACACATACCTATAATCCCAGCTACTCGGGAGGCTGAGGCAGGAGAATCGCTTGAACCCAGGAGGCAGAGGTTGCAGTGAGCCGAGATCATGTCATTGCACTCCAGCCTTGGCAACAATAGCAAAACTCCATCTCAAAATAAATAAATAAATAAATAAAATACATTTCTCTCTTATGATTTCCTTAGTAAATATTCTTTTCTTTAGCTTTATTCTAAGAATACAGTACATAATACATATCACATACAAAATGTATATTAATCGACTGTTTCTGTTATCAGTAAAGCTTCCATTCAACAGTGAGCTGTTCATGGTTAAGTTCTGGGGAAGTCAAAAGTCACACTGTTTAAGGTTCAACTGTAGTAAGAATTCCATGAATGTTTGCTGCTCTGGTTTGAATGCTCAGAGTCTGGGTATTCATGAATCTAAATTAAGCCAAATCGCTCCCCAGTCCACAGGGCTTCTGGTTGCAACTCAGGATATAGAATTACCTTTTTTAAAAAATTTTTTAAAGATGAAATCTCACTGTCGCCCAGGCTAGAGTGCAGTGGCATGATCTCGGCTCACTGCAACCCCTGTCTCCCTGGTTCAAGCAATTCTCCTGCCTCAGCCTCCCAAGTAGCTGGGACTGCAGGTGCAGGCCACCACACCTGGCTAATTTTTGTATTTTTTAGTAGAGACGGAGTTTCACCGAATTGGCCAGGCTGGTCTTGAACTCCTTACCTCAGATGACCTGCCCATCTTGGCCTCCCAAATTGCAGGATTACAGGCCTGAGCCTCTGCCTCTGCGCCTGGCCTAGCATTACCTTGTATCCCTGAAAACCCAAAGAGATTAGATGAAGTCAGTGCCTCATGTGGCTAATGACTTTCCCTCCATCCCAGTTCGGGTTCTCTCTGCATTGTTTCAGCCATCCTGTGCTCCAGGGGGCCTGCCTGCCCCTTGGGTATTTCTGTAGTGAATCCTGTTCATTTTACACTTCTCTCCAGAACATAAGAAAACAAAAGCACAAACAGCATTTTCTCTTGACAGTCCAGGTGACATTTCTGTGTAGGGTTACTATGGCGGTAAAGATAGCCCAAGGGAGTGACCCAGAGACATGTCTTTGTGGCTGACAGAAGTCACCTTTGTGGCCCAGGTCTGAAAGAGGCAGATGGGGCCATTTTGCAAGCTTTCTATTCAATGAAAGTCAGGAGACAGAATAAAAAGGGGTTTTGGACACACATCCTAACACAACAGAGCAGATGCAGGAAGCATCAAGCTGAGTTTTCAGGAGGAAAACAAAGAAATGAGAATCCGAACAAGGCATTCCCCCTCCCGTGAAATAAAGACCCCAATGCTCCATTACACTGTTTGTTTAGCTCCCACAGCAGGGGTCCTGGGATTGCAGCCAGGTGCTCAAAGCCAAGGCTATTTGCTGAAAGACAATGGCATCCAGCCTTTAGCCAGTGCAGCCTTGCACATGTGCTTGGGAGAGCCATAGCCTCCCAGTGGCTCCGTTCGTAGCAGCCTGGCAACCTCACATTCTTCTGAAGTCTGGAGGGGGTGCAGGGAGAGCTAGTGGGGGAGCAGTTGGCAAGGTCAGTGAATCTGGGGCTTTAAACAACTTCAAATGCCCTGTGACTTTCTAAGTCTTTGGTAAATTACCCTTTATTCGCTTTATTAAGCCTCAGCAGCCTGGAATTGTCTCCCCAAAACTCAGCCATCTGTTCTCCTCTTGTCTATATTCTGACCACAAAAAAGGGGCTTAATTTCAGTAAAAGACTGTTCTATCCTTTAAAAATAATGGAAAAGGAGCCAGGCATGATGGCACGTGCCTGTAGTCCCAGCTACTAGTGGGGTGGGGGGATGGGAGATGGGAGGATGGCTTGAGGCCAGGACTTCTAGGCTGTAGTGCACTATGCCAATCGGATGTCCACACTAAGTTCAGCATCGATGTGACCTCCCGGGAGTGGGGGGACCACCAGGTTGCCTAAGGACGAGTGAACCCACCCAGGTGGGGAAATGAAGCAGGTCAAAACTCTCTTGCTAATCAGTAGTGGGATCACGCCTGTGAATAGCCACTGCACTCCAGCCTGGGCAACATAGCAAGACCCCATCTCTAAAAAGAAGACAAAAATTTATGGGAAAAAATAACAGAAAAGGAAATGGAGAAGGGAAAATGAATGAGAATAAAAGTTTAAGAGACATCAAAGAAGAAGGTAGCCATTTCTGAAACAGAACTCTAAAAAACACATTGTGAATTTCTCGGTGACTACAGTTTGGATGAGCAGCACTTTAGTCAATACATTGCTGAACAAAATATATATATATATATATATATATATATCAAGCTATTTTAAATGCAAGGAAGAGGGGCGCTGTGAAACAGGGTCGCGGGGGAAGGCTTTCAAGGAATAGTTCCTGCTGTCAAGGGAGACAAGTGTAGAAATTTAAATAACAATGTAAGAGAAAAATCAGCTCAAGAAACATTGCCAGATGAATGTCAGGTGCAGGCTAGAAGTTCCATAATCATTTAGCAGAGGGTGCAAGCACCGTGAGCTGAAAAGTTTCAAGGAAGGGAAAGTGAATTTAAGGAAATGGAAAAGATCTGCAGAGGCACCAAGTTCATCTTCCGACCCAAACAGAATCATTTCTGCAGTGCACAGCTTCTTCTTAAGTATTTTTGATAACAGGCATCCATGACCTCTGAAGTCCAGCCCTTTTGTTTTGAGAATGTTATTTTTTCTAGAAAATGCCCCTCAACACAGAGCCGAGAGCTAACTTTCTTTAACTCCTCCACCCCCTTGTTTTTTTCCTTCCAGGCAAGATCGTTTCACCCAGCCCCTCTTTAAACTTGAAGAAAACCACCAGGAGTTCCTGGGTCCTCTCCTCTCAGGCCCTTTCCCTGTTTCCCTCACATGGTTCGGAATCTAGCGTCCTCTGGCCACATTGTAGTCTGGAAATGCTCCTGCCCCCAGGGGGTGCCCAGCCCTGAGCCTAGAACCCCAGATATGATTTTTTTTTTTTTTTTTTTGACAGAGTCTTACTCTGTCACCCAGGCTGGAGGGGAGTGGCATGATCTAGGCTCACTGCAACCTCCGTCTCCTGGGTTCAAGCAATTCTCCTGCCTCAGCCTCCTGAGTAGCTGGGATTACAGCCTTAACCCTACAGGCCTGGAACCAGATGGACATTTTGGCTCCATTGATCATCCAGTTCACTTGATTTTCTGTTCATCTCTGCCTATACAATATGGTCTGTTGTAGCTGTAATTCACCTCCAGAGCCATCAGAATTCTCCTAGTGAAAATGGCCCTGATATCAAACACAGAGACCACTGCTAGTAAACTTTATAAATCGAACAAGAAATCATGTGATATAATCAGATAAGTACCTTATTTTGTCTCCCAATCCGTCATCATAACCCTGCCCCTGGTTTGACTACTCTCTGATGCTGTGGTTTGGTAACTCGTTGATAAAAGTTCTTCAAACACTTAGAGACACGTGATGTAATTTCAATAATATAAACATCCAGGCTGGGCACGGCGACTCACTCCTGTAATTCCAACACTTTCGGAGGCCTAAATGGGTGGATCACTTGAAGCCAGAAGTTTGAGACCAGCCTGACCAACCTGGTGAAACCCTGTCTCTATTAAAAATACAAAAAAATTAGCTGGACGTGGTGGCACACGCCTGTTATCTCAGCTGCTCAGGAGGCTGAGGCAGGAGAATCGCCAGAACCCAGGAGGTAGAGGTAGCAATGAGCCGAGATGGTGCCACTGCATTCCAGCCTGGGAGACAGAGAGAGACTTGGTCTCAAAACAAAACAAACTTCAACAAAAAAGCCCAGCCCCAGGTAATACACTTTAAACTTGAGTTAATGTTACTTTTGCCTCCCCCTGCTGTACCCCACTGAGAGCTACCTGGTTGCTGGGGGTGGGTCCTCCTATGTCCCTAGCTTGCCAGCTGGGACCCAGGCAGGGGAGAGGGCAGGGAGTAAAGGGATGTTGGAAAGTTCTTGCTCAACTGCTGCTGGTCCAAGGGGACTCACTCTCTTGGGACCTGTAGATTTTTAAAACCAACTCTCTCATCAGCCATTTTGTGGCTTATTTGGAGACTCTCCTAGCGGTGCTCCTCAGACTGCAGTTCCTGAAATGTGGTCAATTCCCTTTCATTAATGGCCACTCCGGGTTCAGACCTTGTCTTTTTTTGGTTGGTTTAGGCCATGAAGGATGTCTCCATTGGTCTCTCCTCCTTCATGCTGGCCTCTACCTGGATTTTAAATGGATGCAGGATAGCTCATTCTCTCCCGGGATCCTTTTTTGTTCTATGGGAAACATTTATGCATTCTCTGCCCAGGCTGACCCTGCACATTCTAGGTAATCTCAAGCATTTTTTTTTTTTGGAGATGGGGGGGTCTCGCTCTGTTGCCCAGGCTGGAGTGTTGTGGTGCAATCATAGCTTACTACACACTCCAACTCCTGGGCTCGAGAGATCCTCCTGCCTCAGTCTCCCAAGTAGATGGTACTACAAGCGTGTGCCATCATACCTGGCTTTAAAAAATTTAAATAATTTTATTTCCAAATTAATACAGTAACCTGAGTTCAGTTACCAACACATTGAGGATTTGAAAATAATTATTTTCTTTTAGACACACTCTTACCCCCCAGCTTTTTTTTTCTTAACAGAGCAAATAACTTTGTATAGATAGTACAAAGGTAAACTTTAGCCAAGTTCAAGTCCCATATCAACAGAATGCACATTAGAGAGATTTTATTATACTGTTGTTCAAAATCAAAGAATACATGCAAAAGCTCAAAAGACTGATTCTTCATTGTTTCCAGCTGAATGTCATAGAGATGGAGAGTGGGCCTCTGTTACCTGACTACATCATAAGTTTTACATGAATGCTTCAGTTGACAGCTATTATTTATCATAACTGTGCTCTTACTCTGCTATGTATTACAACTCTTTAAAAACCCACAACATCACCTCTGTGTATTTCCCATTGGGGTAAAAGGCATTTAAAATAGAAAATATATTTTTTATGCCAAAAAAAGTAACATTTACTAATCTTCTACTATACAGGTAGTATTACTCATGCTGTTTTTATCTGTAGGGTGCTTAACAGTCAGATATAAGTTAACCTTTCCAATTATCCTGGGCAGGAAAATATTAGGAAATCATTTTATATTAGTGCAGAGATAGCAACCAATAAATTCAAGAGTTAACAGAGGATCCTAGAATAAAATTATGACATCTATTTAACTGAATACAGTATGTAGAATGTCTTTCAGATAAAGTTAATTTAAGAAATCTGTTTTTAAATTTTTATTTGTTGATATATCATATTTGTACATATTTACAGTGTACATGTGATATTTTGTTACATGCATAGAATGTGTAATGATCAAGTCAAGGTATTTAGAATATCTATCACCTGGAATATTTATCATTTCTCTGTGTTGGGAACATTTTAAGTCCTCTCTTTCAACTATTTTGAAATATACAATATATTCTATAGTCACCCTACTCTGCTGTCAAACATTAACACCTATTTCTTCTATCTAACAGTATGTTTGTACCAATTAACCAGCCTCTTTTTATACAACCCCCTTCCCCCAACCACACACCCTCTCACCCTCTCGTATGTATCATTCCATTCTCCACCTCCATGAGATCGACGTTTTTTATCTCCCACATAGGAGTGAGAACATGTGATATTTGTTTTTCTGTGCCTAGCTAATTTCACTTGACATAATGACCTCCAGTTCCATCCACATTGCTGCAAATGACATGATTTTACAAGCCAGTGACTCTTCTTTACAGAGTGTCCACCAGCTCACCAACATATCTCTCCTGACTTCCAGATTTCCTGG
Source organism: Ateles fusciceps (assembly GCA_036589455.1). Classification (NCBI taxonomy): domain Eukaryota; kingdom Metazoa; phylum Chordata; class Mammalia; order Primates; family Atelidae; genus Ateles; species Ateles fusciceps. The sequence goes on along the minus strand of JAZHEH010002554.1, from coordinate 10,669,883 downwards.
ACAGTCAGACATTCATCAATTCTGCATCCCCAGCCACAAAGAACACATCTGAAGCTCTCCAAACAAGCCAATCAAGGCTACTCCCTCTCACTCATCACCTTTAGATAGAACTTATAGCAATCAATTACCCCTCCAAACCAACTCCCCTCACACATTCTTTCTGATTTCCCTCTTTCTTGACCTTTTTATACCTCTGATCTGTGGGAATAGCCTTTGGATCTGAAGCCCAAGACTTGTCTAACAACTTTTCAGATATTTCTTTTGAAAAATTGATGATTGTCTCACAACGAATTTCAATATTAGATGCCTTTCTTAGTGCCTCAGTTGACTAGCATATTTTTATACTAGTTGATCAAATCTTAGTTTTTGTCCCAGGTTAATGGTTCTGATTCCATGGCTAAATGGAGATTTCACTAGTAAAATAGGCTTATTAATCTTAATATGAGTATGTTAAAAGGACAAGGACAAGACAGGGATTTTAAAAAGGATCATCTGTTTAACTTGTTTTCTGTGGTAGCCAAGCCTCCAAAATGGTTCCTGCCTCCTGGGATTCACATGTTTGTGTAGTGCGATGAAATCCACACTGGCTCAGGGTTGCTGGTCTGTTTGATCAGTAGAATACAGAGAAGTAATGAGATGTTACTTTCAAGATTAGATTTTGATTTCTTAGCACTTGCTCCCTGTCTCATGTAGATATTCACCCTGGGGGAAGCCATGTTGTGATCACTTTCACTCTAGGGGGAGACATGTTGTAATCAGTCTCACTCTAGAGGACCCATGTTGTGATTAGTTTCATGGAGTCTCCCACATAGGAAGGAACAGAAGACTCCTTCCAGCAGTTACATGAGTGAGGTTGGAAGTAGAGCCTCCAGCACCAGAAGCTAAGTTTTCAGAGACTGCAGCCCCAGATGACAGTTCAACTGCAACTTAATGAGACATCCTGATCCAGAACCGTGCAGCTACAACATTCCTAGATTCTTGAACCTCAGTAACTATGTAAAACAAAATGTTTGTTATTTCAAGTTCCTAGGTTTGGAGCTTTATAATGCAGCAATAGAAAACTGATATGCTCTATAAATAAATAGTTGGAATAAAGTTCTTTGCATTTGCAAAGTGTTTTGAAAAGTATTGCATTTACTAACATACCTGAGTCCCTCTATAAAGTCCATTATAAAAATAAAATATAAATTTATTGGACTCATCTTCACTCCTATCAAAATATTTATTGCAGGATTTCTTTAAAAATGTAAGCAGAAAAATTAGGTATTTCTTAAAAAAGACTTCATCCTTAAAATTCAACTTCCAGACAATTTTTCAGAAACATATACTGTTTAAGTAAGGCACGTTTGTAAAACCACATCTTCAAGATCCAAACAGGACTCTGAGAGGTCGTCTGAATTATCATGTTTGCTCTGGACAGTTTTGTGCTCTCACCTTCCCACACATATCACATCCATTTACTTTTTGACAATTTCTAAAAAGTGAAGTGGGTATGGCATGAGGAACTATGGGGAAAAGCGGCAGCATTTTGCTATCTCTGTAGTCAAGAAAATTCTTAGTAGGTAAATAAGTGATTTCACATTCAAACTGTTCTATTTTCATTTTGCTTAATTTTTAAAGACGCGAACAACAATTTAGCACCTGGAGAACTGAGGCAGAGACTAGAAGAGGCTTTCAACAGATGATTGTGTAGCTAACAAGGGAAGGGAGAAAGACGTTTAACCTGGGTCTTACTGACAGACTGTGCCCCTATGCTGAGTTCTGTTCCCAAACACAGGGATGTGAGCATTTGTTAATGTAACTGACTCTTCATGGTATTAAACATGTTTCATCTTTTATCACTACTAAAGCAGCTGAAAATGAAAGTCCTAAAAATAGTAGTGTGAGGGGGTGGGGGTGAATTCAGAATTTGCCAATACATCAGTAGCAAAGAGACAAATTCTATTTAGTGCCATGTGAGAAACCTAACACGGCTCATTAGAGCATAAAACACGTTCCAGAAGCCATTCCTGGGGTAGCCAGGATTAAATACACACAAGCTCCTGGTCTACGTCCTACTCCTTCCCTTGCAGTGGAATCTGAATTCCGAAATGGCATTTGTAATGAGGAAGAGTCATCTTGCTAAAGACTTTGCTAAAGACTAAAGCTTCTGCTTCTTACCTAACCTTTCCACCTCCTGGAAGGTTTGGGGTTCAGGCCTGCCTCCATCTCTATTATGGGGGTGAGATGCAATTTAGTAAACATTCTGAGTCTGTGTCATGGTTCTGTTTGCATCCAATGCCCATTTCAGTCAGGCCTGAGTAGTGCCTGGAATGTTCATTCTGGAACATTCATTCTGGAACAGTCTAGCCTACTTCAGACTTCCTTTGCAGCTAATGGAAAGGCCAGGGCTGACACTGCTGCCCCTCACATATTAGGTTTGTTAGGCGCATCTCCCTTCTTATCTGGGAGAAAGTTTATATGGTCCGTGCAGGAACACAGGTTGACTCAGGTAAACTAAGATAACCTCAGGTACACCCAACTACATTCAGGCATTCTCAGCTATACTCAGGTTCAGGGGTTTCTGGTTCAATGATACCTCTCCATAGCTCTCAAAGTGAGATTTTCCAATTAAAAAGGGTAATTTGAAACTATATCTGAAGTATAGAATGAAAATTTAAAAGTGAGATGATGTTAAGGATGAGCTCACTGTTAAGTAAATAAGAAAAAAGATTAAAATGAATAATAAAAATACTAAAAATGAGATAACTAAATGTATTAAGTAGCTAAATTAAATATAGATTAACAAGTATATATTTTGTACTCTTTGGTCTGAATTAAGTATAAAGACATGGATTCGAATTTCTGAACCCATAGTCCAGTTTTTTCTTTTAAGAAGAAAAGCTGTCCTTTTTTATGGCTGCATAGTATTCCATGGTGTATTTATGCCACATATTCTTTATCCAGTCTATCATTGATGGGCATTTGGGTTGGTTCCAAGTCTTTGCTATTGTGCTATAATAAATATACATGTGCATGTGTCTTTATAATAGATTGGTTTATAATCCTTTGGGTGTATACTCAGTAATGGGATTACTGGATCAAATGGTATTTCCATGGATAAAGCTGGAAACCATCATTCTCAGCAAACTGACACTCGAACAGAAAGCCAAACACCACATGTTCTCATGCATAAGTGGGTGTTGAACAATGAGAACATATGGACATAGAGAGGGGGAACATCACACACCCTGTTGGGGGGTGGGGAGGATAGGGGAGGGATATCTGGGGGTTGGGGGATAGGGGAAGGATAACATTAGGAGAAATACCTAATATAGATGATGGGGTTATGGATGCAGCAAACCACCATGGCACGTGTATACCTGTGTAAAAAACCTGCATGTTCTGCACATGTATCCCAGAACTTAAAGTATAATAAATAATAAATAAATAAATAAAAGAACAAAAGTTGTCATAGCCATGGAGGTCTCCCTTGGTCAGGCTTGCACCTGCACATCTCCCTCCAGTGACAAGTACAAGGCTGTAGCAGGGGAGTCTGATCATGTCTCTGCTTCCCGGATCTCATCGCACCTGTGGGACAGGACATGTACCTTCAAGGCCTGAGTTTCTCCCCCATCAAGACCTGCATTGGGCTGAGATACCTTCTGTGAAAGAAGAACCAATGTTCCTTATGTGTTATTTTGCCTGTGACAAATAGATATTCACACATTAATGAACTGGTTAAGAAGTGAAGTACACTACATTTGTGAGAGTCTCCTAAAGTTGGAATAGAGAAGAGAGCTTCTTTCCAGATGTCTGAAGCAGGACTACCTAACCATATAAAAGGAGATATTAAATTACAAAAAATAATCATAATTGTAAATACCCTTCATTTATCACTGTATTAGTCCATTCTTGCATTGCTATAAAGAAATACCTGAGATGGGGTGATTTATAAAGAAAAAAGGTTCAGTTGGCTCACAGTGCTGCAAGCTATGCAGGAAGCATGATTTGGCATCTGCTTGGCTTCTGGGGAGGTCTCAGGAAACTTACAATCGTAGCAGAAGGTGAATGGGGGAGCAGACACATCTTACATGGCCAGAGTAGGAGCAAGAGTGATTGAGGGAGGACATACCATGCACTTTTAAACAGCCAGATCTCACGAGAACTCACCCACTATCAGCAAGACAGTATCAAGAAGAACGATGCTAAACCATTCACGAGAAATCTGGCTCTGTGATCCAATCATCTCCCACCAGGCACCACCTCCAACATTGGGTATTACAATTTGACGTGAGATTTGGTAGGAACACAAAATCCAAACTATATCAATTGCTCATTCCTATGACACCACTCTACTAGCTATGTATCTCCACAGTGGCATTTATTATGTGAATTGCAGAGAATATGTATTCCTTTAGGCTCGCTCTGTCACCTGGGCTGCAGTGCAGTGGTGCCATTTTGGTTCCCTGCAGCCTCTGCCTCCTGGTTTCAAGTGGCTTTCCTGCCTCACCCTCCTGAGTAGCTGGGATTACAAGTGCACACCACCACTCCTGGCTAATTTTTGTGTTTTTAGTAGAGAAAGGTTTCACCATATTGACCAGGCTGCTCTCGAACTCCTGGCCTCAATGATCCACCTGCCTCAGCCTCCCAAAGTGTTGGGATTACAGGCATGAGCCATCGTGCCCAGCCCTGGGTGTACTTCCTATGTATACTTAGCGTATTGCCTGGTATTTGTGGAATACCAGTAAATGTTACACAACTGATCAATGGAATTAATGAACTTTGCATACTTGTAAATAAAAATATCTGATTCATCTACATGATTTACCCAAATGAAGGGCTGCAGCCCTCCTTTATGTCCAGCAATGTTATGCATTCACTTTTGTTTTCTCCTACTCTAGTGGTAGATGCAGTTTTCTTGCTTTTCTTATTTTCCTTATAACCTCTGGGTAACCCTAAATGAGGCCTTACCTATCTGGCACTTCATCTTGTCAAAATTCCTTGCACGGTTATCACTCCTCTCTATCTTGACTCACGGTTGGATCAACTGACAGAGTAGGCATTTAATACCTGAAATCAGTCTCTCCCGATTCTCAATCATTTGTCTTTGCTGGGTCTGACTTCCTTCCAGTTCCATGGACGAGCCTTTGTAAGGTTATCCCAAACTCAGCAGCCCAGGGCAGAGTTTCCTAGAGGCAGCTGAGAGGCGCATGTGTCTTTGGCCCTGATGAGGACCTCTGTGTATTTATCTGTGTGGACATGCAGTCCCTTGGAGCCAAGCAAAGGAGATTTGTAAATGAATGTAGTTTCTGCTGCTGGCTGCCTGTCTGGCCACAGTCTTTTCATCTACAAATGTGCCCACCCTTTCAGTCTTGTTGAGAGCTAGCTATGGGAAGATATGCCAAGCTCATGAATTCCCATTTAACTGCCACGCATGTAACATGAAACCAGGTGCAGCCTATCAGTAAGAGGAAAGTACCTAAATGGCAGAAATGTCAAAGGGAAAGCAGGTAGCAATGGCATCCTATCCCTAGGGTGAAATGTAGACCATCAGCTCCAAAGCCCTGCAGGCTGCCTGAGTGCACAGTAAATGGGGTCAGGCTCTCTTTCGGGTTAAAATTTCTACCCAGCCAAAAGTTAGATCTTCTTGGAAGCAAATTTACTCTCTCAGACTTTTAATGGAATCTACGTGCCCCTGCCACTGTCTGTGGTATCATCATCACTGCCAGAGGTAACAAAAGTGTGGATTGCTGCTGGCAGCCACTCGTGAGCAATTCTGCTCAATTGTCCGTGTAATGTTTAAATTGAGGACTACTCGCTAGGTGCTAGGCACTGAGCTGAATGCTTCCTATACAATTTCTTGCAATTCCTCTCCTGATGCTGTGACGTATACTGTTAGATGAAGAAATGAGGCTGTAAGAAGATATTCTTAAGATTATACAGTTATGAAGCAGAAGGGTAAGGATTTCAAGGCTGTCCTGCCAAACAGCAGAGCCTGAGAAGCTGGAAGGTGGCTGCAGAAAATGGGTTTACCCCAGCGTCAATCTGTGTGGCCTCAGTGATAGTGATTGATCTGGCCTTGTCTCCGTAACTTCAGAAAAACTTCTTCCATCTTACTTCAATCTCTTTCAATGGGAAAATATTGGTATCCTCATGTCATTTTGTTTTTGCCTCCTTGCAAATACTTATTGAACATGTGAAAGTGTATTTCCAAAGAGTTAAAAACACGACTCTCATCTAAATATAGAGTAAACATGCATCAAAAATGTATTCAACTCATTGAGGGAACCAGTATGATGGTAATGCTTGTTCCAAAAGCATTTTGAGGAACTGAATTTTAAGAGGCATTTTAGGGGTAAAAGTGCCAGAATAAGATTCCTGGATTAGATGCAAAACTGTTAATGTCCTACAGGCAATACAATCATGAAATTGAGGTTATCATCTCTACCAAGTAGAAATCTACAAAGTAACATGTAACTTCATAGTAGTGTCTAGCTCTGATCCAAGTTAATGACAGAGTTGAACACAAGTACATTTCCTTAGATCAATGGGTTCTCAAACTTTTCTGCGTGTTAAAATCACTTGGAGAGTTTTTTTTGTTTTAATCCTGACACCGAGATCCCACATGTATTAGTTTCTTATTGCTGCTGTTACAAACTACCACAAACATCATGGTTCAAAGCAATCAAGCTTTATTTCCTTATAGTTCTGGAGGTCAGAAGTCTAAAATGGGTCCAAAGAGCTGCTACCTTCTAGAAGCTGTAGAGGAGAATCCTTTCCTTGCCTTTTTCACCTTCTAGAGACTGCCTGCATTCCTTTGCTTGTGGCCCCTTTCTCTCCTTCTGAGGCAAAAGCACAGGGTCTTCTCTCCCCTTCTCTGACCTCTACTTTCATCTTTAAGCCTTCTCTCTGACTCTGACCCTCCAGCCTCCTTTTTGTAAGAACCATTGTGATGACCTTGGACCCATCTAGATAATCCAGGATACTTTCCCATCTCCAGATCCTTAACTTAATCATATCTGCAAAGTTTCTTACATGTAAGGGAACATATTCACAGGTTCTGAGGATTAGGTTGTGGGCATCTTTGGGAGGTTATTGTTCAGCCTATCACATCACTCCCAACCATTAAATCAGGATGTCTAGGGGTGGGAGCCAGACAGCCACAGTTTTCAAACATCCCAGGTGCTTCCAATATGAAGCAAAATTTGAAAGCCATTCCCTAAATAATTAGATAACCTTTATACGATACTTCAATATACCACTGGGAGAACAACTCTACTTTAGCAGGAGCTAGCACAACACTCCAAAATAGGCCACTCTGGCATATTGACTCTTTTGAGTTTAGGGCACCTGAGAAACAACAGGTGTGAGATGATCACTCTGACCTGTTTCTTACAAGTGGAGATGAAATTCACATGGGAAAGATGCCTTCCCTATATCAGAAGGAAAACATCTTTCTTATCATCAAAGATAGGAAGTTGAGGCCAAGGGAAATTTGTACAAACAAACCTTGCTAGACTAAACTTACCTTCCTATCCACTTTTTCACCCAATTAATTACTCACTCAGCCCAAACTTCTTGGTCTTGTGACATTTTCAGAATTCATGACTCTAATTCTGTATGTAAGTGTTCAATGTAACTGTGCTTTCGGGTGTGCATTTCCTTATGTAGTCTCCCCTGCCATGTAAAACTTGTATTAAGTAAATTTGTTCTTTTCCTATTGATCTGTCTTATCTGTCTCTTGTCAATTTAATTCTCAGCCCCAGAAAATAAAAAAAAGAAAGAAAAGAAAAGAGGGTACAGGTAAAATTTTGTTTCCTCTATATTTGTGAATTTTGGATAATTTTTCTTAACAAACTGAAGAAATTACTGAATATTTATCGAATGACTCAAACTATGTTCCAATTAACCTCTGCAATCACATATTTGTTGTATCTGATCCTGACCTGGCTGCTCTTCTCACTGACTGTGTAAACTTCGTGAGTCAATGCTGCCTTTTGCCCTTATGTAAAATGGAACAAATGGAACTCATTTCTGTCACAGTGGTGGTGACAGTGGAGGAAGATGTAGGCCAAGTGTTTGAAATGCCATCTGTCACCGTGACTGCTGCACATGTCCGCAGTCGGCTGCTGGAGGATGAGTCAGTCTCAGGTTTGCATAGCCAAGAATCCTGATCTGTGGACCACAAAAGACTGAGGCTTGTCAATGCTGCTCAAATAACGAAAATGGAAATAACATGCACACGCACATACCCACCCATCTGTCCTTCAATTATGCCTGACGGCTGAAAGCAAGCAGAGGAGAGCTGTGAAAACAGTTAGCGGCGGCATACCTGGGAATCTTGGTGAATCTCCAAAAAACATAAAATCTCTTGCAGTAAACCTATCATCAGTCTGAGTTTACTGCATTTCACCCAGTGGAGATCCCAGAGCCTCAGGGTAAACTTTTCAGGAGAAGAAACTGGTACTTATTTTCAACCTGAACACCTCAATTTATTGGAGTAGTTCTTGTCTTTTAATGGAAACAACAGGACATTCCCAAGGTGTGCAATGATCTGCAGTCTATTCCTGAAAACTCTGAAAGGCCTGAAGAATGTGTCTCAGGCTGAAGGGAGGGGAAAGTTACACTCTTAAGGGCCCATTTAGAGACCACATCCCCATCTCTGGATGCCTCTGTTCTGTTCCTGTGGACAAACTTTGCTCTTTTTAGATATATGATTCAACTTAGTTGACTAGTTTCATCAGTTTCTTGTTACTATACGAGACTAATAATCACAACTTTAATGAACCATGAATCAGGTTTCCTAAAGCCATGATTTTGAAATCTCCCTCAAACAGCAGAGCCAATTTTTCAAATAAAATCATTCAAAAGCCAATATATACATGACAAAGAAAAAACTGTGACCTTCACAACTGGCACTATTATGCTTCTTAAAATAGGACATACAGTCAATCCTAATTATTTACTAACTTCAGATTTGTGACTTCACCTACTTGCTAAAATTAATTTGTAACCTCCAAATCAATACTTGTGGTGCTTTTGTAATTACTAGCAAACATCCACAGAGCAGTGAAAAAATTGTTACCTGAGGCTCCTGTTCCCAGCTGAGGCTGAACAAGGCAGCTCTCTGCCTTCTTGTTTTAGTTCTCATAGAGTAAACAAGAGTCCTCTTGGAAATCTATTTAGTGCCATTTGTTTTACATTTTTATGATTTTCGTTAGTGATTTTGATATTATTAAGTAAAGAGTATATATTAAATATGGTGTCTTGGCCAGGTGTGGTGGCTCACACCTATATTCCAAGCACTTTGGGAGGCCGAGACAGGTGGATCACTTGAGGTCAGGAGTTCGAAACCAGCCGGACCAACATGGTAAAACCTTGTCTCTGCTAAAAATACAAAAAAAAATTAGCCAGGTGTGGTGGTGGGCGCTTGTAATCCCAGATAGTTAGGAGGCTGAGGCAGGAGAATCGCTTGAACCCAGGAGGCAGAGATTGCAGTGAGCCAAGACTGAGCTACTACATGCCAGCCTGGATGACAGAATGAGGCTCAGTCTCAAAAAAACTAAGCAAACCAAAACAAAAACAACACATAAAACAAGGTGATGCATTAATCAGTTAATAAAAATGTAATGACCAGAGATTTGCAGGAACCTAATCCTCTATTTCCTCTGGAAACAATGGTTCAATACTCACTGATTCAGTGTTTGCTATCATTTTATAAAATATAACTACCCTGAATAACAAGAATCAACTGTGTCTTTGTTTGGAAAAATATCTGAGTGATAGTTTAATTAGATGGTGAAACTCCAGGGGCCTCGGCAGAAATTTGTTTTTTCCCACAGGGATGAAGTAGAGAAAGAAAAGAAGAAAAGACAGGAAGAGAAAGGAAGGGGAGAGGAACTACAGGTAGGAAGGGACATACTAAGTTGGTGCAAAAGTAACTGCGGTTTTTACCATCACTTTTCACATTTACCCCCCATCTCACTAAAGGACCAAAAGGGCAGCCCCCAGCAACAGAGACTGAAAAGGTGTGGGGGAACAGGAATTTCTAATGCAGACTTTTAGGATTTCTTGCCATGTTGAGTATACTATGACTTTGTGATTTCCAGTTCTTTCTTAAAGTTTACTGTATTTACATGTGCCTCTCAGGCTAGCTGTTTAGTTTCTTTTTTTTTCACAGAAATGAGGAAAGTTTCCTGTCTTCAGCAAAGTGATGTACACTTTTTCTTTCTTTTTGACACTGAGTTTCACTCTGTCACCCAGCCTGGAGGGCAGTGGCACTATCTCTGCTCTTTGCAACCTCTGCCTCCTGGGTTCGAGTGATTCTCCTGCCGCAGCTTCCTGAGTAGCTAGGATTACAGGCACATGCCACCACACCGGCCTAATTTTTTATATTTTTAGTAGAGACAGGGTTTCACCATGTTGGTCAGGCTGGTCTCAAACTCCTGACCTCGTAATCTGCCCACCTTGGCCTCCCAAAGTGCTGGGATTACAGGTGTGAGCCACCGTGCCCATCCTGATGTGCACTTTTTAAGGAGGCAGGGTCTCAGCAGAGAGAATCATGACAATGCAAGCCCTCCAGGGATCTGGAAGCATCTTGGAGAGTTCTTTGCTGTGTGGAAGGCTTGGCCTTGAAAACACCTTATCCCAGCAATTTTACCTGGCTTTCAAGGGGCTGGGAGGGCTCAGGAAGCTGTTCTGTTTGCATCAGGGCAAAAAATAGCCTTGTGAAATGCCCTTGCCATGGTTCCCACCTTGACTTTGCAGAACAGAGTGCCAACCGTGGACCAAGCATATAACAGCTGTGTCCCATAACAGTGTGGCAAGCACAGTTCATCGTTGGTTCTGTGCCTAGCACATTTCCTGACAATGCCCCTGAGAAAGAGTCACTGGGATTTAGCTTCACCATCTCTTCTCACTTGACCTTTCAGGAGGGTTGCAGGGTTGTACCCAGAGCACAGTCGCAGAACCCAGCACTGGACTGGGGCCTGGAAAATGCAAAGTTCCCTATGGTCAATTGCAGCTTTCTGTTTGGTAGCAAACCCTTTTCTTGTCTTTCTCCTTCCCTCTGGGATTCTGCTAGGAATGAGGCTCCCCCCGACCTGATTTCTTTCTTGGAAGATGGAGTTTTAAAATTGTGTTTATTTATTTATTTATTAGAGATAAGGTCTCATTTGTTGCCCCGGATGGAGTGCAGTGGTGCAATCATAGTTCACTATAGCCTCAAACTCCTGGGCTCAAGTGATCCTTCCGCCTCAGCCTCCAGGCTGGTTAATTTTTTAAAAGTTTTTTTTGTAGAGATGGGATTTCACTATGTCGCCCAGGCTAGTCTTGAACTCCTGGTCTCAAGTGATCCTCCCACCTTGGCCTTCCAAAGCACTGGGATTACAGGTGTGAGTCACCACGCCCAGCCACGATGGAGTTTTTCATGAAATGAAACCAACCTCTGAACATTCCAGCAAAGCTCCAGCAGATTGTGATTTCCCCTAACCGCACACATATGCCAGAAATGCTCTTGTGTGTAAGCCATTGAGTTTCTCAGTGGTAGGTTGAGGGGGAGGAAGTGCCAATGCGATAAACTTGCCCCAGTGAATGTAGGATTCCTTGGGATCCTCCATAGCAGAGACTGGAGGAGAGAAACAGAAGAGGCTGCCACTATTGCTCCTGCTGCACCTGTACATTTAAGGGCCAAGGAATTCCAGAGCACAGTTTCATCTTCCTAGCTTACCTGGTTTCTTTGTGTCTGCTATGGGAATCCAAGGACCCAAGACTTCCTCATTTTGTGTCCTGAGCCAGCACGTGCACCAGCCATAATTACATGCCCACATCACCGACATGTTTGCATTTCCTTTATCTCACTTTTTTTCTTTACCAGTTGTGTCAAGCTGACCCAATTTCTCCTTTTGGGATTATGACCAACAGATCAGTGGTTGTAAATATCTGTGACAAGGATAATTTATTTGTCACACATAAATGTGTTGGATGTAGGTGGTAACAGGAAAGAAACAACAAGATTATTACTCAAAACGTCGTGATGTGTTGGGGTCTGAGTAAGTCTTCTAATGGATTTTTAGGACAGTAGAGTGTGTCTTTTGAGAATATGAACGGAACAGCCAGTATAGTCAAACATTTTGCCAGGTCTGTAAAATAGCTATTAGACAACTTGTTTGAGTGGGTAGGCTGTTTAATTCAGGCAGAATATTCTGACCAGTAGCCTTGGATAAACACAGACTGGCCACCAGCTTTTGTGGTTTTTTTTTTTTTTTTGGAGATGGACTCTTGCTCTGTCAAGCAGGCTGGAGTGCAGTGGCGTGATCTTGGCTCACTGCAACCTCCACGTCCTGGGTTCAAGCGATTCTTGTGCCTCAGCCTCCCAAATAGCTGGGACTACAGGCATGCACCATCACATCTGGCTAATTTTTTGTGTTTTTAGTAGAGACAGAGTTTCACCATGTTGATCAGGCTGGTTTTGAACTCCCGACCTCAAATGATCTGCCCACCTCGTCCTCCCAAAGTGCTGGGATTACAGGCATAAGCTACCACACCCAGCCGCAGGTTTTTTTTTTTTTTTTTTTTTCAGACGGAGTTTTTGCTCTTGTTGCCCAGGCTGGAGTGCAATGACACAATCTCGGCTCACCAAAGCTCCGCCTCCTGGGTTCAAGCTATTCTCCTACCTCAGCCTCCCGAGTAGCTGGGATTACATGCGTGTGCCACGAAGTCTAGCTAATCTTTTGTATTTTTAGTAGAGACGGGGTTTCTCCATGTTGGTCAGGCTGGTATCAAACTCCCAATCTCAGGTAATCGCCTGCCTCGGCCTCCCAAAGTTCTGGGATTACAGGCGTAAGCCACCACGCCTGGCCCCAACCCCAGGATTTTAATACCTATATATAGTCTGGTTAAAAGGTTTTAACACCTATATGTAGTCAATACCTATATGTAGTCTAGTTAAAAGGTGTAGTTAATACCTATATGTAGTCTACCTAGTTTTAATTAGACTACATATAGGTATTAAAGGAGAGATGTGAACATCTCTCCTATCTTTTTCTTCCTTTCCCAGGTGTGTGAGTGTGTGAGATGTGGCTGAGGGGTTGGAAGGCAAGCTCTAGGACAGGACCCACAGTCCTGGTGGCCTGGTGACAGGTGCACTCAGCTTCTCATCAGTAGGGAAACAGAGTAGGTTGAAGCCAACCTCAGGGGGAGCCAGAGCCAGGGGCTCTCAGCCACCTTCTGCTGCAAAGGTGACTCAGCTTTTAATGGCCCTCAGTTCCTATCTGGTTGGGCAGGTACTGAACAAAGCAGGTGACATCACCCATGCATGGAATTCTTCACTGTTCTCTGCTACACACACTGTTTGCAATAGAACCTCTCATCTACAGAGACTCCTTAGGTAAGTACTGTTGCCAAGCACTGTGTGGTCCGAGTGACCTGTCGGCTCCTGGATCAGGCTCCTCGGTTGCTCGTCTGTGTAGACAGGGCTGGGCTCACGAAATGAGGGGCAGTGGTCTTAGGTAGCTTGGTCTGAGCAAAGTCCCATCTTCTGACATTTGGTCAGGACACCAGAGCTGCTTCTTAACAGAGAAGAGTAAATTCTCCTCCCTGGGTCCATGATCCTTCAGACGTAGAAACATTGGTTCACCAACCTTCCTCTCCACTTCCGGTCACTTCTTTTTATCACTTTTACCAGAACAAATGCAATTTCTAGCCTTCTCACTGCCCAGCTCCAGCGAAGCCCACGCACCACTGTCAGATTCTTCTTCCTTAAATACAGCTTTGATCGTCATTCCTCCCCTGCTCAAAAAGCTGCAAATAGTTCCCACTACCTACAGAGGACGGAAGACCGCGCTTACTCAACCTGTCCCCAAGTCCCCACAATAGGGCCTCAAGCTGCTTTCTCACACTCATCCCCTCCTTCTCTCCTAAATGAACCTTCCTCTTCCCTCGATTCTCTTTGCAGGTTGCTCAGAGTGTGTCTAGAATGCCTTCTCCCCCGTGCCTCTGTTTAGGAATGGTTCCTCCAATATTCCCACTTCCCTCTCCCCATGAAATCCTCCCCATTCTTCAAGTGTCAGCCTTTTTCCAACTAATTCTTAATTCATTCAGCCCAGAGGGACATCTTTCACTGCTCTGAATTCACTGTCTGTTTCAGGCATTTGTTTAGTGCTCCTGATTCTCTCCAAACTTTTTAAAAAAATAATTTCATTTTAAGTTCAGAGGTACATGTGCAGGTTTGTTACAAAGGGGGTTTGTTATACGGATTATTTCATCAACCAGGTACTAAGCCTAGTACCCAACAGTTATTTGTCCTGATCCTCTCCCTCTTTCCACCCTCCACTCTCCAACAGGCCCCAGTGTGTGTTGTTCCCCTCCCCTGTGTCCAGGTATTCTCATCATTTAGCTCCCACTTATAAATGAGAACATGTGGTGTTTGTTTTCCTGTTCCTGCATTAGTTTGCTAAAGATAATGGCCTCCAGCCCCATCCATCTCCCTGCAAAGGACATGATCTCGTTCTATTTTATGGCTGCAGATTTTCTCTAAATATATTGCACCAATAAGAAATTGGTGAGTGAGCACTGGTAACTGGTGGTCCATGGCAATAGGATATTCACGAGCTGGTCCCCTTCTCCCTTTCAAAGGTCAGGCCTGGTCAGGAGTGAAGAGCAGAGGGGGAATAGGAAAGTTCTCACATGGAAGAAGCACCTGGCATTTACTCTAAGAAAAAGGATGTTTCCTAAACAGCAAGGCTGTTTTGTTTTAGCGAATCGAATTCTTCACTGTTTTGGGCCAAATACACTTTGTTTTCTAAAGCAGAGTCTACTATTACAGCTGTTCCACATAAAGTTGATGCCATTGTCTTCATCTCAGCCCCACTGGAGCGTGCTTCTGCTCTGTGTTCTGAGCAGCAGTAATGGATTTATGGAGATATTCACATACTCCTCCCTAGCCCCTCCCAATCCCCAGCAGGGTCCCATTGTTACAGCATCACTGGTCAACATCTCCACACTCTACCATGCATCCTGAGCCAAACGGATGACTCAAGTCTATGACTCAAGTCTCATGACCTTGGCGTCATCAACACATTAGTCTCAATAAATGAGCCAGGCAGCCTCAGAGAAATGTGGCATTGATACAGGATGAAACCTTTACATCTTGGGAAGGGAGAGTCTGGTCTTCCTAGAACCAAGGCATGAGAAAGCCTGTTGAACTGAATTCCAAGAAGTTGCCAGCTATGATAAAAGGGTCCCTCAGCTACAAGTTTAAATGCCTGCTTTCCTGATCCTCCATTACTTCTGATATGACCGGGAAAAGAACTTTGTTCTTGGCAGAGGTTTCCTTATCAGTAAATGAAGGTTTTTTGTTTTGTTTTGTTTTGTTTTCTAACAATTTCTTGGTTCTCTTTACACTCTAAAATGCTAGGTGTCTGAAGAAGCTTTGCACCCAAGACTTAAGTACATGACCTATTTTTTTGTTTTTTTGAGACAGTGTCTTGCCCTGTCACCCAGGCTGGAGTGCAGTGGCAGGATTTCATCTCACTACAACCTCTGCCTCCTGACTTCAGACCATTCTTGTGCCTCAGCCTCCTGAGTAGCTGGGGTTACAGGCACCTGCCAACATGCCCAGCTAATATTTTGTACTGATGGAGTTTCGTCATGTTGCTCTGGCTGGTCTTGAATACCTGGACCCAAATGATCTGCCCACCTCGGCCTCCCAAAGTGCTGGGATTACAGGCATGAGCCACCATGCCGAGCCTAAAGTACATGACCTCTTAAGATCTCTCCCAACATGGTGACCTCTGAGATTTGCTATAATCCTCACTGCAGAAACAACACACACTTGTGAAAATCTGTGTCACTGCTTTGGAATTGTGCTCACAGTTCTTCTGTGCTTGCTTGCATGTCCGTTTGTTTAATCTTAAATGGCATGTCAGTGTTTTTCAAAATTCCTGCCTCTTTTGGCATCAGTGAAGATTCTTGATTGCAAGCAACAGAAATCAAGTCTAGTTAACTTAATATGAAAAGGACTCTCATGGCAGGTTCTTTGAGATCTCACAGAATCAGCTCTGTGAACCGAGAACCCAGATAACACAAAAGTCATGTTATAAAGGAGCTCACTCCATTCGTGATGTTTGTACATTGCCAGCTGGTAGGTTTCCACTCCCCTTGCCTGCTTGCCCCACACCTGGGCAACCAAGTTAATAAGACTGTAGATGTTCTGTGCCCCATCAATGTCCAGGAACCTCAGACGGTGCACCCTCTAAGCCCATTTGCTAGCCCCAACCCAACTTCATCCCCTAGCCATAACAAAAGCCCAGAGCCACCCCTACATCGCCTTGGTTGCCTTCTAACATAAGCTGTTCCCTCCTAGGACTCTCCAGCTTGTGAACTAAATATTATTTATGCTACTTCATTGGTGGGAGTGTTGTGTTATCTCTCATGACACACAGAAAATCCCTGGGTTAAGCCACAGAATTCCAGCTGAGCATGGGCTGCTGCCCCTGCCCGACTCTTGATGCTGCCACAACTTCTGGGAATAATTTGCAAAGTGACCCTGGGTCTTTGTGACATGCCTCGAAGATTCCAACTTCTGGATGGGAGAATCGCCATTCTTGAGCCTAGGCACATGGTTGCCAGGGCAAGAGGAAGATGTCCTCTTCTGCTTCCCTAGTTATGAACACAGCAGCTTTAGAAGTATCTGGGGGAAAACAGACGAAATAATCTTCAAATACAATATTCAAAGATGGAAAATCTGTCATTTAAAGACTTACCAATTCTTTGTGAATAAAAAATATGCACATCTTATAGTCTTCGGGTACTTACAAAGCTTTTTTAAAAATTGAGATAAAATTAACATAATATAAAAGCCACCATTTTAACTATGCTAAAGTGTACAATTCGGTGGTCTTTAGTATAGCCACAATGTTGTGCAGCCATTACTGATATCCAATTCCAGAACATTTTCATCACTTAAAAAGATACAGTTTACCCCGAAGCAGTCAGTCCCCATTCCTCCTCCTCCCTTCCCTGGGCAATCACTAATCTGCTTTCTCTCTTTGTGGGTTTGCAGGTTCTGGACATTTCATATACATGGAATCAGACACTTGGAAGTCTTTTCTGATCGGTTTCTGTCACTTAGCACAATATTTTCAAGGTTCATTCATATTGTAGTGTATATATCGGCCCTTCATTTTTATTGCCAAAAAATATTCCATTGTGTGGATATACCATATTTTGTTTATTTTTTTAATTTTAATTTAATTTTACTTTTTGAGACAGGGTCTCACTCTGTCACCCAGGCTGGAGTGTAGTGGCATGATCTTGGTTCATTGCAATCTCCACCTCCTGAGTTCAAATGATTCTCCTGTCTCAGCCTCCCGCATAGCTAGGACTACAGGCTCACATTACCATGCCCGGCTTATTTTTGTATTTTTTAGTACAGATGAAGTTTTGCCATGTTGGCCAGGCTGGTCTCAAACTCCTGATCTCAAGTAATCTGCCATCTTGGCCTCCCAAAGTGCTGGGATTACAGTCATGAGCCTCCGTGCCTGGCCTTATTTATCTTTTGAACATTTGGGTTGTTTCAACTTTTTGGCTCTTTTGCATAATGCTACTATAAACATTTATGTACAAGTTTCTGTGTGAATCTGTTATCAGTTCTCTTGGGTATATTCCTAGGTGGAGTGGAATTGCTTGGTTTTAACTGTAACTTCATGCTTAACATAAAAACTCAGAAAGTTAAGCATGAAGAATTTTACATTTCTCCCAACAATGTATGAGGGAGTCACTTTCTCCACATCCTCACTAACACTGGTTATTGTCATTCTTATTATTTTTATAGCCCTCTTAGTGGATATAAAGTGGTATCTCATTATGGTTTTGATTTGTATTTTTCTAATGACTAGTGGTGCTGAGCATTTTTTTCCTGTATTTATTGCCATTTGTGTATCTTCCTTGGAGAAATTACTATTCAAATTCTTTGCCCATTTTAAAATGTGATTATCTGTCTTTTTGACGTTGAGTTGTAATAGTTCTTTAAGCAGTCTGAGTATCCCTTATCTGGAATGCTTGGCACCAAAAGTGTTTCAGATTTCAATTTTCTTATCAGATTTTGGAATATTTGCATATACATAATGAGATATCTTGAGGACGGGATGCAAGTCTAAACACAAAATTTATTTATGTTTGATATACACCTTGTATACATAGCCTGAAGATAATTTATACAACATTTTAAAATAATTTTGTGCATGAAACGAAGTTTGTCTACATTGAGCCATTTAAATGCAAAGCTATCACTATCCTCTATCAGTGCACAAAGCTTTGAATTTTGGAGCATTTCAGATTTTGAAAGTTTGGATTAGGAATGTTCCAACTGTATCTTCTGGATACAAGTCTCTTAGCAGATATATGCTTTGTAAATATCTTCTCCCATTTTCTGGGTTATCTCTTTATATTCTTTTTTTTTTTTTTAGACAAAGTCTCACTCTGTCACCCAGGCTAGAGTGCAGTAATGAAATCTTGACTCACTGTAACCTCTGCCTCCTGGGTACAAGCGATTCTCCTGCCTCAGCTTCCTGAGTAGATGGGATTATAGGTACGTGGCACCATACCCAGCTAATTTTTATATTTTTAGTAGAGATGGGGTTTCACCATATTGGACAGGGTGGTCTCGAACTCCTGAGCTCAGGTGATCCGCCCACCTTGGGTGTCCACTGAAGCAGAGTTTTTAATTTTGATAAAAGACCTCTGAAGTCACAGCTACATCAAAAAAAAAAAAAAAAGTCTCATTTACCTATTGTTTCTTTTGCATTTGTGGTTTTTGGTGTCACATCTAGGAAATGAACACTTACCCCTGTGTTTTATGCTAGGAGAGTCATACTCTTTGCTCTTATATTTATGTGTTTAATTCATTTTGAGTTAATTTTTGTAGATGGTGTGAATTAGGGATCCAACTTAATTATATTGCTTGTGGTTATCTAATTGTTTCAGCACCACTTGTTGAAATGACTATTCTTTCCCCATTGAATGGTCTTGGCACTCTTGTCAAAAATCAATTGACCACAGATGCATGGTTTTATTTCTGGGCTCTCAATTCTATTACATTATGTCTCTCCTTATGTTAATACCACACTGTTTTGATTATTATACTTTCTTGATTGTTTTCATATTTGGGGGAGAAACTAAAAAAGAGCTTTTTATCCTAGGGAGTTGAATTGTAAGAATTGTAAGAATACAGATGCTAGAATTCAAGGATACAGACACAGTGCTACCTATCTGATTGAGGGTACAAGTAAGGAGGTGAAAACCCTTTTGCATCTAAAGAACCACATAACCTGCTCTATTTAGAATCATTTTATATTGCTGAAGAGAATACTATGTGTTAAAATACTTTATTATGAGAAATTTCCATTAAAAATAAAATCTATGCTTTTTTTGAAAATTTCATTCAAAATCTCATGACTCAAGCACAATTATTCTAATTTATCCATGGTTTCCTTCTAGTCTTTAGTTACATTTTACATATTTTTATACATTTTAATGATAGCATATGTATACTTTTCCTTCTTTTTAAACTTAGTATTGCTATAAACAATTCTATATTCATATGGTATTTATATAGTAATGGGTACTTAAAACCCTATGAATTTACACATCACAAGTTACTTAACCAATTTATTATTTTATATTTTGTTTTTCTCACAAACTTTTTTTTTTTTGCTTTTAAAAATAATAAAAGCTTTAGGCTTATGGTTTGTTTTTCTATTTTTGAATTATTCCCTTAGGATAAATTACTATCATTATAAGTACTTAGTCAAATGGGAAGAATGTTTTCACTTATGGCAGATTCTTCTCTAAATGTATGCTATCAATTTAAATTGTTAACAGCAATGTCTGACATATCAGTTCCTAGGCAGCCTTGCCAATATTTGGATTTATTAAGTTTCTTTCTTTTAGCCCAAGTAATAATATAAAAATGATTATTTTAATTTTTACTTTGTAACTACTAGCAAGCTTAAACACTTTTTATGCTTATCACCTTTATTTTCTTTTACATGCTTTATTGAGAATAGAATATTTTTAAATGTTTTTCTAACTATAAAAGTAGTATCTGTTGAATGTAGAAAAGCATGAAAAAGAAAATAAAAGTCATCTATAATCCCACCACTGAAAAATAACTGAGTATCTTGAGAAATTGGAGGAACGTTATATTCATAATTTGATTTTTTTCTATAACACCATTTGCCCATAGCTTACATATAGTATAGAAATTTTACAGTATATTTGATTTACTTCTAAAATGAATATGACAAACTGAAAGTAGAGTGCTCACATCTGAGTTTCCAAAGTTGTGTGCTGGAGTTCCTGGTATCACCCACAGTGTCTGAGTCAAGTTGTAAAGATCCCTGCCTTGGGACAGCTGACTCTCAAGGAAGTGGGAAAGCACAGCCTGCTAAGAACCTTGCCAATGACATGCTGAGGTGCTTCTCATATCTGTATTCCACGGCCCTTCAGGAAAGGCTAGAGAGCACTACCTGTAGTTTGGCAGAGGGTTCAGTTTTCCTGCTAATCTTTTACATTTCTTAACATCAACTTACCCTCTTTGATCCACTACAATTGATTCAGAATTTTTTTTTTTTTTTTTTTTTGAGATGGAGTCTCGCCCTGTTGCCCAGGCTGGAATGCAATGGCACAATCTCGGCTCACTGCAACCTCTGCCTCCCAGGTTCAAGTGATTCTCCTGCCTCAGGCTCCTGAGAGGCTGGGATTACAGGCACGTGCCACGGCACTTGGCTAATTTTTGGTATCTTTAGTAGAGACGGGGTTTCACCATGTTGGCCAGACTGGTCTTGAACTCCTGACCCCGTGATCCGCCCTCCTTGGCCTCCCAAAGTGCTGGGATTACAGGCATGAGCTGCCGCACCTGGCTTCTTGAGATTTTTTAAAGTAGATTAATCAGTGACTAGGCAGGGCACAGTGGCTGACATCTGCAATCCCAGCACCTTGAGAAGCTGAGGCAGGCAGATTGCTTGAGCCCCAGAATTCAAGACTAGCCTGGGCAACATAGTGAAGCTCCGTCTCTACAAAAAGTATAAATAATTAGCTGGGCATGGTGGGGCACAGTTGTAGTCCCAGCTACGCGGGAAGCTGAGGTGGGAGGATTCAACTGCGCCCGGAAAGGTAGAGGCTGCAGAGAGCAATGATCACGCTACTGCACTGCAGCCTGGGCAATAAAGAGACCCTATCAAAAAATAAAAATTAAATTAAATTAAAAAATCAATGACTTATCATTTGGAGTTTGCCATAAAGCATTTTTGGTTTGATGACTAAGTATTTCCACAACTAAAAGTCATAATGAACTCAACAGTCGATTCATACTTTAATAAAAACGGAAACTTTTGACCTGTAGCTGATATGTGGGGTTTCGTTAAACTTAGACATGTATCCCAGCCATCATTTTTCTTTATTTCGTAATTGTTGAATCTAATTATAATTCATGTATAGACCTCTTTATAATTTACAAGGCTCAGAGTTTCCTTGACATTTGAGGAAGCTTTTGCCTCAGGTAATGAGTCGTGATTATCTGCTCTGAGTATTTGGGTAAATGTCTAACTTGCAGTGGCCTCAGTATAAATTCAAGGCCTAAGGGCATATTCTTTGGAAGTAGCTAGTTCTTCATTCTAAGAAACATTTTCTAGTCTTTCTGGGAGCCCTCACTATTTATAGACACCCATGTATTTTGGAGTTCTCTTTCACAATTATACTCATGGTTCTCTCTTCTATTTATCCATAGCAATTTGGCTCCAGTTGAAGACAGGATTTTCCTGAAGATAGAATTCACCTTAGAGTCAGGTCACCATGATAGCTTTTTACCATCTTAGAGCTAATATTCTGTGGGCAATAACCTTGGGAACTACACAGATTTCAAGTTGATTATTTGACTGCCCATTTGTTTCAAGTTACAAAATTGTCAGACACTTAAAATCACCATGTGTTGAAAACTACCATCTTCCACAGTGCTCACAAGGGTTTGTTTTAATTGGTGGCTTTACTCAGCCATGTTTCTGTTTTTCAAACCCCAGAGTCAGTTGGACTGCCTCCATATCACCACTTCCACTTCCAAGAGGAGATGAGTTCCCAGCCCATCATAGCATACCTACCAGCTTGGATGCAGCTCCAGTTTCTGCCAGACAACAGCTTAGATAACTTTTGAGGTTTCTTCCATTCCTGGAAGGCTATGATTCAGACTTGTCTTCTAGCAATATTATGGAAACTACACGCCAATAACCTTTTAGATATCATCTTGATCTTCATGATACTGACTCATAAACTTAATAACTCTTCTAATGTACACTGGAAAGACCATTATGCCTCCACAAGATTTGAAGCCTGCCTTCCAAGGCTTAGCTTCCTCATCAGAAAACAAACCTCACCCACCTCTTCCCCTAGAGAAGAGGGTTTCACTATGTTGGTGAAAAACTCTTCCCCTAGTTCTTGGTATTGTTGGTTCCCTCTTTCTTCCTTTAGCTGCAGGAGGCATTGTTTTAGAAAGAAAATCTGCTCACAAAAAGAACCATTCACTTTCTTCTACCTGTGTGGGACTCACCTGCTGTGCTCCTCTGAGTGGTGGCAACCCTTGGGTCCTCCTCTTACCTGGAGTTGCAAGAGGAGCACAGACACCATTTCACTTAAGGGCACATTTTGAATGTGTGGGAGGGAGCCAGAACAGTTGTCATACAATGAGAAGAACAAGCCAAATTATTCTCAGTTGGGTTCATAACAAATTTGGGTGGAGTGGGAGTCTGGAAATAAAAGAGACAGGAAATGGTAATGAAATGGAAAACACATTTTCATAAATGTGTGTAATTTTCCAAATCTCCATGTAGGTGAAGAAAACACATGGATTCTGTCGAGAAGATTCCTGGTGCTTTCCTCTGCTCATGAACAAACCTGTGAACAGGAGTCTTATCTCCAGAGGCCCTTGGAAAGAACTGGAAAGAGATGCTGATACTTATAGGCATGTGCAGGGAGGAGCCGGGCCCAGCTGGGAACCTCTGCTTGGCAAGTATTTAGGCAAAGCCTCAGAGGAGCTCTGGGTATTCTGTGAGAAGAGACACAATGGTCAACGTCTTCGCTTGGAGTAGATTTTCCTTCCTAAGTTTTAGCAAGCGATGTGAAGACCATCTGGCCTTTGGCTTTATATGGGCAGTCCAGGCCTTAGCAGTCTCTCATGTTTCACAAACGCAAGCTGCTTGGGCTGGTCAAGGAGTCCCAGCTCCACAGGCCCTTGACTTTCCCAGTCACCATGTTGCTTTGCTCTGTGTACAACTGATGTTCTTCTCCAGGGACCTGCAGACTATGGTTTATGGGCCAAATGTCACCAGCTGACTTGTTTAAAAATAAAGTTTTCTTAAAACACTGTCATGCCCAATCATATATGGTGCTTTTATCTTATGGCAACAGAGTTAAGTACTGGAGGGCCACAAAGCCTGGAACATTTACTATCTGGTCCTTGCAGAAAAAGGCTGCTATCCTGTGCTTTGTTCACACCACCCTGATTGCCTTTCACTGCAGAGATTAAGCTTTCCCAAGGCTCTACTCTTTCCTTAGTTTCCCTGCTCTCTCCTTTAAAGTTCACTGCAGGCATCACTTGCTCCAGGAAGGTTTCCTTGAACTCCAGACTGAACTCAGCACTCTTGAGAGATATAAAATTATGTGTGATTAACTTAATATCCTCAAGGCCTTCACACTTCCTGATACAAAACAGGTACTCAATAATGTTGGCTGGTTTGGTATAATGAGATATGCACCACTACACCATGCTGCCATCAAAAATGTAATTGCCAGTGGTGCAGGAACGGTCTGCTGAGAACTTTCATGGCAAATTCACTAGAGCTTCGCTGCGTGTAACCTCCTGCCAGGCAAAATTAACTTTGCCAGGCCTGACTCAGACCCCATCCAAGGGAGTTTAGTCAGCGGGATTGAGGGGGCCACATTCTGATTCTTGTTTTAATTGTCAGAACCTCTCCGTAGAAGCCTCTTGGGCTCCATGATAAAAAAGGCCCCAGAGCCACTGGCAGAAATATGATGTGTTCTCTCTTCCTAAATGCCAAAGGCAAGTTCTCTCTTGGGCTTCCCCAAAACAGTTATTATTTTGAGATCCTATTAGATACCACCTGCCCTAAGCTCTGCCTTCATATTCTGCAAAAGAGCATTTTATTATGGGTTGCATTGCCAGAAATACAGCTGATGTGAAAAATTGATTTCATGAGATATTCCCCAAGGAAATGGCTAGGTATGGATTTCTTAGTGTAAAATAACTGAGCATTTATATGTAAATATGCATGAGCACAATTTACTGGAGTGCAAAGTGATTAGAAAAAAAATGCCCTTAGCTAAATTGTTCCTCATATTCCATTGTGAAGGTTTGTTCATCTCTGTTTTAAAACCGATGATCTAAAAGGGAACAATAAGAGAGATAAGAATTCATGGAAGAAGTCAGATACAGTGTTTTACTCTGTAATTGATTTGTGATCCAATCCTGATTATACCTTGGGATTCTTGCCTTATGACTAATTCAAATTTGGCTTCTAAAGGAACTGCAACTTTTGATATGAAATAAAATCTTCTTCTAGCAAGGAAATGAGTGCTTTCACTCCAGTTTTAAATGATTTCAGCAGGCAGGGTTTGATTTCACTGATGCTGCTGACTACCAACTATGCAAGCATTAAGATCTAGAATGCGGCCCATCTCAGCCTCTTCTTCCCTTCTCTTGACCTTCTTTTTACCATTTAAGACACAGTGACCCTGAGAACCAGAAGAAACTTTATAGTTTGTCTGATCTAATGCTTTCACTTACAGATGAAGGAATCGAGACTCAGAGATGAAGCGATTTGCCAGAGATCCTTGGTAAATTTCAGGGTTGAACTCATGCCTTGGCTTCTTAAATAATAACCTCTTGATGCCATTATGAACCTGATAAAAGGTGTGTAAGATGGCTTAATATAAAAACTATCATTGGTCAGAATGACTGATTTAAAGCAATGGGAAATATATGATGATCAGAAGAAAAATTAATTCATTGACAGTACTTCCTGCACACTTCATAAAAGAAAATTGAAAAAAATGTGAATTTCAATTATCCATGAAGAGCAGAGTATGGTGGTTGAACTCAAATTTGTTCTTTAACATTCATGACACTGAGTAAGCAGAAACTGTCTCCAAAATGAAAGACATTCCATGAGACAGGGCAATCGCTGATAAAATTAAATTGGTGGAGCATTTTTCTACAGTGATTTTTAAGTTCAAGCATTTCTGAACCATTTAAAGGGTGAAGGAAGCCCAGTATAATTTTGTCTTATTGTATTGTATTTCTTAATACAGCTGTGGTGTCAGAGAAAGCCATTGACTCTCATTGTTGCTCACGCATTTTAAAAAAATTAATGGAATGTTTTAATTTTAAATATTGTTGGCAATAAACATTCTCATTAGCATTTGAAAGAAATAAGCACCTACTAATAGGTATTTCCTTAATCATCTGGTATTTCTGCAAAATAACATGCAATTTTATGAAAACGCTAAGACAGTCTGCCTGACTCTCAACATGCCATACTTGAACTTGACTGCTAGTTGACACTGGCAGATAATCCACTGAACGCAAGAGTGGGCAGAGGGCAATAAGGCACACTGGCAGAGATACATGTGATTTGTGGGGGAATGAATTTTTATCCATTGTTAACTAATCCCCTAGGCCCATCAAGACTCTCTGTTCTACTGGCACTGTCTCTTTTTTCTTCTTGTAATGCTGTAGAATGTTCTGAGTATAATTTATAACAAAGAGCAATGCAGATAATGGCTCATGCAAGCACCATAATGTTTAAATCATGGCAGTGAAACTTGACAGATGGAAAGGTCAGGAGTTTGTCTTGACAATTACAACAGCTATCTATGTGCTTTTGCCCCAGAATAAAACTCCCTTAATTAATATTCCTTTGGGTTTCAACAGATTTAACATTTCAGAGCACAACCGAGCCTCTGGCAACTCTTCTCTTCCTCATCTTAGTCCTCATCTTTCTTAATTATTAGAGAGTTTTAATACCTTATTTCAAAGTCACATCACAGTTATTTGTATTGGGCATTGACTGACTGAAAGTGCCACGTCCTATGCAGAGTCCTACGCAAAGCATTTGTACTGATTTCTAATTTGGATTCCCTTACTAATTACCTGTCTGATTTGTCAGTCATTTGAACCCTCTGACCTCTCCTTTGAAAAGTAAGAGGGTTGGATTAGATTATCTCTAAATTCCCAGCTAGTGTTCACATTCTTAAGGAGTATACACTGATGTGTTGTGCATTTCTGTTATGATTCTAAAATACTGAAAACTAGTTTAACAGAATTTTTTTGGTGCCTGCATGAGGGATATGTGGAGAAAATTAATTAATTGCATAAAGATGAAAAAATGAATTCAAAAATCCTTGGAAGAGATCTGAACTTGAGAAGGGGGGGGTTTCTGGGAGGCAATAAGATGGAATTTTCTGTATCAGTATTTGGAAGAGGTATTTGGAGAGGCCAGGAAGGCTTGGACTTGCTGATAGCACACAACAGAGGCACCTGCCTTCTCAGTCAAAGGGTTGTCCTGTAAACCCTTTCCTCTTTCCCTGTTTTTAAATAGGTGAGAGGGTGTGAGAGGAAGTAAGAGGATGGTAATAAATTAGGAGTGGGAGAGGCCACAGTGAAGCACGATGACAATGAAGCTGTTGCCTCAGCCCCTCCACCTCTGCAGTTCTACGCAACAGGGAAAAGCAAAATACCATAACTCTGAGGCCCTGACCCTCAGAGTTATTTTAGGAGGTTGGCAGCGGATCCATAGGAAGGGTGGTCTGGTTTCCACAGATCCCACACAACAGACAATCTTGTGTAAATAGCTCCTATGGTTTTTGCTTTGATGACAGAGTTTGACCGGGTGCTTTTTTTCAATACAGGCAGGTAAGGAATCAAGAGCTTTAAGATTCTTTGTCCTTCATCACACAGATATCTCAACAAATTCCTCTTACATTCCCCACCTTAAACACCCAAGCCAGCTGAACACATTCATCCTGTCTCCCACACACCCCACCCAAACAACACAAAACAGAACTCCCAAGACCCTGTACAAAGAAAAGATTGTCCCATGACCCCACCCTGTCTCCACTTTGAATTCAAAACACTTTCATAGCAAGATGTCAGCTCTCTCTACTCTCTAAGCCCTGTAGACTTCAAATGGGATATCTGGTAATGTATTCATTTTAATAAAATACCTCATTAAATAAACAATTTGTTGCCCATTTAAACTGTTAAAAATGTTTTTAAAACATTTTTACCTACAACCAGTTACAGAATGCAGGAGGGTGTCCACCTGTGATCCATCTCCAGAAAGAAGAAAACCAGGAAAATTTGGTTTAATTTGCAGCAGAAGGATTTTGACTGAATATGGAAAAGAGTTTCCTGTATAAAAGAAAACTGAAATAGCTCACTGAAGAATGTCAGTCGTTTTCTTCACCCAGAGCTCTTTAAGCAAAGAATAACTCATCCACCCACTTCTCTGCCTGGAAAGAAGAGTCATTCTGTGGGAAGCTATGAATCAGCAGCCATGTTGTTGTCCCCCATGCCCTCCCTGAAGTGGGAGCTGTGTTTAACCCACGCAGGACCACACACCCACACATTCACATACAACTGGAACCTCTTGAGGCCACTGGCAGAGTCTTCACCTCTGGGAAAAAGTAGGAAATAAGAGTGGGTTGAGGGAGATCTTTTTTTTTCTGGATAAATGTCTCAGATTATTTCAGAGTCTTGCTTAAGTTTAGAGTGGATAGAACTGAACCCACTGAGCAAGACCATACTTATTTGCATTAATTCATCAGGTCAAGTAAAGCTATGCAACATGCAAGGTATAATAGAGGTGACAAAAAATGTGATATGCTTCATTTCTGTCTTCAAGGATCACACATATTGTAAAAGTTACAACTAATAGTGTAAAGCAGAATATGATATGGAGTAAAGGACTAGAACTAAGGAAAGTGCTTTACAGATGAGGGAAGAAGAAATAAAAAGTATGCCTCCTTAGGCAGCTTCAGGAGTGCTATGAACAAT
Source organism: Ateles fusciceps (assembly GCA_036589455.1). NCBI lineage: Eukaryota > Metazoa > Chordata > Mammalia > Primates > Atelidae > Ateles > Ateles fusciceps. The sequence continues at coordinate 10,641,778 of JAZHEH010002554.1, read as the reverse complement.
GCTTCTTCCATATTTTTTGCCTCTTGCCTTTGGCTCTAGGTTGAAGAAAACAATTTTCCATCTAGAAAAAAAGATGGCTAAATTGTTTGCATGTTTGGATCCCTCCCTGCCTCCCTCCCTCTCTCTCTGTTGTAATTACAGCTGTTTCTTGTGAACTTCTGGGACTCCTGAAGTGTCACGGACTGCGGAGAATTCAGACAGAGGCCATGTTAAAAAGAACTACTGTCTCTACAGGACCCGCAACCAATCAGAATGACCGTTCACCGGGTGCAGTCTGACTACCTTTCACTCGGATACAATCTAACGGGACCGAAGTCGGCCATGAGCAAATCGGGAAGTGAAGAGACCTTAAAGTTCACTGTGGTAACTAAGTTCAATACAACATCCTAAAAGGTCTAAGCACATTTTATTTCTAAGGCTTAAAATAACATCCAGTTCAACTTCAAAAACATTTAGTTAACATGTAAAGACAGCTTTTTTAAAAAAAGCTATGTAAAATTTCCATTACATGATAAGTGCTGTCTTTAAGTAAAGATAAAAGGGTACATTTCTTTAATATTACATACCTAGGGACAAAATATCATTTTGTTATTAAAAACACTTATTATAATTTTTGAAATTCATGCATTGATGACTATTTTTTAAATGTGTCAAACGGTTACTTTTTAAAATAGTCTAGACATTCTGTTGTATAATCCAGACTGTTTAATTTCTTGTACTTCACTAGAACTTTTGCAGCGGGCCACAAAAAATTTGTAAAAATATCCGGTGACAAATATTAGTATGTTACATCTGATCTTCAAATGGGAAGGTATATTAGTCATGTTTCCAAAGATACTTAGAGTGGCAGAGCTAGGAAGAATGAGTTTTTTTACTCCATTACACAGTTTAATTGCCTGGATGGGTTGATTGATTTCCAAACAAATTTGTTTCTATTTTTATGATGATTCACTATTGTTTTTTAGGTTAGAATATTTTTAAAAAATAAGTTCTATGTTGTGTTATCGAATCAATTTCATTACCACACCTTATCATTCTGCCTCCTAAATATTTCTTAACAATAATAGATGCTCAGCACTATCTGAGGAGGGAGATTCTGTTTTTTTTCCTTGTGTGTTTAGGGTAGTCTCATATGCCTTCAAAAATGCGTTCTCTCCATATTTTTCCAAATACACTGCATAGCGAAGCTAAAACAGACTCCATAAGGAAAGGTAATATTTTAAAATCAGAATTTTTTTTTTTTTTTTTTTTTGAGACAGAGTCTCGATCTTTTGTCTAGGATGGAGTGTAGTGGTGTAATGTTGGCTCACTGCAACCTCTGCCTCCTGGGTTCAAGCAATTCTCTTGCCTCAGCCTCCCGAGTAGCTGGGACTACAGATGCGCACCACCACGCCTGGCTAATTTTTGTATTTTTAGTAGATATGGGGTTTTGCCATGTTGGCCAGGCTGGTCCTGAACTCCTGACTTCAGGTGAGCCACCTGTTTTGGCTTCCCAAAGTGCTGGGATTATAGGCATGAGCCACCATGCTTGGTCTACGATCAGAACTTTTGATCCTTATGCAGTTTGTGATAAACATTACCAGGCTCCAAGCATGACATGGTCATCGGGCTAAAATGTACAGCAGCAACATTTAACTGTGGGCACATATATAAAGATATGGGTCAAGATCATAGGAAGATAACAGTGACCACTGGAAATCTCTCTCACCTCCCATCTCCTTTTCATGGTTCAGTTCATCTGTGCAGTCTGGCTGAGATGATGAAGAAAGCCACTGAGTGGGAAAATCTGGCATTCTTATGTGTCTTATGATTTTCTTAAAATTTGTATGAATTGTCATTTCCACAATAGATTATGACCGCACACAACACTTCTCAAAATGGTGGAGAGGAGAGTTTGATGATAATTACTGGTTCTAATTTTTATTTTTCACTTGTGTTTGTTTTTTTGAGAAAGGATCTCATTCTGTCACCCAGACTGAAGTGCAGGGGTGTGATCTTGGCTCACTGCAACCTCTGCCTCCTGGACTCCAGCAATCCTCTCACCTCAGCCTCCTGAGTAGCTGGGACCACAAGCACACACCACCACACCTTGCTCATTTTTGTGTTTTTTGTAGAGACAGAGTTTTGCCACGTTGCCCAGGCTGGTCTCAAACTGCTGGACTCAAGGGATACATCCACCTCAGCCTCCCAAAGTGCTGGGATTACAGGTGTGAGCCACCATGCCTGGCCTGGTTCTAATTTTTAAAGAACTAACACACAGTGACCCATGGCTTATATTACCAATATATAGAATTTCTCTAACAAAGAGACTTGAACCTGTTCCTGCATGAAAAAAATTTCGCTAAAAAAAAAAAAAAAAGAGGCTAAATTAGAGCAGTCCAGGGTGAGACAATTAGTGTCTGACCTACCAACCAAGAAGTAGAAAATTAAGGTATTGATGGTAGAGATGTTGTAGAAGAATCTTCTGAGAGGCCGTGGCAGGGAAAGAGAAGTAAGGGTGAAGGAAGAATATAATATGAGTTTTAAGTCTACATGACTGTCATTGCCAAAAGAATAACCAAGAATCCATGCAGTTTTTATGAGGAAAGTCTATGAGTGTGGTTTAGATATATTGCATTTAACATATAGGGATGAAAAGAAAACTCTAATAAGCAGGTGGAATTGCCTGTTGCATCTGACATCCTATTTTACCAGATATGAATGGGCATGGCATTTCTTTATGAAAATTGGCCTCTGAAGGATCAGGGACTGAAATGTGCCTACATTAAACCCTCAGGGGGAAAGCACATACCACCAGGGCAGCCTCCCACCACCCACTTCTTTTCCGAACACTGAAGACCTATTATATTCATTCTGTTCAGTTCTGCCTCCATTTAAGACAGCATGGTGCAGTACTTAATGACATTCCTGGCAATTTGAGAATTTCTGATGGCTTCCATGAGGTCATTAGAAGTCATCCCACTGCCCTCCATAACCTCTAGTTCCTTCTAACTTCCAGGAAGTCTTTGAAGCTTTCTCTGCTTGGTTTATTTTTAGATTCCCATACTGGTATCCATTGATGCCTGAACTTGACCACACTCAATTTTGAAAGGCCCTGCATTGTAGACATTGACCTGGTCATAGCGGGGGAGCTATGAGGCTGCCTGCTTCAGGCTACCTCCTCTGAATTCAGCATTGAGAAGGAATGCCTGGTATGGGAACTTGGGGGGAAAGAGGCTGTGCTTGCAACCCTTGGTGTGAATGACAAGTCACATTGGTTGTGTTTAGAGTGATCTCTAATTACTCTGAAATATAAGAATATCTTCCTCTTTCTAGCCAGTGCCTGTGAGATAAAAGAGCTATCAACTATAATTAAAGCACATTTCAACTGGCATAGCCTCATAGCAAAGAAACCAAAGGTGGAAGTCTATAACCTGCAGAATCAGAGGTGGAAAAGTCCTTTTAGAATAGCTCTGGGAACCCTTAAAAGTCTGCAGAGGTTTCTTTTTTTTTATTTCTTTTTTTTTTAGTCAAATTGCAAAGATTTCAAGCAATGAGTGTTTCTTTGTGATTGCTCAATAATCAAATGAAAATATTGGATTTGCTGTCCTCAAGGCTGGAGTGTATTTGCCTCGTTATCCTTTCCTTTATGCTGTTTAGACTGAACATTTTCTCTCCTGTGTTGTCATCAGCACATGGGAATTTAAACTTTCCCCCTGCTCTTTATTTAACAAATTATATTGTATATCAGGAGTGACAGAGATAAGAGGTACAGAGTGTCAAAGGGCAGCTTTAAGGACTATTATTATTCCTATCAATTGAGAAGGGATACTTTTTATCTCCATATGTTGAGTCGGGTACTAAATTTCCACTGGAATCAGAAGGAACAGGGAATTTTTTTTATGTCAAGACCATACTTATTTGCATTAATTCATCAGGCCTTCCACCTTCACTTCCCAAAGTGCTGGGATTGCACATATAAGCCACCGCACCTGGCAATATTTTTGGCCTTTACTTATGCTGTTTTCCTCAAGTTGGAATGCTTTCCTTCACTTATTTACCTGTAGAAATATCACTCCTACTTCAAAGAAAAGTTCTCTTGTTGACCCCTCCAGGAGACACTTGATTCTCCAGCTGAATGCATCCCTCTCTCCTGTGAGCCGTCACATTCACCTTTGTTTGGTGTGTGTTTAAGTCTGCCTGGTATTAGAATTGGTGGTTTATTTATCTTTCTCTTCATGCAGACCAGAGAAGTTGGTGGCAAACAGCCTCTTATTCATATGTACTTATCATTTCTTCAGTAAATACTTTGCTCAATAAAACTTCAGTAGGAGGAATATACAGTAAATCCCCCTACCTCCACCACCAACAAAAAGCAAACTTGGGAAAAGGAGTAGATGTTTACCTTTGTGGAACTGAGAACAAATAACCTCAGGGCTGAGGGCCTGAAGGTAGGGGGAGCACTGATTGGCATCGGGACTCACTGAGGACCTGAGCCCTGGGCTCAGCCAACCCCTTAATCCCTCTTTTGTGAGCCCCCATGGAGTCTGGCACCAATGTTTTTTTTTTTCTTAATATATCAACCTTTTTCCTTAGGGCAGAGGTTTAACACATTTTCAACACTGTGTTTTTCTCTGTTGTCTAACAGAACAATTGAGCCAAGTCTAATCTTAATAGAATTAGCCTGCCAGATGGAGCAAAGTTGACTTGTAAACAACCACTCCTATAAAGTGTAATTTGTGAAACAGGTGATTTCCCTGTCCCTGTGACTCTAATTTTTTTTTTCTTTTTTTTTTTTGAGATGGAATCTCACTCTGTCACCCAGGCTGGAGTGCAGTGACACAATCTTGGCTCACCTCCACCTCCTGGGTTTAAGCGATTCTCCTGCCTCAGTCTCCCAAGTAGCTGAGGTTGCAGGTGCTTACCACCATGCCTGGCTAATTTTGGTATTTTTAGTAGAGACGGGATTTCACCATGTTGGCTAGGCTGGTTTCGAACTCCTGACCTCAAGTGATCTGCCCTCCTTGGCTTCCCAAACTGCTGGGATTATAGGCGCAAGCCACCATGCCCAGCCCCTGTGACTCTAACTTTAAAGGTTCCAGGAAGAGCTATCCCAATATGCTCAATGGTGCCTGAAATATCCTTAATGATGCCAAATCCATTGATTGTTAAAATGCAGCTATCAGTTGGAGGAATAAATTCATAGATTTAAATTCATATGAAAATAGCATAATGTGAGAATGCATGGCATTCTATAGAAAATAACACTGGATTTGAAGTCTGAAGAGTTGTTTTTACAGTATTAAATCGTTTTCTTGATAGCCAATTCATTTTATCATTCTTTAGAATGTCAACACCTTGAAAACAACCATCACAAACCTCCAATTTTAGGGGAATGGATAATATATCATGAGATCAAACTTTCAGGGTAAAAAGACTGCATCAGAAAGGGGCTGATCAAGGAGCTGCCTGGGGCAGGAGTGAGGGGGACCTGGAACAGCCATCCAAAAGAGAGGTTCTGCCCAGATCAAGAGAGTTGCAGAAGAATGGACCTAGCAATGAATAAGAGCCCAAGTCAAGAATTTCCAGGGCCAGTGAGTATGAAACTTCACACTTATGGCAATCAAGTGGGAACTATCCTTTCCCCATTCATCTCTCTCCCTTTGTTTCAGTCCTGAAGAGTCACAGATGGTAGCTAGCTAATCTGTAACTAGGAGAGAGAGGAAGACATTTTTTCTTTGAAATAAAGATTGAAGAGGCAGGGCACAGTGGCTCCCCACCTGTAATTCCAGCACATTGGGAGTCCAAGGTGGGAGGACTGCTTGAGGTCAGGAGTTCAAGATCAGCCTGGGCAACATAGTGAGACTCTTTCTCTACAAATCTTTTTTTAAAAACTCATGACAAAATTGACATATTTAATAACATATTGGACTAGACACTCTAATTTTTTAATCTTACTCAAATTTATTATGGGATATTCTTTTACTTAGGAGTAATTAGAAAAGTCATGGTATAGCCCACATATGTATTCAGGTTCAGGGGAACGACCCAGCAATTAGTAAAGAGTCCATGTTAAGAACTCAGAAAAAAATATCATAAAGTTGTTTTTGTAACACACTTGTTGAATCCTACATGTTCAATTATTGATTGACCATCAGAAAACAAAAGCATTGGCCAGGTGTGGCTCACACCTGTCAGCTCCTAGTACTTTGGGAGGGCAAGGCAGGTGTATCACTTGAGGTCAGGAGTTCGAGACCAGCCTGGCCAACACGGTGAAACCTCGTCTCTACTAAAAATACAAAATTTATCTGGGTGTGGTGGCATGCACCTGTAGTTCCAGCTACTAGGTAGGCTGAGACACAAGAATGGCTTGAACCTGGGAGGCAAAAGTTGCAGTGAGCTGAGATCACGCTACTGCACTCCAGCCTGGGTGACCAGGATGAGTAAGACTCCATCCCAACAAAAAAAAAAAAGGGAAGAAAACAGAAGCATCAAAAGCCCTGGCACAAAGGAGGTGCCAATAAATGTTTGACTAACTTAATGAATGAATCAATTCTCTTTGACTCACTGAAACTCATTTAAAAATTGGTTATTGAAGAGGAAAATAGACCAGGAGGGGAAAAAAAATCCAAGGATGAGCTATGAATGCATGAGAAAACTGGTTTGTGATTCAGTCAAGGTTGTGCTGATTTTAAACTCTTCCCGGAAATTTTATATCCATGAGTCCTCTAGTGGGTAATTGCAGAGAAATGTCATTTTTAAAGAGGAAATAAAGCCTTTGGAATTCCTGATGTTAAGCATCCTATTTTTACAGGGCCAGGATGAGGGTGATGCAAGACAGCTTGGTGGAAGGTGAAAATGTTGAGGAAGCCTTACTCTCAGAGCGAGACCAACACTTGCACAACCCCGGGAGTGGCTGAAAATCAGGGCCCTGAACAAGGAGGTTGACTCTGGGAGGCCTCAGTGTTGTGGCTGGGTGAAGGGACATTTGCCCAGGCCACCAGAACAGATGGAACCCCTAAAAATTAAAGGCTGAGAGAGACTGTAGAGGGTTCAACCAGAGGAACTAAATCTGTTGTACTTATGACAGGTCAGTGAGTAATTGGGGAAATGCAAGACATAGCCAGAAGGAGGAGGATGGATGTTGAATCAGAAAGAAGGCAGAAAGTTGAAAACAAGAGGGCATGGGATGTGTGGCCTGGGGATGTCCTGGGATCAGGACTGAAACTGGGCATGCCCTTCTTATAAAAGATGGCTTCAGCTGTGTGGTTGCTTAGGCCCAAAGCAATGGAACAGAAATAAAGCAAATAGGCTCTTTATTTTTCTTTTTCCTTTTCTTTTTTTTTTGTGAGATGAGTCTTGCTCTGTTGCCCAGGCTGGAGTGCTTTGTGGTGATCTTGGCTCACTGCAAGCCCCACCTCCCAGGTTCAAGCGATTCTCTTGCCTCAGCCTCTCGAGTAGCAGGGATTACAAGTGTGCATCATCATGTCTAGCTAATTTTTGTATTTTTATTGGAGATAGGGTTTCACCATGTTGACCAGGCTGGTTTTGAACTCCTGACCTCAGGTCATCCACCTGCTTCAGCCTCCCAAAGTTCTGGGATTACAGGCAGGAACCGCTGCACCTGGCCTGCAAATAGGCTCTTAAGCCTTCAATTTCCTCATCTGTGAGATCTAAGTAATATCTTTGTCACATGACTGTTAGGATTAAATAGAGTGATCATCTCCAGTGTTTTGGTTTTATAAAGTTCCCATCATCCTAGTCACATGGAGTGAGAGAATATAGGTTATGCTGAAGTGGGAGTCACTTGTGTCCTTTTTAGCAGTATCATGTAATATAGGGAAGGAGGTCTTGGGTCACAGACATAGGAATCAGCTGTGTGTGTGTGCGCGTGTGCATTTGTGTCTAACCCTTAGCCAAATTAACCTCACCTTCTAATGCTGCTGGTTAAGGTTTGTGAGGTTCTCCTTGCTTTTGGAATGTTCTCTGATTCCTCTTTGCCTCTCCTCTAAAACTGTGAGCTGCTACAGCACAGGAACTAGGGCTCCTCTCCCAACAACCACCACCATGCAGAACACACACCAAAAAATGCTTCCTAAACACTCAGAGAATAAACAAAGAGGGGAAATCCAGTGTCTAGAAGGAGATCCAAAAGATCTAACGGTCAAACACAGAATTTTCCCTGAAACATATATTTTGATGTATTCTGAGGTTATTGTGCCTTTTTTCTCGCTCATCTTTTTTCATTTGAAAAATTGCCATTGTGTTTCTCTAAATAGACTTAGAACATCAAAGTTGGAGCAACAAATTAGAAATGTTGCAGGGTCAGGCACGTGGTGGCTCACACCTTTGATCCCAGTGATTTGGGAGGCCAAGGTGGGAGGATCCCTTGAAGCTAGGAGTTCCAGACTAGCCTGGGCAACAAAGCAAGATTCCGTCTCTAAAATAAAATCAAATAAAATAAAATTAGCTGGGCATGGTGGTGCATTCCTGTAATCCCAGCTACTTGGGAGGCTGAGGCAGGAGGATCACCTGAGCCCAGGAGTTTGAGGCTGCAGTGAGCTATGATTGTGCCACTGCACTCCAGTGTGGGTGACAAAGTGAGACCCTGTTTCTAAAAAAGAAAAAAAAAAATGAATTATTATTGACACTAAATTAGAAATGAAAGTTTGAGACCTGTCATAGACCTGGGAGAATAACGTGCAATGGGCAGAATCGAGCTTTAGAGTCTGAATCCCAGATCTGCCATTTACTAGCTATGAGACACTCAACAAATCACCTAATCCAGCTGTTCCTCAATTGCCTCAGTTCTAAAATGGGAATCATATTTGTCTCATCAAGTGGTTGAGGTTAATGGAGGCCCAACTTAGGCTTTCGGGATCACTGTGTTCAAAATAGGAAAGCTCTTCCCACCTCAGTCTCTTTTCCCATTTTATTTTTCTCCACTGCACTTATCCCCTTCTGATATACTACCTAATTCATTTATTTATTTTGTTCATTGTCTGTCTCTCTCTACTTATGTGTAAGTTCCATGAGGCTAGAGATAAACCTAATTTGAGATGAGGAAGTATTTTGGGACCAAGCCTCATGGGAACTCTGCTGCCTAGATCCTGAGTCCTAATGTCTCTACCCGGCACATGAAGGACTGGGTCATGTCAGATTCCAGAGGTCACCCAGTCCTTCCAGAATTGTGGTTCTTAAAGAGGAGTTCATAGATACCCCTGATATGGTCTGGCTGTGTGTCCCCACCCAAATGTCACCTTGAATTGTAATAATCCCCACATGTTGTGGGAGGGACCCAGTGGGAGGGAACTGAATCATGGCAGCGGGGGTGGGGGGTTTCCCATGCTGTTCTCATGATGGTGAATAAGTCTCACGAGATCTGGTGGTTTTATAAAGGGGGAGTTCCCCAGCACATCCTCTTGTCTGCCCCAATGTAAGATGTGACTTTGCTCCTCCTTCACTTTAAACCATGATTGTGAAGCCTCCCAGCCATGTGAAACTGTGAGTCCATTAAACCTCTTTCCTTTATAAATTACCCAATCTTGGGTATGTCTTTATTAGCAGCATGAGAACAGACCAACACACCTCCTTCAGTGGCTCCACGAAGTCAAAACTATCTCTGTAATAATATGAAGGTCTTATTTGCCTTTTCACTGTATTAACATCTGTATGGATGAGATAAATGCAATGGTAGAACTCTTGGAGCATTGGTATGAAATATGACAATGGCAGCTAATTGTAGTAAGATTTATTTTCTTTACAACCGTACATGCACAGTCACAATGAAATGAAATGGGGCTGGGAGCAGTAGCTCATGCCTGTAATCCCAGCACTTTGGGAGCCCAAGGCAGGCAGATCACTTGAGGTCAGGAGTTCGAGACCAGCCTGGCCAACATGGTGAAACCCCATGTCTACTAAAAATACAAAAATTAGCCAGGTGTGGTGGTGGGTGCCTGTAATCCCAATTACTTGGGAGGCTGAGGCTGCAGAATCGCTTGAAACATAGAGGCGGAGGTTGTGGTGAGCCAAGATTGCACCACTGGACTCCAGCCTAGGTGACTGAGCAAGACCCTGTCTCAAAAAGAAGAAAAGAAACCAAATGAAATAAAACAAAATCCCAGTTTTACTTAAGAATGCCTTTGAGACCAGGCGCAGTGACTCATGCCTGTAATCCCAGCACATTGGAAGCCTGAGGTGGGTGGACCACAAGGTCAGGAGTTTGAGACCATCCTGGCCAACATAGCTAAATCCCATCTCTACTAAAAATACAAAAATTAGCTGGGTATGGTGGTGGGCGCCTATACTCCAACTACTCAGGAGGATGAGGCAGGAGAATCGCTTGAACCTGGGAGATGGAGTTTGCAGTGAGCCGAGATCATGCCACTGTACTCCAGCCTGGGCAACAAGAGCAAGACTTCGTCTCAAAAAAATAAAGAAAGAAAGAAAAGAAAGAGAATGTCTTTGATAAAGACATAAAAATGATTACCTTTAACGATCTTGACCCTATGGTATATGTGTTTTTAATATTCTCCATGACACAATAGGAAGCACAGATGAAGCGTGTCCACTGCACACCTAAGTATAACAATTGACTTGAAGGAAAGCTGTACAATTGAGTTGTGAGCTGAACAGGTTGCTTTTTGTGGAATACGAATTTCACTCAAAAAAATGACTGGCAGGCAAACTATAGTTATTCAGACTTGGGTATCTGGCAGACATATTCTGAAAAATAAAAGAAATGAACTTGTTACTACAAGGAAAACTGACAGTATTTGTTGCCATATTTGACCTTTCAAGAGAAAAGCTGAATTTTAGAAAACTCGTTTCTGCCATCTTGAGCTTAACCATGTCTAAATACTTCCAATACTTGAAGACTTTTCTGTAGTGATCATTGGCAATATTAACAATTGTGGCTTTTTGTCAGGCGTGGTGGCTCATCCCTGTAATCCCAGCACTTTGGGAGGCCCAGATGGGTGGATTGCTTAATCTCTGAGGTCGGAGACCAGCCTGGGCAACATGGTAAAACCCAATCTACACAAAAAAATACAAAAATTAGCCGGGTGTGGTGGCATGCACCTGTAGTCCCAGCTACTTAGGAAGCTGAAGTGAGAGGACTGCGTGAGCCCAAAAGGTCGAGACTGCAGTGAGCTGTGATCACACCACTGTACTCCAGCCTGGGCAACAGAGCAAGACTCCCGCCTCAGAAAACAAAACAAACAAACAAAAACCCATTGTGACTTTCAGGTAATAGAAAATAAAATGTGCTACCATTAGGAATGCTATGATTGACAGCATGTTTTCAGATGACCCATACGTAAGGTTACAGAATCATGCATGGGTAAAAGACACACTCAAAGCACAAGAGAGACCTTTAAAAATATATTTTTAAAGATTTTTAAAAGCAATTTTAATGTAACAAATCATGGAATCTTCATTGATATGGTTTCAGATTCTGCATTCAATATTTCTTCAAAAACAAATACCTCAAATTATCTGAAGAGGCTACTTAAATACTCCTTCCTGGACAGGTACTGTGGCTCACACCTGTAATCCCAGCACTTTGGGAGGCCAAGGTGGGTGGATCACTTGAGGTCAGAAGTTGGAGACCAGCCTGGCCAACATGGTGAAACCCTGTCTCTATTAAAAATACAAAAAAAATTAGCTAGGCATGGTGGTGTGCGCAGGTAGTCCCTGCTACTCAGGAGACTGAGGCAGGAGAATTGCTTGAATCAAGAAGGCAGAAGTTGCAATAAGCCGAGATCATGTCACTGCATTCCAGCTTGGGCAACAGCAAGACTACATCTCAAAATAAATAAATAAATTAATAAATTAATAATAAATAAATAAATACTAAATACACCTTTCTTTTCTTAGCGACATATTTGTGGGAGGCCACATTTTCTTTATATGCGTCAATCTAAACAACATCACAGCAGATAGAAAGCAGGAGCAGCAATGAAAATCCAGCTGCCTTCCCTTAAACCAAACATTAACAAGACTTGCAAAAGTGTGCAGTACCACTCTTCTGTTTTCTTTAGAAAATATAGTTTTTTAAATAAAATATTCATGTTTTGAAATGGATTTCTTATTTTCAATGGATAAATATTTTTAGAATTCTGTTGTGATTTCTAATATGGCAAATATTGATAAATATAGACCACATAAACAAAACCTTTTTTGGGTCCTCAATCATTTTTAAGAATGTAAAGGGGTCCTGAGACTGAAATGTTTGCGAAGTGCTGCTCCAGAGTATTTTAGAATTCTGGAGTACGTGGAACATGGTAGGGAAGAAAAAAACATGATCTTTGGGACAAATTGCTATTTTTCCATTCTGGATTTTCCATTTGCTAGCTGTTGACTTTTGGCTATTTAACATCTCTGAGCCTCAGTTTTATCATGCATTGAAGTGAGGATAGTGGAGGCTTCCTCTCTATTTTTTTGAGATAACAATTTCTAAGAAGCTTGAAATGTGGTAGACAACTTGCAAAGGTTGATTTCCTTTCTTCTTTTTCTTCATTAGGCCTAAATACACAGTGTCATGATCACTCAGCAAGCCCTGGGTGGTTGCCTCCACTAAGAGTGGACCAAAGACAACCAAATTAAAACACAAAAACAGGCCAGGTGTGAGGTGGCTCACTCTTGTAATTCTAGCACTTTGCGAGGCCAACATGAGAGAATGGAATAAGGCCAGGAGTTCAAGACCAGCCTGGGCAACATAGTGAAATGTTTTTATTTTTACAAAGAATGAAGAAGTAGCCAGTTCTGGTGAAGCACACCTGTAGTCCTCCTGCCCAAAGGAGGAGTATCACTTGAGCCCAGGGGTTTGAGGCTGCAGTGAGCTATGACTGTGCCACCTTACCTCATCCGGGATGGCAGAGTGAGACCCCATCTCTAAAAAACAAAACAAAAAACAAAAAAACATTCACAGAGGAGCCCACACGATTGAGGTAACTGCTCTGCAGAGCACCCACTGATGGTTTACTGAGATCACCTTCACAACTTGTTCCCAGGTGGGGGAACAGCCTCAGCCTATTTTTTGAATGGGATGATCTACTGTGCTTGAGACTCTGTCCCTACTTGACCTGGTCTTCCACCTACCTGAGTTCACCTTCTGGACATTACCTTTGAGCTGATTGCTCCAAGTTGCAACAGCTTTGTCCATGGGTCCCCACGTTATGCCAGACTCGCCAGTGATGTAGAATGGAACATTTCTTCCCTGCTAGAATCAAGGCTGAATTCACTCCATAGAGGACCCTCTCCTGAAAGTCACCCAGGGTGAGAACTCAGTCTTCTCCCTGGCCTTTGTTTCAACATTGCTCTTTAGTGCTGAGGGAGTAAGACATGTGTCATAGATTTGCTGCTGGACATTCACAGGAGCAGAAGCAAAGGCTTCCTGGAAAAGCTGACGCTTAAGAGAAGTCAAGTTCTTCCGCCTCCATTCAGGATCCCACTAGGATGGCATTGTGTGCATAATTGTGAGGCTGTCTTGCATAAAGCTGGATGGATTTTGAGTACATTCTGGATCCTCTTTGATCTACAGGACCATTTCTATTTTCATAGTCCAAAGGGATGCTCAGATGCATTCGCTTTTAAAATCTGAGTCAGGATTCCCTGGAAATTCTTTTCCATAGCCTCCATGCTAATCTGGATTCCAGACAGTTTTATATCTGATCAAAGGAAGCAAATAGCTGCCCTGGGAATATTTTAGCATGTCTGCCTATTCACCATGGAAGTCAATGAGCATTTGTTTGGCAAAATGCAGAGGGCACAGCATAGGGATCAGAGGAGTGAGGAAGGGGAATGAATTATTGAAAAGGGAAGGAGAGAAAAGGCCAAAGGGATGTCCGTTAATCAAGAGTGAGGAATATAGCCAAGAATTATATCTGATTTTTAAAATTTTACTCTGTTGGTGAATTTTTGCCCATCTCCTGTCTTCTGGCAGCTCTTACTAATTAAAGTACACATGACCTTGGTAGTTTGTCTTTTGGCATCTTGCCAAAGTTGGACAATTGCCAGTGGAAAGCTGTCAGGAAGGGTGTTCCTGTGAGATGAGACGCAAATTTTCTAGCTGCAAAGTCTTACTGCCATCCTGCTTCCCATCCACCTCTATGATCACTTGACTTTGTATGCCTCGGCCATCTCATGTTTGAAACTGGAATCACATTTAGCCTGTCCTCTGCTGTCAACGCTAATAAGTATGCTCATCCAAAATCAGCTATTGGCCAGGCAAGATGTCTCATGCTGGTAATCCTGGCACCTTGGGAGGCCGAGGCAGGCGGATCACTTGAGGTCAGGAGTTTGAGACCAGCCTGGCTAACATGGCAAAAGTCTGTTGCCACTAAAAATACAAAAATTAGCTGGGCATGGTAGCATATGCCTGTAATCTCAGCTGCTAGGGAGGCTGAGGCAAGGAGAATTGCTTGAACCCAGGGGCAGAGGTTACAGTGAGCCAAGATTGAGCCACTGCACTCCAGCCTAAGCGACAGAGCGAGACTCATCTCAAACAAACAAACAAACAAAAGTCAGCCATTGCTGCCATTTTTCTGTTGAGAGCATACAGCATGGTGGTTTAGAAAATTTTGTTCTGCAGTCTCAGCACAAGAAACCTGGCAGACCCAAACACTATGCTGAGACCCCTCCCTACCTGCTGAGCTGTTTTCTTCTTCCTCTTTTTTTTTTTTTTTTTTTTTTTACAGAGTCTCACTCTGTCTCCAGGCTGGAGTGCAATGGCGCGATCACAGCTCACCGAAACCTCTGCCTTCCAGGTTCAAGCGATTCTCCTGACTCAGCCTCCTGAGTAGCTGGGACTACAGGCCATGCCACCACGCCCAGCTAATTTTTGTGTTTTTAGTAGAGACTGTGTTTCATCATGTTGGCCGTGATGGTCTCGATCTGTTGACCTCGTGATCTGCCCTCCTCAGCCTCCCAAAGTGCTGGAATTACAGGCATGAGCCACCACACCCAGCCACCTGCTGAGCTTCTATCTCAGCCTCCTGCACTGGCTGGTAGCTGCCAAATCATAAAGAATTGCCCTTCTGCTGACTTCCTCCCAAGAGTACCCCTCTAAATGGAGGGCATCTTAATCCAGCTCCTTGCTGTGTCAGAAACCTGGACGGCATCACAGATTCTTAGAACACTGTTATCTCCCAGCACCTAGCATGGTGCCTACAACATTGTAAGCTAACTTGCTCATTCTCTCTCTCTCTCTCCCCCCTCCCCCCTCCACACACACACATTTTTAAAACTCTGTCTCCCTTAAGACTTTTGCAAGACCTTACTGTCTCTCTCCCCATTTTGTTTCATATTTCCACCCTCTCTGTCCTGACTGCACAATAAAAATGTGGTTTTATATCCAGTCCCATTTTTCTCTGCATGTGTTTTATTTTCAAAGCCAGCTATCTCCTGAGCACTGGTTTGGGGTTTGTGTGCACTCTTATCCACAGACAACAGATTATCCTGCTTTTGGACAAACCTAATTCTCAGAAACCTGGGGCTCCATAGAAAAGAGTTTTTTAATTTCTCATGAGCTCCTGGAATTTTGCCAGTTGTTTCTTAAACTTTACCGAAGAAAATACTTAACTTCTCATTTAAGAAAGACACCGCCCCTCCATTACAGGTGCTTCATGCCTGCAATCCCAATGCATTGGGAGGCTGAGGTGAAAGGATTGTTGGAGCCCAGGAGTTTGAGGCTGCAGTGAGCTGTGACTGCACCACTACACTCCAGCCTGAGCAACAGAGTGGGACTTTGTTTTTATTTATTAATTTTTATTTTTTATTTTTTGAGTCGGAGTCTCACTATTACCTAGGCTGGAGTGCAGTGGCATGATCTCTACTCACTGCAACCTCTGCCTATGGGGCTCAAACGAGTCTTCTGCCTCAGCCTCCTGAGCAGCTGAGACTACAGATGTGGGTCACCACACCCAGCTAATTGGTGTATTTTTAGTAGAGATGGGGTTTTGTCATGTTGGCCAGGCTGGTCTCAAACTCCTGACCTCAAGTGATCCACTTGCCTCAGCCTCCAAAAGTGCTGGGATTACAGGCGTGAGCCACCATGCCTGGCCAGGCCTTGTCTTTAAAGAAAGAAAAAAAAAGAGAGACCTCCTCATTTTAAATACCTGTCCACTGATTAAATGCCTCAAGACTTCTACAGTAAATACCTACCTTGAATTTTCTGAAATTCACCTCATTGATCAGGGTTTACTTAAATTGAGCTGAAAATCTTGGACCAGGAGAAACCTTTTGGAAGTGAGTGAAAGAAGCCTTTGGACATCCCAACCACTAACAATAGATATCACAAAGAATCAATCTTTTGGATACCATATGCACCCAGCACTTTCCTATAGTTTTGGTTTAAAAAATTGGCTTATCTTCAACATTCACTATGTAAGGCTAGTGGTCAGGTACCCTAGAGAATCTGGGCATAAGCCATAGGAATTCTCAAAACTCATTCTTGCTGCTCCTCCCTTGTTGGTTTCAGATGCTACTAACGTGTCAGCTTCTCCTTAGATGACAGGTCAGCTTGTCCGTAGATGACGGGGCGGTCGATGCAGCACACCACCACCATGACACGTGTATACCTATGTAACAAACCTGCGTGATCTGCACATGTACCCCATACTTAAAGTATAAACAAACAAACAAACAAACAAAACCAGGAAAGCGGGGCCGGCCTTGGTGGCTCACACCTGTAATTCCAGCACTTTGGGAGGCCTAGGTGGGCGGTTCACCTGAGGTCAGAAGTTTGAGACCAGCCTGGGCAACATGGTGAAACCCTGTCTCTACTAAAAATACAAAAATAAGCTGGGCGTGGTGGTGCATGCCTGTAATCCCAGCTACTTGGGAGGCTGAGGCAGGAAAGCTGCTTGAACCTGGGAGGCGGAGGTTATAGTGAGCAGAGATTGTGCCACTGCACTTCAGCCTAGGTGACAGAGTGAGACTCTGTCTCAAAAAAAAAAAAAAAAAAAGGGAAAAGGGGTAAGCTCCTTATCCCTTCCCACATTTATCCCTCCCTACTAGTTGAGAAGAATCAAAATAAAAAAAGAAAACCAGAGTGATAGTTTCAAATAATTTGAATTAAAATTCTTGTTCTGATGCTCATTAAGCTGTGTGACTTCGGGAATCTTGTTTAACTTCTCTGTGCCTCAGTTTCTTCATATGTAGAGTGTGATTAAGGATATCTTCCTCATCAAAGTAGCATGTAATAAGCACTCAGTAAATTTTGCCTGGTATTTCTAATAATATTATCAATATTAGTAACCAATAATAGCAACTGTATCATTGTATGGCAGTAGCAATCCCAAGCTTGCCCTCGGTCGGGAATAAATCCACACCAAAATCAAGATCCTCTGCTAATGTTGTCATTTTACTCTATATATAGTAAAAAGTCTCCAAAAAATGTAGCTACTCCCCCCTTTACCATCACAGGCTCTAGTGAGCTCACACTCCTATTCCAGCTCCAGTTGTTTTCAAGCATGCCAGATGGTGGGGCTTGTAATTAATGTGCCCATTTACAATCAGAATTAAATTCCTGAGAGATACCGTTCACAGCATGGCCAATCAAACATTTGCATTTTATTCCTGGCTAAGGTTTGTGTCCCAAAAGCTTACTAGTTTTCCTAAACTGCTGAGTTGAGCTGGACACAAAGAAACCTCAAGGTCCTTCTTTCTCTTTTCCTGTGTGGTCCAGAATAGAGCCAGCCCAAACTGTAGTTCTCGTTGCCTGGACTTCACTCATCCTCTTCATCACCCAGAACAAAGGGACGTCTATTCCTTCCACAGAGAAGAGCAAAAAGAAAAAACAAGACTTTTATCATCTCTCTAGTCTTTTAGTCCTCTGGGGTTAGAGGTGGGGGTGGGGGCCAGCCATAGAAGTCCCTGAGAGGTTGGGCCTTCCCTAGGGAGGGGTAGGGTTTGGGAAGAAGTAGAGGCACAGCCAGCAATGATCCTTGAGCTCAGCTGCCCCCCCTGGGGCCTTGAATCGTGTGGCTGCAGCTTTTGCTTCCTTGTTGCCTGCCCTGGTCTCGCCTAGAATGGACACCCAGTTCACCTGCTCCATTAGTTCACAATGGACATACGTACAGAAAAATAATTTTCTCTCTACATCTGGTTTCCTAATTCGTCTGCATCAGAACATAAGATAATCCTGGGAAAGAAAGCACATAACCATCTACAATTTGCTCTTGCAATGAACTTTATGGTTCTACTGTGAAGCCAACGCTGGAGGCTCTGCTGGTCAGCTCATTTGCTCCCTGAAACTGAGGGAGGAAATTGATCATGGAAAATGGAACACATTCTTTTTTTCAAAATGAAAGTAGGCTCCCCTGGGGCCCAGACTGTGGTCTCCAAATACTGCACAGCACTAAAATGAACCGGACTCTTTAGAGAAATGGCTGACTCCAAGTCTGGGATATAGGGAGAGACTGGAGTCTCTTCTCATACCAGAAAGCAAGTAAACCGTCAAAAGCTAATAGGGCCAAGAGAAACAGAAGCCAACTTGAAGAGGATCTCAATGGTTAATGCTGGAATAATTTAAGAATCAAAAAGAATAAAAGAATAGGGCCGGGTGCAGTGGCTCGCACCTGTAATCCCAGCACTTGGGGAGGCCGAGACAGGTGAATCGCCTGAGGTCAGAACTTCGAGACCAGCCTGGCCAACATGGCGAAACCCCGTCTCTACTAAAAATAAAAAACAAATTAGCTGGCTGTGGTGGCGCATGCATATAATCCCAGCTACTCAGGAGGCTGAGGCAGGAGAATCACTTAAACCCAGGAGGCGGAGGTGGCAGTAAGCCAACATCACTACACTGTACTTGAGCCCAGGCAACAGAGTGAGAGACTCTGCCTCAAAAAAAAAAAAAAAAAAAAAAAGAATAAAATTATAAGTGCAATAGACCAAAACAACAACAAAACAAAACACCCAAACAAACAAATATATTTAGATCCTTTAGTTCATAACGCTACCAAAGACAAATGAACCTTTCTTCTTTCAGAGATTGCTATGGAACTAACTTATTATTTTGAAAAGTGGCAAGTAAAGAGAACGAACCTGGCATCTGGTGCTACACAGCAACCAGCTGGTTAATTAGGGCAATTTCCTCCCTATTGATCATTACAGATAACACATGAAGAAGGACTGCTGTAATTAGAATATCACGATTCTGCACTTCTCGGTGAACGAGTGGATCTAGGCAATGATCATCGATGGCTCCTAACATCACACAAAAGAGACAGTTGAATAGTTTGCACCTCTGACGGAACGTACACAGCAGTACCTATGAAGTATCTTGCTAAAGACTTAAGCCTCATAAGGCATGGAGGCAGACAGGGGCTCCAGATCTAAGCACCAATTCAAAGTGAGTGAGAAAATGGGGACATGCTAAGTGACACAGGGACCCAGTCACCAAAATCCAAACTGAGAAAGAGGTTCTTTATCCAGTAAATTGCAAGGAGAACAAAAGGAAAAAAAGGAGGAGGAGCAGGAGGAAGAGGACAAAGAGAAGGAAGGGGAAGGGGAACCTATAGATTGAAAGAGACTTAGACATTATATCAGTCAATTATAATAGATGGTCCATACTAGAATCCTGATTTCAAAAAGTCGTTTTAAAAAAGCAGATATTATGAAACAATCAGGCAAATTTTTAATCATCTTGAGTAATGGATAATATTAAGGAACTATTGTTAATTTAGGAATAGGTCATAAGGGTATTATGATTACTTTTTTTAAAAGAATTCTTATCTATTAGCAATGCAGACTGAATAAGACTAAAATTAAAATGATATGATGTTGAGATTTTCTTCAAAATAAACTTGGGAGTGGGGAGGATATGGTTGATGGGAATAAAAGTTTTAACAGTTATCCTAATTGCATGTTTTAAATTTTCCATACTAAAAAGTTAATAAGGAACAAGTAAGCCAAAATAGCTGTAAAGATTTACTTTCCTATATAGGAATGCTAAATACTCATTGTAAAGCTTTTTGAAAAAGCACAAAGGCACTTCAGTTGACAAGTCATTTCCTTTTCCTTCTTCCCTCCCCTCCCCTCCCCTCCCCTCCCCTCCCCTCCACTCCCCTCCCCTCCCCTCCCCTCCTCTTCCCTCCCCTTCCCTTCCCTTTCTTTCCTTTTTTTGAGACAGAGTTTCACTTTTATTGCCCAGGCTGGAGTGCAATGGCAGGATCTTGGCTCACCACAACCTCTGCCTCCTCAGTTCAAGTGATTCTCCTGCCTCAGCCTCCCAAGTAGTCGGGATTAGAGGTGCCCACCACCACCATGTCCGGCTAATTTTTTTGTATTTTTAGTAGAGACGGTTTCACTATGTTGGCCAGGCTGGTCTTGAACTCATGACTTCATGAACAGCCCACCTCAGCTTCCCAAAGTTCTGGGATTACAAGCGTGAGCCACTGCGCCTGGCCGACAAGTCATTCTTTTCTAAGCTTGGCTTCCAGATCTCATACAAATGGGAGAGTGAAAGATGTTTGTAATACACAGTGAAAATGATTCAATGTCCAGTTATTCTGGAATAGGCTTAAAAAGTATACAATTAATCTTGTTCAAATGTGAGTTCAATCCAGTTGTAGTTTTCCACAAGAGGATGTGTTTATTTTTTCAGGAGAGAAGAGTTGACAATTTATTCACTTTGAAGAAAAAAAAGAACAGGAATGAGCAGTTGGCATCTTAAAAGTCCAACCTCCAAAGTCTCCTGGAAATGTCCTGAAAAGTTCAGCACAAGTAAAGTTTTGACCTCAGGAGTCTGTCTGGGTAAGCTCTTAGAATCAGAAAATATTTAATGAGTTACTGAAGAGCCTCAAATTTCTTCCTAACCTGGAATACAAACAAAAGTGAGAACTAGGTCAAAGAAAACAGAGATTTGGAATATTATCAGATTACACCACTCTGGGGAAATTAACCTATTTAATTTCATGTTCTTTAAAGGAGTAGAAACAGAGACTTATTTTGATCAGGGGATAGACAACTGACATTTGAGGGGGGAGCTGAGATGCTGAGAGCACAGAGGAAGTAGAAACATATTGACTTCTTGTGCTATGACCCCACCCCATTCTAAAATTCAATTGCTTTGCCTATAAAATGAGCTCCACTGTCCTGTATAGTTTATGCTAAAGCAAAATGGAAAACATATTTTCTTTTTTTTCATTTTTCCTAGTATCCTCTTCATGTCCAATGCCTTATTCTTTTTTTTTTTTTTTTTCTGTCATTAGAAAACACAATCTACTTTATTGAGGATTTTACAAACATTCTTCCTGCCTACTGTGGGGACAATTATGTTTTTTCATTTTGAGCTGGCTAGACACAAAGCTCTACCCTCCTACTCTAGTAAGACTTATCAGAAAAGTCATCTCAAGTTGAAAATAGACAAAAGAAAATAGTGAGTAGATTTTGGCTTTTCAATTTTTTTGTTATTGCTGTACAATGCACTTTAGGCTTGACTTTCTATTTATTACCCTATTTTACATCTTTGTAGAGAAGAGATCAACTTACAAATTTTTGTTCAGTAGAGATGCAAATAATTTCTCTCTGGTAAAACAGATAATACCAAAGGTTACAGGTTAAACAAAATTTGACATTAAGCAGCTTTAGCCTAACCCAGGAATTTATTAAATTGCTCATGTATGTGTAGCCTTCCAAATGCCCTTTGGATCAGTTTTAACATCTTACCAGTTTCCTCATTAGTAAATGGGTTGAATGCAATCATTGGCACATATTCATTTTATAGTCATACATGTGCTATGTTTTTTAACCCTTTGAAATTATACTTGGATTGGATTTTTGTGTTCTCCAAACAAGAATTTAGCAACTGTTTTGCCTTTTTCCTACCCCTACTCCAATTTTAATATTGATTTTTCAATGATGATTTAAAGATAATTAAAGATGTTCTAAAAATATGCCACAAGTTGACTTTTTGTTTCTTACATGTTAGTATGTCCCATTCAGTCTAGCAGTTAGGGGAGACTAAGTAATTCCTCGGTAGTCTACTAGCAACTTTAGCTTTCATAACTAGTTATGCTATCTTATAAATACACATATAGGAGGGTAACAATGCTTGTCATTGTGATCACTGCAATATGGTGTAGTGATTAAGAGCATGGATTTAGAGTCAGATCCAGCAATACCATTTATTAGTCATAGAGCCTTGGACTAGAAGTGCTTAATCTCTCAGGGAGCATTGACCTCATTGATAAAATGGGACCACTGGTAGGATGGTTACAAATAGGGTTGTTGCAAATAATAGGGAGATCATCATGTAAAATGCGTAGAATAATGCTTACCATATAACAAGTGCTCAATCACGTTGGCTGTTATTATAATCACACCCACTGAATGGTGTAGTCTTGAAGCTAGTGTCTAGTTACTAGAAACTATTTTACTTACAATGCATCATGTGGGAGAACTCTATCACCACCCAGAACGAAGATGCTTGTTAATATTGCCTGGAGAAAGAGCCTCCGCTGTCACAGACTTTGGCCAGAAACAGGTCTCCTGTCTGTTTCATGACCTGGCTTTGAATTATTGCCAGGACTTTTAGGAAAACGGAAAACGGATTTGTAGCATGTATGAAACTAAGTCCTTATCTGAATTCCCAAGACTGGTTTGTCAAATGGAAATGAGCTGTTTCATGGCTTTATTCCCCTTGGTTTAGCCTCCAAGAATCCGCTTTGGCGCATTGCTGTTTCCACATGTTAAAACTTGGTGAGGAGTCTCTGCTGGTGTCTTTGTTTTCTTTGTAACTTGGGATGACATAACTTGTTTTTGCCAGCACCTTCAAGCACTGTATTGTCATTACTTCTTAGCAGTGACGAACAATGAGCTTGGCAAACTATTTTGAGAACTAAGCTTTGAAAAGCATTTGGTTGTCAGGTAAATAGTTGGATTATTTTCTTTTTCTTTTTTCCTTTTTGCTAACCAGATAAGCTCTAAGACAATACAGAATCAGAAAACCTCTACCTTTTACAAGGATTTGGGGGAGTCAGAAGTGAGAGTAGAAGGAGGACTTACCAGTTGGGCGTGGTGGCTCACACCTGTAATCCCAGCACTTTGGGAGGCCAAGGCGGGTGGATCATTTGAGGCCCGGAGTTCAAGACCAGCCTGGCCAACATAGTGAAACCCCATCTCTACTAAAAATACAAAAATTAGGTAGACATGGGGGAGCATGCCTGAAATCCCAAGCCATTCAGGAGGCTGAAGCAGGAGAATCATTTGAGCCCAGAAGGTGGAGGTTGCAATGAGCCAATATTGTGCCACTGCACTCCAGCCTGGGTGAAAAGCAAGACTCTGTTTCAAAAAAATAAAAGAGAAAAAAGGAAGATTTATCAAAAAAGTTTTGCTCTTAGTCATAATGTGACCATGGAAGAGAAATGTAACCATGCTGTGTCTAAATGTTGACTCCTCTTTAAATGCAACATTCATCACTTTTGCCATCTATTTTGTTCCCCAGATCCCATCACTGTCTTTAAATGGAGGAAAGAGATGGCATGTCAGGAAATGGCTTGACCGCCCCTATGGATAACGTGAGGATTGTAAATACTGGATATCAGATTGTGAAAACACAAGAATAAGGCCAATGCTTTCTTTCATAGCCACAGTGTGACATTGAGGGAGGAAAAAAAGTTTACCAGGTGAATTGAGAGTCCTCTATAAAGTGCATTTTATTCCATCATTACAACCTAACTAACAATGGTGAATACTCCTGCATGACCAGAAACACCAGCCCGGAAGAGCTGCATGTATGCTATTGCAGACTTTGGTTTCATGGCTACAGCATTTACAGACTCTGCTTTTCTAGTCACTTGGCACAAGAGCATCAGAAGCTTTTTTGTTGCAGAATGAGCAACATGCCTTCCTTATGTTTAGACTACTAGAAAGACTTCATAATTTTTTCAACCTATCTTGACTTTAAAGCAGCATCTAAAGGAAGCTTGTCTCTAGCACACCTGAAATAATTCAATTCAATACCATTTTATTCTGCAATCATATAATAGTAGGACACTTAGAATTATGTATTAGTCTGTGTATAATTTTTGATGCCAAGTCTCACCTCGGGAGCTAAACTCACAATTTGATCAATATTCCTGTTGAAATATATGACAATGTACCATGCATGCAACCATTCCATTACTACTGCAATTGAGAAAGAGGAGAGGTAGCCTTTACTGAAGTTTACATTATAAAGGATACACCTGTATGATTAAAACATGAGGAAATTCTTCTGAATATTGTCTAGAATGAGCTTGTTCAACCCATGACCCACGGGCCACATGTACCCAGGACGGTTTTGAGTGTATTCCAACACAAATTGGTAAAGTTTCTTAAAACACTGTGAGTTTTTTTGCAATTTTTAAAACTCATCAGCTATTGTTAGTGTTAGCATATTTTATGTGTGGCCCAAGACAATTTTTCTTTCAATGTGGCCCAGGGAAGCCAAAAGATTGGACATCCCTGGTCTAGAATGAAAGTTGAGGAAATCAGTCCTGGGATAGTAGGTCAACTTTCTGATTGTTAAATGATGCCTTTTATTTTTAAATATATATTTTGAAATATAAACGACTTTTGTCCTCTCAGCATTTCCTCTTTCCCTTGGCCTGTCCCTGTCCAGCTTGGCCATTGTGCATGCATTGCCTTAGGGAGCTATGACACAGCCAAGGCCTCCAGAGAGACAAAAAGGCGATGAGTTTGGATGAATATATACTGCAGGAGGTCTCAGCCTGGAACTTGACAGGCACTCTTTGGGCTCCAAGGAAGACAAATGCTTTCACAGACATGATGAAAATTTAGGTACTGGCATTTCTATACCCCTTGTACTCTGCCCCTGTCAAACTAAGCAGGTAGGGGTCAAGGGGTAGGAATGAAAACTCCAGATACGTTTGATGTAGAGACACTGGGAAGTAGAGAAGACCTGTCCTTTCCTGGGTAGAAGCTTAGAGAGTTGGCAAGACCAAGAGGATGTGGTATCCCTAAACAGATGGGGCTAGAGAGTGTTACTCAGCTCTCAGCATGAAGTTAGAGTGACCTGAAGGACCTGGGGGTGGTGATTCAGTATTGACCTGCCTGTACCTAGGACTGAAGACCTGCTGTGGCATGACCCATCACCTCTCATGCATTAACACTACACAATTACCATAAACTCACACAGTTCCAGGAAGTAGAAGGAATCCTGAGCTGACTGTGATTTTTTTTTTAAATTCCTGACACCTTAACAGAATTAAATCATTAAAAAGAGGTCTAGAAAATAAGTACATTGCTTGAACATTGAGTTTGTAGATTGATCTTTGTAACTGGCTCATTCCTATTTTTAACATTTCCTTTTTGTACATTCCCTCCCCTCAAGGATGCCCCTTCTCTCTCTCTCAGATATTCAACACTCTTGTATTCTCTCCTGCCCCTATTAAAATTTGATGTCAAGGCTGGGCACAGTGGCTCATCCCTGTAATCCCAGCACATTGGGAGGCCAAGGTGGGGGATCACTTGAGTCCAGCAGTTCAAGACCAGCCTGGGCAACATAAAGACCCCGCATCTCCATAAAAAATGTTTAAAACTTAGCCAGGCGTGGTGGCATACACCTGTAGTCTCAGCTATTGGGGAGGCTGAGGCAGGAGGATCGTTTAAGCCTGGGAGTCTGAGGCTGAAGTGAGCCCTGATCATGCCACTGCACTCCAGCCTGGGCAACAGAGCAAGACCCTGTCTCAGAAAAACAAAAATTGATATCATATAAGGAATTGATAGATCCTGATATCAAGATATAAGTAGATGATTTAAAGTATTACCTTATCCAGGGCGGGTGCAGTGGCTCATGCCTGTAATCCCAACACTTTGGGAGGCCAAGGTGAGTGGATTACCTGAGGTCAGGAGTTTGAGATCAGCCTGCTCAACATGGTGAAACTCCATCTCTATTAAAAATACAAAAATTTAGTCAGGGATGGTGGCAGGTGCCTGTAATCCCAGCTACTCTGAAGGCTGAGGCAGAAGAATAGCTTAAGCCTGGGAGGCAGAGGTTGCAGTGAGCCGAGGTCCTGCCATTGTACTCCAGCCTGGGCAACAAGAGCGAAACTCCATCTCAAAATAAATAAAAAGTATTACCTTATCCAGAGATATTTTCACTTTGGAGAGTTTTAGAAATTTAGACCATAAGAGAAAATCCCTAAGAGCAGAATCCCGTATTTCCATTAAAAGGTAGGATGATGGTTTCATAGGAGGATTCATCTCTTCCTAGGCCCACAGTCACCCTGAAGTTTTCCTTCCACTGAATGGAGAAACTTCACATTCAATGATTGTCAGTAAAATTGCTTCTTAGAGAGCAAGGGTAGTGTTTCTCAACTTTTTAGTTTCCATTTTCACTCCCCTGAGGAGCCTCTTTAAATGTTTCTTTCCTAATTGGCCTCTCCCATGAAATTTTAATGCCTCGGAAATACTATTAAAAGCTACTCTTGCAAACCACATTGCCACGTATGTACCTATGCAACAATCTTGCATGTTCTTCACATGTACCCCAAAACCTAAAAAGCAATAAAATATATATATTTTAAAAAAAGAGTCACTCTTAATGTACTATATGCGTATCTATGCTTTATACATAAAAAGGGTAAAAGTGGGTTTTTTTTGCCTTCCCCTCCCAAAAACCTATTTTTGTTCCTTTGGGGGACATATTGGCCTCATTGAAAATGAATGTTAAGAGTCAGTGCAAGACTAAGAGGGTCCACAGAATCATAAGAAATGAAGAGGGCCTATTGCCTCCTCCCACCCAAGCCCTGTTCCCAGTTTTTGTTTTCCTCCCATTCTGTTGCCCAGCCTGGAGTACAGTGGCCTGGACACAGCTCACTGCAGCCTCGACTTCCTGGGCTCAAGCAGTTCTCCCACCATGGACTCCTGAGTAGCTGGGACCACAGGCCTGTGCCACCACTCCCAGCTACTTTTTTAAATTTTGGGAGGAGTCTCGCTGTGTTGGCCAGGCTGGCCTCAAACTCCTGAGCTCAAGTGATCCTCCTGCCTTAGGCTCCCAAAGTGCTGGGATTACAGGCGTGAGACACTACACCCGACCTTGTTCCCAGCTTTGAAATAACTCAGGCTACTTGTAAGAAAGATAGAGAACATTCTCAATCTATGGGTTCTCACTGCCTTAGGTGGTCCAATAAATAGGTTTCCTGGAAGTTTAGGAAGACGTAATTTTTATTCTTTGAACTTGTTAGAATTTAGTCAATGTTCAAGACTTGGCCAGTGGAATTTGAGGTACTTGACTCACATCAAAGTGTTTCTGTTAATAGTGAGCCAACCCAAATCCTATTAAAATGGCATCCTGTGGACTCCTTGACCCTCCCAACAATTGCCTTTTGTTAGAGCAGCATGACAGGGTACATTGTGTGATCGGTGTTTATAATGAACTGTCATATACACAGGCTGTAATTATAAGAAGTATAATAGTATCTCACGTTTATATTGCTTGCTTTCATCTTAGTGAATCCCAAGGCATTTGACACGTTATATTATTAATAACAAAATAGACACATACATTAATTAAAGCAGCCCTCTTTTTTAAATGTATACACTTATACAATAGACTACATAAGCTTATTATTATGCAGAAATGTGAACAATTGAGTTAGCACTTGCAGAAGATGAGCTTCCTCATAATCAATATGGTATTGCACTAGAGCAATCCAACTGCTTCTGACAGGGTGCACCCTCATCCATTTCCACCTGGTGGTGGGCCAAGCCCAGGAGCAGTGAATTCATTAATTTGTTCATTCATTCATTCATCCATTCCCTAAATATTTGTCTCTGGTTGTCTTCTACCTCGTAGCAACAACCATCCTAGGTGCTGGCTTTCCTTGGCTAGTACATGGCAGTAAGTCAATTAAGTCAGGGATGATGTTAAGACATAGAAGCTGGAAGGCATGGAAAATGTGAAGTTTCCTTCCTGGCACTCACTTTTGGGTGTGACAGTAACTTTAAACACATATCCACACATGCCTGAATCTTAAAGCTCTTGTGCCTCCACTCAATAAGCCAAAGCCACAGCATGCCCTCATCCTGCTTGACTACTCCTAAGCATCCTGCAGTCCCCAGACAAACACAAGCATCTACTCAAAGTCACAGCAACCATCCTGGCAGCTGCTTTCCCTCTGAGAGGTTTATGTTGTTCCCAACAAAGGAAGGGGTGGCCTAAGTTGCTCAGCAGCCCCTAGTCAAGCTCCAATCTGGTATTTCTAGTGATGTGTGCTGGCTTGTTTTGTTCGCACTGGCTGGTCTTATTCAGTCAACCCTGGGCGTGTCCATGAGTCCCAGGCAAGTCTTCCAAGGAGAAAGGGAGGAGAGAGATGGGTAGGGTATACCTAGGAGTATGAGCAATGGTGGCTGCCTCTACAACGTGATTGGAAGTTGGAAGTCTTGCTGCACCACAGATGTGTCTGCCACCAGCTTGCAGATGCCTGAGGTTCACTGCAAAGTCCTCCTTTGAATCTTTCAAAGATGAATTTAATCTGGAAAGGCCTCAGTGTCTTGTCTCCTGATTGCTTGGGAAAAGTCAGAAAGGATCAAAGCAATGGAGGAAGGAGGGGAAAGTAGGCACAGGTGAATGCCGCCACCAATTTGGTCAGAGGCAAATTCAGCCATCTGACTGACACCTAGGCAGTTCCTCCTGACAGCTGCCGTATAATAGCAGTGCCCAGGTACTTGCTCACCTAGATAGCCCCAGCAGAGAATATTCAGGCTGCTTGCAGGTACACTAGCTTCGCATCATTTCTTCTCCAGCTTCTCGAAGCAGGAACAAAGAATACCAGGTGCTTTTTCTTTAAGAAACATTTTGCCCTGGTAGAAGTATGGGTCTAGTATCCTAACATTACTGACTTTTTTTTTTTTTAGACACGAAAAATTTTACCTCTCCAAGTCTTGGGAAACTTCTCTAAAATGAGAAGGTAATATAGAGGACATTATGTTAAGTGAAATAAGCCAGACACAGAAAGACAAATATTTCCTGTTCTCACACATAAGTGGGAGCTAAAAAAAAACCCTAAACTTATGGAGATAGAGAGTAGAATGATGGTAACAAGAGGCTGGGAAGGGTAGCGGGGAGGAGGAGATAAAGTGGGGTTGGTTCATGGGTACAACAATACAGTTAGACAGAAGAAAAGATCTAGCACTCAGTAGCCCAGTAGGGTGACTATAGTCAACAATCATTTATTGCATATTTTAAAATAACTAAAAGAGTAGAATTAGAATGTTCCTAACACAAAGAAATGATTAATACTTGAGGTGATGAATATCTCTATTACCCTAATTTGATCATTATGCGTTATATGCTTGTATCTAAATATCACATGTATCCCAGAAATATTTACAACTATATGTATCCATATAATTAGAACTAAAAATAAAAACTTTATATATGTGTGTATGTGTGTGTGTATATATATATACATACTTTATATGTGTGTGTGTGTGTGTGTGTGTGTGTTTATATATGTGTGTGTGTATATATCTCTCTCTCAAACAAAAGACTGGGCAAATGAGGGTCCTTCTCACTCTAAAATCTTTTGTTGTGTGGTTTGCTGTATCCTGTTTATTCACATTTTCTCTTACTCATGTCCTGGGGGACCCAGAGAGCTCTACCAGCTTCAAGAGCATGTGGCCTCTGCAGTTGCACCAGTCTCTGAGCTCAGAAGGCCTCACATATGATTTAATGTTCTGCTGCCACTATCTTGAAAGTCTTAGTAATTTTTCAACAAGGGACCTCACATTTCCATTTTGCACTGAGCCTTACCAATAACACAGCCAGTCCTGCCTGAGGGCATGCATCTTGGACATTCCTTCCCCCTGGGAAGCTTTTTCCAAGCCCTCAAGGAGAACTGGCTACTCTTCTGGGCTCTTTAGAAGCCTGATCTATGAGGCCGGGTGCAATGGCTCATGCCTGTAATCCCAGCACTTTGGGAGGCCAAGGCGGATGGATTGCTTGAGCTCAGGAGTTTGAGACCAGCTTGGCCAACATGGAAAAACCTCAACTCTATTAAAAATACAAAAAATTAGCTGAACATGGTGGCACATGCCTGTAATCCCAGCTACTCAGGAGGCTGAGGCACAAGAATAGCTTCAACCCAGAAGACAGAAGTTGCAATGAGCGAAGATTGCAGCCTGGGCAACAGAGTAAGACTCTGTCTCAAAAAAAAAAAAAAAAAAAAAAAGAAGCCTGATCTATGAGACACATCACACCATTTACTAGTATTTCTCTGATAGACTGTGAGCCCTTTGAGGAAAAGAACTATGACAACCTTTTTGTACCTTCTATGCCTAGCAAAATTGCCTGGCAGTATCGGGCACATAGTAGATATTCAATAAATATTTCTGGAATGAATTTCAGTGTTTTGAATGTACCACATCTTTCTAATAAGTATTAATATAGCTGTCAAATGTATTTATTAACTAATTTAGCAAGTATATATGAAATTTTTTTTTTTGAGACGAAGTCTTATTCTTGTTCCCCAGGCTGGAGTGCAGTGGCACAATCTCGGCTCACTGCAACCTCTGCCTCCTGGGTTCAAGCAATTCTCCTGCCTCAGCCTCCCAGGTAGCTGGAATTACAGGTTCCTGCCACCATGCACGTCTAACTTTTTGTATTTTTAGTAGAGACAGGGTTTCACATGTTGACCAGGCTAGTCGTGAACTCCTGACCTCAGGTGATCCACCCACCTGGGCCTCCCAAAGTGCTGGGATTACAGGTGTGAGCCACTGCATTTGACCGAAAATTTTATTATATGCTAGGCCCTGAGTAGGTTATTTAAATAGCATGAGGGGGGAAAAAAAGGATCCCTAATATGGAAGCTTCACTCAAACAGGGAAATAGAAAATTAGTGAGAAATCCAAAATATATATAATCAAAATTGTGTTGATTCCTCTAAAAGAAAAAAAAAAATAGGGTAGAGTAAAAGAAAACAATGCTACAGCACTTAGCTCTCTCTACAGAGATGCAAGCTAAGTAAGACCTGAAAAGTGGGTTAGGATGTTTGGTAGGTTAGGTGTATTAAATGCATGTTGACTTCCCTTCAGTGGCTGGATGCCATGTGACTTTCCAGAGGGAATAGGAGGACACGGAAGGCTGTGACACAGTCAGTTGACAAGTGGAGGGGAAAGGATGAGAGATGGACCAGATGGAAGTAGACTATGTAGAGATCATCACCATGATCTGAAAAGTTGTACTTATGCACCCCATCTTAAAGATTTTGAGCATGGACTCCAAAATATGAATATCCATTTTAAATGATATAAATGTATATACACTAGCCTACATCTTTTTTTTTAAGACAGCATCTCACTCTGTCACACAGGATGAGTGCAGTGGCACAATCTATGCTCACTGCAGCCTCAAACTCAAGCTCAAGTAATCCTCCCACCTCAGCCTCCTGAGCAGCTGGAGCTATAGGTGACTGACTAATTTTTGTAATTTTTGTAGAGACAGGTTTTCGACATGCTGTCCAGGCTGGGTCTGGAACTCCTGGGCTCAAGCAATTATCCTGCTTTGGCCTCCCAATGTGCTGGAATAACAGGTGTGAGCCACAGCACCTGGTGTGTCTATTTTATATGTATTTTAAACATATACATAGTATGTATCTTAGTCTGTTTTCTGTTGCTGATAGCAGAATACCTGAGACTGGTTAACTCATAAGGATAAGAAATGTATTTCTTACAGTTCTGGAGGCTGGGAAGTTCAAGGTCAAGGATGGTACATCTGGTGAGGGACTTCTTGCCTGTGGGACTCTTGGCAGAGAATCACGTGGTGAGGGGGCTGGGTGTGCTAGCTCCGGCATCTCTTCCTATTCTTATACAGCCACTAGTACCATTGCTGTGATAACCCATTGTATTAGTCTGTTCTCGTGCTGCTAATAAAGACATACCCACGACTGCATAATTTATAAAAGACAGGTTTAATTGACTCATAGTTAAGCAGGGCTGGGGAGGCCTCAGGAAACTTACAATCATGGTGGAAGGGGAAGCAAACATGTCCTTCTTCATATGGTGGCAGCAAGAAGTGCAGAGCAAAGGTGGGGGAAAGTCCCTTATAAAACCCTCAGATCTCATGAGAACTCACTGGGAACATGGAAGAAATGATTCAATTACCTCCCACTGGGTCCCTCTCACGGCATGTGGGAATAATGGGAACTACAATTCAACATGAGCTCTTGGTGGGGACATAGCCAAACCATATCACCCGTTAATCGACTAATTAATCCATGGATTAATAGGGTAGATCCTTCATGACCCAATCAACTCTTAAAGGCTCCACCTTTCAATGCTGCCACATTAGAGATTCAGTTTCAACATGAGTTTCTGAAGAGACAAACATTCAAACCAAGGCAGCATACATTTCAAATACATATGTATACATAAACATATATTATATATATTTGAACATATATAATACACACTATTTTAAAGATGAAATTAAATATATATAAATAGAAGTTCTTACCCAGTTTCCCTCTCACCCTGTAGTGAGTTCCCTGAGCCCAAAATTCTAATTCTAAGAGTGAGTGGGATTTGGGACACTATTATTGTGCATTACCCTGATGGACACTCAGGTCTGAGAACCATGGGCCTAGACCACATTTTCAGAGCATGTGAATACTAGCAACAACAAATTCTAACACAATTTTTTCCATTCCTTGAGGAAAGTGAACTTTTTGTCTATTGTTACCGTTTAAGAAAATAGGAACATCAAAGCATCTTAACAAGGCAAAGATAATTTTTCACAAATTTTTTTCTTCCTTCTTAAAAATTATATTTTCGTGTAACTGATTAAAATTATCTGGCCAGGTGTGGTGGCTCACGCCTGTAATTCCAACACTTTGGGAAGCTAAGGCGAGAGGATCATTTGAGGCCAGGAGTTAGAGGCGAGCCTGAGCAACAAAGTGAGATCCCGTCTCTACAAAAATTAAACAATTACCTGGGCATGGTGGCACATACCTTCAGTCCCAGGTGCTCAGAGGGCTGAGCCAGGAGGATTGATTGAGCCTAGGAGTTTGAGGTTACACTGAGCCAAGATCACACCACTGCACTCCAGCCTGGGCAACAGAGCCAGACCCTGTTCCCTATCCCCTAAAACATCATTTTGGTGGGGGAGGACCATGGGAGAATTTCTCATTGGTCTAGTTAAATTTCTGAAATTATTCACTAATTTTGACTTGACGCCTTGCTTGATTTTGGATGAAAGAAGGTGTGTGTTCATCTAAATTAAGTATTTCAAGGATGAAACTTGTGGTAACGGGGGCTTTGCCCTGGTATGTGCTAGCACTGCGCTGTGGCCCATCACTGTGAAGGGTCTAAGCAATGCCAAGGGGCTTGCATATGTATAAAAGAACCCCGTGTTACTACACTGATACTGCTTCTGGAGGGCTCCCTAGATGGAAACTTTCAGAGCTGATTGCCTGCCAAAAGTCAGCAAGAACGTTACAGGCTGTTCACACTGGCTGAGCTGCCTCTCTCTCTGGACCTGACCTTTTTGTCAGAGTGACCGCCTTCTGTTCCCACCCATCTCCTTGTGGTCTTATCCCAAGAGCTCAGATGCCATGACTCACATTAGCCCTTGAAGCAGTCGCAGACAGCAGAAGGTCCAAGTGATGAAATGCTCATCATGACTTTTGCTCCTTCTAGGAAAGGGATTCCCTCCCCTCCACCCTCCTCCAACAAGACAGATGCTCTTTTCCCAACCAAATCCCCATGCTAACAGATGTGTATTTGTAAGTCAATTTCACTAGGGCATCTGTGAAGGCAAATTTCCTTATCCAAATATTCACTGGGACAAAGGACAGTGGTGGAGATGTGGAGGGGAAAGGAACAACAAAATGTTTCAGTGATTATAATTCTTTGTTAATATCATTCTTCCTGGTTGTGTTGTATTTCAGCATTTGTCAGGTTCTGGTTTTTATAGATACAGATTTTCCCAGGGACCCATCAGAATGTCTCTCTGTTGGATATAGACATGCTGGAAATTTTAGGAAGATACACTAGGTTTCATAGGAGGTGAGGGAATCCTAAAGTTGTCACCCACTGAGCTAGAGAGGAGATTAAGCTACACAGAAACTCAGCAAATAAAGCCCAGGATATCAAATTATGGGAAGACTTTAAAACCTAGTTATTAAAATAATATTTCATCTTGAAAATGAAATAGATATTTCTCCAGATGCAAACTACAGATCTTTTGTCCCCTTAACTCTCATGTATTTCTACTGTTTTATACTCTGAGAAAAATCAATTTTAAAAATGTTTTCCCTGGATTATTTATTCCTTATTTTATTGCTATTTGGTTTTTCTCTTTTTTAAATGAGAAATAATAACAGATAGAAAACAAAGTTATTGATAGAAATCAACAATTAGAAATAAAAGCTATTTTTTGTTCTTGGTGTGGCAAATAAAGAGCTAACCTGTGTCTCCACCCAAATCTCATCTCCCATAATTGAATTGTAGCTCCCATAATTCCCACATGTTGTGGGAGGGACCCGGTGGGAGATAAGTGAATCACAGGGTGGTTTCCCCCATACGGTTCTTGTGGTGGTGAATAAGTCTCACGAAATCTGATGGTTTTGTAAGGGGAAATCCCTTTCACTTAGTTCTCATTCTGTCTTGCCTGCTGCCATGTAAGACATGCCTTTCACCTGCTACCATGATTGTGAGACCTCCCCAGCCACGTAAAACTGTGAGTCCATTAAACCTCTTTTTCTTTATAAATTACCCAGTCTCTGGTATGTCTTTATCAGCAGTGTGAAAACGGACTAATACAGTACTACACTAAACCCTTAACATACACCACTTCCTATAAACCTCACAACAATGCTCTAAGTTGTTATTATGTCCATTTTACAGATAAGGAAACTAAGGCTTAAAGACTTTCTAGTGCTTAAGAACATGGACTTTGGAGTTTGGGTTTAACTCTGGCAACTTACTACTTTTAGGAATCTGGACAATCTCTTTTCTCCTTATCTGTAAAATAAGAATAATTGTGGTATGACCCTCATTGTCTTACTGTGAGGATGAAATGAGCTGTTTTATGTAAGGCACTGAGAAAAGAGTTTGGTATGCTGTAGGTTCTCAGTTAATGCTTATTATGACCATTCCTCATAGTCACACGGCTAGTTGTGACCATTCGCTCATATCTGTCAGCTGTACTAAGTTTGAATTGTGATGAGCACTGGAAACCTCCTTGCTCCATACAAGTCCACTAATGTCCAGCACAGTGCCAGCTCCTAGCAGGGACTCCATAAATATTTACTGAACTAATGAATCACTGTCAGACTCTACAACCTAAACTTATAATTGCTGTGCCATATCACATCTCAAAATGTTTTCTTCTAGGTGAAGAAAGCTGAAACTTAGGTAAAGTTCACTTGCCCAAGATCCTACAGCTGGTTCTTTGCAACTGCTGGAGCAACCTGTTCTTTCTTTCCCTGAATCAAAAGTACACATATTTCAGAGTCTCTTTCTTGCTCTGTTGTTGCTGTTATTTTGACTTACGAATATAAGAAACCTTGTTTAAACTTCCACTCAAACTGCAAGCAGTGTCTCAAAATACATAAGCAACCTTAGTTACAGAATCCAGTTAATTTTGCCTCCTATGGGGGAATAAATCTGGGCAGCTATAACTTAGGGTAAGAATCTTATCCTAATATCTTTCTTTGTTTTTTTGGGGGATGGAGTCTTACTCTGTCACACCCAGGGTGGAGTGCAGTGGTGAGATCTTGGCTCATGTTGGCTAGGCTGATCTCGAATTCCTGACCTCGGGTGATCCAACTGCCTTGGCCTCCCAAAGTGCTGGGATTACAGGCGTGAGCCACCACACCCGGTCATCTTAATATCTTTAATGGAAGCTGCTAAGGGGAGCATTTTCAGCACTACTTCTCAGTGTCTTTTAATTCAAACACAAAACACATGCTCACAAACGTGCGTGCGCGCACACACACACACGCGCACGCACACACGCTGCCCAGTAGGAATGTTAAGAGGAAACGGTGCAATTAATATCAATGGGTATTGTAGATAAACGACTAGGAAGTCAAATCACGTAAATCCAATTTCAGTTCCTCGACCATGGACTTGTTCCTTCTGATTTAAAATTCATACTCATTTTAATATATTAATGAGAATGAATTACATTCGCTTACCATTATCTCACTGAGACCTAGAAATAACATTTGTTACAGTGCAAACTGACTAGTACTTTGTGGGTGCCTGCTGCAAGAGCACGTGAGAAACTACTATAAGGGAGTTAACCCTTGCAGTCCCCTAGCCCTGCACACCATTATAACCCGCATTTGAGAATGAATCCCAGCTGGGCAGATGTTTAGATCCCCTTGGCAATCACCAATTATCAAGTTATGCTTTGCTTTTAGCAACAATACATTGACTGTATTTATATTTAGAGTTTCAGCACTTCTGAAAAACTGCCACTGTCACTACCCGTTGCCAGTGTCCCTGTGAAGTTTGCATTTGTGCAAAATACTAGATTAGTACAAAAGTAATTGCAGTTTTGCCATTACTTTAGCACCAACCTAATCTATATTTGTCTGTGTGTGTGTGTTTCAGAAATCACTAACTCCAGGAAAGTAAATTTGAGTAGAGTAACATCATCAACAAGGCTGTATTTCCAGTCTGGGAAGGGTCTCCTTTAGATGCCATTGTGTAGAAATAGTTATCTAGGTTATGGCATTTTAACCTGAAATAAAGCATTTCCCATTTGCTTTGCCAAGTCAGAATGTATAATGCATGTTCACTTGTTTATTTATCCATTTATTCATTGCTACTATGCACCAAATAATTTTTTAAGAATATACTCTTCTCTAAATGAGCTAAGCATAAACATTAAATAATACGGTATTTACAAACTGATCACTATTAGAGCAAATGCTAAAGGGATACACACATCCAGGTACAATTTGTCACTTTTAGCACCAATTCTTAACCAGATAACCATTATTTAATCCAATCCTGTCCACATTCAGGCCCAAGGAAAAACCAGCTTGCTAATTATCTTTGTCTTCTTTTCAGCTTAAAAATATTTCTTGGGAATATTCTAGAATTTAGTGTTGTGTTAGAGCACTTTGTTTTCAGCAACCTCAGCAACTTTGGGGAACTTGTTAGAAATGCAGTGTCTCAGGCCCAGTTCAGAGCTACTGAATCAAGACTGGACATTTTAACAAGATCCCTGGGTGGGTCATGCACATATTAAAATTTGAGAAACACTACTGTAGGCAATAGCTAGTGCTGATTTAACAGAAAAGCCGCTCTCTAAATTTTGCAAGGAAGGCCCCATTGATCCTTCTAACTTCCTCTCTATTCCCTGGTAAACCTCAACTCTCCTAGAGTCAAACTCTGTTATGACATAGTAGCTGCCTCAATGGCTAAGAAGCCTGCTTCTGAGTGTCAACACACACCGGCTAACTCTAGATTCATCACACTCAGCAAAGAGTGGGATGGACTGTGGCTCACCTCCATGCTCAGCTCATGATGGTAGCACCACTGTTAACAATGGAACAAAGCCATTGTTATAGAGGCCCACATCCTGCCCGCTCTTTGTCCATTTGACATAAATTCCAAGAGGTTCCTGTATTCCTTGCCTCTCTCCTGCTTGGTTTGGAGCTCCTTGGCATTTCCATTCAGACTTCATTCTGTGTCTGCCTTGCTGAATTACTGTAGAATGAATGTCTAGGTCTTGGCCCATTTGCAAATCTAATCAGTAGAGAAGCTGTGGGTGGCAAAGTGGTCAGGCTGACCTGACTGCCGCAGATCCCTTCTGGAAATTTGCTAATCTATGATCTTGAATCCTATCCAGGCAGCCCCCAGCCAGCGAGAGCTTCTACTCCTTCCAACCAAGACTGTTAGACTCCGCACTGATAGTCCCTTGTGTCCAAAAAAGAAAGAAAGAAAAAGACTAAGAAAAGACATATTATAGATATAGGGTGACACATATCATCCAGCAGATGCCCAGCTTCCTTTCCCTAGCCAATTGAGATTATCTTTTCCTTTCCTATCAGGTATTTTGCATCACTGTATTTGCAGATTAATTCTCTACTTGTAAATGAAATGCTTTTCTTCTTAATAACCCTATTAGGCTTCTAAAAACTGTTCAAATGTTCAAAGGGACTATGCTTTTTTCCTCCTAAATCTATCTATCATCTATCTATCTATCTATCATCTATCTATCTATCTATCTATCTATCTATCTCTTTTTGAGACAGAGTCTCACCCTGTTGCCCAGGCTGTAGTGCAGTGGTGCAATCTGATTTCACTGTAACCTCTGCCCCCCAGGTTCAAGTGATGCCCAGGCCTCAGCCTTCTGAGTAGCTAGGGTTACAAGTATGCACTACCACACCCAGCTAATTTTTTGTATTTTTGGTAGAGACAGAGTTTCACTATGTTGGCAAGACTGGTCTTGAACTCCTGGCCTCAGATGATCCACCTGCCTTGGCCTCCCAAAGTGCTGGGATTACAGGCATGAACCACCTCACCCAGCCCCTAAATATTTTAAAGTACTTATACAGATAAAAGTTATTTCATCCATCTAATGGGAGCCTTCATGTGCTGTGGGATGTAGCAGCAATAGTGAATCAATCATATTTATGGTGAATCTGTGGGCAGATCGCGACGACGTGTCTTGCAGATGACACATTCAATGGTTATCTGAACATGGCTATGTACTTAGCTGGTATAAACTGGCAGGGCAACCAGTCCTTGACTTGTGGAATCCATGCAGTGTTTCGGTCTTGGAGCTGACGCTCTTCCTATATGAAGTCTAAACTAATGAGTAGTGAATAGCAAGGTCATCTTGGGTCTGGTTAGCTGTTTTTATGCAAGTGTAAATTTAAAAATCTACAGCATATTTTTCAGATCACGTTACTCACAAAAAATGGCAACATTCATACGGTGCACTGAGGTCACCAGGAGGTAATTTGTATCCCCTAACAAGAATGTTGTCTATGAAGATAACCAGTCATGGGCCTCTGGCCACCCAGCCCCAGCTTGGTCACACGGCAATGAGCTATCAGTATCTCAGAGCATACCGTTGGAAAGTGTTTGTTCTCCACAAAACAAATGCCACCAAGTGCCACCTAAGAGCAATTTCTCACACTCTGTCACTAAAATGGGAGAGTTCCCTTATTTCCCTTGTAGGATGTGTGACCAGGGTGTGGATCACCCTTTGGGTTACGCCCCTCTGCCCCACCACTCAAACCACTAAGGGGAACATGCAGACAGGCAAGTGTAGAGGCCATGGGGAGTGCTGTTGGTCTTCGTCCCCACAGCAGCGTCTAGGAGTTGGTGTCTATGATTCCCAAGGCCCCAGTGGGTATGTGTTACAGTGTGTTCTTTCAGCCTTGCAGTCTACAGACAGCTTGTGTTAATCAGCCCAATCAATCCTCTGCCTTATTGCAAGGGCAGGAGCCAGTGTGACAGCCTGAGTTCTTGTCCAGTGTACTGGAAGAATTGGATCACATGTAGGGTGGAACGACGAGTGAAAAGTTTTATTGAAGGGTAGAGGTGACTTTCAGCAAGATGGGACGGAGAGCCGAAAGGGGGATGGAGTGGAAAGGTAGTCTTCACCTGGAGTCAGGCCACCCAGTGGCAGGACTCTTCTCTGATTGCTTCTGGTTGAATTCCCTTCGCCATCCAGACGTCCTTCCTCTTCTCTTTTCTCTGCCATGCAGCTCCACTGCTCTCTGCCATTCTGTTCCTCTGTTCCTCTCGATATTTAGCTGCTCATATCTGTGCCTGTCAAGGTCTCGGGTTTATACAGGAACAGGATTGGGGGGTGTGGTGGGCCAAAACAGAAATGCCCATCCTCACGTAGGGTCATGGATCTTCAGGCTTGAGGGTGGGGCCTTTGCCAGGGAACTGCCTTCTTCAACCCAGTATTTCCCTGTATCCTGTCTGTCACCACTACTTATTATACCCAGTGCTTTCTGTTTTTGCCACCTTCCTATACCATGAAATTTCTCTGCCTGTCTTCCTTCTTCCTCTCCCCATGACCACCGCTTATGTCTGGTATGGGAGCTGTTAGAGTAGTGAAGTTGTTCCTACCTTTAAAGGCTGGATCACACATGCCGATGAGAATGAGGCATGTGCTTGGAGGGGGGGACAGTGCTTGTTGTTCCTGTCCAGGAGAAGGACTTGTTCTTAATAGGAAGCCCTGCAGGAATAATCTCCTCTGAGGTTACGCACAAGTCAGAGCCCATTGCAGTCATCACTCCTCTGACACTTTTTTTTTTTCTTTTTTGAGATGGAGTCTCGCTTTTTTGCCCAGGCTGGAGTGCAGTGACACGATCTTGGCTCACTGCAACCTCTTCCTCCCGGGTTCAAGTGATTCTTTCCCTCAGCCTCCTGAGTAGCTGGGACTGCAGGCATGCGCCACGACGCCCAGCTAATTTTTGTATTTTTAGTAGAGACGGGGTTTCACCATGTTGGCCAGGATGGTCTCAATCTCTTGACCATAAGACCCGCCCGCCTCGGCCTCCCGAAGTGCTGGGATTACAGGCGTAAGACACTGCGCCCGGCCTCGTCTGACATCTTTTTGGAAATGAGGTTTTTCAGTCTCATCATGCCAGGTCAGTGGATACTCCCAGGAAAAACATTGTATAAAACTGAGAGCAATCTTGGAATTTCCTCCATTGCATGTTAGAAGTGCATACTATCTGGTTGCATAGCCTGAAAATTCTGCCACTCACTTGCAGAAGCAAAAATTCTAAAAGAAGGCCCTTATCTTTTTTTTAACTTCAAAGAACTAGATTTCCAATATTCTTAAAATGCTGGAGTATTTCTGTTACATTTGTATATATTTCACAATAAAATAGCATTTGGCTACTCTCAAATTTGAAAATTATATTCACTTATTTCAAAGCAAATACAATTCTCAAGAATCCCAGAGAATACTGGGTCTTGGTTTAATAAATGCTGACTTTAGAAACTAGTCTATTTCACAAAAACATCTCTTTGTTGCAAATTGCCATTGCACTAAGAATGTAATATTTTTAATTTATACAGGAAAAATTTCAAATATATACAAAAGTATACAGATACAAGTGATGTAAGTAGCCCATATACATACCACCACTCTGTTTCAACAATGATCATTCATGGCCAATCTTGTTTTTACCCTTCACTTGTACTTCGACTATATTAATATAAGGCAAATCCTAGACATCGTATTATTTTGTTTGTAAACATTTCAACATAAATCTCTAAAAGACAAAGACAATTTTTTCACAAGATAAATCACAATTCCATTACCTCATTTTATTTTTCACCATAATTAAATATCTAGTCTGTGTTACAATTTCCCAGAATGTCTTGTAAATGTTTTTGTTATAATTGGTTTGTTCAAATTAGTATTCAACTTTTTATCTGTATAACAAGTAAATAAGCACGTGTTTAATATTATCGTCAGAATAAAAACACAAGTTGTTTTTTTTTTTAATTGATTTAGGGATTTTTCCTAACTTCTAGGCCTGCAAAATCGGTGGATCAAAGTTTGTGAAACATTTGTGTGAAAATTAAATGTGGGCTTAGGAATCAAATCAGATCTGGGTTTGAATCCTGCGTTCTGACTGCTGTTTACCAATGAGGTGGCTTGAGCAATCACAAATGACCATCTTCTTTCGTAAATAAAGTTACAACCATCCTGTACCCTCATGCAGGGTCACCAGATAAAACACAGGAGGCTCAGTTACATGTGAATTTTAGAAAAACAACAAATTTTCATAAGCATATCCCAAGCAAAAATCCCAATGAGACTCCTGTGTTTTTATTTGCTAAATCTGGCAGTCCTACCTTCATGGTTATTGTGTGGGTTTCCCGGGGTGACACATGTAAAGTGTTTAACACAAAGCCTGACACATCGTCACTGCATGATCGACGTCAGCTGTTCAGCAGAGTCCAACTTTGGAGAGAAATGGGAGGGAGGGGGGGTCCCTCTTTGGGCTCCCATCTGCTCTCTGCTTTGTTTGGGTACTGTTCCCCAGGTGGGAGACAGCAATCTTCTCCTAGCTAGAAGTTTGAGTTACAGCCAGTAATTATCTCCTGCAGGATTCCAAGTCTAGCTAAAGCATTGTAGTTTGCTTTAGCAGCCTGCAATGTTCCTGATAACAAAGATATTTCTGACTTCTACTTAAAAATTGAGAGCTCTGGCAGCTCTGGGGCTACACTCCCACCTGGCACCAATCAGGGGAGCTGTGTAGCAGCTGCTCCCTTTAGTTGGGCATGTGCTCGCCAGTTTGCCATCTGGTCCATTCACTTTGTCAGATCACTTCCCTGGACCCTGTGGATATTTGAGTTTGTTACCGCTGTGCCTCCTTCCCAGCCCTCTCCCTCTGTTGAATCTTTGGCTCCAGAAAATGCTGAGCCTGAAGAGAGGCTAGGGATTGGAGAGAGGGGTTTGCAAAGAGAAAAGGAGAAAAAAAATGATCCAAAGACATCTTTAATGACCCAATTCAAGAAACCATGAATTGCATTGCCCTTGACGCAGAAAAAAGAAAGAGAGGGGCTTAGTACAAATAATAATTGAAACAGACAAACAAAAAATGAGAAGGGCAGTGTGATTATGACTCCGACTGGGGATTAAGGGGCTCAGGAAGAAAACAGAGAAGCAGATGAAAAAAGATGTGTAGCCAAAAACTGCAAGGGATGAGGAAAAGATCAGCTAGTAGGAAGAAAAGAGAGAAAAGAAATGACAGAATCATAGTGACCCTTAGAAACTTTTTCCTGGGTGGAGTAGAGTCTCTGCAAAGTATAATCCCAGCCTTTCTTGGAGTTTCTGAGCAATTCTGATTGAAATGATCACTGACTGCCGCTTCAGGTGACATCCATCTTACTGATGGTCAGTGTGTGCTAGAATCCAGTTTGGGATCTGAAGGGTACCAAATGGGATTTAAGGCCATTGCAACTCATGTGTCTTTTCCACTAGTGTGCCCAGCAGCT
Organism: Ateles fusciceps; assembly: GCA_036589455.1. Taxonomy (NCBI): domain Eukaryota; kingdom Metazoa; phylum Chordata; class Mammalia; order Primates; family Atelidae; genus Ateles; species Ateles fusciceps. Next base: position 10,598,848 of record JAZHEH010002554.1, on the reverse strand, counting down.
GTTGACAGAAAGTGACTTTGAGGCATGGAGTCCCAACAACTGCTTCAAATAGAGCTCCATGTGGTTCCTAGACTTTCTACTCACTGAAAGCAGCTTCTGAAAGATCCTCTTTCTCCCAGAGGGGCATGTAATTATTGGAAAGAAAATCCGCAAAAGGGAATTTTGTCACGTAAGACCTGCTTTGAGAAAAAAGAAAGAAGGCTCTTTGCATTCTGAGGGAGAATAAACAACTCCATATAGAGGAGATATACCCTTCAGAAGGGCAAGAGCCCTTCTGAAGCACATGGTTCCCTGGGCTTCAGTCACCTAGGTGAAGGACCATCCTCTCTAGTGGGGGAGGCAGCTTCCTCATCCATAGGCAGCTGGTTTCAGCAAGACAAGAAGCACAGAGGTTAAAAAAAAAAGATGGGAGGAATGATGGAACTTATTGTACAGGAACTCAGACTATCTCTGTTCATGCGATTGTCATTACATGCCCTTCTGTAAATGTGACAGATTTTTCCACTTGGATCTTGCATATTTCTTATTAGGATATTCCTAAGAATCTTCTTTTTTGTTTCTATTGAGAATAGAAGTTCCTTATTGAAATTCTCACTTGATTATTTTCAGTGACTATCCTGCTTTCTACATTTGTATATACATCTTGAATGTACATATTTTGATAAACTTTCTTATTAGCTGCAGGAGTCAACTTGTGAATATTTATTTAGGATGTTTGTACCTTTTTCTTATGTGTGATTCGCAAGTCATTTTCTCATGCCCTCTTTGTCTAGTTTTGCCATCAGGGTTATGCCAAACTCATTAAATGAATTGGAAGGAATCTCCTATTTTAGCTCTGGGATAGTTTGTGCAGTATTAGAGGTATCTCTTCTTAATAGGTTGGTAAAATGTACTTGTCCAAATTTCAAACTGAGTGGTATTTATTAGGAATATATCTTTGATCAGTCTGTCAGGTATCCTGTGCAGTGTGCGTGTGCGTGTGTGTGTGTTTGTGTGTGTGTGTGTGTGTGTGTATTTCATACGTCAGATCTTCTTCTTAAGCCAAATTTTGATTAATCTTTTATCTACACAGAAAATCATCTCTCTCATTTATATTTTCTATATTATTTAAGGCAAAGTCACAGAAAGTATTCTTCATTGCTTTAAAAATCTGTATCTTGAGTCCTGTTCTTTCTCAATTCTAATTTTTCCTGTGTATGTGTTTTCATCTTGTTGTTGATGACTTGCCAAAGATTTGCCTCTTATATTTAGCTTTTGTAAAGTACCAAGCATTTGTTTTGTTCATCCATCCTTCTACTTTTTTAAATAACATTTTGCTTAATTAGTTGATTTTTTTCTTACTCCTTAGGTTTGACTTTGTTATCTTCTTAACTCTTTTAGTACCAGCTTATTTATTTTTAACTGTTCCTATTGAATTAGACTTCTTTTACTTACCCACTCCTACTTAGTATTTATATTTTAAGTGACCTCCTTCAAAATGATCACATTGAAGTTAGTTCTGGGACTCTTGCTTCTTACCAAAGATGTTCTTTTTCTTTTAGGGTTGCTGAATTGAGAGTGGATAGGCCAGGCACTGCAGGTGATTACTATTTTGCCACCTTGGAAAGAGCCTACCTAAGAACAATGGCAGCGCAGAGGAAATAGGAATTGATGATATTTTTTGAGCACATGATCTAACCATGTTCGAACCCTACTCTGGACTCTAAATATGTTAGCCAAGTTTTTCCATTTGTTTAAGCCAGTATGAGTTGGGTTTCAAACTCTTGTAACTAAGGAATCCTGCCTTGTCTTTGTTTCTATCTCTATAATATTAATTTTATTGCATTATTAGTGAATGTGGCCTAATTTTTGCTTGATTGGGAATTTCAGAATTTGTTGAGATTTTCTTCCTGTTAATACATGAACAGCTTTAGAAATGTTTTATGTATGTTTAACAAATACTCCAGCACTTTGGAAGGCTGAGGCAGGAAGATCACTCGAGGCCAGGAGTTCAAGACCAGTCTGGGCAACATTGTGGAAAAATTAAAAATTAGCCAGGTGTCCCAGCTACTTGGGGGGCTGAGGTGGGAGGATCTCTTGAGCCCAGGAGGTCAAGGCTGCAGTGACTCGTGATTGCACCACTGCACTCTAGCCTGGGTGCCACAGTGAAACCCTGTCTCAAAAAAAGCATATATTTCTTATGTCTACACATAAGAAATTTTGGTTTCTGTGTAAATATTACATTGTAACCAGTAATGTATACATATAGATTAAGTTTATTACTTGTATCATTCAGATCCTATGTATCTGTCTATCCATTTTCATGGAAAATACTTTAAAATCTTTCTTTAGGATTGTGAATTTGTTTATTTTTCTTTGTATTTGTGCCTGTTCTTGCTTTGTGTAGCTCAGGCAATCTATTGGCTATATTAGGGTTCATGTTATAATTTCCTAGATAATTGCAACTCTTCCCAGTATGAAATACATTCTCTTTGTTTCTTTCATTGCTTCTTCTTTTGCCTTGCATTCTATTTTGTCTGATATTGTATAGTCACACTTGAGGTTTTTTGTTACCGTCTGTTTTGCATACCTTTTTCAACCTTTCTGTATCATAATTCCATCTCTTGCAAGTAGTGTATAGTTGCATTGGCTTATTGTTTCTGTTTTTTATCCAGTCTGAGCATGTTTAGCAGGTGAATGTAATTTACTTATTTTATTGTAATTGCTGATATATTTACTTTCTGAAAGTAGAAATAAAATTGAACCAATTAGGGATATAGTTCCATGCAGGGAAATATTCTTCTAAAATTATTTCTCTAAAGTTCCGTTCTTAAGATTTTCTTCCTTCTCTTCTATTATCTTCCTTAAGGTAGATGTTACAATTATTGGAGATGTTCTCTAAGAACTCCCTTTCCCATTTTCCGTCTTTCTGTCCTTTGGAACTGTCTTCCCAGAGAATTTTTTAGCTCCTTTCCTCTAGTATATTGCTTTTAAAGATTTATTTGTTTGCTATTGATCAAGCTATTGAAATTGTTATTTCAATAATTATGACTTTTATCTTCAAGTCCTCTGTTAGTCATACAACCTGTTTTTGCTTCAGGAATGTGTGATCTCCTGTTCCCTCTGAAGATATTATTCATAACATCTCTTTTCATCTTCCCATCTCTTTCTTCTGTTAGCTCTGTTTTCTTTTATTTCAGTTCTCCTGTTTATAAGTTATAGTGTCCCTCTTACATTGTTTATTTACCTAAAATGTTACGTAATTTTCGTGGTGGCCCACATTTGCATTTGAGATTCTCTCCTCCCTGTTTGTAAATGCTACTTCTTGCCCACCTCGCTTGTCCCCCTGATGTAAGGAAGACGGAGGGTGTGCTGTCAGGATGTGTGCTAATCTATGACTGGTATTCTGGGTCTGGGTCTCCCATGCTCACCCTGGCTGTGAGCTGCTTCTGGGTCCAAAGTGCCCATGTCCACTCCTGAAGGGAAGTGAAGGGAAGCATTCCGCCAGCCATTTGGGCATCCCAACCTTGGCTTCCCAATCTTCCATGCTGTTGTTCTTTGTACCACCTGGAAGCTAAAAACACCTTTGGCTGTCCTAGAGGTGTTCCTAGAACTAGCTACACCCACCATGGACAGTAGGCTGCTTCTCTATTTGGGCTTCATTTCTTTTATTTTATGAATATCCAATTTTTAAATGTGCTGGATTAAAATAGCTCACAGCCTCCTGATACATTGCAGAATCATTTAATAGAATTGACTCTTTTCTTGACCCCGTTTCAGAAAGCCTCACATTTGTATTACATACTTTAAAATATTTACACTTTGAATTTGCTTTAGACTGTCTCTTTAAAAGACAAAGAAACATTTTGCAATTTAAAGTGAGATGTTTCTCGGAATTATGTTGCACATTTCACTGTGTTCCACTGGGTTTATAATTAATAGTCGAAGCAGCACCTGCTCTAAATCTTAATTGCTTTCTTCCCCATGAAAACTGATGCTGCAAGTGTTGGTGAATTGATCTGTACTACATAAGAATGGCTGCAAACTCAGCTTTGGCATACACAATCTGGAAAACTGAACCCAACACTGAATTTTTTCCCAAGGAAAAAACTTAATTATATTTGTTTCACATATTCAAGTCAAGTACCTGCAAATGGCGGTGATGGCAACAGTGCTATTATGACCATTTTGTGTCACCCGTGAGTCAGATGGTAAGGTCTATGTTCAGACATCCAAAGACATCCAAAAAGTGTTATCATTTATCTGATAACAATAGAAACATTCTAGAATCCAATAACTTCTTTTAGCATAAACTGTCTGCAATGGACTGAATGTTTGTGTCTCTCCCAAATTTATATGTTGAAATCCTAATCACCAATGTGATGGCGTTGGGACTTGGGGCCTTTGGGAGGTAATTAGGTCATTACCTTATAATAACCTGATGTAAGGGACCACAGAGAGCTGTCTCACACTCTTTTACACCATATGAGGATTCGAGGAGAAGTGGGTGGTCTGCAACCTGGAAGAGAGCTCTCACCAGAATTTGACCTTGCTGGCACTCTGGTCATGGATTCCAGCCTCCAGAAATGTAAGAAATACATTTCTGCTGGGCATGGTGGCTTACACCTGTAATCCCAGCACTTTGGGAGGCTGAGGTGGAAGGATTGCTTGAGGCCAAGAGTTTGAGACCAGCCTGGGCAATGTGGTGAAACCCCACGTCTACAGAAAAATACAAAAATTATCCGGGCGTGGTGGGGTGCACCTGTAGTCTCATCTACTTGGGAGGCTGAGGTGGGAGAATTGCTTGAGCCTGGAAGGTGGAGGTTGCAATGAGCCGAGATCATACCACTGCCCTCCAGCCTGGGTGACAGAGTAAGACCCTGACTCAAATACAAAAAAAAAAAAAGAAAGAAAGAAAGAAAAAATAAAGAAAAGAAAATAGACAAAAAAAAAATTCTGTTATGTATAAGCTACCTAGTCTATGGTACTGTATTTTAGCCATCCAATCTGATGAAGACCCCACCCCAATTCCCTTTGCGTTCAGACTCCTCATCACTTTCATTTCAGTGCCTCCCTCTGTGTAAGGGGGTTCTGGGATCCGAATCCACCTGTGCTAGTCACGGATGTGCCTGTGGGTCCATCACTCAACTTTCCTTGAACCTCAGCTTGCTCATCCTACAGAAGGGGACAGAGTCAGGCCTGGCAAATACACAGCCTGCAGCTGTAGCAGAGTTGGCACTAGTTTTAAGACTCTGTGAATAAATGTTAATTCAGAAAAGATTTGTGGAAATGCTGCTTTTGTCAATGAAACTGTATTTAAAAAAATAACTTCTATTATTTTTCCTTTTTAAAAAGTCACATGTATTTGTTTCAGAAAAAAAAAAAAGAGAAGCGAAGGAAGTAAATTTCCTGCACTGCTTTGGTTATAGCCTTCAATACTTCATCAGCTGCATTTTCAGTGTCCTAGGGGGGATGCAGACCTTAAAAGAAGCATAAAATGAATTCTTTTGTAATATGAATGATCGATTTGTTAGCTCAGTTTTTCATGTAATAAATTTACTCTTAAAAGGATTCAGTGGTATTTCTTGTAATATACTCATCCTTTCATTCAGACAACCTTTCAAGGCTCTTTCTGCTGGGAGGCCATTTCTTGTCCCTACTTCTTTCTATATCACCTCTTGAGCCAAGACTCTTGCAGGTATTTTTGTTTCAATTTCACAGTGTGGGGCAAGAGGCCCACTTGTCTTTTGATTGGCTCACCATTCGTGCATTTAAGGGCCCTAGGTTGCAGAAACTCTTGTGACTCAGTGCAGACAATGAGATACCAGTCAAATACCTAAGTGAGCTTTACTGCTGTTGCATTATAAATCTGTAAGTATTTTTAAAACATGGTTTACTTTGGCGGGGGGGGGGGGGGTGAATTTATCGCTTTTTTCCCAGTCCCTTGGGTGGAGAGGTGGGTGGGGTGCTAGGACAGGGAACTGATAATTGCTCCAGAGGGGCTGAGGGAGAGAGCTGCCAGCCTCACTCTGACCATGTTTTTCATTAAATGCTTAAGTGGAGTAATCAGATTCAAGCGTAGACCAAAGAGGCGCTGGAAGACTTGAAAGACATAGGTCATGTCACATCTCAGGTCTTATCACAGCTGTTGTTCTGACATTCCCTATCTGAATGTAGAACAAGGAGGCCCATTATTAGTCTGCCCTAAAGGAACGATCATCATAAAAGGAAGCCAGGCTGATTAATTCAGTCATGGTCTTTTGGATTCCCAGTTCAGCTTCTCCTGTTAATGAAACACGCGTAGTCGTTAACAGTAGCTGTTGAAATTACCTGTCATATTTACGGTTTACCAGAGCCTTTTCTTCTGAGGTTTCTAACACAATGACAGGGATTTCCCAGTAGTCTAGTTCTTTATTTCTCTGAGTTTCAGATGTCAGTAGATGCAAGATGTGAGTTTTTAAAATGTCTATTTTTCCAAAAGAACATTTATTTGATTTTCCAAAAATATCTCCTTTTGTATAAAAAGATAGTTTTTCACGGCATTGTCTTCTTATTATCATAAGAATAGCATGTCAAAGCATATTGATTAAAGCAACCCAGTGAGTAGTGCTCAAACACAAATCACTCTCGCAAGTTTTTTAATATATTCACAGTATAAATGTAGATCTCAAATACATATATATATATATTACATGATGCTTTTAGGTCTGGACATAGATAAATTTTGGAGGCTGTTTTAATTGCTTGGTGTATATTTATAAAACACATCTTGAAGAAAATAAGTGATCGGTATTTATAATTCCTAATGTACTTTAGACATCAGCTTTATAGCATTAATTATTAATATACTATTGGAAATAACTACAAAATGCTGGAAGCTCTGTAGTCATTTGAATTTATCTATAGTGAGTTTGTAAGGGCTTAGTCAATTATTATTATTATTTTGAGACAGTCTCGTTCTATTGCCCAGGATGGAGTGCAGTGGCGTGATCTTGGTTTACTGCAACCTCCGCCTCCTGGGTTCAAGCGATTCTCATGCCTTAGCCTCCCAAGTAGCTAGGACTACAGGCACACACCACTATGCCTGGATAATTTTTTATAGTTTTTGGTAGAGATGAGGTTTCACCATGTTGGCCAGGCTGGTCTTGAACTCTTGGGCTCAAGTAATCAGCCCACCTTGGCCTCCCAAAGTGCTGAGATTAAGATGTGAGCCACCACTCCTGGCCATCAATTATTTATTAAGAGATTGCTATGCATTCTGTGAGCAAAATAAGACATCATTTCCAGGTCATAGGGAAATGATGCTTCCGTAGAGGGACAGCATCTTTTGCAGAAAGAGGGCAATGAACTGCCATTGGTGCTGATAATGGGTAGATATTCAGGCCAAATACAACTGGGCCACTAGGTGAAGGCTCACTAGTTCATCTGGAGGTAAAAGAGAGAGCTTAATTCTCATGCAATGACCCTGAGTGAATCTTCCATTTGGTCTCACATGGTGACATTCTCACCCACAACATAAAAGCAGCACATAAATGCAGCCTATTTAATGTTGACTCTAGGAGTGGGATAAGTGCAGTTAGTGTGTTCCAGCTACTACCCTGACTTTCTCCACATGACTGCATCTCTTCCTAAAAATTGCCCAGCTGTGGCCAACTCCGAGTCACTTATTTTATACCAAGAGGCCCAGAGAGAGTTCTCCAGGCTCCTAACAGAGATAGGCTCTGGCCAGGAATTGCAGCTCATGCTGTGATCCCAGCTATTCGAGAGCTTGAGGCAGGAGAATCACTTGAACCTGGGAAGCAGAGCTTGCAGTGAGCTGAGATGACACCACTGCACTCCAGCCTGGGTGACAGAGCAAGACTCCATCTCAAAAACAAGAAAAGAAAAGAAAAGAACCTCAGAAATAGGCTCTGCTTAATTATTGTTCTTGCATTTGAATTAAAGAAATTATCTGTTTCTGGTTAGAAATTGTTGGTAATTTTCCTTCCTTGGGTGGGTTAAAAAAAATAGTGGCCATGATTTCTATTAGCCTATTTGGTTTTCTCAGCTATTTGTGTTTTTCTCAGCAGCTTGTCGTTAAACGTGTTAAAGTCATGGTTCTCAATAAGAAGTGATTTAGTTCCCCAGAGGACACTTGGCAATGTCGGAGACATTTTTGGTTATCACAGCAGGGAGGCGGAGTGGTGCTAAGATGTGGAAGAGGCCAGGGGTAGTTAATAAGCACTCTATAATACACAGTACAGAGTCCCCAACAGAGTTTTCCAATCCAAATTATCAATGGCGCCAAGATGGAGAAACCCCGTGTTAGAGAACAGCATGATCTTTTCAAAGCATGAGGCTGTGGGAGATGTGAAGATGATGGTCTGAGTGAAAGGGATCAATATTTTTCCACAGGTCGGTCTCTTGGTTGTGAAAACTTAAAGGCCACTGCTGACTTTGCAAAACCTATGGCAAGAGTCAGCAGTGGCTTGCTAACCTGCCTGAAATGGAAGTCACTGGAAGCAATGGAGGCAATTCCTTCCACCTTCCAACCTGCCCACCATCCATCCACACACACACCTTCCCATCTCTTCCAACCCAGTGTCTCTGCTGCTCTTCAGTTTCCATACTTTTTCCATTCTGAGTTGCATATCCTTTCTTTTCTTTTTTTAAAAATTTTTTAGTAAAATGGAGTCTTGTTCTGTCATCCAGGCTACAGCGCAATGGCGCGATCTCGGCTCACTGCAACCTCCACCTCCTGGGTTCAAGCAATTCTCCCTGCCTCAGCCTCCCAGGTAGCTGGGACTACAGGTGCCCACCACCATGTCCATGCCCAGCTAATTTTTGTATTTTATTTTTTAGTAGAGATGGGGTTTCGCTACGTTGGCTAGGCTGGTCTCGAACTCCTGACCTCAGGTGATCTGCTCACCTCAGCCTCCCAAAGTTCTGGGATTACAGGCGTGAGCCACCGCCCCTGGCCACGTATCCTTTCTTAAACACTGTTTTATATCACCATGAAATACCACCCACAGGAAACACAACCCTGGAGCCTGCAACCTAATTCATACAGCTGAATACTTCTTTAAATTAAAGAATGTTGATGGCAGGAGCTGATAACAACTGTGCACATTTTTTTTCTGGCACTCGCAGAGAGACATGTATTTCAAAAAGCTACCTCTTCTTTCCAATAACCATTAGAGGAAAAGTAAAGCAATTTACCCTTTGAAGTCTTTTCATTAACAAAGGGTGGGGGGAAGAGTGGTGGAGAGAAAGAATGAAAAAAGGAACTTTCCTCAAAGGAAATATTCTAGACAGATGACTTGATTTAGGGCTCTTAATGCACTCAGCTTTTTAACAGTCTGAATAACTCAGCAAGCCTGAAACAAAGAAGGTTCTTAAAAAGCAACCCATGGCTGGGACTGTGGGTAATGAAATTTGCTTTGAACAATATGATCACTGTATGTGCATGTTTCAAATGATCACCAGAACATACACACACAAATCTTTGTTCTGTTGATACTATTCTAATCTTAGAACCAGATTAGACCTCGTGCTCTTCCCACTGTGGAATTTCACTTCCCATGGAAATAGCTGCTCCTTCCTTATCCTTGGGAGTTGGTGGGAGACAGTATTTCAAGCAGTGAGAAATGTTCTAAGGCAGAGGTGGCAAAGATGCGGGATGTAAATGGCAAAGCTGCTGGTCCCCACTCCCTTTTCCTTTCCCAGGGACAACACTGTAAAATAATCAATGCCTCTTTCTGGTCGAGCTCAAACAAGGTGTCAGAATCCTCAAATGGCATTCCTGTCTGTTGTAAGACACCCGAAGTAGTCTCATGGTAGATTAGAAGATCTGGCCAGTGGTGTTTAGTGTCTCTTTTCATCCATACCACGCAGCCCAAAATGTTACCGTTTGTGAAATGCAACCAAGCAAATGCATGACTTTAGCTGGACCAGAAATATCTGTGAATCCTGAATGATCGGGTGAACTGCTCAGTTTTCATAACTGTCGTGGATTGATCACAAAATAGCTCCAATCACCCCTATATCCACACTCTTTGCCATGTGATGCTACAGCTACTCCCCATCAAGACATGTGACCATTTTGTACCTTGCATTTGATCTGATCTAGGAACTTGCTTTGGACAAAGAATAAAGTGAAAGTGACAATATGAGGGTTGCCTGGGCCTCGGAGGGCCTTGTCCTTTTCCACTCTGTCTCTGCTCCTCTGTCCTCCTGCTGACACTGTGTCTACATGCCCTGCTAGTCTGCTGGAGGACGGGGCAGTGGAGCAGAGCCAAGTCAGCCCAGTGGGCCAAGCCAAGTCCCCAGAAAGGGAGCTCAACCAAGGGAGCTCAGTCAAGATCACCAAAACCACCCAGACTGTCACCACCAACCACAGACGCCTAAGTGCGCCCCTACTGAGCCCAGTTCAGATCAACACACCCAGAGCAGTGGGAAAAAATCTGTGTTTATTACATTCTACATTGAGTAGTGGTTTATGAAACAGTAATAGCTAACATACAATAACAAATCCCTACTCAATTTGCACCTCTTCTATGAATTATTCTTTGTTTTGAGACACAGTCTTGCTCTATTGCCCAAGCTGGAGTACAGTGGCACAATCTCGGCTCACTGCAATTTCCACCGTGGTTCAAGCAATTCTCGTGCCTCAACCCCCCTGAGTAGCTGGGATTACAGGCATGTGCCATCATACCTGGCTAATTTTTGTATTTTTAGTAGAGACAGGGTTTCACCCTGTTGGCCAGGCTGGTCTCAAACTCCTGACCTCAAGTGATCCACCTGCCTTGGCCTTCCAAAGTGCTAGGATTACAGGCGTGAGCCACCGTGCCTGGCTACAAATTATTCTTAACCACATCAACCCATATTGACTTCTTGCTTTCCTGCACACCAGGAAGAACTCACTGACTAAGCCAATGGTTCCCAACTTTTCTTCCAGTACCAAAACTTTGTGTATAACTTTGTGATATACCTTTAACACTTGGGAGTTGAAAAAATAAATCATCGTGATCATCTGAATTCAGTAACCATTTCAAATGAATATTTATTTTTATAATCACATCACTGCATGCTCATGAAAAGAATAGTATGTATATGCATGAGATATTATTCAATCAGTAAAAACAATGTTTGGTTCAGCTAGAGATTCAAAGCCTCCTTATTAAACTTGAGTGTTCTTTGGGAGTCTTGGACCCCAATGATGGCAAATGTTGGTCCCTGCTTGTTTTTTGACATTTGCTCATGCAGTGTGAGTTAAAATGTTCTCCCAGGTATCCCACGACATTGTTCATGTTTCAGAGGAGGGATTCTGTCTTATCCTTCCCTTGCCCTGTTTAGTGTCCCACCCCCAAGTACGTAGAACTGTGTTGTGCACACAACAGCATCAGTGTGGATGAGGCTGGTGCCAGCCACCCAGGCCTGTGCTACCTGGAAGACTGTGCCTTCTAGTCATTAGACAAACAGGGTCTGCAGTCAATGGTCCTGGGTTCAATACCTGGTTCTGCCACTTGTCGGCTCTGTGACCTGGAGCAAGCCACTTACTTAACCCCTCTGCCTCAGTCTACTTATCTGTAAAATGGGCATATTCTTATGTCCTCATTAGCACCCATCATTTAAGGTTCTTGTGAGGATTAAATGGATTAATACATGTAAAATACTTAGATCATTGCCTGGCACATATTAACATGTTAATTTGTTAACATCAACTTAGGTCATTAGCAATATAATATAAATATTAAATTATTATTAATAATGAAGTCCTGACACAAATGTCATTAAACATTAGATGTTATTATTAATGTTGGTATTGTTATTATTCTATGAAACCATCAAAGTCCCTGAAAAGTGTTGATTTGTTTAAAAAAATATTTTGCCAATATCATTGCTAAATCTATAATCCATGATCTAACTCAGCAAAGCTCCTCAATATGGCAAATTTGGGGCATAACTTTGGTTACTTTTGGTACCTGATACTAGATTTCATGATGGCAGATAGACCATTCTGAGCAAACAGCCAGCTCCCTTTCTGTTCAGGAGGGAATACCTGACAGGTCTCTGCAAAATGTTTTTCTGTTCAACGTTCTCTTCTAATCCATGGAGTTGTTCATGCTCAGTTTATACTGTGGGCCCCTTCACGTTAGGAGAAAGAGAGGCAAAATCTGGGGGAGACCTAAAAAGTAGGTTTCTAATGTACTGATGAAATGATATGGTGTCTGGGGTTGATTGCTTCAAAATAGTTATGAGGTTGAGGACAGGAGAGAATGAAGCTATTAAACCAGATTGGCCGTAGATTGATGTCTAGAGATTAAATGATGGATACATGAGATTTCATTTTCTATTCTCTCTACTTTTGTGCATACTTAGCAGTTTCCATGATTAAAAAGTTTTTTTTTTTTTTAAACTGCATGTACCCTGTTAAAAGGGCTAAACAAAGCGATTTCATTGTCTTCTAAGATAATGTATTCTATTGTCTCTGAACATTCGCTTTTGGTTAAATGTTCCCTTTTACTTATTCTCACATCTTTTTGCAGTCATTTGAGTCTACTCTTCATCTAAGGCTCATTTCTCATGGGCAATGAGAAAAGGGCCCATGACCCCTTGTATTAGTCCGTTTTCACACTGCTATAAAGAAATACCTGAGACTGGGTAATTTATAAAGGAAAGAGGTTCATTTGGCTCATGGTTCCACATGGCTTGGAAGGCCTCAGGAAATTTACAATCATGGTGGAAGATGATAACCAAGACTAAAATTGCTTCTTAAGTAAGTTCATAGGATCAAATATTTGGTAGAGTTTTCTTTTACAGCCTTACATGCAATGGGCACTTAATGAATGCCTTTTCATGAAAGCAATAATGATAATTCATGGGGGAAAGAGGGGGAAAGCTGACATTTATCTTATAAATCACATCGGCCTGATTGTGTGTATAATTACTAGTTTATTGTCTGTCTCTATCACTGGAATGTAAACTCCACAGAGACAGAGCCTTGTCTGAAAGGTGGAGAGATGAAGACAGACAAGTTAGGGACCTCAGGATCTAAGGGAAAACAAGGTGGTGAGTTTCTTTTAGCATCATAGACCTGAGACTAATAGCTGAAGATGTCATCAACCCAGAAATGCAAACAGGTGCAGACAAAAAAAAAAATTCCCCCCCAAAGCCTGCTATCTTAGCCAAAGGAGCAAGAAAGGAGAAGCCTAGCAAGACAGAAAACTTGTAGACAATAACCATTGTACTCCAGCCAAACATGCAGAAAAACTACAGCCTCACTCCACTAACATTATTAAGGACTAAATATTGGTGCTCCTCCCAAAAATGAGTATGTTGAAATTCTAATATTGTGATGGCATTTGTTGGTAGGGCTTTTGGGAAGTAATTAGGATTATATAGGATCATAGGGTGGAGTCTTTATCAATAGGGTTAGTGTCCTTGTAAGAGCTTGCTGGCTTCTTTCCACCATGTAAGGATACAGCAGGAAATGGGCTACCTGCAGTCCGGAAGAGTCCTCATTGGAAGCCAGTGATGCTGGCACCATGATCTCAGGCTTCCAACCTCCAGAACTGAGCGAAATAATTTCTATTGTCTATAAGCCACCCAGTCTATGGTAATTTGTTATAACCGCCTGAACTGACTAAGACACATGACAGTACATCCAAGTGGAGAGCCAGACTTCCACCCACACGAGGCTGTATCAAGGTGCTCCAACACCTCTCATTCAGGGAGTGTCAGAGAAAGTCAAACAGAGAGAGCCCATCATAAGGCCACCTCATGGCATCTGTGGAGACTGTTGGGAGAGTCTTGCCTTTCTCCTCCACCAACAATAACAAAGCACCTATGCTCCTACCATCTGGGGTGGCGTCAGAGGAATTCCAGTGGAGACTCAGGACTTGCAAGATTTACCGTCAACAATGAGGTCACCCCTACCTCAGTATCGGTGGAGACCACAAGCACAGCTGGAAATTCTGCTTCCCCTCAACAGTAACAAGGATCCTCTCCACCCCCAAACTTGGGTGTCAGTGAAGGATTGGTGGAGAACCTGGATTTCTTCCTCTACTTGGCAGTAAGAGACTCCTGTTTTCCTACTGAAGTAGTGTTGAAAAACAAAACAAAAAAACAGCTCAAACAGAAGTTTTCAATAAGATCCAGAGGCTCACAACATAGTGAAAAAATGTCCAGGTTTCAAAACAAAAACATTCATGATAACAATAACCAGGAAGAATTGTAAATGAATTAAAAAGTAGAATCAAACTAGTTATGATGGTTCATGTCTGTAATCCCAGCACTTTGGGAGGCCGGGGCAGGAGGACGGCTTGAGCCTAGGAGTTCAAGACCAGCCTGGGCAACATAGCAAGACCCCATCTCTACAACAAACAAAATAAAATCAACAGATGTCAACACTGAGATGACAGAAATGTTGAAATTATCTGACAAGAGTTTCAAAGCAGCCATTACAAAAATACTTCAAGAAGACACTTGAAACAAATAAAAAAATAGGAGGCCTCAGCAAAGAAATAAAAGATTCAAAGAAAAATCAAATAGAAATTTTAAAACTAAAAAATACAATAACTGAAATAAAATTCTCCATGATGGGCTTAATAGCAGAATAGAGGGGGATGGAGGAATAACGCAGTGAGCTGGAGGAACAGTGGATAAGACGTAATCTAAACAAGAGAGAGAGAAAATAAATGAGAATTCAATTAATAAAATTTCAGGGACCTGTGGTCTTTGAAGAAACAGCAACATTCAGGTCATTGGTGTTCCAAGACAAGAAGAAAGAGGGTGGAGCTGAAAATGTACTTAAAGAAGTAACGGCAGAAAACAGGAATCTACAGATTTAAGATTCTGAGTGTAACCCAAACACCAAACCTCTCCCAAAATTCCATGCACAGACACGTCGTAATTAAACTTCTGAAAATTAGAAAAAATGAAAAAATAAGACTTGAAATCAGTAAAAGAGAAATGACATCTCACTTACAGGAGAAAAACAATGAGAATGGCAGCGTAGTTCTCATCAGAAATCTTAGAGCCAGAAGGAAGTGGCACAAGGTTGGTTCAATATTTTAAAAAATCTGTTAATGTAATCCACCTTATTAACAGACTAAAGAAGAAAAAGCATATGATTATATTAATTGATGCAGAAAAGGCATTTGACAAAATTCAGCATCCATCTGATAAAAACTCTTAGAAAATTAATAATAGAAAGAAACTTCCTCAACTTGATAAAGATTGTCTGTAAAAAGCCTCCAGCTAACATTATACTTAATGGTAATTAATTCTGTTACCAGTATAGGAAATTAGAGCCAATAGAATTGCAGAGTGCCATAGCTGAAGAAGCGACTTAAAGGGCACCTGATTATTCTCTCACTTTTTAGGCAGAAAAACTGGCGTCTAGAGCTCTTTAGTATTATGCGCATTTCCACATTCTAAACAACTGTTTTTCTTCATCTACATACTTCCCTTCGGCATTTGATGTCTAATCTCAGAAGAATAAAAAATACAATACTTTGGGGGCAGTGGCTCACACCTGTAATCCCAGCACTTTGGGAGGCTGAGGTGGGCAGATCACCTCAGGTCAAGAGTTTGAGAACAGCCTGGCCAACATGGTGAAACCCCATCTGTACTAAAAATACAAAAATTAGCTGGGCATGGTGGCACATGCCTGTAGTCCCAGTTACTCAGGAGGCTGAGGCATGAGAATCACTTGAACCCCAGAGACGGAGGTTGCAGTGAGTTGAGATGGCGTCACTGCACTCCAGCCTGGGTGACACAGCAAGTCTTAAAAAAAAAAGGCTATAATACTGTATGTTCATAATTTACTTCTATGAGAAATATTAGACTATAAGTCCCTGGAGGGTAAAATTGCTGCTTTTTGTATTTTTTTTTTTGTTATTTTGTTTTTTTGCAGAGACAGGGTCTTGCTATATTGCTCAGGCTGGATTCAAACTCCTGAGCAACTTCCACGTCAGCCTCTAGATTACAGGCATTGGGACTATAGGCAACTGCTTCAAAATTCAACTTTTTCTTTTTTGCTTTCTTTCTTTTTTTTTTGAGATGGACTTTCACTCTTGTTGCCCAGGCTGGAGTGTAATGGTGCAATCTGGGCTCACCGCAACCTCCACCTCTGTTCAAGTGATTCTTCTGTCTCAGTCTCCTGAGTAGCTGAGATTACAGGTATGTGCTGCCACACCCAGCTAATTTTGTATTTTTAGTAGAGACGGGGTTTCTCTATGTTGGTCAGGCTGGTCTCGAACTCCCGACCTCAGGTGATCTGCTCACCTCGGGCTCCCAAAGTGCGAAATTCAGCTTTTTTATTTATTGTGTATACCATCTAGCTCAGTGCCATGTGTGGGCATTGAATACTCTCATATTTGAACTGACAATTTGAGCATTTGTCCCTTACTTTCTTAAGAGGAGTACTGGTGATTTTGCCTCATGAAGGCTTGCATGACATCTGCATTTCTCAGAAGGGAGCAGTGACACAGAAATCATTCTGGGCAGAACTGCCAAGCAGGACTATTGGATGAGACCTGGCTTGTGCACTCAGCAGGTTCGCTTTCTCACGGTCTGCTAACCCCGGGGCCATTTGATCTCCTCCCTAGCAGGGTTCTTAAGGCTGAGGGGTGGTCCCATACTGCTGGCAGAAAGGCATTTTTCTCCGAACTGCCTACTTTTCAACAGATTGACTTAGGGTCCAACCAATTTGCAGCACAGCAACAAGCGGGGGAAAAAATAAAAGCACATAGTCACACATGTACACATTTTATAGATTTGCTAAAGACATAGTTTGATGTTGATTTCTACTTGGACATTCCAAGCCAACCGAGAACCTCTCAGGTGTTTTGACATCTACTGGCATAACTGCTAATTATCGACTTTCATGTGAGTCTTTTTTAATTCCCTCAAAGCTATTGGCTCATGCAACTTCTCTGAGAATCTGAAATGTATCATCCAGGTGAGTTTGAAAGGCAGTCGCCATCCTAAAGAAAACAAGCATGTGAATAGTCCTCATAGAAAAAACTCACACTTAATGGGTAAGAAGCCTTAAAATTATTTATGGTGATTGGTGTTAGATTCTGAAAGCCTGGCTATGCCTATGACTATCAGAGGGCCAAGCCTCTTCATCCACTTCGGGAACACAAATTGACAGAGATAGGGGGCAATACAAATTTGAAATGCAAATGATGCTTGTGATTGCCATCTGGCAATACTTATTACACAACATGGCCCAGAATGTCATAGAACAAATATCTTAGCCCAAGAAAAGCATTCGGATCAGGAGCAGCTGGTTGGGGTGTATGCTCCCCCATACTCACCCACAGAGCTCAGTGAGTCCTGGCTGGTACCTCCCACTGTGTGTGCTTCCTCCCTGGGGAAGCAGGTTAAGGAAGGGTAGAAAAATAAGCATCAACTTCTTATCCCATGAGCAAGCCAGCCAGGGGTCCTTTTGTACTTGACAAGCAACCTGTCCCCTTTATTTTAGAAAATTATTTTAGAAATGAGCTCTCACTGTGTCACCCAGGATAGAGTAGAGTGCAGTGGCTATTCATAGGCACTATCATAGTGCACTACAGCCTGGATCTCCTGTCCTCAAGCAATCCTCCAGCCTCAGCCTCTCAAGTAGCTGGGATGACAGGTGCACACCATGAAGCCCATCCTGCTCCATTTTGTAATCCCCAAAGCAACTGTTGCTAAGAGAGATGTCTGTGAAAGAGAGAGCTCCAGCCAGGACCATAGTTCAGAGTGTCCAGTCTCAGTTTCCAATCACAGATGATTGTAAGGCACTCCGTCACCCATTCATCTTCCAGACTCAAGGATGATGAGCTAGTATAATAGAGAAAGATGAGAGTGGTGGACTGCTGCCCAGACAGAAAATCTTGCAGACCATATTGCCCTTTGCTCAGGCTCCATTACCACTGAGATGCCTGGAACTTTGGATGGTAGTTGGTTTCACAGTGAGGGCCTTTGATGTGGTACGCAACTGTTTCTTTGAAACCATCATAGTGCATTCCTTTTTTTTTTTTCAGAGAAACACAGCAGAAGGCATAGCAAGTCCATGCCCATCCCTTCTTCCCAGAGGTAACAATAAGCTGGTGAATATTTCAGCAGCCCTCTGGCCGTGCCTCCTTTGACTTCTGCACAGGACTAAACAAGTGAGAACAAAATCAGAAAACAAAAGTTAGTGCACACACACACCTTGTCTTCCATGATAACTCAGAAAAAAGAGAAAGTAAGGAGAATTATGCAAATGCACTCATTCATTTTTAAAAACGTTTTCTGTGTATTTCATATCAAACTATAATTTATTAACAGGGTAGTATACAAATCACAAGTATCTAAGTGGATTTTGACAACTGCACACACTGCTGTAACAATCTTCCAGTTAGTCATTATTTTTAAGTGCTCAGATTTCTAAAAGTAACATGAACAGGCTAACCTAGTTTCTCCATTGTTCTCAAGTGAACCTGTAATTTTTTTTCTTTAAAAGTCAGATATTGGAGAAGCTAATAAAACAGAGAAAAGATAACAACCTCCTGTTTCTTCGTTGGCCGAGAGTTTTATGAGTTTGAGCTAGGTAAGAACCCATCCTTCAGAGAGAAATCAGATCTTTGAGTAAGCCAAAGTTTCTTTAACTTTTGGTATTATATAATTTTTTTTTAAAGACAGAGTTTTGCTCTTGTTGCCCAAGCTGGAGTGCAATAGCATGATCTCGGCTCACTGCAACCTCTGCCTCCCAGATTCAAGTGATTCCTGCCTCAGCCTCCTAAGTAGCTGAGATTACAGGCACCTGCCACCGTGCCCAGCTAATTTTTGTATTTTTAATAGAGACAGGGTTTCACCATACTGGCCAGGTTGGTCTTGAATTCCTGACCTAAGGTGGTGTACCACCACCCCTGGCTAATTTTTTTTCCTGTATTTTTAGTAGAAACGGGGTTTCACCATGTTGGCCTGGTTGGTCTCGAACTCCTGACCTCAGGTGGTCTACCCCGCCAGGGCCTCCCAAAGTTCTGGGATTACAGGTGTGAGCCACTGCAACTGGCTCCTTTCCTTTTTAATTCCATCAGTGTCACTTTGATGGGCAGGTTCTGGGCATGATCAGCTGTGCAGTCCACGGTTTGCAATCACTCAAAGGCAACATCGTTATAGGGTTAACTTTCAGCCACGTACACCAGGCTTAAATCCCAACTCCACCACTTACATGCTATGTGACCTTGGCCAAGTTGCTGACCTCTCTGTACCTTCATTCTTTCATCTATTAAAATGAGAGTGACATTTTTGGAATCTACTAATAAATTTTTTTACAGCATATTCAGGAGTCTGTAACTTATTCAGAGTTCTTGATACTTATCAGGATCAAGGAAGGGCAAGGATAACACCTACTTCATGAACTATCGTAACAATTAAATGAGTTTATACAGCTGATCCTCTTAATTCTGTGTTTGTGATCTTGCCTACTTGCTAACATCTATTTGTGACTCCCAAATCAATACCTAGGATACTTTCATGGTCATTTGTGGACATGTGCAGAGCCGCAAATCATGTGTGTCACCGGCACACGTGTTCCCAGCTGTGGTAGAACGAGGTGACACTCTGACCTATTATTTCAGCTCCCAGCTTGTAAACATGTCGTTTTCAAAAAGTATACATATGCAGTAAGTGTGTACTAAATAGACTATTTAATACAGGAATGAGCCACTGTGTCTGGCC
This sequence comes from Ateles fusciceps, assembly GCA_036589455.1. Classification (NCBI taxonomy): domain Eukaryota; kingdom Metazoa; phylum Chordata; class Mammalia; order Primates; family Atelidae; genus Ateles; species Ateles fusciceps. The sequence continues at coordinate 10,579,171 of JAZHEH010002554.1, read as the reverse complement.
GGGGCCTCATCTTTGAGAATAAACTAGAGTGAATGGAAATTGTCAGATCCAATATCTGGCATACTGTAGACATCCAATACACGCTGGGCTGACCCTCCTTCTTGTTGGTTCAGCTCTGACTGCTATTTCCACATTCTTCTTTTGTCTACGAAAGCCGCATTCGCCCAGAAGGGATTGGATTGTTTTCCAGCAGGGTGGAAAGTTAGAACCAATCCGCTCACCTTCCTTCTCCTTTTCCTCCCACTGACTGGGCTCACAGGTTTGTTGTAGAACATACAAATGCAAGGGCATCCGGGCAAGGGCCAGGAGCACTCAACCTGGTCTCACTGTCCTTGTGGTTTCTGCAACTCAGGGACACCTGCCACAGTCTGCATTATTGATTAGAATGGGAACCAGGAGGGAAACACTCCTTCCTTGGATCTGATGTCAGCCTTCCTTGGGAACTTCATCTGGAGCCCCTGGAGCTTTTGCAGTTGCTATCGGTGGGCTGAGTAAATGCACACAGACCAGGTGGGGAGCACGGGTGCCAGAGCACAGGTGGCCACTGCCTTCTGGGCATCCTCCACCACCGGCTGCATCTTTCCCAAGATCATCTACGGGCCCTTCAGGCTCCATCTGTTTGCCACTGTTCAGAATGCAGGCCCCAAGTCCCTGGGCAACAAGTCTACTGGAGGATGAGCTGTCCTTAATGAGAAGATCATTCAGCCTTCTTCCTTTCCTCCCCTTCCATCACTGACGCTTGGTCCAAAGCTGCCTCTCTTCCTGTTCCTTTCCATCCTCTCCTCCAACTCCTACCCCACCTCCGAAGTTGAAGTTTCTCTCCAGTTTGCTTTGGGTTATTTCTAGCCTTTGTCATTCATGTTATTGCTGGATCTGTGCTGAGGGCTCAGCAAAATAGGAAAGCTTCCCTTTCTAGTGGCAAAGCCATAACCCTCTGATAAAAGTAATTTCCCTCTGACTCCCTGGTTGTTAACTTGCAAAGAGATGTCAGTTTCCTGGCAGAGCGAGATGAAGTCCCGGATGGCTTCCCTTCTATTCCCCTTGACTGGGTTTGGCCTCAATCAGTGTCCAGAGCTTGTTGAAGTTCAGTCCTGACCATTAGAAGGCAAGCATCATATGATCCATCATCAAAGTACTTTGAAGTCAAGTTGAATTTTCCTAAACTTTCAAGTCTGTTCCATTGCTATCGTCCCTGATTGAAGAATGAGGACAACTATGTTGGATTGGAGAGAGCTGAAAGGCAATTCACAAACACATGGACGGTATTACCTGACATTTCTTGAGTGCTTACTCTGTGTCCGGCTCTGTTGTGTTACATATGAGTGAATTCATTTACTCTTCAACAATCAAGGAATTAGGTGCTATTAGAATTAGGTATAATTCTAATTTTATGGATGACAATATTGAGACATGGAGGAATTAAATAATTTGAACGATAGCTTAAAGCTTAGAGGCAGCAGGCAGCAATCAGAAACCAAATTGCACATCCCCAGAGCCAGGCCTCATAGCCCCATGGTGGGCTGGGCTCTACATTGCATTTTTGCAGCTGAGATACCATTGAGTCTTAAGAGTTCCTGAGGCCCTGGGAACAGCCAGGAGAGTAGGAGGTACAAAGCTCATGGGGCACCAAATTAGCTGGTCTCTACCTCCCTTCCCCAGCATCTGCTGCAACCACAGCTCTTCTGCTTTTATCCAGTATAGACTGTGGACTTCCCTGTAAGTCTTAACTTGAAGGAGGTGGGGAGAGTCCAAGGGAAGTATGTGGCTTACCAGACTGAGTTCCATCAGACAGAAACTGTTAGATTCGTGTTCCTAACTCTGGCACCTAGTTGGAGCCCTGGCAAGGGGTTGCTGCCTAACAACTGCTTGCTGGATGAGCAAACAGGGAAGTTTCCTACCCCTGCCTTCCTTTCCTTTTTACAGATGAAGAAACGAGGCTGGGCATAGTGGCTCATGCCTGTAATTCCAGCACTTTGGGAGGTCAAGGCGGGTGGATTACCTGAGATCAGGAGTTCAAGATCAGCCCGGTCAACATTCTCTACTAAAAATACAAAAAATTAGCCGGGTGTGGTGGTGGATGCCAGTAATCCTAGCTACTCGGGAGGTTGAGGCAAGGAGAATCACTTGAAACCTGGAGGCAGAGGTTGCAGTGAGCTAAGATCGCACCATTGCACTCCAGCCCGCAACAAGAGTGAAACTCTGTCTCAAAAAAAAAAAAGAGAGAGAGAGAGAGAAAGAGAGAGAGGGATGGAGAAGCAAGTGCAGGGAGAGGAAAAGTGTGACCGAGTGGCTGAAGGTAGCCAGCATGACCCTGGAAGTGACTCTGTGCTCACTGTGTCCTCAACGAGCAAACTCCATAGGTTTCAGGGGCCTCTCTTGCAAACTCAAGAGTTGGGATTAAGAAACCTCAAGTTCTAGTATACCTCTAAGTTTCTGTGAGTCAACAGTCAGGACGCCAGAACTGGGAGCCAGCTCAGCATCAGAGGTGTCAATCACATCTCTTATCTCTTATCTATAACAGGGGGAATCCTCTTCTTTCTGCTGGGAGTGCACAAGGCAGGTTGTTCCATGCTCTCTTTAGGAGCTTCCCTGGGGGGAAAAATTAATATTTAATTTCTCCAGGAAAGAAAAGAACACATAGATAGATAGTGTAATTTCAAGCATAACTGATTAAGAATGCCACATGAGAATGGGACTTTCAAGAAGGTTCTGTCTACAGAGACAATGTCAATGAAAGACTTAGGCCAAAAAGTTACTAAGTACCTACAATAAGGCCCCACTGTTACCCAGGTGGAGACAACAACAAATGCAGAGATACCGCCAATCAAATCATGCCCCTCAAACATATCAACACTTAGAGAGTAGAATGGTGGGTACCAGAGGCTGGGGCAGGTAATGGAAGACAGGGAAATAGTAATGGTTAATGGGTACAAAAAAGAAAATAAAGTTGGGTACAAAAATAAAGTTAGATACAATGAATAACAATTCTATCTAGGATTTGATAGAACAACAGGGCAACTACAGTCAGCAATAATTTGTTGCATATTTTGGATTAACAGAGAATACAATTGGAATGCTCATAACACAAAGAAATGATGAATACTTGAGGTGATGGAAACCCTATTTAGCCTGATGTGATTATTACACATTGCATGCCTGTATCAAAATATCTCATGTAACCCATAAATATATACACCTACTATGTATGCATAAAAAATAAAAATTTAAAAGAATAGCATGCAGGCTGGGTGTGGTGGCTCTCACCTGTAATCCCAGCACTTTGGGAGGCTGAGGTGGGTGAAGTTCGAGGTCAGGAGTTCGAGACCAGCCTGACCAATATGGTGAAACCCCATCTCTACTAAAATTACAAAAATTAGCCGGGCGTGGTGGCTCATGCCTATAGTCCCAGTTACTCAGGAGGCTGAGGCAGAAGAATCACTTGAACCTGGGAGGTGGAGTTGCATTGAGCCAAGATCGCACTACTGCACTCCAGCCTGGGAAACAGAGCAAGACTCCATCTCAAAAAAAAAAAAAAAAAAAAAAAGAATAACAACATGCAAGACAGATAACCAGCCCTTTTCAGAGGCATTCAAATAATTTTCTAAATTGTTTCTTTTATAAACAGGATTTAAGACCAGGTGCAGTGGCTCATGGTGTAATCCTAGCACTACAGGAGGCTCAGGAAGGAGGATTGCTTACGCCTGGAAGTTCGAGACCAGCCTGGGCAACAAAGCAAGATGCTGTCTGTAAAAAATAAAAATAAAAACAGGATTTAAAATGGGATTCTTTCCACTTTAGTGTTGGCTAAGATTCCTGTATTAATTTTCTGTGGCTGCTGTAACAAATTACCCCAAACTAGGTGGTTCAAATCAATAAAAATTTATTCTTTCCCAGTTCTGGTATCCAGAAGTCCCAAATCAGTATCCCTGGGATGAAATCAAGGCGTCTGCAGGGCCACGCTGCCTCTGGAGGCTCCAGAGGAGAATCGATTCCTCGCCTCTCCCAGTGTCAGGTGCTGCCGGCATTCCTTGACTTGTGGTTGCAGCACTTTCATCTCTGCCTTTGTGCACCTTGCCTCCTCATCTGTCTGTCAGCTCTCCCTCTGCTTCCCTGTTCTAGGGATACTTATGATTTCATTAAGAGCCAACCCAGGATAATCCAGGATAATCTCATCTCAAGATCTGTTACTGGGGTGGCCCTGGAGAAACACCTGAAAGAGTTCATTATTTTCTTTAGCAGTAGATAGCTGAGAAAGCTCAATATTATTATTATTTTTCACTCTGTCACCCAAACTAGAGGGGAGTAGGTAATTTTTGTATTTTTAGCAGAGATGATGCTTCCCTATGTTGCCCACGTTGGTCTCGAACTCCTGACCTCAGATGATCCACAAATATCATTTCTTAAACAGCTTCTTCTATTCTCTGGATCTCTTGGTATGCTAGCTTGAAAGGACTCCTGATTGGAACCCTTCCCCATTATCAGAGTAAGATAAAGCCTGCTCAAACCCAGAACAAACCAGAACCAGCAACTCCTTGTTGCCTTTAGGTCACTAACATATCATTATAATACTAAAAGACTCACCCATGGAAGAAAATGACCACCATTTTCTGAACATGCTTTGTATGAAGAGGCATGTTTAGGATTTGCACCTGCACATACTTACAAACCTCCCAAAGCCATAGCTAATGCCTTAAAATCCCCCAGCTTCCCACAGCTCAGGGAATAGGAGGTATCTTGGAATTAAGAGCTCCCTCCTCCTTTTCTGGCCAGGTAATAAATCCTGCTTGCCTTTTTCCAATAGGGTATTCTTTCCTTGTGACCAATACAAAGTAGGGAAATAACTCAGGCTACCAGTGAGAGATGCTCAGTTTAACCACATCTTTTGCCATATAAAGTAATATTCACAGGTTGTAGGGATTAGGACCTGTAATGTTTGGGGAAACACCACGAGGAGCCAGGCTAATGCCAGACTCAAAATGTATCAAAGGGGTTAAAAAAAAAGAGTCAAATACCATCACCTACCTACATGCACAGCAGGGGACACTGAAGAGGCCCAAACAGGGGTCATCAGGACAAGTTTCCTCCCATGCCCACAAAGGAGGAGAGGGGAGCTTTTCCCATTTTTCCCCTCCCACCAGGCTATGTAAAGTGCTGCCAGGAACAGAAGGGAGAGGGTAACCATTTTTAACTTGGTTTGCATCCTCCCAAAACTGTGTGGAGTGCAGACATTGGCACCTGATTTCTTTCTGGGGAAAACTAACAGCAGAGGCTGTGAACACTGGCCTGAGCTAGAAAAACCCAGTGAGAGAAGGGTGGGACTGCTATGGATGGAGAAGAGTCACTTATGAGCCACACAGCAGGCCATGCAGGATCCTGCCAGTACAGATGGCTTCCTGGAAGGCACATGACCCAACAGAGGGACCAACACACAGAGGTCCCAAGATGGATGAATGAATCTTCATAAAGATGCTCACCCAGAGGATGGCACTGCCCGCATCAAGAGATGCACAATCAGAAAAGTCCTGGAAGGGAGAAATGCAGAAGTGGTCGTCTCTATACCCTGTGTCTGATCCATATCTCATGCCCACCAACAAGGACCTTCTGGTCCCCTCCCAGGCCCCCTTTTCCTCAGCTCCAGCCCCAGAGAAGCCAGAATCTATGTCTGGAGGCAGCAGGAGAAGGAAGAAACTCCAGTCTCAGATCTTGAGCCTGAGGCAGGCACATAACAGAAGAGGAAAAGAACTTTGGCTTTAGATAAAGCTTCCTGGTTTGATGTCTACATTAGCGTGGCCATTTTATTTGTTGAAATGCTTCATTTCCAGAAGGAGACTCATCTTGGGTTTTAAAGAACCTAGAAGACTTTTTATTACCAATAGCAACAAAGTAATTTGATTTGCCTGATTTTTCATCCAACATTGCAAAATGAACAAAATTACAAAATGGATTCTAATGCATCAGAGAGAAAATAAGGTTGTTTTCTGCATGTACCTTATCAAGCCTAGTTCATTCATTGTATTTCTTTTGATTTATTTTTATCATTCTATCTCTTTTATTATTTAGGCCAGAAAGTTATATTTTGCTAATGTTTCTAAGCCACCAGGCAATACTACTATCAGTATATGGACCAGCCAGAGCTTCTCATGTCTTTCTGCTTTCAAAGATGAACTGTAAAAATCACCTTCACAATGTATGTCCCTAAGCCATAGATTACAAAGATTTCTGGGTCAGTGGGGAGTGCCTGTGGTTCCACAATTAGCTGAACCCCTGACCTCACCACTTAACGAGCTGCGGTTCATTTGGCTTCTAAATGCCATCCAGCTGGTCGATGTCAGTTTAGATACAGCATTTTTCTCCAGCCTGGGAACAAAGGTCACTGTTTTCCTCATTCTTCCGGTGCCTGGGAATCCCCTGTCTTTCTCACCCTTTGCAGGTGCTACAAATGTGTTCATCACTGCATTGATCTGCTCCTATGGTAAGCAGCCCTCACAGTTGGAGCAGATAAAGACAGTCAAGAATGGAATAAAAGAGTTTTACGCCAGGCTTCCCTCTTCTGTTTCTCTTCTTTGTAGATGCAGGCCGTGAACATGAAATTTGAATCAAGGTGATAAACAGAATTGAGGTTTCCCACAGTCTCTGGTGGGCCCAGGCACCTCATTTCAGGTGTTGCCCTTGCAATAGCCCAGAACACAATCTGAACACGTGGAAATGGCACTGGGTTAGACATCAAGAGACCTGCCATGAGGTCTTGGCTAAGCGCCCTATTATTTCCGTGCCCTATGGGCATATGAAGGCCTCCTGACCTGTCTAAAATGGCTGTGAGAAGCAAGTGAAGGAGGCTTGTGGAAGTGCTTATACACATTCACTAGCAGGCAGACAGTTGATTTTCCATCATTTTAATGGACGTGGTGATGGGGTGCTCTGATTCCTCCATTAAAGATGATGGATTGAACACACTCATTTTGCTCCACTCCTATCTGTGTCCCCAGTAAAATAAAGGTAGAAGGTTTCAGTAAGGGCATGAAGTCACTAGGACAAAGAGATTGGGACTCAAGGTCATATAACAGATACATGTGTGTAATACATATATATGTCCATAAATTTTTTTTTTTTTTTTTGAGACAGAGTCTCACTCTGTCACCCAGGTTGGAGTGCAGTGGCACGATCTTGGCTCACTGCAACCTCTGACTCCCAGGTTCAAGCAATTCTCCTCTTTAGCCTCCCGAGTAGCTGGGACTACAGGCACACACCACCACATCTGGCTAATTCTCGTATTTTTAGTAGAGACGGGATTTTACTATGTTGGTCAGGCTGGTCTGGAACTCCTGACCTCGTGATCTACCTGCCTTGGCCTCCCAAAGTGCTGGGATTACAGGTGTGACCCACTGTGCCCAGCCCATGTGCATGATTTTTTTTTAAAGCAGAAGCACAAATGATCACTGGCAGAGTACATTCTAGACAGATGCATTCTAAGTCAGCCAATGGGAAAAGCTGAGATGCAATTCAGTTTACGTCCAGACCCTTGAAAACCTCTGGAATGGATAGCATGAGGACGTTTGGAAGGGAGGGTAACTAGGAGCTTAACAGAAGACAGTTGGTGAAAATCTTTTTTCAAAACATTTAGATGCACAGATCCCCTTCCTAACTCTGCAATCATAGTTAAGTGTCCCTCCTCTGTCTGTCCCCTGCAGAAAATTGGAGGCTTATTCTCTAGGAAGGACCAAACAGATCATCCACAAACCATGGAACACCAGACCCAGCTAAGGGCAAGAGTACTTGGTTGAAAACAGGAGAATTAACAAAAATATCCCCCACTCTTCCTCTTCCACTCTACTAGAATGTTGGAATCCAGGGTGACCCAATCCAGCCAGGAGATGGAAGATGATTCTCTTGGGGAACGTTATCAGCCTGAGAGGAGACTCAAAGATACCAATGCTGGAATTTCCTGAGGAAATGTTCAGTGAAGCCAGCAGAGACGACCTCCCTCTCCCCACTTATGCAGTTTCCAGTCTGCTTTTTGTACCTCTCTGACACCCACAAGCAAACAGCCAAAGATCACAGAACATCTGAGGCAGATTCCAGAAAAGACACACGAAAAGGCAACTCAAAGTAAACAGAAACTATGCAAGAACATGAGGTTATACCTCACCCCACCAATGAAAACAAACAAACAAACAAAAAACCAACAATCATTATTACTCTCAGAGAGATAACAGATTCTACAACTTGGTAACAAGAGTAGAGCTGTTTAAGAAAGGAAAAAGTACTCATGTGGTGAACATATTGCATGACTCAGCTATTTATACAATAAACAGCACTTACACAGTCCAAATACCATAATCCACTCTGATATAATCAAAAGTATGTCAGAAGAAGTGAAGTATTTCCCATATGGGAAGGTAAGACCCAAGGCTTAAAGTGAAAAAAGCAAAAGTCACATTATAAACAATAATAGAGACATAGGTATCAATAGCTAAAATAATTAAAAGTGATCACCTTGAGGCTGAGGGAATAGATCAGCTGGGGCATAAGAAGGGGACTGATAGACTGATATTTTTGGTAATGAGCTTTGGAGAACTATTTGACTCTTTAAATTATGTATATTTCAGCCAGGCGCGGTAGCTCATCCCTGTAATCCCAGCAGTTTGGGAGGTTGAGGCAGGTGGGTCACTTGAGCTCAGGAGTTTGAGAACAGCCTGGCCAACATGGTGAAACCCCGTCTCTACCAAAAATACAAAAATTTGCCAGGCAGGGTGACATGTACCTGTAATCCCAGTTAGTAGGGAGGCTGAGGCATGAGAATCTCTTGAACCTGGGAGGTGGAGGTTGCAGTAAGCCTAGATTGCACCTAGATTGCACTACGCTCCAGTCTAGGCAACAGAGCAAAACGCTGTTTCGAAAAATAAAAATAAAAAATAAAATAAATAATGCATATTTCATGTTTTAAATAAAAAGTAAATCATGAAAGAGATTTGCCTCTGAAATCAGATTGTCGAGATTAGTAACTGGTTCTCTTCACTCGCTCCTTGAAAAAAGCCTTGGAAAATCAAACTCTGTGCAACTCTATCTAGTTCCTCTTCTGTTTAGGTGAGATAGTAAGAGTATCACCTTATAGAATAATTGTTAGGATTCAATGAGATCATTCATGTAAAGCACTTAGCTTGGAAGCTGATATACAGCATATGATCAGGACTACCTGCTGTTGTTCTCACTGATGTTTTTCTAGCCCCAGTGATCTGATTTAATTGGTCCAGGTTGTGGCCTGGATATAAGGAGTTTTCAACTCTACCCAGGTGATTGTAAGGTACAGAAATGGTGGAATACCAGTGGCCTGCAGCCTAGAGGAAGCTTCCACGCAGAACTGGGTGAGGATACATGATTACTGCTGCAAAATAGTTGATTCCAGGTGTTCCCTTGCCAGTCAGTCCACTTTAGCTCTACACCATCCAGATGATAATGAAGTGGGGTGTTAACACTACAGTACTCCTCATTTTATGAGTTACCCAGCTGAAAAGGTTGACTGTAAGCAGTTATCTAAATTGAACCCCATGTACTCCCTGAATTAGGTTTGATTTCAGAGATAAATTCCTACAGGGGAATGCTGACTCTAAGATATACTAAAACTCAGGCTTAAGAATGTAGCAAAAAATTTAAGAGCACACAATTTAACAAGAGACATTAATATGAAAAATATGAATAATCTCTACATTTGTGTTTGATTCAGCTATTGGCATCTTGAAAGTCCATAGTTTGAACCAGTATCAAAAGCTTAGGTGTGGGGGAACCAATGTATTTCATCTTTAGACATTTTACAGATCTGCCCCCAAATTTCCAGGTTTAAAAATGGCAGTACTCCAACACAACTCAAATTAGCCTATGCAAAAGAGGGAATTAATAGGTTCTGGTAGCTGGGAAGGCCTCTGTTGTAACCAGCAGAATGAAGAGAAGAACAGCTGGGACCAGCACCTGGAATGCCAGGACTGCAACTCATGGCACTCACTAGGTTTCAGGGGCCACTCAGTGTTTCAGCTATTTCAGGTTTCGGCTACACAGTGATGAAAATTATGACATCAACAACAAACAGAAAAATAAATATATATATAAATATATATTGCACAAAAATTTTTAAAAAATAGCTATGTTAGAAGATAGAGAATTGCATGAGTGGAGAGGAGGGGGTGTGGTGGAGTCAGAGAAGGCCTTACCTCTAAGTTGACATTGAATAAAAGCCTGCAGGCGGTGAGGGGTGAGCCCTACCATCTTGTAGGCAGGTAGAACAGTCAATACAAAGACATGAAGCTGGGAACGTGCATGTTCTGTTCAAGGAACAGTGGGAGGGACCATGAGCAGAGGTGGACAGGAGGTTGCTGACAGTGGTAAACTACCGTAAGGCATTGGCTTTTACTCTGAGTGAGATGGGTATCCTTTGGAGAGTTGGAGCAGAGGAGTGACAGAATGTAATGACTGCTTCAATGCTCTCTGGCCAAGCAGACAACAACCAAATGACCTCTTTGCTGTATGGAAAGTAGCCTAGGTGGAAGCAAAGAACAGAGCAGGGAGGCCAGGTAAAACGCTGCTGTTGTTTTCCAGGAGAGACTCTGCTCTCTAGACTTAAGATTGTCAAAGTGGGGCTGGTGAGGTGTCATCACATAGTCAGAATTTGGTTCTCTTTCAAAGGTGGAGATGAAAGGCCTCGCTGATGAATTTCACATGGGGTGGAGGGAGAGCGAGACGTTGTGGTCGACTCCACACTTCCAGGGCTCTGTCACCATGCATCTTCATGCCTGCCTGCATTTATCTTTATCCCTGCCACCTGTCTCTTGGCTTCATTCCAAGTCTCCCCATGTCAGGCAATAACACGGTGTCCAAGAGCCCCCAAATTCACAACCTCCTATACAGCAACCATGGATGTTTACTTTATATTTAATCAGACCTTGGCAAGGCCCAGTTTGCCCCTTGGGTCAATCACTAATGTCAGGACAGAATGGTTGGTCACACCTGAATACATACCTACCCCTGTGGCCAGGGAAGCAGGCAGGTTTCTGGAGTTGGAGAATTAGGAAAAGCTTTCTTGGCAAGCAAAAAAACAACAACAACAAAAAACAAAGTTACCATAGTCTCACCCCTTCCCCCACAACTACAACCCAAGTTGTTTTCCCTTTGAGTTCAGTCCTATTCTCCTGGACCCTGAAGATTCTACCCCAAACCCAGAGCAGCTTCCAATATGGAGAACTCACTCACCTTAAAAGGAGTATTGCCCTTTCAGTATGGAACAAGAAGAGCTCAAATTCAAAGCCCCAGGAATTCTAAATCGGCTTCAGGACTCAGGTTAGCCTGTCACTCAAAAGCAGGTGGAACTGGGAAAGCGGGAGAGTGAGAAAGTTTTTCCCCTAACTGCAGGAAAGCTCTTCCATCCTACACCAGCGTAATTATTGAAAGAGAGCCTCCTTTAAGTGCTTTAGCCAATAGCTGGATGGAGAAGCACTTCCAACCAGTTTTCTTATCCTGAGATGTTTTAGGGCAAGACACATCTGCATTTTTTATCCTACCCAGGGCTTACTGAGCTCTTTGTCAGTTGAGAATTCTTGGCCTTAAATCAGCTCCACCACTAGGGTTTGTATGTGTTGGAAAAATCCTCTCTGCTGAAGAACTGAGAAAGTAGTCCATGGTCTCAAAGTAATGACACATTGTGGCAATACAGGATCTGGAAGCATGTGTGCAAAATGTGGCAGGGGCTCGTGTGCTGTGGTGCTGGCTACTGGGCCACATTAACACTCTGTGACTTCCCTGTGCCCAGAGTCTCATTGCCCGTCCCACTGTGGCTGCCATGCCCATCCTTCCTTTTAGAACACCTGCTCCCACAGTCCCTGAGAAAGAACTGCTCTGTGTTGACAGTTCCCCGCCTACCCCAACCACCTTGGGCTGTTTACAGTAAATACTGCACACTAGTGAGGTCTTATTGATCTCTTTTTTTCCCCAGACACCCTCCCAGCCCCCTCCCACCCTGCTCTCATTTCTGTGTCTGCCACCTGGAAGCAGCAAAGGTGGCTCTGCTTGCTTTTCTGCATACCAGAGGCAATGATAATATTTACCGTGGCAGTTGGAGGACTTTGTTGCAGTCTTCACAGCTCTGGCACTCAGATTGCGGTGAGATCCAGGGAGAGCTAGAAGTGGGGTGCCCAAGTGTTCACTTCTGGCTCAAAGTCCAGTTGTGATTCTGCATTAAAGCCCCCCAGTTTGGCCATTCGGAGCATGGTAATCAAGGAACCCCTAGATGTTTCCAAAACTGGATTGGGTATCCCTCCATGTATTCTGAAAGGTTGAATTTTCTCTTGGATGAGAGTTACAGAGGGGATTAGCAGATCAGGCTGAATTAGATAAGTTGTCCCCAAAACAGATTCATGTATCCCAAAAGGAATAAAGATGATCCATTAAGGCACAGAAGAAAATATTATCACTTATTTATTTTTCTTTTTAAATATAATTTTTGTATATGTCTCAAAGTATATTAGTACAGAAGTGTGTCATTTAAAAATGAATATACAGCAATTGAGGTTACATGTCAAATTATTTTTAATGCTTTGAGCAACTGAGCAAAACTATTTGAAGACCATTAAGTTAGGAGATGCCTAGCCTCTTTCTCACACTGAAACTCTGTGGTTCTGTAGTTTTATGTTCTGGGACAAATTCTGCCGTGATAGACCTGAGAAGATGAGAAAGGAGAAAACTGACAATTAAGATAGCTTGTCTCTCTTGGGTGCGGTGGTTCACACCTGTAATCCAGCAATTTGGGAGGCTGAAGTGGGCAGATTACTTGAGGTCAGGAGTTCGAGACCAGCCTGGTCAACGTGGTGAAACCTAGTCTCTACTAAAAATGCAAAAATTGTCTGGGCATGGTGGTGAGTGCCTGTAGTCCCAGCTACTCAGGAAACGGAGGCAAGAGAATCGCTTGAACCCTAGAGGCAGAGGTTGCAGTGTGCTGAGATCATACCACTGTGCTGCAGCCTGGGCGACTGAGTGAGGCTCTGTCACAACGACAACAACAAAAAAGACAACTGGTCTCTCAGTGGTAACCAGATTCTGTAGTCTTTCTGTTAACTGAGACTCTTGATCCTCCGGGCCTCCTGGAAGCTGGGATCATGACCAGCCCTTGAGATGGAGGTGAGGGAGTTTATAGGCACAGGACAGAGGATGGGCTGGTTGTTGCTCCTTAGAGCCATCCAGGGGGCTCCCCTCTTTTCTGGGGGGTGCAGCTTCAGCAGGCATTGGTACCAGGCTGGATCTGATACAAAGAGAATGATGGCTTCTAGTCTTAGAGACTGTGCCACCTAGATGGCATCATCTTCATCCCAGTTCCGTTGAGGATTTTTACCTGATACAGGCCATGTTATCTCTAGTCTTAAAGTAAAAAGGTTAGCAGGAATTTCTGATGTCACAGAAAAAAATATAAAAATATAATAAAACATGAACTGGAAAGGCCTATCTGCTAATCATGTGGCTCAGCTCTGGGTGTTTTGTAATTCTTCTTCGGGGGTTTAATAGAAGATTTTCTTATCCTTTCCACTTTCCTGCACTCCTTTATCATCCAACTACTCTCATTTATTGTTTCATCACTTTTCTTCTTACCATTATGCATTCCACCTGCCCCTTTCTTCTGAGGATGCATGACCAACTGAGCCCCCTCTTTCCTCCATGCAGTACATTTTGCCAGTGACCCCATTCTATTCAGCGATCATTTCATAAAGAACCTCTTGGGAGTGTGAACCTTCACTTCAGTTACTCATTTGATATGATTTGATTGTGTCCCCACCCAAATCTCATCTTGAATTATAGCTCCCATAATCCCCACCTGTTGTGGAGGGACCTGGTGGGAGATAATTGAATCATGGAGGCAATTTCCCCCATACTGTTCTCATGGTAGTGAAAAAGTCTCCCGAGATCTGATGGTTTTATAAAGGGAAACCCCTTTCCCTTGACTCTCATTTCCTCTTGTCTGCTACCATGTAAGAGATGCCTTTGCCTTCTCCCATGGTTGTGAGGCCTCTCCAGCCACGTAAAACTGTGCTGTGAGTCTCTATTAAACCTCTTTTTCTTTATGAATGACACAGTCTCGAGTGTGCCTTTATCAGCAGTGACAAATACACCATCCCCTGCATTTAACCTATCTTCCCAAACTTCTCCTGCCTAGGAAATTCTCATTGACTATTTTAAAAACACAACTTACACATCACTTCTTGCAGAAGCCTTCTCTGCTTCCTTATACACCATCCAAACAAACTAATCTCTCCCTTCATTACACTGTTTGCATATGTATCTGTCATGGCATCAATGATGTTTGGTTGCACGGATACATTGATATGTCTGTCTCCTTCTGCTGGTCTGTAAACCCATTCTTGGCCAAGCCTGAAACCCTTTCTACCATCTCCTAGCACAGTGCCTGGAACAAAGCAGTACCTTAATAAAGTGTGTGAATAGAGGAAGGAAGGAGATCTGAAGCCAGCTACTCTTGGTCTTCTCATGGGTTCAACAGAGCTTAGCCAGCTGCAGAGGTAACAACAGTGACAACAAAGCTAGCATTTATTGTGTGCTTCCCTTTGTTCTCAGTGAGAAACCAATTAAACATATAACTGGTTGAGTGGAGACCACCAGGCCAATTAATTATATACTCTGTTCACTAAGAAGCAGCAGCCCTTCTCCCCACTTACTTGGAAAGTATGTTACAGGATAAATGACAGTACCCTACTGGCTTGGTTCTAATTGCCAGACTGTTTCTCAGGCTCATTTCTGTCTTTTAATCAAAGTTTACATACATCTTTGTTCCTGGATCTTAGGAATTCAAACCTTGTACCAGGAGCAGTGACACATTCTTGCTCCCAGAAATTTATTGTAAAATTTTCCAGTAACGAAAAGACTAAGTCTAATTGAAATACATTTTTTTTTCTTTGAGATGTGGTCCTCACTCTGTTACCCAGGCTGGAGTGCAGCAGTGCAATCACAGCTTACTGCAGCCTGGACCTCCCAGGTTCAAGCATTCTCCCACCGCAGCTTCCCCAAGTAGCTGGGAACTCAGGTGCATGCCACCAAACCCAGCAAATTTTTCATATTTTCTGTAGGGATGGGATCTCCCTATGTTACCCAAGCTGGTCTTGATTGATTGGGCTCAAGCAATCCGCCTTCCTTGGCTTTTCAAAGTGCTGGGATTACAGACGTGAGTCACCATGTCTGACCTGAATGCAATTTGTCAACTTTGATTTCTAATTTCTTCATCGGATCCTTCATTCACAACCAGTAAAAATCACACATTTTCTTTTATATCTGATCTATACCTCTCTCTCTCTCTCTCTCACCACACACACACACACACACACACACACACACACACACATGCACACACACAGCCTGGAGCTATGAACCTTTAATTCCCAGTCCATGAAAACTTTTGCACAGGTGAGTACTTTACTCTTGGCCTTACAACCAAGTCAGGTCTTAAAACTCAAATCCTCCTATTAGCAGCTGACCAGAAACCAACAGAACCCGGGGAGAATAAACTACCCCAGTCTGGCCTCTGCCAAAACTTGCCTCTCTCCCCAGTCCCCCACTCCCCAGACTGACACACCCATCCCAACAATGTATCCACGAAGAAAAATCCTCTTGAAAGACATGGCAAGCCCTTTTTAATGTTACAGGCATGGCTGTCTTGTAACATTAATGTATATCCTTCCCTCTCTGGTTGAAGCTACAATCACTCAGTCACACCACAGTCTTGCCTGGAAAACTGAAAATTGAACTAATAACCAAGCATCCATGTTCTAAGATCATCAGCCATGGGATACCCGTGAGACCCATGATGGTTTATTAAGCCCCTCTGGGTCATTTACAAATTGGGCAAAATTGCATTTTCTCCTCTTTTCCTTCTTTCTGTCTGAACTTCCCACTCTCCTATGATCTCTGCTTCTATCTAAGGCCATTGCGAGGGCAAACAAGATAACGTTTGTGAAATGCCTTAAATTCCTCCAAAGGAGGTTTGTCCATTCAAAACATCATTGGTTTTTGAGATGTTATTTTTAGTGCTATGCCAACACTGTTAAAATATTTGTATCGATGAAAAGAGTTCTGTGGACAGATGGTGATGGTGGTACAACAGTGTGAATGCACTTGATGCCACTGAACTGTACATTTAAAGATGGTTAAAATAGTAAATTTTACACTATATGTATTTTATCTCGATTTTAAAAATAAATGTATGCAGCCACAAAAAAGAATGAGTTCACATCCTTTGCAGGGACATGGACGAAGCTGGAAGCCATCATTCTCAGCAAACTAACACAGGAACAGAAAAACAAATGCCGCATGTTCTCACTCATGAGTGGGAGTTGAACAATGAGAACACATGGATACAGGGAGAGGAACATCACACACAGGGGCCTGTCAGGGGTTGGGGAGCAAGGGGAGAGAGAGCATTAGGACAAATACCTAACTCATAAGGGTCTTAAAAAATCAATGACAGGTGGATAGGTGCAGCAAACCCCCATGGAACATGCATACCTATGTAATGAACCTGCACATTCTGCACATGTATCTCAGAACTTAAAGTAAAATGAAAAAATAAAATAAATGTATAAAAATAAATAACAACAACAAAAATCCCTATATTGTTAAGGCAACTCTGTGCCCTCACATTTCTCCTATTTGTGTGCTTGCTCTTGGGTTTTGTGTAGAATTTTCACAGAGGATGAGATCAGGGGTTCATCTCACTCCCTCCCACGTAATAGATGAGGAATGAGGCCCATTTGAATGAAAGGGCCAACTCCAGCGTAAGTTTCCTGATTCAAGGTCAAATACAGTCGTCATAGAGGAAAGTAACACCTCATCCTATGTGTTGTCAGTAGCAACAACACATGATATTGGTAGCATATAATCATAACAAAAATCTGTAAGAAAAGACCCCATCAGCACACCCACCTCAACTGCCCCTGGGAGAAGAGACAGCTACAGACTGCTGTGCCCAGCTTGGTGCAAGCTCACAGATTGCCCATCTCCTCCTGAACAGGCACACCCTACAGCGGCTGCTCTGGGACTGATGGGCAAGGGCTGGCCGCCACCAGGAGAGAACCTGATTTCCGTCCACCTCTCCCTCAGCTTTCAAAGTGACCAGTTCGCCATCCTCTGTCATCTCAGATAACTGAAAGCCAAGTTTCGCTCAAGAATGGATACTTTACAACTGGATTATAAACTGTAACCAAGGAGCTCTCCGAGAGGTTGACACAACCTCCAGCTGCCTTGGCCCAGTGGCGCCACAGGAACTTTCCCTGGTTCCTTCTGTAGAGGGTTCTCCCTGGAAACCGATGTGCAGAACATGCCGTGTCATCACCAGGGAGGGCAGAGTCCTGGGAAAGAAGACTCCGCTGCGTGAGTCATAGGGAGACTTCTAGAAAGGCAGAGCAGGAAACGGCTGTGGTGATCTAGACAAACTCCCTCATTTTGTAGATAAGAATCGGAGGACAGGCACTGAGGATGGCTCAGGCCAGCAACCTGCCCAAGCCACCATGCATCAGCTGCATCTAGGAGTGGGCGCCACATCATTTACCAGCCGGAGTCTAGCGTTCTTGCCCCAACACTGTCCCACCCATGGCCAGAGAGGCAGAAGGGTACATTGGAAGAACACAGACTTCTGACCCAGACCCAGCTACACATCCCATCTCCCTTCATGGCTCCAAGGCTTTGGGCAAGTCACTGTCTTTGAGACTCAGTTTCTTCATCTATAAAATGGGCATGATAATTTTCATCTTTCAAGCTTAACATAGGATTAAATTAAACGATGTGTGTAAAGTGTTGGTGCAGTTTCTGGCAGAACAAGTGTCCTACAAGTGGTAGCTATGAGTTCTTACTATTAACATTTCCTTGGTCACTACAGTTCTCTGCACGTGATAGATTCCCAATGCCCCATGGGTCTTGCTTATTAGATTAGGGCAGATACAGAGAGCAGAGGGAGGCCACAGATCAGAATGGGGCCGAGGAAAGAGAAAAGGCTTCCCTCGATAGTTGGAGTGCCAGTAGGCATGAGGGACTCCAGGCAGCTGGCTGATGTATGTCCAGGACACCATGTTCTTCAGGATTATCTGACACCACAGTGGAAATTAGATGGCTTCTAGAAAAAAAAAAAAAAAAAAAGAACAGCAAAGAATAAAGCCCCTATACTTTGAGACTGGAAAAGAAGTGGCTGCCCTACTTCAGCGGGCTTCAGAGAGTTGGGCAAATAAAATGCACAGCTTGTCCTCCAACCATACGCGAAAGAGCATCCAGGGAGCTCTGTCTCTCTGCTTTGAGAGGGCCATGAGGAAAGCTGGATGGTTGCCTTGCCTAAGGGCACAGTAACAGGATACAACTCCGCCAGGGGTCCTCAAAGCATGGTTCTCAGACCAGCAGCATCAGCATCATCAGTGAGCTTGTTAGAAATGAAGAAACTCCTGCCCCACCTTTACCTATAGAATCAGAAACTCTGAGGATAGCCTCCAGGAAAGTGTTTACCAAGCCCTCCAGGCAATTCTTAGCTCTGCTCCATGGCTGCCAATCTTGGTTGTACCTAAGAAGTCAAGGCTACACCCCAGGCCAATCTCATCAGAGTCTCTGGGATTGGACCAGGTACCAGCTTTTTTTAAAGCTCCACCAGTGATTTCAATGTGCAGGCAAGCTTGAGTCCCACTGGTTTGGAACAAGAATTTGAATGAATCTATAAGTAATTCATAACGTTTGTTAGAATTCTGCAACGAAAAGCAGTAGCCATCGGCCGGCTGTGGTGGCTCACACCTATAATCCCAGCACTTTGGGAGGCCGAAGCGGGTGGATCATGAGGTTAAGGGATTGAAACCATCCTGGCCAACGTGGTGAAACCCATCTCTACTAAAAATACAAAATTAACCGGGTGTGGTGGCGGGTGCCTGTAATCCCAGCTACATGGGAGGCTGAGGCAGGAGAATCGCTTGAACCTGGGAGGTGGAGGTTGTGGTGAGCCGAGATGGTGCCATACACTACAGCCTGGGGAACAAGGGCAAAACTTAGTCTGAAAAAAAAAAAACAGCCATCAACTCCGAATGCTGGAACCCACCACCTTTTCTTCTGTTCAATGTTTCTGTATTATTCCCACCACTCCTTCTTCAACTGTTCTGTGCAAATTCTGTACCCCAGAAAAGTTTCGAATACACTTGTCACCCCTACCCACTCACCCACCACTACCACTGTTGATTCAATAAAGTTGGATTCATTGGCTTGTGTTAAGGAAGACTGAAGAGGAGCCTCCATTCATTCCAGTCCCTTAGGATGCCATGTGAATTTGCAAATTAGAGATAATTATGTTTCTGACATATGTGTCTCTTTCTGTTAGATTTTGTCTACAGTGTTCTTGTTATGTTTATGCATTTTATTCAGCTTCTTATTCAGATCAGCACCAAAGCAGGCTAATAAGGCCACCTTTGTTTTATGTTTTCTTCGAACTTTGAAACATGCAAACGTTCCACTGGTACTTAATATCAGTGAGAGGGGGTGATTCTCACCAGTGTTTCCTCAGCCAGGGGACCAAGCGGGAAGGACAGGAAAGCAGAATCAGTTCTTCTTGAAGTTTTCTGTGGATTATACCGCAAAAAAAGCTGGTCAGTAGAAGTAGGATCAACTCTTTCAGGTCCTAACAAAAGTACTATTATTTAAAAATAGGGCAGTAGGATAGTATGAGACGTTGTCATAAAAGCTAGGCTTATGCCCTTAGATTCAGATCAATTACTTGGAAGGTTTAGAATTCTTCCAAGAAGCCCAATTTAAAAATATGCACAGTTTGTGGAGTTAACAATTTTTAGTCTGCCAATATAAAACAAATGTCAATTCACAGAGTACTTCCCAGGGTCTCCAAGAGTTCTGAAATGACTGCATTGACGCAGGAATGAATATTGAGTATTTTTGCCCATGTTTCTCCCCATATATTAGGGTGAAAAAACATTCTGAATCAGAAACTCAGATGGGCTCCAGGAAGCTGTTTACCAAGCCCTCCAGGCCTTTCTTAAGCACATTGCAGTTTGAGAACCACTGACCTAGGCAGTGTCTCCTAAGCTCTGCTCAGTGTCTGTGAATCTCCACTGCACCTGAGAACTCAAGGCTATGCCTCAAGCCAATTAAATCAGAATCTCTGGGAACTTTTCTGTTTCAGCACAGAAAGTCCCACATCCCAGAAAATCCTTCTGTCCCAGGCACACTGAGACAGTTGGCCACCCTATATATCCCCAGATATCCTCACCCACCGTCTCTTTCTTTCTTTCTTCTTTTTTGTTCATAAATCATTTCTGTATATGATTCATGAACTACCTCATCTCAGAACATCAGCACTTGTGCTTGGAAAGAAAACACACACACACACACACACAGTCACTAAACATTCCCAGTTCCTTCCTCAAATGTTACTGCAAATATATTCATGTATTTCTTTTTAATTTCTACTTTGCATTTTCCCATTGCTGTCACCACCTTATCTCTCCACAGGGACGGTTCCAAAAACATCTTGTTGTTTTTTTTTTTTTATAATCAGATTGACAGAACAAATGTAGCAAAGAAAAGTGACTCCTATGTGTCAGAGCTGAATGTGGATGACAGAGTCTATCATAAAAATTAAAGAATGCCTTTTTTATCCAGTGAAATAAATCTTTATTGCCTGACCTTTCTCTGCCAGGTACTGTGCTACCCAGCATCTGCAGAATACCACATGAGTCGCTGATGTCAAGCTGAGAAACAAGACCAACGTGCTCCCTTAACTCAGTAACACTCTCCAGTACCATAGATTGCTTTGTTCTTTGACTTCCCATCAGACTGGGAAAACATGACTTTAGTTTTTGCCATTTCTTATCTTGGGCTGTTAAAAAATCAACTGGGTCTACTACCAATTCACGCTTTCTAACTTGGGGGGCTTCTCCAAAATTATAATAAACTAAATTTCTCACAAAAGTTCCAAATATTTTCCATTCAGTGCCTTAACCCTCCATCAGGCAGCCCATGACTTTATCACCTACCTTCCTGAGATCAAAGTCATTTCTTAAAAGTAATTTCAACTTGTATTTTAGATTTACGGGGTACATGTCCAGGTTTGTTACATGGATGTATTGCGTGATGCTGAGGTTCGGGGTATGATTGATCCTGTCACCCAGGTAGTAAGCATAGCACCCAATGGTTAGTTTTTCATTTCTGACCCTCTCCTTCCCTCCCTCCTGTAATAGTCGCCAGTGTCTATTGTTGCCATCTTTTAAATTTTCTTTTGAGATAGGGTCTCTCTGTCGCCTAGGCTGGAGTGCAGTGCCATGGTCTTGGCTCACTTCAGCCTCTGCCTACCAGGCTCAAGCAATCCTCCCACCTCAGCCTCCCAAGTAGCCTAGACTACAGGCACACACCACACCCAGCTAACTTTTGTATATTTTGCAGAGATGGGGTTTTGACATGTTGCCAAGGCTGGTCTCAAACTACTGGGCTCAAGTGATCTGCCCAACTTGGCCTCCCAAAGTGCTGGGATTAGGGATTTCAGGCATGAGCCACCATGCCTGGCCTGTTGTCATCTTGATGTCCATGAGTACCCACTGCTTAGCTCCCACTTATAAGTGAGAACATCTGGTATTTTGTTTTCTGTTCCTGCATTTGCCTAGAATTATGGCCTCCAGCTGCATCCATGTTGCTGCAAAGGACATGATTTCGTTCTTTTCATGGCTGCATAGTATTCCATGGTGTGTATGTACCACATTTTCTTTATCCAATCCATCATTGATGCCACTGTGAAGAGCCATGATGAACATACAGGTGTACATGTCTTTTCGGTAGAATGGTTTATTTTCTTTTCCGTTTATACCCAGTAATGAGATTCCTGGTTCAAAATATTAGTTTTGTTTTAAGTGCTTTGGAAAATGAGATGGGAATCATTTGATGGGATTTCAGCTAACATCTACCCTTCTACATTACATTTTCTCTAGCTCATCATGGTCATTTTCTCTTGCCCTTTTGTCTTTTTTTTTTTTTTTTTTCATCTTTTAAAACTTCTCAGATATATGTAGACCTCTGGTCTTAAATAAGGAAATATATTTTCCCCTCCTTGAAGCTACTTCCTTTTTTCTTTTATCACTTCCTCTTTTAACTTGTTTTGTCAATAATTACTCATCTGGTGTATTTTTTTCTGTCTTTTGACTTCTCTTCACCATGCAAATGTGCTTAAAACACTGTTATTCTTAAGAAAAACAAGGGGTCATCTGATTCCACCACAACTCTGGAATTCCCACACCTTTTCCTCTTTTCTCTGCCTCCCCCTCCCCCTTCTCATCTCTCATCGTCCTCAAACTTGTGCAGTCTGGGATTTGCTCCTGCTAAACTGAAATCTTCTCTCAGGGGGGTACCAATAAACTACTTGTAAAATGTAATGCCTCTTCAGAGCTCTCATCCATCCCAGTGTCTCTGCACGAGAGTGCAACAACACTCTTTTTTCTTTTGAGATGGAGTCTCCCTCAGTTGTCCAGACTGGAGTGCAGTGGCACTGTCTTGGCTCACTGCAACCTCTGCCTCCCAGGCTCAAGTGATTCTCCTGTCTCAGCCTCCTAAGTAGCTGGGATTACAGGTATCTGCCATCATGCCTGGCTAATTTTTTTTTTTGTATTTTTAGTAGAGACAGGGTTTCACCATGTTGGCCAGACTGGTTTTGAACTCTTGACCTCAAGTGATCCACCTGTGCTGGGCATTTTCTTTTTTTTTTTAGTGGAGTCTCACTCTGCACCCAGGCTGCAGTACGATGGCACAATCTTGGCCTCACTGCAACCTCCATCTCCCAAATACAAGCGATTCTCCTGCCCCAGCCTTCTGAGTACCTGGGATTACAGGCATGTGCCACCATAGCCAGTTAATTTTTTTTTTTTTTTGTATTTTTTTTAGAGACGGGGTTTCACTATGTTGGTCAGGTTGGTTTCCAATTCCTGACCTTAAATGATCCGCCCACCTCAACCTCCCAAAGTGCTGGGATTACAGGTGTAAGCCGCCACACGTTGCCAAGAATGCAAAAACACTCTATGTGCTGTTAGAACTACCCTTGGCAACTCCTCTCACCTTACACATGCCGATTCTGCTTGTTCTGCTCCCACAAGACCATATCGCCTGCTCCTCTTCCTTGCTCAGTCCTTGGTCTCCTTCCAGTTCCACTCTGCTCCTCCTCCCATGTCCTGGCCTTCAGCCGCAGCTCTGTTCAGTTGACTCCCAGGTCTATGGTTTCATCCCTGAACTTTCTCCTGAGTTTTCTATCCATGTTTCCAAGCAAGAAATGGACAGCTCCACATGGAAAACTTCAAAGATTCTCAAACTAATTTTGCCCCAAATTAAGTTCATCATCATCATCATCATCTCCAAAACCTGCCTCCCTGTGTTTTCTGTGAGTCACTAAGTTCACCTTGCTCGATACTCCTGCTTGATTCTTGACTGTTCTGTCTTGCTCACATCTCAGCATCTGCCAAATGACATCATGAACTTTATTATTATTAGAACTTTTTATTACAAATGACAGGATTCCAATCAAGTTAGATTAAACAAGGAAAAGGGATGTATTGGCACATGGAAGCAAAACGTAGAAAGGAAGGTTTCCCAGGAATGGTTGCAGATTTCTCCTTTCACCTGTCATCTCAGCCTCTGTTTTTGTGTGGCCTAATTCCTTCCATCTCCTTCATTTGGAGAGGCCCAGGGCCACTGGCAGCTCTGAATGCATCCCCTGATAACAAGAATGAGAAGAGACACTTAACATATATCAAGCACCATTCTAGGCATGGCAGAGCCCATAAGGCAAGAAAAAAGAAAAATATTCTCTATTTCAGATTTACTTCTCAAAAGAAGACATGCAAGTGCCCCCAAAAACAGGAGCAAATGCTCAGGATCACTAATCATCAGAGAAGCACAAATTAAAACCCCAGTGAGATACCATCTCACACCAGTCAGAATGGCTATTATGAAAATGTCTAAGTACAACAGTTGGTATGGATATGGAGAAAAGGGGACATTTCTACCCTGTTGGTGAGAATATAAATGAGTACAACCTTTGTGGAAAACAGTATGGAGATTTCTCAGAGATCTAAAAATAGAACTACCATTCGACCCAGCAATCCCAATGCTGGATATCTACCCAAAGGAAAAGAAATTATTCTATCAAAAAGACAACTGGCAGGGCTTGGTGGCTCACACCTGTAATCCCAGCACTTTGGGAGCCTGAGGTGGGCAGATCACCTGAGGTCAGGAGTTCAAGACTAGCCTGGCCAACATGGTGAAACTCCGTCTCCACTAAAAATACAAAAATTAGCCGAGTGTGGTGGCAGATGCCTATAATTCGGGCTACTTTGGAGGCTGAGGCAGGAGAATTGCTTGAACCCAGGAGGTGGAGGTTACAGTGAGCCGAGATCATGCCATTGCACTCCAGCCTGGGTGACAAGAGCAGGACTCCATCTCAAAAAAAAAAAAAAACTATAAAGGCCAAATAAATAAGATTGGTATTGAACTTAGAAAACTGAAATTTAGAAAATTCATTAATGGAATATAGACTGGACCAGCATGGGTCATGTCCACACCTATGGAACTATCACTGGATCTAGAACCAGGAAGTAGAGTAACTTATCAGGCTTGGTGCATTTTCCCACCTTAGGGATTGGGTGTTTCAAGTAAGAAAGCACCCCCGGAGCATCGTAGGGGAGAAAGTGTGCATGGTAGACTTTGGGCAAGAAACTGAAATGCAGAAACTTGATGGTGCTAATTAAAGTGCACAGCTCTTTGCATTGTTTTATGAAATTTAAGGGACCCAATGAAAACTCTAAATAAATGTGTCGCCCACCAAAAACAAACGAACGAACACATACAAAAGAGAGCCTAGACTTTCCTCACAACAGTTTTGGGAATACACCAAAACACAAATAAATGAATCATTAAGGTCTGAAGTTCTGTGCCAATAATTCCTAGCCCCTTTAAGTATAGAATCCTCTTTTAAAATATTTTTTAATGTTTCAGATTTCTAAATGATAGTGGCTGTGATGAGAAAATGTGTGATACTGAGAAATGAAACACACCATTGTATAATATCAGCTGTTCAGCTTGAAGTGATGGTTGATGTGTTCATTGTAGGCCTTTTCCACTGACTCCAAGGTCCCAGGGAAGTCTTACAGTCATGGGTGAAATTTCGCTTTTCTTTCATAGACCTTTGGGAGGATTTCTACCTGGAAAACATTCAAAGAGGGTACTGAAATTGCCCACTGCAGTCATGCAAATCACAATAATGCACCCATTGGATGTCTGTTTTACACAATTTTTCCTTTTTTTTTTTCTTGAGATGGAGTTTCGTTCTTGTTGCCCAGGCCAGAGTGCAGTGGTGCAATCTTGGTTCACTGCAACCTGCACACCCTGGGATCAAGTGATTCTCCTGCCTCAGCCTCCCAAGTAGCTGGGACTACAGGCATGTGCCACCATGCCCAGCTAATTTTTTTTTAGTAAAGACAGGGTTTCACCATGTTGGCCAGGCTAGTCTCAAACTCCTGACCTCAGGTGATCTGCCCTTCTCAGCCTCCCAAAGTGCTAGGATTATAGGCATGAGCCACTGTGGATTTTGTTTGTTTGTTTGTTTGTTTTTTTAGACAGCGTCTCACTCTGTCGCCCAGGCTGGAGTGCAGTGTAGATCTTCCCACTCAGTCTCCCAAATAGCCGGGACTATAGGCATGTGCCACTGTACCCAGCTAATTTTTGTATTTTTTGTACAGACAAGGTCTTGCTATGGTGCCCAGGCTGGTTTCAAACTCCTGGGCTCAAGCGATCATCCCATCTCAGCCTCCCAAAGTGTTGGAATCACAGCTGTGAGCCACCACACCTGGCCTCCAGTGTCCTTTTTTAAGATAAATAATTACAAATTGTACCCTTAGGCAACTGCACAAACGAAATTGATGTCATCATTTTAGACTCCAGAATACTGTGCATACAGGTGGCATTTATGGCCATGGATGGTGTACTCTGTTTTTCCTTCTGGTTCTACATTCACAGTTCCTCTGGGTGTTTACTGACTTCTAATTCATCAGAAGAGAATTTGTAAACATAATGAAGCCTAAATGGCATGCACATGAATATGAATTCCATAGCATGTATAAATTAAGTCTCTCACTGCCACACGTGGGGGGAGATATTTCTCCTGGGACTGAATGCTGCCAACTGCCAGGTGTGTTATGAGATGCTATTTTCATCTTCCATGGTTTAGGGTTTAGGATGTGACTGGAAACATTCTGTATGTTTGGGGAGGAGCTAGCCCCAGCCATCTTTGTGGGGACTGTCATTCTACATCGTGCTCCACTGGACTTGGCAGTGAATAAAAACCAATGTTCAAGAATGCCATTTCCACGTTCAGCTAGTTCATCTGTTTTCTTATCCTCTTGCACTTAAATGTGACCAAAAGACCTTCCAAAATGGAATGCAGTCAGCCTTGTATGAAATCAAATTAATTGCTTATTTTTATTTAACCAGAGAATATTTGTCCTGAGTATTATTAGCTTGAAAAGCTATTCTATTAATATTTATGCATAATAAAGAAAAGAAATAGGGAAAGCCATTTGAGTTAAACATTAAAAAGAGAAAGCTATACAGTGTGTTTCACATTTGCAATTCTGCAAGCTGTCGGGAAACTGAATTCTTCCTGTAAGGAGAGAAGGGCATCTATTTGTTGGATTTCTCCACCTCAGTGTTCACTTTTACCATGCCCAGTCAGATGTGTATGAAGTTCAAAACGTTCTAAGAAACACCCTGCCTTGGCCAGGATGGAAGAGAAAGCCTTCAGAATGAAATATCAGCGGTGCAGTTCCCTTTGTTCATGTTTTCCGCTTCACGTTATTTTTTTTTTTTACTATTAGCAGTGACTACATTTCAGAAACAAAGCCAACTGCTATCTAACCCAAGAGAAGGAACAGGCTTTGTGTATGTGCACGCATGCATGCATGTATCTGTGTTGGGGAATATTGATCTGTGTGTTTTTGTGTAAAAGGTGTTATTTACATGTCTAACCTTCAATAGTGTTACTTTCTTAGGGCTATTACAAAATATTCAGCAGGCTGGAATTCACTTCTCTGGAGATTGCTAAACCCCAAATGGACATGTCAGAGAGTGACAGCTCAGTCACCTCTTCATAGGAAGGGTCAGAAGTTGTGTCATGAAGGCACTCATGCTGAGAGGCTTCTAGCTTAGCAGGCAAAGCATTGGCCTGGGGGTCAGGAGATCCTTGTTGGGGGCTGCAGGTTTTTTTTTTTTTTTAATCTGGAAGATGAAAAGTTTGGACTAAGTCAGGAGATCTGCACTCTGGCTGCACATTAAACTCAACTTGATTTTTTAAAATAGTAATGCAACAGCCTTACTCCAGACCAATTAAATTAAACCTCTGGGGCTGAAACCCAGATCTGGGTTTTTTTTTTTTAAAGCTCCCAGGTGAGTCCAGTGCCCTCCGAGGTCTCTGCAGTGCAAACCCTGCTTAGATTTGCTCCTGTTAAGTCAGGTGCCCACGGGGCCAGCTCTATCTCCTCAGCTGTCTGCCTTGCCCACCCATTCTGTCTTTAATGGAAGGTTCCATGCGCATAAGACATTAGGACCGCAGCCCCAACAGAATCTGCTGGAACGATCAACGTTATTAGCTGGACTACCCAACCTAAAGGGTGAAAAGTTTGACAGAGCAGAATGAAGGAGCTATTGTTAAAGGAAATCTTCATGGCTCCTAAGAAAACTGCAGGACAGCAGCAGCGAAGCCAGCTCTTTTCTCCCTTGGAACTCTGCACGGCAAGCTCATTTGCCAGTTTGCACTCGGCTACGATTCCTCTTTTGCAGCTCAGCGCTGTGCTGCAGAGATAAACTAATTTAATCAATGGCAAGAGCTGCATTTTGATCTTGTAATCATGTCACAGAATTTCCTTTTCCAGGGCAGTGCCACACTTCTCTCTCTGAGTCCTCTCATCTCTCAAAGCTTTTTATTTTTTTTCTGTGACTTGTTTTCAGCCCATCTATCCCCCAAGTCGCATCATCCACAGACCTGCCCTACTGCTGCGTGTCCCCAACACCTTCTGTGGGGTCCTCCTTGTAATCTTTGATTCTCTCCCCCATCCACTTTTGTGTGCTGCCCCGCTTATTCCCCACCCCCTCCATTTCCCAGCCAATATTGCTGGGACACCAATGGCTGTGAGGATGTGAAAATCTGAAACACAGGCATGAATAATTAATTGAGAGTGCCAGACTGAAGCCAGTGGAACTGAGAATGGTATTTGAGAAACGTAGCCAAATCATTTAGTGAGAGGCAGTATCAAGTTCCTGCAATTCCCAGAAGCCCCAGACGCACTGTTAATTATGAAAATACAGTTCAGACTAAGTAAGAATCCGCAGTCTTCCAGAGGCCGACTGAAGCTCCTCCCATGCTTTGGGTCTGAAACTCGGAGCTTGCCTGACCCCATTGCCCTGACTGGCTAGAGAGCCTGCTAGCTCATTCCAGAGTTATCACTGCCACACCTGGGGGTCAGGGGTGGAGGCTGAACAGGGCTGGCTAGAGGGTCTGGAACTAGAAATTCCACATAGCAGCCAGATGAGGAAACAGGGAAGAAGAGTAATCTAGAGGTTGAGGTTGCTAGAGGGGGAAATAGACCAGAGTTCTGGAAGCTGAGGAGGGGTGTCGTTGCTCTCCCCAGTCATTAGAAGTCAACTTAAGCACTGGCCCTTGGCTCAGAGCATTTCTTTTTAAAATTTTTTTAGAGACAATTGCCCTCACTATGTTGCCCAGGCTGGTCTTGAACTCCTGGACTCAAGCAAACCTCCTGCCTCGGTCCTTCAAAACGCTAGGATTACAGATGTGAGTCACTGCACCCAACCTCAGATTATTTCTGATCCCAGACTGTTCCCATCTAGTCTGAGCCCTCCTTTAGACCTCGTTCTACAAGGAAGACCTGGTGATGGTCTATGAAGCCCTTGGTTTAATCTGGGGACATAACTGGAACCAGGGCTACACAAGAGGACTTCAGGACAATCTTGGCTAGTATCTTACTGCACCTCTGCATCCAGACATATCTTTGTAAAATATAAACTTGGCTATCCCACTATCTTGCTGAAAACCTGTCAGCAAGTACCCATCAACTACAGAATAGAGGCTAAATTCCTAATCGTGGCATTCAAGATTCACCATGACTTGGCCCACACTTTAATCTCCAACCTCATCTCTCCCCCGCTCCACGACTTCACCTGACCATCCTGCGATGCCAAATGCCTTGTCCTTTCTACATGCTCTGCTTCCCTCACATGCATGCCTTTGCTCAGGCCCCTTCCTTGGCAGCAATTTCTTCCCCAGCCATCTTATTTGGTATAATGGGCTCCGACTTAGTCTCCAAGACTCAGGTTAGTAGTTCTCTTTTCTTTCTTTCTTTGTTTTTTTTTTTTTTTTTTGGCGATGGAATCTTGCTCTGTTGCCCAGGCTGGAGTGCACGGCATGATCTCGGCTCACTGCATTTCTGCCTCCCAGGTTAAAGCTATTCTCCTGCCTCAATCTCCTGAGTAGTTGGGACTACAGGCGCATGCCAAAATATCTGGCTAATTTTTTGTATTTTAGTAGAGACGGGGTTTCACCGTGTTGCCCAGGCTGGTCTCGAACTCCTGAGCTCAGGCAACCCACCTGCCTCAGCCTCCCAAAGTGTTAGGATTACAGGCATGAGCCACCATGCCCGACCAAAGTCCTCTTTTGAGAAAGTTCTCCCAATCCCTCAAACTAACCTAACTCTCCTCCCCTCATGTTCCCACCATGCCTACTCCCCCACTGCACATGGAAAGCATCTCTTTGGAAGCCAGGAATGGATACTCTGAGGGCAGACACTATGTCTTATTCACCCTGTAAAGTTCCTGGCATCCAATACAATGCCTTGAATGTAGTAAACACGGGTTTATATTTGTCTGGAGAATCCTGGCTGGAGCAGAAGAGAGTACAGGATAATTCCAATCTCATTGGCCCCAGCCATCTGAGCAATGGTCCCCTTCCCTGCCCCTTCACAATAGAGAACTCCCCAGCATACACCCCACAATTCTAATGTGCCACAACTGTGATCTCATGGTATCAGTTGCTCCCAGTTCCAGCCTCTTTTCATCTTTGTTGGGCCTTGGCAGGCAGCGGAGACACGCCCTGATGACTCCTGCATTGCCAATGGTGAGCTCAAGTTTCCAAGTCAAACCTTACTTCATTTTTGCTAAATAAGGGCAATGCCTGAGTCATAGAGAAACAGGTAGAGCAGGTATGAATCTTCATCTGCAAATGCAAAAAAATGTCTCTTGATTTTTTTTTATAACTCAATTTCACTTCTATTTCACGTCCCGTTTTTTTTCCTGGGGTGGCAGAGTCAGTTTTCATCCTCTCCTTTTCCGTAGTGTGGCCTCGGAGCCCCAGGAAATTTGTGTGGTGTCTGGGGGAGATGTATCATGTCCTCATCCTCAGCATTGTTTGTTCACTGTAGTTGCGGCTGGGAGGCCCAATCTTGTCTGACATCACTGTCCACCCAAATGGCTTCTGAGGGGCCTCATTTCCACCTGCTGTCTGTCATTCTACAGACAAGCCCAAGAAACCATGTGAGGGCCGTGATAGGGCCTAGAGAACACCGTCAGCTGATTAAGGCCATATCTGCCAAGCCACACTATCCAGTCACTGTCATTTTTCTAGAACCGTAAAGAGATAGGAGATGAGTTCACTCTATTTGCAGATCCCATAAACTTCTACATGAAGATTTTTTTTTTTTTTTTTTTTTAGACAGAGTCTTACTCTGTCACCTAGGCTGGAGGCTGGAGTGCAGTGGCACCATCTCGGCTCACTGCAACCTCTGCTACTGGGTTCAAGCAATTCTCCTCCTTCAGCCTCCTGAGTAGCTGGGATTACAGATACCTGCTACCACACCTGGATAATTATTGTATTTTTAGTAGTTATGTAGTTTCACCATCTTGGCCAGGCTGGTCTTAAACTCCTGACCTTGTGATCCACCAGCCTCGGCCTTCCAAAGTGCTGGGATTACAGGCGTGAGCCACAGCACCCGACCTATGTGAAGGTTTTATTTATTTATTTATTGACACAGAGTCTCACTCTGTAGCCCAGGCTGGAGTAGAGCGGTGCAGTTTCGCCTCACTGAAACGTCTGCCTCCTGGGTTCAAGCGATTGTCCTGCCTGAGCCTCCGGAGTAGCTGGGATTACAGGTGCCCACCCCCAAATCCAACTAATTTTTATATTTTTAATATAGATAGCATTTCACCATGTTGGCCAGGCTGGTCTCGAACTCCTGACCTCAAGTGATCTCCCACCTGAGCCTCCCAAAGTGCTGGGATTACAGGGGAGCCACCATGCTTGGCCCTGCTTTTTTATTTTTATTTATTTATTTTTAGTATGTATTTTATTGTGTTTTAGGTTCTGGTGGTGAAGGTTTTTAATTGGTTAGCTTGTTGTTTGCTTGGTTTGGTTGGTTTTGGCTTCAGCATCCCTAAAACTTGACATGGGCCCCAGGGTTCATGGGCCTCTTTCTCAGGGACCTACCAGTATCTACATTCTCAACTCCTGGACCCAATTCATTCTCCTCCCGGTCTAAGACATCCTTTTCTAGCCAGTGTGTATGTAGGCATGAAGGACGGAACCTCTTCCTATTATTCATTTGATATTCTATGTATCTCTTATCTCTGTCCTGTCTCCTTTTCCTCAGAGCCTACCTTTTGAAACTTAAAAGCCACAAGAAGGCTTTTTCTTTCTCTGATCTTTGCCGTCACATTCTTTCCCTGTGTCAGTGATCATAGACTACTGTCTAGTCATCAGCTGGAGAGAAGGAGCAAAGTGTCAAAGGAAATTCACAAGGGAAAATACAGTTAAAAAGATAAGCAGACATTTCTCTAGTTTTACAAGGAATCAGGCACTACTCTAAGGACTTTGCACACATTAAGTCATTAAATCACAGCAACTCAGTGGGGCAGATACTGTTATTCCCATTTTACAGATGAGAAAACTGAGTAGGAACCAAATGAGGGAGTAGAACTTGAACCCAGGCATTCTATCTCCAGAATCTGCACACTTAACCACTAAAATGACAGCTTCTTATACATCAGTGCCCCACCACATGTTATTCTATTATAGATTCTTCTTCCTTGAAGATGCATTTAAAAAGGAAAGTTTAATAATATTGTGATGGAAGCTTCTTACTCAATTTAAAGTGCTTTTGCTGGGATTTAACAAATTTTGGTTTTTATGAGAAATCTATCAGTCATTTGTGTGTCTGTTAAAGAAAGAAAAGCCTAAAAATCTTTAAGTAGAATCTGCTACTATGAGCAACACCATTGCCTATATCTGCTTGGAAGCATTTATTAGACCCTTCAGGAATGGGGTAAGAATTAGAGGGTTTTGCATGTCCTTGAGGTTTTGTTTTGTTTTGAGACAGTCTTGCTCTATCACCTGGGCTGGAGTACAGTGGCACAATCTTGGCTTACCACACTGCAACCTCTGCCTCTTGGGTTCAAGTGATTCTCCTGTCTCAGCCTGGCGACTAGCTGGGATCACAGGTATGTGCCACCACGCCTGACTAATTTTTGTATTTTTAGTAGAGATTTGGTTTCACCATATTGGCCAGGCTGGTCTCAAACTACTGACCTCAAGTTATCTGCCCACCTCAGCCTCCCAGAGTGCTGGAATTACAGATGTGAATCACCGTACCCAGCCCCTTGAGGGTTCTACCTAAGAACTATCATTCTTTTTGAATGAAAAGATGCCCAAGAAACACATGCGTGCTTCTAATTCCTCTAAAGCAATCATTATTAACATTTTCTAGATCAAAGACCTTTTTGCAATCTTTAAGTACTTCCCCAGAAAAATAGATGCATAGATCCAAATGCATATACAATTTGTCGTAAAATTTTAGGCAAATTAACGGAGTTCTCTGCTGTGTTTAAATTCTTCTCAGAGAGAAAGTTGCTTTACTGGTTCCTGTACCTTCAACACCTAGCAGAGAATAAACTCATTGAGGTAGACCCATTCTGTTCCCACTCCAGCCTCTAGCCCATGGATAATGTTTTTCTATAGTACCATAAGAGACAGCAAATCTTCCCCCACTTCTTTGTTCACCTCAGATTCTCTGCACATGCCTGGTGCTAACAGAAGACTCTGTTCTTTGTATGTCGAATGTCTGTGTACTTGTCTCTGAGAGCCAAGCACTGATTTTGCAGGAACTGATTAGAAGTGAACGCTCTGGCTCTAGACAATTTATGGATTGCCCACATAACTCTACACGCCTCAGAGAAGCCAGGTAGGAAAGCACAGACACTCTTGTCCTCTTTCTAAGCCCCTTTATGTCTGCAAGGTAGACAATCTCATGACTGGGTTTTCCCCTTTCAGGAAGAAATTATTTAACAGCTCAAGTTTTAAAATATCTTCTCAAAGAAAACAATTAATGGTTTTCCCTGCAACTGAAGAGTATCATGGAAGTGAAATTAACTCAGCTTCTAATCAGGCAGCAGAGAGATGTTTGGGTCAAGGCCAAACATTATGCTCCTTTGAAAGAAGCACAGAGATGGTTCAGGATAAACCCCATAAGCAATTCAGAGTGCTTTGCAAGAAAACATTGTACCAGCAAGTGCAAACACTTGCATTATTATCATTTGTGGTTAGTTGGATTCATGCCACCAAGGTGATTATTAAGAATACACAGGGAAAACAAAGCAGATAAAGGCAATTTCTTCTTTCATTTCTCTTTTGCTTTCCTCTAGCATTGGGTAGTGTGGCTTATCGTTTTTGTTCCTTCCTGTCAGCATTCTCTTCATCAATTTCTTCGATGATGTTTTTCTCATGGTCTATTCTTGCTATCAAGTTTTAGTATTTTAACTGTGTTTATGAATTCCTATATTATGCCTGGAAAAGGCCGCCTTTGTTTCTTAAGTTGATCTCTGAGCCTTTGTGATTACACATCCATCAGTAACTATTCTGGACATGTTCCCTGTTATGAGCATATTTATAACTATATAAATTGCATGTATATAAAATTGTATAAGCACATTCCATATGTTATAAAATTCCAATGAAATAAATTGTAAAACAATGAGATGAAATCATTATAAATAGAGCTCAGTATTTCTTTCTCTCCCTTAATAGACTGCCCACTCCACCTTGGGGTTTAAGAATCCTGCTTTGGAACATAGGCCTAATGTTTCATCAAGAAAATAAACATCAGAGCAAAATCCTCCAAAATGTTTTTTCCTACAAAATATTTAAAACTGGCTGTCACTGCCTTAATTGTGACATGTCCTTTAACACCTGACATTTATATAGGTAAATTCATAAAAGACTTTTTAAAAAACTTACCTTATTATTTCTTTAGTGTAAACTTTATAAATACAGATTATTCCTTTACTGTAAACTCTGTGAACTCTACCAAGTTTGTTTTCTGTTATCAATTTTATAGCCAGCTTTGATGAAAGTATTAAATGTGTACTAGTGTGTGTGTTGAGTAAAAGAATACTTTGGGTTTATAGCATTTAAAGTAAAAATAATCTGATGAGTTTATAGAGTTTCAGAAATGTACCTGTTTCCTCACTGTGCCATGCTGTAACTGTTCCCATGCCATAACTGATTTCAAGCATATGCCTCAGAGAGGCAAAAATTGAAGTGGCTGTGAGAAGTAATTAGAAACTGAAGTTCAGCTCTTGAGAATTTTCTGGGCTGCTGTTTCTTGACATAATTCTGAAGAGACAGCCTCATCTGCCCTTCCACTGAGAACAACAAAAATAGATACTGGTTTATTTATTTATTTTTAAATAAATAAACCTCTTTCTAAATGCATTTATGAACATACAAAGGAAGAAAATTTATTGGAGTGTATGAGTTAGTTGGGTTTGTGTTTGCTTGTTTTGAGACAGAGTCTCACTCTGTCACCCAGACTGGAGTGCAGTGGCGCTACCTCAGCTCACTGCAACCTTCGCCTCCCAAGTTCAAGTAAATTCTCTTACCTCAGCCTCCTGAGTAACTGGGATTCAAGATGTGTGCCACCACATCTGACTAATTTTTGTATTTTTAGTAGAGACAGTTTCACCATGTTGGCCAGGCTGGTCTCAAACTCCTGACCTCAAGTGATCTGCCCATTTCTGCCTCCCAAAGTGCTGGGATTACAGGCATGAGCCACTGTACCTGGCCAGAGTATGAGTTAGTTAAAAGAATAAATACTTATAGGCAACTAAGCACTGAATTCATCTTTTGTACTGGGAAAATCTTTTAAAATGGGATTTATTTGAGTTCCAGTTTTGACAACTGTACACAGTGTGAGAGTCAAAGACAAATCCTTGAGTACAACCAAAGAGGAGAAGGAAAAACCCTTGAGAAATCTAGGAACATGTGGCAAAGCTAAGAACCCACAGAAGGAACTGTTAAGAAGTACATCATTTTCCAGTCTTGGAGCTAGGTTCCTCTACTGAGAACTCAGTACTATAATCCAATTTTCATAGGAATTTTTTAGGACAAATACTTCAAACCTAGAATTGATTTTAAAGTTTCCCTTTGAAGGGAGTGCCCTCCTGGTGCCAGGTAGAAGTAAATGCATATTCTCTCTAAAGAAACTTATCTTCAAACATGACTTCAAAAATTACTAAAGGTAAAGTACCCAGAAACACGTATCTATAGTCAAAATTATAACAAATATATAAGCACAAGGCATCATGAGTGAAAGACTACAAAATCAATATGAAAGATCTAAAAAGGATGCAAAAGAATGTTTGAAAATGAAAATACAGTAATTTCAATCTAAAACCCAATATTTAAATTACATAACAAATACAGCTTAAGACTAGGTTACTGACATAAAAAAATAGCTCTTCAGGAATTAACCAGAATGCAGCACAAAGAGAAAATTAAATTAAAAATGTTAAGAAGATATTAAGAATTTTGTGGTATGGAGTGAGTTTAAGAATCACAGAATTGCAATCAGAATTATAGAACATAATAGAGAGAATGGGGAAGTGGCAACATTCAAATTGAAAATGGCTAAGGATTTTCAGCCAGGCATAGTGGCTCACATCTTTAATCCACATTGGGAGGCTGAGGTGGGTGGATTACTTTAAGCTCAGGAATTTGAGACCAGCCTGGGCAACATGGCAAAACCCCATCTATACAAAAAATACAAAAATTAGCCAGGTGTGGTAGTACACACCTGTAGTCCCAGCTACTTGGGAGGCTAGGCGGGAGAATCACTTGGCCCCAGGAAGTGGAGATTGCAGTGAGCTGAGAATGCACCACTGTACTTTTTTTTGAGACCCTCTCTCAAAAAAAAAAAGTAAGAATTTTCTGTTACTGTTGAAAGATTCCAATTCTTATATTTAAAACACATTCAAAGAAGATTAAATCTTTAAGAATCTACAACTGTACACACCATAATCAAATTGAAGAAGGAAAATAATAAGAAGATTTATCTAAAAGCAGCCAGAAAGAAGTATCAGCTACAAAAGGGTAACAATTAGACTGGCAACTAACTTCTTTATAGCAACAATGGAAGTCAGAAGACAGTGGAACAATACTTTCACTAATTTAAGGGGGAAAAAATGCTCAAAACCTAGAATTTTACACCAACAAATCTATTATTTGAGGTAGAATAAAGACATTTTAAGATACACAAAAACTAGTAATGTTTATAATGTTTTCATCAAACAGACGTTTGCTATAAGAATTTCTAAATAAGCATTTCATACATAAAGAAACAAATCCCAGATATAAGATCTGGGATGAAAGAAAAAATGGCGAGTAAAGAAGTTCATAAAATTGTGGGTATATGTAAGCACATTTTAATGTGGATGGCAATAACAGTATCTTCTTTAGAGATAAACAAGATATATAAACTACACAATGGCCTGGAAGTAAGAAAGAGGCGATTGGAGTTAAACATTTATAGATTGAGTTGTTTGAGAGAATGGTAAATATATTGGTTAGTTTTCAACATCATCTACATTCATATTAAAAATTGCCAGGGTAACCACTAAAGGAATACGATACACATATTCAACAATTCTGCTTCTAAGAATTTGCAGGAATAGCAAAAAACCTGAAACATTATAAATGACTATTAATAGAAAATTGGTTAACATATTTATGTTATGACAGTAAAATGGTATACAGCCATTAAAAATGCAGCAGAGACCAGGCATGGTGGCTCATGCCTGTAATCCCAGCACTTTGGGAGGCCAAGGTGGGTGGATCACCTGAGGTCAGGAGTTCAAGACCAGCCTGCCCAACATGGTGAAATCCTGTCTCTACTAAAAATACAAAAACTTAGCCAGGCATGGTGGTGGGCACCTGTATTCCCAGCTATTCAGGAGGCTGAAGCAGGAGAATCACCTAAATCTGGGAAGCAGAGGTTGCAGTGAGCTGAGATTGCACCACTGCACTCCAGCCTGGGCAACAAGAATGAAACTCCATCTCAAAAAAAGGAAAAAAATGGATCACCTAAGCGGGAGCTGCCAAAATGAAGTTCAATCCCTTTGTGACTTCCGACCAAAGCAAGAATCGCAAAAGGCATTTCAATGCATCTTCCCACATTCGCAGGAAGATTATGTCCTCCCCCTCTTTCCAAAGAGCTGAGACAGAAGTACAACGTGCGATCCATGCCCATCCGAAAGTATGATGAAGTTCAGGTTGTACGAGGACACTATAAAGGTCAGCAGATTGGCAAAGTAGTCCAGGTTTACAGGAAGAAATATGTAATCTACATTGAACGGGTGCAGCGGGAAAAGGCTAATGGCACAACTGTCCACATAGGCATTCACCCCAGCAAGGTGGTTATCACTAGGCTAAAACTGGACAAAGACCGCAAAAAGATCCTTGAACGGAAAGCCAAATCTAGCAAAGTAGGAAAGGAAAAGGGCAAATACAAGGAAGAAACGATTGAGACGATGCAGGAATAAAGTAATCTTTTATGCAAGCTTTGATTAAAACTTGAAACGAGGAAAAAAAAGGAAAAAAATGCAGTAGATACACATATATTTATTTGAAAGAGTCTCTAAAGTAAAAGCAAAGTTTAGAATGGTGCATATTACGTGCGATTAATTTTAGTGAAAAAAAATTAGTATAAGGGATGAAAAAGTATGTATATACATAGATGCTTGTATTTTCATAAGATATCTCTTCAAGATACATAGGAAGCTGACAACAGTAATTGTCTGTGGGTTGACTTTTGAATTTTCTAATGCAAATGTATTCAAAAGAAAGATTTCTTTCAAAAACTAATCAAATAAACAACAACACCAAAAAGCAGGAGATAAACACACAGAAACCAACACCCACAGAAAGATACACATGCACACATACACATACACAAATATAAAGGAACCCATGACAAAACATTTCATCTTTAAACAATGTACCTTTATGGGAGAAAAGCAGCTAAAAGAAGCACTCTCAAGGCTGGGCGTGGTGGCTCACACCTGTAATCCCAGCCCTTTGGGAGGCTGAGGCACGTGAATCACGAGGTCAGGAGATCAAGACCATCCTGGCTAACACAGTGAAACCATGTCTCTACTAAAAATGAAAAAAACTAGCTGGGTGTGGTGGCATGCCCCTGTAGTCCCAACTACTCAGAGGCTGTGGCGGGAGAATCACTTGAACCTGCGAGGTGGAGGGTGCAGTGAACCAAGATCACACCATTGCACTCCAGCCTGGGTGCCAGAGGGGAAACTTCGTGTCAAAAAAAAAAAGAAGCTGCGCTCTCACTTTCCATTCTCTCATATATTAT
This sequence comes from Ateles fusciceps, assembly GCA_036589455.1. Lineage (NCBI taxonomy): Eukaryota > Metazoa > Chordata > Mammalia > Primates > Atelidae > Ateles > Ateles fusciceps. The sequence continues at coordinate 10,540,373 of JAZHEH010002554.1, read as the reverse complement.
TACCAAGCTCTAATTCTTACATTTGTTGGGATGTCTAGTATAAGCATTATTCCTTCTCTCCTCTGCACCCTGTTTGTGCATTTCTTGAAGGCCTGACTCAATTATATTATTTCCTTTCTCATTCTCACAAAACATATAGTATAAAGCTTTGAATATCAGAAGGATTTCTAGGATTGATAAAAAAAAATAAAGAAAGCTTTGTATAATATTTAGTTGGTGCTAAATAAATAATTAACATATAAGTTACTATGTAATCTTTAAGCTACTAATTTTATCTGAATCATATTGAGATTTTTATAACATGATATGCAACGGAATGTAATATGAGTTTTGCATGGCTTTAAATTTGAAAGTTTACAGGTTTCTTGCACCTTCTGGATTGCTTGCTAAATTTGGCACATCAAGGAAGCCTTATTTCAGGCATTTAGAAAAGCAAAAAAAATGACACAAAATTGTCTTAGAAACAACCCTACTAACATGTTAATGTCTTCATTCTGTGTGACCTAAAAGCCCACATACGGAATGCATTTCATGATCAGTTTTGTATATGTCACCTTCTTAAATTTTATCTGAAATTGGGATCTGTTGGGCTAAAGGCCAGATTTGAGTATTAGTTGTGGGGGTAGGGTCTTGGGTGTGGAACTGGGGGGTAAAGCATTAATCCTAGATACCCAAGCCAAGACTCAAGGGAGTTTTCAGGGGCCCCGGAGTTTTACAGATCAGTTGCAGCTGGAGATGCTAAACTGCGTCTTAGTGGTAGATGAAGTAAGTAGCTTTCTATGTACTGAAGTTGTCTGGACAAAATTACTTTCTTATGTATTCATTTGTATTCTAAACAGAAAGAAATAGCCACCGAAGATAAGCGTGAGACGGTCCCCCTTCCAAACGTGTATGCTGGAGTAATTGTTTCTTACGTTTGTTTTTCTTGCCACAAAAGCATTTCTGCAAATGAAAGCATAGGGAGGAATCTGATATATAAGATAGATGAATGTGGAATGGGGGTGTGGTATCTGAACCCCAATTTCCAATTTCTAGCTCTATGAGCTCTTACTCAGCAGTGATTCCCAAACTTCAGAGTGTGCAAGAATCACCTGGGATTCCATAAAAGATGCAGGTTATTGGGTTTAACCCCTGGAAAATCCAATTAACCCCTGAAAAGTCTGAGTGGAGCCTGATAGTCTAAATTGTAACAGGCACCCCAGAGGTTGTGAAGACTGTGAGGTCAGCCAGGCGTCCACACCCATAATCTCAGCACTTTGGGAGGCCAAGGCAGGTGGGTCAACTGAGGTCAGGAGTTTGAGACCAGCCTGACCAATATGGTGAAACCCTGTCTCTACTAAAAATATAAAAATTAACTGGGCGTGGTTGCGTGCACTTGTAGTCCCAGCTACTTGGGAGGCTGAGACAGGAGAATTGCTTGAATCCCTGGGAGATGGAAGTTGCAGTGAGCCGAGATTGTGCCACTGTACTCCATCCTGGTCGACAGAGCAAGACTCCATCTCAAAAATAAAAATTAAAAAGACTGAGGCCCAAGGCCTGCATTGTCATCTCTGTGGTGGTCTCAGTAGAGCCCAAAGTGGCAACTGCCATGCAAGAGCCTCTAAAGTTGGGCTCACTCTTTGAGCTAGCAATAAAGTGACAGAGACCCAACAGTTTCGACCCATTTTACTTGATTTTCCAATAATTTCCTATGCCCCCAAATCCGAGGAGGCAACTAGATTTTATCAGGCTGGGATAAAGAATTCTAAGAACCTGTTTATTTTAAAGCAGCATTAGTGATATGTGCAGAGACTAAAATTCCATCTGACAGTCATTTCCCAAATTATCTCAATCGACGGAAGTGGACCACCGTCTAGGTCATGTGGCGCTGGTGGGACACCAGCTGAAACCCTAAAAATAGCTGAATCGTGTCTGAGGCCCAATCAGAGAATTCCTTCCAGACATTTGTCTTCAGTGGATTGCCATGAATGCACAGCTGCCCGGGGCCATGCAAAACTGCCCCACAGTGAGGAAACAAAGAGTCTTACATTTCAGAGATGCTGGTCACGCGTGCCCCCACATTTGACTTGCTATTTTCTTGTCTAAGAAATTGAACATTGACAAAGCCTCTAGGTCCTGAATAAGGAAGTTCTGCAGGGTAGGAAACGCATTTGTTTGTGTCTTGGGGTGTAGGAACATATCACACTTGAGTGGCCACCCTGTCTCTAAGATCAGACCCCAAAACCAGATACATGTATATGGTTTTGTTTGTACAGATTCTATCACATTGGTTTTTTTGTTTTGTTTTTTTTCTATCACACAAACCTTTTTTATGGTGGTTGATAATGCCAGTGATTCCCTTAGGGCAGGAAAAGCTGGGGGAGGTGGTTCCAAGATCCATTTTCCTTCAGAAGACATCATGAGGATACTTAGATATGTTGACAGAGGTTGCAGTATGATGGTTTTGTGAACATAACATCTAGAATTATGCATTGGCTTAAACAGCAACAACTAAACTGTGGTAAATTACTGTTGGTATTTCTCTAGAACCAGAAATTTCAGAGAACCAGAGAACCCAGTAAAATGACGTTATATAATGTACTAGGGTTCTCTACAGGGACAGAGCTAATGGAAAATATATATATATATATATTATATATATTTTATATATATATTAAACTCCTCTTTATATGTATATATAAAGGGGAGTTTAAAAAGTATTAACTCACATGATCTCACAATAGGCCATCTGTAAGCCGAGGAGTAAGAAGAGCCAGTCCAAGTCCCAAAACTGAAAATTTGGAGTCCGATGTTCAAGTTCAGAAAGCATCCAGCATGGGAGAAAGATGTAGGCTGGGAAGCTAGGCCTGTCTCTCTTTTCACACTTTTCTGTCTGCTTATATTCTTGCCGAGCTAGCAGCTGATTAGATGGTACCCACGCAGATGAAGAATGAGCCTGCCTCTCCCAGGCCACTGACTCAAATGTTAATCTCCTTTGGCAACACCCTCACAGACACACCCAGGATCAATACTTTGTATCCTTCAATCCAATCAAGTTGACACTCAATATTAACCGTCACATATAACTTGCTCTTTTTTTATAAGGATTGTGGAAAACTCTAGTCTAAAACCTGCAAAGCCCTCGAACTTTGTGGGAAATAGTGGGACGTGAAAGATGTGATTATCAAGTATTAACCTAATTTTTAAGTGGATATAGTAGAATATTAAGATTACAGGGAGAATTAACTTTCAAAACAGTCACCCTAGAAGGTTATGCCTGTAGCTCAATTCAATTGCTAGTTCTCAAAATATTTCTAGAGCATTATTTTTTGAATTGCCTTTAAAATTAAGTTAGGAGCCACCTCAGAAAAGCAGTCATATTACAATATACTTTAACCTTTTTAAAGCTCACATATCTTTTTGAAATATTAAAAAAAATTTAAAAGACCCTCAGCTACTATCACTTATATCATCTAAGAAGGCTTAGATTTGTTATTTTTACTTATTTATTTTGAAACAGAGTCTCACTCTGTCGCCCAGACTGGAGGGCAGTGGTGCAATCTTGGCTCACTGCAACCTCTGCCTCTGGGTTCAAGTGATTCTCCTGCCTCAGCCCAGCCTTCTGAGTATCTTGGGACTACAGCATGCACCACCACACTCAGCTAATTGTTGTATTTTTTAGTAGAGACGGGGTTTCACCATGTTGGCCAGGCTGCTCTCGAACTCCTGACCTTGTGATCCACGCACCTCAGCTTCCCAAAGTGCAAAGGCTTAGATTTAAAGTCAAAATTCATTTCTGTTGTTTATCTAATAAAAGCAAGACTTTTTTCTATTTTTCAATTGCAAAACCATTTTTTAAATACACCACCAATATATTATCACCAGAATTTTTACTTACCCACTAAGAATCACAGCATTACATTTTAACCAAAGCATGTTTCTGATCAAAAAAAGTTTAACTCTCAGCTTGATTTTTCACTTTACTCAATACTCTGCCTCTGAATGAGGCCATTTTCAAAAGTCTAATTCCTTTTGAATAGAGAGAGTTAGTTTGCCACCACGAAATAAGAGAAGTCAAAGACTTTGAGGGACAATTTCAGACAGATTCTTAAGGACTTTTTATATTGATATTCTGAAAAGGACAATAGCTGTTGTGTGCTCAAAATCTAATAGATTCATTTTAAAAATCTTAATAGTCATATCTATGTTACAGTTTTTAAACATAGGGATTGTTCTTGTGCTATATGTCATTGTAGATTAGAATCACGTGTACTTGGCCAGGCGTGATGGCTCATGCCTGTAATGCTCAGGACTTTGGGAGGCTGAGGTGGGCTGATCACCTGAGATTAGGAGTTCGAGACCAACCTGACTAACATGGTGAAACCCCATCTCTACTAAAAATACAAAAATTAGCTGGGTGTGGTGGTGGCCGCCTATAATCCCAGCTACTCAGAAGGCTAAGGCAGGAGAATCACTTGAACCCTGGAAGTGGAGGTTGCAGTGAGCCAAGATCTTGACACGGCACTCCAGCCTGAGTGACAAGAGTGAGACTTCATCTCAAAAGAAAAAAAATGAATCACCTGTACTTAGCAACATCTGATCCCAAGTTTATTAGCAACACAGTGTACAAATCTGGGGCCTTGAGAGACACGCCATAAGAGGACATATGTACTTGCAGAATGTCAGTCTATAAACAACAGCTAAATGTTGTTATACAAGTAAGTGTGTATGTGCACTCACCTCTGTGTGTGTGTGTGTGTGTGTGTGTGTGTGTGTGTGTGTGTGTGTGGGTGGGTGAGTCAGAAAAGCATACATTCAAAGTTACTTCAAAGATGCTTTTGAAGGTTGACCACTATTATATAAACAATGAAAAGAATTTGACTGATCAAAGAGAGAAGTTTATAAATGACCTCTGCCATGCATGCAGCTTGAATATTTGTTTTCACTTACAAAAAGTCTGTATCCTCTCAAAGTCATGGTTAAAATATTTGAAATTTGAACTGGCATGGGTAATTGTGGGGGATAACTTGGGGAGATAATTTGTAATAGGAAAATCATAATTTCACACGAGGAAGAGAAAAACTACCACATCTGTCCTATCCTAGGAAAGTCTGATGATGATGATGATGATGACGATGACGATGACAGTGTTGGTGATGCTGATGGTGATGATAGTGGTAATGGTGGTGATGGCTGTGGTAGTACTTATGGTGATGTTAATATTTCTGCTGCTGTTTCTGCTGGCTGTGGTTGTGGTTGTGAAATTGTTCCTTACAGCAGCTGATTCTTCAGATTTTTATAGCACCTTTGTCCCAGTTGGCTCCACTGAAGCAAACAGGACTTCCTGAAGTTTCATATTATCTCAGAAGCAAAAACACAGAAAAAGAATCGTTTTTATTTTAAAAGAGTGGAAGAAAATGAACCAAAGTAAGAGACCATGTATCTTATCAGAAATAGTGTTTTTATTCCATAATAAACCTGGGACCTGAGCCTAAATTTCCAGACAGCTCTCCAGCCATACAAATTCACTGTGACATTTAATGGTGCACTGAAGCTTTGTTTTATTCTGGTAAATGTTACACAAATGTCCATTTTGAAGAGCTAATGTGAGTTTCTTTTGAAATACAATTTTTAACAGCATCAGGATTAATATGAACATTTCAGAAGTTAAACTGATTGTTTAAAAAAGAAAGAGTAGTCCAAGCATGATGGCTCATGCTTGTAATCCCAGCACTTTGGAAGGCAGAGACAGGTGGATTGCTTGAGTTCAGGAGTTTGAGACCAGACTGGGCAATATGGCAAAACTCCATCTCTACAAAAAATACAAATATTAGCCAGGCATGATGGCATGTGCCCGTAGTCTCAGCTACTCAGGATACAGAATGGGAGGCTCTCTTGAGCCCAGGAGGTGGAGGATGCAGTGAGCCATGATCGTGCTGCTGCACTCCAGTTTGGGTGATGAAACGAGACCCTGTCTCAAAAAAAAGAGAGAGTGAGAGAGGAAAGCAGGAGTCAACAGTAAGATATTATACAATTAGTGGCCGGGTATAGTGGGTCATGCCTGTAATCCCAGCACTTTAGGAGGCTGAGGCAGGTGGATCACGAGGTCCAGAGATGGAGACCATCCTGGCCAACGTGGTAAAACCCTGTCTCTACTAAAAATAAAACATTAAAAAAAAAAATTAGCTGGGTGTGGTGGTGCACACCTGTAGTCCCAGCTGCTCAGGAGGCTGAGGCCGGAGAATCATTTGAACTCAGGAGGTGGAGGTTGCAATGAGCCAAGATTGCGCCACTGCACTCCAGCCTGGTGACAGAGCAAGACTCCATCTCAAAAAAAAAAAAAAAAAAAAAAATTAGAATCTGGGGAACTTGGGTTCAAACCTCACCTCTCCCACTCTCATGCTGTATGAAATTAAACAAGTTAACCTCTCTAAGCCTCGGTTTCTTCACCTATGAAATAAGAATCATCTATTTGTCACATGGTATTTAAGGGGATTCAATCTATCACTTGTTGACAGATACCTGGGTCAAAGCAAGTGCTCCCTCGGTGGCAATTACTTTATCTCTCCTCCTCCCCACGGGGCACGATCATCATTCCTTTGTGCGAATCTCTGAGCTGAGCATTCCTAGAGATGCAGAAAAAGTCGCAGACAGGTTATAATCTTCCAAACACCTGTATAGATTTGTGTGGGCTCCTTAAAGAGATAATTCCTTGCAGCAGGAGAAATTTAGTCTGCAGAGCAGCTGGGCATTTATTGTTTAAGTGTGTCAAGTAGCAGAGTGTTTTGAAAGTCAATGATTAGCTTACTTCCGCTCAGAGTTTAGAGACCTACTTCATGTGTTTGGAGATCAAGGCCTGGGAAACCAAAAAAGGAAATGGAACGTAGTTCTCTCACGTGCTGAATCTAGAGAACTAGTTGGAGTTAATGTCTGGCCAGTCTTTTTAAATGAGCTGTTGTATGTACCGTTGCTTTTTAAAAAAGAGAGAAAAATCTATATAGCTACAATGGCAAGTGTTATTCAAATGAAATTAAACATTTTTAAAGCATTTTACGAATGGTGTGGAACCCTACCAATGTCTGGCAAGATTCCACCCACACATTTTGTTACCTTTATTATTTTAGTGTGGGCTATAATCAAAGGTTTTAGAATTATAAGAACGTAAGTCCTCCACCTGCACCAAGGATGCTTGAGAGAGAACACTGTATGTGTGCCCGGGGATGCACAGACTCCAGGGCTTATGGGAAGAGGACAAAGGGAGATGTGGCTCTTATGGGCTGCCATTAGCTTAAAATGTTTGAAATAGTATCTTTTTTTTTGTTTCTTTGAGACGGAGTCCCATTCTGTTGCCCAGGCTGGAGTGCAGTGGTGCAATCTTGGCTCACTGCAACCTCCACCTTCCAGGTTCAAGTGATTCTCGTGCCTCAGCCTGCCAAGTAGCTGGGATTATAGGTGCCCACCACCATGCCTGGCTCATTTTTGTATTTTTAGTAGAGACAGAGTTTCATCATGTTTTCCAGGCTGCTCTCGAACTCCTGACCTCGAGGGATCCACCTGCCTTGGCTTCTCAAAGTGCTGGGATTACAGGCATGAGCCACTACGCCCAGTCTAGTATTCTATTTTTAAATGCTATTTTTTTCAAAGAGGTACTGAATTTGTTTCTGATGAGCAATGTCGTGCCTTTTATGACAGAAAATTTATAGAAAAGTGTTATGGAGCAGGCAAAACCTAAGTGTAACCTCTGTGTCCCTGGCATTTCCAAATTGTGGCCTACAATCGAAATCATACTCCAAAGACATTAATGCATGAGCCTGTCCTGGTGTAGTTACTAGAATGTGATCCACAATGCACCCCCACCCATTGCCTTACAGCTATTCTGAGGTTTCTCCAGGAGCTATAATGTATGTTATCGGGGACAAGTTTTGGGGTTTGCCTATTTTTTACTTCTTGGCCTGCAGCCTTTGCTGCCCCTTATAACAGTGCTGCTCTTTGAGGCCATGCATCTCTGTCATCACAAGCATTCTTTCCCGGCCTCCAGGAGGGATACAGTCTCTTCAGCTTCCTTTAGTATATCTGTATGTAATACATACTACATCTTTGCTCAGGCTCATAGTAGGATTTTATAGAACACTTGGTTATAAACTAATGTAATTCCCAACTGCTTTTAGAATTGGATGCTCTTTGAGTTTCAAGCTCAGACCCAGCCTCTGCACCCTGGCCTTGTTTCCATAGGTGTCCCCAGTGAAGGACCTCCCCAGTGCTTCTCCAATGCAAGAGCCTCCCCCAGTGCTTCTCCAACACTTCAGAGTCCAAGCCCTGCTCAATCTCCAAACAAAAAAAAAAAGGAAGAACCTACCCTTCCTGCTCTAAAACCCCTGGCCCAACTCGTCTCTCTCTCCTGGATTAATTGATCATTGTTCCTTCTCTTTAAATGCCCTTCTCCCAACCAGGTATAATCTGACCCTCAGAGCTCAAGCATGACAATCACAGCAGTCATGAGAACGTCTCAACGTCTGATGTATTTCACATTTGATAACCACTCATGGGCAATGGCAGCAGTGCAAGCTGAGTGAGCTTGGTCCAGCCATTTGCTCTCACATTCCTTCCTCCAGCCTGGAGGGAACAGATGTTCAGGGAAGCTCATCCTTCACGACTAAGCTGGTGATTGCTCCCCAAGTTTTCAAAGCAATTGTTTGGACAACAAAGTACACATACCTCTCATGAACACAAATAATAATCTGCAAAGATTTGGGGAAAACCTTTTTCTATCTCTGCAGACAAAAAGTGAAGCATCTGCCCTTGATTTTTTTTTTTCTGTGTTCCGGTATATTATATATGTGTGTTACATGTTATAATATATAGTATTACTATTCATACATTATATATATACACTATATTTGTATATGTATAATGTGGTATCCTGAACCAGACGAAGACTATTAGGTAAAAGTTTCCCTAGAACAAGGGGCAGTTGTTTGATTTACCTGCCAAAAGTTTCTACCAAACTGTCCCTCCTACCACAGGCGGAGGCTTAACCCGCAGAATACAGTTTACATCCCCTAGTGTGGAGTGTTTTACACATCAAAAGATACAGTCCAGTGTCAGCTGAGCACTCTATCACACAAATGTTCAGAATTTAAGTAAATCTTTGTTCAACTTTTCAACTCAAACATACAATTCCAGTATGGCTCCTACCTTGTCTCGATCATATGCACCTGCTGTGGCAGTAGTAGTACCAGATATTTCCTATTTAAGACTACCTTATAGCCAGGTGTGGTGACTCATGCCTGTAATCGGAGGCTGAGGGGGGTGGATCACCCAAGGTCAGGAGTTAGAGACCAGCCTGGCCAACATGAGGTGGTATTCCATCTCTACTGAAAATGCAGAATTAGCTGGGCATGGTGGTGCGAGCTTGTAGTCCCAGATACTTGGGAGGCTGAGGCAGGAGAATCACTTGAACCCAGGAGGCAGAGTTTGCAGTAAGCTGAGATTGCACCATTGCACTCCAGCTTGGACAACAAGAATGAAACTCCGTCTTTAAAAAAAAAAAGTCTATCTTACAGCGCTGTAGGGTGTGTGGCCATCCTGGGAGTTAGGCAAGGGTAAGGAGGAAAGATTTACAAAGCATTAATATCCTTAAGGAAGATAATCTGTTGGTTGATTTGCTAATGCCAGCAAGTCCATTCCTCCTCCCTCACTACCCCCCACACCCGCCCCGTGATAAGAACAACAAACAACAACTATCTTTCCTTTTTTTATTGGCATAATTCTACATGAGCAATTGTATTAGCTGTTTAGATAATGTGGTTGGTGTAACAAATAAAGCCCATTAAAATATATATATCATAGATCACTTGCAAGTGTAGAGTGGCTTAATTGTTGTTTTCAGCAATCCCAGACTGACAAAGGGGGTTGTAATTTAAGTTGTGCTGATGGCTTTTGTATTAGACAAAAGCTAGTGTTGACTTTAGTAGTTATTATTCTCTCCTGCAGTTTAAATTGCTTTTGTACTAGGAGCAAAAGAGCAGTAGGAGAAAAACAATTCTAACCTTATGTAAATGCAATTCTACAAATAGATTATTTTTGCAGATTCTGGAATCACTGAGGGAGGGATAGTCACAAATCTAAGGAATTCTAGAATTCTGGAGATGTGGCCATAAATACAACCATCTAGTTTCCTTAGTTGGTGCTTTTTAAACTGCCATGCCCATGATCTGATTATGCAAGGATGTACTGGGGACAAGAAACTATATATAACAATATATAATATGTATTACATGCATATAATATACATGTATGTATATATGATATATTAAAATTATACATGTATATAATGTATATATTTTACATATGTTGTAATATATTACATTACTACATATTTTTTATATAAATACACACACTATACATGTGTATAATGTAGTATCCTGAAATCGGAAGAAGAATATTAGGTAAAAATAAAGGAAATCTGAATAGACTATAGATTTCAGTTAATAATATTGTATCAATATTGATATATTAATTATAACGAACATACTATAGTAATGTAAGATGCTAATAATAGGGGGACCTGAGTACAGGATATATGGCAACTTTCTATACTGTCCTTGTGATTTTTCTATAAATTTAAAACTATTCTAAAATAAAGTGTTTAAAGCTAAGCACAGTGCCTCACACCTGTAATCCCAGCATTTTGGGAGGCCGAGGCAGGAAGATCGCTTGAACTCAGGAATTTGACGCCAGCAATGTGGCAAAACCCCATCTCTATTCCAAAAAAAAAAAGGTGTTTAAATCTCTAGCTAGGAAATGGGTAAAGGCTAAATACATATGAATCTTTAAAGATAATAGGATGAAGGCAAGCTGGGTAAAAACGTCCCCAGAACGTTAGGATATGCTTTTGACTCTTCAATGGTGGCAGAGTTTATGGTTCATGGAACACTGTCTTAAACTTTGGACTTTGCCTAAGATAACTCCAAGGGAACTTCAAGGATTTACGATCCTTTTGTTGTTTAAGGAGTGGAACAAAGAGAAAGACTTGGAGTCCTGTAATAATTAACCAACATGTTTACATTATCCAGGTTTAGAAAGAACTTCGTGTATTAAGAATTAAATCAACCACTTAACAGTGAGACTTACTAACATATTTTGTTTTTTATAATTCATAAAAGTGATAAGTAAAGCTACTTTATTTTAGCAATGTTTCCTTATTCACTTTTAAAATCCTTTGGAAGTTTATAGTGACTGCATATATTTATTCAAATAATTCGCTCAACCTTATATCCCTCTTTTTACTTTTCTTTGCAAAGCTAATATCCCAGGTAATTCTTGGGGATGAAAAATCTTACCCATTTAGTTTATATTTAATACAGGTACTTAAAAGCCTTTAAAAATGTATTATACTTACTTTTCTTTTTATAATGCCCATTGTACCTATTATAGCTTGTGTTTTAATCCTAAGTAAATCATACTTAGTTTTGAAAACAAAAAGTCTCATCAAACTAAATACATGTTCTATTCTGTTTAATACCATTATAGACATTGTAAGTGAACTTTTTTCTCTCCTTCCTTCCTCCTTCCCGCCCTCCTCTCTTCCTCCTTCTCTTCTTCCTATTAAAATGCTTATTGAGCATCTGCTTTGGTTAGCATTTAGGAAAATCAATATAAATAACATATGGTTGGTATCAAGGAGCTCAAGTCTAGTATGAGAAGCAGATGAATGGGCAGATAATTAAACCTCATATTATGATAAGGTTTAGGCTAGAGAAGTGCCAAGGATGGGCATGATGGAACACACGACAGAAAGCTGTTACTCAGACAAGGAGTCCTTTCTTCCCCAGTCCCCTCCCCTCGCTCAAAATTTGGCCATCATTTTCAAGAGATTGCCTCTTCCGCCCTGAGGTGCATCTGAAATGTGATCACTTCAATCAATGTCCAACTGCGTCAGATGTAATAGAATCAACCTCTTTCTTATCATGTTGCAGCTTCTGTTTGCAATATCTCCTACAAGTAAAAACGAAGATGTTTTTGACAAATCCTTGCAAAGGCAGTGAAATTCTTTCTGTTCTCCGGTCCTGTCCACATTAAATACATAAAGCAAAGGGGTTTAGAAAACTGATCAGGTTTGATGGCATCATGTACTATTTAGCTAAATATTTGAATAGAAAGCCAGATTTTTTTAAAAGGTTTAGAAAGCTAATGAAATAATTTTGAATATTTCTATAAAACTATCTTCTCTGATAATATTTTGGCTTTTTAAGGTTGTTGGTGATTAGGGATGCCTGGTTTTCACATCAGTCCAAAGTGATAAACAGCGATCAAGCTATAATCTGTTAGCGCTGATCTAAATGACTGTCTCAGAAAAAGAATGTCCCCATTGTAATGTTGTAAAGGGGCAAAGTGGACACATTTCAGAAGGCCTTAGTGTCACACTTTCTTCAAAATGTGCTGAATATCATGGTCTCGTGTTATATTACTGTGTAAGGCAGTGCCTGCATCAATACACAAGACCTTATTATGTAGAATAGATAAGCACTACCAACAAATACCAGCACTGACATATGAGCCCTTAAACTATTTATCAGCTCAGTCTTCCAGCCATCAAACTTTGCAATAGACTTTCTAAGGATTTTATGTATAAAATGTTTTATTAAAATTCTTATTTATTACCTAATTCAGGAAAGAGATATTTAAATTTGTAAACATTAGAAAAAAATTATTATTTATGTATAAATTAGAAATGCCCCCACAATACTTTATTGAGGGTTTACATTGTATCCTGTAGAGAGTTTGCTAATGCTAAATCTTAGTGGAAGATATTTATACAAGGGCCAGGCTGACATGTGAACTCTCCTTTTGTGAGAGCCAACAATTTCTGAGAAGAAAGAAACTGCTGCTTACACAAAGCACTTAGTATATTACCTGGCTTGAATAAACCGTGGGTGAGAGTTCTGGGTGCAGTTTTGGTTTGTCAACAATAGTTTCACTAAATAAGGAAAGTCCTGAAGGCAGTTCTTTGATTCAGCAGCACGCTGGCAGATCATGCCTCAAATCTCATGCAGATAAGGAGAGTTCTGCCGAGGAGCTGTAACTGGCACCACCCAGGGTGAGCGCACCCTCTCTGGCATGTGAAGGAAAAAGCTGACGGTGTTTCCTACTCAGTAAGGCGCTGTTACCAGAAGAAGAAACAGACAGGAGTTGGGATTTCACAGAGAGAGGTCCATGAGTGAATAGAAGATACTTCCTCAGTTACAGGGCTGGTCTTCATTCATCTCCCAGGATGCTGTCTGCAGAACTGTGGTGGGTAGTAGGCTGAGGCAGGAATTACCTCCCAAGAAAGGCTATCCAGATGCTTGGTCAAGTGGCTGCCCAGGTCTCCAGAGCATTTGCTATTCCTCTTCCTAAACCTTCCCTCCTTTTCTCCATTCTCCCCTTCACTTTCACGGGAATAGCCATTACTCATCTTTTATGATTCTAATCTCACACCACCTGTGCCAGGAAATATCTCTTGTGACCAGCCTGGTCAACATGACGAAACCCTGTCTCTACTAAAAAATACAAAAATTGCCGGGTGCAGTGGTTCACACCTGTAATCCCAGCACTTTGAGATGCTGAAGTGGGCAGATCACCTGATGTCAGGAGTTCAAGATCAGCCTGGCCAACATGGTGAAACCCCGTCTTTACTAAAAATATAAAAATTAGCTAGGTGTGATGGCAGGCACCTGTAATCCCAGCTACTTGGGAGACTGAGGCCGGAGAATCGCTTTAACCTGGGAGGCAGAGGTTGCAGTGAGCAGAGATTGCTCCACTACCCTACAGCCTGAGCGACTCTGTCTCAAAAAAAAAAAAAAAAAAAAAATAGCCAGGCATGGTGGCAACACCTGTATAATCCCAGCTACTCCAGAGGCTGAGGCAGGACAATCGCTTGAACCCTGGAGGTCGAGGCTGCAGTGGGCTGATAGTGCACCACTGCACTCCAGCCTGGGAAACAGAGTGACAGTCTGTCAAAAAAAAAAAAGAAGAGAGAGAGAGAAAGAAGAAGAAGAGGAAAAAAAAGAGAAGGAGGGGGAAGAAGGAAGGAAGAAGGAAGGAAGAAAGGAAGGAAGGAAGGAAGGAAGGAAGGAAGGAAGGAAGGAAGGAAGGAAGGGAGGAAGGAAAAGAAAAAGAAATATCTCTTGTGCCAAGATAACTTAGTGTTCCCGTGGTCCCACCACACCTAGTAGCAGTTACCACCTGCAGGGTGGGTGGGCGTCCCTTGAATTCTCTTTACGATATCATTATTCCAGCAGTGCATGGGGGATCCCAGTCACTACTTGAACATTCGTCCACACAAAAACTTTAAAGAGAAGTGAGAACGGTGATAATGAAGGGTGATGGGAAATTGGTGGGGAGCAGAGAGATTTGCAAGACAGAATGCAGCCTACTCTGAAACCACCATGGTGGATTTCAGCACAAGAGGAAAACGATCAAGGCAAATTCAGGCACTCCCAGATTGGAAGAGAAGAGAAAGAGAGTGAGGACAGGACTAACTCTTTCTCTTGGAAGCAAAAGATGAGTTATGACAAAATAAATCTCAACAGAGAGAAGGCTGGAGTACTTGAAATATGTGTGCATGTGTACATATCTGTGGATACATGTGTATACAGACAGTGTAAATAGTTGTGCCAGCCATCCTTGGCATGTTTCCCTTTGCTTTTGAGAGGAATTTTCTGGGCATGCCATGACTGGCATTAATTCAAATGAGATAATCCCAGCAGAATCTCTTACCTCGTCGCTCCAAAACCCAGATAACATTCCAAGTTTTAAAGTAATTATTTCTGTCCTTCTCTCAGAGGTGATTAGGCCACACTACTAATTCCCAGCTTCATCAGTAAAGAGATCCACAAGAAGTCTGTTACTCATGATATTGGCACTGTTAATAGAGTCGCAAGGACCCCACTCAAGAAGATATAAGGATGACTAATTTCTGTTTAAATATAAAGCTATGATTGCACCACTGCACTCTAGCCTGGGTCACAAAGGTCTAGCAAGACTGCCTGGTGCCTCTAATCCGGGCCCAGCATGGTGGCTCATGCCTGTAATCTCAGCACTTTGAGTGTCTCAGGTGGGAGGATTGCTTGAGCCCAGGAGTTCAAGACCAGCCTGCACAACATAGTGAGACCCTGCCTCTATTAAAAAATAAAAAGAATTTGTAAAAAATCCTTTTAAAAACCAGCTTAAAGATAGATATGTAAGAATGTGGCTCCTGATTAAAAAGAACATTATCTAGTCAAATTACTTGTGAGTTGTTACTGTCATAGTTTTCCCTACCATCAGTCAGAAGTCAGTAAACTTTTTTCTAGAAAAGGCCAGACAGTGAATATTTTCAGCTTTGCACGCCACACTGTCTCTGTCACCATGACTCAACTGTGCCATTGTCACATGAAAGCAGCCACGGGCAATATGCAAACAAATTTGCATGGCTGTGTTTCAATAAAATTATAGGAGTATAAGAAAATGTTTCTAACTCTTTGGAGTTTTTTAATACCCCTCTCTGCATTTTAGGGTGCAATAACATATAGTGGGTAAAGGATTTTGTTCTGGGTCATATCAGGATTTGAATGCTTGCTCTGCCCCTAATTAGCTTTGTGACACTGGGTGATGTCACTTAAGCCTTGATTTCCTTATCAATAATATAGGTTAACACTGGTAGTTATGTCATTCGGTTGTTGTGGGAATTAAATAAAATAGATGTTAAGCACAGAGCATGATAACTGCTTAATAATGTCATCTGTGGGCAGGCATGCTTGCTCACGCTTACAATCCCAGCATTTTGGGAGGCTGACGAGGGAGGATTGCTCGAGCCCAGGAGTTCCAGATCAGCCTGGGCCACATCACAAGACCCCCATACCTACAAAAAGTAAAAAAAAATTAGCCAGGCTTGGTTGCACGTTACTGTGGTCCCAGCTGCTCAGGGGGCTCAGGTGGGAGGACTCCTTGAGCTCAGGAGTTTGAGGCTATGTGAGCTGTGATTGCACCACTGCACTCTAGCCTGAGTAACAGAACAAAGCCCTATAAAAATAAATAAGTAAATGTTATCTGTGATGTGCATTTACATTGTCCTCAAAACTGCCACATTCATCACCAAGAAAGTCAAGCACAGCTTCGTCTGCCTGCGAACTTGGTGATTTAAATTCTACAGGGCGATTCCCAACTATTATAAATTTCAGCTTCCTGTTATTCCCATACCCTGACTGGCTCCTTCAGGGTCTCATCTAATGATTACCTTTAAGGATAAAAATTAAGGTAAACAGGCCATGTGGGTTGGCTCACGCCTATAATCCCAGTACTTTGGGAAGCCGAGGTGGGTGGATAACTTGAGGTCAGAAGTTCAAGACCAGCCTGGCCAACACATTGAAACCCTGTCTCTACTAAAAATACAAATTTAGCTGGGCATGGTGGCACGCACCTGTATTGCCAGCTACTCCGGAGGCTGAGGTAGGAGTATCAATTACCTGAACCCAGAAGGCAGAGGTTGCAGTGAGCCGAGATCACGTCACTGCAGTCTAGTCTAGGCAACACAGAGAGACTCCATCTCAAAAAATAATAATAATTAAGATAAATGCCTTTAAACATGTCTGCATAGGAAAAAGACATGAGAAGTTTTTACATTTTTTAAACCAATGTAATTTTGTCATTTAATAGCATTTGCTCACAATTTCATATTCTCCTCCAGGGAACAAGGCTCTTTTGTCTTTGATTTCCTAACCAAACCAGAACATTTGCGTTCCAAGCCAGAATGCCTCTTCTCCTCGAATGGATCGCATCTCCTCGCCAGCCACGGAACAAAACTGGACGGAGAATGAGTTTGACGAACTGACAAAAGTAGGCTTCAGACGGTGGGTAATAACAAACTCTTCCAAACTAAAGGAGCATGTTCTAACCCAGTGCAAGGAAGCTAAGAACCTTGAAAAAAGAGAAATTGCTAACTAGAATAACGAGTTTAGAGAAGAACATAAATGACCTGATGGAACTGAAAAACACAGCACGAGAACTGGTGAGGCATACCCAAGTATCAATAGCCGAATCGATCAAGCCGAGGAAAGGATATCAGAGATTGAAGATCAACTTAATGAAATAAATAAATCGTGAAAACAAGATTAGAGAAGAAAGAATGAAAAGGAATTAACATAGCCTGCAAGAAATATGGGACTCTGTGAAAAGACCAAACCTACGTTTGATTGATGTACCTGAAAGTGACGGGGGAGAACAGAACCAAGTTGGAAAACACTCTTCAGAATATTATCCAGGAGAACTTCCCCAACCTAGCAAGACAGGCCGACATTCAAATTCAGGAAATATAGAAAACAGCACAAAGACACTCCTTGAGAAGAGCAACCCCAATACAGCAAGCACTTAGTAAATGTCTTTTGAAGGAATACTCGTTAACAGGATAGAATGGAGATGAGGAACCAATTTAAAATAAAAGTACCTGCCTTTGATTCCCAAGACCATGCTGTCCCATTCTATAACCAGACCCACCAGGGACAGGACTATTCTTAAAGCAAAGAGTCATTTTCTCTAGCTTCTTTGCAGTGATGGATAAAAGCTGCTTTTGAACTCATTCTATACTCTCGGTAGTGAGGAAATGCCACTAAAAATGTAAGACATGTAACTGGCTAGATGTTTCTCTAAACTCAACTAAAATTTTCTCTCATGCCCCTATTCAGTGGAAGAGACTGAAACCCAGTCAATTCCAGCTTTCTTCTTTCTTGATTGCTCCGTCATTGTGTCTATAGCACTGCAGGAGCTGGGGTTCACCTAGTCCTTGGATATCACGTTTCCAAGCTGCATCCCTGAGAGGCCCATCATCCTGCCTGACCCTGGTCACCAGGCATAGTCCATGTGTGCTGTGCTTCATTGCCATCTAGGCAGTTCCTTCTGACGCAGTGCTCTTTCTGCTCTGTCCCTCCCGCCTCCAGGCACCCAGAATTGACTCTGTCCTCTATGCTCTGCCACCTTCCCTTCCGTGGAGCAGCAGCCATGGCTGTCCTAGGTGATTTAGGACATCCTAAATATGCAAACAAAACTAGTTAATATTTCCGAATAATTCTGCTGCATTGATTATTCAAATTAAGATTGACTGACGGGGTGCTGTGGCTCACGCCTGCAATCCCAGCACTCTGAGAGGCTGAGGTGGATGGATCACTTGAGGTTAGGAGTTCAAGACTAGCCTGGGCAATCTGGCGAAATCTCATCTCTACCAAAAATACGAAATTCAGCTGAGTGTGGTGGCACACACCTGGAATCCCAGATACTCAGGAGGCTGAAGCAGGAGAATAGCTTGAATCCAGGAGGTGGAGGTTGCAGTGAGCTGAGATCACACCACCTCACTCCAGCCTGGGTGACAGAGCAAAACTCCATCTCAAAAAATAAATAAAATACATTAATTAAGATTAACTAGACAAGGGGAATGTATACCTGTGTACAAAGAGCCTATGTGACTCCCAGACACAATTTTGGGCCAAAGGGTAGAAGACGTTGGGAAATAGACTGGGCTTGCTATATAAAACAAACGAAAAACCAAAACAAAAGAACTTAGAGCAATTAAAGCTGTCCAGAAATGAAAGTAACTGCCTCTGTAGCTAGTGGTTTACTGGGCAGAAAATATTCAGCTGCAGTTCAATGCTTGCTTAGGCAGATGCTAGAGAAGAAATTTATGGGTAAGGGTTGGAATAAATTGTCTTTAATACTTTCTCAAATATAGAAGTTCTGCGATTTCTTAGGAAGGGTGTGTGTGTATGTATACGGAGAGAAAAAGAAGAGAGAGAATTGGCTCATGCAATCACGGACGCTTGGTAAACTCAAAATCTTCAGAGGAGGCAAGCAGGCTGGAGTCGCAGGGAAGAATTACTGCTGAAGTTCAAAGGCAGAATTTCCGTCTTGCCTTGGGAGAGGTCAGTCTCTTATTCCATTCTGGCCTTTAACTGATTTGATAAGCCCTACCCACATTACAGAAGGTAATCTGCTATACTCAAAGTCCATCAATTAAATGTTGATCTAGGTCAGGCACAGTGGCTCACGCCTGTAATCCAGACACTGCAAGGCCGAGGTGGGTGGATCCCTTGAGGTCAGGAGTTTGAGACCAGCCTGGCCAACATGGTGAAACCCGTCTCTACTAAAAATACAAAAATTAGCCAGATGTGGTGGCAAGCACCTGTAATCCCAGCTACTTGGGAGGCTGAGGCAGAAGAATCACTTGAACCCGAGAGGCGGAGGTTGCAGTGGGCAGAGATTGTGCCACTGCACTTCAGCCTGGGCAACAGAAGGAGATTCCATCTCAAAAGAAAAAATAAATGTTGGTATTATCCAAAAAACACCTTCACAGAAGAAGCATCCAGGATGACTATGGCCAACTATCTAGGTGCCCCAGAGTCCAGCCAAACTGACACATAGAATTAACCATCACCCTGTGGTTCTCCACCACAACTAATTCCAGCTCCTACCTAGTTTTCCATGTCCTAGCCACCCAGACATGTTGGATGAGTCTGATCATGAAAACAACTTTTGAGAATCTGAGATAAAAGGTGCTCTATCATTCCTCAGGTTTTCTACTTCCTTCTTCTCCACTCTCCCCCGCTCCCATTTTCTTTTCCTTCTTTTTTTTATTCTCCACCTCCCTTTTTGCTGGGCAGAGAAAGAAAGATAAGTTTCAACAGCAATAGTTTTGCTGCAGTGATATGGCAATGTTGCAACACTATTATGCCTGAGGCAAGTGTATCTAAAAGAGAAGCTTCATTTTTAGGTGCATGTTAACTATCTAATAAATCAGCACTTACAGATCTTAGAACTTTGATGTCTTTATATAGATTTCTCTTCTTCCTTCTCAGGTAGGTAATTTTTAAAATGAAGCTGAGTCTGATGTATTAAAGTTTGACTCCCCCATTTCCTATGGGTAAAGTTTAAAAACCATTTACATATGATTACTTACATCATAGCTTTATTGCAAAGGGACTACTGGATCTCAGGCAATCATGCTGCTCTCTTCTGAGTCCCTTCAGCTAACAGTAGCTTTGCCAGTTCAGATGTGGACAAGAAGGAGGGTTCTCTTCTCCACATGGAAAGTCACAGGCCTAGAATGACAAGTGCAAAAAGAGGGATACCTTTTGGAACATCTAGGACAGGCCTGCCCTTGTAATGATTATATTTGAGAATGAATGCGTTGGCTGAAAGGGCAGAAGAAAATTATTTAATTTCAAATCAAAAGTGCAATTGCTGTTACATAAGTTACTATACGTTGCTTGATAAAGTTGATTTAATTTAACAGAAAAAGTTTCAAAATAAATTTTTATTTTAAATCACCAAACCCCATAAACAACCCAACTGTTCACCAGCTGGCAAATGGATAAACAAATTTGTTTCATCCATATAAAGAAAATATCATTTAACAATAAAAAGGAGCCAGGCGCCGGGGCTCATGCCTATAATCCCAGCACTTTGGGAGATCACCTGGGATCAATCAGTTCAAGACCAGCCTGGCCAACATGGTGAAACCCTGTATTTACTAAAAATACAAAAATTAACAGGGTATGGTGGTGGGCACCTGTAATCCCAGCTACTAGGGAGGCTGAGGCAGGAGAATCACTTGAACTCGGGAGGTGGAGGTTGCAGTGAGCCGAGATTGCGCCATTGCACTCCAGCCTGGGTGACAAAAGCAAACCTCTGTCTCAAAAAAATAAAAATAATAAAAAGGAACAAATCATGACTACTTGTAACAACCTGGATAAATTTCAAAAGCATTATTCTAGGTGAAAGAAGCCACACTCAAAACACTCTAAGACTCTGCTTACATAACTTTTTGGGAAAAGTGAAACTATAGGAACAGAAATCAGACCAGCAATTGCTAGGGACTTGTGTCGGCAGGATGAGGTTGTTTACAAAGGGGTGTGAGGGAATTTTTAGGGGTTATGAGAATATTCTGTATTAAAAGGTGAATTTACTGAATATGAATTATGCCTCAATAAAGGTGACCTCTGAAAAAATGATGTGGGATGATGCAAATGTCTAGAAAGAGAGACAATGATTTCTAGCAAACGGTTTCAGCGGGGGAAAAGATGGGAATTATGAATTACCAACCCCTCATGCTCTCCTAAAGTTCAGTTCAACAAGGAAGGGCACTGAGCAACTGGTTTGAGAGGAAGAGGAAGGGAAGTGACAGAGTGCAACCCTGTTCTCTGTGCAGTTCTAGACACTTCTGCTGAGATTTGCTTGTGTTTTAATTTCTTCATCAAACACCTGTCCTGTCTTTATTTATTATTATTATTATTTTTTGAGACTGTCACCCAGGCTAGAGTGAAATGGCACAATTTCCACTCACTGCAACCTCCATCTCCCGAGTTCAAGCGATTCTCCTGCCTCACCCTCCCTAGTATCTGGGACTACAGGCACGTGCCAGCACACCTGGCTAATTTTTGTATTTTTAGTAGAAATGGGGTTTTGCCATGTTGGCCAGGCTGGTCTCAAACCCCTGAGCTCAAGTGATCCACCCACCTCGGCCTCCCAAAGTGCTGGGATTACAAGCGTGAGCCACCGTGCCTGACCTCACTTGCCCTATCTATCTGAAGGTTGAAGACATGTACAGCAATTTAAAGCTTCTTGGTGGATGAAGATAATGGAAATGTGATGCCGCCAGAAGAGAAACCCTGTTCTGTTCCATTTGGTGCACTTTCTTCATGGGTGTATTCAGTGAAGTTAGTTGTGTTTCCTTCTTCCTGTTTCTAGACTGTGCCTTTTGACGGTATATAAGAAAAATATATTTTTTAAAAAAAAAGAAGTCTTTAATTTGCCTTGAAGAGCTAACAAAAAACGGGGGAGGGTGCCAGAATAAGTTAGCAAAGGAGTTTTGGGGCAGTGATATGCCACTAAAAGTGCCAGCCAGTGTTTCATTTGGACTCAAAGCCAGCGACTATTAGCAGAAACAGCATGATTGAATTCTAATTGCCATCAGAAAGGGAGCAGTAGTGAAATAGAAGCCTTGACGGGTAAGAAGAGAGAGTTAAAAGATAAAGAAGGCCGGGCGCAGTGGCTCATGCTTATAATCCCAGCACTTTGGGAGACCGAGGCGGGTGGATCACTTGAGGTCAGAAGTTCGAGACCAGCCTGGCCAACATGGCAAAAACCCATCTCTACTGAAAATACAACAATTAGCCAGGCATGGT
Source organism: Ateles fusciceps (assembly GCA_036589455.1). NCBI lineage: Eukaryota > Metazoa > Chordata > Mammalia > Primates > Atelidae > Ateles > Ateles fusciceps. The sequence continues at coordinate 10,518,204 of JAZHEH010002554.1, read as the reverse complement.
GGTGTATGCCTATAATCTCAGCTACTGGAGAGTCTGAGGTAGGAGAATTGCTTGAGCCAGGGAGGCAGAGGTTGCAGTAAGCAGAGATCACGCCTCCATACTCCAGCCTGGGCAACAGAGCTGGACTCTATCTCAAAAAAAAAAAAAAAAAGAAGAAGAAGAAGAAAGAAAAGAGAATGTTGGTCTTAATAGATTGAAGTAGACATCTCAAATCGCATCCACCAGTGACTTGAACTACTGAACTACCTCCAAAGTATACTATGTCATTTAAACATCACTTTTCCTAGTGCCACCTATGCCCCTGATTTGCTAGGGCCTTAAATCTGTTTTCTTCTCTGCAAAATACTGTCACTAATGCGTGCTCTGCATTCTCCCCACAGGAGAATGTGGTGAAGCCATTTATGCAGCCCTGACATACTGCTGACTTGCACTGGAATTGCCGTCTGTACCTTCCTTCAAGATCCTCTGAAAAATGTACTGCATCATTACTGCCAACTTGCTTCTCAGCTCTGTCTTGTATTGTGAATAAGCTGCAGACCCTTCCTTTTGCAAGCTGTGTGCTTTTTCCCTTCCCTCAGCTGAGACCACTCATTTTGGACACCTGTGTTAATCAGACAGCAAGCATTCGAGCCCTGTGCTAGATGCTGCAGGAGAGATGGAAAGATGATCAGAGCTACCTTTAGAGAATAACCTTAGGCAAAGAAATCAGTTGTCGCCAAGGAGAGTTCTGTTACCAGTAAGTCTATCTTCCAAGGAATAGTCTGCTTGTCCTGCCTCTCCTCTCCTAGGATGCTTCCCCATTACTTGACTCTTCAGTAATATCTTTTGAGCCCACTAGCAACCTTCAGTGTAGAGAGATAAAAAAGAATACATACTCTTCATAATAGCTAAAACTTCCTTCCTACGTTTATACGATGCTAGGTGCTTTCCACGTACTATTTTATTTGCTATTAGAAACAGTTCTGGCCTGGTGTAGTGGTTCACACCTGTAATCCCAGCACTTGGGGAGGCTAAGGAAGGCAGATCACCTGATGTTAGGAGTTCGAGACCAGCCTGGTCATTATGGCAAAAGCCTGTCTTTACTAAAAATATAAAAATTATCTGGGTGTGGTGACATGCACCTGTAGTCCCTGCTACTCAGGAGGCTGAGGCAGGAGAATTTCTTGAATCTGGGAGGTGGAGGTTGCAGTGAGCTGAAATTGCACCACTTCACTCCAACCTGGGCAGTGGAGCGAGACACTGTCTCAAAAAATAAAAAAAAATAAAAAATAAAAACAGTCCTATAAGGACTGTTGGCACTTCCATTTTCCAGATAAGAACACAGATACCTAGAGAAGTGAAGGTGCTTGTTGAAGGGCATTCAGTTACTTAAAGGGAAGATCTGATATTAATCCTGTGCATTGACAAGACTAGAGTTTTTTACCCACTTGGCAAAGACTACTCTATCCTTGTAAAGTCAAGCCATTTTTTTTCTGAAGTTCTGGGCATCTCTAAACACAGCCTTTTATCTTTCAAAATATGAAGGATTCATGATTAGGGGCCATAAGATCCTGCAAAAAAGGGATATAGCATCATAGAGGTCTAGATTCAAATCCTGGCAACTTAATGGTTGCATAAACACAAATGAGTTGCTTGCTCTTCCAACTTTATCAACTGTAAAATTAGAATTAACAATGCTTATCTCACAGAATCACTTAAGAGTTTGAATGTGATAGTATGTGTGAAATTAACTCAATAAATGGTACTTTTTCTCCCAAGAATAATACCATTCCCTAAAAGTCAAATTATTTTCTACCCCCAGCCATTGTACATTGACATGGCTGGATATGAGTAAAGCAACGAGTGTTTTTCAAACTTTTAAAGGTTGCAGAATCCCTAAAGCCCTGGTGTATGTATTGAGTTGTGCATTGGATGTGAAGGAAGGAACAAAATTAATATTAGATTGTCTTCTGCATGACTCCCATCTTTTCAGAAAGACTTCATAGAATGAAGACATCAAGACTGCTTTGGGGCAAGACTTTTCTCTTCCCATACACAGACCTGCAAATCCCGCCCTTGTATAAAACACTGGTTCATCTGAAGCTGGAATTCTGTTTATTTACAGCTGCTGTATCTCATGAAAGACATAAATGAATTGGAAATCATCACAGGTTTAAAGAAACTTGGAGTCAGATTAATTTGTGTATGTCATTAGGGAGCATTTAAGTTTTAGTTACATGCAATGTAGGAATCTCTTCCATAATATCTCAATTAATTATGTGAATTCAAATCTTTATATCTTAATAGTGTTGGGAGTTCATTTGCTGTGTTCCTTCAGTAAGGAGGAACAGCTCCTTTAATTTTTAAACACATTGAACCTTTCTGTAACCTACCCTTACTAGTTCTAGCTTTTATATAAACTAAGTCCCACTTCCACATGTGTAGATGAAAATACAAGGCCCATCTCTATATCCAATTAGTCTTTTCTGGGTGAAACAGCTTCTTGTTCCTTGCATCTTCTTATCAAGAGTGTCCATTCTCCTGGCTGTATATATTACCTCATCCATCAGCTCCACACCCAACATTATAATGAGGCTAAGATTGTATTCACTTATTTTAGTAACCCATCACCTTGTGTTCGCTTACCACTGAGCTTGTGATGATAGAAATTGCATCAGGAAAAAAATGAGGCCCCCTGGCTCAGAAAAGTGAGGATGGGAGCCTGGTGTGTGTGGTGAGTTTGACTAGGACAGAGGACTCAGACTGTATTGGCACCCTGAAGGTCAGAATTGCTGTCGATGGGTAGATGAGCCCGTGAGACTCATACAGTCTATAAAATCCAGATGGCTAGTGGATTAATTAGCAATGAATAATAACTGGCTGCTTCAGCCAGAAATGGCTCCAATTCAACACAAATATTTATTTTTCTTTCTATCACACAAAGTTAAAATGAAATTCTTGGTCTATGCCTCTGTGAAATCTGTCGATGTTCTATATACTGCATCATTTTCACCCACCAGCATGATCATCCACTGAACTCTTTTCCTGCAACTTCATATTGAAATAACCAGCTTCCATGGTTATCTCAGATGTCCTCATGTGCACAGACAGCAATACAAGTGATCCGAGTGGGAAATGAACTTGGCAAGAGGGCCAACTTGACCTCAATATCTTGAGAAAGATTAACAGGGAAACATCAAAAACTCTAATACATGGCATGTAGTGCAGCTCCCCCTCTACAGGTTAAGAGGGACACAGACTGAGTTGTAAATTAGGATTTCTGACCTCTGGACTCTCATTGTTGAGGCAAGAGCAAGAGAGAAACCTGTGAAATGATTATGAACAATAAAAGAAGGTAGAGAAGTAAACATTAAAGAATCAATGTAAATGGTATAAATGTTCAGAATGCATTGGACCAAGGGGGAAAGCACACGGGGATGAAGGAGGGGGAAGAAATGACCTAAGATGAACTCTGAAGGATGAACAAAATTAAGCAGGATTGGGTATGCGTGTGTGAAAAAATAACTCTAAGGGTAGAACTGATTAAAATGGAAAATATGGAAGAAAAATCCATTGGTAAGGCTAAATCCATTTTGTCAATGGTGACGGGTTTAAGGGGGTGTTGTCTAGGATGTACTGAAGCTTAGAGAAGAACAAGAGAGATTTTAGGAAAACCTGCAGAAGTAATTAGAGAATATGAATTGCTTCCCTGGACCCCAAAGAGGAAGTGGGATTACGCTTTGAAGGTTGAAAGAGACAGTTTTGGATTAAGTAAAATAGAGTATTACTTTGCAAAGTAGTTGGAAACCTTATAGAACTTCTTAACCTATTTATTTTCTTTTTATTATTATGATTCTTTTTCTTTTTTATTAGACTCTAAGTTCTAAAAACTTCTCTTTTTTTTTTTTTTGAGACGGAGTCTTGCTCTGCCACCCAGGCTAGAGTGCAGTGGCGTGATCTCGGCTCACTGCAACCTCTTCCTCCCAGGTTCAAGCGATTCTCCTGCCTCTGCCTCCCAAGTAGCTGGGATTACAGGTGCCTGCTACCACACCTGGCTAATTTTTGTATATTTAGTAGAGATGGGGCTTCATCACGTTTGCAAAGCTGCTCTTGAACTCCTGACCTCAGATGATCCACTCACCTCAGCCTCCCAAAGTGCTGGGATTACAGGCATGAGCCACTGTGCTTGGCCTCTAAAAACTTCTTAACTTTAAAAGATACAGACTACATATATTGTTTTTGCAAAAGTATAGATATAAACTCATGGTAGGTTATTAAGAGAAACCAGGAATCAGTCTGCACCCTGACTGGTGTTAGCATCACAAAGATTAGCAATATCTTTTCTTAAATTATCCCTGGAGGTTACTACCCCCAGTGACAAGACCCCATGGAGCCATTCTTGAGTTATGTCTTAAGCTGGAAATTCCATGGAACATAGATTGCATTTCTGAAAAGAAAGATTTTTCTAATGGCCTAGTGCCCAAAAAGGGTCACTTGATCCTTCAAAAGTGTCTAGTTTTCTTTGAAGTAATTTTTGTACCAATACAAACTGACCTTATTTTCTCTCTTGATTGCCTTGTAAATCCATTGCACTTTCTAATCTGTACATTTCTACACTAGGAAAGTCTTTTTTTTTTTTTTTTTTTTTTTTTTTTTGAGAGGGAGTCATTCTTTCGCCCCAGGTGCAGTGCAGTGGCCCTATCTCGGCTCACTGCAACCTCTGCCTCCTGGATTCAAACAATTCTCCTGCCTCAGCCTCCCAAGTGGCTGGGATTACAGGCATGAATCACCACACCCAGCTAATTTTGTATTTTTAGTAGAGACAGGGTTTCACCATGTTAGCCAGGCTGGTCTTGAACTCCTGACCTCAGGTAATTCACTGGCTTTAGCCTGCCAAAATGCTGGGATAACAGATGTGAGCCACCGCGCCCAGCCTGGAAAAGTCTTAAACAATAGAATTTGAGGTAAGTGTTCAAAAGATTCTGTTTTATTGTAGATTTGGCTAAAAATAAGTGCAGTATTAATATACCGATGATTTATTCTTGTATGTCGTATCGCGTCAGAGTATCTTAATCTTGGCTACTTGCTTTTCTTTTCTATACCACTAGCTTTCCCTTTCAACAGCAAAAGCCCAAGAGCTGTTGCTATTTATCACTAATAAAAAGTTTTAATGTTGCTCCTGAGTCCTATTCCACAGAAAAAGTGGATTCCACTTTTTTAAACTTTTGTTTTATAAAATGAGGGGTTTTATGTGGCTGCTTGGGCTTTTTGTTGTTGATGATACCAATATTTTATGCAGAAAATATTTAAATTCTTATAGAACTGCAAAGCACAATTTTTTACCATGATTCCTTTCTTCTAATAGAAAACCAGGGTAAAAACCCTAGGGCCCTTAACAGCACATTTAACTGGCAACACATTTAAATTTACAAAAGCGTTAAGAGAAATCTTGTGCGCGGGTGGCAGAGGCCGGCAGGGAAGCACACGCTGGTTGGCGTGAAGGATAGTGTCTTTGGTCACTATGGCTTAGGGATTAAGGAAGTGCCAAAAAGGCCTTTGGGAAAAGTATGTTTGTTTTATATCTGGAGCAGCCAGAAGAAGATTTGGCACAAGTAATAAAAGGGCAAGACATGGTCTAGTATCCTGGAGACCCTCATTTCAGCCAGTTGATTGAACTTGCTGTATGCCCTATATGCAAAGTGAATGGTTTCTTTGCTTTGTGTTTTTTTCCAAGCTCTTACCTATAGGCTCAAAACAATAAATGGCAATGCTTAAGGGAGTAGCACTCAGTAGAGTGCCTCCAGCGCGGCTGCTTTTGGAGCTGCGAGGATATTGGAGCTAATGACTCAGAACAGTTTTGAACTCTCGAAGGGTTCGTGTCCCCATGGCTTGGCCTGCACTTGGCACAGATAATGAAACATTGGCTGAAATGGGCATTACGATGATAGGGCGGAGAAGCCCCACATCTCTCCTAGCGGTTGCCCTTGCAGTGGGATGGTGGGGACACAACGCTCAATGGGTGATGGCCCTGACATGGATTTTAATGTTCTGGAAATGATTAAATTGGACATATTCCAAAAGGAAAGGCCATGGAGAAAATTAAGGATTTTTTCTCTTATTTTACCCTTTCTGTTTCTGTCTTTCCTCCCTCTCTTACCTTATGTTTCCTTCTTTTTTTCTTTTCTGCTATTGAGGAGGTACTGTTGTGATCTTCTATAATATTACGCTTTATTTAGACCTGGAAGGGACCTTAGCAGCTGTTTTCCTAAAGCTTTCCATTTTACAGACCAGCCATGTGATATGGTCAAGAGATCTAGATAAAAAGCCTAGATTTTAGTGTAAGTTTTATCACCTACTAGGTATATATCTTGGGTAAATACACAATCTTTGTGAACCGTTTTTTGTTTGTTTGTTTGTTTGTTTATCTGTAGAATAGTAATGCTAGCCAGGACAGAATTCAGCTCTCCTAACTCTCAGCCCAGTGCTCGTTGGCAACTTTGCTCCAATATTTCACTGGTATCTTTCTACTTACCTCCACAATCTTCTAGACATGTGTCCTCCCAGCAGACCCCTGACCTTCTATATCCCCTCCATACTGTCTATATTCCCTCCATACCCAGTCCTGTGATGCCAGAGGATAGCTATCACATACTAGAAAAGCACTGGAATTCAGTTCTTCCAAGTTCACAGCCATACATATTTTGATCCTCCAAGAGTGGGAAATTAAATAACAGACCAGATACCCTTGCCCATTTTCTGCCTCTTTCCCATGTCTCATCCTCCAAGGGATCAAACATGATCTTTGGAATCTCAGCTCCAATGTCCATTGATAGGGAAAACTGCTTTGACTCTCTAGAATACAAAGCCCCCCTGCTCTATGACCTTACAGTACACTGGCCTTTCAGAGAACCTGTCACAATGTGTCATCAGAAATGCATGGGTGGCCGGGCTTGGTGACTCATGCCTGCAATCCTAGCACTTTGGGAGGCTGAGGCCGGCGGATCACCTGAGATCAGGAGTTCGAGACTAGACTGGCCAACATGGTGAAACTTTGTCTCTACCCAAAATAACAAAAATTAGCTGGGCATGGTGGTGCACGCTTGTAATGCCAGTTACTCAGGAGCAGGGGAGGGGGAAAGGGAAAGGGCAGGGGAAGGAGAAGGGGAAGGGGAAAGGAATGGAAAGAAAGGAGAGGCAAGGCAAGGAAGAGAGAAAGAGAGAGAGAGAAAGAGAGGAAGGGAGAAAGAGAGAAAAGAAAAGAAAAGAAAAAAAGAAAAGAGGAAAAGCATCCAACTCAGTTTCCAGAGTCAGGAAAGCTTTTCAAAGGAAGTGACAGTGATGACACCCTTGCTTAATTCCTTCCAAGTCCTGTTGAAATCAAATTTAAGTGTTGACCTTATCTGGTAACTTAGCTATCTCAGTAGGAATTTAATATATATAAATTGATCACACAATTGCTATTTACCAAGGCTCTATTTGCTGTGGGAAATATCAATGAATATGAGACATAGCCATCTGGAATGGATCTGGTCTAAACTGATTGACCATGGAGGTATGGGGATTTCTTTTCTTTGCTCCCCCATTTCCACCCCACCCAAACATAGCTCCTTGGAAACCAAGAGCTGCGCCCTTCTGGCTCTCTTAACATACTGATGCCAGTCTGTCAAGCACAGATTTCACCGTATTAGAGCCCAAAAGATGTGCATCTCTTGTGATACAATAGCATTCTAATGCCTGTTCTTTAACTGAGTTGCAAACAAAGCAACACTATGCCTTGATGTGAAAAGTCACATTGATTTTCATTCTGGAAACGAGCTCTGTGGGATCTTGCAAGTGAATGTTGCTGTCATCCCCCACTAGGACTTAATCAGCTGAGCTGGAAGAGATTTTCTGTTTGTTTTACTTATTTTTTTTTTTTTAAAGAAAGGAGATTAATGAATACATGTCTGTTCGAAAGCAAATTCCATTTTGATCAAAACACCAGCTCCATGCCCTGGCGATGAGTCGTCTTTCATGCATCTCGTGATGTTGACCTAGGGGTGAGAATATTAGATAATGAAAGATTCATTTAAAGGAGAATCCCAAGATACAATTCTGCAATTCCCTCATCTCACAACGCACATTTTTCTTTTCCTTTTATGCTCTTGTGCTACATCTTTTTGGAAGCTGTTTTCTCATTCAAACAACCCCTACTGGGCAAGCCTGTCTGCAAGAGCTGCAGGTGTCCCCGCAGCCCAGCTTCCAAAGCCTACTTGTTAATCAGCCCCATCACGTGTCTTTTGACTGCCTTCCTACCCAGCTTTCTCCATATCTCTCTCCCAGCCAACCACTACTACTCCTTCTAAAAGAGAAAAAAAAAAAAAACGAACAGCCAGTCAAAAGAGCTATTATCCTAAAGACTCCTTAACAAGGCCTGTGGCTTTCCAGTAAATTAGTCCAAGTTTTGCTCCCTCCTCCTTCCTCGACATGGTGCCCCCTACCCCCCATTCATTGGTGGCTGCAAAACTTGTTGACCCTGCTATGTTTTGTGACCACTGGACATTCTACCAAGTGTCCCACCGGAAGCCTCTCAGCCACCATTATTGTATGATGTGGCCATATGATACTGTATGGCCATTATTCTGTGGTTTCCCCATTAGAACCAGTAAGGAATGTAAATCCACAGGAGATCATCCTCTGACTGAACAAAGTCCAACAGTGGTGACACTGTGCAGTGCCTTTAGAGAGTTTCAACAGGGGATCTGGAAGACAAATAAGTCACTTTCTTCCAATCTTCTATGTGTGATAATTGACTGGTCTGACTATATTAGTCCTCCCTGCCTCAATTTCCTGAGATGCAAAATGAGAATGTTAAATCTACACACTGTGACTTGGGGGAGAGGTAATTTGCTAATAAGAGCCAGTGTTTGTAGAAGGCTCTGGGGCTGGCATAGGTAAGTCATGACTAATCTATGTTAATTACGTACTGTGGACCTGAAATTAACGGAAGGCTGCACATATCCACAGGCCTTAGAGAAGAGGTTTATTTGCTCCCCCATATCACCTCGTCCCACTCCACCCCACACAGAAATCAGACATCTGTCTCATGACCAAATTGGTGCTCTCAGAAACTCAAAAAGAGGAAGCAAGTTATGTCTTTTGGGGTGCTTTACCATGTTGTGTACTATGCAGAGAAATAAGTTTTCCCAGAGTTACCTGTGCTGTATAAATATGGGATTTCCTCAATACTGGTTATTAGCAAAATGCTCTAAGAGTCCAAAAGATTGTCTTAAAATCCTTTTATAGCCTGTAATTCTAGCACTTTGGGAGGCCGAAGCAGATGGATTGCCTGAGCTCAGTAGTTTGAGATCACCCTGAGCAGCATGGTGAAACCCCATCTCTACTAGAATACAAAAAATTAGCTGGGTGTGGTAGCGGTGGTGTGCACCTGTAGTTCTAGCTACAGAGGAGGCTGAGGCACAAAAATCATTTGAGCCCCAGAGGCGGAGGTTGCAGTGAGCTGAGATCACACCACTGCACTCCAGGTTGGGCTACAGAGTGACACCCTGTCTGAAAAACAACAACAACAACGAAAACCCTTTTATGGCTATATTTATGATAAGAACCATAAGGGAAAAAAAAAAGAGGGAAAGAGAGAAGGCCACCCTATTTCAAGGATGAATAGGTCAAGGAAACACTTCATTTTTCAACAGGTTTATAAAACTATTAAAAATGGCAAATGACACATTCTTTTTGGATAAATAGAAACTGTCCTTTTCCTGCCACTGAACAGGCCTCAGGGAAACTTGATTTAAAGCATCGGTTTACCTTTTGCAAGTAAAACACCCTAAGAGATGGCCCATGTCATGACATTTTCACAGCTGGGTTTTGGCACATGTAGGTCTCAGAGGTAACATTACACAGAAGCCTTCCGGTAGAAGTCAACAAAAACCACCCAGAGGTTAGGACAGACTGAAGCCTACTGACCTGGCAAAACTGAAAATACACAGCTGCCTCCGGAGGGACAGAGGGAAAAGCAACATTCAGGGATGGGACTGCTGAACCACAAGAAAGCATGTGACATTTTTTCATCTATGGTTTATCAAGCCGCAATAGGCCTGGACTTTAAACAGTTCACTGACAGAAACTTAAGTGGCCTCTCTCTCTCCAATTATAGTTCAATTGTATTAACTACAATTAGAGTTAATTGTAACTATGTGTGTGTGTGCATGTGTATATCATAAAATTCACCATTTTAACCATTTACGCACAGTACATTGGTACATTCATTAGTACATGCACATTTTTGTGCAACCATCACCAGAACACTTTTCATCTTCTCAAAGCGCAATTCTGTATCCACTAAACATGAACTCCCTACTCACCTCTCCTCCAGCCTCTGGCTACCAACATTCTGTCTCTATAAATTTGTCTACTATAGGTCCTCCCTATAGGTGGAATTATACAGTATGTGTCCTTTTGTGACTGACTTATTTCACTTGGCATACTATTCTTAAGGTTCATCCATGTTGTAGCATATTAAGCATGAATAATATTTCTTTATTCCCTTCCCTTCCCCTTCCCCTTCCCCCTCCCCTCCCCTCCCCTCCTCTCCTTTCCTCTTCTCTCTGATCCTTTTTTCCTCTTCTGTTCTGTTCTCTTCTCTTTTTCTTCCTTCTCTCCTCTCCTCTTTGTCTTATTTTCTTTTCTTTTGTATTCTTTTATTTTCTTTCCATGGTCACCTCTGTTGCCCAGGCTGGAGTACAGTGATAAGAACAGGGCTCATTGCACCTGGGCACAAGTGATCCTCCCACCTCAGCCTCCCAAGTAGCTGGGACTACAGGTGAGCACCACCACTCTAGGCTAATTTTTGTTTTGTTTTTGTTTTTTTTTGTAGAGACGGGGTTTCATCATGTTGCCCAGGATGCGCTCAAGCAATCCTCCCACCTTGGATTCCCAAAGTGCTGGGATTACAGGCATGAGCCACTGTGCCTGGCCCCATTCTCTTTCTTCTTATAAACAGTGTTATTGAAACATAATTTACATATAAATAAAGTTCAACCATTTTAAGTGTACAATGCAATACTTTTTAGTAAGTTTGCCAAGTTCTTTAATCATGGTCACAATTCAGTTTTAGGACATTTTCATTCTCCAATAGTATCCCTTGTGTTACTCTCCAGTTGCATATTCCTTTACCACCCCCAGCCCGAGGTGACTTTCTACATTTGCCTTTTCTGGATATTTCATATAAATGGAATAATACCACAAGTAATCTTTTGTGTCTGGCTTCTTTCACTTAACTTAAGGCTTTTGAGGTTTATCCATGCTGTAGCATGGATCAGTATATCATTATTTTTTAATTGCTGAATAGTATTCCATTATATGAGTACATCACATATTGTTGATTCACCCATCAATTGATGGACATTTGGGGTTACTTCCACTCTTTGGCTATTATAAATAATGAGGCATGAGTATTTGTGTGCAAGTCTTAGTGTGGACATGTTTTCATTTCTCTTAGGTAGATACCCAGGAGTGGAACTGCTAGGTCAGACCACAAATTTATGTTTAACCTTTACGAAACTGTCAAACTGTTTTTCCAAAATGGCTGTACCATGGAGAGGTTGTCTTTAGGGTAACTGAACAGACTCTTCAGATGGATTAGTTTTTCCCTTTGGGATCCTTCCTAATGTGAAATATTTTGCATCTTTTAGACTCTGACCTCAGCTCAGTCAGAAAGCCAAGCAGTGGGAGTCATGAATTAATTCCTCAAATATTTCTCATTTTCATAATCTTAACTCATTGCTGAGTTCATATTAAAACCAAACAACCTTGAAAGCTCAGAAGAACAGTGTTGTGAAGTGTCCTATGAGAGTTTGGGCAAATCATGTTAGTCATTTAGGGCCTCAGAGTTTCCATTTGAAAGTGAAGGATCAAGGCTGGGTGCTGTGGCTCCCAACACTTTAAGAGGCCGAGGTGGGCAGATCACCTGAAGTCAGGACTTCAAGACCAGCCTGACCAACATGGCGAAACCCCTGTCTCCACTAAAAAGAAAATACAAAAATTAGCTGGGAGTGGTGGTGGGAGTCTGTAAGTAACCCCAGCTACTTAGGAGGCTTAGGCAAGAGAATCACTTGAACCTGGGAGGTAGAGGTTGCAGTGAGCTAAGATCCACTACACTCTAGCCTAGGTGACAGAGCGAGACTTCATCTCAAAAAAATTTTAATTTAAATTTAAAAAACAGAAAATGAAGGATCAGACTTGGATGATCCCTAATGTCTCCTCCATCCATTAATGCATCTCTGGAAATGTCTCTAGAAGTGTCTGTGGACCAAGAGTAATCCTTTGATGGGCCTTTGAGTTATATCTCACTTCACACTCTCTGAATGTAGAGGTAGAGTTTCTCAGTCCTGCCCATCAGCTAAGGAACCAGCCCTTTCTCCTGACCGTGAACCCTAAAATTTGAGAAGGAGGGGAGCTGTAGGTGAAAGAATGACCATTCTCCTTGTAGGCCAGATCAGAGCTCCCATGGAGAGAACAAAGGGACATTCACCTTCCTATTTTGTTTTAGTGCACTGTCTGGCATTCCATCCATAGTAGTCGATAACACGTCTCTTGTATCCCACTTTCTTATGAGTGGATTTTTGGAAAAATATTAACTTTCTAACTATGATCATTAGTGTATATCAATCACTGGCATACTCTCATTTTAGTTCTTTTACTAGTTTTTTTTTTTTTTTTTTTTTTTTTGAAACAAGGTCTCACTCTGTTGTCCAGGCTGGAGTGCAGTGGTGCAATCTCAACTCCCTGCAACCTCCACCTCCCCAGCTCAAGTGATCCTCCCGCCTCAGCCTACCAAGTAGCTGAGACCACAGGCAGTGCTACCACGTCTGGCTATTTTTTTTTTTTTTTTTTTTGTATTTGTATTTGTATTTTTCTTCCACTTGGGGTTTCACCAGGTTGCCCAGGCTGGTCTTGAACTCCTGAACTCAAGCAATCCACCTACCTGCTTCAGCCTCCCAATGCGCTGAAATTATAGGCATGAGCCACTACGCCCAGCCCTCTTTATTAGTTTTTTAGGGCTACCATAACACTGGACCAAAAACTGGGTGGCTTAAAACAAGAGATATTGTCTTATAGTTCTGGGGACTAGAAGTCCCAAATCAAGGTGTCAGCAGGGCCAGGCTGTCTTTGTCGACCCTAGAGGAGAAGCCTTCCTTGCCTCCCCTGGCTTTTGGTGTTTGCTGGCAGTTCTTGGCACTCCTGGGCTTGTAGCTACGTCACTCCCCTCACATGGTGGTCTTCATCTCTCTCTAGAGATGGACACCAGTCACTGGATTAGGGCCCACCCTAATGACCTCATTTCAACTTGATTGCATCTGTAAAGACCCTGCTTCTAAGAAGGTCACATTCTGTAGTACAGGGGTTAGGACTTCAACGTATATTTTCTGTGGGGTTAGGTAGGGGGAGTCACACAATTTAGCCCATAACAGTAACATTTTGAAGAAACGAGGTTTGCAAAAACTTAATAATGTATCTGCCACTGAATGCACACCTACCTATAGTTATCTATTGATATGGTTTGGCTGTGTTCCCAGTAAAATCTCATCTTGAATTGTAGCTCCCATAATTCCCACATGTTGTGGGAGGGACCCAGTGGGAGGTTATTGCATCATGAGGGTGGGTCTTTCTCATGCAGTTCTCATGATAGTGAATAAGTCTCATGAGATCTAATGGTGTTTTTTGTTTGCTTTTGTTTTTTTAAGACAGAGTCTTCCTCTGTCACCCAGGCTGGAATGCAATGGCGTGATCTTGGCTCACTGTAACCTCTGTCTCCTGGGTTCAAGTGGTTCTCCTGTCTCAGCTTCCCGAGTAGCTGGGATTACAGGTGCCCACCACAATACCTGGCTAATCTTTGTATTTTTAGTAGAGATGGGGTTTCACCATATTGGCCAGGCTGGTCTCAAACTCCTGACCTCAAGTGATCCGCTGGCCTCAGCCTCCCAAAGTGCTGCGATTACAAGTGTGAGCCACTGCGCCCAGCCCTCATGGTTTTATAAAGGCTAATTTCCTACACATGCACTCTTTGCCTGCCACCATGTAAGATATAACTTTGCTCCTCATTTGCCTTCTACCATGATTGTGATGCCTTCCAGCCATGTGGAACTGTGAGTCCATTAAACCTCTTTCCTTCATAAATCACCCTGTCTCAGGTTTGTCTTTATTAGCAGTGTGAGAACAGACTAATACATATATAAAAATAAAAAAAGTGTTTTCCTTCTTCAACACTGACATCTGTGCTCTGGTGCCTGTGCCCAAAAGAAAGATCATAACAGCCTTGAACCTTTGGCTCTCAGTCCTGTGTGGTTTGAGAGTCTGACATCTGCAGTTATTATTTAAATAATAGCTTTTGGTTTGGGCAAAAAAAAAAAAATCCATTCAGTGCTTGGAATATGATACTATAAATTACTTAGAATGTTTTATCTTGGTAGTGCTGCCTAGATTCAAGTCTGGGAAGAATGGGATGTTAGATAGGTTTTTCTTAAAAAAAGTTGGGACATGAGGATGTGATTCCATAATCACAGGACAGGGATTAGCTGATAAGATTATGTGAATTTCCACACCTCAGAGAAGAAAGAGATAGCTTTGGGTTGGCACATGAAAGAGCCACTTATCGTTCTGGGAGGAAACAGAGGAGTAGGGCTGTGTGCGCTTGCTTAGACCAAGCTCTAACTGGCTTGCTGAGAATGTTGTCTTCTAGCAGGACAGAAGGAACCCAGAAGGACTCCTCACAGCAAGTTTTTGAAAGATCTTTTTCCTTCCCTCCCAACCCAGTTCTCTCCATGGTAGTTTTAGGACCCAAATTGCCACTAGGCCAGGCTCAGCCTCAAGCCTGGTTATTAGGAAGCATATGCCCAGGACTTCCAGGGCACCAACCTCTTCCATCTGCAGTTACCCTCCTCCCCTTGTGAAATACTGCGTTTTGTTTTGTTTTGAGTCAGGGTCTCACTCTTGCCCAGGCTGGAGTGCAGAGGCACAATTGCTGCTCACTGTAACCTCAAACTTCCAGGCTCAAGCAACTCTCCAGCCTCAGCCTCCTGAATAGCTGGGACTACAGGCACACACCACCATGCCTGGCTAATTTTTTTTTAATAGAGACAGGGTCTCACCGTGTTGACCAGGCTGGTCTTAAACTCCTGCGGTCAAGCGACCCTCCCACCTTGGCCTCCCAAAGTGCTGGGATTCCAGACATGAGCCACTGTGCCCGACCAAAATACTTTATTTTCTATTGGCATCCCTATCAAGCCTATCTTATACACTCCATTTGTCCTCCCGTCTAACTCCTTTCTTCCGTGGGATCTCTCGAACCTCCTGCTGCTATAAACAAAGTCACTAAGAGCTTAAGCTTGTCTCAGACACTCCCTGGCTCATGCAATTAACTGGAACCTGGAATTCCTGTGATAACATCTCTCTCCTTTGGTCTTCTCCCAGAGATCTCTCATTAGAATGCTCTACATTTTTGATGTCTTCTTTTTGTTCTCATGGCCTCTTCGATATTCCTGGGTCTTCCAATTCTTCGCCTCTTCTTATCACTTTTGCACCTTCTTCCCAATACTTCTCCAACTCCTTCCTTTATTCTGGGGCTCCAAACACCACTTCTGGCAGGATGACTTCCTTCACCGAATAGTGGCTACACACTTGCAACCCAAGAGAATGCAAACTGAATTCTGTGACTTTCCTGTTTGTAAGAATGATACCATCATCCTACTGGTCTCTAGGGAGTAAAACTCTATTGATCACCTTTGATTCCTTCCTCTCCCTCAGTAATAGCACCTACCCCAGTGTTTCTGTGAGGCTCACATGAGAAAATCCAGGTAAATCATTGAGCACAGAGTAAGTGCTCCATAATGTAAGCCATTATTTCTTAATAGATGATTGCTCACAGTGAATCAGTGAAGTAACTAACCCCCATCTCTCCCTCTTCATGTCTCTCAAAACCACACACACCATCCATTCTTTCTGTTCCCCTTGCTGTGTCCCTTATCAAAACACATCACCTGCCATCTGGACCAGGGATAGAAACGCTAAGTCAGATCCTTGTCTCTAATCTCTTCTCCCACTTTCTAATCCATCTGGGATACAACATCCAGAGAAAGCTAATGAAAACCTACCTTCGTGTTGTCATTCTGCTCTTCAGAAATGTCAACACTTTCTTGATGGCTCACCTGGAAACGAAGTTCTTCCCTTCCAGTGCCACACTCTGTGTCCAGGCCTGTCTCCAATAACCATGATCCAGTCAGGCTGGAATGGAAAACCTCTGAAAAGTCTTCCACCTCTCCCATGTCCATGCCTTTGTAGATACCATTGTCTCAGCCTGGAAAGTCCCCATCGTCCACAGATTGAAATCGTTCTCATCTCCTAAAGCTCCCTTCCTCTGTAAAGTCACTTTCTGTGTTTCTTCTGTCTGTTTCTCCCTTGAACCCCCACTGCCGCGGCTTATCTTCTTCTCACAGAGCTTATGTTTTTGGCTCTTACTTGTCCTTCTTTTCCCAGCAGGACCTCATGCAGTGCTTATAAGTAACAGGCACTCAGTACATATTCATTGAGAAAACTGAACATCTTTCTTACTTTTAGGTGAGACACACTTCTCTATTATTTGAGATGTATTCTTTGGTTGAACAGATAACATGCATGGGATTTCTTCAGCTCAGTCGTCATACCCTCTGACCCCTGTCTAATCCCCAGCTTGCATTTTTGCAGTATCATTTAATAGCATGCACCTCCTAATTCTGCTTTTTGTTTAATTCCAAACTAACCTACTTTACTCACCCCAAAGCACTCCCAGTCTTAACCTCTTGTCCCAACTTCCTAAAATTTAACTGCTCTTGTACACAATGGTGCCTCTGAACTAAAACGCTGAAGGGGAATTGCTCTTCTTCAAGGTCTGGTCTGTATCAGGGAGCCCATGCCTTGCAGTTAAAAGTGTCGTAAAAATGGACTGATAAGTAGCTAGAAGCAGAATGCTGTGTCTACACAAATTACACTGCATTGCGGGGTACAGTTCGGAAGTTCAAGCAAGAATTGTTTATGAAAATGCATGAACTTACCATAGCTTGACTGAGGATATCATATACTTAAGTCACTGGTAGAGCACTACATAAGACTATGGGTATTTTATGTGCATCTCAGTGACTGCTTTGAAGTATTTTTTTATTCTTTTCGTTAGGCAAGAGGAAGCCATTTCCATGGCCATGTTGCTGGCATAAGATGAACATTATATGTCAGCAACTACAGTATAATGCATTTATTTCGTGTGAGCACAGCAAACCACTTGAGAACACAATTTATTTTGTAGACACACTGAATTAATCCTTCAAGTACTGCCCCATGCCACAGAACTACAACTCTTGCCACATTATGACTTTCTGCTCTTATAATTATGCTCTTTAGCCTGTATATGTGTTAAGAATAA
The DNA here is from genome assembly GCA_036589455.1 of Ateles fusciceps. Taxonomy (NCBI): domain Eukaryota; kingdom Metazoa; phylum Chordata; class Mammalia; order Primates; family Atelidae; genus Ateles; species Ateles fusciceps. Next base: position 10,500,773 of record JAZHEH010002554.1, on the reverse strand, counting down.
ATTAGGGACCAGGTGCAGTGGCTCACACCTATAATCCTAGCACTTTGGGAGGCTGAGGAAGGTGGATTACCTGAAGGTCAGGAGTTCAAGACCAGCCTGGCCAACATGGTGAAACCCCGTCTCCACTAAAAATAGAAAAATTAGGTCAGGCACGGTGGCTCAAGCCTATAATCCCAGCACTTTGGGAGGCTGAGGTGGGTGGATCACCTGAGGTTGGGGGTTCAAGATCAGCCTGACCAACATGGAGAAACCCTATCTCTACTAAAAATACGAAATTAGCTGGGTGTGAGGGTGCTTGCCTGTAATCCCAGCTACTCGGGAGGCTGAGGCAGGAGAATCACTTGAACCCAGGAGGTGGAGGTTGTGAGCCAAGTTTGCACCACTGTACTCCACCCTGGGCAACAAGAGCAAAACTCTGTCTCAAAAAAAAGAAAAGAAATATTAGCTGGGCATGGTGGTGAGAGCCTGTAATCCCAGCTGCTCGGGAGGTTGAGGCAGGAGAATAGTTTGAACCCTGGGGGCGGAGGTTGCAGTGAGCTGAGATCTCGACACTTCACATCAACCTGATCAAAAGAGCAAAACTCCATCTCAAAAAAAAGGGGGAATAAATTACGTAAAGAGAAGAAAATAAAGTGCAAAAGTAAGTGCCTCTTTTATGTGTTCAGCATGACCTTTATTTATTCTGTAAGATCAGTGTCTCTCTTATAGAGGAAGAAGTGAAACATTTAGCCTGAATCCCAAGAACCAGGAACTTCTTAACATAATTTGCCCTCTCCCAGTGTAAATGAATTGCTCACTTTCTGAAGACAATTTTGTATTTCTCCAGTGCAGAAGTATAACCAAAGTTTTTTTTTTCTTTTTTTTTTTTTTTTTTTGAGGCAGGGTCTGGTTCTGTCGCCCAAGCTGAAGAGAGCAATGGCATGATATCAGCTCACTGCAACCTCCACCTCCCAGGCTCAAGCAATTCTCCTGTCTCACCCTCGCCCAAGTAGCCGGGATTATAGGCACCCATCACCACACTATACTAATTTTGTATTTTTAATAGAGATGAGGTTTCACCATGTTGCCCAGGCTGGTCTTGAACTCCTGACCTCAGGTGATCTGCCCACCTATGGCCTCCCAAAGTGCTGGGTTTACAGGTGTGACCCACCATGCCCAGCCTGTATTTGTCCAAATGATTTCACTTAGGGAAGAGAGAAAAATAGAAAATAGGGCTGGTCTACCTGCAGATGGGGAGGGCAGAGTGGCAGAGTAGAATTGCCTACCAGCGAAGCTAGACAGCCTTTGGTTCCAAACTTAGTACTACTGCTTTTCAGCTTAGGAGCCCTGGCAAATCGTGTGGCCTCCTGAGCCTCAGTTTTCATATCTGTAGAATGGGTATAATGATGCTCTCCTCATAGGAGTGCTTAGTGCTGGGTAGATCCTTAAGGAATGTCCATTGCACTCCCATCCCTCTACACCTTCCCCCAGATTCTATCCTCTTAGGAGGAATGGGTGTCACTGGAACATGAGGAAGAATTCCCCCGGATCTTTTTTTCCCCTTTCCTCACACAGAAGCCAAACCTCAAATCTTCCCCCTCTGTCCATACCCACAGTAGCAAAGAGGAGAGTCAGGGATCTGGGGGTGGGGTTGGGGGTGGGGGCCCAGCTTCCGTCTTTCAGCGGGTGGAGGCTGCAGGCTGACTGACAGAGGACCTTAATGGGAGTCACAATAAATTGCCTTTCTGGGGAGGGGGTAAAGGGCGAGAGAAGCCGCAGGCGTTGTGTTTTATTTCGGGGGGTGTCCTCTTCTTGTTTCATTTCACTGAATTCTCCCCCCCCCCACCCCCCGGGCATGGCACTGGGATTTGACCATAGTCCTGGCTACCGGAGTAAACACCCAGACCAAGCTATAGGACTGAATGGGTCTTAAGCTATTATATTCCCAGTTAAAAGATTTTTAACCTGAAGATTATCTCGAACTCCGTTCTATCTCAGTGAATGACTCACTCACTGGAAACGCTGTAAACACAGGTGTATTACTGGCCTGCGGAAGACTTGGATGTCCCAGCATGATAGAAGGCCAGCTCCCTACAGTCCAGCGTTTGCATTCTGCATTCAGACAGCTAAAGTTTAAAGATTAAGCCATTTGCCAGAAGACCGCAGTCCAGGGACTGAGCGCAACCTGGAACCCGCCACCGGTTCTCCCAGCCCTACTCCCTCCCGCGCCACCCTCCTTCTAGGGGTAAGGGGAGCTGAGGCTCGCTGTGCTCACGTGGCTTTCAGAGCCCGCCTCGGACCCTGACCTGGTATTCCACTTTCGACCCCTCACTTCCTCCTTCCCCCCTCTCTTCTCCCTCTCTTCCCAGCGTCCCGCAGGGCCGGCTGGATGAAGTGATGCCGGACACCTATGCATGCATGGTGGCAAAAGCAACACCAGAGCTCGCCGCTGCAGGGCTGTGAAGAGTCCCCGCTGAGGAGGGGGTGCAAACGGGTGCTCGGCTCGGGGGTCAGCCCGCGCCAAGTCTGGGGCTGAGGGCGGAGCCTGCCGGTCGGGGGCGGGACGGTGGGGCAGGGAGGGAGGCCTGGGACGTGGAGACTTTGAAGGAGTAGGAGCCCGGGGGTCAGGAGACCGGCGGGCGGTAGCGGCAGGCGAGAGCCAGGCGGCGGGGCGCGGGCCAGGCGGGGCCGGGCGCGGCGGGGACTGCGGAGGTGCTGCGGGAGCCGGGGCGGGCGGCGTCACCGGAGGCGGAGGGGCGGAGCCGCGCTCGCAGCTGCCACCCGGCCGCCGGGCCCAGGCAGACGCCACCCGCCCGCGGCCGGGCACGCACCGCGCGCAGACCTTCCGCGAACAATGCTCCGGCCGGGCGGCGGGCGGCCAGGAGACCGACGGAGGGGCCGGGGAGCGCAGCCCGGAGGTGAGCCCGCGACGCGCTCTCCAGATTCGGCCTCTTTTTGTCTGGCAAGCGTGGTCGTTGAGGGGAGCTCTGGAGGGGCGCTGCAATGGCCGAGCCGGCGACCCCCGGGGTGACAGGCGGCCGCTTGGGGAGGGGGCAGTGCCCGGGCCGCGTGCGCCCAGGGTGGTACCCGAGATGGAGGGAGGTGCGCGGCCAGGAGGACCGGGGAGCCGGAGGGTGTTTTTGATTCATTCGAGAATCGCGCTCTTTAAAACGGGGAAACTTTCCTTAGAGTTCCAGGAGGGGGAACCGACTGTTAGGATGGTTTCTCTGGTCTTGCTGCTCTGTTTGCGGCCGGAGACTGAAGCGCTTTGAGGACTGCTTTCCACCGCAAGAGTATTGTCAAGGCGCAGAGAGGGGAGGCCGCCTGGCTGCTGGGACCAGGACCCGGAGGGATTGTTTGGGGGTGCAGAGTAGCTCCCGCGTGTGCAGCAGCGGGGCTCCAGAGGGAGAGATGATGCCCTTTTCTCGAGCCCCGGCTGAGCCCTCTGAAACGCGTGCTGTGAGCACGTTCTTAACCTTTGCTGGTATCTGGGGACACACACACACTTAGAACATAGAATCCTTTGCTGAGCATGGAGGCGGCCGGGCATTCTCAGCGGAGAGAGCCAGCTCACGGTGTGTGCATTTCTCTCAGGTAAGCTCAGACTGCACATGGTTTTGCAGAGCCAATAGCAAAGCCTAATGGTCTAGGGGCGAGGAGCTTTGCAATGCATTCAGCCTGGAGTCAGGTTCCGAAGGCTTTCCTGATCACTGGCCTGAACTATCCTGAACAAACTCCTCTCCTCTTCCCATTCTGAGAAGGAAATTTGACAGGAAGCCCTAGGGAATTCTGCAGTTATTTTGCTCTCCTGCGGTCTGGTTGGTTTCGACTGTAGTAGGTGCAAAACCACATTCCTCCCGCTGAGATGAGATTACCCAGCATTGAAGAGAAAAGAAGGAAAACTGGGTGAATATCATAATTTGCCCTCTGTGTGAATGAGGGGGCAGGGGGCTAGCGGGTATTAAAGTTGTCACTTTCTCCTTTCTGCCTGGTCAACCCTGGCAGTGGAGTGTGTTGAAGTCCAGACACTTTCCATACATATTTCCTTTTCCTGGTGTTGCCTTAATTTAACCGTGACATGTAGAAAAAAATTTAGATGAATGTTTCCTGGAATTCTGTCACTTCAGGATAAGGCATAAGTAACTTCTGATGCAAGTCTGAGGGGATATTTTGAGCCAAAATATTTAATCTTACAGATCTGGCCACCTTGATACTTCAGATTCTTTTTTGAAATGGGGTGGGAGTGTATCTGACAGCCTCAGTCTTGCAAACTGTAGCCACAAATCTGGTGCAGAAGTTTGCAGAGGCAAAGACATTTTATCAAGACTTGGATCAGAAAGAATGCTGAGCTCTTTTTCTAATCTGACACTGCAGCCTCCTACTGAAATGGGGAGATTTGCATAATTCTGGGGGCCGCCTCCCCCTCAGAGGTGAGGAATGTGGGCTGGGAAGTGCCTTCCCCTTGCTGTGGAGAGCTAGCACTGCTGCACCGGGCAAGGTGAGGCAAACTTTTTGGGTGCCACCAGTGTTTCTCACCATCTTTTACTTAAAACAAATAGGAGATAATTCCAGGCACAGAAGAGTCTTTTTTTTTTTCTTTTTTTTTTAGCTGCACAAGGTGGTAAATTCTGTTTGCTGAGACTGAGAAACCAGTTTTAACAGGATGCAGTGAGTCAATGACAGCGGGAAGCCCAGGGCTTCATTTGTTCTCTTTTTATTCAATGACATCCCTTTAAAAATCTTTACATCCCCGGCAGTCCTGTGATGTAAGTGTGATGAAAGTTGCATATCTAAACATCCAAGAGTTTCAGAGCTGAGGATGGAAGCCAAGAGTGCTTGTAAACTAGTGAGACATTCTCAAGGAAACTTCCCCCACGCTAGCAATACAGATCCTTCCACACTCCCAGGGCTGTGCAAAGGTTGGGGATATTAGAAAGTAGGGTCTCTGGTACCAAGGTCACCCCTTCCCCAGTGACAAGTGTTCTCACTTGCCTGTTGAGGAACCAAGGAGATGTCGCCAAGCAAAACTGCTCCTTTGTGAATCTGTGGTGGCCCCTGAGGAAGTGGTTGGGCACCCACCTCCTCAGATAGCCCAGTGTCAGGAGGAGCTGTGGGAACTTGCAGAGCCCACACAGAGCTGGTTTCCAAGCTGTCTTTCTCCTTCCCACAGAGCAGGCATGGGAGCCTCTGCCTGCAGTGGAGGTGGGCTTGACAGTGTCCTTTCTGTGGCCTGGAAGGTGTAGGCAGTCTTCACCCATCAGCTTCCCAGGAAGGGACCCACTGCCTGTTCCTGAAGGCCGGAATACTTTCTCTGCTTTTTCCCTTTCCCAAAACTTAGCAGGAAGCCTACAGCTCTCTGAGTCCTGAGATTCTAAGAGAAAGACAAAACCTGGCTATGTTTCTTCCGCTTGTTGAAGCCCAGTGATCTCTTCTGGAGAACTTGGCAAAGAAGGAATCTACTACTTGGGTGTATTTGGAGGAGGAGAAGAACCTAGCTAACAGTCTTCTTAAAGAAAAGGACCTGTGAGACCCTGGCAATGATTGCTAAAATATACTTCTCTTTCATTTCAGAGGATTTATTTAGCTTAAAGATGCAATGGGCTTTATTCTTAACTTTTTTTTTTTTTTTTTTTTAGATAGGGTCTCATTCTTGTCACTCAGGCTGAAATGCAGTGGTGTGATCATGGCTCACTGCAGCCTTGACCTCCTGGGCTCAGGCAATCTTCCTACCTTAGCCTCCCAAGTAACTGGGATCACAGGCATATACTCCCATGCCTGGATAATTTTTTCATAATTATTATTTTTATAGAGACAGAGTGTCTTTATGTTGCCCAGGCTGGTCTCAAACTCCTGGCTCAAGCGATCCTCTTACCTGGGCCTCCCGAAGTGGTGGGATTATAGGTGTGCGCCACCACTCCCAACCCTTTTTTAACTTTGGGGGGGAAAAGAGGCACATGGAGCTTCAGCACTTGTTGAATGAACACCCCTGTCTGTGAGTGTGGAGATAGGGAAGAGAACACTTCCCACAAACACTCTGGAATGATCTTTGGGGTACCCAGCTCATTCCACCTGATTAGTCCTGTTGACAGTTTATTAGAGATTATCAAACTTCAAGCAGATTCTTGTGGGAGGAAAGTGGAGAGAAAACCCTAAGGCGAAATGTTCCCTATTAATGAGAACCCATTCACCTTATGTTCTTAAGGAAGATTTTTCTCTTGAACATTCTCCTTATGGGAAGTCAGTTTATTTTAAATAGGCTAAGAAGATCCAGGAGCAATGTACATATCACCACTGCAGTGAAAAGCTGTCTGCAAAGTTGGCTTCTGTTTCCAGAACTGGCAGACTCTCTGTGTCTATGGACTGGTACAAGTTCTTGTTTTTGCCATAGTTTCCCCACTCCTAAAGTGGGGACAACAGCTACCTGATGGGGAGATTTCAAGCAAATTGGTTAATGACCACAACCCTTTGAGCTCCTTCTCAATGGCAAATTTACAAGGGACCACAGTGCAAACTGTCGCTTGCAGTTTTACTCTCCGAAGCGATGAACTCTTTGAGCAAGCCAACTGCCTTCTCTCCAGAGCCATCACTGGGAAATAACTCTTCGTTAATCTCTTCTCTCTCTTTATCATGTATCCAGCCACCTTTGACCATGACTTTGTCTTGCTACTGTTTGCCCCTTTGGCCTGTAGCACCCAGCATTGCGGACCTCAGCATCACAGGATCGAGTATTAAGTAATAATGTATATTAAGCAAGGGATATTTCTCAAGATGCCAGACCTCTCTGTAAGGTCTGGAGGACAGGCTGACACCCTACTTCTCCCCTTTCCCAACCATTTCTACCTCTACCTGGTCAGAAGTATGGATTGCAATGCTCATTTCAGGGCCCAGAACTGCCTCCCCCTCTCACACAGTTATTGGTCAAAAATTGCTGGTTATTTTCCAAAAGCCATTGTTTTTATTTGCTGTACTACTTGAAAGTTCTTGTTTCTCTGGGCCAACATCCCAGACTCTAGGCCCCCAGTGGCAGGGAATACGTGGACAAGGAACAGGCTTCTCATCTTAAACCCTATGTGATTTCTTCCCAGCACTCCCCCAAACCTCCAAGCACCCAGGATATTAGGGGACTGAAATGTCTTTTATGCACTCTTTTCATGCAACAAGGCTGTGTTTAGTTTTTACAACTTCTGATAAGGCCGCACCACCAGAGAATGTCTAAAAGTCTTGTGACCAATAGATGTGAGCCCCAAAATAAATGGGATCCTGATCTTTACCTTCCTCTTTCTCCTCTCTGATCAAATAATGAGACTCTAATTGATAATGTACCCATTGTCTGGCATGGCAAATCTCTCTCTTTTTTTTTTTTTTTGAGATGCAGTCTCACTCTGTCACCCAGTCTGGAGTGCAATGGCAAAATCTCGGCTCACTGCAACCTCCACCTCCCAGATTCAAGCGATTCTCTTGCCTCAGCCTCCTGAGTAGCTGGGATTACAGGCCTGTGCCACCGCATCCAGCTAATTTTTGTATTTTTAGTAGAGACAGGGTTTCTACATCTTGGCCAGGCTGGTTTCGAACTCCTGACCTCATGATCCACCCGCCTTGGCTTCCCAAAGTGCTGGGATTACAGGCGTGAGCCACCGCACCTGGCCTGGTATGGCAAATCTCTAATCAGGAAAGTGTCCTGCCTTTCTAGGAAGCCGTTCTGTGACCCACCTCTGAATCCCACAAGACCACGCCAGAGAGCCGGGCGCAAGATGAATCAGCACCCTGCCAGCTTAAGATGCACCAGACCCTCCGCCTGAACCCCGAGAGCCTGAAAATGTCCGCGTGCAGTGACTTTGTGGAGCACATCTGGAAACCCGGGTCCTGCAAAAACTGCTTCTGCCTGCGGAGCGACCACCAGCTGGTGGCCAGCCCTCCCCCAGCCCAGAGCGGGCAGCCTGCCCCCTCCCACCGCGCCAGCCTCCCAGGCCTGAGAACGGCCGCCTGGAAGATGAAGGTGTGAACAGCTCACCCTACTCCAAGCCTACAATTGCCGTGAAACCCACCATGATGAGCTCCGAGGCCTCTGATGTGTGGACAGAGGCCAGCCTGAGTGCTGAAGTCTCGCAGGTGAGGCTGACTAACACCCGTGGTATTTTTACAGGGGCTGCTCATGTTGGAACACTTGGTGACTGGCTGGCAGCCAGGGAGGCTGTTCCAGCAAGAACCCTGCAGGATGGCTTCCTCTCAGCTTGCCCTGTGATGGCTCTTGCCTGGGATTCACTGTAGCTGCTCTCCTTTCTCTGTCCCTTTAGGCTAAGACCCATTAATCCAGTCCCCCAGAATTTCCTCTGTGATTTGGAGACTGGGTAGGGCAGATGAAAATGAAGCTTTTTTAAAAAAAATTCCAAATTGTTTTAATTGATCATTTTAAATATATACACAAGTAGCAGTAATTGCAAAATGAATCCCAAGCACCCAATACCCTTCAATATGAACTTCAGCAACCATCAACTTATAACCAATCTTATTTCACCTCCCCCACACTGACCCCTTTTCCCTGATTTTAAAGCAAACCCCAGATATCACATCATTTCAATACATACCTTTCAAAGATAAAGTGTTTATAAAAAAAGTAACCACAATACCATTATCACACTTTAAAGTATTTTTTGTTTTTTGTTTTTTGTTTTTTGTTTTTTTCTGTTGCCCAGGGTGGAGTGCAGTGGTGCAATTTCAGCTCACAGCAACCTCTGCCTCCAGGATTCAAGTGAGTCTCCTGTCTTAGCCTCCCAAACAAACAGCTGGGAACATAGGCGCACACCACCATACCCAGCTAAATTTTGTATTTTTAGCAGAGAAGAGGTTTCACCATGTTGGTTAGGCGGGTCTCTAACTCCTGACCTCAAGTGATCCACCCACTTCGGTCTCCCAAAGTGCTGAGGTTACAGGCATGAGTTACCCCACCCGTCCTATTTTTTTAATTTTTAATTTTAATTTTATTATTATTATTTTTTGAAATGGTCTCACTGTCGCTTAGCCTGGAGTGCAGTGTTGCCATCTCCGCTTACTGCAACCTTGACCTACCAGGCTCGTCATCCTCCTGCCTCAGCCTCCCAGGAAGCTGAAACTAGAGGTGCATGCCACTGGGCATGGTTAATTTGGGTGGTTTTTTTTTTTTCTATTATGGTGGAGATGGGGTCTTGCTATGTTGCCCAGGCTAGTCTTAAATTCCTGGTCTCGAACTCCTAGGCTCAAGTGATTCGTCTGCCTCAGCCTCCCAGAGTGCTGGGATTATAGGTGTTAGCCACCATCCTTGGCCCCACACTTTACAGTAATTCCTTACTATTATCTAATACCCAGCCAGTGCTCCTGTTTCCAATTTTGAAGCTTGGAGTTTACCAGCTTTTTTCTAGAATCACTAAAAACAGTTACATCCCTAGAGGCTAGACCATTCTGCTCATTTCATAGGTAATCTTTACAAAAATGTAATTATTCAGAGAGCACATAGCGTGGGGTTGCTGGCGTCTGCTGTCTTTAGACACATTTAGGAAGCTGTGTGCCTAAGACGCAGTCTGGGAACTGCTTGCTACCTGTTTGACCTCTTTGCTTGTTCTAGTTTTTCTCAACCAATGTGGCAAGTAGGTCAGGAAGGCTATGTGAGCATATACGAAAACTAAGATCAGTTCTAAATGAGGGGGAGGCTTCATTGAGTAGAGGCATTTGTTTTGGTTGCAATAAACTTGATGTCCCCTTCCAGGCTGCTCTACTTTTTCCTAAGCTGGTTACACCCATTCTATGGACCATTCTCAATACTTTCAACCTTCAACAACCTGAGCCAGGAACTCTTTAAGCTCAGAACCACCTGGGAAAGAAGCTAGAGGCAGGCTCTGCTTTGAGATTGCTTCTAAAAGTGGGAGTAAGGGAAGACTTTAGCCCGGAAGGAGGAGGGAACGGTGACTTCAGGGATGGTAATGACCGCTCCACGTCTCTATCTCATAGCCTGACGAGTCCAAACACTCACACAGGCTCGGGCTGAGGTCACTGCTGTAAGTGGGAGAAAGAGGACCTCTGGCACAGTGGGAAGCAAAGCCCAGAAAGAAGCGAGGTTCGGAAACCACCCCACACCCTCCTGTTCTGCCCATACCACCCACCCAATGTGTTTTCCTTTTTTTTTTTGAGACAGGTCTGGCTCTGTCACCCAGGCTGGAGTGTGGTGACATGATTTGGGTCACTGCAACCTCTGCCTCCTGGGCTCCAGCCATCCTTACACTTCAGCCTCCCAAGTAGCTGGGACTACAAGCACACACCACCATGCCCAGCAAGTTTTTGTGTTTTTTGTAGAGATGGGGTTTTGCCATGTTTCCCAGGCTCATCTTGATCTCCTGGGCTTGAGCAATCTGCCCTCCTCAGCCTCCCATAGTGCTGGGATTACAGGTGTGAGCCATGGTGCCTGGCTCCGGTAAGTTCAGTGTGTTTTAAAAACACTTAAGACCTCGATTTCTTCAGGAATGCACTGTGATTGGGTTATCAAAAAACCCACAGACTCAAAGCAAAAATTAAACAAAACCCAAAACTCCATTTTCCAATCCTGTAGAACAACTTCTCTCTCCGAGCGGTTGGTTGCAAGGGAGGAAGAAGGCAAAGTGATCTTTTTCAGAGTTATATTTTTCTTTTCCTACTTCACAGACTTAAGCCGAAAGCATTACAATCCATGGGTGGGAAACGCAGCTCAGTGTCTGGGAAGACAAATGGCTCAGTGGGGGCCCCAGCCATGATCACAGGGCCGTGGGGGGAGATCAGAATGTGGGCGTGCGCTGAGTCCCCGGCCCTGGCGCTCCTGCACTGCACTACAGAAGACCATCTACAGTGTCATTGCCCTTCCCTCTCACTTTTCCTTTCTCTTTTTTTTCTATGACAAAATCTAATATAAGTCTTTTTGCGTTGGGCTTGTGTAGGTCATCTGGAGACGAGCCCCCGGCAAGCTCCCCCCTCCCCGAAGCAGGAAGATGCCCACGTTGTCTACCTGGGCAGCTTCCGAAGTGTACAGAAGCCTGCTGGTCCTCTGCCTCCCCCGATGGCAATGCTCGCTGTCCCCCAGCTTACACCATGGTCGGCCTGCACAACCTCGAGCCCCATGGCGAGAAGAACATTGCCTTCCACCCAGTGAGCTTCCCAGACGAGAAGGTTGGACACAAAGAAAAACCCTCATTTTCCTACCAAGACCGGCCTTCTGCCCAGGAAAGCTTCCGCCAGAAATTGGCTGCCTTTTCTGGGACCACATCTAGCTGCCACCAGAGCCCCAGGCCCCTGCGGGAATCCCTGCCCTCGGAAGATGACAGTGATCAAAGGTGCTCACCCTCCGGGGATAGCGAAGGCGGAGAGTACTGCTCCATCCTGGACTGCTGCCCTGGGAGTCCTGTTGCCAAGGCTGCCTCTCAGGCTGCAGGCTCCCGGGACAGGCACAGTGACAGAGACTGCTCACCCACGTGCTGGGAGCAGGGAAAGTGTGCGGGGCCCTCAGAGCAGGAGAAGCGGGGCCCGAAGCTTCCCCAGGGAGTGCTGTAGCCAGGGCCCCACTGCCCACTCATCCCGCCTGGGCCCCAAGAAACCATCCCTCACCTCGGAGGCTGCCACTTCTGACGGCCTCTCTTGTGGCAGCGGCGCCAGTAGCCGCTTCATCCCCCACCTCGAGAGTGAGTACTGCTCCCTCATGAAGGAACCTGCCCTGGGGAAGCAGCAGGACCCTGGCTGCCCGGGGGTGGCCTCTAGCAGATGCCTTGGGCCGATCGGGGAGTCCCAGCCACCAGCCCACCCCAGGGAGGCTACACAGCCTGAACCCATCTATGCCGAGAGCACCAAGAGGAAGAAGCCAACTCCGGTGCCTTCCAAGCCACAGGCCAAGACAGAACATGCAGCAGCTGCCCAGGGCCAAGGCCAGGGCCAGGTATGGACGGGTAATGCCTGGGCCCAGAAAACAGCATCTGCTCGGGGCCAGGACAGCCCAGACCCAGCTCCCCAGGTGGCAGCCACCATTACAGTCATGGCGGCCCACCCAGAAGAGGACCATCGGACCATCTACCTGAGCAGCCCTGACTCTGCAGTGGGGGTGCAGTGGCCACGGGGGCCTGTGAGCCAGGACTCCGAGGTGGGTGAAGAGGAGACGTCAGCTGGGCAGGGGCTGAACTCCAGGGAAAGCCATGCTCACAGTGCCAGTGAAAGCAAGCCCAAGGGGAGGCCCGCCATTCCCCCCCAAGTTGTCCAAGAGTAGCCCTGGAGAGTCCCCCGGTGTCCCCATCTCCTTCCCCCGCTGGCTGACCTCAGTGACGGGAGCTCTAGCGGCAGTGGCATTGGGCCCCAGCCTCCATCCCGAGGCCCTGCTGAACCCTCTCCTCCCTCCCGGACCAACGGTGTCACTATCAGTGACCCATCCAGGTGTCCCCATCCTGTGGCCTCCTCAGCCTTGGACCAGAGGCGGCCCAGGTTCCAGGCAGGCACCTGGAGTCGTCAGTGCCGGATAGAGGAAGAGGAGGAGGTAGAGCAGGAGTTGCTGAGTCACAGCTGGGGAAGAGAGACCAAAAATGGCCCCACGGACCGTTCAAACACCACGACCTGGCACCGTCTCTGCCCCACAGATGGTTCCTCTGGGCAGAACAACAAAGTTGGGACCGGGATGAGCAAATCAGCCTCTTTTGCCTTTGAGTTCCCCAAGGACAGAAGTGGGATCGAGACATTCTCACCTCCTCCACCGCCTCCAAAGTCGAGGTGAGTACTATTATCTGCTTGGAACTCTGTAAGCAAGGCAAAGGGCTCCTCCAGAAACCTTTGCCCTCATGAAAGCTTTCAGGCCCAGGCCCCAGAGTCTGCCCAAAGGCCCTTGTGCCTTTATGTAAATTTCCCAAGGTCCCAGTGCAGTCGTCAGAGAGCAGGAGTTGTGGCCCTTTTTATACCCAGCAAACCTACATGTGGGGCCCTGCTTAGGATTGGGGATTTGAAATCAATCTTTCCAGGAAGCCAGGACCAAACTGTTGCCATTTTTTGGTGCCCGTATTTTTTTTTTTTTTTTTTGAGACAGAGTCTTAGCTCTGTCGCCCAGGCTGGAGTGCAGTGGTGTGATATCAGCTCACTGCAACCTCCGCCTCCTGGGTTTAAGCAATTCTTCTGCCTCAGCCTCCTGAGTAGCTGAAACTACAGATGCGCACCCCCACGCCTGGCTAATTTTTGTATTTTTAGTAGAGACGGGGTTTCACCATATTGGCCAGACTGGTCTCGAACTCTTAACCTCATGATCTGCCCGCCTCGGCCTCCCAAAGTGCTGGGATTACAGGCGTGAGCCACTGTGCCCAGCCTGTTTTGTTTTGTTTTTTTTTTTTTTGAGACAGAGTCTCACTCTGTCGCCAGGCGCCAGGCTGGAGTGCAGTGGCGCAATTTTGGCTCACTGCAACCTCGGCCTTCCGGGTTCAAGCAATTCTCCTGGCTCAGCCTCCGAGTAGCTGGGATTACAGGTGCACACCACCACGCCCAGCTAATTTTTGTATTTTTAGTAGAGACGAGGTTTTGCCATGTTGGCCAGGATGGTCTCGATCTCTGGACCTCGTGATCTGCCTGCCTCGGCCTCCCAAAGTCCTGGGATTACAGGCATGAGCCACCGCGCCCGGCCCTGTTTTTTAGTGATAATAAAATATTTAAAGTTAGAGTTAAAAAAATTTTTTTAAAGATTTGGGGAGGCAAAGAGTTAATGCCAAATAAAAGTGTGCTCAAATAAACTGTTACTACAATGGTGATTAGGCCTTGGGGCCAAAAGCAGAAAAGAGGAAGCTTTATACATGGTTAGGAACCCTCAGATGTGGGTTTCTAAAGAAAAAAAATGTAGTTTCGTGTTAGCATGCTGAAACTGTTTTCTCTACTGCTTCCCTGCTATCTCCTACCAGTTTAAAATACCTTTCAAAGGCTCAAGAAAAATAAATGCTCTTTTTTGTAAAGCTATTGTGCTGTGCATGGGATTTAAATGCTGGAAAAAAATTTCTCTCAATTAGAGCAAAACTGATTCCTATTAGGAAAAGGAAAAACCTACTGTTTTTCAAAAAATGACAGCCTTTCTGAACAGACTTTCTCGAGTCATGTTCTGTTTCAGCTGATGTGCCTCTGGGTTCATGTCAGAAACAAGGAAATTGACCACAGAGAGAAGCAGTCAGGACACTTGACTTTGAACATCAAGGCGTCTCAGGCACTGATGGGATCTAACGTGGGCTTTTTCTCATGACCACTACTTTGTTCTGGTATTGCATTGGCCGCCCACCACGCAGAATAGTCATCTTCCAGATCCTCAGGTGATTGCAGACTCTTTGGCAGCCGCATGAACTCCCAGAATGAATGAAGGATTCAGCAGCTAAGATGAGCTTCCGTTTATATGGTACTCACTATGGGCCAGGCATGGATTTAAAAGAGTTAGACATAACAACTCATTTCATCCTCAGAACAGCCCTAGGAGGTAGGAATTGCCAGCCCCAATTTACAGATGACAAAGCAGAGAGAGAGAGATAGCTAGAGTAACCAGCCTAAGGTTCCTGCCGTACCTGGAAGACTCCTAAAGTCTACGCTTCGCCTGAACCTATAGGACATCAAGGAGCATAGAAATTGAGCAAGGCATGAGAGTAAAACGTCCGAGTTGTATCTGGCTGCCTCAGTCCTGGGTAAATTAGTGGAAAGCACAGGTATTGGCACTAGAAAACCAAGTTCCTATTCCCTGTCTCTCATTTACAAACTGAGTGACCTTGTATAAGCCACTCACAGTAACTGAGCCTCCAGTCTCTTCTCTAGAAGAGTCTGTCTCTAAAATGAGAGTCTAGAGTCTCTTCTCTAAAGTGAGATGATAATAGTACCTTGATAACAGTCTGCTGTTGAAAGCCCCTAATGAGACGAACAACGGAATCCATGCAGAGGTTAGTTATGATGCAGGCAAAAGCCAGCTGGGCTGTTGGATTATGCAATGACACCCACACCCTATAGGAGCTAGCATGGCTCAATCCCAGGAACGTCACCTGAGCCTTGGAGAAGTAACTAAAACTTACTCCTTTAAGAATCTCAGGGCTTGGAGAAATCCCAGTAACCATAGCAACACGACTCAGGTAGGGTTTTAATTAGCATCTGGGTTGAGATCAGAGTTTTTTCAGCCCAGTTTGTTATGATAAAACCCTTAGATTACATACAGCTCAAGCTCTGTGGGAATCTTGGAGGTTCTAGATTTTAGCTCTTAAAAAACAAACAAGTCAGAGGAGAAGAAAGAATTGAAAAGAATGGCCGGGCGTAGTGGCTCATGCCTGTAATCATAGCATTTTGGGAGGCCAAGGTGGGCGGACTGCTTGAGCCCAGGAGTTCGAGACCGACCTAAGCAACTTGGTGAAACCCCATCGCTACCAGAAAAGATATGAAAATTTCCCAGGTGTGGTGCCACATGCTTGTCACCAGCTTCTCTGGGGGCTGAGGTGGGAGGATGGCTTGAGCTCTGGAGGCGGAGTTTGCAGTGAGCTGTGATTGTGCCACTGCACTCTGGCCTGAGCAACAGAGCAAGACCCTGTCTCAGAAAAAAAAAAAAAAAAAACTAGAAAATAAAATATGCTTAAGAGAACACAGAAAAAGAACAGCATTTTATATTATTTAAAATGAACTAGAATATATTTTCATTTGAGGGACCATTTTCATTTCTCAAGCATTTCTGACATTAGCTTTGGAATCTCCCTGTGAGAAGATAAGAGGACAGGCTTGGAAACATATGCTGACTTTTAATTCTGGAACTCACTACCTCGTCTGGGGATAGTGCCAGGGACCCCAGAGTCTTCAAATCTAGTAGGTCAGGGTGTTGGCAAATCAGAGTGTTAGTGAGAATGCAGCCGACAGTTGATCTGGCGCCAATTCCAGTACACACTGGTAATTACGGCAGGCTGATGTCAGTTTTCCAAAATGTAAAAACATGGAAGGTCTTCTAGCAACGTACAAGGTCAACTTGATTTCTTCACATGGGCCCATTTGTTAAGTAGATCTGTTTCTAATGATCAGCTTCATTATGTGTGTTGCCTATGCTCAAACCTCTAAAAAAGGGGTTGCTTCATGCAGGACACAGTTCCTTTCCACTTACATGGTATGGGAGAGGCAGATCATCTTCTTCCTTAGGCCACGATGGAAGAACAGGGAATGATTTTCTGTTTTGTCTGTTGTTCTGTTTATCGTCCTATTTTACAAAACTGATTCTGACCTGAAGGAAAAAAAATAGATGTTAAGAATGACTTGGCTTTCCTGTGGTCCTGTTTTGAATGTTTGGCAGTAACTTATCTGTGTTTTTGAGATACTGTCCTCTGTAAACTCCCATTCTTGTTCCTGAGAAGTCTCTTGCTGCAGTGCCCTGCAGGACAAAGGCTCTCCATGCTCATTTTATGCACAGAAGAGTTTTTCTTCAGAGGAGTTTAAGTGCGTGCCCAACCCTCCTCCCTGGGCAGGTATGGCAAGGCCTGGCTACTTCCATCCCTGTTTCTGTCAAAGCAACCTTTTATACCCACAAAGTCACACTTACTAAGAATGATGGACCTTGGTTGGGCACAGTGGCTCATGCCTGTAATCCCAGCACTTTGGGAGGCTGAGGCGGTCAGATCACAAGGTCAGGAGTTCGAGACTAACCTGGCCAACATGATGAAACTTTGTCTCTACTAAAAATAAAAATTAGTGGGGTGTGGTGGTGGCCGCCTGTAATCCCAGCTACTCGGGAGGCTGAGGCAAAGAGAATCACTTGAACCCAGGAGGCGGAGGTTGCAGTGAGCTGAGATCGTGCCATTGCCCTCCAGCCTGGGCAATAAGAGTGAAACTCCGACTCAAAAAAAAAAAAAAAAAGGAATGATGGTCCTCATAGAGTCTCTGGGTCACCCAATATAAGGCAGAGTTATAAGATGAGGATCAACAAGTACTGTTGGTTAGGAAACAAAAACACTTCAGGAAAGAGGGGGGAACTCTCAGTTTAAATGTCATGCTTAAGACTTAATGGCAATTTGGCCAGGCATGGTGGCTCACGCTTGTAATCCCAGCACTTTGGGAGGCCGAGGCGGGCAGGTCACCTGAGGTCAGGAGTTCGGGACTAGCCTGGCCAATATTAAGGAGAAGAGTAGTGCTGGGGAAACAATTAAGATGTGAAATAACCAAACTGCTTTCTGCTTTTTGCTTTTTCACAGATGCAAACCCTATTTTAAATGATTTAACGACTTTTGGGTGATCAGGTCAGTTGAAAGAGAATCATCTGGTTAGTTCAGACAGGTTTCACAAAGAAACCTTAAATTAGGAGAAGAGGCCTGAGCCCAGCTGGAATTGAGTGTGACAGGTGACTAAGAAATAAGACAGATTTATGTGGTTTCAGTGTCTAAATGGTCTGGCCTCAGGTAAGACTAATCAAAAGAAAAATTTCCCCAAGAAAGTAAGTGATGTCTTTGTTTCTTTTGTGTTGTTTTGTTTTGAGACAGATTCTCACTCTGTCGCCTAGGCTGGAGTGCAGTGGCGCCATCTCACTGCAGCCTCCACTTGCCAGACTCAGGTGATCCTCTCACCTCAGCCTCCTGAGTATCTGGGACTACAGGCACATGCTACCATGCCTGGCTAATTTTTATATTTTTTGTAGAGATGGGGTTTCACCATGTTTCCCAGGCTGGTCTCGAACTCCTAGGCTCAAGCAATCCACCTGCCTCAGCCTCCCAAAGTGTTGGGATTATAGGCGTGAGCCCCCACATCGGCCAATGTCTTTGTTTTAAAGTTATCACTCATGTGAATTTGGATTTTAATCTGCTACTTACTAAATTCTCCCCTTCTTCTGTGGGGCTGCTGGGGAGCAGAGGTTAAATCTATTTTGGGGCTTTTGCTCACTGTTTATTTATTTATTTTATTTTTGAGACAGAGTCTCTGTTACTCAGGCCGGCATGCAGTGGTGCCACCTCAGCTTACTGCAACCTCCGCCTCCCGAGTTCAAGCAATTCTGCCTCAGCCCCCTGAGTAGCTGGGATTACAGGTGCGTGCCACTATGCACGACTGATTTTTGTATTTTAGTAGAGATGGGGTTTTGCCATGTTGCCCAGGCTCGTCTCAAACTCCTGACTTCAAGTGATCCACCTGCCTTGGCCTCCCAAAGTGCTGAGATTACAGGCGTGAGCCACCGCGCCGGGTCTTTTGCTTACACATTTTTGTTGTGTGTTTGTTCGTTTGTTTGTTTTGAGATGGAGTCTCATTCTACAGCCCAGGCTGGAGTGTAGTGGTGTGATCTCAGCTCACTGCAATCCACCTACTAGTATCAAGCAATTCTCTTGTTTCAGCCTCCCAAGTAGCTGGGATTACTGCTGTGCACCACCACACCTGGCTAATTTTTTGCATGTTTAGTAGAGACAGGGTTTCACCATGTTGATCAGGCTGGTCTTGAACTCCTGACCTTGTAATCTGCCCGCCTCAGCCTCCCAAAGTGCTGGGATTACAGGTGTTAGTCACCGTGCCCGGCAGTCTTTTGCTCACTCTTAGTAATTCTCCTCCGGAGCTGCTTCTCAGTAGACAAATAGTGACAGTGTCATGAGTAGAGTTCATTTCTGTCCACGGAAGTGGCCACATCACTCACTAGAGGAACTGACATGATGACTTCATTGTGTGGTCTCTCCTGTAACATGGTCTCTGGGCATGAGCCAAGAGGATGGGCACAGGATGAGGGAGACAGGTGTTTGTCTCCAGACTCCACATCCAATCTGATTAGTGCTCCCAATGTTTTCTTCTAGAGGCCGTTTCTACTATAATGGATGACAGTTGGGTGGCAACATTTTACTAGGAAATCCCACACTCTTGATGCATAATGGCCTTTTCTGGGTGGCATTTTGAAAATCACAGTTTGTATTAGGAAGTACTGTATTTAGATAATCTTCATGGACTGTGTTAGCCTTTTTTACAAAACTTAAATAAGTAGGCCGAAGGTCAAGTTGGCAGGGGAGAATGAATATAAGGCATATTTCAGTGGCCCCCACAGATACACAGAGGTTGGCAAACAGAACAAAGCACATATACCAACAATGCATGGTTATATTCTGTCCCATGCCAGGGGCAACTTCATACTTGGCCTGTTCCCATAAGTATGGGGATGGAACCTTGAGACATAGGACATCTAATGGTGCTGTAAGCAGAGACCATTAAAATTGATGCCTAGAGTCTTGCTCTACAATTTCTTTAAAAATTATGGATTTGACAGCAGTATGTATTCAACATTTAAGACTTTCTGTCTAATTTTGAGCATACATTCTTGACTAAGGCTAGCAATTAGAGATTCTTTTAATTTATCAGATATCTGCTAATCTACTTTTGATTAGGGTCTGTGCAAGGTGCTAAAAACCCAGTTACTGGGGTTCTATTCCTTAAGGATCCTGACGACTGAGTTGGTAAGAATTAAATCAGCAGGTGTGCAATATGACTGTCAAAGCCTGACCCCTGCTTTGCTTCCCTTTGTTGAGACAGGTTCTCATAGGTATCTGGATTCTTACCACATCCCTAATCTGTTCAGGGAATGAAAACATAAGCTTAGCTCTGTGTCCAGGAGTACATTATAGTCCCCTCCCTTAATGTGTTTGTTTTGACCTGATCCAAGATTAGGATTAGCATGTTCTTTACCTTCAAACTGCATTAGCCTATTTTGTAAAAAAAATTTTACTAAGTAGGCTAATGCAGTTTGAAGGTAAAGAACATGCTTAACTGTCTGAACTCCATAAGGTCGAGTTCAATGCATGGCGTGTAGCAGATGCTCAAGAAATATTTGTTAAATGGACAGTTGTAGACATAGACCATACCGTGTTTATTGCATTTTCCAGAAGGGCACCTAACTCCTTGCTTTGCACATAACAGGTGCTCAAGAAATGTTGAAGAAAAAGCAAATTGCTTTGAATGCCATGTAGCCTAAAACCAGATCTCTAGGTTGCCCCCTGTACTCTGTTCAGGCCTCTGTTTTGACTGTTAACACAGTGTATCTTTCATTGCATTAAAATGGGTCCATGTTTGCAACTCCTCAAAAAATTATGAACTCCTGGGATTAAGGGATGTGTCTCATATGTTCTTCCTTGACTTCTCCATAGCATACCTTAGCACCGAGTTGGATAATAGTAGATATTCCATGGAGAATTATTGAATTTTCTAAAAAAAAAAAAAAAAAAGCAGGCCAGAGTGAACTACTACAAATGTAATAGTTCCTGGCCTGATATTTCACTGGGGACTCATCGTAATTCTGCAACTATCCTCGCTCAATAGAAGATTACCACCTTGAGTTTAAGAGCCTAAGGTTAATCATTATTAATGCTTCAAGGTGGGCAAACACCATGTGGGCACAATGCATCCTTTCATGGATTAATTACTCTCCAATGATTGTACATTTCACTCTTGCTACTGGTCTGTATTACCCCACTTTTTTTTTTTTTAACCTGAGCAGGTGTGTAGAGCCAGCCCTTTCTTGCCAAAAGAATGTTTTCTCAGGTAGTAATCATGATCTAAACACTTTTTTTTTCCACCAGTGAGTTGCAAGGAATTCTAGGGTGTGGTTTTGCTTCCCTGAGAATAGATTTTCAGTGCTTTCTGAGGTGCATTGGGAAATACAAGCTTAGGCAGTGTGGTCAATCTGCCTCTGTCCCTCCCGTTGTCAGAGGGACTTTATTCCTAGAATGGCCACCCTGCATTTGATCTGCATAACCGTTGTGAAACTCACCAATTGGTGGGAAATTTTCTCTATTAGTGGCCCAAGGAATTTTGTGTTGTTGTTTTGGGATTGTTAATGTCCTCATTAAAGAACTTACATTTCCTTCTATCAGGGTTGATAGACCAACTACAAAGAATGCCTGTGTCCCTTTGTGCAGTAATAAGTTTCAGAGTTTAAAGATCAGAGTCTTCAGCCTCTGTGCTTACAATGCTCATTATTTCTTTCTATTGACTTTTGGGCAGAGCCCTAAAAAGGTTGGGTGTTAGGAGTGTTTATGCTGTTCCCATACAACTCTGTAAAATTCCCTGCTTTAATTGGCTTCAGTCCAATGCACTGGATGACTTCTGCATGCTTCTCTGACAGGCAGACTTATATAAACAGCTATTCTTTGTTGGATGACAAGGGGGAGCTTCCAGGCCGAAGGCTACTTTAAAAAGTCATTCCTTTTATTTCTCAGATATTTTCTCTCCAGTAGTACCTACCACTGTTAAATGTCCCCTCCAGCTTCCCAGTAGTTTAGTTCTTAGCCATTTCATACCAATTTATACATGTACAAATGAAAACTTTTCTAAAGTCCAGAACCGAAACAAATAGCTGGTGGTGATATTACTTAATGTTCCTGAGTTGTAGAAAGCCCTTCAGAATAGCTTCGGCTCTTTGCAAGCTCCATACGTCAGTCAAAATTAATGGGATTGAAAACACTAGATATGGCTGGGTGCGACGGCTCATGCCAGTAATCCCAGCACTTTGGGAGGCCTAGGTGGGCAGATCACGAGGTCAGGAGATGGAGATTATCCTGGCTAACATGATGAAACCCTATCTCTACTAAAAATACAAAAAATTAGCTGTGTGTGGTGGCACATGCTGGTAGTCCCAGCTACCTGGGAGGCTGAGGCAGGAGAACCACTTGAACCTGGGAGGCAGAGGTTGCAGTGAGCTGAGATCGAGCCACTGCACTCCAGCCTGAGTGACAGACTGAGACTCCATCTGAAAAAACAAACAAACAAACAAAAAACACTAGATACATAAAAGAACAGTTGAGATAAATTGACATAGCAGTAAGTAATATGACCTTAGGACCTTGGAGGTCAGGAAGAAAGGGAGGGAGAGTCCAATTTTAAACACAGTCAGAGTGGTGGCATCACTTAATGTAATTTTTTTTTTTTTTTTGGATGGAGTCTTGCTCTGTCGCCCAGGCTGGAGTGCAGTGGTGCAATCTCATCTCACTGCAGTCTCGACCTCCCGGGTTCAAGCGATTGTCCTGCCTCAGCCTCCTGAGTAGCTGGGATTACAGACACCCGCCACAACGCCTGGCTGATTTTTGTATTATTAGTAAAGACGGGGTTTCACCATGTTGGCCAGGCTGGTCTTGGACTCCTGACCTCAGGTGATCCTCCTGTAATTCTTGTAATATGTACAGACCAAAAGGATGGTAAGATTTTATGACTGCATATTCTTGAACCATGAAGACACTTGGGTTGCATCCTTCATGCCAATTCTGATTAGTTGGAGCCCATGCTGCAGGAAAGCTGGCCATGATCTGTCTGCAGGTTGTGGGGGGCAGTGGTGCAGATACATGGGCTGGATATTTGCTGATTCAGCCACAAAATCTAAATTTTATCTTCGAAAATGCAAAATGTGGCTGGGCATGATAGCTCACACCTGTAATCCTAGCCCTTTTAGGAGGCTGAAGCAGGAGAATCACTTGAGCCCAGGAGTTCAAGACCAGCCTGGACAATATAGTGAGACCCTTCCTCTTAAAAAAAAAAAATACAAAAATGAGTAGGGCACCGTGACACATGCCTGTAGTCCCAGCTACTTGGAAGGCTGAGGTGGGAGGATTGCTTGAATTGGGAGGTTAGGGGTGCAGTGGGCCATGATTGCACCACTGCACTCCATCCTGGGTGACAAGGTGAGAAAAGAAAATAAAGATAAAAATAAAATAAAAAATCTCTAGTGGTTAATACCGATTTTTGTTAGTAATTTGAGTTTAAGAATTCCCGACTGGGTGCAGTGGCTTATACCTGTAATCCCAGCACTTTGGGAGGCTGAGGCAGGAGGGTCACCTGAGGTCAAGAGTTCGAGACCAGCCTGGCCAACATGGTGAAATCTGTCTCTGCTAAAAATACAATAATTAGCTGGGCGCCTGTAATCTCAGCTACTCAGGAGGCTGAGGCAGGAGAACTGCTTAAATCTGGGCAGTGGAGGTTGCAGTGAGCCGAGATCATGCCATTGCACTCCAGCCTGAGCAACAAGAGTGAAATTCCATCTCAAAAAAAAAAAAAAAAAGAATTCCCATAACTTTGGGTGGTCGGGGGACTCTGTCTTCCCAGTTCTATTTGACAGATGATGGCCATTCTCTTTGAATACAGATTCCAATTTTAAACTAAAATACCAACACGTCCTGTTTCCTCTTTGTGAGTGATTTTGAACATATCATGAATTTTAACCTTTTTTGAAACTCTATAGTTTAGTAAATAACAGTTACTCTTAAGTTTATTACCCATTATTTAAAGGATCATTGTCCTTTATAGACCTTCAACTGACTGTTTTATTCTTATATCTTATTAAGCAGTGTGTTTTCACTTAGCCTTATTCTCTTTTTTTAATTTTATTTATTTATTTATTTTGAGACAGGGTCTCTGTCGCTCAGGCTGGAGTGCAAGGGCGATCTCGGCTCACTGCAACCTCTGCCTCCTGGGTTCTAGCAATTCTCCTGCCTCAGCCCCCTAAGTAGCTAGGATTACAGGGGTGTATATCATCATGTCCAGCTAATTTTTGCTTTTTTTTTTTTTTTAGTAGAGGTAGGGTTTCACCATATGGGCCAGGCTGGTCTCGAACTCCTGACCTCATGATCCATCTGCCTCAGCCTCCCAAAGTGCTGGGATTACAGTTGTGAGCAACTGCACCTGGCCCACTTAGCCTTATTCTCTTTGGCATTTTGCATTGGTATTCAGTGTCCAGGACTGGGGAGTAAGGTGGCAGATGCAGAAGCTATGTCAGAATCTTTGGGAGGCATCGTTTAACAACGAAAATTTAGGGATGTAACAAATTTAAAATCGGGAAACTGAAAACAAAACTATTGTTTTCATAACACATAGTACTTATAGTTTTTCTGAATCTCTCGACTGGTGAAAAGGTGGACTATCATTTTGTAGAGATGCTTGATAGAGGCTGGGCATGATGGCTCATGCCTGTAATCCTAGCACTTTGGGAGGCCAAGGTGGGCAGATCACCTGAGGTCAGGAGTTCGAGACTAGCCTGGCTGACATGGCAAAACACCGTCTCTATTAAAAATACAAAAATTAGCCAGGTGTGGTGTCAGGTGCCTAAAATTCCAGCTACTCAGGAGGCTCAGACAGGAGGGTCGTTTGAACTGGGAGGTGGAGGTTGCAGTGAGCCGAGATTGCCATTGTACTCCAGCCTGGGCGACAAGAGTGAGACTCTGTCTCAAAAAAAAAGAGATGCTTGATTGAAAACAGGTCATGTTTCCCTAGGAGAAAATGGAAGAAAATCAGGACAGAGATATTTGCTGATCTGTCATATTTCCTTGGCATCCTTTCTTCAAATCTTTCAAAATATGTCTCTATATTCATGTCATCTTCGGGACTTGAAACAGGGAAATTGTCTGAACAGTATCTTTTTTTTTTGAGACAGAGTCTTGCGGTCATCAGGCTGGAATGCAGTGGCATGATCTCGGCTCACTGCAACCTCTGCCTCCCAGGTTCAAGTGATTCTCCTGCCTCAGACTCCCGAGTAGCTGGGACTACAGGCACGTGCCACCACACCCAGCTACTTTTCCTATTTTCAGTAGAGATAGGGTTTTACCATGTTTTCCAGGATGGTCTTGATCTCTTGACCTCGTGATCCCCCTGCCTGAGCCCCCCAAAGTGTTGGGATTACAGGCATGAGCCACTGTGCCCAGCCCACAGTATTTTTTTAAAAATAAAATTTATTATGTATATTTGAGGTTTACAACATGACATTATGGGATATATATAGAGGTTAAATATCTCATTGAAAGTGCTTGAAACTTGAAAATTTGAAAGTGTCAGATTTCAAATTTTCTCAGGAATATTTGCATATCTTGGGGATGGGACCCATACAAAATTCATTTATTTTTCATATACACTTTATACACTTACACTGAAGATAATTTTACATAATATTTTTTAACAGTTTTATGCATGAAACAAAGTTTATGCACAATTAATCATCAGAAAGCAAAGATGTCCCAAGGAATTTTCCACTGTGGCATCATGTTGGCGCTCAAAAAAGTTTCGGACTTTGGAGCATTTCAGGTTTCAGATTTTCAGATTAAGGATGGTCAACCTGTAAAATGGTTCCTATAGTTAAACAGATTAACATAGCTATCTTTCACATAGTTGCTTTTGTGTGTGTGTGACAAGAGGAGCTAAAATCTACTTATTTAACAAAATCTCTAATACAGTACAATTTTATTAAGTGTAGTTCTCATGTTGTACATTAGATCTCTAGACTTGTTAATCCATCTGCTTTACATCCTTTGACCTGCATCTCCCCATTTCCTCTCCCCACCCCACTTCCCACCATGGTAACCAATCTTTTATTGTCTATCTCTGCATATTTAACGTTTTTCTTTTTTCGGATTCCACACATAAGTGAGCTCATGCAAAATTTTTCTTTTGGTATCTGGCTTATTTCACTAAGCATAATGTGAAATAGGTTCATCCATGTTGTGGCAAATGGCAGGATCTCCTTTTTAAGTGGGCTGTGTGTGTGTGTGTATATATATATGTATATGAAATATTCATACATATGTATATATTATACATGTATATATTGTATATATGAAATATTAAAGAATACATATTCAAAAACATATTTTTGTATATCCTACATTTTCTTTATCCGTTTATCTGTCATTGGACACTAAGGTTGTTGCCATAGCTTGGCCATTGTGAATAATGCTGAAATGAACATGGTAGTGCAGATATGTTTACAAGGTGATAATTTCATCTCTTTTTGAGAAAAAGGATTGCTTGGTCATATGGTACTTCCATTTTAATTTCTTTAAGAAGCTCTAGGCTGGTTGTGGTGGTACAAGCCTGAAATGTCAGCACTTTGGGAGGCTGAGGTGGGCAAATTGCTTGTACCCTGGAGTTCGAGACCAATCTGGGAAACATAGTGAAACCTCATCTATAAAAAAAAAAAACGATAAAAAAAAATTAGCCTGTCACAGTGGCACATGCCTGTAGTAACAGCTTCTTAGGAGGCTGAGGCAGGAGGATCACCTGAGCCTAGGAAGTCGAGGCTGTGGTGAACCATGATTGCACCACTGCACTCCAGCCTGGGTGATAGAGTGAGACCCTGTCTTAAAACAAACACACACACACACACACACACACACACACACACACATACACGCACAAAACCCAAAACAAAAACCTCTATATTTTTCATAATGGTTCTACATTCCCACCAAAAATCCACTAGGGTTCTCTTTCTCCACACCCTCACCCACATTTGTTGTCTTTCATACTGATAATAGCCATCCTAATGGGTGCAAGGTGATATCTCACAGTGGTTTTAATTTGCATTTCTCTGATTAGTGATGTTGAACACCTTTTCATAATCTGTTGGTGAGTTTTATGTCTTTGGAGAAATGTCTGTTCAGATCCTTTGCCCATATTTTAGTAGAGATACTTATTGTTCTGCTACTGAGCTGTAAAAATTCTTCATAAGTTTTGGACATTAACCCCTTATCAGATACATGGGTTGCAAACATTTTTTCCCAGTTCCTAAGTTGCCATTTCATTTTGTTGACTGTTTCCTTTGCTGTACAGAAGCTTTTCAGTTTGATATAGTCCCATTTATTTATTTTTGCTTTTGTAATCTGAGCTTTTGGTGTGATAGCCAAAAATTCATTACCAAGGCCAATGTCAAAGGAGATATTCCCCTATGTTCTTTTCTCATAGTTTTGTGATTCAGGTCCTACATTTAGGCCTTTGCTCTATTTTGAGTTCATTTTTGTTTATGACATAGGATAAGGGTTCAGTTTCATTCTTTTCGTGTGGAAATCCAGTTTTCCCCATCACCATTTATTAAAGAGACTTTCCTTTTTCGATTGTGCCCTTTTGATGCTCATGTCAAAAATTAGTTGACCATGTATGTCTGGATCAATTTCTGAGCTCTCTATTCTGTTTCATTGCTCTATGGTTCTGGTTTTATGCCACTACTATAGGTTTTTGATTACTATAGCTTTGTAATGTAATTTAAAATCAGGAAATATGAAGATTCCAAGTTCAGCTTTCTTTTTTCTTTCTCAATATTGCTTTGGCTATTTGAGGGTTTTTTGTGGTTTCATATGAATTTTAGGATTTTTTTTCATTTCTATGAAGAATGCCCTTGGAATTTTGGTAGAGATGGCATTAAATCTGTATATCGCTTTGGGTGGTGTGGACATTTCAACAATATTAATTCTTCTGATTCATGAACATGCTATACCTTTGCATTTAATTGTGCCCTCTTCAATTTCTTTCATTTAATGTTTTATAGTTCTCAGTATAAAAAAATCTTTCACCTCCTTGGTTAAATTTATTCTTACTTTTTCATGCCATTATAAATTGGATTGTTTTCTTGATTTTTTTTTCAGCTAGATTGTTATTATGTGTGTAGAAATGGTACTGATTTTTGTATGTAGATCTCATATTCTACAACTTTACCAAATTCATTTATTTTTGGTGGCATTCTTGGGGTTTTCTACATACAGGAGCATGTCATCTGCAAATAGAGATAATTTTACTTCTTCCTTTTTGATTTGGATGTCTTTTATTTCTTTTTATTGTCTGATTGCTCTTGCTAGTACTTCCAATACAAAGATGAATATGAAGTGGTAGGAGTGGGTGTATTTGCCTTGTACTAGCTCTTAAATGGAAAAAGTTTTAGTTGTTCCCCATTGATTATGATAATAGCTGTAAGTTTTTTGTAAATGGCCTTTATTATATTGAGGAACTTTTCTTTATACCCAAACTGTTAAGAGTTTTTAATCAAGAAAGGATGCTGGACTTTGTCAAATGTTTTTTCTGTGTCAATTTAGATGTGATTTTTCTCTTTGATTCTGTTAATGTAACATATCACAATGGTTGATTTACATATGTCAAACCAGCCTTGCATGCCAGGGATACAGTCCACTTGGCCACATTGCATAATCTTTTGAATGCATTGTTGAATTCAGTTTGCTAATACTTTATTGAGAATTGAATTAATATTCATCAGCAATAGTGTACTTGTACTTTTTTTTACTTGTGGTATCTTTGTCAAGCTTCAGTATCAAGGTGATGCTAGTCTTATAAAATGTGTTTGGAAGTATTCCCTCTAGTTCAATTTTTTTTTTTTTTTTTGGTAAGAATTTAAGAAGTATCGGTAATAATTATTCTTTGAATGTTTGGCAGAATTCAGCTGTGAAGCCATCTGGTCCTGGGGTTTTCTTCATTAGAAGATTTTTAATTACTTCTTCAACCTCTTTATTTGTTATTGTTCTGTTCAAGCTTTTTATTCCTTCCTGGTTCAATATTGAATCTAGGAATTTATCCATTTTCTCTCTGTCATTCGATTTGTTGACATATAATTGTTCATAATAGTCCCTTATGATCATTTTTATTTCTGAAGCATCTGTTACAATGTCACCACTTTTGTTTCTGATTTTATTTATTTGAGTCTTCTCTCCTTATTTTCTTAGTCTATGTAGGGTTTTGTTGATTTTGCTTATTTTTTCAAAGAACCAATTATCAGTTTTATTGACTTTTTTTCCTTATGTGGCTTTTCTGTTCTTTATTTTATTTTTGTTCTAATCTTTATTATTTCCTTCCTTGTACAATGAGAGGTCTTCTTCTTCCTCCTCCTCCACCACCACTACTACTATTATTTCTTCTTCTTTTCTTCTTCTTCTCCTTCTTCTCCTTCTCCTCCTCCTTCTTCTCCTCCTGTTTCTCCTTCTTCTCCTTCTCTTCCTCCTCCTCCTGGCTTCTGCTTCTGCTTCTGCTTCTGCTTCTGCTTCTCTTTTGAAACAGGGCCTCACTCTGTCACTCAGCCTGCAGTACAGTGGCTCAATCATAGCTTACTGCAGACTGAAACTCCTGGGCTCAAACAGTCTTCTAGCCTTGGCCTCCCGAAGTTCTGGGATTACAGGCATGAGCCACCACACCTGGTTTTGTCCTTTTTCTGCTTCCTTGAGGTATATACTGTTATACTATTTATTTGGGATTTTTTTCTCTTTTCTAATGAAGGCATTTATTGCTACAAAATTTCCTCTTAGAACTGCTTTTGCTGCATCTTATACATTTTGATGTGTTGTGTTTCTACTGTCATTTTTCTCAAGATATTTTTTTAATTTCTGTGATTTTTTTTCTTTGAACTACTGGTTGTTTGGGAGCATGTTGTTTAATTATCGCATATTTGTGAATTTTGCAAGATTTCTCATGTTATTGTGTTCTAATTTCACACTGTTGTGGTTGGAAACAATACTAGATACGATTTCAATTTTCCTGAATTTGCTAAGACTTGTTTTATGGCCCAACATGTGGTCTATCCTGGAAAATGTTCCCTGTGTGCTAGAGAAGAATGCTGCTGTTAAATGGGAAGTTCTGTATAAGCCTTTTGGGTCCATTTGGTCTAAGGTTCAATTCAAGTTCAGTATTTCTTAATTTTCTGTCTGGTTGATCTATCACATTGTTGAAAGTGGTGTATTGAAGTCCCCTACTATAATTATATTGCTATCTATTTCTTCTTTCATGTTCTTTAATATTTGTTGTGTATATTCAGACATTATAATGTCTGTACATATATATTTGCAATTGTTATGTCCTCTTGACAAATTATCCCCTTTATTATTAAATGATGCCTTTCTTTGTCTCTTATAACCATTTTTGACATAGATTCTATTTTATCTGATGTAAGTATTGCCACCCCTGCTCTCTTTTGGTTACTATTTGCATGGAATATCTGCTTCCATCCCTTCACCTTTAGCCTATGTATGTCCTTAAAGATAAAATTGATTTTTTGTAAGCAGGTACAAAATATTTTTTCAAAGAAAATCTCAAGATATATAACAAACATACAGGTATACCAAATATGGTGTGTATACCTAGAAGTGAGGTATTGGGAAAATAGAGAATTAGAGTAGAGATAGAGATGAAGGAAAAATCTAAAATAATACAGACAAATGTAAAAATGTATCATTAATTAGACATATGATTATCTCACTTCTCTGCACTTAAGAACTAATAGGAAGAGAAACTGTGAGTCATGGAGAAATAGAGAGAGGACTTATTTGAGGGAGTACGTATGGTGACTAGTAAGATGAATAAAAGTGATGAATGCTTGGAACAGCTGATTTGGGTCAAGTACAGGCATTGCCAGGGAGCCTTAAGAACCGGTATAAATTAACTGTGGCCCCAGCCTGCATAGTTGTGGACTTTTCTAGAGAAACACTGGACTGCTTGGTACAGGAATGAATATGGAAGATGTTTGAGGATATCCAGGATGGAGAGGTTTCAACTGAGTCTGAAGACAGGGAGATGAACCTGTTGAGATGCAGATAAGAGAGTGCAGAACTGATCAGGGAGTATGGAGAGAACCTATGATGGTGTCTGATTCTTATTGGGCAATAGGTTTCCTCAGCATGAAGAATGGGGAAGTAGCTAATCCTAACAGCTTTGGTCCAAATAACCTCCCAAGCTAGGAGGGTAGAAATGAAGTCTAGTATAAAACACACTGAAGCTGAGTCAACAAAGTGAACTTGAAATATTCACCAAATCAAGAAAAGTGGGGTCTGAGAATTCTGAAAGCAAGGTCATCAAAACCATTAGCCTAGAAACACAAAGATTCTGGTCAGGCACAGGTGATCTTGGTGGGATTTCAATAGGAATCGATCAGACCCAGAACTGCAGTGACTCCCAATTGGGTAACAACTCACTAGTGTTTTTGTTTCACCAAACATCAGAGGTATGTGTGTGCTGCAGGATGAGGAGATGGTGTGAGGGGAGAAAGGAAAATCCTAGGAGGCTAAGGATACTCATGGGAGATTATTTTTTGCAAGGGGAAGGCAGGCTGATGTAATAAAATAGGTTGTTTTCTTTCTAGATTTTCATATACTGAATGGGAAGTGATAGAGCTAAATAATCTGTTTTGCTGAGGAATATGTCAGCTCCTGGATCTGGGGCTACACTATAAATTATCTAGTTCTTGAACACACAGATGCAACATGAGGTCTGGTCAATGGACAAATCAACTCTTTCTCATGATTTTAGATAATGTATGTTCTCAAAGCATCATTCTGTTTATCTTTCTTTGCAGATCTTTTAAATGTTGTAG
This sequence comes from Ateles fusciceps, assembly GCA_036589455.1. Classification (NCBI taxonomy): domain Eukaryota; kingdom Metazoa; phylum Chordata; class Mammalia; order Primates; family Atelidae; genus Ateles; species Ateles fusciceps. The sequence goes on along the minus strand of JAZHEH010002554.1, from coordinate 10,469,722 downwards.
TAAAAGTAGGGACATCAAGGTATGATGAATCACTAGACTATCTAAAGATCTCTGCTTCTGTTGATCGCAAAAATAATTACTCAGTCATATGGTTTGGATCTGTGTCCCCACATAAATCTCATGTTGAATTGTAATCCCCAGTGTTGGAAGTGGGGTCTGGTGGGAGGTGATTGGGTCATGGGAACAGATTTCCCCCTTTGGTGCTGTTCTCATGATAGAGTTCTCATGAGATCTGTTTGTTTAAAATAGTGTGTGGCACCTCCCCCACTCCCTTTCTTCCTCCTAGTCTGGCCATATGAAGTGCTCACTTCCCATTTGCCTTCTGCCATATTTGTAAATTTCCTGAGGCCTCTCCACAAGGCCACCATATGCTAGCATCATGCTTCTTGTACACCTCTTTTCTTCGTAAATTACCCCAGACTCAGGTATTTCTTTATAGCAATGTGAGAACAAACTAATACACTCAGTTTACTGGAGGCTGCAGAAGTCCTCTGTCTGCCTGTTTATCCATCCATTGATCTGTTCATCCATCCATCCACCTATTCATTCATCCATCCATCCATCTCCTCTATCCATCCGTCTATTTAGCCAGTACTTTCTATGTACACGGTACTGTTTTTAGCAGTTTATAAATAATAACTCATTGAGTCTTTCTAATAACCACATGAGGTATATATTGTTATTATCCACATTTTATAGATGGGAAGCTGAAACAGAGAGAGATTAAGGGCCTTTTCCAAAACACACAGACAGTAAGCAGTAAGTCAGGACCTGAACCCAGGCAGTGAAGCACCAGTGTTCATGCTCTTAACCACCACATCACTGGCCATTCTTGGTGACTATGAAATCCGTCTAGGAAGTTATTCAACTGCTTACATCCCTGTTCTTCCCAGTGGCTCCTGAGGGCCCTGGGACACTCACCTATAGGCAGGGCAGCTGGTAGGAGGGGCCCTCTGTGTGCTCACCTATAGGCAGAGCAGCTGATAGGAGGGGCTTTTCTGTGGATTGCAATTATTCTGTCTTTAGTTCCCACTTGTTCTCTTTTATCTCCTTCTCTTCTCATCTGCTCCTCTTGTGTGAAGAGATGTGTTTCCTCCTTGATTTTCCAGGCCATGGTTTGGAACATGTTGTTCTTAGGTGATCATTTTAGAAGTGAAAGTGTAGTGTACAAGGGTGATGGAGCCAAACTATGAGTTCTTCACTCTCTTACCTGCTCATCAGCAGCTCCATCTCCCCTGTCTTCAGCCTCAGCTGAAACCTCCACACCTGGATACTCCCAAACATCTGCTATCCTCACTTCTGCACCAGGAAGCCCAGTGCTTCTTTGGAAAAGTCCACAACTGTATAGTCTGGGGCCACAAATAGGAACTTGCTTTTCTGAAATCTGAATGGCCATCTTTAAAAAATGTTTGTATCTCTCATGCTAAAGTATATCTGTATATAGTCAGGGGCAGACTTCCATCTGGCCAATTTAAGAATTTTTATCCTTGACTAAAACCAACTAGTAACCCAAATGTGTGTGTGTGCGTGTGTGTGTGTGTGTATTTTCCTGTCTTTTAATGTAACTATGACTTTAGTCCTGTGTTAAATTGTTTCTACTGAATGTGAAGTTGAAATAAAGGGCTTTTAAACTTGTAGAGCTCCAGAAGAGTTGCTAGTGCATTAACTACAAATGCAAATTAACAGGCCTTCACCATGGGGACCACAGACATCATCTGACAAAAGGTGAAACTGACTTCCTATATTTATGCATGCTAATAAATCAATGGGGGAAAACATGCCCCCAGAACAAATTGGCCCCATCCGTTTTTTCAAGCGTTTAGGCACTTGCAAAATACCTCCTTTAGCGTCTTCATCAAAAAGCTCCAAAGATAAAAATAATAGAAACCTTCCCAGCTTAGTTATCTGCCTTTTTCGTCCTACCTAAAACTACAAGATTGCTGGGCTCGGTGGCTCATGCCTGTAATTCCAGCACTTTGGGAGGCCGAAGCGGGCAGATCACCTGAGGTCGGGAGTCCAAGACCAGCCTGACCAACATGGAGAAACCCCATCTCTACTAAAAATACAAAATTAGCCAGGCGTGGTGGCACATGCCTGTAATCCCAGATACTTGGGAGACTGAGGCAGGAGAATTGCTTGAACCCAGGATGTGGAGGTTGTGGTGAGCTGAGATGGCGCCATTGCACTCCAGGCTGGGCAACAAGATTAAAACTCTGTCTCAAAAATTAATAGTAATACAAATAAATAAATAAATAAAAACTACAAGATTTGTGAAAATTCAGAATATTTAAGGATAGGTGTATTTTGTACTAATGGCAAAAACTACAATTACTTTTGCACCAACCTAGTAGATATGAGAAAGCTTCAGCTATGGAATCCAGTATTCTTGATGGTTATCAGTTGCTCTGTGTTCCTGCCTTTTGCTAGTTTTGCTGGGCAAGTATAATTCTTTCTTAAAGGAAACATTTAATCTCCCAGATGCCACTGCGGTCTTGAAACAGAGACAGATAAGCTTAATCAAGAACTATTTAGTAATCACTCTGTGTTCCAGCACGTCTCGACTGCAACACGGCTCCTCAAACCATTTGTAATTCTGGGATGGTTACAAGCCTATTTCACATCAAACAATTAGAATAATTTAACCAGGATTACAACCAAATGCTCAGTGATGTGATTCAGACTCAGTTCAGTGTGATTTCCAGAAGGATGGGAAGGGTCAGAGAAGACTGAGATAACCTGGGAGGAATTTGTAGGTAAGTGAAACTGACGCTGGGTCTGGAGGATGTACATGCTTTGAAAGGGAGAGAAGATCATTTCCGGAGCCATGGTTAGGAGAAGAGAAGGAACACTTTGGTGCTTTGGAGAAAATCAGAAGACAAAGACGAGCCTTAGAACAGAGAATTTAAGAGGGGAAGTAGCAGTATATTAACCAAAGTGGTGATACTTTGTTTTCTAAACAGAAATCTAGGAATTTGTCGGAATGTGTACAATGAAACGACTAGACTGTGAGGGAAAGATTTGAAATTGAGATTGTCAAAGAAAATCTGAGATGTGTGTTTCTGTCACTACAGAGGACCTGAGCCAATCCAATATGGTGGCCAAGCTAGAGAGAATCCTTTATGAGTGCCAGGTAGGACTCTTACAGGGTCATCCATCATTATGAGAACAGAATTTTAGAAAGCTTTTGAGTCAGGATGCTTTTACCAAGGTTGCAAATATCTCTGAAGATGTGGATTGCCGGATGTGGTGGCTCACACCTGTAATCCCAGTACTTTGAAAGGCCGAAGCAGGTGGATGACTTGAGCTCAGGAGTTTGAGAGCAGCCTGGCCGAGATGGCAAAACCCTGTCTCTATGAAAAATACAAAAATTAGCCGGGTGTGGTGGCGTGCACCTGTAGTCGCAGTCACACAGGAGGCTGAGGCATGAGAATCTCTTCAAACTGGAGTGCCACTGCACTCCAGCCTGGGTAATAAGAGTGAGATTTTGTCTCAAAAAATAAAAAAAAAAAAAGGATGTGGATTGATATCTTACTAGAGGAGCTTGATAAATATTTTTCTTGCAGGTCTGTAGGTTTGTCAAAGCACAGGAATCTTGTCAACTCTGTTAACCATTGTATCCCCAATACCTAACAGCACTTGGCACAGAGTAGGCTTAATGCTGAAAAGGCTGAGAAAGGCACTCAGGATAGACAAGAAGGAGGATACACTGCAGGTAATACAGGCATACAATAAATTTAAAACAGGTTGTTCTTATCCACCAAGAAAACTTGAATTGCTTAATGGTTTTGACTTCAGTAACTGGCTACATAGTAGAGAATAAATGTAGAAAAACAATATATTTGAGAGCGTATTTGAATTGCTTTGAATCATGGAGCCCAATAAAACAATTGGAGATTAAAAGCTGCAGGTCAGAAAGGCAGAGCCGTCCCTGTTTTCCTGCCCTTTTACAGGAAGTGCATTTTATTGAAAAGTCAGAGAGGAACTAGGGGAAACATAGAGCTCTGAGCTGGTGAATTCACAGCAGCCTGGTGAAGCATTTCGGCTGCCTCTGAAGCTGGCCCTTCACACCCAAGGCTGCTTTTCTGGGACCCTGAAGTCAGTGTCCCAGCTGGTCACAAGGCCCAGGGAGGCCCCACTGATGAGGACGCCACCACGGGCCTGAGTCTAGGATGGTAAGAGGTTCTCAGTCTTTGATTGAGACATTTGTTGGTTGTTTGAGTCTAAACCCAATCTTTTCCCTTCTTCATAATTGAAAAAATGTGTACAGACTTTTAAAAAACTTGTTCGTGCTTTCAGAGCATTCATTTGATTCTTTAAAGCTTTCGTTTAGGTCTTCTCCAAATCATTACTAAACTTACTAGTGTAATTGACCAATCCCAAGAACTGGTGGTGTGACTGTGTGCTGGGATTTAGAGAGCCAGTCTAAAACTGCACGCTGGCACTATGTGGGTTTTCACAGGTTCTGCCCCGTGGCAGAAAGCTCTCAGCCAAATGTACGTGAACCAAACAAAAGTCAGGGGCAGTGAGAATGACAATTGGCTTCAATCACACTCTGAATATTGCTGTCATATGAGGATTCCAGCAGCCATGCAAAGTCTGAGATTCGCTTTCTGCTGCTCACTGGGGCCCAGTATCCGTTAAGGATTGTGGACATTCTGAATGCTCTCATTCTGCAAGATCCGGGGGTATTTTTAGACGAGGCTTGTTCCTACAAATGAGGAAGTCTAGCAGATGGCTTTTCCGGCTGGAGTCTTTTTTTCCAGCTTTTCACCAACATAGTATGGAGACCACTCTGGCAAGACCTCTCTCTCTAAGGACAATGGAGGGGAAAAGCTATTCTCAAAACACTGGGTAGCAGCTGCAGGGCTGGGGCTCTGAGGACCCTGTGCCAGTGGCTCGTACATTTCACCCCATCCACCTGGACTCTATGTAATTAATCAATAGTGGGAGGCAGAAAGGACGCTTGAGGTTAAGCACAAGTGGTCTTTTATCACACTATGTGAGCAAAGACATCTGTGGAAATGCACTCTCACTGTAGCTGATAAGAATGTGGTATTCGCTAACCAGAGGGAAAAGACTGGAGCATGTGGTTTTTGTCTGTGGAAGTATTTTATAGACGGTTTGCACCAGTTTTGTGAAAGACAGTTCAAATTATTATTAACGAGGGAAAAGTGCCTTTAAAAAACTAAGTAGTCTTGCCATACTATGTTGAGTACACTCAGTGTCATTTAGCCTCACATCTGATAGAATAATCCATTAAGGCTCAGAAAAGTCACCTTTGCAATAGTAAGCCTTTTCCAGGGATTCTTAAGAAGTCTATTTTACACACAGTGTAAAGACACAAAAACAACTTGATTGTAAGTCTGTGCTTTGATGGCAAGCTTCCCTTTCATTTTCAAATTTGATGTGGTTTTGCTCATGCCCTAATTAAAGTGGCAATTCTCAAAAAGTACAGATTGTACAGGTTTCCAGGGCAGATGCTTTTTAATGCAGTTCATAGGAAAGAATCGTCAGTCCTAAGGTTTTATTTTATTTTATTTTATTTTATTTTATTTTATTTGAGACAGAGTCTCGCTCTGTCACCCAGGCTGGAGTGCAGTGGTGCCATCTCAGCTCACTGCAACCTCCGTCTCCTGGGTCTCAAGTGATTCTCCTGCCTTGGTCTCCTGAGTAGCTGGGACTACAGCTGTGTACCACCATGACCAACTAATTTTTTTGGTTGTTTTTTAGTGGAGATGGGGTTTCACCATGTTGGCCAGGGTGATCTCGAACTGACCTCAGCTGATCCACCTGCCAATGCCTCCCAAAGTGCTGGGATTACAGGAGTAAACCACTGCACCCAGCCTTAAGATTTTACTGTTAAGCAAAAGGTTTACCCACATGTGTATTAGAAGACATGTTATATCCCCATCTACAACTGAGCATTCTAAATACCTTCTGATTTCTGATTTTCTCTCTTTCTTTCTTCTTTCTCTTTCTTTCTTTCTTTCTTTCTTTCTCTCTGGATTTCTCGAGCTTTTCCAGTAGAGAAGCAGCAGTTAGATCCCAAAAGCAATGAAAATTCCAGTTGTGACTTAGAAACTAAGATTTACTGAAGTCCACTTTGGAAGGCTCCCTTCCTCCCTAACACACATACACACACACACACACACACACACACACACCCCTTGCAGATAATTTATTCTGTAGTAACAGGGGATAGACTGATTTTGTCTGTATTCACTTGAGAGTTTTGACAGCAATGACTTCTGCCTCATAGTAACTATAGACAGAAGAATTAACTCCAAAGTCTTAGAAGAGTAGTTGAGTCTATGATACAACTGTTTCCAGCCACAAGGGTGCTCTGTGGTGGAACCAACCCTCGTAGAGGCTGTCTGTTCCCGCTGTGGGGTCTGATGAAAATCTCACTGTGTTATTTTGTGTGTCCCTTGCCTCTCAGAGGCTCAACAACAGATCAATAGGAGTAGCCACCCCCTGCCCTCACTCAGGCCCTGGTGATTTGCTTTCTTACTAGAAATGCTCATTTTCAGTGTATCAAATATTCCAGGCATGCAATAAAGTTCAAATAATAATTTAATTGGCCTGCAGGTGTTCCCTAAGATTTTTCAAATATTAACATTTTGCCATTTGCTTTCCATTTTTTAAAAAATAAAATATTATTGCTATAGTGGAAGATCCCTCTCTATTCAATTTCCATTTCAACTTCCATTGCTACCCAGAGCAATCACTGTCTTGAAGTTGATGAGTAGCATTTACATTTTATTATGTGCTCCAAAAAATATGTATATATAATTATGTTTTTAAGCTGTATATAAATGACATCACACTTTAATTCAGCCTTTTGTAAATTACTTTTAATACTCAGCATTTTAAGAATTTTTTCATATTGTTATGTTAAAATCTAGTTCATTTTTTTGACTGCTATAAAGTATCCCACTAAAAGACTATACCACAAATTTTTCATTCCTTTGTTGAAGCACAGTTCAACAGTTTGCAACGTTGTTTGCTATTTGTAACCTTGTGAACATCTTTCTCCACTTATAAGAGTTTCTCTAGATCTGTACTGCACAGTATGCTAGCCACTAGCTTAAAATGTGGTTAGTCAGGGCCGGGCACAGTGGCTCACACCTGTAATCCCAGCACTTTGGGAGGCCAAGGCAGGCAGATCATGAGGTCAGGAGTTCAAGACCAGCACGATTAACATGTTGAAACCCCATCTCTACTAAAAATACAAAAATTAGCTGGGCATAGTGATGGGCACCTATAATCCCAGTTACTCAGGAGGCTGAGGAAGGAGAATCACTTGAACTGGGAGGTGGAGGTTGCAGTGAGCCAAGATCACGCCACTGCACTGCGCTCCAGCCTGGGCTACAGAGTGAGACTAGGTCTCAAAAAAAAAAAAAATGTGGTTAGTCGGAATTGCAATGTGCATAAATGTAAAATGCATACCACATTTTAAAGACTTAGAATGAAAAGAATGGAGTATCTCATTAATAATTGTTGTAGGTTATGCTGATTACAGGTTAAAATGACAATCTTTTGCACATATCATGTTAAATACAATATATTACTAAAATTATTTTTCCTATTTATTTTACATTTTTTAAATGTGGCTACTAGAAAATTTAAAATTATATATGTGGCTTGGATTATATATCTCTTGGACAAGACTGGTCAAGACCAGGAGTCAGTAACTGATTGCCCACATGCCAGCCATCTGTTTTTGTAAATAAAGCTTTATTAGAAAACATGCCACTAATTTATATGGTGGCTTTCCAGCTACAACAGCAGAGTTATGTAGTTGCAACAGAGTCCATATGGTTCATGAGCCTAAATTATTTACCATCTGGCCTTTTAAAAAAAGTGTGTTGACTCATATTCTAGAGGAGTATTTTTTAACCTTTTTAAAAAAACATGACCCACAGTAAGAAACATATTTGATATCATGACCCAACAAACACACATATCTGAAACAAAAGTTTTACAAAACGAAGTTTCACAAATCCTTTCTATATATTTTCATATTTTCTATTCTATTTTGTCAAAATAAACTGCTAGTCAATAAACTGCTAGTGACCCACTAAAGTAACCTAGCCATTCATTCATTACTAGTTATTTGAGTGGCACTGCTCAAGGATATATACCCAAAAATAGAGTGACTGGCTTATAGGAATGTGTGTATTTAAGTTTATGAGATTCATCACATTGTTGTCCTGTGTGTGAGTTTACCAGTCTACAGTCTCACCAAACAGTGTGAGAGAGTTTCTATCTCCCTATATCTTTAACAAAACCTGATCTTGCCAGTCCGATCTGATGGGTATGAAATAAAATCTTGTTTTATTTATAATCAGATCATTCATAAATGTAATCATCTTTTCACGTGTTGAGTGGCTTTTCATGTTCCATTTGTGAGTTGCCGGTTCATTTCCATCGCCCTTTAAAAATTGAGTCGTTTGTCTGTTTCTTAGATTTATAGACAATTTTTCTATTCTGTATACCAATACTTAATTAGTTATGTGGGTTGCAAAGATGTGAGTTGGCCACTCCAAGGTTTGCTTTATTCACTTTTCTTTTAGACAGATTTTCGCTCTGTTGCCGGTCTGGAGCGCAGTGACACATTCTTGGCTCACCACAACCTCTGTCTCCCCGGTTCAGTTGATTCTCCTGCCTCAGCCTCCCGAGTAGCTGGGACTACAGGCATGCACCACCACATCCAGCTAATTTTTGTATTTTTAGTAGAGATGGGGTTTCACTATGTTGACCAGGATGGTCTCAATCTCTTGACCTCGTGATCTGCCCACCTTGGCCTCCCAGAGTGGTGGGATTACAGGCGTGAGCCACCACGCCTGGCCCTTTTTCACTTTTTAATGGTGCTTTTTATTTTATCAGGCAGAAGTTTTCAATTTTAAAGTAGTCAGATTTATCTATCTTTTTCTTTATACTACTATTTTTTAGCTCTTATTTTAAAAATTATTTCATACCCCAAAGTTTTCTCTGCTATTTTTTCTGATGAATTTAAAATTTAGTGAGTGTTTCTTTTCTGTTGAAAATTTGTGTTTCTATATGGTATGAGATATGTTTCTACGTTCTTTTTTCTTCATAACATATACGTGTGTGTGTGTGTGTGTGTGTGTGTATATATATATATATATATTTTTTTTTTTTTTTTTTTTTGAGACACTGTTTCACTCTGTCACCCAGGCTGGAGTGCAGTGGCACCATCTTGGCTCACTGCAACCTCCGCCTCCTGGGTTCAAGTGATTCTACTGCCTCAGTCTCCCAAATAGCTAGGATTACAGGCATGTGCCACTATGCCCAGCTAAGCTTTTGTATTATTAGCAGAGAGGGGTTGGCCTGTTGGCCAGGCTGGTCTCAAACCCTTGACCTCAAGTGATCCAACCACCTTGGCCTCCAAAAGTTCTGGGATTACAGGAGGGAGCGACCATGCCCAGCATCATTTTATAATTCTAATTTAACCTTTATACCCAAATTGGACAAGGACAGGACAAGAAAGAAAAATTATGGGCCAACCTGTATTTGAATGAAAATGTAAAAATCCTAAATTAAATATTAGTAAAACTGAATCAATAATATATAGTAAAATAAGTTCATGCAACATGTGCAAGCATGGCTTAATTAAGAAAAGCTATTAACATAACTTATCACATTCACAGAGTAAAGGAGAAACATGATACGGTTTTTCCCATAGATGTAGAAAAGGCATGTGATAAACCCTGATAGCCACAAAATGATTGTAAAATACAAAACTCCTAGAAAACTTGAAATAGAAATAAACATCCTTACCCTGATAAAGAGCATCTACCAAAACCTATAGCAAACATACACTTAGTATTAAAGCATCCCTTGTACTGCCTGTATGTGGAGTTCCCTCTTTGTATCTGGCACCTGAGAGTTTTTTTTTCTTTTAGTTTTGGCTGTTAAGTATTGTGTGTGTGCATATGTATATGAATATATATATATGCTCATACATACACATATTTATGTGTTTTTTCATTTTGTCTATCTACATACATTTCATGAAGTTTGTGGAGTGGGAAACTATGTCAGCTCCATAGCCATGGTGCTGGAGTTTTTCCCTTAGTGATTTTCTGGGCCTGAAGATCAAGAAACTCTAGAGACCACTTTGGAGGGGGGCAAAGTAGTGGGATAGCCACAGAGCTGGCTTCTCTCCTAGACTGAGGATTTGTTACACATAACTGTATATCCTAGCTTCCCTCGGAGAAAACTATTAGTGATTGATCTGATGTGGATAAAGGAATATTGTAAGAAACTGTCTTTGATTTCATTTTGCCAGGAGGTTAGATAAAGATCAGCTACTGCCATAGCATTTCCTAAGGAACTGATATTTTCAAGATTCCCACAGCGATACTGAGATACAAAGATGAAGATTAGTCGTAACGTTGCCATCACTGTCACACTTTATTTGACAGCTTTAAAACATCTTTTAAAGGTGATTCTAAGGATTTGGAGTGGGGGAGAGGGACATGTTTTCTAAGGACCACTTTTTGTGATGGCAAACAAACTTTAAACTCTTCTGTTAATAAACAAGGGATTCCTGTGACTATGAAAATTAAAACAGGGCCTGGCAATGTTGAACACAAAGAACAGTCAATACATTCTTGACTGTAAGGTCAAGTTCATTACATAAGACAGTTCTGATGCCAAATCAATACTGCATTGTGTGTTTACCAAAGCAGATATTCTGATATGGATCTGCCTTAGTAGGAACAGGAATGTCATTAGGAAACATCAGTTCAGACAAATGTGGGTTTCCACCAACAGGGAAAGAGCTGGACCTAGTGTGATCTGTCTCCCTTCATGGTGAAAATGTCAGGTCAGAAGTGAATATTCATGTGGCCCTTGGAAAGTGAGAAGGAGAAATCAATAAGCTAAACACCCAACCTAATAATAGAACTGTTTTCTCCAATGTGAGTATTTTTCTCTTGAAGTTGGTATTTCTGTCCTTGATCTGTTGGTGATGCTATTTAGAGATGCAACAAAAGATTTCATGGAAAAGCAAAAGGTAGATTCCATTGTTCTGGAATATCGGTTATGTCAACTTGGTTCTATCTAAGCATGTCACTGGAAGTCTGGTTCACATTTAAAGTTTTCCTTAATTCCAAGAAACAATCTAGACCCTTTGAAGCTTTGGCAAACGAGTACCAGGCAAAAAAGAAAAAAAAATCCCACTTGTAAAGGCCTAGTTTGCAATTCATTTGTCCTGGAATCTTGCAAAAACAACCCAACCTTTGTATATCTCTATTCATTGGTGTGTATGATGATATTTTTATTTCTATACATCAGTGTGTATGATAATGTTTTTATTATTTTTTGTATAGATTTTACACAGGATATAATAGGTGACACAAATGTTTTGGCAGACGGGGTCAGAATATGGAAGCAATTCCTTCCACATAAGAATTCTGTTCTTGTTTAAATTTAATAGTCGCTTCTCCTAACCACACTCAGGAAGTCTCCTGCCATTCATGTGCTGCATAGGGTTCCAGAAGGACCCCTCTACTGTCTCCCCAAAATCTTTTCTTTTTTTTAATAAACTTGCTGACATTGGCTAGGTTTCAAGAGCATAGTAGGTTCATGATCCATCAGCCTGATTTCTGAATGGAACTCAAATGAGTTATTTGTATTGTTTGTTCCTACCTTTTCCAGGCACCTTTTAAAAATGAACAAGAGCAGCTCTGATTTGGAAAAAGTGAGCCAGGGCTCTGCAGAGAGCCTCAGTCCATCCTTCAGGGGTGTCCACGTCAGCTTCACCACCGGCTCCACAGACAGCCTGGCCTCAGACTCCAGGACCTGCAGCGATGGAGGTAACAAACTTGATCTTGACCAAGAGGCTTAGATTCTCCTGGACCTGCAAGGCCAGTCCTGGGGTTGCTTGCAGGATTTGAAAGGGCTGAGCAAGGACTTGGTCCTGCTTTCTCCATGAAGTAGACTTTTCCAAAGAGCTGTTGAAGTCAGTTACCTACTGAATATATGGCAAGCCAGACCATTCATATTGCCTTCTCTAAATGATGAGTGTGTGGACATGGCAACATGGTGAGAGGAAGATGAGGTTGAAAGGTTCCTTTTTCCCTGAGTAAGGAGCCATCTATGTTCAGGTCTGCTTTCTACTTCTGTCCTCAGGATTAGTCCTAAGCCACACATTCTCACCATCTCTTTCTCTCTTTCTCTTTTGCATGTACATGTGCAAGTACACACATGCACGCACTTACTGAACACAGCAGATGTTTACATAATGTTTGCTGAATTAAGCATGAAGACTTCATTAGGCCACCATCTAGCCTGCTTTTTGGATTAAGCTCTAAGGCCTGTGGGTGGATATGTCCTCCATCGTTCATGTCCCTAAAAAGGAACTCTTGTTTTTCCATAGTTGTGACCTGGATGGGTCACATTTAAAACCTCTCACCCTTTCAACATTCTTTGTGTATGTGTCCTCTCCTGTGTTTCTCTTAGACATGCGTTAGCCTGTTGGATTCAGACTTGTACCCACATGACTTCCTTTCTCACTCCTGTGGAAGTATTTCTTCTCAGTGGGTAGAGGGTTCCATTGTAAATTTACCACCAGCAACATTTTTCTACCTAAACAATAGGTACTGGCTAAGACAAAAGTGTGTGTTCTAAGTCAGTCTGTGGTGTGTTCTGATGAGAAATCTCTGACAGCTCTTACTTAAAAACAGGAAATCTCTTAGTCTTGATTTGGGAGGAATGTAGCAACAACAGATTTTCTTTTACTGTAGATTTTTCTAGGCTCTTATCTTCTCCCTTTTTTCAGCCCATTGTACAACAAATTCAACAAGGCAGATTATTTCAGAGAGGGCAAGGCATCTCAACCACAAGCCCCTGTGCTGGTTAGCTCTGATCCACTCACTTGGAGACTGTAACCAGGTCTCGGGAGTGATCTACAACGAACCACCAGCCACCAGCCAGCGGGTGTCAGGAGAACTGGACTTCATGCCTTCACCACCTTGTTTCCCAGAACCAGTAAATCATGATGTCTGCTTGCAGGGTTCCTAAGAACAAATTAGGAAAGATAAGGTTAAAACACATGACAAGTGGGTGGGTGGGTGGGATAAGGTAGGAAATTGAGCAGCCCAGAAGATGAGTGCTTTTTATAAAGCCTCCAGAAGAGAGAGAAAAATCAGTGAAGGCTGATGGAGGGTTTGGAGAAGGGATTATGGGAGCACGGGACTTAGAGATCATGTCTGAAATGTGGTCAGAATTGGGGAGGTAGGGGGTGAGGAGGAGAGGGCTTTCAAGTTCAGAAAACAATAAAAGAGAAACAAAGCCACAGGAATGGCAGTGCATATGGAAGAAGGATGAGACCTGTCTGACACACTTCAACAGACACCGGCAAGGGGAAATGGGACATGAGCTTGGTGGGAAGCAGGGGCTCAGTTGTACATGGCTCTCACAGCAATCTGTGCAGGTGGGAGACAGACAGCTGCTGGAGGTTTGTGAATTCAATGTGGAAACCTCTTCAGGCGTTTTCTCATGTTTGTTTCTGAATAACATGAATTAAATGAATATATTGCTATGGTATTCCTTTATCACAAGCTAGTTGTTCAGTAGAAATGCACTTCAAAACTTGGACTTCCAGATGAACAAGAAGATATGTACCTTGTCAGTGGACTCTGGCCCCTGAGAGCCAGCCATTTCTATCTGCGTTCCTGGGCTTGGCTCTGTACCCGGAACCATGTTTTGAAACTGGCAAGAGACCAAAGGCATGACATTCTCTCTCTCTCTCTCTCTCTCCCTTCTCGCTCTCTGTCTCTCACTCTCTCTTCTTTTTGGCATCTTTTAAACATTAATCATTAATCTGGAGAATATACAGATCCACTGGTCATGTAATATGAGAAATCCTTCATTCACTTCTCACAGCTTACCAAGGCAGCTTAAATCTGTTATTGTACAATTATCTTACAATCCCATGTGTCCTTAACTCACTTTTATCTTGTAACTGAAATATTTACCCATTGCAACTTTGGTTACTATTTGGCATGAGAGAATGGATCCAAATAGAAGCAGAACCAGTTCACACTGAAGTTCTTTGAAAATTGATTTCATTGTCTGCCTTTCTAAGATTATACATTAAGCCAAAAGACACCATTAGACTCTACATTTATTTTGTCAGTAAGAATCTGATAGTGAAAACTATGCATTTCATTGACTTTTTTCATACATAGCATAGGCTGGCCTGAATGAGTTGAGGAAAAAGTCATTCCAGGACATCTTGGAATTGTATCAGGGTTAATGGCTACAGTTAGTGATTTAAGTTTTATGCACCCCCACCCCCCCCCACACAAAAACAGGTTTAAGTTGTATAAGGAAAACCTAATAGAAATCTCTAACTTTGTTACATTTTTAAAACAGATGTTTACTCTAAATGTTACAGTGGCAAAATGCCACTTTTGTATCAATGTTAATTTCACCTCTTTATACTTGTATCGGATTTCATATTCCTCCAGTGCATCTGTTATCCCATTTGTCCAATTCAATTGAACAGCCAGTCAACTCAGTGCAAGGAAAATTTGTCGAAGCAGTTGTTTGGTTTATGCTTGGTTTGGGGTCAGACTGCATGTGTCAGGACAGATCCGTGAAAGCTGCCAAGGGAAAGGTTTCTGTAGGGAATGAATAGGTTGGATGTGTGAGGGAAATGATGATCAGAAATGGTCATCAGGAGACCATTTTGCTTTAAGTGGTTACTTGTAAATATGCAAACCTAATGTCTCATTGAGATCATTTCCCCTCTTTGATGTAGGATAACATTAAAATTCAATTCAGCAGTTCAGCAAACATTTCTGAATGCCAGGAGATTAGGGGAGATTAGAGAGTTCTCTGTTGAACTGAAGCCATCGGCACCAGCAATAGATAAGAGGTCTGAAAATACAGTTCATATAGATATTCTCACTCACATGAATACATGTACCAGGGCGGTGATATCATTTTTATTTTTATAGCTGGCAAACCAGAGGTACAAGACACGAATGAAATACATTGACAGTAGTCAGTCAGCTTGTTTTTCTCAACAAGATACTACTGGCAAATTTTTAAAATACGTATATTAATTCAGTCATTCATTTTATAGATATTGTTAAGTGCAAACTCTGTGCTGAGTACAATTCTAGGTGCTGAAGTTTCAGTAATGGAAATGATTCCCAGTCCCTTCAAGGGGCTTACATTCTGGTAGGGAGAGATAGACAATAAGAAAGATAAGATGTAAAGTAGCTACTGGTCACAGGGCAGTGAGTGCTGGGAGAAAAATCAGGCCAGGAACAGGGTGGGGAGGGGGTGGGAGTGCCCCAAAGGAAAAGACATTTATTTTTTAAAATTTCCTGTGGCCTGAGCTATAATATCACTGAAGTAAAACTTCAACTTAATTTAAACCTTCCCCGTTAAACTGAATTTTAAAACATATGTTATTGCTCCAATAAAGTTAATACATTTTTTTTTGTTGTTGCCCTTTAGGTTCTGGGGTACATGTGCAGATCATGCAGGGTTGTTGTATAGGTACTTACATGGCAAGATGGTTTGCTGCTTCCATCCCCCATCACCTTTATCTGGCATTTCTCTTTCTCCCCCATGTTATCCCCTCCCCAACCTCCCCACCCACCACTGTCCTTCCCCTAGCCACCTCCTCAACAGACCCCAGTGTGTGATACTCTCCTTCCTGTGTCCATGTGTTAAGTTAATACAGTTTTAATAAAAATTCAAGCAACAGAGAAAGGTATAAAATGAAAAGTCAGTTTTCTGACACCCCATTCCCAGCTCCTACACCACTTTTAAGATTTTTTTCCGTATCATCCCCAAAATGTGTATCCATATGTCAAATACAAAATTCAGTTCTACATATTTTTGCATCTGATATATCCTGAGGCCTTTCCAATCAGAACCCCTAGGACTGCCCCACTTTTCAAAGTTGCTGCTTACTTTTTCATTGCATGAATTGGTTATAAATCCTTCTCTTGCTGATGCATGTCTAGGTTGATTTCATTGCAAGACTTACAGTAAGACTCTGTGCCACACATTGGCATGATCAGGTGAGCAAATCTATAAGATAAATCCTTAGAAGAAGTGGAACTGATATATCAAACTGTATGTGTATGTTACAGATAATATCAAAGTATCCTCTAAAAACATCAATTTATTTTTCCATCAACAGCATCTAAAAAATGGTTTTTTTTTGGAGACAGAGTCTTGCTCTGTTGCTGAGGCTGGAGTGCAGTTGTGCGATCTCTGCTCACTGCAAGCTCCACCTCCAGGGATCAAGCAGTTCTCCTGCCTCAGCAGCTAGGACTGCAGGCGTGCCACCATGCCTGGCTAATTTTTGTATTTTTAGTAGAGACGGAGTTTCACCATGTTGGCCAGGCTGGTCTCAAACTCCTGACCTCAAGTGATCTGCCCACCTCAGCCTCCCAAAGTGCTGGGATTACCGGTATGAGCCACTGCACCGGGCCTGGAAAGTGCTTTGAATTAACTTTTAATTTTACTAACTTGGAAGAAAACCCTTAATGATTATGTAATAACAGGAGATTGAAAGATCACAATTCCAGAACCACATGTGAGCTGTAGGCATGGCACTCAAGGTACCTAGATAGAGCCTATTTTCCAAAGTGAGACAGAGCTTTCTCTTCTTTTGCATGTAAATCACACTCACATCTTGATTATTGTTTCCTGGGATGATTACGTGCTCTGGAAAGACTCCTCAGGAATGCCACATTTTCCATCCAGTTGTAAAATGCTAATAACCTGCTTCCAGTTTCAGACCACATTTATCTTCTTGAGAAAAGCAAAGGATTCTTTTAAATAAAGGCTTTGCTTTTTATTTTTTAGACCTAGTCTCACTTGGTTGCCCAGGCTGGAGTGTAGTGGTGCAATCTCAGCTCACTGCAACCTTCACCTCCAGGTTCAAGCGATTATTGTGCCTCAGCCTCCTGAGTAGCTGGGATTACAGGCACGCACCACTATACCCAGCTAATTTTTGTATTGTTAGTAGAGACGGGGTTTCACCATGTTGACCAGGCTGTTCTCGAACTCCTCACCCCAGGTGATCCACCGCCTCAGCCTCCCAAAGTGCTGGGATTACAGGCATGAGTCACTGCGCCTGTCTGCTTTGCTTTTTGTTTTTGTTTTTTCTTCTAAACTTAATGTTGAGCCTGCTCTGTTTGAGGAACGAAACAAGAGGTTACAAAGCTTTCCTTCAGAGGAACAAGTCCACGTGAAGCCAAAGCATCCCTCAGCCCCACCCTTCATAGTCTCCGATGCAGGAACAGTTAATGGGGGTTGGCAGAAACCTGCATGACAGTCATTTCCTGGGTGATATTGGCAAGGTACCCGTGCAGATGGCTTTAGTTTTCTCACCTCTCACACGAGGGAGTTGCACTAGGCCACAGGCCACAGGGTACGGGTGAGGTTTTCTCCATGCAAATTCCACTTGCTTTACCTTACTCAAAGTTGGAGAATGGTCAAACACAAAAGCTAAGGGTTTGGGGAAACTTAGCTGGGATGCTGCCCTTTGCTTCTGCATTTGTTCTGACCCAGCTGCTATCAGACAGCAGAGCTATGCACAGAAAGAGCCAAAACAGGACTGACCACTTCCTCTGTCAGCTCAGCTCTCATTTTGGCTACAGAGAACAATGCAAGTGCCTATTAAAATCCAGCAAGAAGAGAGGACTCTATAATAAGAAAAACCTCAGAGTACCATGTTTGAACTTCTGGCCTGCATTTCTGCAAAGAGGTTAAGCTGGTCTTCCCAACCATTGAAATCCTGATTTCTCATCTCTGCTTTCTGAATGTAATGACACCAAACTAGTGCACCTTCCCTTTTTAAGTGTTTCCCACTAGAAACACTTTCCCTTCTTTGAAGCACATTCATTAAAGGCACGCAGCATGTTGTACTCTATAGCCAAGAACTTCCTTTAAATGCAGAATTGGAAATTGAAAGGAAAACTTAGGACCTGAAGTTTGGAGCCCTCTGGCCCAATTAGTATCAAAATTATTAAAAACCTACCAGTGAGGCAACTGGAGAGATAGGCCAAGATCCCAGAAAAATGTTCTCCCCCTCTCCCCCGCTTTTACACCCTTAATTGTAAGGCAGAATTTGGAAACAGCAATCCAATACCAGCATCAAACCAGAATGTGTTTGAATTAGTCTCCTGTCCCATTGGATCCAAGTCCTGAGAATACGGGCTGTTGGCTAAAGTTGTTGAGGATTTTTTAGGCAGATTTTTCTGAACCAGCGGTTTGCCTGTGAATTTGGAACTATTTTAGGTGTCAGGGTATATTTGTTCCCTATTCTTTCCGGCTTTCCTAAATCCAGAGTGTGGCAGCTGCTGCGAACAGTGAGAACATAGCTGCTGTGTTGCCTAAGGCTGTGTTTATGGAGAGACAGTTCCCCAGGTAAGAGTCATGAGAACAAGCCAGAGGAGGTCTTTAGGAGTGCCTTCAGATTCCATAGAAGACAGCTGCCATTTGCCATTTGGTGGAGAAATCAGTTTCATCTAGAAGGGCCACATGTTAACATCTATTTCAAAGTAGCCCCAAGAATATTAACACCTGAGAAGCTATAGGATCCTGAGAGGCCTGGAATTGGCCTGGAGGTGGTGGGGGCAGGAATGGGGGCTCCAAGAGTGAATTCTGGCCTCTTATCAGCTGTCATTCCACACTTGGAGAGCTTTAAGGATCTGTAAGCTCAGAGGAAGGATGCATTAGGTTGGAATGTGGTATGTGTGTCGATAGAACCAGGCACATCTTTCTGAATACAAAAATCAACAGCCCGGGTGCAGTGGCTCACGCCTGTAATCCCAGCACTTTGTGAGACAGAGGTGGCTGGATCACCTGAAGGTCAGGAGTTCAAGACCAGCCCGGCCAACATGGTGAAATCCCATCTCTGTTAAAAATACAAAAAATTAGCTGGGTATAGTGATAGGCGCTTATAATCTTAGCTACTCAGGAGGCTGATGCAGGAGAACCACTTGAACACAGGAGGCAGAGTTTGCAATGAGCTGAGATTGTGCCATTGCACTCCAGCCTTGGCAACAAGAGCAAAAATTCGTCTCAAAAAAAAATCGTAAAATGTGTACATAATGCCCAGTTATCCCTGTAAAGTCCACATTTCAGAGGAGCTGTACTTTACCTGATGAGGTTTGTGTAGCTAGAGGCCTTTACTTCTGCTGAGAAGGGCGTGGTTAGGGAATGTTTAGTTATGCAGTGCTATCTCTGATGAGTATGTGTATAATGCGGTGAGTACTGAGTTTGGTTCCGCAAACTTACAGCATCTAAGAAATAAAGAAAAATTAATAAGCGCGTGTGCTAATCCTTGGAGTCAAGCTTCCCTCTGACCCCTTGTCAGATTTACCAATGTAGTGACAGGGTGTAGATCTGATCAAAGTCACTGACCAGCAGCTCCCACAGACAAGCAAGAGAGAACAGTGAAAGGAGAAAATCACTTCTTTCCAGCTGCCTGAACACACGAAGTGTTTTTTGTGCTGGGACCTACCGTACAGTCTAAAGCAGAACCTCTTGATTCTCTCTGGTCGCCTAGGGAATTAGAAGTGTTACCGATTATGTTGTTAAAAGATCCCTGGTCTCCTGCCAGATTGGAAAATGTACCAGTGGCAATTTGTGGGAACTAGGGATAGAAGGAAGAACAACTGAAGCAAGATGAGGATCTGCCTAGAAGTATTTTATTTCAGGGCAACTTTGAGACAAAATGCACGTTTAGAGAGAGTAGCTGAAATTATACACTATTCGTGCTGCAAGGGGCCTTCACAATGATGTAATCGGTCATTTTCTAAAGGAGGAAACTCAGGCCGGGCAGGCTGACAGCTGGTGAAGTGTTCACTCCACTGCTCACCCTCAAACTGGAGCAGAAGCAGAAAGGGGCATGCTGGTGTCATCAGGGGATCCTTGTATTAAAGACAAGGAAGACAAAACCGATAAAGATGGGGAAATAAGCCTAAGTCATAAAGAGGAGAATAGCCAGGAAATTGATCTGTTATGAACCTCCCTGGCCGACTGTACTTGGGATGGGAAGGAGTCCTGACCATAGGCAGGTTGTCCTTGTCTCTGAGGGCACTGATGAAAGCATTGACCAGGGCTCTCACTCCCATCCCCCACCTTCAGCTTCTGCTGTGTTGATAAATTGAGAATCAGATGCCTCAGTGGTGATGGTTTCTGCTGCCTAGAATGCAGAAAGGTCAGGAAGTGGATGTGTGCTCACGACTCCCAGTCCTCCTGCTCATCAGGCTGGGAGTTTGGTGGCTGAGGCTTACTGTCCTTTGAGAGCCCCATAAGTAGGTGGTTTTGCCCTCCCTTTTTTATCCAGGAGCTGATAAGTGATCCTCCTCCTCCTCCTCTCAGCCCCTTCTGCTTGAGGGAGGAGGGAGAGGAAGTGAATCATCTGCCCTAGCCTCCTTCTGTCCCTGTTGCTTTCCTGGGGGAGCATGGGATGGGGAGACCTGTGGACTGAAGGGTTTCAGCACCTGCTGAGATCACTGCCATCTGGATCTTCCCCTCCTCTGGCTCGCTATTTCTTGTGCACCCTTCATTCTGACTACTAGGGGGGAGAATTCATGGGCATGTAAAACTGGTCCAGACTGCACCACCACTGCTTGATTTATTATTAACTTGAGCCCCCCTGGAAGGGGGTATAAATCACTCACTCAGCCTTGCTGGCAGGGGCCCCAAATGTAATTAGCAGGTGGGCAGGACAACTCCCTATGATCTTGATAAACCACAAGGAAACAAGGATTGCTTACTGCAATGGGAAAGTGGGCAAGGGGGAGCTTGAGAAACACTGTGCTCCTTCCTGAAACTCCTTTTTTCTTGAGACAGTCTCACTCTGTAGCCCAGGTGGGAGTGTGGTGGCACAATCTCAGCTCACTGCAATTTCTGCCTCCTGGGTTCAAGCCATCCTCTCCCCTCAGCCTCCTGAGTATCTAGAACTATAGGTGCATGACACCACACCCAGCTAATTTTTGTATCTTTTGTAGATTCAGGGGTTCGCTATGCTGCCCAGGCTGAGAGCTCCTGAGCTCAAGTGATCCTCCAGCCTCAGCCTCCCAAAGTGCTGAGATTACAGGCATGAATCGCTGCAACCAGCCCCTCCTGAGTCTTATGATAAATGATACAGTCCAGGTTTAAGTGATTCTCCTGCCTCAACCTCCCTAGTAGCTGGAATTACAGGCACGCACCACTGTACCCAGCTAATTTTGTATTTTTAGTAGAGACAGAGTTTCGCCATGTTGGCCAGGCTGGTCTCAAACTCCTAACCTCAAGTGATCTGTCCACCTCAGCCTCCCAAAGTGCTGGGATTACAGGCATAAGCCACTGCACCTGGTCTACAAGCCATATTTTTTTCATATTTTAACTTTCAGGGTAATAGGATGCATTTTACAAACTATGAATATGATTAATTATTTCTTTTATCCCCCCCAAAAGCTTTTATTAAAATAGCAGATGACACCTTAGAGCTGAGAATATAGGAAAATAATATTATTTTAATTTGACATTTTCTCTCTCTAATAGTGCATATCTCTTCTCTATATATATTATATATATATATATATATATATTTTTTTTTTTTTTACTTAAACTCTTCTTTCATTGTGAAGCCACCATTTTATACCTTGATGCCAAGAGTGAAGTCAGCCCTCACCTTTGTAGAGACCAGACCTTCGTCTCACCATTTTGTGTGCTACCCAGAAAGGTTTTCTGATTGTCCCCATGCTCTGCAAACACCTGCAGCCCTGAGTGAGCCTTTGCCCAGGCAAACTCCATATCCATATGCACCACTCTGGAAACTGTGGGGCCTGGAAAAGATTCATTTTTCTTTTTTTTTTTTTTCTTTTTTTCTTTCCTCCCAAGTAGCTGGGAAAGAGTCACTTTTCTTTAAGATCGATTTCCTCATTTATAAAATCATGACCTTCCTGCCTTCTAAAATCTCTGTGGCCTTGCCTTGGCCACTAAGCCAGTAGGGTATATGTGAAATTTCCAGGGACTGCGTACTAAAAAGGGAGAATTTTTTTTTTTTTTTTTTTTTTTTAGATGAAGTCTTGCTGTTGTTTCCCAGGCTAGAGTTCAGTGGGAAGATCTCCGCTCACTGCAATCTCCACCTCCCGGGTGCAAGTGATTCTCCTGCCTCAGCCTCCCGAGTAACTGGCATTACAGGTGTCCGCCACCATGCCAGCTAATTTTTGTATTTTTAGTAGAGATGGGGGTTTCATCATGTTGGCCAGGCTGGTCTCGAACTCCTGACCTCAGGTGATTCACCCGCCTCGGCCTCCCAAGGTGCTGGGACTACAGGCATGAGCCGCCACATCCAGCCAAAAGGGAGAATTTTGCCATCGGCCAATTATACCCTCTATAAACTTGACCTAAAAAAATCCACTCAAACCACACATGTTCTAGTTTGTTATTGCTGTTGCAGCATTGTTTGCAAAATATTGGAAACAATTTAAGTGTCCATCAAAAAGGGATGGTTAAATAAATTATGCATATGATGATATACTATGGTAAGACTGTTTAAAACAATTAAATAGATCTGCACATTTGATTTTAAAAAAATCTCTGCAAGATGTGAAAGAAAAGCATTATTCCAAACAGTGGCCACTGTTTGCTCTCTTCTATGTAATTGCGTGTGTATGTGTGTGAAAGTGTATGTGTAAGTGTATGTGTGAGTGTGTGTGTGTGTGTGTGTGTCCTACATTTGTTTGGATTGCTGGACGGATGCATGAAACGCTACTGGCAGTGGCTTCCTCTGATAAGAGGGGCTGAGGACTGAGGGGACAGGCCAGGAGGAAGACTTGATTGTCAATGTATACCTTTTTTGCATTTTGATTCTTTCCACTGTGCATATTTTTCTATCCGAGATATAGAAAGGGTGTAAAATAAAATTAATTGCTTTGACCAAAAAAATAAAAAATAAAGGAAAAAAAGTCTTCAGGCTCCTGGAATTGAGTGGCATTGGCCTTGGCCTGATGGTTTCTGTCTCTCCTCTTCAGGTCCTTCATCTGAGCTGGCTCACTCGCCCACCAACAGCGGGAAGAAGCTCTTTGCTCCTGTTCCGTTTCCTTCAGGATCCACTGAGGATGTATCCTCCAGTGGCCCCCTGCAGCCCCCTCCGCTCCCCCAGAAAAAGATAGTGAGCCGGGCAGCCTCTTCACCGGATGGCTTCTTCTGGACCCAAGGCTCCCCGAAGCCCCGAACAGCAAGCCCCAAGCTGAACCTAAGCCACTCAGAAACCAACGTCCACGACGAGTCTCACTTTAGCTATTCATTGAGCTCCGGAAACCGCCACCATCCTGTCTTCTCCTCTTGTGAGCCTCTGGAGAAAGCTTTCAAAGGCAGTGGCCACTGGGTTCCACCAGCAGGGCTGTCGGGCAGCAGAAGTGGCTGCGGGAGCCCTGGCCTCCAGTGCAAAGGGGCCCCCTCCGCCTCGTCCTCCCAGCTGAGCATGTCCAGTCAAGCCTCCACCAGTAGCACCCAGCTTCAGCTGCACGGTCTCCTGAGCAGCATCAGCAGCAAGGAGGGCACCTATGCCAAGCTGGGGGGGACTCTACACCCAGTCCCTGGCCCGCCTCGTAGCCAAATGTGAGGACCTCTTCATGGGCGGCCAGAGAAGGAGCTCCACTTCAATGAGAATAACTGGTCGCTCTTCAAGCTGACTTGTAACAAGCCCTGCTGTGACTCGGGGGATGCCATTTATTACTGTGCCACCTGCTCCGAGGACCCCGGCAGCACCTATGCTGTGAAAGTAGGTACCACTCCCTCCTTCCATTCTGCTGCGCCACTGGCTGGTGCTGGCTTGGGCAGAACTATGGCTTGAGCAAGTCATTTTACCTGTCTGGGCATTAGGAGGGGAGTTGATTCCTAAGCATTCTTTTTTTTTTTTTTGACAGAGTCTTGTTCTGTCACCCAGGAGTGCAGTGGTGCGATCTTGGCTCACTGCAACCTCCACCTCCTGGGTTAAAATGATTCTCCTGCCTCAGCCTCCCAAGTAGCTAGAACTACAGGAGCATGCCATTACAACTGGCTAATTATTATTATTATTTTTTTTTTGTATTTTTAGTAGAGACAGTGTTTCACTGTGTTAGCCAGGATGGTGTCCATCTCCTGGATTACAG
The DNA here is from genome assembly GCA_036589455.1 of Ateles fusciceps. Taxonomy (NCBI): domain Eukaryota; kingdom Metazoa; phylum Chordata; class Mammalia; order Primates; family Atelidae; genus Ateles; species Ateles fusciceps. The sequence goes on along the minus strand of JAZHEH010002554.1, from coordinate 10,445,561 downwards.
GATTACAGTCGTGAGCCACCGTGCCCAGCCTTTTTTTTTTTTTTTGAGTTGGAGTCCCGCTCTGTTGCCCAGGATGGAGTGCAGTGGCACGATCTTGGCTCACCACAGCCCCCACCTCCCAGGTTAAAGCAATTCTCCTGCCTCAGCCTACCGAGTAGCTGGGATTATCTGTGTGCATCACCATGCCCAGCTAATTTTTGTATTTTTAGTAGAGATGGTATTTCCCCATGTTGGCCAGGCTGGTCTTGAACTCCTGACCTCAGATGATCCACCCACCTTGGCCTCCCAAAGTGCTGGGATTACAGGCGTGAGCCACCACCCTGGCCCCTAAGCATTCTTTCAACACTTAGTACTCAACGACTTCACACCCTCTCTCTGCCCAGGACATGGCACAGTGATATTTGTATTATGAATATAAGACACATTCTGTGCTTTTGGGAATACACATACGTGATCTAGCTGGGATAAGAAAACAGTTACTTTTTAGTGCAACAGAGAGTTATTTATTTATTAACCAGGTTTTTATTGAGTGCCTACTGTATGCCAGGTATTTTGCCACAATCAGAGTATGTAGAGGTGAATATAAGCTTCCTTATAGAGCTTATAATGTAGTGAGGGGAGATGGATAATGAAGTCGTTCTTCTAATGTTAGAGCCAGAAGGAGCATTTGACCTAGGAATCATCTCGAACAATAATAGTAATAATATTATTTGTGTGAACATTCACTTTACAACTAGACTCTTGGCTGGGGTATTAGCAACTTTACCTCTAATCCTGACAGTAATCCTACAGGTTAGGTAGGTTTTGCAGATGGGAGATCTGAGGCTCAAAGTGGCTAAGTAATTTGCCCATAGCTAGTTGGTAGCTGGAATAGATTTGAGTTCTGGCGTGTCTGTCTCTCCAAAGCCTAAGTTATGTCCCTACCAGTTAAGATAAATGAAGTTCAGAGACATTGAGTGACTAGCTCAGGGTAGCACAGCTCTCTACCCTTTGCTGCTGGATCAGGGCTCTCTACCCGCACTGCACTACCCTCTCAGAGCACAGCTCTGTGTGAGCTAGTTGAGCCATCTGCACCCATTTGGGCCACTGGGGTCTCTACTGTGCGCTCCAGTCCTTCCCGTGGCCCTATTTCTCATCTTCTTTTGCTGCTCCTTGAATACCTATTGAGTCCCTGGCCCTTCTATAAATGTAGGCTTTTATTGGGAGTAAGGAGGGAAACCCTGAGCTGTCTTCTCTCATCACCTGTCCTAAGACATGACATCCTTTTTTTTTTTCCAGTTAGAAGAGTATAAAGAATGAGCTAATCTGAAATGGCCTTGCGGGGGATAGCTTGGTTACCCGCCATTTTTAAAAATAATATTGTTAGCATTTAAAAAATAATAGTATTAAATAATACTTAAGTAATAATAGTATTATTACTACTATTAATGATATTATTCAGCATATTTAAATAAAATATAGTTATAATTAACAGTAGTAATACTAATATTCAGCATATATTATTTATATATACAGAATAATATTATCAGTAGTAATAGTATTATTATAAATAATATATACGAGGCTGGGCATGATGGTTCACACCTGTAATCCCTGCACTTTGGGAGCCCTAAGCAGACAGATCACAAGGTCAGGAGGTCAAGGCTATCCTGGCCAACATGGTGAAACCTGTCTCTACTACAAATACAAAAATTAGCCGGGCATGGTGGCGCATGCCTGTAGTTTCAGCTGTTTAGGAGGCTGAGGCAGGAGAATTGCTTGAATTCGGGAGGCAAAGGCTGCAGTGAGCCAAGATCATGCCACTACTCTCCAGCCTGGGCGACAGTGTGAGACTCCATCTCAAAGTAATAATAATAATATATACTGAATAATATTCAGTATCAAGAGACAGCTGACCTTTCCATTTTGAGGAGGAAAAAGCCTGGTGGAAGAGGTTGAATCCCTCTCGCCCATGAAATAGAAAGTAAGGGGCCCTTGGGACAAACGGTTTTCTTTTTTACATCCATAAATAATTGTACTGTGAAGCTTGGATTCTAGGGTCCCATATAATAATGCAGAATTAGACATATTCTCTAATAAACAACACAAAAGAAATTTAACTTTCCTTAAGCATGTTAAAACCAAGTGTGGCTCCTTATTTCATTAGAAATAGAAGCCATACAGAAACCAAAAGTTAAGCCTTAGCCCTCTAAGGAAGAGTCACAGGGGTTTCCTATTTGGCTTTCCTGGAGACGCGGTAGCTCAGGGAATAATGGATCATCTCTGTGCCATGTGAAAAAGGAAATTTGGAGACTAGCATCCAATACGCAGAGGATGGTAATTCTTGGAACAAGGTTACGAGGAACAATATCAATTTGCAAATATGCCTGGTCTGGTCATTGGGGGGGTGGGGGGTGGGGGCCCCGGAGCATCATTTCACACGTGCAGCTGTTCCACTTCATTAGCGCTCAAGTCTAGACGATTTACAGTCATCTGGGGATCCGCAGGAGGGGGAGTGGTCTCCCTTCCCAGCCAGCAAGCTGCCTGTCTGAGGCTGAGTGCATTTCATCTGCGCATGTTAAAGAGGGAGCCGGCCCTGAAGGCAGACAGAACCTTGTTTGCAGTTGCAGAGTCCCAGTTAACAATAGCAGGCTCACACCTGCTCCTTGCTGATGCTGGAACCTACTACCCTGGGCTCAGCGCCCTGCCGCAGTGAGGAGATAAAGCTGGCTCTTGTAGCTCTACCAGATGAATAGGTAGCAGGAAAAAAAAATCATTAGCTGTGTGTGCAAAGCAGTTTCATTTATCAGCCATCTAGGGAGAATTCTCGTTTGGTAATTAGGGACCCGTTTTAAGCTGCTGGACCTTTTTTATTTAACAGACATGATTTAGACCAGACTTTCACCCATGAATGAGGCCCTGGCTCCAAAGTTTAAATGAGTACTGGCTGAGCAAAAAGTTTGAAACTTGAGCTGAACCAAGGGTCTAAGTAAAGTTCTAGAGCTAAAAATCCAAGTGCAGTGCCCCCTAAAAATGAAATAAGGGTGGGAGCAGGGGAGTGGGGAGATGGAGGTGGAGAAGAAACCACTCCCTCCCCCAACCGCCTCCTCCTCCATCCAGCACTGTAGAATGGTCTCCGACATGAGCACAGAGCTCACTTACAGGGCTGGTTAGCATGCGCCCTACGTTTCTGGGCTTTGAGAAAGCTGCAGGTCTTGCCAAAGCCCCAGTGCACTGATTCTGAAATGCATCCAGCTCAGTTGCCATTTACTCTGCTTCTTCATTTACATATCTGTGCAAAATGTCAGCAGCCTGACTGGAGCTCCAGGCTTCAAGTGTTTGCTGGGCCCAGGCCTTTCATACCCCTGAGAAAAAGGGGCCTTGGAAACTCTTCCCAGGCCCCTAGGCAGCTGTGCTCTCCCGGTTTGTACAATACCTGCAGGCCAGCCCTGGATGCCTCTGCACCACCAGAGGGCTACAGCCAAGACAGCAAGAGCAGTCACCATAGCAACCCTTACCATTGTGCTCACCCTGGGCTGGGCCTGGCGCTGAGAGCCATGCCGGCATCATTTCATCGGATCCTCACAAGGGCGCTACAAGGAAGGGCTACCCCTGCCCCTGTCATTCAGAGGAGAAAACAGGCTTTGAGATAAATATTGTCCATCTTCAATATGCATGGATTCTGTATTTGCAAAATCATCTACCCACTCAAATTTATTTGTAATTCCAAAATCAATACTTGAAGTGCTTTCCAGTGATTTCTGGGTAGATGTAAGGCAAGGAAAAGTTTGAGTCACCTGATTTTAGTTTGTTCTTACTGCTAATAAAGACTTACCTGAGACTGGGTAATTTATAAAGGAAAGAGGTTTAATTGACTCACAGTTCAGCATGGCTGGGGAAGCCTCAGGAAACTTAAATCATGGTGGAAGGGGAAGCAAACACCAGGTGAAGTCCTTCTTCACATGGTGGCAGCAAGGAGAAGTGCCAAGCACAAGGGGAGAAAGTAGCCAGGCGTGGTGGCTCACGCCTGTAATCCCAGCACTTGGGAGGCCGAGGTGGGTGGATCATGAGGTCAGGAGTTCAAGACCAGCCTGGCCAACATGGTAAAACCCTGTCTCTACTAAAAATACCACAAATTATCTGAGTGTGGTGGCAGGCACCTGTAGTCCCAGTTACTTGGGATGCTGAGGCAGGAGAATCACTTGAACCGGGAGGGGGGAGGTTGCAATGAGCCGAGGTTGCAATGAGCCGAGGTTGTAATGAGCCAAGATTGCGTCACTGCTCTCCAGCCTGGATGAGAGAGAGAGACTCCATCTTAATAAAAATGAAATGGCCCAAGCATAGGTTTGAAGTCCTGTCTAGTGTTCCTAACCACCACTAGGCTGGGATGTGCCTCATGGATAAAAACATGTATGTTAGATAAGCTTTGTTCAGGCATGAGCTCTCGTGCTGTTGCCTGTGAGCTCATGTTAATGAGTCAACAAGGTATATTAAACGAGGTATCTCTAAACAGAAGCATACATGAAACCAGGTTGCATACTGGTGGGTTAATGAAAATATTGTGACCAGAGGGTCTCAGGAAACTTACCTTGTATTTCCCCCTAGAAGCAATGGTTCAGTATTCACTAATTCAGTGTTTATGGCTTCTTCATAGGACATAACTCCTGCAAATAGCAAAAATCCCTTGAAACTTGCCAAAGGTTACAGAGCTAATACTCAAACCTAGGCCTTTTTTCACTCCAGAGCCCATACTTTTGACCTTTGGAACACTTCTTGGTTGTATAGTCCTGAGCAAATAATTTAACCTCTGGAAGCCCCAGTTTCTTCCTCTATAATGGCACCTTCCTCCTTTGATTTAATGAGATTGAATGAGCTGCTGCATGGAACCCTCAGAATTGGCACAGTGCCTTGTACATGCAAGAGTTCAACCTGTATCTGTTAGGGGTGAGACAGTAACAATGATGTCCTTCCCGCATCTCCACTGACAGCACAGCAGAAGGTGGTTGGCCAAACTGCATATATGCAAGACTCTTTCTTTGAGGACCTACTCCCCCAGTTTCCTTAAGTTTAATAGTGCTCCAGAAGCCTGCCATTTGAAAACCAAGTACAGGCCCAGCACCGTGGCTCTCACCTGTAATCCTAGCACTTTGGGAGACCAGAGCAGGAGGATCACTTGAGCCCAAGAGTTCAAGATCAGCCTGGGCAACATGGCAAAACCTTGTCTGTATAAAAATTCCAAAAATTAGTTGGACATGGTGGTGTGCACCTGTAGTCCCAGCTTCTCAGGAGGCTGACGCAGGAGGAGTGCTTAAACCTGGGAGGTCAAAACTGCAGTGAGCTGTGATTGTACCACTGCACTCCAGCCTAAGGACAAAGCCAGGCCCTGTCTCAAAAAGTAAAAAATAAATAAAAACCAAGTATAGTTGGGTAGCCCAAAATAACAATGCCTTTTATACATGTATTTCAAAATCGTTTTTGTTAGTGTAATAGAAAGCAGTGTCTGGGGTAAATGTCTTTCCCTTTTATTTCCATTCTGCTTTTATAATGGAGAGATTACTAAATTAATGTGTTACCCACCATTCCCCATAATTAGCTTTAAAAACGTCCCTTAGAGTCTGAGCTCTTGTATGCCAGGTTTCATGCTGAGGTTTGCACAGCTGCAATATAAATAAATCTTCGTGAAAAGGTGCTTGCAATAGAACTTCTGAAAGTTATCACCTGTAAGCATTGTGGCACTTCAAAAACACTGTTTCATCATCATTCCAACACTACAGCCCAAAGGCAGGGTTATTTTGGGAGTGTTTGCAGGATAATATTTTATAGGTAAATGTGAGATGCCTTTTTTCTCAGCATTACACACTGATCTTTTTGTACAAAGCCTGGGTGAGGTTGCATAATAATATTCATTTGAAAGAGGAGACTTCAGTCCCTTTCAGAGTAATGACAGGGAGATGGAGGCCTGATATAGGGACATCATGGCTGGTTCAAGACTCTCTAGTTGAGTGGCAGCCAGATGAGGACTAGGATTGCTAGAGATCCCCAGGTGGCTGGCACTGTCACTTGTACAAGAAGAGATGGAGGAGGCAAGAAAGATACAGTTGTATGGATCCCCAGCTACTGTTCCCACAGAGTAGCTTGGGATCTTTTCCTACCTTTATCTCAGAGGCTACCCTGGGGTTCCTCTGAAGGTTCCTTCCGGTTCGTTCTTCCCTGGAGAGCTTTCTGATTTCTTTCGGCTGCTGCAATTCTCCTTGGAAGAAAAGTGAGGCTGCTTTCTTTGTAAATCTTATTTGGCTTCACGAGAATTTGTCCGCATTGCGCACAGATGGATGTCTTCTACCAATACCTCCACACCACGCTGCGTGTTGCTCAGCAGAGACCCCACTCACTGGGTCAAATGGTCATTTTAGGTTTAACTTTTTAAGAAATTGACAAACTGCTCCAAAGGGTCTGCCCCATTATACATTCCAACAAGCAATGTATGAGGGTTCCCATTTCTGCTCGTCCTCATGGACACTTGGGACTGTCTTTTATTAGAACTCATTCTAGTGGGTGTGAACTGTTATCTCCTGTGGTTTTGATTTGCATTTCCCTGATGACTAATGATGTCCAACATCTTTCCACATGCTTGTGGCCATTTACCATTTTATTTTGGTGAATTGCCTGTTCATATTTCTTGCCTGTTTTTTTTTTCTCCATGCCATGATTCTGTGTCTTTTTGATTGGATTGTTTGTCTTTGTATTATTGAGTTGTAAAAAGTGTTCTTTTTTAAAAATATAAATTCTAGAAACAAATCTTTTATCAGATACATGTTTGGCAGATATTTTCTCCCAATCCATTACTTGTCTTTCCACTTTCTTCATGGGGTCTTTTGAAGCATAAAAATTTAGACTTTTGAGGTTATTTGTGATTTTTTTTTCTTTTGTGAATGACTCTGTTGGTGTGGTATTTAAGAAATCTTTGCCCAACCCAAGGCATGTACGATTCTGTCCCATGTTTTCTTCCAGCATGAGTAAGTATTGCTCTTACCCTTAAGCCTATGTGATCCACTTTGAGTTAGTTTTTGTGTGGAGTAAGGGGTGAAGTTGACCTTTTTGCACGTGGACACTCAAATGTTCCCACACTCTTTGTTGGGTAGAACCATGGGTCCAACTCTTGATTGCCATTCTCCTTCTCCCCCACAGATCTGCAAAACCCCTGAGCCCAAAACTGTCTCCTACTGCAGCCCCGTCCGTGCCTGTGCACTTTAACATCCAGCAGGACTGCGGCCACTTCGTCGCCTCGGTGCCCTCCAGCATGCTCACCTCCCACGACGCTCCCAAGGACCCTGTGCCGGCCCTGCCCGCACACCCCCCTGCGCAGGAGCAGGACTGCGTGGTGGTCATCACCCGAGAGGTGCCGCATCAGACCGCCTTCGACTTCGTGCGGGACTCGGCGGCCAGCCACCAGGCGGAGCCCGAGGCGTACGAGCGGCGCGTGTGCTCCTGCTCCTGCAGCTCTGCAACGGGCTGGAGCACCTGAAGGAGCACGGGATCATCCACCGGGACCTGTGCCTGGAGAACCTGCTGCTGGTGCACTGCACCCCCCCGGCCGCCCCTACCCACACCGCCGCCCCTCCCTGCTCCTCTGGCACCCTCCCCGCTGGTGGCGCTCCCAGCCCCGCAGCCGGCCCCGCCTGCCCGGCAGGGCCCCGGGAGAAGCAGCTGCCCCGGCTCATCATCAGCAACTTTTTGAAGGCCAAGCAGAAGCCCGGCGGCACCCCAAACCTGCAGCAGAAGAAGAGCCAGGCCCGGCTGGCCCCCGAGATCGTGTCTGCCTCCCAGTACCGCAAGTTCGATGAGTTCCAGACCGGCATCCTCATCTACGAGCTGCTGCACCAGCCCAACCCGTTCGAGGTGCGCGCCCAGCTGCGGGAGCGGGACTACCGGCAGGAGGACCTGCCGCCGCTGCCCGCGCTGTCCCTCTACTCCCTGGGCCTGCAGCAGCTGGCACACCTGCTGCTGGAGGCCGACCCCATCAAGCGCATCCGCATCGGCGAGGCCAAGCGCGTGCTGCAGTGCCTGCTGTGGGGGCCCCGGCGCGAGCTGGTGCAGCAGCCGGGCACCTCGGAGGAGGCGCTGTGCGGCACGCTGCACAACTGGATCGACATGAAGCGGGCCCTGATGATGATGAAGTTTGCGGAGAAGGCGGTGGATCGCAGGCGGGGGGGTGGAGCTGGAGGACTGGCTTTGCTGCCAGTACCTGGCATCTGCGGAGCCGGGGTCCCTCTTGCAGTCGCTGAAGCTCCTGCAGCTTTTGTGAGCCAAGCCTTAGCCTGCACTGTCTGCTGCCCCTTCCCTGCCTAACCCTTTCCTGTCTTGCCTTGGGAGCGCCCTTGTCTCCCTGGGAAATGGTACAGATGACTGGTATACCTGGATGTAAAAAATATATGTGTATATATATATATAATACATATATAAATATGAAAGACTAAGGATGCTGTTGCCCATCCACGCGGGTCTCCTCTCTGCACCAAGTCCTCCCTGTTTTCTTCTGTAATTATATACATTTCTAGCTCCATGCAAAGTCATGAGGACAGTTCAGCGAACAGAATGTGGCCTAGACACTGGTCTTACTACCTTGTTAAAGGATTTCTTCACCCTTTTGTCAAATTGTTATTAAAAAGAAAAAGAAAAAGAAGAAGAAAACTCCATTAAAAAAATTTTTGGTTGAGTCACAAGCAAAACTCTTTATCCTTAAGTGCCTGAGTGCATTAATGTCTGGTGGGTAAAACAGACCTGTTTTTGGTCTTACACTTTTCAGGAGATAGAGCAGCACTCTACAAAGGACCAGGCAGGTGGGTACCAATTAATCTTCCCCTGTTTCTCTTCCCACCTGGCAGCCTCCTGGAAAGAATCCAGACACAGTCGCTGTGATTCCAGTGGTTTGGAATTCAACCCCACTGCTCCAAACCCATTTCCAGTTTGCTAAAGCTGGTTACCATTCAGATACCTGCCTAAAAACAGAATCCACACCAGATGGTTCAGATGAAAAGACCTTAAGGGGACCACTTAGCTAGGTGTGGTCAGGGTTATGAGAGCAAAGGGTGACAAGGCCAAAAGCAAGGGCCAGAACAGCAGGACAGGGGAACTTACAGGAGGTATTTGCCCTGAGATCTCCACAGCCAGAGATGGCTGTCTCTGTTTCCCACCTGTCATCTCCAACCTAATGGGATGCCAGACAGCAAAGGACCTTGAGTGACCCAGTCTGAAGGATCAGCCTCCTGGGACAGGGAGGAGGTGGAGAGTGCATGGGACGCCAGGTGGCAAACAGCCCACTGTTCCTACTGTACTAGATGATGGCCGTGCAAGAATAGAATAGAGCTCAGGTGTTTCAACTCCCAGGCCAGTACTCCCTCTGCTGTTCGGACCTCCAAGTACCCTTTTCTAAAACCTCATTTAACGCATCTATTGGCACCTACTACTTACTGTAGTCAATATTTGTTCCCATGCCTTTAAAAACACACAAAGAAAATTAGGCATCAGATCTTTCCTCCTCAAAACTACATACACACACACACACACACACACACACACACACACGTCGAAAATTACCTATTTGAAGAGAAATAGCCTCAAGACTCTTGTGTTTCTACCTAATGGGTAATCTTCCAACTAGAGATCTAATTAATTTCTAAAACCTTGTTAATAACTCTGGACAAATTAAAACAAATACAAAGATCTGAATGGATGTTTTAGAAACCTGGGATGCACTTAGCAAGAAGTAGAGAACTCTCCCAGGTCCTCTTCTGCATACTAATTTCAATCCTTTTTCGAGTTCCACCTTCTAGCCCCTGACTACATGTAAACACATTCATATTTCCTTGCATCAGTGGTGAAGACAGCACCTGGGGCACATTTGTAATTTCAATTGTTTCCTGAACATTGAGGAAAGAACTGAACCAAAACCAGCTCCCAACCCATTTCTGCAAGGGAAAGAGAGTCTGCAAACGTGGAAATCATATTTCTCCCTAGGACCTATCTGTTTCAGGGAGCATTGTCAGTTTTCTTTGTTCCTTGGAATTCGCCAGACAAACCTTCCGCCCTCAATTTGCTGTCTTTTGCTTTTTTGTCCTTTTTCACTTCAAGTAAATAAACAATGGAGAGGGAGGAGCAAATATTCTGCTAGGCGAATTCAGTGCCATTAGAAAATAAGGCTGGGCATGGTGGCTCATACCTATAATCCCAGCACTTTGAGATGCCAAGGTGGGAGGATCACCTGAGATCAGGAGTTCAAGACCAGCCTGGCCAACATGGAGAAACCCTGTCTCTACTAAAAATACAAAAATTAGCTGGGTATCATGGCACATGACTGTAATCCCAGCTACTCAGGAGGCTGAGGCACAAGGATCACTTGAACGCGGAGGTGGAGGTTGCAGTGAGCCGAGATCGTGCCACTGCACTCCAGCCTGGGTGGCAGAGTGAGAGTCTGTCAAAAAAAAAAAGAGAGAGAGAGAGAAAGACAAGCAAGAAAGCAAGCAAGCAAGAAAGAAAATAAATGTCTTAGGAGCCACATTTTTAATTCCTGAATTAATTGCAACTTTTTTATATGCCATCCACTTCAGAAAAAAAAAAAGAGGTAAAAGCAGTTTTAAGAAACAACATGAACGAAAAAGTAAAGGATAAAGAAGAAACAGTAGCAATAAATTCTGATTGAGAGGAATAAGAGCAATTAAACATAAAACTTACTTCTGAGCTGCCCACCAACCTAGAAAAAGAAAACTAGTTGCAGAATTCTTTTTTGTGTGCAGTTTTAGGAAAGAGTTCATCAGAAGGAATAAATCTTTTTCCAGTGCTTACTTCTGAAGGAAATTGGTCAAGCAGTTTTTTGTTTGAAGACATGGAATAATGCAATAGAAGTTTTAAAAAGGAAAAAGAAAAAATCATTTTTTGAAGATAGGTGTCACGAGTAATGCCAGGTTAAAAATAACCAGGTCCACACATGCTTGTGTCTTTCCACAATGTCAGGCTTTTATTGATGGTAACTCAGTCACAAAAGCCAGGAGCTACATGGAATTGCCAAGGAGGCAATTGTCCTTGTACCTTCCATTCTCTTGGTAGAGCTGCAGTCACACAGGCTCAAGCCACTCCTCAAGTCAGTCAGTATGGCAAACCATACTTAATAGTATACTTAATCAATGCATACATGTTACAGATTAAACATTCCACAATAAACAAAGTGACATTGAACATCAAGAGGAGAAAGAGATTGGAGAAAGGGTTAAGAAACCAATCCAGGGGGCATGGGTCAGCCTTGCAAGGAAGAATGTTTGAGGTGGCAGAAGCAGATGCCAAGTTCTTATCATGAGTGACTGCAAGACAGTGTCAGTTGAGACATCCGTTTCGAGCTGCTTAAGGCCTGACCTTTTAAAGTCACAGAGTCCTCTGATGAGAACTGATCATGGAAATGTGCTTGTTCGTGTCTTTATCTGGTTGGATGCAGTCTTTATCTTTTTTTGTTGTTGCTATTTATTAAACAAAACATCTTATCCTTGTTGGCAAAGTGCCCTGTGAAACATAAAATGGAGTCTTAGTCTAAGATGGAGTGAGTTATGTCAAGGGTGCTTTATACAATAAGGCTTTTTTTTTTTTTTTTTTTTTTTAGTCTCCACCACTGGTGAAATTTAAATATGGAATGTTAAAACCTAGTTTCCTCAAATTCTCTGGAAATGATTGCCACCCATTCCTCTCCATGGATTGACCTTTTCCATAAATGATTAGTCATGTGGCTATAAATAACTAGGTTTAGCAAACAACTTCAGTCGCACTAAATTCAGAGGTTCAATATAATTGTTGTTGTTATTGTTGTTGTCATTACTTCAAAATACACCTAGGCTGCACGGCTTTATCTCACAGAAGATTCTAGCATGAAATCCATTATGCCGAGAAACAATAGTTTGTTCTGCAGGACTGAGATTCGGAAATAATCAGGGACTTTTGTACAAGGAGAGTTCTATGGCATCTGGCAATTTAATACTCCTGTTATCAGTGAGTTCATCTTCCGTTTTCCTTGGCTCTAAACCCAACTACTGGTATTTAAATCTTCAGTTTTTCTTCTCTCCCACTCTGAGTCAAGTCAGCCCCATAATCCTTTCCACATATGTAATTTTTGTTGTTTGTAAGCCATTCTCATTTTCATGCCAAGATGTGGAATCTTTTTTCTTCTATTTTTTTTAATGTAGGCATTATAAAGCCTCATAACTAAATAGTTATATCCTTGCCAGAAGCCAGATAAATGCTTTAGGGATTATTTATTTATCATAACATATGGCTTGGATCTAAAAAGACTGGGTTCTGGGGAGCTGTAGTTACCACTTTATATAACACTTCATGGTTTCCAAGAGCTTAGGGCTGGAAAACCTTTTGAGATGTACGCATGTACACAAAATAAGCATAAAGATTTTGAAAAAAGAAGACACATGTTACTTTAGTGAGTTCTAAATTTGCTCCTAAAATACACACAGTCAGTAAATGAAGCAGCCCTTTTCTGCTCTGCTGAATATCTGAAAATCTTTGGAGATCTAAGGATAAGTTTACCAAATCTGACTAAAAGTAGTAGATTTGTAACATAAAACCAACTTGCCATTTTTAAGTGAGGGTAATATGAATGGAATTTATTCATTGGGAATCAAAGTTTAACCCAGCTGATGTCATTATTGGAAAAAAAAATTTGAGGCAAGAATAAAATGGTTGGAGCAAGTACCATAGGGTGATTGTCTTGACAAATTACTCTTTCTTTCTTTGTTCTTTTTCCAGTTCTAATTAATGCAGGCATTGGGGCAACCTCCCTGTAAAAGATGTCCCAGGAGGAAAAACTGGTCAGGAGGTAGCCCGATGGATTATGGGATTCCAGAAAAGAGTCCAAATTAACTCAAAAGTGATATTTTAGTTTAAGGGACTCTGGAGTTGGGCCAAAATATCTGTGACCAATTTGGATCCTTACCAGATCCAGGATACTCATTCTTGTATGATCGGGATCTTTTCTCCCAGAACGTGCCTACATCCATGACAAGCTATGGAACTGGGGAAGAAGAAAAGTCAAGTTTACTCGAGATTTTTCTGCATGTCAACAGGCTGATTTGGTACTGGATTCTCCCAGTTGGGATTTTAACATAGACATTGATCACATATTCTAAATGTTAGATTCAAATATTTTCAGCTTATACCAGAAGTGATTACAGCTATTCCCTCAAAAAAATACTGCCCTAGACACCAGATGTGCTTAGATTATTAAGATTTTTGTGCGCTGTAATGAATTCAAAGCTTACTCTGCAGACTCCTGCTTTACTGCTTTATCAGAGCAAAGCAAACATGGAGACAGGTTGGGGGAATTGAGTGTGGAGGTCTAAGGAGGGAAGACAAGGCAGGAACTGAGAACACAAGATTCAGAGACAAAATACCTGCTCCATTAGGTTGGTGCAAAATTCATGTGGCTTTTGCCATTACTTTTTAATTAATTTTAATGGCAAAAACAGCAATAGCTTTTGCACCAATTTAATATCATATGCATGAATCCAGCCCTGATGACTTTCCACAATGCTGAAAGGGTAATCATACCTTTACCCCTTTACAAGGATTACACAGATATTTGTATGTCTATTCTCTTTTCAGAGATTTCCAGGAATGAGGGAGCTGTAACAATTTTCTCTTTTCTGGGTTATGTAGAGTTCAATTTCAGAACTTATAGCAGATCCCTTAAAAAGTCAGAAAGACTTTAACAACTGAGCCTTTTATTTAAATCCTTTATTTACTGAGCCCACCACCATGATGACAAAAGCAAGTTCTGGTTTTCCCAAAAAAGAAATGGATTTTCTTTTCCTACCCCTCAGCTTTGTTGGTTTTATTTATTTGAGTACGCAAACCCTAACATGGCACTCGAAGACAAAACTATCCAACAGGTATACTCAGGGCTGGACACAGCGGCTCACACCTGTAATCCCCAACACTTTGAAAGGCCAAGGTCGTAATTCCAACTTTTTGGTAGGCTAAGAATTGCTTGAGGCCAGGAGTTGAAGACCAGCCTGGGGCAACATTGAGAGACTCTGTCTCTACAAAGAAATTAAAAATAAAAAAATTAGCTACTCAGGAGGCTGAGGTGAGAGGATCACTGGATCCCCAACGATCAAAGCTGCGGTGAGCTGGGATGGTGGTACTGCACTCCAGCTTGGGCAACAGAGAAAGAGAGAGAGCCCATCTCAAAAAAAAAAAAAAAAAAAAAAGGATACTCAAATATCAATCCTCCATTCCTCCATGCTTTCTACTCCATGACATTCTCCCCTCCTTTTCCCCTGTGAGCACCCACCCACTGTGGTCACCAAACTCACCGATTTCCACTTGATCTTTCCTGTCTTTGTGCACAAATGAGCAGATACAAGTATATTCTTCTTTCTTACACAGAAATTACCACGCCTGAGATGCAAGAGCACTTTGCTTTTCTCACTTAGCAGTATGACAACGGGAACTTTCTTAAGAGAGGAAGCAGCTTGATCTCTCCCCTGAGTCAGAGAATGGACAAGGTTTTATCACCTTTTACCCAGGTGTTAAAACATCATTTGCACCGCTGGGAGAGCATTAATTCATGAAAATTGTAATGATCCCTTACTGGTATTGCTCCTTGTTTTGGGTCTTAGGACAACTCATTTGATTTCCACTGGGAGATACAGATTCTTTTCTTCCCAGATGGATATTCTGAGGCTTGCTCTAAAATGCAGTTAACATTGGCAGCAGAGCCCTGAGTTAATGATAAAATTCACCCTCGGGCGCTTACTAGTCCCAGGAGTGACACTGCTAGTCTTTGCACTTGCAACTCAACACGTCTTTGACAAGCTCTGTGTTCGTCCCTTGCGGCAAACCCAACCTGGTGACTGTGGCCCGTTCTCCAAGGAAAATGCTTCAGGATGATCTTCCAGAGACAGTGTTTAAGAAAGAATGAGGTTGTGCTACTCTGTACCCTGGCTTTTCCGTGGCTCCAGTGTGGTCATTTCTTTCCATGACTTTAGAGAGCTGCAATGTAAGCAACACGGACTCCACTTATTGAAACTGTTCATGGAACTTGGAGTCAGCTATTGAACAATAGAAGCCTGATGCTGTTAGTCTTGGCTGAGTACAACATGAGTCATGTGCTGTTTCAAGTACCTAACTGAACATGGGTAGAAAGAAGGAGCTCTCTGGGTGACAGCCAGAACAATTCCATGTGGAGATAGGGCTGGAGGAGGGCGGTGGGATAGGGGCTGAGCTCCTAGCACAGGAAGCAGACAAGGTTGCAGACCAGCGAGCCTTCCCAGCCAGTGCCGACTATGCCCTGCAGCCGGGGTTGGTAGCCGCCTCCCAGTTATGAGTCACACATTTGATCTCAGCCTTCATCCTGCAGACAGGCCTCGCCTGGAGCCAGCTGCTGGGCCCTGGGTTGTTACCCAACAGCCCCCTTTGTTTCATCTCTGAAAAGGCAACAGTTCGTTGGAGAAAGAATCAAAATGAAGGAAAGAAAACCCAGGGCAATGTTAAATGGTGATGGAAGCCATTTACTCTTTTGGTAGGATAACCATTTCTATTTTTTTTTTGGGGGGGGTGGGGGATAGAGTCTTGCTCCATTGCCCAGCTAGAGTGCAGTAGTATGATTATAGTACACCGTAGCATCAACTTTCTTGGCTCAAGTGATCCTCCCACTTCAGCCTCCTGAGTAGCTGTGGATACAGGTTTACACCACCCTACTGGACTAATTTTTAAATTTTTTTTGAGATGGGGGTCTCCCTATGTTGCCCAGGCTGGTCTCGAACTCCTGGTTTCAAGCCATCTTCCCACCTCCACCTCCCAAAGTGCTGGGATTGGAGGTATGGGCCACCGCATCCAGCCAAAGATAACTATTTCTAAACAACACTCATCACAAGTGCTCCCATAAAAGGGCTTTTCACTGGGGGTGCAGGCCTCTGGTAGCGGTTTGATGGGGGGATTGGAATCAGACCTTCAGTAGGACCAGTGAAGTCTGGAGTGTTTCCTTTGTGGTAACTCTCAGATTATCTTGAAGGGAAAGAAAGAATGCAGGAGACAGAACTGAATATTCCTGCAGTGATGTTAAGGGCATAACACAAGCCCTGAGGATAGCCACAGCTTGGTTCTGTGTGGTATCTATGTTTCTGTAAATGGACACCACTCAGTTTAGTAAACAGAAACTGGCATTACATCCGGGTCCTCTGTCTCATTTTCATTCACAGATTCTTGTGGTCTGAGCACTGAGAAGGGAATTCATTAATACCACCGACCCATCATTCAAAGACTCCCTGGGTTGCTTGAACAGAAGTTTTTAGTTTAGTGTCTGATGACAGTGTTGGAAAATTATGAATGACAGAATAAGAGTGTCTTTGTTTACCTGACTTCTCTGCTCCAAAAGATTTAAAGTCTTGTTATATGAAATATTATTTTACCTTCTGAAAGCATTTCTCTGATATATGGAGAAATCTAGACAGATAATCTCTATTTTAAGAGAAAATTAAGGTGTGGAAAAATAAATTGATAAGTGAAGTGTAAATTCAGGACTACAGTCTAGGCTGTATGCCTTCCATTCTCTACTAAGCACACTGTACCACCATGTGTATAACCCCCGTGTTTACTAGGTACCCATCAGCATCTTGCCTGTCCTTCAGTTTTTTTGTTTTTGTTTTTGTTTTTTGAGATGGAGTCTCACTATGTCACCCAGGCTGGAATGCAATGGCACGCTCTTGGCTCACTGCAACCTCCACCTCCCAGCTTCAGGCAATTCTCCTGCTTCAGCTTCCCAAGTAGCTGGAATTACAGGCGCCCACCACCACGACTGGTTAATTTTTGTAATTTTAGTAGAGATGAGGTTTTGCCATGTTGGCCAGGCTGGTCTTGGACTCCTAACCTCAGGTGATCCACCAGCCTCGCCCTCCCAAAGTGCTGAGATTACAGGCATGACCCACCACACCCAGCCAATCCTTCAATGTTTGACTCAAGCCACACCTAACTCAAGAACACAGAGTAGAAGGATGATTATCAGAGGCTGAGAAAAGTAGCAGGGGGCTTAGTGGGAGGAGGTGAGGATGGTTAACAAGTACAAAAAAGTAGTCAGAAAGAATAAAATCTATTATTTGATAGTACAACAGGTGACTAGAGTCAATAACAACTTAACTGTACATTTAAAATAACTTAATTGTCACTGGATTGTTTGTAACTCTAAGGATAAATGCTTGAGGGGGATGGGCACCTCATTTTCTATGATGCGCTTATTTCACATTGCACATAATATTTATCTCATGTACCCCATAAATATATATACTTACCATGTAGTCCTCAAAATTAAAAATAATAAAAAAGAGTAACTAATAAAAATAAGAAAGTCCTCCCCTGCTTGTGAAAGCTGGTGTCCCTTTCTCCTCTGCAATCACTCACTACTGCACCTGGGAGGCAGATAGTTTTTTAAAAATCTTAACATAAGCATATTGTTTCTCACTGAGTAGACTATAGGGCCATTGAGAGCAGTGACAATGTCCTACACTGCTTGCTTCCTCATTCCCTTGACCCCTGCATTGTATGCAGTAAGTGCTTAATAAATGTGTTGAGGACATTTATGATGACGCACGGTTTTTAGTTAGTGACTGTGTCAACCGCTTAAGAAGAATGATGTTCCACAAGTGACACAGAGCTTTATGGGTGGCAAAACACTTTCATGTTCCTTATCTCCCAACAACCCTCTAAAGCCATACAGCATCCCCCACCTGCAGAGCATGACCCAGAGCTCTGAGAGACAAAGCAACTTGCCAGAGAATCCTTATGACTGGCCAGTAACAGGACTCAGATTGGAATCAAGTTCTTCGGTATTCAAACCCAATGTTCTCTCCACCCCAGCACAGCCTCCCCTCTGTTTCTGATGATTGGTGCCCTGGCCATCACACCAGGATCCACACAGCCTCTGTCTTTTACCCTAAAGCTGGTATTTACTTTTCCTATATTGAGCAGCTTCCACTGCAAGAGTGACTACATAGTGAGTACTCTATTGGTAACATCAAAACTTAGGTTCATGGAGACATTTTCTATTTTCTTGGGCATATCATGCAAACACTGTCTACCTCTCTGCAATGTGTAGCAATGAGGTGTGTCACAGATGCACACAAACTTTGTTGAAACCATTTTCAGTTGCAATACCCTAAAGGCACTCCCAGGGTGATGAAGCCCCTCCAGTACCCTGGAGGGAGATATTCTCACTTGGATTACCTGCTCCATCCAAGCCTGGGCTCTGCCAAGCTGCCCCACTGCTCAGAGGCCTGTACGACTAGTCGTGTGGGCATGTGGGGGATGTCCCAGGTACTTGCCCAGTTCAGCCCCCCACCAGGCCTTGCCAGAGGCTCTGCTCCTGCCCACCTGCCACAACCCCAGTCCCTCCATGCAGCAAACCTGCAGGCAAGTGGCTGTGCCTCCACAGTCACCTTTCCAAGTGACCCCACCTCAAGCTTGTCAGTTAGTTGTCCAATTTCTAGAAGGACAGGTGGACAAAAGGTGCAGTGCTGTTCCCCTGCCAGACTGCTACAAAACATCATGTTCCACTTTCTACACCAAACTACCAGGACAGAAAGGGAGCAAGAGTCCTCAAACCTCCCAAGCTGCTTATTTTCGCCTTTGTATTGTAAGATTTTTCTCCTTAAAACTGAGGCTGGGCTGAGTGTGGTGGCTCACGCCTGTCATTCCAGCACTTTGGGAGGCCGAGGTGGGCAGATCACCTGAGGTCAGGAGTTTGAGACCAGCCTGGCCAATATGATGAAATCCCATTTCTACTAAAAATGCAAAACTTAGCCAGGCACAGTGTTGCTTGCCTGTATTCCCAGCTACTCAGGAGGCTGAGACAGGAGAATCACTTGAACCAGGGAAGTGGAGTTTGCAGTGAGCCGAGATCATGCCACTGTACTCTAGCCTGGGCAACAGAGTGAGCCTCTGTCTCAAAAACAAACAAACAAACAAAAAAAAAACTGAGGCTGAGTGTTAATGAAACCCCAGCCTGGTGAGCCACCTCAGGTTTATGCCGAGGCTGTTCCTTCACTACCAGGAACTGCACCTCTTACATGGGGCTCAGGTTAGCAAGATTTGGTGCTAGAAGTCATTGCTATGGCAAGGCTTTGTGTCCCCACCCAAATCTCATCTTGACTTGTAATCCACAGGTGTTGAGGGGAGAGACCTGGTGGAAGGAGATGAGCCGGGGCGGTCCCCCCCATACTGTTCTCATGATAGTGAGTGAATTCTAATGAGATCTGATGGTTTTATAAGCACCTGGCATTTCCCCTGCTTGCACTTCTCTCTCCTGCCACCATGTAAAGAAGGTCCTTGTTCCCCCTTCCACCGTGATTCTAAGTTTCCTGAAGCACCCCAAGTCATGTGCACCTGTGAGTCAATTAAACCTCTTTCCATTATAAATTACCCAGTTTCGGGACGTATCTTTATAGCAGTGTGAAAATCAACTAACACAGGCATACTAGACACATACAAATAACTTAAAAGTTTGTCAGTGATTCTTAAGGAATATTGACACAATTCCATGAGCAAAATATTCCATGTATGTAGGGTTAAACAAGCTCTAGGTTTTCCCAAATTTGGATCAGCTTTAAAAGACACACTTTTGTTTCTTGGCCATGGATCATGGATGCCTTCTTTTGAGATGTTTCCTAACGTTATGTTTTTATAGCAGGAATTCAGTTTTCCAAAATAATTCCTCAGCCTTTCTGAGAAATTATGGAACCTATTCAAACGTCCCTGACAGCTACAGTTGGCAGGGTCCAGACCTTGGCCTAGTTTCTCTCCCTATTTCTGGTCGGAGGGGTCTGTCAAAGTCAGCTAAACCCAGGCCTGATTGTTTCATCAGCCCCAATAAAGGCATGTCTGAGTTCTGCCAGGAAGAATCTGGTTTCAGAAGCAACTTTCCTTTTAAAGTGCCAGGGTAATCGCTTCTGCCCAGACTCATGAAGCTTGCATTGCAGGAAGTAAAAATATGATAGCACAGTATCTTGGCAGAGAAGCTTTTCCCTGTCTCCTCAGCCTCCAAACAAATAGCTCTCTGGGGGGAGTGATGTCTACATCAAAAGCTACTTGTTGCTCAGTGGGCCTCCCAGATGGAGAACTGTTTATTTTGGCTGTGACTGACGATATTTTCTATGTCCGGAGCTGGGGGCTGCCTGCAATGGACTCTTTCTGGCAGCAACAGGGCAGATTTGTGGTTGCCATGCCTTTTCCCCTGGCTCCCATTAACCAGAAAGATTGGAGGAAGTTAAGACAAGAAATCCAGTTGTCTCTCCAAGGGCCACTGACGAGAACTGAAAATCTCCGAAAATGGGCTGAGGCTACTGGGTATGGCAAAAGGCCATAGAACCTCTTCTTAGGCCTCTGGCTAAGTTGGTAATATCTAGTTTTTGGTAAAATCTGGGATCTTGAGGTCAGCTAAAATTTGATTTTTAAAAAATAGCACATAAGAGGTAGAAATATGTCAGTCTTACTATTTGACTTGTTCTCGCATCCATAGTCCTCCTCAGGAAATTCGTCTGCATTCAAAAGTAAATGAAACGTGACAAGCCAGAATCCTAGAGTGAGAAGTCATGCTTTCTCTTTGTCAATTACTGAGCTGTAATGTGATCACTGTTTAATGTCCCCAACCGTAAACAATGTCCTCAGTCATTGCTTTTTTGACTGATAGAAATGTGTAACCTTGTGCAGCTATTAAGAGCTATGATAACCTCAGAAAGTTTTCCCAAGCCACTTTTTACGTCCAGGTAAGACTCTCACTCTCAGTTTTTGTACCACTTGTCCAGCCCCCTTAGTAAGGAACAGGATAGTCTATTGGTCATTCATCAGTTGATGGACATCTGGGTTGTCCACTCTTTGGCTTTCACGAATAAAACTGCTTTGAACATTCATGTACAAGTGTTTGTATGAACATCTATTTTTAGCCGGGCGCAGTGGCTTATGCCTGTAATCCCAGCACTTTGGGAGGCCAAGGCAGGCAGATCAGTTAAGGCTGAGAATTTGAGACCATCCTGGCCAACATGGTGAAACCCCAACTATACTAAAAATACAAAAATAAGCCAGGTGTGGTGGCAGGTGCCTATAGTCCCAGCTACTCAGGAGGCTGAGGCACGAGAATCTCTTGAACCTGGGAGGCAGAGATTGCAGTGAGCTAACACCACTGTACCCCAGCCTGGGTGACAGAGCAAGTCTCTGTCTCAAAAACACAACAAAAAACAACATCTATTTTCATCTTTTTTTAATATATACCTAGGAGAGGAATTACTGGGGCATGCCTTAGGTTTTTAAAGTGTTTTCATGTTGTGATCCAGACAGCAAGTACTGCTGTCCACATTTAAAAACTGAAGAAAAAGTGCAAGAAGTTGACTTACCTATGTAAGGGGCAATGGTCTAGCCCTGTCTTTTGACTTTTAGTTCATTAAATTGGTAGATGGAATAATTAAAAGAGAGTAAGGTAGTTTGTTTTTCCAAGATCACCCAAAAGATTTAGTTTAATGAAAAAAAAATCTTGGATTTACAATATTCTTTCTCTCAGTCCTAGAGTATAACTGGAAGTCTAATAGAGTTCTTTGGCTTCCAGACTGGACTCAAGTCAAAAAATGAAGTGTTTCATAACTGTCAATTTCGAATCAATGTTTGAAGTGTATGAGACAGTCTGAAGGGGAGCCATTTTTAAAAATAATCACACAAAAAACAAGAATAAGACAAGGTCTCTTTATTCCCTTTGTTGTTTTGCTAATTAAACTGCATGATTCCCTCTGCTTTCTGCCAGGCATTACAAGTTGATGTCTTGAGTATTGCCTTATCTTTAGTAAAACACTTGCTTTATGCATTTCTTTAGGACTGATTTATGAGATTGCTGTTGTACCTTTCTGCTTAAAAACTCAAGGTGCTGGTCGTATAATCTTTAGGATGTTATTTTTATCATAAACTTTTCTAAGTATCTTAATGCTGATGGGAACATCAACAGGAATGGTTCCGGTGTAACTAAAAAGAAAAGGCAACAAAAAAATCATGACAGTGACTTAAATATAAGCTATAATGGAAATACTATCTAAGGTGCAAGGAGAGCACTCAGGGAGAAAAAGCTAATTTTGGCTCACGAGGTACATAACAAGAGGAACTGGAAAGGTCACAGAGAAAGTTGTATTGAAGGTGAATTTTGTTATTTGTTGGTGGTGTTTTTGAGACAAGGTCTGGCTCTATCATCCAAGCTGGAGTGCTGCGGCACAATCTCTGCTCACTGCAATCTCCAACTCCCAGGCTCAAGCCATCCTCCCACCTCAGCCTGCCTCCCAAGTAACTGGGACTAAGGCCACTCACCCTTCTGCCTGGCTATTTTTTTTTTTTTTTTTTTTTTTGTAGAGACAGTGGTTTTTTTTGTAGAGACAGTGTAGAGACATATTGCCCAGGGTGGTTTCAAACTCGTGAGCTCAAACAATCCACCTACCTCAGCCTCCCAGAGTGCTGGAATTACAGCCATGAGCTACTGCACAAGCCTTGAAGGTGAATTTTGAAGGATAATTTGAAGTCTACAAGATGGACAAGATTGGGAGGGACTTTTTATTTTTAATAGCTATTTTGAGGTATAATTGATTTCCATAATAAACTGCATATGTTTAAGTGTAAATAAACTTGATATATAAAAACTTGATGTTTCAACATACATATACACCCATAAAATCTTTGCCATAACCAAGATGCTAAACATTTTCTCCTTCCCCTTCTCCTTCTCCTCCTTTTCCTTCTCCCTCTTCTTCCTCTTCTTCTTTTTTCTTCTTCTTCTCATCCAGACTGGAGTGCAGTGGTGCCATTGAGATCTCGGCTCACTGCAACCTCCACCTCTCCACCTCCCCCACCTCCTCACCTCCCAGATTCAAGCAATTCTCCTGCCTCAGCCTCCCAGGTAGCTGGGAATACAGGTGCCCGCCACAATGCCTGGCTAATTTTCGTAAACGATGGACATTTATGGACATTTTCATCACCCACAAAGATTTCCTGTGGTTCTCTATAACTCCTCCTGCCTTGCTGACCACCCATCCCCAGGAAGCCACTGATGTTTCCTTTCCCTACACATTAATTTGTATTTCTGTAGAATTTTATATAATTCAAATCATAGAGTATATATCCTTCTTGTCTGACTTCTTTATTTGGCATTAAACATTTTAAGACTGACTTATGTTATTATGTCTATCAGGAGTTTATTCCTTTTTATTTTTGAATGATATTCCTTTGTATGGATATACCATAGTTTGTTGTATCCATCATTTTTTTGGAGGATATTTGAATGCTGTCATTTTGGGGCTACTATAAATAAAACTACTAGGGACACTTATATACAAGTCTCTGTATAGGCATGCCTTGTTTTATTGCATTCTGCTTTATTGCTCTTCACATATATTGTAATTTTTATGAATTGAAGGTTCATGGCAACCTTGCATTCAGCAAGTCTGTTGATGCCATTTTTCCAACAGCACGTGCTGACCTCCTGTCTCGGTGTCACATTTTGGTAGTTCTTGCAATATTTCAAACTTTTTCATTATTATTATGTCTGCATTGAGGTCAAAATAAAAATGTAGAGACAAACCTCTAAATTTAAAGTTTTATTGGGGAAGAAAAAAATGCAATTTGGGACATACACAGAGACTAGGTGGTCTCCAGGATGTTCAAAGAACAAAGAGAAGGTTAGAAGTTTTATAAAAAAGAACAAATGTTACATATTGCTTTTTGACAAAGTTTATTGGTGCTGGTAAGTGGGGAGACTGCAAGCTAGGATTTGTGAGCAATAGTAATGGGCAAAATTAGTCCTAGAGTTGCAGCACATAATCTCCAAGGGTGTAGATAAAACTGATTTCCAGTTATAGCAAGCAGTTACAGCAGTCAGGCTTGCAGAGAATTACAGTCTTGGAGCAATCTTTTGTACCCTGAGTGCCTTTCCCCCTCCTGGCTTCTGGGTGCTGTTTTAGTTGGGTATGACAAGAATGACCCAATTCTTATGATCAACTTTCACATCTGTTACAGTGATCTGTAATCAGTGTGATCTTGGATGCTTTTGGCTGTAATTGTTTTGCAGCACAACAAACCATGCTCACATTACATTATTAATGGATAAATGTTGTGTGTGTTCTGACAGCTCCACTGACCAGCTGTTCCCCTGTCTCTCTCCCTCTCCTCGGGCCTCCCTGTTCCCAAAAATGCAACGATATTAAAATTAGTCCAAATAATAATCTTACAATGACAGTCAAGTGTTCAAGTGAAAGGAAAAGTCACATGTCTCTTATGTTAAATTAAAAGCTAAAAATGATGAAGCTTAGTTTCATAATAAGAACTTTCAAGCCTTATTATTTAAGAAATACATTTAATAAAGCTATTGCTGCCATAGATAGAAGAAGGTATGCTGAAAGCCAAGATAGGCCCAAACTAGGCCTCTTACTCCAAACATTCAAGCTGCGAGTGCAAATAAAAAGTTTCTGAAGCAAATTAGAAGTGCTGCTCCTCTGAACACACAAACGATAAGAAGTGAAACAATCTTATTGCTGAGATGGAGAAAGTTTAGTGGTCTGGATAGACGATCAAACCAGCCACAACATTTCCTTAAGCCAAAGCCTAATTCAAAGCAAGGCCCTACTTCTCTTCAGTTTTATGATGGCTGAAATGGATGAGCAGTCTGCAGAAGAAAGTTGAAAGCAGAGGTTGGTTCATAAGGCTTAAGGAAATAAAACATCTCTATTACATACAAGTCCAAAATGAAAGCAGCAAAGGCTGATACAGAAGCTACAGCGAGTTATCCAGAAGATCTAGCTAAGATTATTGATGAAGGTTGCTACACTAACAACAGAATTTTAATGTAGATGAAACAGCCTTCTATTGGAAGAAGGTGCTATCTAGGACTTTCATGGCTAAAGAGAAGAAGCCAATGCCTGGTTTTAAACCTTCAAAGGACAGACTGGCTCTCTTGTTAGGGGCTAAGGCAGCAAGTTGAAACCAACGCTTATTTACCATTTCAAAATCCTAGGACCCTGAAGAATTATGCTAAATCTTCTCTGCCTGTGCTTTATAAATGGAACAGCAAAGCCTGGTAACAACGCATCTGTTTACAGCATGGTATATTGAATATTTTAAGCTCAGTGTTGATATCTACTGCTCAGAAAAAGATTCCTTTCAAGATACTACTGTTCATTGACAATGCATCTGATTACCCACGAGCTCTGATGGAGATGTGCAAGGAGATAAATGTTGTTTTCATGCCTTCTAACCCAGCATCCATGTATAACCCACGTATCAAGGAGTAATTTTGGCTTTCAAGCCTTGTTATTTAAGAAATACATTTCACGGCCGGGTGCGGTGGCTCACACTTGTAATCCCAGCACTTTGGGAGGCCGAGGCTGGGGGATCACAAGGTCAGGAGTTCAAGACCAGCCTGGCCAACATGCTGAAACCCCGTCTCTACTAAAAATACAAAAAACTTAGCTGGGTGTGGTGGCGAGCACCTATAGTCCCAGCTCCTCCTCAGGAGGCTGAGGCAGGAGAATCGCTTGAACACAGGAGATGAAGGTTGCAGTGAGCTGAGATCATGCCACTGCACTCCAGCCTGGGAGACGGAGACTCTGTCTAAAAAAAGAAAAAAACAAGAAATACATTTCATAAGGCTGTAACTGCCATGGATAGTGATTCCTCTGATGGATCTAGGCAGTCAGTTGAAAACCTTATGAAAAGGATTTACCACTCTAGATGCCATTAAAAATATTCTTATTCATGGGACTAGGTCAAAATATCAACAGTAACAGGGGTTTGGAAGAAGTTGATTCCAATTCTCATGGGTGACTTTGAGGGGCTTAGGTCTTCAGCGAGGAAGTAGCCACAGAGAACCAGAATTAGAAGTGAGCCTGAAGATGTGACTGAATTGCTGCAGTCTCAAGATAAAACTTCAACAGATGAAAAGTTGCTTCTTCTGGATGAGCAAAGAAAGTGTTTTCTTAGAAAATACTGCTAGCAAAGACGCTGTGAACATTGTTGAAATGACAACAAAAGATTTCAAATATTACGCGAACTTCGTTGATAAAGCAGTGGCAGGATTTCAGAGAGTTAACTACAATTTGGAAAGTGCTACTGTGGATAAAACGCTATGAAACATTCTTGCATGTTACAGAGAAATCTTTCATGAAAAGAAGAGTCAATCAATAGTGCAAACTTCATTGTTGTCTTATTTGAAGACATAGCCACAGCCACCGTCACTTTCAGCAACCACCATCCTGGTCAGTCAACAGTCATCGACATCAAGCCAAGACCCTCCACCAGAAGAAAATTACAACTCCCTGAAGACTTAGATAACTGTCAGCATTTTTTTTTTAGCAATAAACTGTTTTAAAATTAAGGCATATACATTTTTTTCAGACATAATGCTATTATACACATAAGAGAGTACAGTATAGTGTGAACATAACTTTTATATGTACTGGGAAACCAAAAAAACTTATGACCTGCTTTATTGAGGTATTTGCTTTATTGAAGTGGTCTGGAATTGAACCCACAGTATCTCTGTGGTACGTCTGTGTAGACATGTTTTCTTTTCTCTTGGGTAAATACATCGGAGTAGAATAATTGGGTCATAAAGTAGGTGTTAGCTTTTTAGAAGCTGCAAAATAGTTTTTCAAAGTGCTTGTGCCATTATGCATACTTAACCTGCTGCCTAGGAGAGCTCCAGTTCTTCTGTGTGACTCGGCATGGCCAGTCTTTATCATTTTAATTTTACACATTTGTGTGTGTTTTTTGTGTGGGGTTGGGGGAAGGATCTTTTGTGATTCCTTTGGGAAAGTGTCACTGAGGTGCTATGAACATTTTAAATCTTTTGTTTCATATCATAAATTGTTTTTCACAAAATTCTGTTTTCTGTTTACCTTCCTATCAAAGATTTCATCTTATCGGCCTTCACATCTAAAATCTTCTTCATTTCCCCCTCCAAATTATTGTGCTGCAAGGCCCCATGCACCATCCTTCAGTTGGGTTAGTGTGTGGAGAAGAAGGGTTTTGGAGGGTTTCTTGATATTATTGTTAACCTCCACTATGACCCCCTGCTCTTCCTCAAATCCTTTCAGGGGTAAAGATTTCAATGCACAAGGTAGGATGGGGTTTATGAGGTAGAGATCGAGGAAACACAGGCTGTGGTGGGAATGGGAAGGTATTATGAGCATCCAAGGCTGATTTCCAGGCCAACAGGATTTAACTGGAGTTCCCAAAAAGCCTGATTAAAACTGCAGCTTTTATTTTTCTGTCTCTCGAGCATCACTTCACTATTTGTAATCACGTATGAATATGCTTTTCTTATAATTGGTCCATCTGTATATATTTTTTTAAATTCAGCCCAGAGGTTACATTAGAAGGTGATCTTTCATGTCATTTCCAGTTTTGTGGTTCTCCTAAGGCTATTTTCCTTTAAAAAAAAAGATCAATGACTACTGCATCTGTCTCTTTAGCAATGAAGTTTTCGGCCCTTTCACAGATGTTAAAGAACTCTATCATAGCTGTGGCCCCATCATCTTACCTGAGCACTGATCTTGGGGATCCAGGAATTTATTGTTCTTGTCAAGTTTAAGCCCATTAGCATTCTTCATATGGGCAGTTTGGCAGAATGTGGAGGTTTATCTGCTTGGACGACTGGCTCAGCCCAATCTCCAAGGTAAGTGGATAGGATGACTCTTTTCAAACCCCAGTCAGACCCAGCCAAGGACCTGTACCAAAGCCTATCCCTTCCCAGTCTCGGGGGCTCACACCTGGGTCTAGGTGGGGGAGTCTGGCCAGGGGCAAAGAAAGGGAGGAAAACCAAATGGGCTCTCCACTCCCAGCAGAGAACAGGGGGTGAGTCACTCAGCTCCGTTCTAGGGCACAGGGCAGGAATCTGGCACAAGGCTTCATCCAGCAAGTCAAGCACATTTTCCTGTTCAAACAAATTGAAACTTTCTGCTACTCCATGATGGCTTCACTCTTTCTGGGCTCCTTGGGAGCAAGTGAGATGAAGCTCTTGCCTGCACCGGTAGCCTCCATAAGAAAGGGAACATCCGATCAGAGGTGGACAATGGGAGGCAGTGTCTTACCCCCGGCACATGGGATAGCTCTTGTTTTGGTGGTCATACGGTGGCATCTGAGTTGACTTTTTCTGTGCTTTGTAGATCTGAGGGCCTTGACTTTGGTGAATATAGGAAGATACAGGGTGAACTATTAATGACTGAAAGCAGCTGTTCTTTTAACTTACTATTAAAGTTATTTGTTTATTTATTTATTTTTAGAATGGGGGTCTCTCTATCACTCAGGCCGGAATGTAGTGGTGCAATCATGGCTCATTTTAGCCTCAGACCTCTGTGCTCAAGTGATCCTCCCATCTCAGCCTCCCGAGTAAGAGGGACTACAGGCACATGCCACTAGACCTAGCTAAATTTTTTTAAATTTTTTGTAGGGGTAGGGTCTTACTACATTGCCTGGGCTGGTCTTGAACTTCTGGCTCAAGTGCTCCTATGACCAAATATATGAATGAGTAAGATCTTTAATACCCACTATTAGCAATTGAGATAACTGAAGAGTCCCTGTCATCTTCTTCTTCTTATCACCATTCTTCTGAAATAGCTATCAGGTTTTCTTAGTCCATTTAGTGTTGCTATGAAGGGAGGCCTGAGGATGGGGTAATTTACAGAGAAAGATCATCTATTTGGCTCACAATGCTGCTGTCTGAAAAAGTCCAAGATTAGGCATCTGCACCAGTGAGAGTCTCAGGCTGCTTCCACTCTTGGTGGAAGTTGGAGGGGAGCCGGCGGGTGCAGAAATCACATGGAGAGAGAAGCAAGAGAGAGAGGAAATGCCAGGCTCTTTTTAACAACCAGCTCTTGCAGGAACTAATAGAGAACTCACTCACCCACTAACAGGGAGGTTTTAATCTATTCATGAGGGATCTGCCCCCAGCTCAGCACCTCCCGTTAGACCACACGTCCAACACTGGAGATAAAATTTCAACTTGAGGTTTGGACAAACATCCAAACTATAGCAAATCTTTGTATTTAGCTAATACTTTGCTTCCAGAGGCTAAGCCTTTCTCAAAACGGCCAAACGGCTTACTTTAGGAGAAGTTTTCTTGAATACTAGCGTGAGTTTTCCCCTGACAATGAGCCCTCTGCTGTAGACAGTGGTCCTTTCTTCTTTCCTCTTCTCACATAATCTTTCTCTCTCACCCTCTTTGGACTTCTCTTGATTCCACCTGCTTTTCATTTTAACCCATTATTCCATGAATGGGGAGACATTTCCACATAAAACCCCTCCCCGAGAGCTCCCCTAGTCCAGAGGAATCATCCAGCTGAGCCAGCTGCCCTGTCTGGGTGGCCAGCCCTCAAAGGGGCTGTGCGTTTTCTGAGTCTGCTCATCTTCCTAAGTAAAGCTTCGAACAGGAAATCCTAACCCAACAGCGAAAGTCTGGAGAGGAATTTATTTCCTATAGCTGGTCTTTCCTGGCCATTTCTCAGGTCACTCTCAGTCTCGCTTTAGCAAACTAAACGCTAGTGATTTTTTTTTTTTTTTTTTTTTACTATAATACCACCACCACTTCAATGTTTATATTCCCTCTGTGTCCTTCTGGGAGATGGCAGGAGATATCATTAACTGCATTTCAAATCAGAAAAATACTGGAGGACATCAAAGTCCCCCACATCATCTGATTTATACAACTCAGAGGCTAAGGAAAGGCCTAAATCTTAAGTGTTCTATTTAAAGCATCATCTTTTTCTTTTTCTTTTTTTTTGACAGAGTTTTGCTCTTGTTGCCCAGGCTGGAGTGCAATGGCATGATCTTAGTGCGCTGTAACCTCTGCCTCCTGGGTTCAAGAGATTCCTGCCTCAGCCACCCAAGTAGCTGGGATCACAGGCGTGGGCCACCATGCCTGGCTAATTTTGTAGAGCAGGGGTTTCACCATGCCTTGCCCCTGGCACATGGAAGGCAATATTGATTCAGGGGCATGAGAAATGGGAGCTCTGCACTGGAAGCACTTTCCAGAGATCTCTCTCTCCAATATTTGCAGTCACATTTTCTCAACAGAATGGGTTCGAACTCCTGACCTCAGGTGATCCGCCTGCCTTGGCCTCCCAAAGTGCTGGTATTACAGGTGTGAGCCACTGCACCTGGCCAAAGCATTGTCTTAAATCAGTAGACTTCACTGCCTTCTTTGAACCAATGTAACCTTTTCCATCGCCCATAAGCGGGCTCTTTTTTCATATCTATACCAGGATTTTCAGCATGGGCTCATGAACATGCAGCAGTTCCCCATCGCCATTTTTTGCTTTCCTGGTGTTCTTCCAAGCCTGGCTGAAGGCAGAGACTCCCTTGGCAGCCTATTTTCACTATGTAGGAGTCTGGAACCAAGAAAATGTCCTGTCACTCTACAGAGGACGCAAACAGTGGAATCCCCGTAGCCTTGCTCCAGTGACCCACCCTTCCTGATCCGTGGTCGCTTCTGAGTAAGCTTTGTCTTGCTGCTCTGCAGAAGTCTTTGAGAAGGTGTGACTTGCTCAGTTCCTAGGAAAACTGCCTACACTTAGAAAGTGGGTATGAGCATGGGGGGGCAGTTGGGGGGTGACTAGGGGAGGGACAGCGGGGGGTGGGGAGGGGATAACATGGGGAGAAATGCTGGATATAGTCAAGGGGGGAATACAGGCAGCAAACCACCTGGTTATGTATGCACCTATGCAAGAACCCTGCATGACCTGCATGTGTACCCCAGAACCTAAAGTAAAATAAAAATAAAAATAAAGAAAGTGGGTGTGAGAAGGAAAGTGGCAAGCTGGGAGCGGTCACGAACTGGTGCCCCAAGTGCCCCTGCAGCTCAGGGCGGAGGTGACTGCTGAAGTCAGCCTCATGGAATGCCTCCAGGTAACCCTCCCTCCCTGTCAAGGTTGATGAGTCAGAGGATAGGAGAGAAGCAGTGAGCAAAACTGCACACCAGGGGGCAAAGAAAGGGAGGAAAGCCAAATGGGCACTCCACTCCCAGCAGAGAATGGAGTGAGTCACTCAGCTCTGCTCTAGGGCACAGGGCAGGACTCTGGGCACAAGGCTTCATCCACCAAGTCCAGCACATTCTCCTCTTCAAAGAAATGGAAGCTGCTCCATGATGGGTTCACGCTTTCTGGGCTCCCTGGGAGCAAGCAAGAGGAAGCCCTTACCTGCCGCGGCAGCCTCCACAAGGAAGGGAGCATCCCATCAGAGGTGGACAATGGGAGGCAGTGTCTTGCTCCTGGCACATGGGATGTAATCTACAAATACTGATTCAGGGACATGAGAAATGGGAGCTCTGCACTGGAAGCACTTTCCAGAGATCTCTCTCTCCAAACTGTGAAGTCACATTTTCTCAACGGAATGGGTTCAAACTAAAAAAAGTGCTGGCTCAGAAATGGCACTGATGGCTCAGCCCTTCCATTTATTTTATTTTGTTCCATTTTTTTCTTTGACCTCGCCCTTCCTTTGAGGCACTTCCAAAGAGAAGACTCTGGCAACTGAGAGAAGATGATGGTGACCCTGATGATGGAATAAGGTTTGTGATTCAAAAAAAGAATAGTTTCCACAGGAGTGTCAAAGCCCTTCCTAAGTGAGCTCCATGACCATGGACCTGGGGCCATACGCCAGGGTGAGGCCATGGGGGTCCCACACTGCAGCTGGACACTGAGGCTACCCTGAGCCCTGGCATGGTGTCCAGGGTTTTAAAGCCACTGCTATGAGCAGGGCAGCGCATCCAGGAGAATCCCCAGAGGTGGGGGAAAGAGGCCTGCGGCAGGGGAGATGTCAGCTGGGCTCGCTGGCCTCTGATTCCCATGGTACTGCTTTTTGTTCAACTGTTATCTTATTTTAATTTTTACTTTTTTAGAGATCTCTCTTTATTGCCCAGGCTGGAGTGCAGTGGCACAATCCTAGTTCACTGCAGCCTCGAACTCCTAGGCTCAAGAGATCCCTCCATCTCAGCCTCCCAAGTGGCTGCAACTACAGGTGTGCACCACAGCACATGGTTAATTTAAAAAAAAATTTTTTTTATTTTTAGTAGAGGTGAAGTCTCACTATTTGCCAGGGTTGGTCTTGAACTCCTGGGCATAAGCGATCATCCCACCTTGGCCTCCCAAAGTGCTGGGATAACAGGCATGATAACAGACATGAACTACTGTGCCTGGCCTGCTTTTACTTCCTTGTAAAATCATTCTCAGCACTCGTCGTTCTACTGGGAGAGGCCAGTTGCACAGTCAGGAAGGGGTGAGTGGAGAGTGGTGGACTTGGCCTCAGCCATGGTCAAGCATGGGGGGCGGAGGAGGCACCAGCCAGGCAGACAGCAGTTCTCAGTGCAGGGCCCAGTCAAGCGTCTCATTCACAGGAGGAAAGACATCGAATTTCCTCATTTCCCATTGCCTCCTCTGCCTCCTCCCACTCTAGCCTCTTACAACATGGAGCGATCTCACTATACTGCACTTCACCGATACCCATCGCCCTTTCTTTTCACATCAGCAGTCTCTCCTCTTGTCAGCTATCTCTTCATCTTTCTTCTTCTTTCATTCAATCCAGCATGTAATTAACACTGAGCCATGTACCATGTGCCAAATCCTTTCTTAGGACGGGGTGCAAAGTCCCAGCCTGTATGGGCTCCCAATGGCATTAGGGAAATATCCCCTCATCATCACAAGAGCCCAAGGAAAGTTTTGTGCTGGTGGTAAGAGGAGAGCACAGAAGGCCAAGGAATAGGGACCAGTCGGGGGACACCAGGAGGGAGGGGATACTTCTTAGGGGATGATTAAGCCCACGCTTTGAGCTGAGTTTTGAAAGGTAGAGTATGGGCCTGGCGCAGCAGCTCCACTCCTGTAATTTCAGCACTTTGGGAAGCCGAGGTGGGTGGATCACAAGGTCAGGAGTTGAAGACTAGCCTGGCCAAGATGGTGAAACCCCGTCTCTACTAAAAATACAAAAATTAGCCGGGTGTAGTGGCACGTTCCTGTAATACCAGCTACTCAGGAGGCTGAGGCAGGAGAATCGTTTGAACCCAAGAGGCGGAGGTTGCAGTGAGCCAAGATCCTGCCACTGTACTCCAGCCTGGACGACAGAGCGAGACTCCATCAAAAAAGAAAAAAAGAAAAGAAAAGAAAGAAGGAGTATGGTTTTCCCAAAGAGACAAGTGATGCTCAATCCAGGAAGAAGGAACAACTGCACAGAGGCCCAGAATTTGAGAAGCATGTGGGATTTGGACAGCAATGGCAGCTGAGGGTGCCCAGAGCACACTGAAGCCAAATCTACAGGGTAAACTCAGTGCAGGACTGGACTTTCTTTTCCAGACTCTCCGTGGGGTGGTGAAAACCTCATGCAACCGGTGAATTTGGAGGAGGCTGTGGGGAGCACAACTCTCTTCTCTGCCCCCTCCTTCTCTTCTCTTCCAGGATCATTTATTTCTACATTCCCTCACCTGGATCCTGACTCACTCCCTGCTCATCCTTGATTTGACCCTGAAGCACAACCTACCCTCCCATTTGCCCAGAGTGGGGAGGAAGAACTGAATGAGATCAGCAGCTATGTAAATGGAGAAACCAACCATGTCAGGAATCCCAGCAAAAGCGCTCAACAAAAGCAGGAAGGATGCTTAAAAAAAAAAAAAAAAAAAAATCCTCTCACAGGAAGTAGGGAGGCAAAAATTAGAGAAAAACAAATTTAGGTCACCTGTGGAAACTTCTAAGTTGTCTAATGGAAATCCAGGATATGACAGCATGAATTAGACAAAGCTAGGAAATTAATAGCTAATACTTAACAGGGTAGTTTCTATATAAATATATTTCTAAGCATAAAACATTCATTAATTCATTTAAGCCTCACGGAAATCCTATGAGTTGCATACTATTATCCCCTCTTTACAGATGGGGAGACTGAGGCACAGAGGAGGAGAGAGCTTGTAGCTATATGCAATGGATTAGAATCAGTAATCTGGCCAGGCACAGTGGCTCATGCCTGTAATCCCAGCACTTTGGGAGGTCAAGGCCAGAGGATCACTTGAGCCCAGGAGTTTGAGACCAGCCTGGGTAACATAGGGAGACCCTGTCTGTAACAACAACAAAAAAAAAAGTAGCTGGTTACGGTGGTGCACACCTGTAGTCCCAGCTACCTGGGAGGCTGAGAAGAGAGTATCACTTGAATCTGGGAGATGGAGGCTACAGTGAGCTGTGATTGTGCCACTGCACTATAGCTTAGGTGACAGAGCAAGACTATCTCAAAAAAAAAATTAGTAATCTGCATATGTTATAACACAAATTTACAATGAATAAGCGTGAAAGAGATTTGGGAATCTTCCCCCTCATTCTCTTCCTATATAACATTCCTGCTCTTCTCACCAGCCAGCGTTGCATTATCCAGAGACTCTTGACAGCATTTAATCTGAATGCATCAACTCTGGGACCCAGCCGTCGACTTGGAAAACAGCAGTCTATTTCCACGAAAACCTGAGTGACCCCCGGGAAAGAAAAATACACACACACATAAAACTGGTCCCAAGGGGAAGAGGAGAAGGCTGGCTCATGTCCTCCAAGACCGAAGAGTCAGTTATCCAGAAGAATGGCTGTTTGTCTTTCAGCTCTCTCCCCTGGTCCAGTTTCATGGACTCATGACTGAATCTTATTTTAAATAGAGTAGGGATTGGGCGTGGTGGTTCACACCTGTAATCCCAGCACTTTGGGAGGCTGAGGTGGGTAGATCATTTAAGGTCAAGAGTTCAACACCAGTCTGGCCAACATGGTGAAACTCTGTCTCTACTAAAAATACAAAAATTAGCAAGGTGTGGTGGTGGGCGCCTGTAATCCCAGCTACTTGGGAAGCTGAGGTGGGAGAATCATCTGAACCGGGGAAGTAGAAGTTGCAGTGAGCCAAGATCACACCACCATACTCCAGCCTGGGCCATAGAGGAAAACTCCGTCTCAAAAAAAAAAAAAAAAAAAAAAAAAAGCGTAGAGGTAATCATAAATAAAAGTGAAAATGCCTATTTCTCAAAACCTTTGGGTATAACCTTTATACCCAAACTTCTGGACCAGTTTAATGGAGTACAACCCTCAAAGGGGAGGCAAGAATTGTCTCCCACATTTCCAAGGAATATTATGCAGCTCAGCATCTCCTCCCCAACCCTGAGGTTCCAGTATCTCAGCACCTGCTGTATGGGCTTCAGGGCGTCTGTGGTGAAAGCAGCTACTGGGAGGCAGTGATGTCCAGCAGAGCCAGAGAGGGTGGCAGGGGCTGCAGCACCAGCAGCCAGGCAGTGCTTAGCCCGAGCACAGCCAATGTGCCCTGTGTAGCATCCGGGAGAGGCAGCGCATCCCTCCTAAAGCTGTGACACCAAATACAAGCCACCTGGGTATCTGGAAGCAATGGTGGAGCTTGGTAATAATTACTAAAGCCTGAACACAGTGACAGCCAAAGAGAAGAAAGGGAAAAAAGTGAAATGCATAATCTTATTCACAAATAAATAGAAGAACAAATTCCACTCAATTCCTCAAAACAAAATGTGGGGGAGAGAGCAGTAAACACAACTGATTACTGTAAATGCAACCTCACCTTAAAAGATTACCAACTAGCCAGACACAGCGGCTCATGCCTGTAATCTCAGCACTTTGGGAGGCCATGGTGAGTAGATCATTTGAGGTCAGGAGTTTAAGACCAGCCTGGTGGATGAAGCCCCATCTCTACTAAAAATACAAAAGTTAGCCAGTCATGATGGTATGCACCTGTAATCTCAGCTACTCAGGAGGCTGATGCAGGACAATCACCTTAAACTGGGAGGCAGAGTTTGCAGTGAGCCAAGATTACACTACTGCACTGTAGCCTGGGAGACAAAGTGAGATCCCATCTCAAAAAAAAGAAAGAAAGAAAGAAAGAAAACCAACTAGCCGTGTGGAGCAATATTTAAGTTGTTTCAAATTTGACTTAGACTTTAGGCTAAATCTGTGTTTTAATGCAAAAAAAAATGTGTTTATAAATATTTACTTTCCTTAGAAGAAAGAACATACTTTATTTTATCACGACGTCAGCCCCAAAGAGAGTTCGTTTAAAAATTTACAGTGTTAGTTCATGATCAGCCGGGCAACATAGCAAGATCTTGGCTCTACAAAAAAAAAAATTAATTAGCCAAATGCAGTGGCATATGCCTGTCATCTCCATTACTCCTCAGGAAGCTGAGGTGGGAGGATCAGTGGAACCCAGGAGCCCAAGGCTGCAGTGAGCTATGATCATGCTACTGCAGTCCAGCCTGGAAGACAGAACAAAAACAACAACAACTACAACAGCAACAAAAAGCAAAAATCATAGTGTGTCTCAGGACGCATGTCCATTTTCATGTTTTAAAGTTTTGCTAATTACTGATGAATCTTTTCTATTCCCTATTGCTTAAACAACATTAGAATGTTTCTCTGGACAAAATCCAAGACTCAAAAATACAAAAAAAAATTTAATGGCATTTAAGTAAAAATTCGTTACTCAACTTATTTTTCCCCTGATTTAGATTCATTGTGATGTTGGAGGCATGACCTTTTCTATTCATCTGAATGACATTTTTTTTCAACAAAAGGGCAATGCGCTCAATGTCAAATAATAAGATAAAAATATTTAATCCCTTTAGTCCTTCTGTATACTTAGGTCATTTTATTTTAGAGTGTATGTGTACAGACAGTGTACTCAACTAACCCTTGCAGTAATTACCCTGGTTATACCTAATGCAACCAATACTATTCAACTTCAACAAAATAAGAATTTCATACTGTCTGGCTTATTCTTAATTCTTCCCTAAAGGCCTATTTGGTTTAGCATCAAATACAAGATTAAGAGACTCTAAACTTTAGCTGAACAGCCACTCAAGGGATTTAGACATGATCTCTTTACACAAAAGAGAGTTAGCATATATCTGATATCCCCTGCACAGAGAACACATGTTTATACATATAATAAGTCTTCCTTTCCTAATCTTGATTGTTTATTTGAAAACAAATTGAAAAACAACCTTATCATATCCTCAAAAAAAAAATCTACTACAGTAGTGTAAAATTTGGGGCAAGGTAAATGTCTATTCATTTACACCGAACAAAGCATAAAAAAATGAAATGAAGATTGTAGGGACTATATACTTCCATTGAAATATGTGTGTATATCTACAAGTGTTTATGTGTGTATTTACGAGTGTATTGCATATACCTTAAATTTGCATGACACAAATGAAATTAGTGTCTTCCTTAGCAAGGAAGAAATCCTTAGGAGGCTAACTGACTTGTCAAACCTAGTAACAGCCTCAACAGGAGTTCAAACGTTGAATTGGTCTTCTAAGACCAATTCCAGTGCCCAATGCATTACCCTATCCTGTAACCCAAATAGCAATAGAAACTTGTAGGACAGAGAAGAAAAAAATGCTGGGGTAGTATTTCCCAGTCCTACCAGGTGGCTAATGATTCAAACTTATTGCACATGTAGTGAACCACAATATGCATTTTCCTCATATATTTAGATTTAATAAAGTCGTTTTAATGGTCTTAAAGAAATAGCAAGGGTAGAGAAACAGGAAAGGAGAGACAGCTGGTAACAGAGATAAAGGGAACCTGTCTCTTTCTCTCACTGCCTCTTTCTTTAGAGCAGCTTTTCTCCAAAGAGTTCCACAATTCCAAAATGTTACACTATGAAGTTAAAAACTGGAGAAGCAGGCTTAGAAATAGGCAAGGGAAGGCAGGAACGCAACAGAGAAGGTTCAGGAAGGCAGAGAAGGAACAGGCAACAGCGTGCAACTTGGCCAGACCTGGCAGAGTTGGAAGAGTGTTCGTCACTGTCACTGTGCCCAGCAGAGCAAGCTCACTCTCCTAGTTTATTTGCATATGAGAGGAAATGTGTCTTTTAAACATTTGACTGTTGTTTTTGCTGGGTAAATGCAAATATTTGTATACATAAACACATTTAAACCCTGCTGGCATGATAGTTGCATTTTCTAGAATTAGTTATTTCCATGTGCATAGTGCTTGGGTGCACATGGAATTGTCTGGTGGAGGGAGAGCACAGGAATAGTATACCCATCCTTCATTTCCAGAGTGGGGAATGGATGTGGATAACACATATGGTTTGCATATGTAGAGCTTATGTAAAGTTATAATTTTAAATGTGAAGGAGTTACTAAGCATTCAAAAACTATTTAGGGCCAGGTGCCATGGCTCTCACCTGTAGTCCCAGCACTTTGGGAGGCTGAGGCAGGAGGATCACAAGGTCAGGAGTTCCAGACCAGCCTGACCAACATGGTGAAACCCGTCTCTACTAAAAATACAAAAATCAGTTGGGCGTGGTGGTGCATGCCTGTCATCCCAGCTACTCAGGAAGCTGAGGCAAGAGAATCACTTGAAACTGGGAGGCGGAGGTGGCAGTGAGCTGAGATCGTGCCACTGCACTCAGCCTGGGCGACAGAGCAAGACTCTGTCTGAAAAAAGAAAAAAATCAAAAACAAAAACTATTTAGACTTTCTTGGCTTTCTTTGCTTCTCCAAAGCTCTAAGTTTTCTACAAATGGAATTAATGTAGTAGCCTTTGTTGCGTTTCCTCACCTATGCGTCAGCGCTTCCACTCAGCAGGCCTGTGGCCCTGGTAAGAAATGCTAATCCTATGGCAACAGCAACCAAATAAAAGATTAGGTGATGTGGGAGAACGAGTATTAGTCATGTCTTGGTATACATCCTGTCAGTGATCCCTTCTGATGAATAGTGTGTGACCGGAAACAAGGATGTGATAAAACACCTGGACAACCCCACCTCCGTGGAAAGGCAGGGCAGTTGAGTGATTGCATACCGGGCGCCTTGCCACATGCATGCCACACAGGAGGGGCTGTGTTCATTCATCACAGACCCTGCTGCACACAGCCTCTGCTCCGTGATAAAGTGCAGGTCTAAGAGGGTTTGATATTCAGGTCTGAGTCAATAAGCCAAGAGTATAAAGAGCCCAGAAGGAATGTCTTGTCACAAGCCAAAATATTAGTTAAGAGAGCAAGATGATAATTATGCAAGCAGAGAATACAGCATTGCTTACACTCGAGGTCAGGAGTTCAAGGCTAGCCTAGCCAACACTGCAAAACCTCATCTCGACTAAAAATACATAAATTAGCTGGGCGTGCTGGCATGTGCCTATAGTCCTAGCTACTCTGAAGGCTGAGGCAGCAGGATCACTTGAACCCAGGAGGCAGAGGTTGCAGTGAGCCAAGATCGACCACTGCACTCCAGCCTGGGTGACAGAGTGAGACTCCATCTCAAAAAAAAAAGAAAAAAGGAAAAGAAATGCATCCGTTGCTCATTCTCATTTTCCAGTTTATAAATATCATGATCTAATCAACATGCAATGATTCTATTTCTCCCTATTTCCAAATATGTTAATGGAAAGTAAATAACTTAATTTTAGAATTCTGGCCAACCCAGAATTGCAGGTATCCTGGTGGCCTTCACATCTAAGTTCTCACCCAATGAAGGGACACCCTCTCTAATGTCCTGGGGAACGACCCGGATCCAGTTACTCCCAGAATATCACCAGTATTGTGGGCAAACCATGACCTAACCAGAATGTAAGTCTACTTTCAATCAGTTCTAACTGTTAAAAAGGACTTCTGTGATAGGATAGGGCAGATTCGGGGTATTTCTAAAAAGTTGTATCTCCTTCATCAGGTATCCATGTGCATGAAGTGACACGATTGGAAGGTTTGTTTTGGTCAAAAGCAGGAACAGAAAGGGGAGATAGAGAACAGAGGCTACACAGTTTCCTATCTAGCCCTTCAGCCTGGTTGGAACCACATTGAAAATAAGGATTAAGGGCCAGAAAATGAAGGACTCTGAGTATAGCCATAGGCATGCTGCCATGTGACCCAGTAACAAACTGTGGCCAAGACAGAATATTTCCCTGCAGTTGTCCCCTGGGGCCCAGCTCCGCCCCAATGCCATTGAGGAAGGGCGGCTTTGGGAGAACCCGATGAGGACACCTTTGCACAGACATTGGGCTTTATTTGGGATTCCATCTGCTGCAGCAAGAATGTGGCTCCTTCAAGGAGGCAGCTGACTTGGAAAGAGGAGAGAGCAGGAAATGAAGAATGTAGTTGATGTCTTGGGGGTACCGATGTAGTCATGCTGGTTTAGGAGCAAAGTGAACGTCTAGAAATTCCCAGACATATTTTGGCTGGGAAGGAGAGGGACAGGAGCACTTTCTGCAGGGAACTGGCTGTGTGGAGCAGTGTGAGCAGAACGGGCTCGCTGGGTCACTGATGTTAGAGCACATCCAGGCTGGGGAAGCAGAGCAGCGTTTGGGCTACTTCCTTTGCAACAGAGGCAATTAAATTATTCCTCACATCTCCAGATGATGAGGATCAAATGTGTTACTAACTCCCCCAAATCATTTTTCTTCCAAGTCACAAATTGTTTTTGTTAACAGAAATAAATTGTGACTTCTATTTTTTTTCCGTAAGACACACTATAATCTTAAGCCAGATAAGCAGAGAGAGGCACTGTAGTTAGGCAAAAGCTGTCATTTAAAGGAAGAGTGACCATCTCACCCACCATCCAAACCAGGACAAGACTGAGAGGAATATTACTACTTATTATTATCAAGACTGAAAGGGGATGTTATTACTCATTATTCTGGGACAAGAGGCAATAATAGGGACTGTTATGGGTAAATTAGAACATCCAGTTACCCCACCTGAAGATGATGGGTGATTAGTATGACTGAAATCAGCTGGCCATAAATGCAGCCTGAATAGAGCAGGGTTGTCCTAAAGCCAACCTCTGCCAGCTAAGGCCAACCTCCCCAGCCAACAATAACAAAGAAAGAAGAATAAAAAATGCAGACTATTCCAGAATCCTCGAAGAGCAATGTAGGTGTTTCTTGAAAGGGATTTAAATGAATGCATTCCACATACAGCCAAACACCCCAAAATTCTTTTCTGCTCCCCGCTCCCCAAAGTCTCCATTGCAACAGCCTCCCCTGTCCTCCCCCACCCCAAAGCTTCCTTTTTCCCACAGATGTCTCTCTCCTCATTGCCCCCTCAGATCTGTCCTCTTCCCTTCTGCCAGCCTCTCCCTGCCACGTAAATATGTGAGACGGGGGGAGAGGGAGATTGTGAATGTCATTGTGGTAATGAATATGCATGCATTAACTTGTGCTGTGTGTTTGTCACATTGTTACAATAAAAATTTAAAGTTCTGTCAGAGAGCCTGGTGATCCCAGTTTAAGACATAGGGAGCGGGGGCTGAAATTCAGATGGAGGTATGAGAAGCAAGAAAGCCGGCAGTTATGGAACACAGTCCTGTGATGGGTGCTTTACTCACACAGTGTAAAATGGCACTACCTGTCTGAGTTTGACTGAGGTGCAGAGACAATGGATTCCACATTTCTCATAGAAACATTTTTATTTGATTTTATTATTTTTTTAGAGATAAGGTCTCACTCTGTCATCCAGGTTGGAGTGCAGTGGCACAATCTTAGCTCACTACAGCTTTGAAATCCTGGACTCAAGCAATCCTTCTGCCTTAGCCTCCCAGATAACTGGGACTACAGGCATGCACCACCATGCCTAGTTAATCGGGTTTTTTTTTTTTTTTTTTTTTTTTTTGTAGAGATAGGCACCTTCCTATGTTGCCCAGTCTGGTCTCAAACTCCTGGGCTCAAATGATCCTCCTGCCCTGGCCTCCCAAAGTGCTGGGATTACAAGCCTGAGCCACCACACCCAGCCACCTGGAAATTGTGAAGCAAGTTAGAGATCCACCTACACCAAGGGTGAGAGGGATCGGGTTGTTGGAGACTGAAGAGGTTTGTAGAGATGGTGTGTCAAATGCCGCTGGAGTATAGTGAGACCCACCATGACTGCTCCTTACTTCAAGCAGAGAGAGGGGCCTTCAAAGGACCCCTTGGAAAACTCGTGTCCCTGAATCTAGTTAGACACAGTAGAGTTGGATTTGACTCATGCCTGAGGATCTGAGATTCCAAACTGGCCGCCTAACTTGATGGCAAACTAAAGTGAATTCCCAGGAAGGGGATTAGACAGATGCCCAGAGTCTTTGGTGGGGGACAAATAACACATGAGAGTTTCTTGTAGACCTGATGTAATGAGCCCATGATAAAGAGAAGGAATGGGGACGTGTCCCAGAACTTGTTCAAGTGGCCGTTAGAAAAACACCTGGCTCTACCAGGCTCCA
Source organism: Ateles fusciceps (assembly GCA_036589455.1). Classification (NCBI taxonomy): domain Eukaryota; kingdom Metazoa; phylum Chordata; class Mammalia; order Primates; family Atelidae; genus Ateles; species Ateles fusciceps. Next base: position 10,403,302 of record JAZHEH010002554.1, on the reverse strand, counting down.
GTTGGGAGAGAAGCTGGAGCTGCTCTGTTCTTTCCCAAAGGGGAAAGAATGCCTGAAACTGGATGGATCAGGGGTTGGCAAACTGTGGCTTCTGGGTGGGCTGCTGTTACTGTCAATGCAGATTTACCGGAACTCAGCCATGCCCATTCATTGACATATTGCCTATGGCATTACAAGGGCAGAGTTGAGTGGCTGCAACAGAGACTGTGTGACTTGCAAAACCTAAAATATTTGCTCTCAGACCTTTTACAGAAGACATTTCCTGACCCTCAGGATAGGTTCTCGGAAAACCCCTCAAAAGTACTGGGGCAGCTGTGACAGATTTGAACTGTGAATAGTTTTCATACTCGCAGTGCATGAAACCATCTTAAAACTTTACCATTCAAGTAGAAACTTTCCATCTCCTCCTACTTCTTGCTTTCCCTACATCAACCTACTGGGGTCAAAAACTTCTGTGGGAGGAGGAGAAAAGAGAAATGACCAGCCTTCCTTACCCACTGGAAGATTCCAGACCTCAGCAGATCCCAGTGTGGATGAATGGGACGAATGGGAGGAAGGACAGTGTGAGATTTTACTCTAAGTCATATTTGAAACTTTGCTTATTCTTATAGGCCTGGCCACTATGAGAAGCATCTGATTTAAGGCAAATATATTTTTCATTCAGAGATCAGGGAACAACTTCCACCCCAGGGAAACATACAGGAAAAGTGGGAGAGGAAAAATAAACTTTGCTTGAAGATGACATCCCATGACTCCTGCATGTTTTTTGTTTGTTTGGTTTTTTTAGACCGAGTCTCACTCTGTTACCCAGACTGGAGTCCAGTGGTGCAACCTTGGCTCACTGCAACCTCCGCCTCCCAGGTTCTAGGGATTCTCCGGCCTCAGCCTCCTGAGAGGCTGGGCTTACAGGTGCACACCACCATGCCTGGCTGATTTTTGTATTTTTAGTAAAGGTGGGGTTTTAGCATGTTGGCCAGGCTGGTCTCAAACTCCTGACCTTGTGATCTGTCTGCCTCAGCCTCCCAAAGTGCTGGGATTACAGGTGTGAGCCACAGCACCCAGTCAAGGATTATCTTTTCTGGAGCTCCATTTTCTCATCTGCAATGTGAGGGCTCGACTAGCACTAAATGATTCCTTTCAGCACCGATATTCTATGATTCTGAAGCTCAGCATCTATCCTTCAGGATGGTTCGTGTCTCTGTGATTCTTGCAATTCTCCATGTCATTACTGCTATAGCCTGTGTGTAGCTTGTTCCAAACGTTGGAGAAATGATCACATAGGGGTCCCCCCACTCTCACCTCCAAGATAGTCCTTGAGTGCTTAGTTAGGAAACTTCTCTCACTTGCATGCAGTACAAAGAGCTGAGACAGGCTTTGAGCATGAGCTTCCATTTATTTGGCTGGAAGTAAGGCTGTGTTTACTGTTTGCTAAAGCTGTGGTGTCAGTGGCTAATGTTCCCTTTAGTGTCCTTGTTTTTGTCTCCCCTGTGATCTTCTAGTTTGTCTAGAGACTCCTTAAATGGGGTCTGAGGCTCACAATTCTTTCAGCTATATTCCCCTGCTATGATATAAGACCTGGTTGTGAGGTGTTGGGGGAGAAGAGGCATTTATACTACTAGGATTAGGTCTCAGTCCTTTAGTGAGCCTCACTTGGGTATTTTCCTTCTCCTTGAATGGTTAGACTCTGGTAAAATGTTTCCCTTGAAACATTTTTAAGAAGGAGGGCCTTCTTAAAAAGAACAGAAGGGGCCAGGTGCAGCAGTTCATGCCTGTAGTCCCAGCACTTTGAGAGGCTGAGGTGGATGGATCTCTGAGTCAGGAGTTCAAGACCAGCCTGGCCAACATGGCGCAACCCTCTCTCTACTAAAAACACAAAAATTAGCCGGGTGTGGTGACGGGAGCCTGTAATCCCAGCTACTTAGGAGGCTGAGGCAGGAGAATATTTTGAAGATGGGAGGCAGAGGATCTGGGTGTATTTCAAATGCTTTATATACTTGTCCTGGCTGCTGGAAGCACAAGGGGACTTTTCTTTTTCTTTCTTTCTTTCTTTCTTTCTTTTTCTTCTTTCTTTCTTTCTCTCTCTCTTTCTCTCTCTCTCTTTCCTTTCTTTCTTTCCTTCCTTCCTCTTTCTTTCCTTCCTTCTTTCTTTCTCTCTTTCTTTCTTTCCTTCTTTCCTTCTTTTTCTTTCTTTCTTTTCTCCCCATAGGCACAGAGCATATTGTCCTCAATGAGCTCCAATTTTTGAAAAAGAGAGGTAGTAGTATTGTCCATCATTTTATTCTTTCTGCACTGTTCAAAGTACCAGAGGCAAGGGATGAGCATCCATTACCTCTGAAAGCTAGGAAGAAAGAGAAAGAAGAAACACATTTTAATGTTTCAGTGAATTATCCTGGCACACATTCAACACATCAGTTAAGAAATCAAAACTTGCCCAGAATAATTACTTAATTTGATTTAATTCCTGAACAGTCTTTCCCTAATTTCCTAGATTTGAATATTAATTATAGAAGGCATGTGATGAAATAATGGAATGCAGATAAATCTGCAGAATAATACTCAATAAAACTCGAAGAAAAATCATAAATTTCTTCTGAATAAAGTCATCCAAAGACAAACACATTAGAACATGTGATTCAAGAAGGTAGAGAAAAGATAAATATTTCCTTGAAATTAAGACAGAGCTGTACACATAGAATTATATTTTTAAAAACAGATGGCACCATTAGCTTGATAAAAGAAGACTCTCTTGTAGCTTTAGACAAAAAGTTACTGAAAATTAGAACACTGTGAAGAAACAATAAGAAAACTCAGAGTAAGGAGCAAAGTCTTAAATGTAAGTCAATTACTTTATTAAAGAAGTTATTGCTATTTTGCTTTAATTGCCATTGAGTGTGGGTCTATCGGAATTGAGAGATGTTTTTTGAATCCAAGATATAGCAGCACACCTAGACGGAAGATTCTTTTCATTACTTAAAGTGCACATCAAATGATCTTGCATTGAGTGTAATTTTAGTTATCTAGTACCTATCACAGTCATCATCAATGATCAATAACCAAGTACATTACAAGACTTAGAGATTTATATGTTTTAGTTTACTGACATGTACTTACTTTTTCTTTCATGCCTTTATTTCTGTGTTTTGCACGATTCATTCGTTAGTATTATAAAATTATTCTATATTCCAGAAATCCACTGAAGCATGCTATTCTAATTTTACATGCCTACTGGAGAACAGTGTCTGAATTCTTCCTACAGGATACAAGAAAATCAATCTATCTTAGAATGCTTTCAGGGTATCAGAATAAGACAGAGGAGGGTGAGGCAGCCCAGCTGAGGCAGTGAGATGACTCACATGTTAAGGTAAGGCACTGGGAAGGGCTATGAATGTTTCCTTGAGCAAATCAACAAGCTTTGTGCAGATAAGTACACACACACACACACACACACACACACACACACACACACGAGTCCAATTTCTAGTAATATGGCAGGTAAGATATTCAAATAAACTTTTAAAAGTATATCTCACTTTAAAATGCTAAATGTACATTTCATAAATATATATGTATAGATGGATGGATGGATAGATAGATAAATGTTACATAACTTAGCCGGCGAAAAGTAAGGGAATTCCTTAATGTCCAGAAATGACAAGAAATATTGAATCCAAGAGGCAACACTTGTGCTGTAATTTTCCCTGGCGATAGCTGGGTGGCCTGGTAACCGAGAGCCTTAGTCAAACAGGCCACACATGGGGACCAAGAGATGGACCCGAGAGCCTGAACATTGTGAGCGGTTACCTATGAGACTCACTTCATAAAGCTGCACCTCCGTAGGTGACAAGCACAGTTTGAATTAAGATAAAACTTGCCTTGAAGAGGAAAACAATGATCAGACATGCTTGTGTTGGTTTTGGTTGTGGTGAGACTAGAAGTAGGTAGGAGAAAAACACTCCTGTGAAAAATTCTAACCACAAGATCATACTAACAAGTCTGCAAAGCCAGAACTTCTGTCTGTATGTTTGGAAAATGATAAATTTAAACTTCAAGTAGTGCTGAACTGGTAGTGCTCATGAGGTGATAGTGTTCCCAGACCACTGGAAAGAGCTCACCATTTAAACCAGACCTCCTGCCCACAAATGAGGAAGGAGCACATAGATGTAAGCATGAGGCTCAGCAGAAACAAGAAATTACAGATTCAGATAGACAAAAACAGTAGGTGTTGGAATTGCTAAAAGTATAAAATAAATATGTGTAGTATATTCAAAGGAAAAAGGCAAATTGAAAGAATGACCAAGTAATAAGAGATTATGAAAATTGAGCCAATCAACTTGAAAAAGAACCGAGTGAATATCTAAAGATGAAAAACTGGACATTGGAAACTCAATAACTGGATATATCATAATTTATGGAAAAACAGAGCTGGCGAAATTACTCAGACCATAGCACAGACAAATGCGGAAATGGAAAATCTGAGCAGTTAAGCTGCATGGAAAGTAGAGTAAAATCAGTCAATGTTAAAGCACGTCTAATGCTTCCTAAAGGAGAGAACAGAGGAAAAAGGAGAAAAGGTAAGCATCTGAAAGAGAATAGTGATTGAGCATTTTCTTGGACTGCTGGAAAAACTATGTCTTAGATTCTGGAAGCCCAAGCAATCCCAAGTAAAGTAAATAAAAATAAATTCAACACCAAGACATATAACATAATTGCAGAATATCAAACGTTAAAAAAACAGGAAAAATGTTAAAGGCATCCAGAGGAAAAGGATAAATTACCTTTATCCTTTAAAATATATAGTTAATTGGTTAACTATATATTGTATTGACCAAACCAGGATACCAGGATAATTTTTTTTTTTTTTTTGACGGAGTCTCTCTGTTGCCCAGGCTGAATTGCAGGGGCACAATCTCTGCTCAGTGCAACCTCTGCCTCCCAGGTTCAAGCAATTCTCTTGCCTCAGCCTCCCTAGTAGCTGGGACTACAGGCATGTGCCACCATGCCCACCTAATTTTTTGTATTTTTAGTGGAGACGGGGTTTCACCATGTTGGCCAGGCTGGTCTGGAACTCCTGACCTCATGTGATCTGCCTGCGTCCGTCTCCCAAAGTGCTAGGATTACAGGCATGAACCACCGTGCCCGGCCAAACCAGGATACTCTTGAGAGTGAAAGGGGTGCTAACCAAACAGTGTAAGAGAATAACAGAAATCAATAAGGAATTATGGCAAGCAAATGAGGGCATATGTCAAAATCTATTTAAAAAAATAACAATTCCATTGACAGCAAGGACAATGAAAGTCAGAAAGACAAGCATAACATCTTCCAAGCACTGAAAATATATTCAGCTAGAATTGCATGTAACAAAACTCTCTTTTAGTAATAAGGGACAAAGAAAAACACATTTAGAGAAGAAAAACAGAAGTCATGATCAGCAGACTCCCTCCAAAGTAATTTCTTTATGAGAGAAAAAATAATCTCAGAGACAGTCTAAGATTCATGAACATGAATAAACAAAATTTATATGACTGGTAAGGTAATGATAAAAATGTTCAATGTATAAGACCACAAAAATTAAGATATATATAAATTTCTGTACAAAAATAGCACAAACGTCAAGAGGGGGAAGAAAATGGGAGAAAGGCCAACCAAGGCTCTTGAATTTGGGGGGAGGAAGGCAAAGCTGTTGATTAACTTTACATTTTGTTAAATTAAACATGCATGTTATATTTTCTGGGTCATCACTAAAAATAGAAATAATATATCATTTAGAAAATACTAAGGAATGAAACAAATACTTACTCCAAAAGAGAGCAAGAAAGAAGTAAAAGGGAGATGACAAATTTGGAAGAAAATTAGAAAATACAAAATAATAATAATCACATTAAGTATTAATGACTAATATCTGCATTTCAAAGATAAAGATTGTCAGGCTAGCTTTTTTATTTTTTTTTTTAGAAATGTAGTTATAGTCTGTTTAAAAGAAATAAACAACACTTTAGAACACAGTAAGGTTTAATATGAAAAGATTATTTACAAAGATAATAGTAGGATATTATTTTAATAATAGACAAAATAGACATCAGAAATAAAAACATTAATGACAATGAAGAAGATTACTACATGTTCATAAAAGTTTCAACTCACCAGGAAGATGTATCAATTCCTAAATTTATATAAATTCAATAAATATACCTCTCTTATTACTTTCTGGCTATTACTTAGCATTGTTGTTCCTCTGTTTCCCTTCTTATTTTCGTTGGTCTGCCTGTGTTGCTATATATTTTATCTTTATCATATTAATTTAGGAGTTCCATTATACTATTCCATTCAATTAATGACCTGGCTTTCTCCTGCTCTCTAAATCAGACCAAATGACCCTATTGTCCTATTATTTCGATGTTGTCTTTCCCACTGAGCCCCACTGTCTCCTCTATTGATTTGTTCTTGATTCCTTCATATTTTGCTCACAACCTAATGAAATTAAATCTTTAGAATTCTTTATTTTTCCCTTTTTCTGCCTTCTCTCCTATCCCTCAGCCCTTAACTCAACTTTGGGATGATTTTACTTCCTCTTGCATTCTTAATTCCATTGTATTGCTAAAATAGTTTAATACATCAGATTTTCACTTACCATCTTTTTTATTCTCAGGGTCCACATTTGGGACTTATACAGCACATTGTATCTTTATCCATGAACATTTAATGGCATATTTATAGAACAACACATTGTTCATCTCCCATTCTTTCCTGCTTACTTTCCCCGCATCCGATGCCTCTGATCCAGTTCATTTGGTCCTTGGAAAGCTCCTTCTCAAGTATTTGCCTCAGGTGGGATACTCAACGATTTGTCCTCTGAATTAATGCATGTTCTCAAACATCTTTGTCTTAGTCTGTTTGTGTTGCTAGGTCATTTACGAAGAGGCTTATTTAGCTCCTCGTTCTACAGACTTGGAAGTTCAAGGGCATGACCCCGGCTCCCAGGGAGGACTTTTGTGCTGTGCACAATATGGTGGAGAAGGTAAAAGGGGGAAGCAGATACATGAGAAAAGGCAAAACCTAAAAGGCATCCTGTCTTTATAACAATCTACTCTTCAGGAATTAATCCATTCCTGTAACTAATCCAGTCTCGCTACGGCAAGAACTCACTACCTAAATCATGGCACCAAGCCATTCATGAGGGATCCATCCACGATTCAGACTCCTCCCACTAGGCCCCACCTCCCAACATCATCACTTTGCAAATCAAATTTCAACTTGCATTTTGGTGGGGACAAACCATATCCAAATCATAGCCCTTTCTTTCACCTTAACAGATAAACAACTGCCTAGTATAGCATTCTTGGGGTTTTCTTTCATTTGCAAGAATTTACAAATTCGCTGTCTTCTAGTTTTCCGGGTTGCAGATAAAAAAAGTCCAATGACAGTTTTATTTTATATTTTTTCCTTCAAAAGAAGAAATCCTGGAAATTTATTTTACCAAGATAGGCCCACCTGTGTGTTTTTCTCATCAATTCAGCCAAGAATTCTGAGCCTTTTTACTTTGAAGACAGGTCTTTGGCTTAGGAAAACTTTCTCTTACATGGTGTAAAATTATTTCTTCTACTTCATGCATTATTTCTTCCTCTTTTACAATGTCTGTTATTCAAATGATAGGTATCCTTCATCCACTTTCCAACTCGCTCACTTTTTCCCTTATGATTTCTACCTCTGTATTTTGCTCTGTGATTTGTGACACTGATTATACCTGACCTTCCAGGCCACTCATTCATTTCTCATCAATCACCACCCATTTTGCTTAATTCCTCTACTGAAATGGTAAGGTTACAAAAAGCTCCAGGAAGTCTTTTTCTCTTATTTGCTGTTCTGTTGCTTGGTTCTTAAGGGTTCTTTTTAACTTTTTATTTAAGAACCTATTTGCTCCACTAGATCTATGCCACTGGTTGTGTTATCTCATGGTTGTATCTATTTAGCTTCTGAACAAAGTTAGATATACTATTATTTTTCTCTGTTGGCCTATTTGAGCTCAGGCTTATTTTTTTGTTCTACCCTAAAAATCAGGAAGCTTTCAGGCAAAGGGATCTCCTTACCATGAGCCTGGGCAGAAAATGACACACCTGGGGGATGCTTCCGCTAAATGCCTCAGGAGTCTCACAGGTATTTAGAGGAAGCATCCTTGCTCCCAGAAGTACCTTGGGCTCTCCCAGTGCTACGAGCAGGAAAGACTTGTCCAAACCTTTATGTCCCTTGAAGAATCCTGGCACACTCAGGTAGGATAGGGTGGACACTCTACCCCCAGACGTGTGCACAAGGCTTGGCAAGACTTGCTCTGGTCTCCAGCTCACACAGCTCAACACCACCTCTGTCTGTGAGGGAGGGGGAGCTCCTGAGAGCACAGGGTCCCGTTTATATCCACGGTGGGTCCTGACTCTTGAAAGGCAAATATCTCAGATTTGGGTGTGGAAGGGGTGATCATTTCATTCAAAGGACCATGTTCTGAAAATTCCCTGCCCAGATGTTTCTCTTGTAAAAATAGAAAATTTAGACTAGTGTTAGATAATACTCAAGAGCTCTTTCAGCTCCCCCAAAAATCTATACATTAGGCAAAATAAGTATTCACAGCTACCGTAATTTATGGAATTAGAACACGTCACTAAAGGAATATTTTGGGGCAGGTGCTTTTACGAAGAGAAGAGTTTTTGGGCTGTGATGCTGATAGGAAAAATCAGGAGACAAGAAACTGAGATTGAGACTGGATGACAAATCTCCCCAGGTTTTACATCCTCAAATTCTGATCTTATACAAAATATAAAATGTTTTCTTCCCATAACCTAGAAAAGAGAGACAGTCTCACTCTGTTGCCCAGGCTAGATTGCAGTGGCGTGACCTCAGCTCACTACAACCTCTGTCTCCCAAGTTCAAGCGATTCTCCTGCCTCAGCCTCCTCCAGTAGCTGAGACGGGGTTTCACCCCGTTGGCCGGGCTGGTCTTGAACTTCTGACCTCAAATGATCCACCTGTCTCGGCCTCCCAAAGTGCTGGGATTACAGGTGTGAGCCACCGCGCCCAGTCTGGAAGTTGTAAAATTTTAATGTGCACATGAATTGCCTGAAATCACATCTCAGCAGGTTCTGATTCAACAGGTCTGGGGTCAGGCTGGAGATTCTGTTTCTTCCAGTAAATATACCCACACTGCTTGTCTGTTATCGCATTTCAGTAGTGAGTAGTGAGTATTTGTAATCGTGCATTGCCCTCTGGTGGCCAGAGTGGGAATGTACAATCATTTTGTTACACACTGGTAAATTCTTTTTCTGTGAATGTTAAAACAATAAATCCCTCCTCAAAGCCAGCAACTGATGTAGCTCTAACCAGCATAATATTGGCAAAGCCAACAAAGTTTACTAATTTGGACTCTATTAATTAGGAATTTGGAGTCATTCCAGACAGACCACACTGCCAGTGATGATTAACAAAGGGACATGTTTAGTCTACTTAAAAGCTAAGGCGAATGCATTTTTTCCAAGACAACATGAGAAACCAACCTCATAGTAGCCTTTATACACAAATAATAAAGGAGTTACAAATGATTCATTTTTTATTAGCTTTTAAAAATTCTCTAAGGCGCTTAATTTGATTCCCCTATCCCTGTCAAGAGCTGCCATAAATCACATTTTTTATACAGGGTTCTCCAATTCAGTCCTGTCTATGAATCAGACTAGCTTGCTCTTTAATTAGGAAAAGTGAGGGCACTTTTATAGCAATTTTAAATTTCTCAGACTTTTGGCTCCTCTCAGTCTGTGCTTTTTTAAACAGAAAATTTTAAAAAGGGCTATGCCACTTGACTATTGTCAGTGGTTCAAATTAAACAAAGAACCCATAAATGTTTGAAAGGTATTCAATTTGGGAAACACTACTTTTTTCTGTTTTTTTTTTTTTTTCTAGCTACAAATATGCTTTTTATTTTGAATGTTAATAGACACATTTCCTGGCTTTGCCATGGTAAATAGATAAACGTTCCAGAAATCATTCAATTTTTTTGAGATAACAAAACTATCATTCTAGGATGGAAAGTGAACATCCTACCCAAAGAATGTGCATCTTTTCAAACTTGCAGTCCATCTCATTGAAATAAACTTGCAAACTAATGTCAATATCAACTTGATGCTGATATCAACCTTTCATCTCACGCACCACCTGTTATCACTAGATTGTAGCCTTGAGCAGACACCGAAAATCGTTCGTTGGCTCATGGGAATTTTCCTCAGAATAGTCATGACAGTGTGCCTGTTAGTATATGGACGCTGAATGAGGTCCCAAAGTGAGTCTGTTTCCTTTGCTGGCTTTTCGTATTAACCTCGTATCCCTTACAGGATGTTACAGGAGTTACACAGATCTTATACATTCTAGGAAGTTTTATATGTTGATTCAAACCTTTTATTCATCCGTCTTATAAAAACAGCTGGAGTAATTACTACTAATGATCTGGGATTGGCAATTATTGAGAGAACTGTCTGCATAAATAATTTCAAAGGCACCTGTTTGGGGGTCTAGGAGTTGGGGTGACTTTTTCTGTAAAGGCTTGGTAGGAAGTACAGAAAAATGGTTATTTATACACGTTTCCCTATCCTTAGAGCCTCTAAACTCGCACAAAAGTTTATATGCATTTCTGACTCCGTTATCTACGTGTGGTTCATGTATATAACCAGATGTCACCTGGTAATAGCCTTGATAGTTTATTAACCCCGATAGTTTCATTACATTTTAAAATGTCTATCATAGAGATGAAGCAGGTGAATATTCCCCATGCCTAGCAGCTGGGTTTGCTTATCTGCAGTTCATAAGTGTTCACAGAACCTAGATTGATACCTACTAAAATTCAAGACATCAGTCACTTTCTACTCTAAAATCTAATTGATTCCTAAGTCTGATTTTATTTTATTTTTGTTTGTTTTTGGTTTTGTTGTTGCTATTGTTTTGAGGTAGGGTCTCACTCTGTCACTCAGGCTGGAGGGCAGTGGCGCAATCTCGACTCTCTGCAACCTCTGCCTCCTGGGTTCAAGCGATTCTCCTGTCTCAGCCTCCCAAGTAGCTGGGACAACAGGCGCTCGCCACCATGCCTGGCTAACTTTTGTATTTTTAGCAGAGACAGGATTTCGCCATGTTGGCCGGGCTGGTCTCAAACTCCTGTCCTCAAGTGATCCACCCATCTCAGCCTCCCAAACTGCTGGGATTACAGGCATGAGCCGCCGTGCCCTGCTTAAATCTAATTTTATTTCCCACCATGTCTTTCATTTTATGGAGTTGTTCTACTGAGTGAAGCCAAGAAAACAAAAGTAATAACTGGAGGGATGTTTAAGCTAGAACTCGAAGCCAATAGTTCCACATGCCAGCTTTTTGCAACAACTTAAAGGAAATAGTGAGAAGCAACATTGGTTAGAGCAAATGTATATTTCACTACCCAAACCCCCAAATCACACAAGAAATGGGGCACCCATATTCTTCCATAACTTTGATGCCCACTGTGACAACCACAGAAGCCACTGGAAAAAATAAACATCTTTGGGATCTGTGAATCCAGAAGGTGAGGAGGGAAAGAGGTAGGGATGAGACACAGTGACCAGTGGATTTGGGGAGTTTCCATCTCCTAGGCAGGAGTGACTAACACCAGCTTGGGACTTCTTGCACCCAAAATATTAAATATTTCATTCTGTATTATTACATTTCCTGACTTCTAAAAACCAAACATATATTTAAGATATAATTTGAAGTGTTAAGTGGGTAACGGGTACCAGTAATTCCCACAGGAGATAGAATCAGTTCACTCAGATGACCTCTCTCCTGCCTCTGCAAGGCACTTAAGGAACAGCAGCTTTCACAAAGTAGAAGGAAAAGAGGGACAGTTGTCCATTATGGACTCATCTCTCCCTCAGGTGAGGCTGGCCACGGTGCACACTCAGTCTGTGGGGAGGGTGGGGCAGAGGAAGGAGGTATTTATCTCTGGGAGTCGTGGTGCAAGGTACAGATAGGTGAATACTGAAAATCAAGTTCCTGGAAGAATGCAAAGTCAGGGCCAAAGTAAACATTCCAAACTGGGACAGCGATCCCAGGGGCCAAACAATGAATGGGAACTAAGGTAAGGCACCAAATGGGTTAGAAAAGCAGAAGAGAACTGCTGAGAGAGAGCATTGGGCAAGACCCAAAGAGGGGTCATGACTTCGAAGTCATGTAGACCACATTTAGAAGAACTAAAATGATTCAGAACTAACACCCACTCACCGCCCCCTCCCCCACCAGGGTTTCTCCTTTAGAATTTCCCTAGGTTTGCCTGGGAGAAGGCTCTAAAGAATTCTGGAGCTTGCATTTCAAAGAAGGAAGGCGGCTCCTTGTCGTAGTGTATCAGTTAGTGGAGCTCCCGTTGGGTCCTTGACGGTGCTCTTGGTGTCACAGGGATCTATGCAAGTGGTGCGGATGTTTTCAAAAGAGGGAAGCTGGAGGCAGAAAACCACAGGGTTGGTGGCCTCTGACAGCTTGAAAGGCCCAAGAGACCCTCTGGTTTCTGGAATGTCAGCTCCAACAATCTGAAGAAGACCCAGGCATCTTCCATTGAAATGTGTTTCCTCGGGGACGGAAACTTACCAGATTATGACTTATTCTGACCTTAGCACACCACCGGGTTGATCAGGGGTCTTTTAAAGTGGCAGCCCTCCAAGTCCAGGAACCCATCAACTGCCAGGCCTATTGTTATAGGATGGGACATTCTTGGGGGAGATACACAGGGCATTGTTACAGCAAAGGCCACTCAGTGGAGAGGATGCACTAGTTATTTCGGTCCCTGCAGAGCTGCAGAAGCTTCCTTCAAGTTTGCCCTTTACCATGCAGACGTTGATTAACTATTGATCTAAGTCAAGCACAGTAAGAAGCAATTTATATGCAATTCCCACTGAATCCTTCCCACAGTCTGTAGCAGACCACGACCCTGTGTTTCTCTCTACAGCACCCCAGTTCTGTTCGGTTCTCCACCTCCCCCACCCCCTTGTACCTCAGAAGCAAGTTGCCTTCTTCTCTGCTGTGTGGTGGCTCTGGTTTGTCTGCAGGTCTTCCCGTTCCTTTGGCTGGTCTCTCTTTCAGAAACAAGCATATGACCAACTTTTGGCTAACAGGACTTTGAGGGGACATGTGCCAGAGATCCAGGATGCATTCCTAGGAGAGAGCTATGAGAGGGGGGAGCTTGTCTTCTTTCCCTGATGGTCACTGTGCCTAAACCTCATGTTTAGAGCTGTCATCTTGCTGCTTGCCTGAGGATGAAACCTACAAGAGGAGAAAGACAGACCAAGAGAGCCACAGAGAAATGCAGCCAGGCATCTGCTATTCTATCCCTGGGGCAGATTATGTTTTCTATAAGATAATGAACGCATCTCTTTATATTTTAACCAACTTAAGTGTCAGTTTCTGCTTGCTGCAGTCAAATCACCCTAATTGACAGTGACATGAAGCACACTTTTTTCCCCTCCCTAGTCTATAGATGAGGAAATTGCAGCTTAGAGAGGTTAAGCAATGTTTCCAAGGTTATATAGCATCTTAAGTGGGGTCAAGACTTGAAGCCAAGGTGGCTCAACTCCTAAGCCTGTTTTCTTAACATGCAAGTTTGAACCCACACGGTATTACCCCTGGGTGAATTGATTCATCTGACCTTGAGTCAGAAGATCATAGGCTACAGGTATGGATACAAAGGGCTTTGAGTATGCTGGGGGCTCCCAATGCAGGGTCGCTGACTCCTTGTCAGTGTGCTGGTCCTGTAGTTGGCCTGGTGGGGAAGATGACAATGGAGGCCCAGGACTGGAACCAGGGGGTCACATGTGAGTAAGAGAGGGATTCATATGGATCGATAGGAATCTCTCTATGTTATATAAAGAGTTTCATTCACCCTTCGTGAGTCATCTTAAATGCCATTTCATCAGAGATGGTTTCCTTCTACACCCAAGACTTGGCCAATCCCAGCGTCACATGCTTTCAGAGCACCCTGTACTTATCATATGCATCTCAATTGTAATCAGGGGATTGGTTAATATCTGTCTTCCCTATCGACTATAAATTCCTTCCTTTTTTCCTTCTTTCCTCGAATCCCACCTAGGTCCCAGCCATTTACATGGTTTTCATACCAGGTGAGAAGGGTACATCTATCAAAATAGACAATACATCTATAGGCAATGGGCCAGTCCTGAGTGCAGTATAGGCAAGGAAGTGGGGGGTTACAAGGTCAGGCTGCAGGAGAGGGCTGAATCCCTAGGGTCTAAAGAGAGCGTGCCACCATAACATATATAGCATGTGTACATGACAGTGTGGCATGTCATGACATCAATGACAGAGCATAGACAGGAAATGGAAGAAGACCAAAGATAACCCTGATCTGTTTCAAAACTTTGATTGTAAATTCCATATGTGGAAAAGAAGGAACAGCATTACACAACCTCTTTACCAAAGACATACACACACACACACACACACACACACACACAGACAGAGAGAAAGGAACTTGAACGAGTTCTTTTGTAACTACAATCATTAATAAGATTTTGAGGACTGCTTTAAAAACTTAATTGTCATTTGCAATTTCTTATTGGAAAACACTTTGAGAGTTCCTAAAAATATGTGCTGCCTACAGACTTCATAAAATACAATTATCACTTTGTATTGAAGGGAATTTTGTTGGTGATTTCAGCTCCTTCTAAAGACAAGTGTAATGCCTGGAACCTAGCAGGTGCTTAATAAATAATTATTTTAAAAGGGAAGAAAATTGACTATGTGTTACATCTACGCAGAAAATAAAAAGAAAGAAATGCATTTACTTTAACAAAGGGTGCCTATGTAGCTAAGGCTATTGTTGCAAATGGAATTCTCTTCAACCAATATTGGCTGAAGAAGAAGAAAGAAAATAGCTAAGAAACCTCAATGTTGTTAGAAGCAAGGGGAAGCTGTAGGAAACTAAGGCCTGTTTAGGGCCTGTAGTTCCTTCCTTCATTATGAATAGGTGTCTTTCAGTACAATACTCATAGTACTCCTCTAGGTATTACCTTATTATGAAGTGCCCATAAAGAGATATAATACATTGTATAAAACACCACAATCACACTGGCTTTTTAAAGTCATAATATGATCATGTTATTCTCCTGCTTAAAGATACCCCATTGCCCATAGGATAAAGAGAAGAATCTTGAGTTTGCATGTTCAACCTAACTCACCAGCCCCTTCTCAAGTTGTTCTCCCGCCCACTTTCTGCCCGTCAAACCTACTGGGCTTCCAGTCCTTTGAATGTTTCATTCTCCTTTCCGCATACAGTACAGTTTTATCAACATGACATGACCACCCTCTCCCTTTGCCTAGGTAACGCCTCCTCACCCTTCAGAGGTCAGATGGAACCTCGCTTATGCAGGAAGACCTCCCTGAACCTCCTGGACTGATTCTAGCTGCTCTGTCATGACCTGTCATGCAAGCTCTGGGCCTCTTCATCCAAATAGTGACTAAGTAGATGGGCAAATTATGTGTTTAATGTTTGTCTCCCCCTCTAGAATTCAAACTTGAGGAGAGCAGGCATGTTTTTCCTATCTCTGTTGAATTCGCAGGGCCTGAAAATTGCTTTGTACATTTTTGTCGAGTGAAAAAGAATGGGGGCTGGATACAGTTATCCTCTCATGCGCAAGCTTCTGTTGCACGCTTCTTATCTCAGAAAAGTCAGAGTTGTTTAGGATTCTGCCCTGAGTCCTTATTTTTCTCTCTTTAGTTTGCCTTCCAATGAGGTGCCAGGGTATCATTCACCACCCTGATATTTATTATTATTATTATTTTGAGATGGAGTCTTGCTCTGCTGCCCAGGCTGGAATCCAGTGGCTCACCTGGCTCACTGCAGCCTTCGTCTGCCAGGTTCAAGCAAGTCTCATGTCTCAGAGTAGCTGGGATTACAGGTGCCCACCACTACACCCAACTAATTTTTGTATTTTTAACAGAGATGGAGTTTCGCCACATTGGCCAGGCTGGTCTCGAACTCCTGACCTCAAGTGATCCGCCTGCTTTGGCCTCCCAAAGTGCTGGGATTACAGGCGTGAGCCACTGTGCCCAGCCTCATCCTGATGTTTATGACTGCAAAATGTGCATCTCCTGCCAAGACTTCTCTCCACAATTTCCCACCCTCAGAACAACTGCCTCTCAGACACCCTCATGTTGGTCTCACCCAAGTACCTACACTTCATTTTTGGTACAAGTTTTACCTTTGTAAAACTTCCGTCTAGTTATCCCAGTAATTTCATTGTTCACTTTCTTCCCAGGCTTTTTGAACAACTGGCAACAATTCTAGAATGCAGCTTCTCCCTGTCACCGATGAGCCTTTGCACAGCTGTGTTCACGCAGAGAGGAGTTGCGGGAAGGGTGAAATGCAGAATTTTTTTGTAGGAGAGTAGTATAAAGACAATATATCAGGCAGCTTTATTTTACTTTTTCTGTAATCTTAAGCATTATATTTTCGTTAATGACTTGGATGATGAAATAGATCGCTATATTCAGGAAGTTTGCAGAGAATATTTATAAGCTTTTGATTGAAAGACACTCATGAATTGGAAAATTAACAAAAACACAATTAAATGAAATGAGAGAAAAAGCACAATACTACAAAAAGGGGGAGAAACTTAAGAAGGGAAAAAGAACATTTGCTCTAGCAAGCATGGCTATCGAAGATTAAGAAAAGGAAAATGGGGTCTGATATGTGTCTCCATCCAAATCTCATCTTGAATTGTAGTTCAAGATGTAGGGTGTGGATGTAATATGGTTCTTTCCACTGATCTAATTACCTATTCTAGCCCAATATCTCACTTTTAAAAATTCATTATAGTTTTATGGTATATTTTGATATCTGGATACACGTTCCCTTTTTTAAGTTTTTATAAATGGAACTAATTTGTACTTTTATCCCTTTTTCCTTTGGGTGTTGGAAACAATTTCACTCCCTTTGAACAGTCTCTCCTGCCCTTTTCTCTAGGATTGCTATAGATGGGAGGGAGTGGATGGGCAGAGGGCCCCATCGAAGGGCCTGCCCATATATCATTCCAGTCTATCTCCTGCAGTGCACTCTGCCTCCTCCCTAGAAAGCCCAGAATTTGACTTTTTATCCATATCTTGCTAAGCCATTGTTTCCAGTAGGCCTACTGCCCAATGGAGGAAAAGTCCCAGCACACGCACACACACACACACACACACACACACAGACACACACACACACACACAAATACATGAAATACATTGGTAATATACTGAACTGTAATTCAACACATTACCACAAAAGAAGGACGTTTATATTCCTTATTAGAAGCTCAGATGGGCTTTTCCAAGACTGTGTGGCTCTCTTACACTTAGTGAATCTCAGGCCTTATTTACTTTATATACCTCTTCCAAATACCCACACAGCCCAATTTACCCGTTAACATAGCATTACCATTTTCCTTGTAAAATTATAATCATGGCCTTTCTGTGCTAATGGTGACTTGGACTTGTTCCTGAAATGGTCCATTGGAAAAGATCTTTACATTATCTGAAAATGCCTCTCAATGAGTTACCAATTTAAGTGTTATCATCCTACAAATTCCTCTCTTGGTAAATTCCATTTGCCACTCAAACATATGGTTTTTGTCCATTTCATTCAATTATTCCGTATAAATTGGCAAACAAGCTATTCTCTTCAGCTACTAAAGACAAAATCTTCATGACTCACCACCTGGGTTTGCCCTAAAGTTAAAGCTATTAACACCAAACATTGTATAAAGAAGATAAATTAGTTACTAAGGTTTTTTTTCTTCTTAACATATTTAACTCCTAACATTCTTTTTATCAATAAGCAATCTAATAGTTATTCTCCAATAGTGAAGTTTGGAGCAGAGGTGAATTTATGCATTTCCTTGCATTTATAAGATAAATCTAACATTATGTGTAATTTTAGTTGCAATGAATTTGATGAAATTCCAGATAGCATTTGAATTCCTTGTCATCTGGTTAGGGGGAGAGCAGAACAATCACAGGTAAGAGTTTTGTAGCCAAGAGGCAGAGGCATAGTTGCCTTCCTTGGCATTTACCGTTCTTTATAAAGAGCCACCCTAGGTCTTTGTTCACACGTCTCCCTCTGTCTACAGTTCACTCCTTCTCTCTTCACCTGGTTAAACACTATTCATCTCTATGGCTCTATCACCACCCAACCTTCATACAGATTAAGTGACCACCTTTGGAGCTTACCTAATACCCCAGGTATGTGCCAATTGCTGTCCTTGGCCCTGGTTTTTAATGACCTGCTTCTCCATTTATCTTTTCCACTACAATGAAAGTTCCCTGGAGGCAGAAAGTTGATGTTACTTATAGTTTGGATGTGTGTCCCTGCCCAAATCTCATGTTGAAGTGATCTCCCATGTTGGAAGTGAGGACTGGTGGGAAGTGATGGATCACAGGGTCAGATTCTGCATGAATGGTTTACTACCACCCCCATGGTGCCTGTCCTCACAAAAGTGAGTTCTCATGAGGTCTGGTCATTTGAAAGTGTGTGGCACGTTCCCCCCTTTCTCTTGCTCCTAGTTTCACCATGTGACACGCGTGCTCCCCTGTTTGCCTTCCGCCATGATTGTAAGCTTCCTGGGGCCTCATCAAAAGCAGAATTAAATGTCTTTTCTTTGTAAATTACCCAGTCTTGAGTATTTCTTTATAACGATGCAAGAATGGCCCAATACACTTACATTTGTGGCCAACATCTGGTGGGATACTGAGTAGGTGTCTACTGTTTGCATGAATACAGAGAAATAACTGGGACTTTACTGTAGACTTAGAAAGGACACACACAGGTAGTTTTGTAGCCAGAGCACTCAGATTGCCCTTTGCAGATCCAAGGGCAGAGGCAAGGGGGTGGGACAGGAATGGCTTGAATTTAAGATGTAACAGACATCACTGGTAGAACACAGGAATGACAGTGACATAAACTCACAAGTGTTAAGAGACATAAGTGGACAATAACATGGTAACAGGTCACTGAGGGAGAATCCTCTGGTTATCTTCCTTAGTCTAAAACTGGTATCTAGTCAGTAGTACTAACGTAGTGAAAAGAGAGGACTGTAAGATTTGACCAGCTGGCAGAGATGTGTATGTCTTTAGGACCAGAGAACTGTTAGAAAGTTTGATTCCACCAGGCACAGTGGCTCATGTCTCTAATCCCACTGCTTTGAGAAGCCAAGACTGGAGAATCACTTGAGCTCAGGAGTCCAAGACCAGGTTGGACACTATAGAAATACCACAACTTTACAAAAAATATAAAAATCCAGGTGTGGTGGTACATGCCTGTAGACCCAGCCACTCAGGAGGCTGAGAGGGAGGACCACTTGGCCCAGGAGGCTGAAGCAATGCCTATGATCACACCACTGCACTTCAGCCTGGATGACAGAGCAAGACCCTGTCTCAAAAAAATAAGAATGAATTTTAAAAGTTTGACAGTTGGGATCAGGTGCGGTGGCTCACGCTTATAATCCCAGTACTTTGGGAGGCGGAGGCAGGCAGATCACTCGAGGCCAGAAGTTCGAGACCAGCTGGCCAACATAGTGAAACCCCATCTCTACCAAAAGTACAAAAATTAGCCAGGCATGGTGGCACACACCTGTAGTCCCAGCTGTTCAGGAGACTGAGGCAGGAGAAGTGCTTGTACCTGGGAGGTGGAGATTGCTGTGAGCAGAGATTGAGTCACCGCACTTCAGCCTGGGCAACAGAGCAAGATCCCATCTCAGAAAAAAAAAAAATTTAATAAGTTTGACAATTAACTCATTTTGACTTTCCATAGTTTAACACCAGTGGCAAGAAAGTTTTCACCAAATGTGGAATAAACCAGTAGAAAATTGTAGTGGGGGATGAAAAGGTGCCACATGTATTCTTTAAATGGTACTGTTTCAATACCCAAAAGGAAGTCTGAGATTTAGGATTTATTCACTCATTAGTGTCCATTGTTACACATTTTGCATCTTTGAAAGCTCGTGAGAGGTATTTTTAAACTCATTAATTGAGGCATTTCTACAAATCAGGAAATGTAGCAGATGGCGCTTCCTGCTGCATTGTTTTTTCCAATTTTCTGCCAATTTAGAATGAAGAAGCCTCCCACAAGTGTCATCTCTTTAAAGACACGTCCAAACAGTGAAAAGAGGTTTACTGTTTACGGAATTGGATAATTAGGCAGGTGGGGGAGGAACAGTGAGGACACTTCATTCTTCGTTTTTTACATGTCTGTATTATTTTTCTTTTAAAAGTGTGTATTATACTTGTGATTATATTAAAACAAAGCAAAAAAACAGCCATCTTAATCGGTGTGCCTATTGGCCTGGCGAGCAGTGAGGCAAGAGATCAGCCTAACGCTCGGCAGCCGCTGACCAGTCCTTTTCAAGGTTCGGGAAGTATTCTTTACTGCATTTTCAAATATTTCTGGTTTCCAGTGGGAGGCAAGAAGGGAAATCTGAGTCTAAATATTTACAAGCAAGTTCTTCTATTTTCTCTCTCTTTTTTTTTTTTTTTTTTTGACAGGACTGTGCAAGAAAATAGGCTAGAAGAGACATTTCCAAAATCTTGGCATTTCAGCCTGCAGTTGATACTTGCGGCCACCAGAGGACGCTTGTGCGTCTCTGCAGGACAAGATGGATGTGAGCAACATTAATCTGTCGAATCCCGGGCCTGCGGGCTGCATGAGGTCCAGGACGGCTTTGAATACGGCCCAACACAAATTCTGAAACTTTCTTCAAACATTATGACAGTTTTTAACATTTTCTTTTTGTTTTTAGCTCATCAACTATTGTGTTACAATATTTTATGTGTGGCCCTAGACAATTCTTCCAATGTAGCCCAGGGAAGCCAAAAAAAAAAATGGATATCCAGATCTAAGAATAAATTTTGATAAATTTGAGAAATTTGACAAATCACCAGATTAACTCATGGAGAAATGAAGTATAGGTGTTTCTTTTTTAAAACAATTATGTTTATTATATCATTGCTTGTAGAGATGAGGTCTCATTATGTTGCCCAGACTGGTGTTGAAGCCCTGGGCTCAAGCATTCCTCCCACCTCGGCCTCCCAAAGTGCTGGGATTACAGATGTGAACCACACTGCACCTGGCCAGGTGTTTTTTGATGCATTTTTATGAGCAGATCAGAAAAGTTTTATATTGGTAAGGAATTCCACTTTCTCCTCAATTAG
The DNA here is from genome assembly GCA_036589455.1 of Ateles fusciceps. Classification (NCBI taxonomy): domain Eukaryota; kingdom Metazoa; phylum Chordata; class Mammalia; order Primates; family Atelidae; genus Ateles; species Ateles fusciceps. Next base: position 10,382,063 of record JAZHEH010002554.1, on the reverse strand, counting down.
GAAATAATGATGTTCTGATTTCTGTCTGAATATCTCTATAATCTACAATCTAAATTCATATTTAAGATTATGGTTATTAAGCTGACTTAATCAAAATGCACAAGGTGTACACATATTCATCTCATTCCAAAGCTTTTAGTTGACCCCATGCAATAAAAAAGACAGACATATCTTAGACTTGCCACCCACCCACAGTGTAAGTGAAGAGCATTTGTTTTCTTCCTGACCATGAGTGACATCATATAGCAATCTTCTATTTATTTAACCAAAAATGGTACAAAATTCAGCCCCCAACCAATTTCTGTTTTGTTTTTGTTTTTTGTTTTTCTTTTCCAACAGTTGAGAGCAATTCCACCACACTGAGACTTGGGGTCTTTTCTGACATCCTTAATGTGTATAGCGTCCTCATAAAGACATGTACACAAATGCATTACACGTAATGGCAAAAACATGACCAAAAAAAAAAAAAAACTGGAAACGACCCAAATATCTATCAACAGTAAAAGAAATAAATTGTGATAGGTTCATAAAAATGGAATACTAAAGCAAAGAAAATGTAAAAGTATAGATCACTCATCAACATAATATTGACTGAAATAAGCCAGACACAAAAAGGATTATCACTGAGACAGCTATTTGAGATACTGGTATCAGCCCTCTAGAAACTTACATTTTAGTAGGAAAAACAGATGTGTGCACAAATGTGATCAATATGCCCTAATAAGCTGTGCTGGCTGGGGGAGTAGATGGGAGTTGTGAAGAGATAAAGAAAAGAGGCTGAACAAAGACTTGCTACATAACAAATTACATAAACACATACATTTGGGCAGGTAAGAAAAAAGAGTGGGGAGTGTAGGGAATGGTCCATGCAAAGGATCAGCATGAGATTACAGAACCACATCAAGTTTTGTATTGCTTATGATGTGGCCAGTAGGAAAGTGGGTGATGAAAGCAGCAGCTCTAGATGAGATTGAAGTAGTGGGCAGGTGCCAGTTACCAAGGAATTTCAAGGAATTTCCTTTAACTTTTTTTCTTTCTTTTTAAACAGAATCTCACTTAGTGACTCAGGCTGGGTGCAGTGGCACACTCTTGGCTCACCTGCAACCTCCACCTCCCGGGTTCAGGCGATTCTCGTGCCTCAGCCTCCTGAGTAGCTAGGATTACAGGCATGCGGCACAATGCCAGGCTACTTTTTGTATTTTTAGTGGAGAGGGGGTTTCACCATGTTGGCCAGGCTTGTCTTGAACTCCTGGCCTCAAGTGATCCACCTGCCTTAGCTTCCCAAAGTGCTGGGATTGAATGCATGAGCTACCATGCCCAGCCTACAAGGACTTTCTTCATTCTACAGAAAGCATCCCTGCTCAAATACTCATTTCACCCAGATTTTTTTTTTTTACACATATGACAATCACAAAAAGCTACACTGCATTTAACTTAATCAATAGTATTCCCACACTGAAAGGTTTATAACAAAATATTCTTAGAACAAAAAATTCAGGGCTAGTTTGATATCAAAATACCTATAACTATTTCTTTTACTGTTGATAGACATTTGGGTTATTTCCAGTTTGCTTTTTTGTTAACAGACCCTCCCTGTCTGTTCCAGCTTCCAGTATACCCCCGAACACCCCTTGGCTGGTTGATGCAGCACTGCAATCTCTGCCCTATCCTCACCCGGCCATCTTCTCCCTATGCGTCTGTCTTCACATGCTTTCCATTCTATGTGTGTCCCGCTTCTGCTCTTCTTATTCGACATCAGTCACACTGAATTAAAGACCCACCTTACTTCAATGTGATGTCATCTTACCTAATTACACCTGCAAGGATCTTACTTCCAAATAAGTTCCTATTCTGAGATACTGGGGTTTAGAACTTCAACATACGGATTTTGGATTTTGGATTTTGGAAGTATACAATTCAACTCATAACAAACAGTTTTAGTCATCATAGCCCAAACTGGAAACAGCCCAAATGTCCATCAACTGGTGAATGGACAAACAAAATGCTGTATTTGCATGCAATGGAATGTTACTCAGAAATACAAACGAATGCGTTACTGACACATACAAGCATGGATGAATCTCAAATGCATTATGTTAAGTGAAAGAAATCAGACTCAAAAGCCTACATTATCAAAAGATTCAAAAGCCTTCATTTACAACATTCCAGAAAAGGCAAAGTTATAAAGATAGAAAACAGATCAGTAGTTTCCAGGGTAGAGTCTGACCACAAAGAGGCAGGAGGGACTTTGGGGGTTGATTAATCTGCTCAAAATCTTAAGTTTGATGCTGTTAACATGACTGTGTATGATTATGAAAACCCATAAAGCTATACTGCAAATGGATGAATTTAATGTATGCAAATTATGTCTTAATAAGCTTGACTCCCCCAAAAATGGTATATACACAAAAATTAACTCAAACTTGATTTTTGATCTAAAGAAAAAAAGTTGAAATTAGCAAAACTTCTAGAAGAAAACATAGAAGAAATCTTTACAACCCAGAGAGAGGTCAAGTTTTCTTAGATATGACACAAAAAGCACAATCTATAAAAGGGAATAAAAGAGGAAATTGGACTTTATCAAAATGTTAAATGTTGCTCTTTGAAAAACACTGTTAACAAATAAAAGGCAAGCCGCAGACTAGGAAGAAACAGAAATAGTCACAGCACACACATCTTACAAAGGACTTACATCCAAGATATTTAAGAAAATCTTACACCTCAATAATAAGATAACAAATGACTCAAATAAAAATGGGCAAAAGATCTTAATCAACATTTAAAAAAATTGATAATGAGCACATTTAAAAAAAGATGCTCAAGGTCAGTGGACATCAGGGGAGCTGCAAATTAAAACCCAGTGGATTAACGTTATGTTCTCATTAGAATAGTTAAAATTTAAAACACTATTTTAAATGTTGACAAAACAAGTATCAGCAGACGTGAAGTCACCAGAACTGTCATGCATTGCTGAAGGGAGTGTAGATGGTACAACCATTTCGAAGATAGGCTTGGAAGGTCTTTATGAAGTTAAACATATACTAATGTACAACTCATTTTAGAAAATTACCCAAGAGAAATGAAAACATGCCTGCATGTAAATACCTCTTCCGGCTATTTACATAGGAAATAAATCCTGGGTCACGGAATAACTATGTCTAGCCTTCTGAGTAACTTCTAGAGTTTTCCAAAGTTTTGCACCCCCAGGCTATGTGGATTCCAATTTTCCCACATTCGCAACAAAACTTGTGACTTCCCATGGGTTCTTTGCTGTTGTTTTATTTTTTATAGCAATCCTAGTGGGTGTGAAGTGGCATTTCATTATGGTTTTGATTAGTATTTCCCTGATGACTAATAATGTTGAACATCTTTTCATGTGCTTATTGGCCATTTGTGTATCTTTTTTGAAAAACAGCTGTTCAAATCCATTGCCCAGTTTTTTGTTTTTGTTTTATTTGTTTTGCTTTGCTTTGCTTTGTTTTTGAGACAGTCTCATTCTGTAGCCCAGGCTGGAGGGCAGTGGCACAGTCTCGGCTCACCACAACCTCCATCTCCTGGGTTCAAGCAATTCTCCTATCACAGCCTCCCGAGTAGCTGGAACTATAGGCATGCACCACCACCACACCTGGCTAATTTTTGTATTTTTCAGACAGACAAAATTTTCACCATTTTGGCCAGGCTGGTCTTGAACTCCTGACTTCAGATGATCCGCATGCCTTGGCCATCCAACGTGCTAGGATTACAGGCGTGAGCAACTGCACCCAGCCCTTTGCCTAGTTTTTAATAGGGTCTTTTAAATTATTGTTATTGTTGAGTTATAAAAGTTCTTTACTCCAGAACTAGACCCATATAAGATTCTATGATTTACAAATATTTTCTAACATTCTGAGAGTTGTCTTTTCCCTTTCTCGACAGTATCTTTTGGTGCACAAAACTTTTTCATATTGATGAATTCCAACTATTTTTTTTTTTTTTGGTTGCTTGTGCATTTGGTTTCATATCTAAGAAACCATGACCTAATCCAAGGCTATGAATATTTACATTTGTGTCTTATTCTAAAAGTTGTACAGTTTTAGTTCTTATATTTAGGACTCTGAAACATTTGAGTTAATTTTTGTATATAGTGTTAGGTAGAGGTACAAATTCTTCGTGGCTGCATTATTAGATAGGGAAAGGACAATTGCAAAAACTGGGGGATATTTTTAAAGGTATATATCTACCTAAGCATTCTTTACTGTTTACTGTTTTCAGTTTTAGGACTTTAAGTTTTTATGAATCTCAAATATAACAGAATTTATTCATGTAACCTCTGTTCACAAAGGCATGGTTATGCAGTCATAATTTCAGATGCTAAGACCCAAGTGTAGTATGGTTATAGACTGAACAGATTAGTCCTAGATGGCCAGTTTTCCCTTCAGGAAAATATACGATTTCTAAAGAAAAACACAGTATTTGTCAATACTACCGCTTTTATTTTTGCATATTATCTTCCAATCTTTAATTGTATACAATCATAGTATGACCACAATTTTGAATTATGTGTTTTCACACATTAGTCTCTCGTTATTTTTAATAACTGCACAATACTCATTTGGGTTTCTTCTATTTGTTACCTATGGAAGGCATTATATTTTTCTAAGTTTTTGCTTTCTAGAGACATTATAAATATCATCATGCATGTGGATCTTTAAAAAAATATTTCTCTAAGGTAATTCCTCAAATAGCTTAAAGAGTATGAACATTTTAGTGATTCTTGATACATATTTGGAAATATCCTTCTAAAAAGATAATCATTTATACTGTTACTAAAAATATAGGGCTAATCCTAATTTGAGCAACTTACAATCTTGGTGAAATGCTTAAAAACATGTTCTAATTCCACAGCTGTGAAATGCACCCCTCATATGTAAAGCCTGCTGTCAGGGAGTCATCAATCTTCCAGACCCTTCGCTCATTGAATTTCTTAGATGGCTAATAACTTGGTGTCAACATAAGGTGAAGCCAGACTGCATAGGGCCAAAGTCAGTTCTGCCACGTATTAGCTGTGTGATCCTTTGACAAATTATTTAATGGCTTCGCTTTTCAGTTTCCTCATCCGTACAAACAGAGTACCTACTTCACAGGATTTTTCTGAGGGCTAAATGCAAAGCCTGCCAATTTTGAAATTAAGCATGTTCTTTTGAAATGAAGCCTATATATTTTTTCAATATCCTAAACTGAGAACAACAATAACAACTTTCAGGATAGATTCAATTTTGGTGAACAGCACAAAGCTATTTGGAGGCAGGTCTGCAAGAGGGTTCATTTATGAAGCTGGGTCCTAAATATCTCATCTAGCAAAAATGTTTGTCCTTTTAAAAATGTTGGCATTTAAACATTAGCTTGGGAAGAAAATTTACGTCTTTGGATTCATATCCTTGAGCCAGTCGTTTCATTGCTGATCAATGGCAAACTGAGTTGCTGCTATTTTATTTGTCCCCCAGTCTGTGTAAGTTTGCCTTATTTTTTTCCCTTTAAATGGATGGATGAACTCGATCCCAAAGAAAGCAAGTAGAATATTTTATTAGTCTTGAGTTTTGAGAAAATTAACCTGTTATTTGCTTGTCTTTTACTCTCCTTAAGAAACCTCTATTAGATGCATGTTAAAACTTTGTATCTCTCTTCCACATCTCAATTTGTCTCTCATACTTAGTTTTTTGCTCTCTGCATTGTGTCCTAAAATGGAACCAAACTTAACCCTCCACCTCATTAATTCATTTTGTATGTGCATTCATTCTCCTATTGAGCTCATCTATCACTTTTATTTTCATGATTCATTCACTGACTCAGCAAACTTTACCGAATGCTTCCATGGTGACAGAGTTGTCTGAGGAACATTTTTTAGATTCCCAGATCTTTTGGGGGTTTGCAACATCCTCAAATCTAAAGTTATTTTGTTGTCTTGTTTAGGGTGCTAATGTTCCTCAAATTTCTCAGATGTGATTCACTACTTTGTCATTTGAGAATGTCTTTGTTCTCTAGATTACCCCTGTGGGGTTGGTTCAGCCAAAGGTAGCCTATGTTGATCCTGGGGAACACTGGCTCATGCTGCCACATGAGGGAGGCCAGGAGCTCACTCTCTGTGCAAAAGTGCTCCACATCTTATTGGGGAGCTGTAGCTACTGAAGATTTTGTGGGTCTTCTCTGGTCCAAGGCCCACAGTCAGGGCTTTGGCCTGAGAACCACCGCTGCAGCCGCCTGCTGCTCAGCCTAAGTGGGAGAGATGGTCACATGATCCAGCTGTTTCAAGCACAGACTCCATAAGGGCATTTTCCAATACCTTTCCTAGTTTGTGGCTTCCCTGTGGTTACTCCCATTTGACCTACACTCCTCATTTCTGCAAAGCCATGCTTTCCTAAGATCTTATATATCTGATCCTGTTTCTATATTTCAGAAACTCCTCTAAAGCACTGTTCAACTGATGATTTTGGTTGCACCATGCCAGTAGATTTCATTTTGTCTTTTTTTTGAGGGGGGGGTTGGGGAGGTTTAGGGAGGAAGAGAAAGCAATGACATTTGCTCAGTGGAACCGTCTTTAACCCATCTCCCTTCTTAACTGGCATTTACTTCAACTCTGTTCAGTGATCAGCCTAGGTCTTGGAGCTTAAATCTGTCTAAACTGCCAGACACCAGTAATAACATTCAGAAGATTGTTCATGTGTCTAATTTAGTTAATAAATGTTAATAAATGAAGCCCAAAGAAAGTACTCTGAAGTCCCGAGTTCTACTAGTTGAGTGAAGGCATCTGAGTTACATCTGGAAAAAAAGGAAGAATTTGACATGTAGGATAGGCATATAAGAAGATAGCAACGAGGCTGGGCGCAGTGGCTCACACCTGTAATCCCAGCACTTTGGGAGGCCGAGGTGGGCAGATAATCTGAGGTCAGGAGTTCGAGACCAGCCTGGCCAACATAGTGAAACCCTGTGTCTACTAAAAATACAAAAATTAGCCAGATGTGGTGGCAGGCACCTGTAATCCCAGCTGCTTGGGAGACGGAGGCAGGAAAATCGCTTGAACCCTGGAAGCAGAGGCTGCAGTGAGCTGAGATTGTGCCACTGTACTCCAGCCTGAGTGACAGAGTGAGACTCCGTCTCAAAAAAAAAAAAAGCAACTAGTTTGGTTTGAAACATTATTGATCACAGAACTTAAGATACTTAAAGCAATGGGGAAAAAATATTTGCCATTAAAAAAAATAAGCTGTATGAAAGGTGCAATAGAAAAATATTCAAAGACTTAAAAAATTATAAACAAAACAAACAAAAAAAACAAAAAAAATTATAAACAATAATAATCAGAGATCATTTATTACAAAATTAGTCAAACGATAAGGCTAATATATTTCCATTAGTGTATATGTGTATACATATACAAACATATACATACATACATGTGTATATATACATGTATACACACATACACTAATGGAAATATATTGGCCTACATACATATATATACGTAGTATGTGTGTGTCTTTATATATATGTAAATTCTTCACTTATATTACTAAGTCATTTTTTAACAAGCAGCTAATAGATTTTTATTACAAGAAACTTTAATCTCTATACCTTAGAAACTATGGATAAGGTGCTTTCGGTGGAATGGCCCACTCTTCAGATGTTTTCTGCAGAACTATTGAATAGATTCTCAATGGGCATAATTGTGACAGTGAGGGTTGGTCCTCTAGGGAGTCATTTCTGTATATATAATTTTAAAATTTCAATATTGAAAGATGATTTATGGCTGGGCATGGTGGTGCATGCCTGTAATCCCAGTGCTTTGGGAGGCTGAAACAGGATTGCTTGAGCCCAGGAGTTCGAGACCAGCATGAGCAACACAGTAAGACCTCTTCTGTACAACAAAAAATTTAATTAACCATACACCTGTTGTCCCAGATACTCTGGAAGCTGAGGCAGGAGTGATGGCAGCAGTGGCCTGTCTGAAGCATCACACTCCCTGGAGCCAGTAGGGGCGGGAACAGGTGGAAGCCCCACCCCCTACTGAGTTGGCAGGGCAGGAGCCCTGCACTACTGGGCACACTTGCAGCCACCCAGCTACGGCTCCAGACCTGGGCATCCCTGCACTCCCAAGAGCCCCCCTATTCCCTACAGGCTCAGAAATGCCTGCTCTTGCTCCTCCCCCACTCCTGGTGCCTGCTCCAATTCTGGAGCAAAGTTGAGGCTGAACCCAGGTGCTATCTCAACCTGGCCAGGTGTGCATGTGCTAAGGGTGGTGCTGACATGCCAGTCCTACCACCTTGTCCCCCTTTTAATTTTGGGCACCAACAAGAAGGGGAGGGAGGCCAAGGGGGTGCTGAGGGCAGTTTGGCACAACCCCGCAGGTGCCCCTTGGTAGGAACAGCCTGGTTGGTGTGGATGGCATGTTGATGGTGGCAGGAGGCAGACAGGCTCCTGGATGGAAAACAGTGGGTCCTGGTGAAACCTCACCTTCAAGCCAGGGATGGCCTGAAGCTTGGGAGCTGGGCTGCCAGTTCCAGGTGGAGTCCTTGGCCCAGAGTGAGACTTATGGTGCTTCTCCCCCCGACTCACCCATGGCCACCCACAGACCAATCAGCACACACTTTCTCCCTTCTGAGCTCATAAAAAACCTGGATTCAGTCAAACTCAAACAGACCCTCAGGACTACCAGCTGCAGGAAGGAGCCACCCACTGTGGGTCTCCTTGACTCTTCCAGATAACCCACCTGTGGAAAGGAGCTACCCAATGCGGGTCTCTTCTCTGCTGAGAACTGGACACTCTTTGGGATGATCTGCCTGCAGAAAGGAGCTACCCACTGAGGTCTTCTCTCGACTGAAAGCTGGACACTCATCAGGACGGCCTGCCTGTAGAAAGGAGCTACCCACTTTGGGTCTCCTGAGAGCTGTTCTGTCACTCAATGAAGCTCCTCTCTGCCTTGCTCACCCTCCAGTTTTTGGTGCACCTCATTCTTCCTGGATGCAGGGCAAGAACTCAGGACCTGCCAACGGTGAAACTGAAAGAACTGTAACACAAACAGGGTTGAAACACATTCCCACTTGCCCCCTCCCTCCACGTAACATGTTGTGGGCGACGAGGAGAGAAGGGCTCCAGCCCTCTGGGATGCCCAGACTTAAAGGGTCCCCAAGCCAGGGCTGTGACACCGTCTTTGGAGCTCTGCAGTTCCGGGCATCTCCAACCTTCCAGGTGCCACAGGGTTCCCCCTCGTCCAGATGTGAGTGTCCATAGTGGAAGCCACATACGGTATATCTGGTCCACCTGCAGCCTCACATGGAGCTGCCCGCCACACCACAGCAGCTGGTGTACCTGGCTGTGTGCAGTGTCTGGACCCCGCATGCACTTGCCCATACACCCTTCACTGCTCAGTGCCTGGCTCGTTCTTGGCAGATGTGGGATCTAGGCCGGTAGTGCAAGCCAAGCACAGCCTGCCAGGTTGAGTGTGCAGAACAAGCCCAGTGGGCATGAGCAATACTCAGGCAGAAGGCACCACCAGCCACAGAGGTTTCTGGCTGGCAAAGTGACACCCCAAGAATCCTGTGACATGAAGATCATGTATCTAATGCCACCAACCGTGTTCTTTAACATATGCAGTTTGGTTCTTCCACTGACCTTTTTTTTTTTTTTTTTTTTCTAATGACATTGACCTACAATTTAAGAAAAAAGTATTAGGAATTTAGCTTTTATTCAAAATTAAATAAGCAAAAGCAAAAATTTTAAGAAACTTTTACAAATTACTTACATAAAAGAAAGTTAATAGGGACAGTCACAAGTTTGCAACAAATAATTACAAAAGTTTCTAGGGCAGCATGAGTATAAACCATGTTGCAGCATGGTGACCTAACTGTGATATGAATAAGGCATAACTAACAGTTGCACCAAGACGAGAATTAAAAACAAAAACAAATTTTAAAAGCTTAGTTCTATATTAAACTTCTTCTCTTCTCCCAGATCCCTAATGGGTTTATACTATGTATTTTTTTAAACAAACACATCATGTCAAACTCTAAGTTACATAAATGGGCAGTTAATGTGAAAAGCCCCCTAAAATGTACAAACTAACTGGTACTGAATTGAGTTATCCATTTACCTTTATATACAGTTAAATGTAAACCATATTTTCACAGTTTTGAGTGTTTTATGAATAGATGCACAGTACCACGTCAGGTTTACAATTGTTCCTGAAAACTGGCTCTAGGTTCTGCATCCAATGCCTGTCGGTCACTGTGATGCAAGTATTTACATAAATAAGAAACTGTGTCATAGTCAATGGTCAAGACAGTTCAGCAAGAGCAGTATTTCCAACAAAGAATGATCCTCAACACGATATTTTACATAGTTGTGCAAATATAAGCTTTAGGACAGATATATCTGAGGAAATTCAATTTGCAAAAACTTGTATCACTACTCTTGTAAACCTGGGCAGTAAATGACCCTCAGCAAGTTCTGCTCTCTATGGCTTTTTTTGTTTTAAAATTTTAAAGCCAGAGAAAATGCACACACACTACCCAACACCCACAAGCACACACGCGCACACACACACACACACATACAAACACACACTCTCTCACAGACATACAGAGTTCTTATTTCATTTTAGAGTATGGTACATAGTGCAACTTCACAATGTAGAGGTTTAACACACATTCAGTGCGTGTTTTTCTGTGCAAGTTCTTAGTGGTCTAAATCCTAGTTGAAGGTATTCATTTGCAGAACCACACGATTCAGGAGGTTGAAGGAAAAATAAGTTTCATTACATTTCTGAAACCAGCACTAGATGTGCAAAGGCAGCGGACAATCTGGCCATGAACACAGCCAGATTAGAGTAACTTTAAAGGGAGATCCAAGCAGTTAGTTACTTAGATTGGTCTCTAGAAAAATACGTCAGTATATGCTGTATCTTTGTCAACCGTTCTTTCAAAGACTTCATTGACAAAACTGACAGCTGGTATCGTGGATCTACAGGGGAGAACTGCAAGAAGCCACCAACACCATGCAGGTCCATTAGGGGTTGCCTAAAACAATGGACAGTTTATAGTATTAATAAAACAAGGATTTACGTAATAACAGTAGCAAACCACCAAAAAACTACTATTTATTGAGCACTTTTACTATGATCAGGTGCTAACTCCAATGTCCTTAACAATTATGTAAAGTATAGAATGGGGAAACTGAAGCTCAGAAATATAATGCAAATTGTCCAGGATCTCTCAGCTCATATGTGGCAGAGCCAAGATTCAAATCTAGACTTGACTACATAGTCAACATGTGCTCTTTCCTCCTTACTGCACTGCCTTAAAGCAAGGTATCTTGACCTCAGGCTACCGACACTTTGAGCCAGATAATTCTTTGTTGTGTGTGGCTGTCCCTATGCACTACAGCACATTCAGCAGCATCTCTAACCTCTATCCACCAGATGCCAGTAGCACCTCCCCCACCCAGCTGTGACAGCCAAAAATGTCTTCAGATAATGCCAAATATCCTGTGGGGGGCAACACGCCCCTCGCTGGCAGCCACTTTCTTGAGATATATATTTAAAGCATTAAGAAATGTTAATTGAGATTTAAAATTTCCTCAAAGTATTATGGAACCCTAGGAAAGATAGAAGAAAAAGGCCCCAGTTTCCAATTTTGTTCAAAAAGGAAACATATCTCCAGTGAACAAGTCCCTGTGATGTTGTAAAGGCTGACTACTGGCTATTGAAAAGACTAGAAATTTCCAAAAAAGATTTGTAAGCCACCTTCAGTGAACCTTGAATTGCTATTTATTGGACTTAAAATATAAAGCTTCAGAATGACAAAAGGAGCTAGGACATCAGTGCTGATTTCAATAGGCCCCCTCCAGAAGCAGATTCGGTTTCTACATTCGTGTATTGTCTGCTGCCAGCTAAGCATTGCTACCTCCTCTTCTGCATTCCAGAGATGTTAGAAACTAGAATCTAGTTTCTGGATTCTAGTCTCCTAGAATCCCCCTCTGCCATAGGGTTCCAGGTTAGGGTTGGCCGATGAAAGGCACTCTTGCAGGGTATAGAAGCTGGAAGAGAAGCCATTATCCTCAGAAGATTGTTGCAAAGTATGAGCAGCAGCTTTTCAGAGAGCTCCTGGAAACCCCTTCCTCCACTGCTGAGGTAGTAGTGGGGGACTTACTGGGATTCCTAAGAATCATAGCCACTTTCCCCACTAGTTTCTTCAGAAGCACCCTGTTGGCTGTTCCTGATGCAGAATCTCAGGTGGCAGAATCTCTGGTGGCAGCTTCCCTGACTTCTGCAGGTGACACCCCTGACCTTCCCTCCCACAGCTCCCCCAACTACTCTATAAAGTCTGCATCCTACATCAAACCCTTCATCCCAGGAATATGTAGGGTGGCTGCTTTTGCTTTCCTGCCTGAATCCTAACTCACACAACATCGCAGTGATAGAGGACAGGATAATAAAAGGCAAGGGTGGTGAAGGTGATGGGAAAGTTATATTGAATTTTTCTATAAGCTGTTTTTTTTATCATTTAAAATTTCTTATTCAAGACTGTTCTTATCAAAGCCTATTTCTGTGATGTTGAATCAGATTCAAGTAATCAGTTAAAACAAATAGATAACAACTGATAATATGCTAAACAGAATGAATACTAAATGTGGAGATGGCCTAATGTTGGTGTTTCAAGTTCAGGTGAAGGATTCAATTGGGATTCAGACAGATGCAGACCAACCCTTGAAAAGGGAATGAGGCAGTGTGCATTACAATGAGATCTATTATTTCTCCATCTTCACATATTTACTGACAGCCATTCCTTTGTAAAATCTATCACCTTCTGACCAAAAACATTTAATTCAATTAAAAAATGCTTATGCCTAAAACATAGTGCTTTAGTGAGTCTATGATCAGATTTTTCAGGAGCCAGACCCTTCTTTTATGCCTCTTGCAGTTTTGCTTGCACAGAAAGTGCCAGATACACATTCATTAGACTAAGCTTAACTGTAAACCCTAGGTACCAGCAAGACTAAAGAGTAACAGTTTCATAAGGAGTGAAGTATTAAATATGAAAAGGCAAAAATTAATTGAAGTGGTGGGGTCAAATGTGGGGAAACAGAAAGGTGAGAAAAGATTTTTAAATATGTAGAAAATGGTAAACCTCTCTGCTGTTGAAGAATGACAGCAACAGGTGATGGGCTTGAAGGCATAGCTGTCTCACAGTCACAGTTTCTAGATAGTAACATCCCATTTTTAATTCCTTACCCCCTCCTAAAAATCCTCTTAAGGACTTGCTCCCTCTCTGGCATTCTCTCCTACACGCATCTCAGCTGACACCTATTTCCAGTCTCTACTTGTATGGAATGTACTAGATACCACTACTCTAGAGAACTCATGATTCTAAAGATGAGGTGGGGATAGGAGCAGGCGGCGGTCAAAGAAAATGTAGTGCAGAAAGGACAATAAAAAAATGAAAATGTAAAAGTCTACAAATGTGGGTTTACATCGAAGTGACTTTGGGAGGAACAGAAAAGCCACCATACCTGAAGGTTTTCTTCCCTCTCGGGCATTGATCCAAAGTGCTGAAGAATTTGGCTTCGAAATCTGTCTCGTAAATTCTGAAACCAGCTGCAGGCTTGAGAGTAGACCAAATCATGTAGCTCTCTGAGATTCTTAATCTCATCTTCATTCTCAACCTAGAAATACAATAGTCAGTAAGACTTCTGTGTCTAATCCTCCGTCCATATGCCAACTGACACAAATGGAAAAAGGCATCAGAACAACAGGGCAATACCTGTTTCAGTGCTGACCTCCCAGAGAGTATTATTCTTATGCTATAATACATATTTCTGCCTCATACAAGGCTAACTGACCATACTAAAGAAAGACAGCAAGGCCTGACCTATACCTGACCTCACTGACTTAGCAGTGCAATATTGCAGAACCCTACTAACAGCCCCCAAGTGAGAGGACTAAGATTGAGAGTGAATTTTGGTTCAAAGGTCTACACTAATTTGGAATTCCTTTTGCCTTTACGAATCAATGGCTTTTGAAAGCAGTGGAACAAAAAAGTGGATGACAGTTGCTACAAAAAAAGAAAAGATGAGTGATTGGGGTGCAGATGACATGACAGAAAGTAATAACAGAAGGAGTCCAGGCCGAGTTACATCTTTTACTAGTGAACTGGGTCAAAGCACAAAAACAAACAAAAAGCTACAACAAATAACTTAGCATATAAAGCCGGCATGTCAGAGAGGTCATTATACAATGACAAACTTCTGCTCTAAACGCCCAAGGCTATAGCTACCTCTGGAACCCCTCAGTATATTCTTTAGACCACTGGGTCACCAAACTGCAAATGTAAAATTAACTGCATCAGTCTTCTACCTTGAGATAGAAGAGTCGTCTCAGAGAACACAGGTGGGAAGATCTAAGTTTAACTCATCCATCTTATATTGATTTCTTTAATACACACTTCCATCCCACTTGCTATGTGCTAGGTCGTGCTGTCTCATATACACAAACTCATCCGAACAAATACCAGGCCTGACTCAGCCTTTCATACTTCAAGGATGACTCATATAAAAACAACAAAGAAACTCCGAAAACATTTTGAAATATAAAAATAGGACTACAGCACACAAGAGACAAAAAAAAATACTTTTTACTTTTGAAAGATTTGAAAAGTTTTTCCAAAATGGACAAGAAAATCATTATATAGATGAAGACATTATGATGAGGAAAAATTACCAGTCATTCCTAGGACCACAAAGAGGACTCAAGTTTATAAACATCAAATCTATAATACTTTCAAAATGTGATTCTATTGCCTACATGTTTATAAGTATTAATACATATAGTCATGTTATTATGTTATTTAGCCATATGCTCAAGTGATTTTGTCATCAAACCCAATATATGAAGACATAAATTTACATAAAACTGAAATAGGTTATTAACTTTACAAAGGACATTACCTTTAGCAAATGATTCCATTAACTAAGCATGCCTAAGGCACAGATTATATCAATCAACTCAAAGTTTCAACTTGCACAATACTTTGGGCCAACCGCACAAGGCAAAGTACCCCCATAGCATTTTTATAGTAAGATAGGACATGCAACATCAAACTAATCAGGTTTATCAGCAGAGAGGCAAATGGCATAATGATAAAGCTCAGAGCCTAAGTTGGGGAGTTTGCCTTAATCATTTTTATTACATTACCTATAGGATCTTAGGCAAATTAATTAACACCTCTGAATTGTACTTTCCTCATCTACTATTTCATAGAGTTCTGGAAATTCTATGAGTTAATGTTCATGAAAATACCTAATGCCAACATCCAATAAATGTTGACTGAAATGAAAGGCCTAAACAGATCAATGAACAAGTGACGGTATAAGATCTATGTTTTTATAATGTCTTTCCAAAAGAAACTGCCTTCAATTTGACATTTATAGCATTATAAGGGCCAACTTAACCCTATTCTAGAAAGACATCACAAAAACCCTACGCTGGTAAGATATCACCAACATGTACACTGATAGTGCTTTCTGTCTGCCCCAGGGTCTTCATACAGCATTCACTCTATTTTATCATTAGGGTTCTCTTAGGCACAAGAACAATCTTAATATATAAAACAATTCTTACAAGATTTGATGTGTTTACATTTACATGAAATTTCAATCTACTAATTATATCAGCTTCAACTACTAATACTTTCAATAAAACAGGGCAGAAACATAAACCTTTCAAAACTTAGATGGCTGGAAGTTCAACTTACTCAACCACCATTGTTAAGTACCTAACATGTTTATTACACATGTCCATGCATACATACACACGTACATTCTAGGCACTGGGCTGGCTGCTAAGCCTGTAGAAATAAAGAGAATCTATGTTCTAGTCTTCTAAGTTCTCTTAGAATGTGCAACAATTTCAGAGCAAGATACAAAACGGTTAACTTGGAGCTCACTCGCATAGTTAACAGTGGTAAGGCTCTCTAATAAGAACTGGTTCTTGTGCCTGGAAAAGAGCCTGCATGCCTGTACCAATCCCTACAACAGAATATACTAAAGTATGTTGGAAAAGCATGTTTTAAAATACCTTAACATCTTCCAGATATTCAATGTCGGCAGTGCAATATCCATCTTTCATTCCTCTTTTTAAAACCCGAAACCGCTTTCCTCCAACTGTATCAACCACAGACCTTCCATCAGGTAAGAAATGCACGTTTCTAATTTGTAACATACAACCATAATCTGCAAAACTAAAAGAAAACCTTGATTAGTAACAAAGGTGAAACATAAACATCTAAGTTCTTATCCATATTGAAAGGTCTAACCTAAATACAAATATTTAAGTTCACAAAAAGCATACCTATTTTGTGTATCACTGACACACATGCCAAACTGTTTGGTTCCAGTCTGTATACTTCTTCGAATCATCAATCTATATCTTGGCTCAAATACATGGAGAGGGCAAGGCACAGTGGGGTAGGCCATAGTGCAAACAAATATTGGAACATTCTTGGTCAAGCTGAGGGAGAAACAGTTTAATTATTACAGATCATACAAGAAAAATATTACTGAGCACACACAAAAAAAATGAGTGAGGTTTACAAGAGTAATGAACTAATGTTAAAAAAAAAAAGAATTAGTTCTAAATAAGGTGATTTTTGTTTTTGGCAAGAACAAGAATCAGCACCCTGTTCATTAAGCTCTCACTGATGAAATATTAATACTAAAAATCTGCTGCGATCCTCTTATTTATAAGAGTAAATTGAATTTTAAGACATCAGATTATCTTACAGAACTAAATATCTTTATGAATCAAGATAATTTATTATAATTTTATATTAAAAATTTGTTTTAACTATGTATAACATATGACAGTAAATATCTTTTATCCAAACACTCATAGTTACTCTTAGATAACAATAAGTAAAAGCAAACTCCCACACGACAAAAAGCAAATAATTACAAATTCTTTGGCATTAAAATATTTTCAAACGCAAGATCAGAAAACATATTCTGATGAGATAACATTTTTTCCAAGTAATTAAAATAATATAATGTTTTTCATTGCCAGACTGGTAGAAAGCAAGAGAAGGATAAAGGCAATGCCCAGTCCTGTCCGAGGTTTGGGAAAACTGGTAGTGTTGGAACGGTCTGAAACAGCACAAGCACACTAAAGAACATGGCTACAGACAGACACCTTATGTCGTTGGTAGGAAACGCTCATGTTCTTGGAACCAACCAGCTTATTTTCAGGCATGAGTGGACAAGTGCTATATGAATGTTCACTGTAGCAATGTGGATAATAACCAAAATGTAGAAGAATAAGAGACTAGTAAGATCAATTATGTTACATCCATAAAATGGAATACTGTATTTCCATTAAAAGATGACGTGTATGACACTGAATTAGAAGAAATGTTTATATTAATGAGAGAAGGTGGTTTTCGATATGGATCATGAATAACACGATCCCATCTTTGTTTAAAGTTAGTTTATACATACTGCATTCAAGTTTGGAAATATATATGCCAAAATGCCAATAGTTGATTTCCTTTGCAGGGTTGCCGATTATGGCTTTTTAAAATGCTGATTTGTATTTTTGAGTTTTTTTTTTTTTCAAAATGACCATCAATTACTTATATAAACATAGCATTTCATAAAACATGTTTAAAATATGTGTTTTAAAAAACAGCCCCATTAATAAGCAGCTGGACCCCCTGATGCTTTTCTCTCCAACACGCAGCTCTCTGTGTGACTCCCTCATCTGTCCTTTGAGTCTACCACTCTTCTGTGGGCAGGCTGGTTGTGGCACTGTGTTTAAAATTTCAAAAGTATAACTGCTGCTTCTTAAATCTAGATGCTTCAGAGCTAATCAAAAAGGTTCATAATTGTCACATCAGAGTATTTTATAAATCACACAATAAAATATCAATTCTGAGAGAAGACAAAACAATATCTATTTCTATAAAGAGTGGAAATCTTTCTTCTATTGAAGGCTCCTGGATCACTGAAGACATCTGATGGGCACATGTTGAAAAAGGAGAGTCTAGAAGCACAGGTTTTGTTAGAAAGTGACATATAAAATGTTCAATTTATATTTTGAAAAATAATGGTAACAAAAAGTTGTTAAATAAAACAGCATATAAAAATTATAATTTTGTTCTTTAGTGTGCTCAATTAAAGGAAAGTAAAATAAATAAAGAAATTAAAAACCCATGAATAAAATTTAAAGAGACCCAAGTGACTGGTCAAGAGAGAAAGAAACTTAGGAAAAAGAAAGGGAGAAAAACAGGAAAATAAAAACAAAAGGGACAAAAAGCAATGCCTGGTCCCGCCTACCCAGCTCCATCAGCTGCTGTGTTCTCTTCAGAGTGGTCTGCATTACCGAATCCCAAGGTTGCCTCCGAGATTTTCACCCTCCCGACACCCACTAAGCTCTGCTCCCAGTATCTTCATTAATTGAGGATTTGGCCCTGAACACACTTCTTCCAATTTCAGTCTCAGATCTCAAAAGTTTGGAAAGCCCCCTTCTGGGCCTCCATGTGACAACAAATTCCCTGCTAATCTAGGTTACTGACCCTCAACCTTCTTCTTGCCCTACCTACCATGACACATAAGAGCCGCCATTACCATCAATGTCACTGTCACCAGCGCCCCCTCTCTATTTCCCATTCCACTGCCTGATGGCACTGTAGGAAATCCTCCCCCCGCCTAAAATACTGCTTCAGCCCACAGAGCTGAGTCAATAACTCCCTATAAAACATCCGGATGTTACCAAGTGAACATATAAAATTCTGTCTGTTGAAGACAGTGGAAACTGACCAATACTTCTTGACTAGACTGAGATGAACTAAAGACAGGATCCAGCTGGCAGTGAGGTTTCTCCTTACTATTAAAGGGTAGTAGTTCATAATTTTTTTTATGAGAAGAAACTTACTGTGAGAGTTCAGCAGTTTCTTCATCATATATTTTTTTTCTCTCAGACAGTTCATCAGGCAGATACTTCACTATTAATTCTTCCAACAGCTGTGTGACACAGTACCTCCTATCTGCTAGATACTAAAAGACAATATTATTTTACATTCCAGCAGTGGTTTTCCTACAGTATAAAAAAGGCAACACAGTTAACTGATATAGTAAAGCCTTTATTACATACTTATACCATCAATTCTGGATTAATTAGTGAAGGGAACATTACAGTAGATGATGCTAAGCAAAAAAACCTGTCTGAGGCTTTGCTCAAGTGCAATAAAGATGGTTGGCTGCAACCTGAACCAAGCCCTGTACAGAAGAACTGCTTCCTGCTGTGACCACAGCTCCTCTATTAGCCACAGAGGGCCCTGCCCTGCCATCTTCCATAACATCTTCCTTTTCCATCTGACAACTCATGGGTACTAAACTATCATTTTAACTGAGATACAAAAAGGAGATAAGGAATAAATAAAATAAGGCAAAATAGCACATTTGCCTTATTGAAGAAAAACAAAACATCTGTTTTGTTCCCAATTTCAGACACAGCCTCTAGATAATTTTTCTTTCAGATTTTTCTTCCATAGTCACCCACTATTGAGTAGAGCAGCAGACCTCAATTTTGTCCTTGAGTGACCCAAGGAAGGTGAGTTTCTTGGGACACTATCACTCAGACCCTTATCAAGATTTTGCTTTTCCTATACGATCCATCCACCCCAGCTCTATATAAAATCGTGCATTTACACTGCTCCTAAATATTCTGAAAAAGTACTATCCTCATGCATTTTTGTGTCATTCTCTATTCCAACTTATAAAAGCCATCTCTCTCACTCCTGCCTATTAAAAACGTATCTATCCTTCAAGGTCTGACTCCAGTTTTATCTTTCTCAAAAACTCTTCCTTAATTATTTTTTTCTAACCCAAGAACCCATATTTTCCTGTTTATACCACATAGAAGGCATTGTAGAGTGTAGTGCATGTACACAGATACATTACATCTCTGTAGTTAAACTAAAAAATTGCTTAGGGTAGGGCCAGGGACACAGTCAGAGTGTATGCAAAGAACTTTGTACAAAGAAAAAGCCCAATACATGTTTATTTCATAAAACTAGTGAGGATTGTCTCCCAATCACAAGATAAAGCCATCATTGAATCTGCAGTCAGTAAAAACAAGGGTTTTTTTCATTATCCAATAAAGAACAGATGAGGAAATGTGAGAGATTGGGAAATTGGTGGTGTTTTTCAAAGTTGACCATGAATCGGGGCTTGTTAAAATACAGACGACTGAGCCCTATGCCAGAGTTTCTGAGCATCTGGAGTAGGGTCCAAGAATCTATGTTTCTAACAAGTTCTCAGGTGACAGATGCTGCTGATCAGGGGAGCATGGTGAGAGGTGCTCCTTGAGCAGGTAATATATATACAGATAATAAATGTTTATCATAAAATTAATCAAATTACAGACATTATAAAAGCAATTCCATTATCATTTTCTATTAAGTTAATAAAGATGTTTAAAAATCTGGAGAAATACAGCCTCTCTTACATTACTGATAGGAATCTGAATCAATGTAACACTTCTGGGGGATGAGGCAATGCAACAACTGGTTTTAAGGGCTTTATAAATACATGACTTTTGATGCAATAATTCACCTCCCAAAATTTAATCTAAGGAAATGGTGAAAGATGCATACAATCATTAATTTTAAATGATGTTGGAGAAAGCATGGTATATTAAAAAAAGAGAATAAGAACAAGAAACTTTATATATCCAACAAGGAGGAAGTGTTAAATCACTGGACTATTATGCTGCTATAAAAATCATGTATCGAAAACGGATATAAACAGAAAAATGAGCAAAATAAAATGACAAATAGAAAAAATGTAAAACTGAACAGCATACCAATTTTTTTAAAAAGTATATATATTTTGAGTTTACAAATTATATTACGCATGAAGGGTATCTTCAAAGTCGGACACAGGATATTGTTAAATAGTATGTTAGTTATACTTTAAAAAATATGCTTAATATATATTTTTCAATCTTTATTTTTTAAAGAAGGAATATCTCTAATTAAAGCAATGGATCTACTATTATGCCAAAAACTGCAATTACTTTTGCACCCACCTAATAGTTAATCTGGAAAAACAAGCATTATAGTTATCCTGGGGAGTATCTAAAGAAGTCTGGAAAAACAGCATATTTAGAGTACTTCATTTAAAAACATTGAGCATATAACCTGAAAATGTAACTAATGAACTCTTTTAAAAATAAATTTATCTGCTGTTTCCTGATTTTGAGAACACTGTGAATATGCTTTTGTTTTACATATCAATTGTTATATATGTAAGATACATATCAAAAATAATAACAGACATGCTATTATGACGTCCATACTGAGTTGTTTTCTATATAGAAAATACTGTATGTATATCCATAATGGTTTTATTAATTTTTCAATTCATATTTGGAAGATATTTTTCTTTAAGTAATCATCAGAGACAGAATCACTTTCCCTAATCAATGCTACCACTGCAACTGCCTCTCAGAATCACACGCTTTAGCCTGACCATAGGTGATCTACAGTCACTCAAGCATGATTGAGAAGGTGCTGTCTTCCCATCAATTACAGAAGACACCCACTGAGACCTAGCTACTTTCCTATCACAGGTTATTAGCACTGATCACTGACTGACTCTAAAGAAGGGGTATAGGAAGCTGTATCTCCCTCTCTTCTTTCCAGTCTACCACTTTTCTAGAGCTGCACTGTCCAATGCGGTAGCCACTAGTCACATGTGCCTACTTAAATTTAAGTTAATAAAATGTAAATATAGTTTCTCAGTCACACTAACCACATTTAAAAGCTTAATAGGCATACATGGCTAATGACTAACATATCAGACAGCAAAGATATGGAACATTTCCATCAATGCAGAATATTCTGTTGAACAAAGTTGTTCTAGATGTTAAGGAACCTGAAACAGTCTTTCAATCTGGCCTATTATTGAGGGTTGGAGGCAGGAAAATAGTGTTCCCCAACATAGTCGTCACCAAAATTGAACTTATCCTTAACCAGATGACTAACCATATTCACTTTTGTTAAAAAAAAAAAAAAAAATTGAGTACGAGGAGTTTGGTCTTGAGTATCTGTCTTCTTTCCCCCCATCCTCTTCAACCTCACTCTTCTCCAACATTAGCATATGGGTAATAAAACATTATCCTTGTTAGTCACTCAGCATATAGAATGTAATTCTGAACATGATCATCACTATTTCTATGGCTGAACAGAAATTAAACCATACTGCCAAACTTAAGACCAATGAACAGACACATACACAAATATTTACCTCTTTTAAGCTTTCTTTGCAAAGAGGACAATATGGTGCATGATCTAAACAACGCTCCAGACAATTCTTACAGAATGAATGTCCGCAAGGGGTTGTTACTGGCTCAAAAAACAACCTGAAATCAACCAAAATACATGTTAGTTTTCACATTAAACTATTTATTGGAAAAACCTGTACTACTATAGAACCATAACACTAATCTCTCTTTAAAGGAAGAAGAAGGAGGGCCCAGCAGGCAGGAAGGAGGGAAGGGGCAGTGATAAATGTAACCATACCCTCCCAGAATGTTTTAAAAGTTCTCCGTCAATGAGGCCTCCTGCCAAGGCCCTAGAGATATCCTGAATAATGCCACAGCCCTTAGATACTATGGCTACTAAGCACTTGAAATGTGGCTAGTCCAAACTGATGCATGCAGTGAATATAAAATATATACCAGATTTCCAGGACTTTGTGCAAAATAATGTAAAATATATCATTAATAATTATTAGTTAGCTTCTGTAGAGCCTTTAGATTCCCATTTTAATATCAACTTAAAAATGATTCCTTAATAGGTTTATAAGACTCTTATGCTATAAAACTCATAAAAAGAATGATCTAATAAATAATGCAGTTGAATTATAAAGAAATATTAGGCTTAATACTAAATGTATTACTCAAACATTGTAGAAAAACTAGTTTTACTTATTTTCTGAAGCATGGTATTTCTGAATTTGCTAGAAATAGATTTAGAGGTACTTTAGGAATTGTTTAGCATAATCCCCCTCACTTCACAGGTGAAGAAACCAAGGCTCAGTATTAAGACTTGCTCAGGAATTTAACTTCTACCAGCTAATGTGACCAGCACCAGGCCTCCATTTGAATCTTTTGATCCTACACAATTCATGTAAATGAGAAATGTTATTTCAAAATATTCAGTCTTTTAGAATTATAGCATTCTGGATAATGGAAATCTTTATCCTTATGTTACTTTAAAAAGATTTTATGGTTGATATACATATATAATTAGAATTCTTACCCAAATTTAAAACCATGGAGATAGGTAAGTTTCAATAATAATATCTATAATTTTCTTAGTACTTTACAATTTCCCAGATTCATTTCATACTGAAGTCACGTGATTCTTAAAACACTGAGATGCAGGCTATGCAAAGACTGACCCCACTTTCTAAATTAGAAAACCTGAGGTTCAGAGATTCAGTTATCTGCTCAGGCATGGAAGGTAAACCCAGGACTAAAATTCATGTCTTTGAATTTTTATTCCAGCATTTTGTTACTTTACATTGTCTATTATTACCTTTATCTACACTGTATTTTATTTATATTAATATAAAATATTCATCTTCTGTAAAGTTTTACAAGCTTACCTCATGCAGAGAGAACACTCAAAATCCGAGACATCGATTAATTCTTCTGGAATATCACCATAAGCTAGTGAAAACATACAGACTTCACTGGGAGTTTCTATTAAAACAAAGACATGGGATTTTCTTCTTTAGGAAAAATTTTAGACTATTCTGACTAAATTTATTTTATATAAGTGTAGAGCAAAATTTTTACCTCCTTGTTTTTTAAGCTTATTTCTTCCATCTTCATTTACAATCACATCCTGTTCTAAAAGAGACAACTTTCTTTTCAGCAGAACACCTTTTTCTTGAACAGACAGAACAGGTTCTGAGGACACTCTTTTTAAACAGTCTTCTCTGGCAGGCTTTTCTGTTGAATTTACAGACTGTGCTGACTGAGCACGGTTTAAACTTCCTTTGATGGGCTCTGAAGTAACCTCTGGTATTTCTTCACTCTACAAAAATACAATAAACAAAGGTAACTGTATTTCTTTACTATCCTTTATTCCTCTTACCAAGAATCAAACTGAAATCAAATTTCAATGCCTTATAATGCTCATTTTAATGTTCATTTAATAGCACTAACTTGATTCCAACACTGTGACAAGTAAATGATTTTTGCCAGCACAGTTGGCCCTCCGTATCCACAGGCTCTGCATCCGTGGGTTCATCCAACTGGGAATAGAAAATATTCTAAAAAAAAGCCTGAACATACATAGACTTTTTTCTTGTCATTATTCCCTAGACAATACAGTATTTACGTAGCATTTACATTGTATTAGGTATTATAAGTAACCTAGAGATGATTTAAGTATACAGGAGGATGTGCATAAGTTACATGCAAATACTGTGCCATTTTATTAATATATCAGGGACTTGAGCATCCTTGAATTTCGGTTATCTGTGAGAGGTCCTGGAACCAATCTCCCACAGATACAAGGGATGACTGTACTTACACAGTCCTAGAAATCAAGCTGACTTATGTTATAATGAGGTTTAAAAGTAGTCATGCTCTAACACAGCTGTTCCTACCCTGAGGCAACATAAATGCAATATTCTATATATATTTTTAAAGAACTAAATATTTTCTGACATTCACATGACCTAAAATTGTGACTAATTAGCAAATATTTTACATAAAAGATTTTACATAAAAGATTTTAGTGTAAAATAAAGGCTATGGGAAAAATTCTACTAAGATAACTAACCAGGTTAAAAGTACTTAAGTAGATGCTAGTACTTGAAACTAGGAAAATTAAGATCTTAACTTGTAAAGAAATAGTTTCTTAAATTCATGATAACCTTGTCTCACTCCGTACCTGCTTTGGGCTAGGCTCATTGGGAGACTGAGACTCTTCCATCACTGAAGGAAAATCAAAAGGTCTGTTTTTAGTACATGGTAATGAACTCCAGGAAGATTCCTTCAGGCCTTCTTTTAAGTTTTCAGGTAATAATAAATCACATAGAATCTGGAAGAGAAATATTAAAAGTAGAAAATATAAAATATTTTGTTAAGAATAATTTCGTATAAATTTACCTAATTAAGAATATTTAGAAAGTTTGTAGCAGACATTATTTTTAATGAGCAGGAGAGGAACAAGGTAAGCAACACTATAAGTTCAAAAGTCTTACAAAACTAGGTGTGCCTCATAGAGTCAAATCACCTGTAAAAACACTATTCAAAACTTTGAAAGGAAGGCATGGGAGTAGTTATCAGGGTAAAGGTTGACCTTTTAATAAAAGGACTATTAAAAAATCTTAAAAGAAATATTAAACATCTATCTCTGAATCTTAGGGAGCCCTATTCTATCTAAATAGTTTATTGTTCACTTCAATGTATATTTATAAGGTTGGACTTGAAGCACTTATGTGAACTAAACCTTGGACTTCTAACTGCAAAACTACACAACCTCCTGTACTTACACTCAATTTAATCTCTCACTGAACAGCTAACCTGTGTGGGCAGTTACTGCTGCCCAACACTTGGTTAGGAGCACCCAATGGCAGCTTTCCTATAATAGCTAGGAATTAAACTGGGAGACAGCTGGAGAATCAAATTTCTGGGTGCTTATCTCAGGAATACACCTAACACTTCAACAGAAACAGGGTAAGTTAAGAAAGGGGAAGAACATGGCCAGAAAAAAATGAAAGGAATTCTGATATCTTTGCTTGTCAAATAATCTGTATTTATAGGTACAGCACATACTTCTTAAAGTCTAAATTGGAGGTTCAGTTTTTCAGCTCTTATCTTTCAAATACACAAAAATCAGAATGAATCACAAATCATTCATGGAAATATAAACAATGTAGATAAAAGTGTGTATCTTTGGTAGGTGCTCAAATACTCCATTTAATAAGCAAACATTTAAAAATCTGTATACACACATTTACAGTTCTTGTGGTTTAAAAAATGTACTAAACATACATCTACCCTGGAACCCAGCAACTCCACTCCTAAGTTTTTGCCAAAGAGATGTAAAAACATATGTCCACAAAATGACTTGTACAAGAATACTCATAGCAGCTTAATTTATATCAGGAAAAAATACTGGAAACAATCCAAATGAAAATCACTACTAACCGAAAACCACAAATTCCATTACATTCATATAATGGAATACTTAGTCAACAACTAAAAAAAGACTGGATGTATCTAAAAAATATTATGTTCAGTGAAAAAAAAACAAAAACAAAAAACCCAGACACAAAACAGTACATACTGTATGATTCCATTCCTATGAAGTTCAAGAATAAGCAACACTACTCTACAGCAACAGAAATCTGAACAGTAACTACCTCTAGGAGCAGGGGAAGAGGATTTACTGGAAAGGAGATGAAGGTGCTTTCTAGGGTGATGGAAGTAGTCTCTGTTTTGACTGGGATGCTGTTAGACAGGTATATACATTTTTCAAAACTTAGTGAAGAGTAAAATCCATGCATTTTATTATATGTAAATTATACCTCAGCTTAGAAAGAGTATATTAGAGAAAAACAAAATATTTTAAAGCATCATTTGTTTTGCATCCACCTGATCCTATTAACCAACCAACAGACACAGAAATAGAAGATATGCAGAAACACATGCTCTTCAAGTTTGCAATCTCAGCAAGAAGGTGACACTAATGAACATGGAACAGTCAGAAAACAGACAACAGTAAACATTTTTTTCTTAAATCAGTGGGCTAGAATGTATATGCAAACAAAACTCAGATGATATACCAATGTCAGCTGGATTCCTTAGGGAGTTGAAATCTGAGAATAATCTCAAAGTTCTCATGCTTCAGGGTACATAAGGATCTCCTGGGATGTTTCTTAAATGACTGCTCCAATTTCAGAGATTCTGATTCCAAAGATTTTTAATTGGTAGGCCCAGGACTCTTTAGGTTTAACATGAACCCGCATGATTCTGACAAAAAGCCACACTCTAAGAAGCACTGCAACTGTGATACATAATGTGGCATGTGTTGAGTATATGGAGGAGAGCATCATGACTGGGACCCTGAATTTGTATTAGCATAGATTTTCTTAAAGAATTTTTTGAAGACCCTACTCTTTCCAGATATTCTGTGAATAAGTTTGGCAAGAGCTGAATACTAGTTTATTTCATGTTGGTATATCAAAAGCTCTGAGATGTTCTGAAGAAACCTGATTAACTTTGCTTAACCCAATGCTTCCCAAAGTCATGTCATCAGACAGCTCCCTTCCTTGTACCCTTCCCTATTAAAAAAAAAAAATTAATAACTATTAACACACCACAAATAGAACAAAGTATGGAAAGTGGCATACAGAGTACTGAAAAAAAGTAAGGCAAAACAAGTGAACTGGGGCAATGCTATTGGCAATCCTGGGGAGTAAGCAGAGGTTAGACCTGAAGTGAAAGGTAAAAGGCAGCTTGACAAGGCTTCTGAGCAGGAACATCATGACAACAATGCTTCATTAAGGACCATCAGACTGGCTCAGATTGAACAACTATTAGAAAACTAAATTAACCAAAAAATGCATTGACATATCTGTGGTTGAAATGTTTAGTATATTGAGTTCTTAGTGAAATCTAAGTATATGAACCTGAAAACCACTCAAATTGTCATATTTGTTTGTAAGTTAGATTTATTTACTACGTATGTGCTTATTCCAACTTTTATTAGCATGTTTTTTAAATCTGTCTGTCTCTTAGCCCTACCTTGAACTATAATTGTTAGTAAACTGATTACCTTTTCTACTTGCAGCTTTGCAGGTGCAAAATCTTCATCAAGGGCTAAGCACTGAAGAAAGAGTTGTAAGGCATCACCTAAAAAACCAGCATCGTGGAGTACTTTTCCTTTCCTGAAGTAGACCTTCAATAAAAGCACACATATAAAACTTTTGTGATGCGAATCGCTATTTAAGAGATCATTATCAAGTAAAGAAAACCAAGAGTCTGCTCAGGAATGCTGATTTTGGGCCAGACACAGCGGCTCACACCTGTAATCCCAGCACTTTGGGAGGCTGAGGAAAGCCGATCACTTGAGTTTAGGAGTTCAAGACCAGCCTGGCCAATATGGTGAAACCCCATCTCTTCTAAAAATATAAACATTAAGCCAGGCTTGGTGGGGTGCACCTGTAATCCCAGGTACTCAGGAAGCTAAGGCACAAAAATCACTTGAACATGGGAGGCAGAGGTTGCAGTGAGCTGAGATCACGCCAAAGCACTCCAGCCTGGGTGGCAGAGCAAGACTCTGTCTCAAAAGAAAAAAAAAAAGAAATGCGTATTTTGAAATTCTGAATAATTGAGGCCAAAGCATTTTAAAGGCATAACTACACACTAAGGCATAACTACACACTACCCTGGAGAAGTACTAATAGGGGAACTGAGGCCCAGACAATGACTTTTTGACCAAAGTTCCACAGCAAGTCAGAGCTTGGCAAGATCAGAAATACCATGTTCCCACATTTTAAATAAATTATTGATTTAAATATGTATTTAGTAAGAACTGTTTGAGGGAAAAGAAAATTACACGTAACATTATACTGACTTTAAGAATGTGTCAAGATTAAAGAAATATTAAAATGTGAAGAAAACTTTGTCTTAGATTTAGGTCAGTATGGTAAATGTCTTCCAAGTTATTAGGAATCTATAATTGCCTATGCTATTTTTTTTTTAACCCCTGCAGTATAATCTTCAGGTGTTTTGCCTATGCTATTTTTTAAGAAAGTACTTACAGACATGACACTTCTCAGAAATCCCTTATTTTGTCTTTTATTTTTCTCCTTCATAATGTGAGTTCAGCAAGTTCTATAACAAAAATTAGAATCCTAATAATTATTATTGATAAACCAAAAATTCATTTTGTGGGTTGGTCCACCAACAAAATGTCAACTGGTAAACTTTAAATGTGCCTTGCTTATGTGATTAGAATGAAAGAGATTCTTAGTTAAATAACATCAGAGGAGTCTAAAGAATGTTCAAGTCTCTAACTCCTGGGCTCAAGTGATCTGTCTAACTCAGCCTCCCAAAGTGCTGGGATTACAGGAATGAGTCATTGTGCCCAGCTGAACCTACATACCTAGAGCACTAGGTATTTTATTTGGAGTCAACTAGCTATTTTGTTAAAACTCATAACTGTGAATGAATGCGTATCCCCTATAGTTGAAATTTTACAATTTATGCAAATATAAAACAGTAATTTTACCTCAGGCCAATCTGGAAGTTGAAAAAGAACTGCATTTAAATCTTCTATGGCTGCTTTAAACTCTTGGAGACCAGCATACGATTCTGCTCTGTAAATTTTTACAATCAAGTCACTGGGCTCTGAAATAAATATTTTATAAAGATATGATTATTTTTAAAAATTACATAATCCACAAAATATGATCATACCAGATTAAGAAATGACTTAGTGATTCCAGGGTTAATAATCACCAAACTAAAGTCTATAAGCCAAGGACAGTATAGGCGCAACCCATTTTACATGTTGACTCTTATCTCGAAGTTGTATCAAACCATTGTTATTTTAGTGGAGGAAGCTGTTTTTCAGAATATTGTAAATACTTTCATAATACGAATAACCACTCCTAAGAAAACTTTTCTTTTTCTACAAAGGGTAGTCTATAAATATTTTAAAGACGTATGTCCTAGATGTTTAGATTTGCCTTTTTATATATAGTAAATCTTATATTTTTGCCCTAATTTCTAGATCCTAATTTATAAAAATAGCCATATGTGCAACTATTGCATGTGGAATTCCTACAGTGACAAGGGACTGATAAAGGCTCAATCTCACAAGGGTATATAGTGGTCTTGATTCTGGAGGAAACTGGTTAATAAGAGTCAGCTTCTAAGAGATCAAATTTTAATTCCTGTCACTAGCAAAAATGGTATTGGCCCAATTCAAAATATATTTAAAATACTCCTGAGAAAAAAGGCTTTGTTATTCATTTCACTATCATCTACATCTGTACTTAAGAAACCAAGTTATTATCCTATGGCATTCAGAATTTCAGACACTTAGCTGGTTCACTGAAATTACTGCCATCAATTACTAAAGGTATACAGATTCTAAAACTGATGTCCAAGCAAGAAATTAATTTTTAATATAGCAACAAATGACATTAACTTGACTTTTATTTTAAAGCTATCTTTCAGGTCTTTAAAAACATAAAATAAGGTATTTATTGTAAGATGGGCATCAAGACCTTAATGCCTCTGAATAAAATTTAATAAAATTCATCAATAGCTCTTGGGTTTACTCTAGTTTTTAGATGATTGCTTTTCTATTGATAACTCTCACTTGAGCAATTAATTTAGGAAGGCCTCTTCCAGTTGCTGGTGCTTGAGAACTGGAATTACAATGTTCCCACAATTTTATAGCAATGAAAAAATTGGAAAAGTAAAATATTTTGTGAAAACATTTTTTACTTCTTAAAAAAGATGTGTCTAGAATATTTTGTCTTGTGCTTCTTAGAGCAATGAAAAATTATCTCTGAACAAAATGCGTATGAATTAAAAGTTCAATATGATTAATCAGTCAAGAATTAAGAGTTCCTAGCACAAACCTAGACCCTGTAGGTGTTCAAAAATGTTTTACATTATTCCTGTCTTTGAGGAACTTACAATCTAGCTAGAAAATTTTACTGTGAAACAGCATGATCCAATACTGACTTGTCAAGTACAACTGGAGTTGAGAAAACAGAGTGGTATATGGCAAAATAGTCTAAGAATAAGTAGTAAAAACATCACCATCAAAAACTCTAGGTTACAAAGGACTGGGTTCAGAAAGCGCAGTTTTTCACCCACAGCTGGGGTGCTTCCAATAGCATCCTTGAGACAGATTCTAGAACCTCCAGCAAGAAGGAGTTTACTATCACAACAAGCAACTCATTCTTGGATTTTTATTTTTTTATTTCAATGTTTTTCTTATACATCAAGTTCTCACTCCTTTACATTTGATGCCATGTACATTCAGAACTGTTGAATATTTCCCCTTTTATCCATGCTTTCACTGCTCAATCACCTTTATACAGTTTCTTTATGGCACCAGTGAAAGCAGTGACTCAGAAGGCCTGTCTTTGAAAAAACACAGTCAAACTATAAAATGTATCCTCACTGACCAAAGCAAAAAAGAAATACTTCTTCCCCCTCTCCACACAGAAAAACTCAGGATATTGAGATCGCCCTGAAGGAGGACCTAAAAAGTCAGTATGTGTTGGGATAAGAAGAGAGGATGCACGCCGTAAGTAGAGATAAAAAGAGCTAGATTTAAAAACTCTTGTTCCCCAACTCCTTGTACGTAATGTTCTTACTGAGAATTTCAAACGTTAATGGATTATTCTGAATATTTTTTTTGGGAAAAAAAAAAAACCCTCATCAGGTAACTTCAGACTTCCAGCACTTTTTTAAAAAGATTAAAGCCATCACACATATTGATATCAAACTCTTTTTAATTCTAAAAAAGAGCCAAGTGTGCTAAATGAGGCCCTTTGAAGAGCATACAGAAGGTCAGCCTTCCATGTAAACTTTCAAGAAAGGCAACAAAACGGCAATCAGTCCTGACTCTATCAAGTTTGAAAGAGTCCACAAGTATTTACTGTATGCTCTCTACGTGACCTTGAGGACACGAGACAGAACGAGTCACCTCACTGCACACGCCATCAGGGAAGATGCTGGTGCTCAGTCCATTACTGCAGGTATCTGTAGTGCCTAGCAAGTGCCTGGCATATTATACACTTTCAAATTGTTGAAAAACGGACAAAATCCAAAGACAACATGGTTTGGGCTAATTGTATTGAATATGATTGTGGTACTTGTGATCTTATTCTAAATCACTTAATATCTCTAGTCTTTTTTCCATGTCTACCAAAAGCAGGGGACAACTGTGCTAGTTGTCATGATTTAACTCCCTGATCTTTATCTTTAGTCCTGATTTTTCATTCTAACTTCAGATTCATCAAATGTCCAACTGCCTGCCATACTTTCTCAAACTCAGCATGTTCTTCACCAAAAAAGCGTTTTTTCATTGTATTCTCTATCATTGACACCACTAACTTCCCAAATCAGAATCATCCTTAACTTTGTAAATGTCACCTCCTATGACATGCCTCCGATCTGCCCTTTTCCAGTCCTATTGCTAGTGGCCCTGGGTTAGGCTCCCAAATCTCTCTCCAGTACTATTGAAGCAGCGTGCTAACTCATCTCCCTGTCTTCAGTTCTACTCTACTTACATCCTTACACTCCACAAGATAAAACAGGTATTATTTAGTACGAGTTCCTCCATGCCTGGCCCCTGCCCACCTCTCCAGCCTTAATTACTATTATGATCCCCTCCACTCACTCTAAGTCCCAACTATACCTAACTACTCACACTGCCTCCTTCCTGCGCTGAGCTTCTCCCTTATCATACCATTCTTTATCTTAATAACTTTATCATCCAGCAAGACTCAGCTCACCAATCTCCTCCCAAGATTCTTTGCTTTGGGTCTCCCTTCACAATTTATGATAACCATTAAGAACATGATCTGGCTCTTCCACCTACTCACTGTGACCAGGGGCAAATTACAAGTCATCTCTGTACTTTAATTTCCTTAGCTTTAAAATTCAGGGGCTTTTTAAAAAATATTAACGAACACCACTATGTGCTGTTCTAAATGATTTGCAATCTTCAGAACAATTCTACATGGATCTAGTATTGCTCACGTTTTTATAGAAAACAGCAGAGTATGCAGTTTGCCCATGATCATACAGATAGTAAGTAACTGGTGGATTTGGGATTCTAACTCAGGAAGCCTGACTCCAGAGTTCTAGCTGTTTATCTCTACACTATGAATATGCTGGTAACAGTCTCTATCTCGAGGGTTACTCAGGAGAGTAAGTTAATGGGTGCAAAGTACTTAGAGCAGGGATTGGTACACTGAAAGCATGGTGTGTTTGGTATTATGATTCTGTGCCTTCACTATATATATACAACATTTATTAAATTAATTTTAAGATTTTTGAGCTCCCTCTGTTATTTCCTAACTTTTATCCTCAGATCCTGGCTTTGATAAATGTTTCCTAAACTAGGAAAAACTCACACTAAAATTTGATTCCTTAAGCTTAATTCATGCTTCCATTTTCTCTTCTTTTATACCCAGTATTATTTGTAAGTCATTCGGCAAATAAAAAGATTGAAATAAGGCTCTGCTTCACCTCTGAGGAATCTAGTCTTCAGCTGTCCAAAGCATTCATTTCATGGGTTGAAGAGAGAGTTTTCTATTCTAGAGTCATGGTTTCCTATCTTTGTTCCAATCCTTAGGGATCCATGATTAGTAACAGGAGTCTTAGAGTTGTTTCTTTAGTTCACCTTCAAGAAATTTTTTCTCAAATCACATAAGCTTAAAAAATGTTTACTCATAAAATTTGAAAATTACAGAAATAGGAGTTAAAAACTATCTTCTTCCCATCACAAAGAAATAGCCAGTGTTGGTATTATCAAAAGAAAAAAAATTACCACAAATTTAAAGTTCAAATTGACTTTTATTTGTGATTCTAGAAACGAGGCAACATCTCATTCTATAAAATGGGTGTTCCGATGAGCTAAGCAGAGGAGGTTAGCCTTCTAGGCAGGAAAGGGCTAAAGAAAGCAGACGGAACAAAACGTGTGGATTGGTTGTCTCAAAACTGAAAACCTTCCTCATAGGTTAAAACAGAGGGACTTTCTTATTTCACTAACTCAGGTTGACTGAAATCTCTCTCTCTTCTTTTTTTAAGAAAACTGGCTCATTTCAAAGTTCAGTTTGATTATGGGGCACTTAGCACAAGTGCCTCCATTCTAATTCTGTCTGGTCTGCTGGGGCCTAGTGCAGGAGGTCAGTCCAAAACAATGGCCTCTCACACATTTTTGTTCTTTATGTGTACAGCATATTTTTAATGTGCAGTTTTATAAATTATACCATATATACTGTTTATAATCTGCTTTTTTCTCCATGTAATACTAGTCCACATGATTTTTAATAGTTGTAAAATATTCTACTACATACACAACCCATTTAAAAATTTCCTACTCTGCAATTAAGTTACTTCCAACATTTACTAGTGTAAAAAGTATAACAAATGTCTATCCATATATCTTTATGTATCTGCTTGCCTTTTTAGTTATTTGCTATAAAGTATGTAAGTTACTTATTTACTGTACTTTTTTTTTTTTTTTTTTTTGAGAAAAGATCTCACTCTGTAGCCCAGGCTGGAGTGTAGTGCCATTATCATGGCTCAATGCAGCCTCGACCTCCTGTGCTCAATAGATCCTCCTGCCTCAGTAGCTGGAACTCCAGGTACATGGCCCCACACCTGGCTAATTTTTAAACTTTTTGTAGAGATAGAGTACCACAATGTTGTCCAGGGTGATCACAAACACCTGGGCTCAAGTGGGTCCTCCCTCCTTAGCCTCCCAAAGTGGAATTATAGGCATGAGCCACCATACCAGGCCTAGAAAGTTACATAGCTCTATAACGTTTTCAATACATTCTGCCAACCCTTCTTTTATAAAAACTTTATTTTACACTCCCACAAGCTGTGTGTTTTTCTCTGCTAGAAATATATAAATTAAAAATAGCATCATAATTTTAACAACATGCATTTCTTCATTAAGTCTGACCTTTAAAACTTTGCTTATTCAGTATTTGGGTTGTGTCTAAAGTTCTCTATTCATATTTTCCTCATTTTTCTGAGTGTCCTTTTCTTAGATTTATATATCAAGCTATCAAAATTTTCAATGATTAACAAGAATATAATTTTTTTATTTTGCTTCTATTGTATCATTAAGTTCAGTATAGTAGGACCTGGTTACCAGAGTTGAGCTCAAAGCTGCCAATTGATAGTTATTGATGATTGATTAAGAATGTTCAGGAGTAGGAGTTTGAGATAGTAAGATCATAAACACTGGATTCAGAAGACTGGGTTCAGATCTCCTTTTGGTAGTTTAATTCTTTGAACTCTCCTCGCCTATAATATGCTCACCTCTAAAATACCTACATTTTATAACTGCTGTGAGGACTGAATAAGATAATGCATGTAAAACAGTTAACACAGCGCCTGAGACATACATGCTCCATCTAAAATAGTTGTTAACGTTCCAAAATATCTCAAAACATTCCAAAAATCTAATATCTAAAGGTTAATCAAGATATTAGATTAGCTGTTGATACAAGGTACAGAAGAGTATTTTCTACCTTGTCTTTTACCCATATAAATGGTAGCCTAGATAAGAAACATCTTTAGGGATCAGCAGAGCAGACTGGCCAACAGACAGCATAAAGGTGGGCCAAGGGGAGGGGAGGAAGCAAAAGACCTTACCAAAAGGAAAGAAAAAACCAAATAGAAGCTTCCATCTTGCATTTTAGAGTTCCCTGAAGTCATTCAACTTCAGTAATAAAACAATTCCAATTTTGAAAAATACCTTTGGAAAGAGGCAGAACACTGTACAAATTCATTTAAAATTTTACTTGAGATTTTCCAAGCCTCTTAGAAATATTCCACCAAATAAAATATGATTCTGAATAAATAGTTTATATACATATATCTATATATCTATCTATATGTCTAGAAATATAAGATAATTCAGTTTTGGTAAATTCTGCATTTGATGAATAAAAATAAGATTAAAACCAAATTATTCATTTGAAATGGGACACTTCAGTTTTTTTAATCATTTATATCAATAGCCATTATAGTTGATCTTTTTAGTAACCCTCAGGCACTAAAAAAAAAAAAAAAATCCTTGAAGTACCTTACAAATCAAAGAAAATAATTAGAGATATAGTCTTGGTTAAGCAGATGTCAATTACAAAGTAAATCCCATTTTCTAGGGATTTTCAATTTGTTGCAATTATAAAGGAAGTAAAAAGTGCAAACTCTACAAGGACTGGGACTTTATTTTACTCCTTTTTATATTCCTAGCACCCAAAACAATGCCTGGTATATAGTAGCTACTCAATAAAAATTTGTTAAATGAATAGTAAGAATACTTTAAATTTATGTTTTACATGCTAATTTTTAAATAAACTTTGCGTTTAGAATCAATATGCACATATTTGGGTTCTGCTTTCAGTTTTAACTTGGTCACTTATTTGCCTTAAGAAAGTCACCTAAAATTCTTGGGACTTTTTTCTTAAATCTGTGAATTAGGGATATTAATATTTGCCCTCCTATCTCACGTGAGTTTGTGTAAGGATCAACTATGATAATAGAAATGAAAATACTTGTGAATGATAATCACCATACAGATGTCAATGTTTATTTACTGTTTCAAGTCCTCTGTACAGTAAGTAAGGACATAAATTAAGTTACAGGAGCCTCCCTTTACCCGAGGGGGGACACGTTCCAAGACCCCCACAGACGCTTGAAACTTCAGATGGTATCAAGCCCTATATATACTATGATGCCTATGATAAAGTTTAATTTATACATTAGGTATAGTAAGATATTAGCAACAATAACTAATGATAAAAAAGAACAATTATAACAATATGCTGTGATAAAAGGTATAGGAATGTGGTCTCTCAAACTATTTTATCATACTGTACCATGGGTAACTGAAACCACAAATAAGGGAAACTACTGTATTATTTAAATTCAAATTTCTTCACTTTAACCTAGTTGAGTTACTAAAGATAAAACCTTTACATTTTCTTTAAATGCATTCAGTATTTACCTATAATTTCACTGATCTTCTTATAGCCAAAGCTTTTCAGAATCTATAGTTTATTGATGAATGCTAAACTGCTAATTAGCATGTATAAACTAAAATCAGGATGTAACCTTTACTCTCTACCAGGTGACAGAACAGAACAGGATATAAAATCCCAAGGTTTAGATTCCAATTTCAGCGAAATCACCTTCTAGCCATAACTTTTACATTTTAAAAATATTTAATTAATATTTACTGTGCATTTACTCTGTGTCAGGCACTATTTAAAGCACTTAGCATGTTTTGACTCATTTGATTCTCACAACACCCTATGAGCTAGAGACTATTCTCATTTTTCAGATAAGGAAACCAAAACACAGAGAGGTTAGGCAACATGCCCAAGGTCGGAAAGTGAACAGAGGACTGCATCGGGATTGGAATCCGGGTGTCAGTGTCCAGTATGCAGAGCTTTAATCACTAAGCAACACTGCATGTCTATCCCTAGGTGCCTGTTTCCTTCTGAGGATAATATTATAGTACTCCATAGAATTCTCTGTGAAGATCAAATGATATTAATATAAATAATGTAAAAATACTGGGTAACAGTCAATGATCATATTTTCACTTTTATTTTTAATTTTTTTTGAGAGAGAGAGTCTTGCTCTGTTGCCCTGGCTGGAGTGCAGTGGTGTGGTCTCAGCTCACTGCAACCTCCACCTCCTGGGTTCAAGCAATTCTCCTGCCTCAGCCTCTGGAGTAGCTGGAACTATAGGTGCCCACCACCACGTCCGGCTAATTTTTTGTATTTTTAGTAGAGACGGGGTTTCACCATGTTGATCAGGTTGGTCTCAAACTCCTGACTTCAAGTGATCCACCTGCCCTGGCCTCCCAAAGTGCTGGGATTACAGGTGTGAGCCACCATGCCTGGCCAAGGACTACAGAATTAATATTTAAGATAAAATTTTCCTTACTCAAATATCTTAAAACAAAATGTCATCCCTCTTACGACCTTTTTTTTTCTAACCTGTACAAACTGTAAATTATACTGTTCTGTTGTCTTCTTTTGGGGAAGAGGTGCACACAGGAAGGAGACAAGTCAGTGTAAAAAAACATTAAGCACAAAAGGCAGACGGCATGGCTTAGTGGGATCATTTCAATAGGCTCAAGTACAGAGATTCAGTGCAGGAAAAACTTTACATAATATCCTTGAATACTAAAAGACAGAAAGTTATGAAACATCTGAGGGTTAATACCAAAAGATCAATGGTTTAAATGTTATCTAAATATATTTCAATTCAACAGAAACTTATGTAATCTAAATGGGAAACTTCTGATTTTGGCAAAGGTTTTCAAGCTTTCCTTTGCTGCTGGCAGAGATAAGTTTGGATGTGTGTGGGCTAACTGCAGACTAGATTTTTTCTAGTTAATAGTATTTACTTATTTCATTGTAAGAATTACATGGAGAAATTATAGGGAAGATCTTTTTCATTATCAACAATAATTGCAAGGTCATTAATAACTACAACTGTACAGTTATATAAACATATTTCAAATGCCTATCTAGCTAGCCTGCCAATTCCAAAGAAGTTAAAGCCTAATGATTGCATAGATTATGACTCTACTAGTTAATATTTTTATTTACACCTAAAAATTGTGAAACACTTATAAATTGGTCCTTTACCAACTCTAATTTGTTAGCTCTAAGATTTTTTTCCCGTTTCTTCACATTAAGAATTCAAATGATTAAAAAACGTATCCTCACTAGTGCTATTCAGACATTTTCAAGTATGGAATTAATGATTCTTGAAAGAACTAAAAATGAGGAAAAAATAAGCTAATGAGACTTGTGTTCTATTCCCGCAAAAGTAGGATTAAGTTGCTAAGTGGGCAAAATTCCCATGTGCAATCTATGCTACTTGAAAAAAGGAGAGATTACATCTTTCAGAGCCTTTTCCTGTTAAACATAATATCCTCGATTCAAGAACCAGAATCTGTTAATTAAAATATTATTGGTCACAGAATGTTAAGCTAGAACTCTATTAGCAAATGTGCTTTCTGTTCTTCCATGGATGAGGACCTGGATTCTTGTGAAACATCCAATTTAAGGTCAAATCACTAAACCACTAGTGATTAGTATTGAATAGTACTGTCCATAAGTTTCAGCCTCAGTGACCAAAGAAAATTCCTTGGAAATGTATACTAAACACTTTCATTGGATGAGCTATAAGGCAGGATGAACCCTAAACCAACGTTTAGGAGAAGTGGAAGATTCAGTGCTGTCTTTCAACCAGTTAACTGTATGACTATGTACAAGTCTTCACTGCCTGGCTTCTGCTTCCTCCCTTCAAAAATCACACCATGGTCAGCGACTAGGTGGTCTGTACAGCGGAGTCCAGTTTCTCTTCTCTTTATTAACTCAGAGGCAGAGTCATCTGTATCAGAATTCTGTGTTCCACACACTTTTCTTTTGTTCTGAGCCCATCATTCTATAACTGCCTACTCCTCACAAAGGCGCTGAAAGAATACAAAAATCTCCGGGATTTCTGCTGCGAACTCTAAAGGTACTAAACTCAAGATCTTGACATTAGTTCAATATGACTAAGCATGTGGGGCAAAAGATGACCCGAAAGATGATCCTTTCAGTTACATAGCCTATACATTTACCTGTAATACCCAAAGTCAGCTGCTATTTTAGATGTCTATTTTCTTGGGGATTATTCCCCCAACTATCATTTCATGCCAATGGACAGACACTATAATCTTGAAATACGCTTAAAACAAGGTTTATCAACAGTGACACTTGGGGCCTGACAGCCTCGTAGGATATCTGAGTAGTTTCCCGGACCTCTCCCACTAGTTGTCGGGACTAGCACCAGCCCCACAAGAGGTGGCAACCAAAAATGTCTCCAGATATTGCTCTAGATAATGTCCCCTAGAGAGGGGACATAAAATCCCCCTGGTAGAGAACTACCGATTTAAAGAACAACTCTTCCTTTTACGTAAGAGAAGCCTGACACTGGCCCCCTTTCACCGCCTAAAACCACCTTAAAAAGAAAAGTGCTAACCTAGGTTAGGAGGCCGAGGCTGCTTCTTGGAGACTAAGAAATGCACTCAAGACCTACAAGGCCTTTCCCCACAGCTTGATCATGAGTAGAAAGGCCTAGAGAAGCGTGGCAAAGAACTCCGGATCTGGGAACACCTCTCATCTTTACCATACACTAGGTGCACTGAAAAGTAGATAGGAAATAAGTACGATCTGAAACAGGCCAGCTGAAACTTTCAAGAGGAGCCAGTTCGGACATTTACAGCTAGCAAGGGACCACCCGGGGCAGCTCCGCCCGAAGCCCCAAGCTCGGCGGCCTGCGGGGCCTCCCAGCGCCGGTTGCCCGCGCGGAGCTCCCGCCACGCCCACCGGACGTCACTCGTTACACAACGCCCCCCGCCCCCAGCTTACGCAATTCTGCCCTCCCGCGGCTCCCAATTGTCCCGGTGACTTTTGTGGGTGAGGAAGGGAGACGCCGCCTGACCGGCCTCGTTCCCCCTCGCAAAGGATTCTCTCCCGTCCTGGCAGTAGCTTCCCCCGTGGCGGGCCCAGCCCGAGAGCCAATTCCCGGAAGGCGCGCGGCAGGAAGCGAGCGGACTCTGGGGCTCGCCCAGCTCCCACCCATCCCGCGCTGGGGCGGCCTCGGTCCCGATCTCCCACTCCGCGCCCGGGGCGCGCGCCCGACAGCCAGGCCGCGGTCGAGGGAACCCCGCGCCGAGCGCCCCTCCCCGCGCCGCGTCACAGTCGGCTTCCAGGGCGATCCCCCATTGTGACCGAAGCACCCCGGGGCGCCGCCCCCTCCCACACCCCCCAGCACCCCAAGACCCGACACTCCTGTGGCCCAGCGGCCTCGGGGAAGCAGAGGAGCCTCCCGGGGCGAAGACGAGCTCCGAGTCCCCGGCCCTGGGGGCCAGGAGGGTGCGGTCGGCCGGGCCCCGCCGCATCCCCGCGCGGTCACCTGCTCGCAGCGCCTCGCAGGCGGCGGCCAGGGCCTCCCGGTAGCGCCCCTGGTGCAGCAACTCCCCGAGCCTGCCGGCCGCCCGGGCCCGCTCGCGCTGGCCTGGGAACCACTTCTCGGCCAGGTGGTTGAGGACGACGCTGGTTCTGAAGTCTGAGGCGGCGATGGCGGCGGCCAGAGGCGGCGGCCGCGGGGCGGTCCCTTCAGCATCAGTGGCACTGGCGGTGGCGGGCGGCAGCCGGTCCCGGCAGA
Source organism: Ateles fusciceps (assembly GCA_036589455.1). NCBI lineage: Eukaryota > Metazoa > Chordata > Mammalia > Primates > Atelidae > Ateles > Ateles fusciceps. The sequence continues at coordinate 10,341,004 of JAZHEH010002554.1, read as the reverse complement.
GGCGGCAGCGGGCGCGGAACTCCCTCCGCAGGCAGCGGCGGCAGTAGCTGTGGCCACAGGGCACCGTCACCGGCTCGCTCAGGAAGCCCCGACAGCCCAGGCAGCTGAGGAGCCCGCCGGCGCCGCTGTCCGCGCCCGCAGTCGGGGCCGCGCTCCAGCTCAGCCCGTGGCGGAGCCGGTAGTTGAACACCAGGCAGTCCACCAGGGCACCCAGGCACTCGGGCCTGGCCGGGGCCCCGCGGCGCAGCGCCGCCGCAAACGCCTCCAGCGCGCCCTTCAGGTGGCCGCCCAGCGCCAGCAGCTCCCCGCGGCGGAGCAGCAGCTCCCAGCGATCCGACTCCGCGACCGCGCGCTCCAGCCGGTGGCCGCTGCCGCCGCCGCCGCCCACTTTCCAGAACCGGCCTCGGCCCTGAGGCGCCGGGGCCATCTCCCGACTCCCTCCCGGGGAGCTCCTCGCCACCGCCGGAGAGGACATGGCCCGCGGAGGGCTGCTCCGCCGCCGCCGCCGCCGCCGCCGCCCGCCGCCACGGTCCCGGAGCCTCCCGGGCGCGCGGCTCCGCACGCGGCCCGCGAGCAGGGGGGCGTGGCGCGCGGTGCGCGGACACGGCGGGGCGGCGCGCGCCCGGGAAGCCCCGGGGGCGGGGCCTGGCGGGGGCGGGGCCGGCTCGGCGAAGGTGCCCGGGACTCCCTCACGCCGCCCGCGGTCGCGCTACCGAGCAGCCGAACGCTGGGCCCCGCCCCTTCCGAGCCCGCTCCCGGTGAGGGACGCAGGTCGGATGATTCCCCCGGCGGAGAGCTATTGGCTTATTCCGGAACGGAGGGTTCGGCTTGTGACGGAACAAAGCCCGAAGAAGCAGGGGCCCTCCGTCTCCGCTCGCCTGGCCGCCGACGTCCCCCATCTGCGGTGGCCCGAGCCCCTGCCTGGTTGGAGGGCGCTCCCCTGCCGCGGGGGACTCTGGGTCGCCACCCCTCTCCCCGACGCCCCCGCCCGGGCGGGACCTGCCCCAACTCCTGGCGGGCGGGGTTCTCCCGGCGTGGCCTCGTGCTTGTCAGGTGCCGGTCTACATTTTCATTCGCCTATGCCCGGGTTCCAGGTGGGCGCGTCCAAGCAGGGGGCCTAGGAGGGCACCGTAGCCCGATGACTCGGACTCCTCGGGTCTAGAGGCCTCAACTTTAAACTTGAGCAAAAAAACCCACGTTCCTGGGGCGACTTCCTCCAGAGGGTAAGGTGTGTTTCCTGGTGCCCGGTTGACTGCTGCCCGTCCTGCTTAAAGCTCATCCCCGACTCACCTCGAGGGAGAAAGCCCCCAGTTTCCTCAGGTGCCTCCACACCTCGAGAACTGCGCTACAGCTGGCTAAGGTCTATATTTGGCATTTTTAAAAGAAAACATCAAGAAAAATGTTTTTCACATGGCTGTCACCATATTACTACAACCCAAGCAGGGTCTGCCGTTTTGCCGACAGAAGAAAATGATGGGGTTGATATAAAATGGGTTCTGTTTCCCTTAAACTTCACAGCAGCAAGTTTAAAGCTCTCCGCTGAAAATATTTATAGATTTGATTATAGAATATTGGAATTAGGGTAGTCACTTCGAATTTTTAGTCCTTTTTCAAATCTTTGGAAACAGGCAAAGTTATTTGTCAAAAATCACACAATCTAATAGATTTTAAGATCACGTCTATTCCACTGTTAACTACGTTAGACTAATCATATGTAATATTTAATTCATATGTAATATTTCATAGAAATATGTGAGGTTTTCAAAGTAAAGGAAGTTGCTAATTGGAAAGTTCATCTGAGCATGCTATGTCTGAAATTGGCAAAAGTTTAATATGTCTCTTTACAAGGAACAGACGAGGCTAAAAGATGTTTTGAGTTAATATGGTTTCACTACACAATGAGCAAGTCGTGTAACTTCAGAAAAGATAGAGATATATTACCCTAAAGGGAATGAATAAAAAGAGGTGCCTGAGAAAAAGCCAAGCCTCCTATTCCAACAGGAGGCAGACACAAACAAGTTCATTTATCATTCACATTGCACCTGAACCAAACTGCAGCCAGATCCAAAGAGCACCTCCTAAGCATTTGGCGTGCGAAGCATTTGGATTCTTTCATGAGCATAACCCTAATTCCAATCCTAACCCCCTAAATTATTACATTCCAGCAACAAGCAGAACAGTGACCTTCATCTGATGCCCCACATATCCCTTGAGACCTGAAATCACAAATAATATGACAAATACCTATGTGTACACGCACATTCATTTTTGTGACACATTCTTGTTCTTAATGGCAACTTGCAAAAGTACAATAGTAAATATATAATCAATGCATTCATGTTTATACAAGGAGTATCATAAATTAATAAACACTCATAAACTTCTTTTCAAATATAAAGTCAGGTTCCATTATGGGATTTCTGCCAAAAGTACAATATGTGGTTCAGAAAAAAAAAGTGAAGTATTATTTGTCCTTTAGAGTTCCTTCCCCTAATAAATATGACAAATAACCACATCTGATTCTGATGTGAAATAAAATGGCACAATTATGATAATGTGTGGGAGAAAAAAAATGGGACCGTAGGAGGAATTTGCAGTGTTCTCCTTGGCATTTGTGAATGGTTATAATTCATGTTTGCTGGTTTATACATTTACATAACTTGTTCTCATTTATGTAACTTATTTATGTAAGAGGCTGTACTGCCGCTGTGGCCTCTGTGTGCTGCATAACTTCCCTCTGAATCAGGAAGTCTAGGCATAGTAGTCACTGGCACTGTCACAGGTCACTCTTCCATCATTCTCTGCTACCAAAGACTTGCACGATTATGTGACTGCTAGTTGAATTCAAAGGCGAGAGGAGTTAGTATCCTTCTTCATTCATTTCCTAAAATTTAGACAGGTCTCTGAGTCACCCAGCAGGCTGTGATGGAGAAGAGGGAATCCTGCTAAACAGCCCCTAGCTGGGAGAATATAATGGAGTGAAGAGCTCTCTTTTCTTTTCCTTCCCATTACTTGCTTGTGTCATTCTTTGCTAACAAAGTAGTAAAATTATGAGATTTGTATTCTGTTTCGGTTTTTTAGTGTTGTCTTCTAAAATAGATCAGTTATGTAAGAGAGTAAGAAGAAAAGCGTATCTGTTTCCTAATTTGGAAAATGCTTATCACCATCATTGCCTGCTTATCCCTGCCTCCCACTGCCACACCATAAGACTTTTCCTGATATAGTTTGGTAAACTCTGATTTAAGAGTAACATAACACAGTGCTTTTCTTGTATACAACTCAGCTGAAGATGTGTATTTGAACCTCTTTTTTTTTTCCTGTGGGTGAATTTACCATTTGTTTCTTTATGTTCTTATCATTAAAAAAGAAACTGAATTTGTCAGGTCAGTCCAAGCAAAATATGTCCCATTCCTGATTCATTTCAATTGATAATCTTCTATTCAAAGAGAGTAAACTATAAAGTTTCATATAAACAGTACCTGCCCAATAGCTTGCTTTTTTTTTTAATGACGCAATCTAGCTTTGTCACCCAGGCTGCAATGCAGTGACTCAGTCATAGCTCACTGCAGCCTTGACCTCCTAGACTTAAGTGATCCTCCCACCTCAGCCTTCCTGAGTAGCTGGGACTACAGGCACATGCCTCTATGCCCAGCAACTTGTTTTTGTTAACTCTTTGTAGAGGTGGGTCCCATTATGTTGCCCAGGCTGCTCTCAAACTCCTGGCCTCAAGCAATTCCCCTGCTTCAACCTCCCAAAGTGCTGGGATAAACCACTATGCCTGGTCCCCAATAGCATTTTTATATACAATACACAGATGGAGGGGCTCTAGAAACCACCCTTTCATACCTCTCATTTTATATATATGAGAAAATTGAGAGCTGAGAAGCTGCTAGTTTTGTAGAAGTCATACCGGCAAGGGAATCTGGACACCTGGTGCTGACTGTATTTATGCCTCTATGCTGGGGAAGAAGTCACCTGGTTTCCCTGAGCCTCATTTGCTGTCTGTAGAAAGAGGGAACTGGAACTATCCGTAAGGTGCCTTCTGCCTCTGGAGCCAAGCCCCAGGGCTTGGTTTGAAGGCAATTAGGAGACAGAGCGTCTCCTAGACTGAGAAGCACAGCAGTGTGATACCTGCTGAAAATGTAACAGCAGGTGGGGGGCTGAGAATAGAAGAGAAAGATATCAAGAAACACATTTTGTTGGTGCACACCCATCCGTGTTTAGAGAGAGGGAATCAATCTCTGAGACCTGAACACCTGCAGTCACTGTACAGGGATCCCCTATTGCACTCACACCTCCTTGCCCCTAATGTAAAACTGTGGGAGGCTGAAAGAAAGCTGGGGGTGGGGGGGGCAGGGGGGGAGCTGATTATATAACTTGGGCATTTGTAAGAAAGTTTATATAAGATGCTAAAAATAGAATATATGATTGCTATAATAGCGTTCCAAGTAAAAAGCCCTAATGAGGACAACCTGAGTAGGTTAAATAGAGCTGATACTAAGTGCAAGTCTAAAGCCAGCTCCCTGCAATGACTACCGTCTAACCAAGTACTGTTTACTGCTCATTGCAAAATATTCTTTGTTATCCCTACAGGGTACACAAAGTGCGCAAGGGCCACTATCCTTATAAAGGGTGCTATGCTTCATTCTTCATTTCTAATACTCTGAAGAATCTAGAAATACTAAGTGTGTAACCCACGGCCTATTTTTTTTGGTAGTCAAATTGATTAAATGAATACATTTCCCTGCATCAAGATGTTTAAAAAGTAGACATAGGAATAAACCCCATATATTAGTTAACAAATTCTAAGAATGTGCTACATATATGAATCTCCCGGTACTTTACATCCTCCTTCCTTGCTGCACCCCCCGCCACCACACCCTCGCCTTTAGTAGTTATCTGACATATTATATACATGTTACTTGTCTCCACCCTCCAGAATGTAAGCTCCTTGAGATTTGGGATTTCTGTACATCTTGTTCACTGATGTGTCTCTAGCACCTAGGCATCAAGAAGACACTAGAAAATCATTGTTAAATTAGCCCACCCACAAAGCTCTTACTCTGTTACCCAGGCTGGAGTGAAGTGGTGTGATCATAGCTCACTATAGCCTCAAATTCCCAGGCTCAATTGATCCTCCTGCCTCAGCCTCGCAAGCAGCTGGGCATCAGCCACCACGCCCAGCTAATTTTTTAATTTTTTGTGGAGATGGGGTCTCACTATGTTGCCCAGGTTGGCCTCAAACTCCTGGACTCAAGTGATTCTCCCACCTCCCATTCCCAAAGTTCTGTGATTACAGGTGTGGCCATTGTGACCATCCCCTTAGTAGTATTTTAATATATCCATTATTCCTCAGACTTGTTCAGAAGCCTTTTATATCTTGTTAACCTTTGTGATATTTATTTGCTGTGATCTGAATATTGGTGTCCTCCCATATGTTGGCATCTCTATATGTGACAGTATTAAGAGGCAGTCATTTGAGAGGCGATTAGGTCATGAGGGTGGAGCCCTCTTGAATGTGATTAGTGCCTTTATAAAAGAGTGTGAAGGAGCCTCCTGTTCCCTTCATCCATGTGGGGACACAGCAACCGGGCACCATCTATGAACATAAAATAGGCCCTCACCAAACACAGAATCTACTGGTGCCTTGATCTTGGTCTTCTCAATCTCCAGAACTGTGAGTCATAAATTTTGGTTGTTTATAAATTACCCAGTCTAGGGTATTTTTGTCATAGCCATCAAAATACGTGGAGACATTAGTGTTCCATGCGAGAGAAAAGAGCCCTTCATGTTTTCTACTTAATTTCACTTAAGTTTGAAAATAATGTCCCCTCCTCTTATGACTTCAGAATTGGAAGAAGAGATGTGCATCCTTCTCTTTCATCCAAGGTCCTTCTCTTTAGCTCAAGGCCCACACCTGTCCTAAAACATGTACTAGAAACTGACTAAAAATTACCTGTAATGTACGTTGACTTGATATATTCTATATCTTGCTTCTCATCTTGTTTCTCTTGACTTTTTAAGCCGTTGACCTGGTTGGTTGTTCTGCCATTTCCTCCTTGTCTCTACTCTGATCTGCACAATTCCATCCCCTGGTTATGAACTCTTCCATCATCTGCAGTCATCATGTCTCCTTATTTGGCACTGAACTTGTAGGCCATATTGCAATACAGATCATCTGCTCTAGCCTAGTCACAGGTGTTTTTCTACTTAACATACTTGACCTTCTTCACCAGACATCCTCCCCACCCAACTAACTTACTCCAGTCTTTCATACAAAATTATAGATATATTTTTCTTATCCATGTCACTCATTAGTTTATGAACTGCAATTCTGAATCCTTTACAATTTACCTAATAACTCAGATTTTTAAAAATCACACAGGAGCTGAAAATGTGCCGGGTAAAGTTGCACTGCATGCCTTCGTTCTCTAAACTCGGTGAAACCCCAACCATACCATATAATCCTGGGAATGTATAGAACAAAACCACATAGGAGGAGAACAGTGGCAGGGGATCCTCTATATTTGATGGGCATGGGGGATTTACCCGACTGCCACTATATTCAGTAACTTTCCAAAGGCGTAAAGTCACTTAGTGTTGGTCACTAGAGCTAGTAATTTTTTTTCAAGAAGCTGGATATTACAACTTTATTTCTACTATCTCTCTTACAAATAACATTTTGTTAGATCCTGTCCTAGGAAACCATGTTAGAGCTACCAGTCCACATCCTTAATTCCACAGGCTTCACTCTTCGTTCTAGTTGTGGCACAGATGCCCATAACCATCAGAGTCAGGTGCTAAACATCAAAGCAAACACGTTTCTGTGTGTAGCACCAGAGCCCTTTTCTCATTTGTTCATACAACCATTTTTTAAATTAAAGATCAATTATGTGTCCCAAGCATCAAATATTCAGCAGTGAACAAAGAAGTTAAATCCCCTGTGGAAATAATATTCTTTGGAGAAGACAAACAATAAATAATATCAAATATATAGTATAAATGAAATATACAACATCTATAAAACCAAATATATAGTATAAATTAAATACACAGTATATTAGGGATAGTTGCTAAAGATAAAAAAAAAAAACAGGTAAAGGAGATAGGAAGACCAGGCAAGTCACCACAGAGGGGGTGGCATTGCATAAAAGTCTAAAGGAGGGAAGGAAGGAGGCTTGGGGCTATCTAGCAGAAGAGCATCTCAGGCAAGGAGAACAGAAATGACAAAGGCCTAGAAGAGACCGGTGTGCCTGGACACTAGTAAAGATTGGAGATTCCAGCCAGAGATGAGATCAGAGAGGTTGCACTGTAAGGGCACAGCAAGTGCCAACTTCCAGGTCACAGTTGGGACTTTGAATTTTCTTCTGAGTGCATTTGGAAGCAGATACTGTGTTTGGAAGAGCATCCAGTTGGAGTTTTGAGATGACAACTCTGGTTGCTGTGTGGTAGCAGAAAAAAAGGGGTGAAATGATCAAAGCAGAGACTGCTTAGAAGGCTGATGCATGGAACCAGGAGAGAGATGCTGGTGTCTTCGGGGAGGGTGGTGGCCAGGGAGAGATGAGAAGGGGTCCAATTTTGAATATTCTCCGAAGGTAGACCCAAAAGGATTTTCTGGCAGATCAGATGCCGGGTGAGAGAAAGAGAGGAGTTGAGAATAACTCTGAGATCTTTTGACACTTATAAGCATCCCACCAAATCTAAAATCTTCAGACTTTGCTGATATTCCCAGGAGTTTAGGAAGCACTTTAAAACAATAATGCTAATAATAATGCTGGAGTCTGTATTCAAATTATTAATGCTTTCTTTGCTTTCTTGATGGACATATACATATATGGTATATATAGTTTAGTGAATATAACTTTATATCTGTTTCCACTTGCAAAATTATTTCTCTTACCTAAAGAACATCCAAACTTGTCTTAATTTTAAAATGAGTGTTGTAGACTGGGTGCAGTGACTCACACCCATAATCCCAGCACTTTGGGAGGCCAAGCAGACAGATCACCTGAGGTCAAGAGTTCGAGACCAGCCTGGCCAACATGGTGAAACCCGTCTCTACTAAAAATACAAAAATCAGCCAGACGAGGTGGCAGGCACCTATAATCCCAGTTACTTGAGAGGCTGAGGCAGGAGAGTTGCTTAAACCTGGGAAGCAGAGGTTGTAGTGAGCTGAGATAGTGCTACTGCACTCCAGCCTGGGAAACAGAGCAAGACTCTGTATCAAAAATAAATAAATAAAAACAAACAAATAAATATATAAAACAATAGATGCTAATGTCTTGGGCCAGGGTGGTGGTGGTGGGGTTGGCTGTGGGGGAGAAAGAGTAAGAGTGGTTAAAAGGACTGTCTGACACATCAAATGGGAAGTATAAAAGAAAGACAGGATGTCTTAGCTTGGGCTGCTGTAACAAAGTATTAGGTTGATGCAGTTGCCATGAAAAGTAATGGCAAAACTGCAATTACTTTTGCACCAACCTTATACCATAGACCGGGTGGCCTGCAAACAACAGAAATTTCTCACAGTTCTGAAGGGTAGAAATCTGAGATTAGGGTGCCAGCATGGTAAAGTTCTGCCGAGAGCTCTCTTCTGGGTTGCAGACTGCGTATTTCTTGTTGTATCCTCACTTGATAGAAGGAGACTGAGCTAGCTCTCTGGCCTCTTATAAGGACACTAATCACAGTCACAAGGGCTCCACCTTAATGACCTAATTATTTCCAGCAGGTTCCACCTCCTAATGCCATCACTCAGGGGGATCAGATTTCAACATATGAATTTTTGGGGGAACAAAAACCTTCAATCCATAACAGAGAAGAAATGAAGAAAATAAATCGCCCGATGTATTAATGGTAAGTAGATTTTTCTTGTTGTTGTTGTTTCTGAGCAGAATCTCTGTCACCCAGGCTGGAGTGCAGTGGCACGGTCTTGGCTCACTGCAGCGTCTGCCTCCCAGGTTCAAGTATTTCTTGTGCCTCAGTCTCCAGAGTAGCTGGGACTACAGGAGTGTGCCACCACACCCAGCTAATTTTTTGTATTTTTAGTAGAGACAGGGTTTCACCATGTTGGCCAGGCTGGTCTCCAACTCCTGACCTCAGGTGACCTACCCACCTTGGCCTCTCAAAGTGCTGGGATTATAGGCATGAGCCACTGCATCCCGCTCAGGGTTTTTGTTTATTTGTTTGTTTTTGAGACAGAGTCTTGCTCTGTCACCCAGGCTGGTGTGTAGTGACACGATCTTGGCTCACTGCAACCTCCCCCTCCTGGGTTTAAGTGATTCTCCTGCCTCAGTCTCCTGAGTAGCTGGGACTACAGGCACGTACCACCACACTCAGCTAATTTTTTGTAGTTTTAGTGGAAACAGAGTTTCACTGTGTTAGCCAGGATGGTCTCGATCTCCTAACCTCATGATCCACTTGCCTCAGCACCTGCAGGTTTTTATGACTAACATCTTATTCCCAGATTAACTTTGCTACAAGTGCTTTTGGCTTTAGAGGATTTATGAATCCAGTTGCCACTATATCATTGTCTCCAATGACATCAACTTAGGCCTAAAAAATGAAGGTCTTTCCCATATAAAGTGGCTTTCCTAGATTTAGATCAAACCTCCTGAGCAGCATGAGGAATTCTGAAACATCTCCTTTTTTGTTTTCCTTAAAATTGATGATTGGAAATATGAATAGATAGCTCAAATACAGCCAGCAGTCATTGAGTATATTCAACTTTCATTTGTATCTACTTACATAAACAGCTTGCTTAAAAGAATGCTTTGGAGTTGCTTATATGATAAATCAAGCTTGTTTTGTGTTTATATGAAAACAAAATGGATCCTCATACATAAACAGGAAAATTGGCAATTGCCAAGGTGGTATTGTTACCTGGAATCCTCCCATGGGATGAATCCTTTAACCAAGGAGATCAACAAAGTTGGAGCTCTGGACCAGCAGTCTCGGTTCTCTTGATAGTGAGCTAAGAATTGCCAACTAACACCAAAATGCAGGCTCAAAACAAAGTTTTCTAAAGCACAGTAATATACTCTCAGAGGGAGAGCAGACTGATCTCTGCGAAGAGAAATCAGACTCTCTTTATAGAGCTCAGGGTGCTTTTACGCAGTTTCTAGGAAGGAATTGAGGCTTGGGCTATATTTGAGTGACAGGATTATGTCATTTGATTAGCAGTTTATGCTTACGTCACTGAAGTTAAACTGTACTTCTTTACTCATAATTTGTTAAGGAAAGCCCACTCAGGGGGCCAAAACCTCATGTAAATTTTATTATAATGATTGTATAATGAGGATAGGCTTATCTGGGTGTATGGCCTAGATGGACTGGGCATGTGCCACTTTAGGGGATTTTTATCTGTGCCCAGTTCTTCTTTCTCCAGGATGTGCTGGTCACAGACTTTACCACAAGCTCCACCCATCAGGATGGAGATAGGGTGGTCTTGCGGCTGAACTTAGGTGGGCCAAGGTCTGTTTAGTGACAGCCCTTCTACCCTCCTCTCTCGCCCCTCCCAGCTGCTAATATCTGTCTATCCACCTAACATTATGTTTGGGACACCATGTTCCTGCGGTAATGTCAAAAACTATACTACCAAAGAGTAAGCCCCTTTAATTCTTTTCACCCATGGGTGAAATTTCTCCAACTCTAGGAGGAGAGGGTTGTAATAGATCATTTTCCTTTTTTTTTTTTTTTTTTTGGAGTACAGCTCTGTCACCCAGGCTGGAGTGCAATGGCACAATCTCAGCTTACTGCAACCTCTTACTCCCAGGTTTAAGCAGTTCTCTTGCCTCAGCCTCTCGAGTAGCAGGGATTACAGGTGACCGCCACAACACCTGGCTAATTTTTTTTGTATTTTTAGTAGAGACGAGGTTTCTCCATGTTGGCCAGGCTGGTCTCGAACTCCTGACCTCAGGTGATCGCCTGCCTCAGCCTCCCAAAGGGCTGGGATTACATTCTAGTTCAGGGAGACTACAATCTCTGAACAAACACATTCCTGCCATCCAGTGAAAATGAAGCCTTGGGGGACCCACAGGTGATACCTTTTATTTTGCAACTGAAAACCACCCGAGTCGGCCTTCAGAGGAGTGGGCCAGCCCTGTGGAGGCAGTGTCTACACAGGCTTCACAGCTTCCTCCGGCACTTGGCGCGGGGTTTCCCTTGTGTTGCGGGACAGGGACCAATGCATTGTGGGTGGGGGAGGGAGATGTGAGCACAAAGGGCGGAGTGATGTGATAGGTGATAGGTCACAATGGGTAGAAGGATGGTTTAGGTGGAGATAGAGGAAGGTGAGCGTGGCGAATTGGGCACAAGCTGCTGTGAATAGGTGTTATAGCCTGGGAGGCCCTGTAACTAATCAAGCTATTTCTGTAGAGTACGTCCGGTTTTCTGTCTATAAGTAATCCCTGCCCAGGGAGCTCTCTGAACTCCCACTTGTTCTAGGTGTTGCACTGGGAGTCCAGTGTACCCCCCATCTGCCTGCCCCCCCACATCTCTGCACCTTCGACAGGATGGGCACAGTCTCGATCCTGGCGCCAGGATTGACATCGGCCGGCACCAAAGGCCGGAGTAGAGGGTAATCAGTGTCCCCATTCCAGCCCAAGCCCCGCTTCCTGGGTGTTCTGGAACAAAATGGGGGCCTGCGCAGGAGCCCTGGGTTCCAGGGAGACCTGGCTCAGCCGGGCAGCCTTTGAGATGTGGCAATTGGAGCAGCCACCAAGAGTTGTCTTAATGAAACATTGCCAGGAGCCACAAATCTATGTAACCATATTACCCTGTGGAAAACAGCCAGCAGAGGGCAAGTTTAACAACTCCGCGGGGAAGCTCCAGGGACAACTGTGCAAGACTGTACTGTTTTCAAGTACGCATCGTTCTGTTGAAAGAAAAAACTTTAGACAAATTAAATTGAACAGAGTTTAATTGTGCAAAGAATGATTCATGAATCAGGCAACACCCAGAACAAGTGGGAGTTCAGAGAGCTCCCTGGTCAGGGATTATTTATAGACAGAAAACTGGAAGTACCCTACAGAAATAGCTTGATTGCTTACAAGCATTTGCCTTTTTTGGACATGTTCTGATCAGTGGGTAGCCTGTGATTAGCGGAAGTTCTGTTGCTATGACTGGCTGTGACACAGCTATTTGTTACAAAAATATGCTCCTAAATTAGGCTTTCAGTTTGTTTATCTACTAAGTTGGGTTGTGGTTCCTGACACAGAAACTCAAAGTATGGAGGCATCCTCAGGCCAAAATTAAGTTAATTTAACAGATTTTTGAAAGAGACTTTTTCCAGATAACAAAAGAGGGGTGTTATACATGCATATACACCAAGGGAATGGTGGCTGTGGACTTTGTATCCACCAGCCTCAGCCAGGAAACACCTGATGCCATGCTGCTGGCCTGACCAGAAGTGGCAGAGAGGCTAGGCGTGGTGGCTCACACCTGTAATCCAGGCACTTTGGAGGCTGAGGCAGGTTGGTCACCTGAGGTCAGGAGTTTTACACCAGCCTGGACAACATGGTGAAACCCTACCTCTATTAAAAATACAAAAAAAAAAAAAAAAAATTTAGCTAGGTGTGGCAGCAAGCACCTATAATCCCAGCTACTCAGGAGGCTAAAGCAGGAGAATCGCTTGAATCCAGGAGGCAGAGGTTGCAGTGAGCCAAGATCACGCCACATACTCCAGCCTGGGTGACAGAGCAAGACTCCATCTAAAAATAAACAGAGAAATAAAAGATAAGTGGCTGAGACATCCATGGTAGAGGCTGCAGGCCTATAAAGACCTTGGAGGCAACAGGGGTGCCTCCTTGAGGTTTGTAAAGACAGCCATCCACAGTCATGACAACAGTTCCAACTGAAGCTTGCCACTGGCCACTCATGTCACCTGCAGCTGTGCCCCTGCAGATGCAAAAGATGTGGGAAAACCTTGTTTATCCCCTAAGCCTGCCAAGGAGGCTTATATCTGTACCCCGGCCATCCCCCGCTGAGGACACAATGGGCATACCTGTGTGTGAGGCAGAGCCCAGGGGCCATGGTGCTCTGTGGAGAAGAGGATCTGCATCAGGCTGGCATCAGGAACTTCCCACAGTCCCCAAGGTGTTTGGGGTCACCTCCTCTGATTATGCTGAGGAGGAAAAATTTCAACACATCTCCTGCACATATGTGTTCATGGAAGTGCACTCTTCTTCATTCTAATCGTAATGCAACCAGCGCTCAATGAAGGGGCAACAGCAGTGGTAACAACAAGTATGACAGCCCGTGCTGTGGACACACAGGCCACCAAGTCTGCAGACTCAGAGCACATTAACACAGCACCAGCAGGAGCAGCCTCCTTCATGGATCCAGGAGGACATGGAACCAGCACACCATGGCAGATGTGCTCAGAGGAGCTTTAGGTAGTTGGGGCAACTGCTTACAAGCATGTCCCTGTGCTCAGAGGGTACATCCAGGATGCCAGGAGGAGCTTCTGGTCTCTCCCCAGAGAGCAGCCCAAGTGTGGTGGCTGAAGGAGCAGAAATGACTGGCAAGCCTGTTGTAGAAACAGTTAAAGGCCCAATGGCAGGACCCCTTGTCTGGGCCTTGCAGATGAAGGTTACATAAGTGAATGGATGAGACAGAAGCCAGAAAGTCTCCATTCCCAAGACTGAAGCCCAGAGAGAGAGAAAAAGGTAAAGGACAAAACTCCCACAAGAGTCCATTGCCATCACCAAAGGACTGGAGCACACAAGTCAACCCTATGAGCATTCATCTTCTGGTCCTTCGCCTGCAACAAACCAATAGGGATGAAAAAGGAAAAAGCTAGAGCATTCCAGGAGGCTGAGGATACAGCTTCTCCCCCATGAGGACACAGCTTCTCCCCACTATGTGAGTATATCTGACTAATAAATTGCCAGTCCCATTCTCACCACGAAGGAGTCTAAGTTATCTCAAATACTGGGGAGGAGCACACACCTATACTCACAGTTACTCAGGAGACTGAGGCAAGAGGATCCCTTGAGCCCAGGAATCCAAGACCAGCCTGGGCAACATAGCAATACCTGTATCAAAAAAATAAATAAGTAAAACAAAAATAAGAGGGAGTCAAACTACGACAAGTTTATGGTCTTCAAGCAAACATGACTATTTGCGAAGTTCAGAGCCTGCTTTACTCACCTGGAAGAGAGTAGAGAGGTGGGATCAAGTCAGAGACTGCAGAAAAGAGCAGCATGGAACACCACGCAGTCAGCAGAGTGTGGCAGGGGCTGGGGATCACTGGGACCGTAGCTGAGATGAGAGGGACAGCAACTTTAAAGCCCATCTAAAAGGAATTAGAGCATGGAGACAAAGGGGTTTCTAGTTTAGGTGGCCTTGATATAAGTAAATAAATATAAACAAAATACATTCTTAGAATGAAAAAAAGACTATAAAGCATCATCTAAAGGCACATGTCATTTCATCATGAAATTCACATATGTGCATTGGGAAGAGCGTTGTCTGAAGTAGGGAAGGAAGAGTCGCACACTGAAAGGGTGACCATGGGCCAGTGCTGGTCAGTAGAAGAGTTTCTTCACTTCCTTTTTTTTCTCCAAAATGCATGCATTTCACTATTGAGCTTTGTGATTCTTAAATTGTAGTGGGTCTAAGAATAATCTGAGATGCTTTTCTGAAATGCAGGTTCATGGCCCTGGACAAACTGAACCAGGACCTCATAGCATGGGACCATCTTAGGTGATCCTCATGGAGATGATCCAAGTTGTGGACTCAAGGCTAACATTGGTACATGATCCAATGGAATAAGAGACCTTGAGAGTTAAGAAGTAGGGCCTGTAGGCTTTCATGTAAATGTGCCCATCTTTTTGGACTAGGCATTGGTTCATTTCAATCACAGCTACTGTCAACCTTTATGCATTAACTAATACTAGAATAAGAGTTTACTATGTGCCAGACACTGTTTTAGCTGCTCTACTAGGTGAACCTTTCCATTCCTTGAAGATCTGGTTTTTAGAATGCTACATGCAGATTTGCCTGGTGCTCCTTAGCTGCTGTCTGGCATGCCATTGTATGAGTGAGTGTCATACGTATGACTGACTGTTCCTCCTAAGGGAGATGGCATGGGAAAGACAAAAGGGACAATGGCCCTTTTTATCCTTTTCCTTCTGACAATAACCTTTGCAACGTATACAACATTCTCTGACTTTCCAAGGCTTTATAATGTCTTATTTAAATAAATATGCTGTGAAATATGTAATGGGGGAGGCTGTGAAGAACCTTCACATAATACGTAAGAAATTATAAATCTTTCTATTTTGAGACAGTGTCTACATTGAGAAACAGATAAATCTATCTACCCCCTCATTTTAATCAGTAACCCTATCTACCTGGATCGTACTTGCCGTAAAACTCGCAAGACTGGAAAATAGGTTAATGAAAAAACAGCATACATATCTCAGTAAAAGAAATAGAATGCTTTATTGCCTCAAGATACCAAATAATTGCTTCTTTTTCAGTATTATCTAGTCTCAGCCTTGTGTAGTATGTAGAAATAAAAAAAAAATCTTTCATGAAATGATAGTCACTTTTAGAACATTGTTTTGCTCTGGTTTTATAAACCAAGAGAAAGAGAGGTCTGCCATGTTGACATGTGTGGTCTAAGGTCTAAAATTAAGGCCCAGTGTTATGCGCTGCCTTGACATCCATTGAACTCGGGAGGCCTTGAATGTTCTCACCGCAATTTCCACTCTTTGCTCTGCTCTTGTAGATAAAGTTGCTTGGCTGACCAACTTTCCTTTCAAGGGCACCAGAGGCAGTTCCTACTTATCCCGGAATATTGGGTTTCAGCTTCCTGCTAGCTTTCTGAATTATTCAAACAAGCCAATCATTTCATCCTATGAACCAACAGACACCTCACCCTCTTGATACTAGAAAGCCTGCCTCCCACAGCCCGGTTATCCATTCTGCTCCTGAATGCAACCCTACTTGGTCTACGGTGCCCCCCCACCGTTCCCCGGGCAGTGACTATATCTGACTAATAAATTGCTGTTGCTCTTATTTTTCCAGTGTTGATAGTAGCATCTTCAGCCATCCTTATAACCATAGGGCAGGAATCCCTCCCTCACCAACTGCATGAATAGTAGGTGATTAAAACATGTTTTATCCACTGAAATAAGATTTTTATTAAAATAAAATTAAGTATATATGCATAATTTTAGAAAGCATTAAAATTTAAGTATTTCTTTCACCAATACTAAAATAACCAGCAAAAGCGCTACTTGGATATTTTCTTTTTATTGTGGCTTGTCCTTGTAATAGTCTGGAAGCAAAAATATGGATGGTAGGCCAATTGCACGGTGTCTTAAGGACCATAGTTTATCATGGTCACTAGTGAGCCCAGAAATTAGTCAATACTGGATGAAGGAGGAAGTTCTCATTTCTCAGGAAGCAAACTAGGCAAATACAAGAAACAAGGTCTCCTACAAGTTTATTTATATATGGATTAGGAGTATGATAACACCTATGGGTTGACTCAACAAAAAATAAGAGCTCAGGTCACAAGGCTCATAAAGGACAGCAGGCATCATGACTCTAGAAGAAAGGTTTGGGTGGGAAAGAAGAGAAGAGGGTCTTGGGAGGTATTACCATCAAATCACTTCTCTGACTCTTCTGTACATGCCAAGCAGGGGCACAGCAGCTCTTGCTGATTTCTACCCAGGCATGATTTCCATACCCTAGTGCCAGGCAGCAAGGCCATAAAGGCCCACGCAGGCTCAGTAAGGCATACATTTTGTAAAGGATAACCTGGAAGGTGAAGCCAGCAACAGGGAAGAGGGCTTTGACCTACTGAAGGCAGCACTTGGTTTGGTGGTTGCCTTCGCTTGTGTTTGTGACTGCCTTTGGAGTGCCAGTGCTGAAGTGAATCATACAACTTGTCTGCACATCAAATGCAGCTGGCTGTTGTAGTAGCAAAGCTGCTACCATTAATTAGCAACTGCATGGTTGCTAATCACACACTGGTTCATTATCTTCTTTAATCCTCTTAATTTTTCGAGATAGATACTCTTATCTACATCTTACAAATGACAAAATTGCATTAAGTAACTTATTTGAGGTTGCATAGCTAATAAGGAATGGAGCCTGGACTTAGAGACAGGGTTCATTCTTTTTTTCATCAATTTTGTATATATTTGAGGTTTACAACATGATGTTATAGGATACATATAGATAATAAAATGGTTACTATAGTGAAACAAATGAACATATCACCTCAAAGAGTTACTGTCTTGTGATAAGAGCAGCTAAAATCTACTTATTTAACAAAAATCCCTAATACAATTTTATTAACTATAGTTCTCATGCTGTACGTTAGATCTCAGACTTGTTCATCCTACATATCTGCTACTTTGACCTGTATCTCCCCATCCCACCCCCCTGCCTCTTGACCTTGTGTTATTTAGATTCCACATAGAAGTGAGATCATGCAATACTCTTCTTTATATGTCTGACTTATTTCACTTAATATAGTGAAAATGGTGTGTGTGTATGCATGTATACATGTATGTATGGATTATATATAATATATATAATGAAATACTATTCAGCCTTAAATTAGAAGAAGATTCTGCCATTTGTCACAGCATGAATGGATCTGCAGGATTCATTCTTAATAGCATACAGGGTGGGTCTGGGCATTTCTGGGAGAAGGGACTAGAGAAAGAAGGCTGCTAGGACAATCAACTCCAAGTACAATGCTAATAAGAAAATAGGCCATGTCTTTAATACAAGTATAGACAAGTTTGTTTTTGACAGAGAAATGAGAAAAACTCAACCAGGTGTCCCACAAGCATATGCCATTAGGACCTAGTCATAGTAGACTAGATTATAATAGACTGGCCATAATAGAGCTGAATTCCTTTAACAGAAAGTGATGGGATAATTAAATAAATTAATTAAATGAAATAAATATGTATTTACACTGCGTGTTTCCTGTCACTTCCAAATAGCTTGCAACTTATTGTACAAATTTTTCGAAGCAGTATTTTGTGTTGTGCAGAAAGCACAATCCAAAACATGGGTGCTCTGAAGGGCATCGATCTGCAGCCAGCCCCGTTCTGCATTGGTTATGTGTTTATCTCTCTTTTCCTTATGTAAGCGTGTTTATGTTATATAACATCAATACCTAGACCAGTGGCCAAGTGATGTTATGCTAACTGATGGGAACAGAAAAGTACTGCAGAGCTCAGCACCTCACAACAGCCCTTCCTTCTGATGATATCTGGTAATTAGAAGCTACTCACCTTGAGAACACACCCCCCTGTAGGTCTGTAATTAGTTCATTTAATTTTACTGCTTCCTTGACATTGATCGCAGTCTGCCTTTAATTCCCATTTATTACTTGTTTTGATTTAAGGAATTTTATTTAAAAATCCTTTCAAGTATCAAAAAAGAAAAAAAAAAGAAAAGAAAAAAGTGACCTGGGCTCATACCTGGTGACTTTTATCAATGTCTCTTGTTTGAATCCATTGTTATGAGGTATTTTAGACATAATGATTCATAATGGCATTTACAGAGCTTAATGTTAGGTCTGAAAGATTTACTTGTAAATTACATAACTTCAGTTACATTCATGCTAATTGTGTTGCTTCAGAAAAAATGTTTATGTTGACATTAAATCATTGTGTTTTGGAGACACTGTCTTTCATTATACCTGCTCATAGTAAAACCAGACTACTTTAATGTCCTTCACTACTTCAGCACTTATTATAATTCATATTTATGTATACTATATAAATATATAATTATCTGTACACATATGCTCTGTAACCTCTAATTTGCTTTGACTCCCTTTGTTTTGTTGAGACAGGATCGCTCTCTGTTGCCCAGGCCTGTAGTGCACTGGAGTGCAGTGGTGTAATTACAATTAACTGCAGCCTTGACTTTCTGGGCTCAAGCGATAATCCCTTTTTAGCCTTCCAAGTAGCTAGGACTATAGGCACATACCACCACATCCTGACTCTTCTTTATTACATTGAAAATATGTTAGGATGGGTATATATATCTTCTGCCTCCACAGGCTTCAAAACTCTGAGCAGAACACTCTGAATATTGTGAATACACACACACATACACACACACACACACACACACACACACACACACAACAGGATTTGTCCAACAATAAGAGTTTCAAGTCAATTCCAAGTCAATTAACAATATTGTAGCTTTGGAAGTATCTCACAGGAATCAAACCTAAATGACTTTTCCCAAATACAAGCCCTCTCTTGGGTAGTTTTTTTCTTAGAGTAAGACACTTTCAAATTACTTGTTTGTAGTTTATATAGTCAAATGGCCATGCGCTTTGCTCCTCTGAGAGCTCATTGTTAAAAGGAAATTCAACATGGAAGTATTCATTTGAAAAATATCTTACTGTATCTAAAGGCTAAAGATAGTTTAAATGTATATCCTATTTCTAGGTTATGCTGATTTATCTATTCACCTTTTCCCCAGCTTTTTTATTCAGATCCCATCAGTAATATTTTATTTTCCCAGCCCATGTATCCGAGTATTTCTAGATCCATCAGTTACCTTATAGGTGTTCCTTATTTAATAAAATCAGGTATATAAAAGTCCAAACTTCCCCAGTGGTTAAATTGGGAGAGATTATTTTACGTAACAAATAATTTTTCGCTTTATAAAAAGGATCTCTCATCCCTCTTTTCCATAAATATCATTGATGATATTTGTAAATGAAGAGTTCTGTGGTTGGATGGTAGTGATGACGGCACAACAACGTGAAATCACTTAATGCCCCTGAACCATACACATAAATATGGCAATGATGGCAAATTTTATATCGTGTGCATTTTATCACAAATATATATAGAAATATTATTGAGGCATCTCTGTGGGCCTGCACTGTGTTGTGTGGTGGGGCCAGGGCACTGAATGAGTCAGAGATCATCACTACCCACATGGAGCCTGCCGTCTAGTAGAACAAACATCTAGTCCACTGACATGTAATCTAGCAAATGTGGCCTAGTGCTATCGAGGTAGGAGATGAGCAGGACTTGTTTCCCGAACACTGATCATGATCCCAGTCATGACCCCGCTGATCGGAGCAGGATCTGCTCAAAACATAGCGCAGTCAAGACGCTGGCCAAAACCAGTAGATGGTGATGAAAGCAACCTCTAGTTGTCCTCACTGTTCATTAGCATAAAGACACTCCCACCAGTGCCATGACAATTTTAAAATGCCACGGCAATGAACCACATCAATGGTCCATACTTTATATGGTTGCAAAACCTCCCTGCCCCATTTGCAGAAAGTTCTGAATAACCTGCCTCTTAATTAGCATGTCATTGAAAGTGGATATACACACAGCTGCCAACAGCCCATGTATTGCTATTCTGGGCACGCTGCCTATGGGTTAGCCCTGCTCTGCAAGGAGCAGTCCCTCTGCTGCTGCTCTTCAGTGCTGCTTCAATAGCAGTTGCTATCTAACACCACCAGCTCACCCTCGAATTCTTTCCTGGATGAAGCCAAGAACCCACCCCTCTCAGGATGGTGATGTGAGAGATAGCCTAAGCACTGTCATCTTACCTAAAAGTTTCCAGCCCTTTCTCCAGTGTCTCTATATCCCTGCCCCAATTCAGCAACTCTTAGAAAATAACTGAGAAGTAAAGTGTAGATGAAGGAAGATGTATATTGGTAAAAGCATATTGACTTCTGAAACAAATGAATCCTACCATTGCCTTTAACACAGTAGAGGTTTTTCCTGCCTCACAGTCAACCAAATGAGAATGTGGTACTGCCTGCTCCTCAGAGTCATTCAAGAATCCAGGTTCCCAGAGGCTCTGTCCTCTTAAGTACTTGGCTTCCAAAATTGTCCTGAGCATCAACATCCAGCAAGCAGTTGTTGGAAAGGAATAGATTACATATAGTAGCTTTTACTTGCTCAGACCTAGACAAAACCGTCCATCACTTTCATTCACATTCCTGTGGATAGAATTCCACCTGCAAGGGAACTGAGAGATGTAGCCTGGCTATGTGTCCAGGAAGAAGAGGAAACAAGTTTGATGATCACTTAGCCATCTCAGTCTCATCAAAGATGCTGTGGTTCTCATGTATAAAGAGTTATAAAAGTAGCAATGGAGGACAGAAATGGTTGGAAATTGTATTTTATTTACTCATTTGCTTGTGATTACAGGGATCAGAAATTAGGAGTCAAGGCCTGGCGCAGTGGCTCACACCTGTAATCCCAGCAGTTTGGGAGGCCGAGGCAGGTGGATTGCCTGAGGTCAGGAGTTCAAGACCAGCCTGGCCAACATGGTGAAACCCATCTCTACTAAAAATACAAAATAAATTAGCCAGGCATGGTGGTGGAAGCCTGTAACCCCAGCTACTTAGGAGGCTGAGGCAGGGGAACTGCTTGAACCAGAGAGGTGGAGGTTGCAGTGAGCCAAGATCACGTCACTGCACTCCAGCCTGGGCAGCAGAGTGAGACTCCATCTCAAAAAAAAAAAAAAAAAAAAGAAAAAGAAATGAGGAGTCGAAAAACAATAATTTATTGTTTTACAGTAGATGAATATATATTAGAAATTTGGAATAGTTATCAACTTCCCTCAACTAAAGATCTGGACAAGGAACTTGGTTACAACCTACATTCAGGAAGGGGCTCAATAGTGATTCATATGTAATATATGTTGGCAAACATTAAATGAGTCTCTACTTACTACAAGTAAATAGATAAGAGATAAATAGAGCCTATAAAATTTGCTCAGATAAAATGAAATGAAATAGCATATGAAGACAAATTAAAAATGCACCCCTGAATGTGACTTATTACAGAAATCAGAAGAAAAGCACCCTCAGTAGACTGTAAGACTGCAAAGCTTCCAGGAATAAAAGTTATAAGTACAAGGAATGAAAAATCAAGATGAAAGACCAGTCATGTAGTGAAAAGGAAAGGAGAGGGTTATTTATGACACTGGACAGGTTCAAAAGGACACTAAAAATATAATCGAATAATTCACTGTTGAAGATGTGTAAGGTACAACTTGAGAAGATGAAAATGAGTTAGGGATATGGAAACCAAATGGAGTTCTCACAGAATGAAAATAGAGGGGGATGAATGTGAAAGGATGAAAGAAAGGAAGACAGCTATGATCAGAGAACTCAGAATCATATGGGTAAGTTAGGTTCTAGACAAAAGGTCAGAGAAATACTTTGCAAAAGTGATCATATATACATACTCAAATATATACATACACACATACATCTCTATATACACACACACACACACACACATATATATATATAGAGAGAGAGAGAGACAGACAGACAGAGAGAGAGAGAGAAAAGAGAAAGAGAAGAGAAGAGAGTAAGAGTCATTTAATTCCAGGCAAAAATCAAGTAACAAGAGATACAAAGAGCTACATCTTGGCACTCATTTTAAATTATAAGGATAAAAAATTTAAATCCTACCCAGACCAAAAGACAAAGCACTTACAAAAAAAGGAAAAATGGACAAGATTCACTGAAATTTTTGAGATCAGATGGGATGGTTCTATCTAATATTAAGATAAAATTATTTCAGATCCAGCTCTTCATTGGCAGCCAAATTGTCCTTCAGGTGAAATAAAGATGTGTACATCAATTCCATAGCTTAGAGAACGTATCATCCATGTACAATTTTTTGAAAAACTATTACTTGATGATATAATCATGTTGACTATGAATGAAGCAAAATTATGAGCTCAGAAATAGGAAAATTGTGGTGCAAGAGGACTTGGAGTGAGCACCAAAAGCACTTGTATGTAGGTTTAAATCTAATCCATGAGCAAAACTAACTGTTCTAAACTATTTCTTGAAATATAAAATATATAATGTAAGACAATGATTGTAAAACAGTAATATTAACCTATATTCTCAAGTTATACTAATAGAAACTGAAAAATCAAAGGGATTGTGATTGTATTTATTTCCCTAGCTTAGCTAGAAGATGACCCAAAGGATTTATTTTGGTTCAGATAATTAGGGAAATAAAAATTGAAGAAGTCTTTTGAATCTTAAAGCAAACCATAAATAGTTTAACACAGAGCTCCCAAATTGGAAGAAAAGATAAAAATAAAACCACGTCTGCATTTTTAGCAGTGAGAAACAAAAAAGAGTCACTGTAAGAAAAAAAAAAAAGCACAAAACAAGATGACATGTGACCACATGATAAGGCATAAGGAAAGATGTAAGAAAAGATGTCAGAAGTTAGACTAACCTTATTATTTATAACAATAGATGGAAATGTATAGAAACAAAAATAACAAAAGCAACGTTAAAGGGATCAAAATTCCCAATTTAACCTTTACAGATGGTTCCTGACTTATAGTTGGACTTAAGATTTTTTTAACTTTATCTTGGTGCAAAAGCAATGCACATTTAGTAGAAACTAAACTTTGAATTCTAATTTTTTTCCAACTGTAGGTTAATGTTAGTTTTCTGAGCACCTGTAAGGTAGGATGAGATAAGGTGTGATGTCTGGTAGATTAGGTGTATTAAATGCATTTCAACTTATGAGATTTTCAACTTATGGTGGGTTTATGGAGGTGATAGGTTTATCATTTATGTAAATAAGGAAGTTTGAAAGAAACATAAAACTGCAAAAAACGAAACTATGGCATTCATAAAGATAAAAGCAGAAATTTGATAACAGAAATATATCACATCTTAAACATTCTCATAAACCTTACAGATGTTAACATAAGAAGTTCTTATATACAAGTTATCTCAGGGAAGCAATATTTATCTAAATCTATGTAAATCAGTGTTATGTTCACTTGTAATGTGTCAAGATTTGCTAACAATGACCTTTTCTTGTCAAAATGGCTTATCATCACCTATGTAGGTCTAGAGTGG
This sequence comes from Ateles fusciceps, assembly GCA_036589455.1. Taxonomy (NCBI): domain Eukaryota; kingdom Metazoa; phylum Chordata; class Mammalia; order Primates; family Atelidae; genus Ateles; species Ateles fusciceps. Next base: position 10,317,129 of record JAZHEH010002554.1, on the reverse strand, counting down.
CTTTTAAAATTCAGATACTCAGTATTACAAATGTGTGAAAAGACTCATTTATGAGGATACTTCTCATGATATTTTTTTCACTGTGAAAAATTGGAAAAAACCTACATTTCATAAAAGGGGGATTTTAATTTAATAGATTATTCTATCCATATGCACTAACATTGTGTAATCAACAAAATGGTACTACAGCAAAATATCAAACAGCATTGAAATGCTCACAATATGTTAAGATTCCAAAAAGCAACCCGCAAAATGTACTGCAATCTCATTTGTTTAAATCACACATAATACACACATAAACAGAGCAGAGAGAGAAAGAGAACACTAGATGTTGCAGATAAAAATTACAGTGGGGGAGGGTAGGGAACTTAGAGGACGGGTCAATAGGTGCAGCAAACCACGATGGCACATGTATACCTATGTAACAAACCTGCATTTTCTGAACATATATCCCAGAACTTAAAATAAATCTTAAAAAAAAATTACAGTGTGATTACTACTGATCTTTTTTCTTTGTGTTTCTCTGAATCTTTCCATTTCTGACATGAATTTGTTTTATATTCAGAAAAAAATCATAAATGTCATATTTTTAAAAATATTAATGCCTTCGGTAATATTTTATAAGATGAGAAAGTCAGGTAGAGTAATACCACAATTAGTCTTTCTTTTACTTAGCACATATTTATAGGGTGTATACTAACTGGTAGGCACTATTTTATACACTAGAGATATAACAGTGAACAAACTAAGTCCGTACCCTCCTCTCACTATAGAAAGAGGGAGAGATAGAAGATAAACAAATATAAGTATATGTAATATCATTTGGCAACAATGTCATGAAGGAAATTAGAGCAGTGTAAAGAATAAGGAGTGATGAAAGACAGATATGCTATTCTATAGTGTAGTATTGGCTTTGTTTATTTTTTCCTTTTTTTTTTTTTTTTTTTTGAGATAAGAGTTCTGCTCTGTTTCCCAGGCTGGAGTGAAGTGGCATGATCTCAGCTCACTGCAACCTTCACCTCCCAGATTCAAGCCATTCTCCTGCCTCAGTCTCCTGAGTAGCTGGGATTACAGGCGTCCGCACCATGCCCAGCTAATTTTTGTGTTTTTAGTAGACGCAGGGTTTCACCATGTTGGCCAGGCTGGTCTCAAACTCCTGACCTCAGGTGATCCACCTGCCTTGGCCTCCCAAAGTGCTGAGATTACAGGGAGGAGCAACCACACCCAGCCTATTTTTATCCTTTTATTTTTAGTTGACACTCAGTTGTATATATTTATTGGATACAGAGTAATATTTTGATACATGTATACCATGTGTAATGATGAAATGTAGAAACATAAAAATAAACACCTCCAACATTTATCATTTGTTTGTGTTAAGAAGATTCAAAATCCTCTCTTCTAGCTTTTTTGAAAAGATATACTAAATTATTGTTAACCATATTTGCCCAACAGTGCTACAAAATACTAAAACTTACATCTCTTATCTAGCAGTATAATGTAACTTTGTATTCATTAACCACTTTCTCTATCCTCTCCCCTCCTCCTATCCTTCCCAGCTTCTAATGACTACAATTCTACTTTCTACTTTTATGAGCTCAGTTTTTCTTAGCTCCCATATATGAGAGAGAACATGCAGTATTTATTTTTCTGTGCCTGACTTATTTCATTTAACATGCTCTCCAGGCTCATCCATGTTGTGGCAAATGACGAGACTTCATTGTGTATATATTCCACATTTTCTTTATGTACTCATCTGTTGATGGACATTTAGGTTGATTCCATATCTTGGCTATTGTGAATAGTGCTGCAAAAAATCATGAGAATAAAGGTTTCCCTTTGATATAGAGGTTTCCTTTCCTTTAGATAAATTTCCAGCAGTGAGACTGCTGGATTTTATGGTCGTCCTGTTTTCAGTTTTTTGAAAAACCTCCATACTGTTTTCAGTAATGGCTGCACTAATTTACATTCCTACCAACAGTGTATGAATTCTCTTTTGTCTGCATCCTTGCCAGCATTTGTTATTTTTTGTCTTTTTGATTATAGCCATTCTAATTGGGGTAAGATGATATATCATTATGATTTTGATTTGCATTTCCTTGATGATTAATAATGTTGAGCATTTTTTCACATGCTTGCTGACTGTTTGTATGTCTTCTTTTGAAATCTATCTCATACCTGTAATCCGAGCTACTCAGGAAGCTGAGGCAGGAGAATCACTTGAACCCAGGAGGCGGAGGTTGTGGTGAGTGGAGATTGCACCATTGCACCCCAGCCTGAGCGACAGAGCAAGAGTAGATCTCAAAAAAAAAAAAAAAAAAAAAAAAGAGAGAGAGAGAGAAAGAAAAAGAAAAAATATACATCTATTCAGCTCCTTTACCCATTTTTAAATTGGCATGTTTTTTGGGGGGGGGGTTTCTTTTTTTGCTGTTTTTTGCTGTTTTTAAAGTTTCTTGTATATTCTGGATATTAGTCCCTCATTAAAAGACTAGTTTGTGAATATGTTCTTCCATTCTGTAGGTTGTCTCTTCGCTCTGCTGATTGTTTCCTCTGCTGTGCAGAAGTTTTGGGTTTGACATAGTCTCATTTGTCTTTTTTGTTTGTTTGTTTTTGATGCCCGTTTAAGTCTTACCCATAAAATCTTTGCCTAGAGCAATGTTCTGAAGCATTTCCCCCTGTTTTCTTCTAGTACAGGTTTGGGTCTTATGCATAAGTCCTTAATCCATTTTGAGTTGATTTTTGTATATGGTGAGATATAGGGGACTAGTTTTATTCGTCTGCATATAGGTATTCGTTTTTCCAGCACCTACTATTGAACAGGGTGTCCTTTATCTGATGTATGTTCTTGCCACCATTGATGAAAATGCATTGGCTGTAACTGCAAAGATTTATTTTTATGTTCTCTATTCTGTTCCATTGGTCTATGTGTCTGTTTTTATACCAATACCATGCTGTTTTGGTTACTATAGCTTTGTATGTATTTTGAAGTAAGATAGTGTGATGTCTTCAGCTTTGTTCTTTTTACAAAGGATTGCTTTGACTATTTAGGGGTTTTCTGTGATTCCACACAAATTTTCTGATTTTTTTCTATTTCTGTGAAAAATGTCATTAGTATTTTGATTGGGATTCCATTGAATCTGTAAATTGCTTTGGGTAGTATGGTCATTTTAACAATATTAACTCTTCCAATCCATGGTTACGGGATGTTTTTCCATTTTTGTGTGTGTATTCTCTTCAATTTCTTTATCAGTGTTTTGTGGTTTTCACTGTAGATATATTTCACATTTATTCCTAGGTATTTTACTTTTTTTGTAGCTATCATAAATGAGATTGCTTTCTTAATTTATTTTTCAGCCAGCTCATTATTGGTATGTAGAATTGTTATTAATCTTTGTATGCTGACTTTGCAATCTGAATCTTTACTAGATTTTTCTAAGAGTTTTTGTAGGCATCTTACATTTTCCTATATATAAGATCTTCCGCAAAGAAGGACAATTTTACTTCCTCTTTTCCAATCTGGATGCCCAGTATTTACTTTTTTTTCCCCTCCTAATTGCTGTGGCTAGTACTTACAGTACCATGTTGAATAGGAGTAGCAAAAGAGGCAATTTTGTCTTGCCCCAGTTCTTAGAGAAAAGGCTTTTAGCCTTTCTGCATTCAGTATAGTAGCTGTGAGTTTGTCATATACCACATTTATTTTATTGAAGTATGTTCCTTCTATACCTAATGTTTGTAGAGTTTTTATCATGAAGGATGTTGAATTTTATCAAATTATTTTTCTGCATTTGTTGAGATTATCATATGCTTTTTTGTACTTTATTCTGTTGATGTGAAGAATTACAAGTACTGATTTGCATTTGTTGAACTATCTTTGCATCATCGGGATAAATTCTACCGGATCATGATATATAATTTTGCTGTATTGTTAAATTCAGATTATCAGTATTTTATTGAGGATTTTTGCATCTATGTTTTCTTTATTTGTTGTGTCCTGGTCTGGTTTTGGTATCAGGGTAATGCTAGCCTCATAAAATGAGCTAGGAAGAATTCTCTCTTCTTCAATTTTTTGAAATAGTTTGAGAAGAATTTGGTAGAATTTAGCAGTATTTAGCAGTTTGGTAGAATTTAGCAGTAAAGCCATCTGGTCCTGGGCTTTTCTCTGTTAGGAGGCATTTTACTACTGATTCAGTATTGTTACTCTGGTCTGTTACTGGTGCATTCAGGTTTTGTTTCTTCCTACTTCAGTCTTGGTAGGTTATGTGTGTCCAGGAGTTCATCCATTTTTTTCTCCATTTTCTAATTTGTTGGAGTATAGTTGTTCATAATAGCTCCTAGTGATCCTTGGCATTTATGTGATATCAGTTGTAATGTCTTCTTTTTCATTTATGATTCTCTTTATTTGAGTATTCTTTCTTTTGGTCTTAGTCTAGCTAATGGTTTGCCAATTTTGTTTACTTTTTTAAAAAAAAACTTAATGGTTTGCTAATTTTGTTTACTTTGAAAAAAAAACTTTTCATTTGATTTATCATTTTGTATTTTTGTAGTCTCTATTTTCTTTAGTTTTTCTCTGATCTTTATTATGTATTCTCTTCTACTAATTTCAGTTTGGTTTTTCTTGCTTTTCTAGTTCCTTGACATGCATCATTGGGTTGTTTTGAAAAATCTTTTTACCTTTTTGACGTAGGCATTTATGGCTGTAAAGCTCTCTCTTAGTACTGATTTTTCTATATCTCATGATTTTTGGTATGTTGTCCTTTGAATTTTATTTCAAGAATTTTTTAAAATTTTTTTTAATTTCTTCCTTGGTTCAGTGGTCATTCAGAAACATGTTATTTAGTTTCCATATATTTGTACAGTTTCCAAGTTTCTCATGGTATTGTCTTCCAATTTTATTCTATTGTGATCAGAGAAGAAATTTGATAAGATTTCTATTTTTTATATTTGTTGAGGCTTGTTTTGTGGCCTAAAATATGAACTATTCCAGAGAATGTTTCATATGTTAATGAGAAGAATGTGTATTCTGTAGCCGTTGGATAAAATGTTCTGTAGATGTTTGTTTGGTCATTTAGTCCATAGTGCAGTTTAATTCTGTTTTTTTATTGATTTTCTGTTTGCATGATCTGTCCAATGATGAAAGTGTGATGTTAAAGTCCCCAACTATTATAGTTTTGGGAACTATCTCTCTTTATTTCTAATAATGTTTGCTTTTAATATGGAGATGATCCTGTGTTGAGTGTAAATACATTTACAATTGTTATATCCTCTTCCTGAATTTATGATCTTCTTTGTCTCCTTCAATTTTTTTTTTCTTTTTTTTTTAACTTATAGTCTATTTCATCTGATATAAGTATAGTGGCTCCCACACGCTTTTGGTTTCCATTTATGTGGAATACCTTTTTCTAACCACTCATTTTCAGTCTGGGTGTATCTTTACAGGTGAAGTGCATTTCTTGTATATAGGTGGGTCTTCAGTTTTTTTAAATCCATTCAGTGAGTCTATATCTCTTAAATGGGGGATTTAAAAGGTTTACATTCATGATTGTTATTGATAGGTGAGGACTTACCTCTGTCATTTTGTTAGTTGATTTCTGATTGTCTTGTATGTCTTTTGTGGCCTTATTCCTCTCTTGTGGTTTATCTTTGCAATTTAGTGGTTTTCTGTAGTGACAACCTTCATTCCTTTCTCCTTATCATTTGTGTATCTGTTCTGCCAGTGAGTGTTATATATTCATGTGCTTTTTTGATGGTAGATATCATCTTTTAGCTTCTAGATAGGAATTCCTTAAGCATTTTTTATAGGGCTAGTCTAATGGTGATAAATTCCTTCAGTTTTTGCTTATCTAGGAAAGACTTCGTTTTTTGCTTTATTCCTGAATTATAGCTTTGCCCTGTTTAGTGTTCTTGACTAGCAGTTTTCTTCTTTCAGCATTTTGAATATATCATCCCATTTTCTCTGGCCTGTAAGGTTTCTGCTGAAAAATCTGATATTAATCTGATGGGGATTCCCTTATGTGTGACTTGATGCTTTTCTTTTGCTATTTTTAGAATTCTCTCTCTACTTTTTGACGTTGACAATTTGACAATAATGTGTGTTGGAGATGACATTTTTGGGTTGAATCTATTTGGGAATGTTTAAACTTCCTCTATCTGCATGCCTATAAGGCTTCCAAAACTTTGGAAATTTTCTGCTATTGTTTTAATTAAATAGGCTTTTTATGCCTCTTCTAATCTTTTCTCCTTTTGAAGCCCCCAAAATTTGAATATTTGTTCCCTTGATGTTGTTCTATATGTCACATAGGCTTTCTGTATTCCTTTTTATTCTTTTTGTTTATTTGTTTGACTGGGTTATTTTAAAAGACCTGTCTTCAAGTTCAGAAATTCTTTCTTCTGCTTGATCTAGTTTAATTTTGAAGCATTCAATTATATTTTTTATTTTATCACTGAATTCTTTAGTTCCAGGATTTCTGTTTAGTTCTTTTTTATACTATCTATCTGATATGGTTTGGATCTGTGCCTCTACCCAAATCTCAGGTCAAACTGTAATCTCCCATGCTGAAGGTAGACCTTGTGAGAGATGATTGAATCTTGGGGACAGTTTCTCATGGTTTAACACCATCCCCTTTGGTATTGTCATGATAAGAGTGAGTTATCACAAGATCTGGTAGTTTAAAAGTGTGTAGTATTTCCCCATCTCTTTCTATCTCCTGCTCCAGACATGTGAAGTGCTTGCTCTCCCTTTGCCTTCTGCTGTGTTGGTGAGGTTCCTGAGGTCTCCCCCAGAAGCCAAGCAGATGCCACCATCATGTTTCCTATTCAGCCTGTGGAACTGTGGGCCAATTAAATCTCTTTTCTTTATAAATTACCTGGTCTCAGGTATTTCTTTATAGCAGTACAAGAATGGACTAATATACTATCTCCTCAAATTTTTTCATTCCCATCATGAATTGGTTTTAAAATTTCTTTGTATTGTTTGTATTCTCTTATATCTCACTGTTTCCTTAAGATAACAATATTTTAATCATTAATATTATTTATCATCTAGTTATTAATACTTATATTTTCATTAATATCAATACTATTTTTATTACTAATACAATTACTATCAACTTATATTAATAATATTTTGAAATCCTTGTTAAGAATTTTATAATGTTTTTTCTTTGGGATCTGTCACTGGAAAATTATTGTGTTCCTTTGGAGGCGTCATGTTCCTGGCTTGTTCATATTTTTTGTGTACATATGTTGATGTCTACACATCTGGTGTAATAGTCATTTCTTCCAATTTTATGGAGTAACTTTCACAGTGAAAGACTTTCTCCTGCAGATATATTTATACTGTCCATTGGGTTGAGTTCTTTGGGTTTGGTTGCAGTGGGCATCATAGTGAAGTCCCTATATGATTTCTTTGACTGTTTCAATGTCAGTGGTGTCTGTGAGTTTCTTAGTAGCTTAGGTTACAGTTGTTTGTTAAGGCTGTAGTGAGGCTTTTCTGGGGCCTGGGGTACTAGATGAGCTGGTTCTCAGGCCCCTGGGTTGTGAACATGAGCACAGACTATGGCAGCAGTGAGCCCTGGGAAGGATCAGTTCCAGGGTCCACTGGCAGCACGTGCAGGCAGCAGTGGTGGATTGGCTTTTGAATCTCTCAGAAGCACACTCAGGTCTGTGTCTGCTGCTGGAGGGGGCAAGGTAATTGCTGGTGGTGGCAGCCTCTGGCAGGTGATTCTCAGCCTCTGGGGAGTACAAGCTTCAGCTCCATAAATTCTAGGGCAGCCTCCCTAATGTGCAAGACCACCTGTTTCCCAGGGTGTAGGGCATTGTGTGGGCTTGGGTGTCAGGCATGCAGCCACACTGCTGGGTCCAGCTGGTGTCATGATGCTGCAGCCCTCTAAGTGGATATGAGGGGAATGTTGACTGGGCCTCAGGGATGTGGAGATACAGGGATTCTTGGGCCCCAGGGCAGGATGTAGCCTGGTGTTTGTTCCATTCTTAAAATGGTGTCATGATTCAGCAGCCTGGGTTCTGGAGGGTGAGTGGAACCCAGTGTGAAATCCCTCTTCAGGACAATGTAATCTCATGGACTCAAAGCAGCTCCCTTCACTAAGTACAGGGCTTTTGAGGGCTGAGTGGCTTTCCTGCCATTATAATTGTGTTATGGGAATGTGTACTGTTGGGGGATCTCTTGCAATGGGGATCCTCACAATGAGGAATCCCTCCTGGCTCTGGCCAGCTGCTTTGCTGCCCTCTCTAGGCTATCATCCTGAGTTTCCTTCCTCAGAGGGTCCCTGTCACTTCTGTGCTGAATGCTAGTGTTCTCCCTTACATACTCTATTTAACATACTCTACTCACCATTTTGGTCCTTCTTTGAAGAGGAGATTAGTGCTGGACACCTCTAGCCTACTGTCTTAATCATATTGGATGGTATTGTTCTGTCTTTTTTGTTTTTGCAGAAAGTGGTATACGAGGCTGTGTGCAGTGGCTCATACCTGTAATCCTAGCAATCTGGGGGCCAAGGCAGGACAATTGCTTGAGCACAGGAGCTTAAGACCAGCCTGGGCAACATGATGAAACCCCATCTCTACAAAGAACACAAAAATTAGCCAGGTATAGGTGGCATGCACCTGTAGCCCTAGCTACTTGGGAGGCTGAGGTGGGAGGATGGCTTGAGCCCAGGAGGTAGAGGTTGCAGTGAGCTGAGATTGTGACACTGCACTCCAGCCTGGGCAACAGAACAAGACCCTGTCTCACAAGAAGAAGTAGTATATGAAGCAGAACATTTGCAGCTCTATTAGGCATTCACAATCTTTTCATTCTTAATAGGAATTGACCATATGCCAGAATCTACAAACTCAAAATTAGTTATTGATGCTTATATGACACCTGCATTTTAATTTTAATACCATGGCTAAAATGAAAAAGAGCAGGGGGCATCCTCAGGTATAGAAGATAAATCTTGAATATTTAGAAAAAAATTCTTTTGGGCTTCTTTTGTAGTGATTTTAAACCATTTTTATGTCAGTGCCAAGTCTTACTACCTAGTAAAAAGCAAAGTGCCCCACCCAGGCCTACTGAAATAGAATTCTTGTTTCAACAAGCCCTCCAGGTGATCCTGATAAATGCTAACATTTGAAAACCTTTGCCATAAAGACTAGAACAATGAGTATCCTCAGAGCACTGGTATTATGTTTGGATTGTCACAACAGTGGTTGATTCTGACATTTAAGTATCTTCTGATCAAATAGTTTTAATATTAAGTGTGCCACTATTTTTAAAAATCATACCTCTGTAAAACAATTTTCTAAATTCAATCAGTTCAAACATCGAGAAAACTTCACAGAACAGAGTAAATCATTATGTTATTCTTTAAACAAAACATGCGAAATGCCAACACAAGAAATGTATGAAAGTAAAGGGTTCTGGTTGAGTGATAGTGGGAGACCTTAAATCTTACATGTTGATAACCCCTACTCTTGGGCCTAAATTCTGACCCTTCTTTGTCTCTGCGACAGCCTCTAGGATGCCTCTGTGGAGGTCCTGCAGGACACAATTTGAAAATCATTGACTCTTGGATTAGTCACCTGTCTCTTAATTATATGCTGCCTTGGACTTGTATCTTCTTATAGTTACGTTTTGTGTCGTTTTATTATTGCCTTTTCTTACTTTTTGCATGATTGTGGTCTGAGCCCCTTCATGTAAGAGACAGGAGAAAAAGCCATAAAGCATTGAATGTCTTATGAATTGTAAAGAGGCACAGACAGCAGGCATATAATCAACCAATATAGCAAGCTAGACAGGAAACTACAGGCAGGGGCCCTGTGTGCAGTATATTTCCTGTATTTTCCATAGTTTGTCAACTTCATGGAAAAAGGAATACAACTGGCAATAAGAAGACGTAGCCCAACAAGATGACAGAGTTAACAGCTATTTATCTGGTTCTTGACTTTAATAAAAAATCCACTAGGACCACTATTTTTCTCCTATGGACCTCATGTTTAGGAAGATTTTTTCCATGAGACTATAGTACACTAAGTAATACATTAGTTTTCCCCATTTTACTCGATAGATCATGCATTCTCAATGGGAGAAAAATTGGTTCTTGTGGTATGAGTGAATACATCTTACTCTTTTACACATAAAGCACAGTGCATCTATTGTACTAAAATTTCAAGGGGGTCATTAAAACAAAGTCTAAAAGAATTTTTAGGGAGAAAGTGATGGGAAAAAAGGAAATGATACACTCATATAAATGACTTCCAGTTAGTACTTTTGATTTATATGAGCTTACCAATATTCTCACACTGAATTGGAATTTCAGTTGAAACAAAATAAACATCATATTTCAGCTTGTGGGTAAATGTAATTGTTCATTCAACAGTGAACACTTTGCTTGCCAGTAGTGCCATAAGCATGGAAGAAAAAAAACAATTGAAAAACTACTGCAGTAGTCCAAGTAAGAAATGGCAGAGACTGGACTAGGATGTTCAGATTTGGGATGTATTTTAAAATATGCTCTTCTGAAAAAAATTCAAAACAGCTCAATGCCTTCATAATAAAAAAAAATCTACATTGCAAAATACAGTATTATGCCAAAGTTCTAGGTCTTATTTCAGGGGGATCTTTGCTTGTTTGTATACATGTTCCAAAAATTCTTCCTGGCATGATCATTCTGTAGGCTGGAAGAAAAAACAAATTAGCAAATCTCACATTTTCCTTCATGAGAAAATTTTGTTTCTGGCTGGACCTAATTTCTCTTTGGGTTAGGAGTGGCTCTCATTCAAAGACAAGCTTTGTATATTTTGTTACACAAATGTCGTTTAATTTTGAAGCTGTCAACAACATTTTCATAACTGCAAATGGTCTAGGTTGATGTAACCTGATGTATTTTGTAGATTTTACAGTGCATTTGTATTTTCACAGCTCAGAAATTACATGATGAACATCAAGAAGTCTTCCCATGCAATTTTTAGCTCACTGTTGGCATCGATCAATTGCTATGCTTAGCGTGGTGTAACTTTCTTCCCAATAAAACCAAACTTTGGCCCTGGGCTCTATTGTTCCAATGGCTATTAATCAATTTTGCTAGCTGCTTCTATTCTTTTTGGCGATAGGATGTCATAAATAAGTAAAAGTAATCATTGTTTCATCCAGGAAGTAAAGAAGTTCAAGCTAGAATACATGCAAGACAGCATGGTTAGGTGATATGTGTGCAGATGGGAAGAAACCAGTTCTTCTCTGTGGTTACGTGGGTCATATTGCTTGTATATCACTCTCTTCTGCAGTCTACCAAGCGTTATAAACAGCATGTGATCCATGGGTCTGCTATCAAAACAAATACATTTCATGAGCTGTGCAGCGTCATTTAACTTGAGCAATGACTTGAGATTATTACTTAGGATTTATATGAAATGCTTTCTTAGTGGGCAAGTGTCTTTTACAAAATATAGGACTTGCAGAGGAGCAAATAACAAGGTTTTTTATTTATTTTTTTGAGATAGGGTGTCACTCTGTTGCCCAGGCTGGAGTGCAGTGGCATGATCATAGCTCACCGCAGCCTTTACCTCCAGAGCTCAAGTGATCCTCCTACCTCACCCTCCTGAGTAATCCCAGCCTCCTGAGCTGCACTGCCCTATGTTCTCCCCATGTTGCTCAGGCTGGTCTCAAACTCCTGAACTTAAGTGATCCTCCTGCCTCAGCCACCCAAAGTGCTAGGATTATAGGCATGAGCCACTGCACCGGCCCAACAAGGCTTTTTCAATAGAGACTTAAACTGATGTCCTCATTCCTAAAGTCCAAATAAATTATATTGCTAAGAAATCTGTAATATACGTTGAGGAAATATTTGTACTCTGTATTAAAGATATCATTTGCTATGTCTTTGTGTGAATTCAAATATATTTTAAAATATTTATAAAGGAAAAATAATTTGGCTCATCTTACACCTCAGATAGAAAAATTAGCTGGCGGTCCTGGACTGGTAATGGTCATAAAATGTTTAATGACCTAGAGACCAGAAGAAAAAAACTAACAGCAAACTTACATTAAAAGTACTGCAGCCAGCGCACCACTGAAAGAGAGCCCTGTCTCTTTCATTCTCCCCAGGAGTGTAAGGGACTGGAGATTTAGAAGACTATGCATGGAAGGATAAACTCACTTGAGCTCATGCTGCTCAAGAGAAAGGCTCCTGAAAAGAAGCCAGCATGGCAGTTCCTTCCTGCATGCCAAGAATTCTGGTGGATGCAATTATGGGATATCCCAAGATGGGATAGTCCAAGATTTTGCTATACTTCTTGTATTAGTCTGTTTCTCACTGCTGGCCTTGCTGCTGATAAAGACATACCCAAGACTGGGCAATTTACAAAAGAAAGAGGTTTATGGGACTTACAGTTCCACATGGCTGAGGAGGCCTCACAGTCACGGCAGAAGGCAAGGAGAAGCAAGTCATAGCTTAGGTGGATGGCAGCAGGCAGAGAGCTTGTGCAGAGAAACCCCTTTTTTAAAACCATCAGATGTCATGAGACCCATTCACTATCATGTGAATAGCACAGGAAAAACCTCACCCCATTATTCAATCATCTCCCACTGGATCCCTCCCACAAGTGGAAATTATGGGAGCTACAAGATGAGATTTGGGTGGGGCCACAGAACCAAACCATATCACTCCTGTTACATCAATTAAAAACAGAAGACAAAATGCTTTTTGGCCACAAAAAGAACAAATCCCTAAATCTTAAGTGCTATGTGAGTGTCTAGTACTTAAAATCATGTGAGGGGTTTTACATGGAATAGCCCTAGAATCTGTGGCATGTAACTCTTTTATTTACAAATGAAGTATTTTAATTTGGAAGCAATCACTGTAATATTTCACACATAATGTAACATATGCATCAGTTATAATTTAAGAATTTCAAAACATATATTAATAAGTAACCAAATCACTTCATAGTTCAAATTTTAAAATACAGTTTTCAAAAACAAAATAACCTTTTCTAAAATAGCATGTATTGGTAGAAAACAAAATAAAATTGTCATTAAGGTCGAGGGATTAAAAATAAGCCCAATATTCAGATTTTTTTTAGACCTCAGAGAGCTAAAGACTTTTTTGAAGACTTCCAACATTAGACTTCCAGTGTCTTGCAAGTCAGCTATTCTGTGCACAGTCCAGGATGTGGAGCCATTTATGATATCTGAAAACTTAATGTGTTATTTAAACTTTCAGCTCTAAAAATCAAAAAGTACAGTAAAAGCTGTTTTAAAATCAGCAAGGTCCTGCATTTGCTTAGAGGTCTTTTTAACTCTTGCTCTTAAGTAAATCTCGGTAACTTTTGTGGTTCTTCATATCCTTACATGGAAAAAGAATGCATTTTGCTGGAGAAAAACAAAAATAATGATCTAGATTTATGACTGATTTCTCTCAACTGTCTTCCTCACCAAGACCTTAATCCAAGAATATTTGGTGAAATAATGTCCCAGTTCTAGAGAAAGTTGCTAGAATTACAAACACATCAGAGGAAACAGATATTTTATTTTTAGCATGTATATTGCAACATTTCAGACTACCTTCTTTCCCTCAAGATCTGGACACTAAATTTCTTTCTGAGTGAGGAACCAAATGAAGCAGTTGGGAGGTGATGATAATATATTATTATTATTATTATTATTATTATTATTTTGAGATGGAGTCTTGCTCTGTCGCCAGGCTGGAGTGCAGTGGCGCGATCTCAGCTCACTGCAACCTCTGCCTCCCGAGTTCAAGCAATTCTTCTGCCTCAGCCTCACAAGTATCTGGGACTACAGGCACATGGCACCACACCCAGGTAATTTTTGTATTTTTAGTAAAGACAGGTTTCACCAGGTGGCCAGGATGGTCTCAATCTCTTGACCTCATGATCTGCTCACCTCAGCCTCCCAAAGTGCTGGGATTACAGGTATCAGCTACCATGCCCAGCCAATAATATTATATTACTGATTATCAGATTTGGTGGCTGTTTTATGATTACATAAAAGAATACTTTGGTTTTGGGAAATGCTAAAGTGTTTAGAGTTAATAAGGCATCATAACTATAATTTACTAAAATGGGTCAAGGGATAAAAGCAACAAAGAAAGAGAGAATGACAAATCAAATGTCATAAAAGGTTAACCACTGGGTGAGGAAATGAGAAGTCTTTTGTATTACTTTTGCAACATTGCTGTGAGTTTGAAATTTTTCAACATAAAAGTAGAACACATTTAAAAGGACATAGTGAGTTTGAAGGGCCTCTAACTGGCCAAATTTGGAACTAATGAAAAAAATAATGACTGTAATTAATTATAATCCAGTGAATAAGTAAGAATTCATGAGTCCACATGATACTATAAAAACAAGAAAGAAAGAAAAAGAATAGTAGCCAGAGGCTACTGTTATGCCAACAACTTACTCTGAAATATTTTAGTGAAAAAATTAAGCACTTATCCTGTCTTTTTAAGAATAATTATAGTCATCCCCAGTTGCTGAGTATATTAGTCTATTCTCTCACTGCTATAAAGAAATACTTGAGACTGGGTAATTTACAAAGAAAAGAGGTTTAATTGGCTCATGGTTCTGTAGGCTGTATAGAAAGCATGATGGTTTCAGCTCTGGGGGAGACCTCAGGAAACTTACAATCATGGTGAAGGTGAAGAAGAAGCAGGCACTTCAGATGGCCAGAACAGGAGGAAGAGAAAGATAGGGGAGGGGCTATGTACTTTTGAACAACCAGATCTCACAATAACTCAGTATCATGAGAACAGTACCAAGGGGATGGTGCTAATCTATTCATGAAGGACCCAACCCCATGATCCAATCACCTCCCACCAGGCCCCACCTCCAACATTAGGGATTACATTTCAACATGAGATTTGGGTGAGAATACAGATTCAAACCACATTATTCTGCCTCTGGTGCTCCCAAATCTCATGTTCTTTTCACATTTCAAAAAACAATCATGCCTTTCCAACAGTTCCCTAAAGTCTTAACTCATGCCAGCATTCACTCAAAAGTCCACTTCAAAGTCTCATCTGAGACAAGGCACATCCCTTCTGTCTATAAACCTGTAAAATCAAAACAAGTTAGTTACTTCTAAGATACAATGGGAGTATTGGCATTGGGTGAACATTCTCATTCCAACAGGGAGAAATGAGCCAAAAGAAAGGGGCTATAAGCCCTATGCAAGTTGGCAACCCAGCAGAGCATTCATTAAATCTTAAAGTTTCAAAATTATCTCCTTTGACTCCATGTCCCGCATCTGGGGCACGCTGGTGCAAGGGGTGGGCTCCCAAAACCTTGGGCAGCTTCAACCATGTGGCTTCCCTGGGTTCATCCCCAGAAGCTGCTCTCACAGGCTGGTGTTGAGTCCCTGCACCTTTTTCAGGCCGAGGCTGCAAGTTGCTAGGGGGTCTGCCATTCTGGAGTCTAGAGGATGGTGGAACTCTTCTCATAGCTCTGCTAGGCAATGCCACGATGGGGACTCTGTGTGGGATGTCCAGCCCCACATTTTTCCTCTGCACTGCCCTAGCAGAGGTTCTCTAGGCTGAAGGCACCACCCCTGTAGCAGGCTTCTGCCTGGACATCTAGGCTTTTCCATACATCTTCCAAAATCTAGGCAGAGGCTCCTAAGCCTCAACTCTTGCATTCTGTGCACCTACAGGTTTAACACCACATGACAGCCACCAAGGCTTCCAGCTTGCAGCCTCTGAAGCAGCTATCCAAGCTGTACCTGGGCCTACAGATGCACACCATAATGCCTGGCTAATTTTTGTGTTTTTAGTAGAGATGGGGTTTCACTGTGTTGGCCAAGCTGATCTTGAACTTCTGCCCTCAGGTGATCGGTCCACCTTGGTTTCCCAAGTGCTGGGATTACAGGTGTGAGCCACCGCACCCTCATGGTATTAATAACTCTCTCACTCACTATCACAAGAACAGCACTGAGGGGGATACTGCTAAGCCCCTTATCCAATCACTTTCCACCAGGCCTCACCTCCAACATTGGGGGTTACATTTCAACATGAGATTTGGGTGGGGACATAAATCCAAATCATATCACAGAGCAAAAGAAATATTTTCTTTTCAGAAGAATTATAGTTAATATGTGTTGAAGAAATGACAATTTTTTAAATCACTGTTTAACAACCACCAATGAAATAATCAGTTTTGCAAGGAACATCAATGTATGCTTTAAAAAAAAGGGGGGGGTGTGTGTGTGTGTGTGTGTGTGTGTGTGTGTGTGTGTGTGTGTAGCATTATACATAGAAAGATAAAGATGGAAAAATGTTAATGATATTTAATCTATAACATGGGTATACAGGTATTCTCTGTATTATTCCTTCAACTTCTTTGCATGTTTTCAATACCAGCTCCCCATGTTTGACTGGAGAACAGAAACTTAGTCCTAACCAGGAGATAATCCATACTTTCCGTTACTAAGAGACCTTTGCATATTTATTATTTTCCTACCCCTTCAAGCACAAAATTTACATAAGGAGGGAACTTTCTGCTGCTGATGAATTTAACAAAGGGCTTAATTCCCAAGAGCTGCAAGATGATTTGCTTTGCATGTGTGCAGAAAAGTTCACGAACTAAAGGAAAGTGGCATTGGAGTTTCCACACTCAAGTTCCCCACGTGACAGGCACTACTTGGCACAAAGTAGGGAACTAGGTTGATTGATATTCTAAAGTCAAAATTTAAGTATCCAGCTACACTTACAACTTAGTCTTAGATTTGCCATTATTCATATATTAAAGGATCATTGAATTCCTTCCTATTATCTAATTTTATTAATACACACCTGTCTCAAGAAAAACCTGAGAAAATGGCTAACATTAGATCATGTCTTGTATTCATGGATAGCTGTTCTGATATTCTCTTCAGCTATGAACTGTATCCATGGTGGCAAGGGAAAAAGAAGACGCTCATTATTTCTAGCATAACTTTAGTGCAGTCCTCAAATTGACAAATCCTCTCTTATCTCATTTTTTTAAATTCACTGTTTCTAGAGCCATAAAATAAAATGCTCTTACAGTTATTAATTTTTGCATAAGCATGACAGTGATTTTAATGTTTCTATTCTTATTGCAAACTATTTTTAAATTAATCATAATCATATCTAAACATCTTAATCATATCATTTCTAAATATGAAATGTGCTAACTGGTCTTGGTATGTAAAACCAGATCTGACCTATAACTGCATCATCTTTGTGGCTACACATCCCAGTCTTTCTGGGGACGACAGGTCTGCTTCAGTGATGGTGTTTAACAAACTGAAATGTATTGCAGTTTTATGCAAGAGGAGGTTCATCCATCCTGAGCCTGCCACAAACTCTAGGATGGAATCAGCTATCAGGCAGGTGCAAATGCAGTGACAAAAACGGCAATTAGTTTTGCACATACCTAATAGCTATGTAATCTGTGCTACAAAGTCATCTGATGGCATCGGAAGAGAACAATAGCTGAAAAAATATTGTATTAAATTGTAATTTCCAGAAAGAGTTTGTTGATGAGGAACAATAAACCATTCTGTAAAAAACATTCAAGGAGGCCAGGCGCAGTGGCTCACACCCATAATCCCAGCACTTTTGGAGGCCACGGCAGGTGGATCATGAGGTCAGGAGTTCGAGACCAACCTGGCCAAAATGGTGAAACCCAGTCTCTACTAAAAATACAAAACTTAGCTGGGCATGGTGGTGGGCACCTGCAATCCCAGCTACTTGAGAGACTGAGGCAGATCATTGCTTGAACCCAGGAGGCGAATGTTGCAGTGAGCCGAGATCGTGCCACCGCACTTCAGCCTGGGCGACAGAGGGAGACTCCATCTCAAAACTAAAGCAAAAGCGAAAACAAAACGTTCAAGGATGCTGACTTTATCCATACTAATTTTTAAAATGATGGGTTTGGAAGAGCTTTAGTTTTAACATTCTCTAACTTTAATTTTCCCTTAAGGTGGTTGTGTCCAAAGTAGATTACACACTCTTCTGGGTGTACACGAGAAGATACACCAGAGAACTTCGATTTATGTTTATTTTTCATCTAAAAACAAGATGAGAAGAAAGCTTTACATATACTTAATGTACAGGTTGACACTGATGTCATCTGTATCAGTCAGAGTTCTCCAGAGAGACATAAACAATAAAATATATAGAGATCTATAAGAGGAGGTTTATTATGAGAATTGGTTCACATAATTACAGAGGCTGAGAAGTCTCATGATCTGCTGTCTGCAAGCTGTAGAACGAGGAAAGCTGGTGGTGTAATTCAGTCTGAAGATAAAGCCCCTCAGAACCAGGGGAGCTCACAGTGTGACTCCCAGGTTCGGTCAGTGGGTGAGAAAAGAGAGCACAAGGGCTGTCACTAAGATAGGCCCTTGACTCACCTATGCTCAGCCCCCAAGACCACCCTAACTCCACCCTGATGGATGGAGTTTGTGGTAAAATCTGTGACCAGCACATCTTGGAGAAAGAACTGGACACAGATAAAAATCTCCTAAAGTGGCTCATGCCCAGTCCATCTAGGCCATAAACCCCGGTAACCCCATCCTCATTATACAGCCATTATAATAAAGTTTACATGTGGTTTTGCCCCTCTGAGTGGGCTTTCCTTAATGAATTATGAATCATGGGTAAAAACATGCACAGTTTAATTTCAATGATATAACTATAAATGCCAGTCAAATGATATCATCCTGTCACTCAAACACAGCCCAAGCCTCAACTCCTCCCCACAAACCCCATAAATGCACTGAGCTCTGCAAAGAGGAACTGATTTCACTTCACAGAGATCAGCCCGCTCTCCCTCTGAGAGTGTATTACTGGGCTTCAATAAGCTTTGTTTCGAGCTTGCATTTTGGTGTTAGTTTGCATTTCTTTGTTCACTATCACAAGAACCAAGATTGCTGATCTAGAGCTCCAACTCTGTTCATCTCCTTGGTTGAAGGGTCCATCCCAATGCAGGATCCCCGGTAACAATAATACCTGCTTCTTGGTATAAGGATTAAATGATTTTTTAAAAAGTGCTGAGAAATGCCTGTTACACAGTAAGCACTTAACATACGCTGATTATTTAAATCTAAATTTTCACAACCTCCCTAAGAGGTACATATTATTATTCTCATCTTACAATAGAGAAAATAAGCTCAGAGTAGTTAATTTTCTTGGGTCTTACAGCAAGTAAGTGATGGTGCTGGTGCTGGTATTTGTACTTATGTTGAATGGTTTGACTCTAAAATTCTTCTTTTCTCTATATCAAATAGCCCCATGAGGAATGTGTGTGTGTGTGTGTGTGTGTGTGTGTGTGTTTTAAATGAGAACCAAGCAGAAGCTTATGGTAGAGACAAGACTATCTGAGTCATGTATGATCTTCATTACTATTTTGGTCAAAATATCTGGAAATCAGATTTGACAAAAATATTTTTCATAATATGATTAGGATGATGAATTGTGCTCTAAATGTTGAGAAGCTATTTTATAAGATGTGGGAAAATCTGTAATACTTGTGTGCGGAATGTGGCCTTGGAGTTGCAAGTTTTATCACAAAATGATAACTCTTGTTACTGTCTATATATGAACAAATGTAAATCTCTATCTAATTTCTAAATTACCTACTGCCTATACCACAGCTTTGTTCTTGTAGTTTACTTCTACCTATGTGTACCAAACACTAGAAAACTTAAGCATTTTTTTTTAAAAGCATCAGAGATGTTTTACTTCTCTAAGCAACAAAGCTGTTGAAATGGAAAGAACTGAGCAAGTATCAACAATGTAGCATACTTTGCTCTTTTCCCCATGCTGTACTGTAGATAACTGGAATAGTTCAGGCACCACATCTAAGCTCTTACATAAGTCTTATGCAAGAGTTGTGAGCCAGTTCTTTCCTGAATCAGTGTCAGAGCTAATTCAGATACTTAAGTACCTTTGCTTCCTAATATTCTTGGTAAGCATGGCATATACTTACTTAGTTCACTTTGGTTATTTTTAAGTTACTTGGGTAAACACACGCACACTTACATTTATAAACATCCTTGTCAACACAATGAAAGCTCACATTGTGTTCCTCCAAGTATGCTTAACCTGGGTTGCATAGGGGAAAGGGAGGGAAAGTTTCTCTATCGTGAAGGCTGTTTTCTGAAACTTTCCTAAAAACATATACATGCACTGGATACACTTTTAAAACAAGCTATTATTATTCACCATGCCTTTTGTAGAGCATAACTCCAGCATAGAAGGTTAACACATCTATTAACTGGCTCAGTGATTTGATTTTTCTTATTTTTAAAGAGAGAAGTGAGGCAGCTAAAAGTTAAGCCACTATGCTTCAAGAGAAAATTGAAACAGAGGTTAGGTCTCAAAGATCCCCAAAAGAGAAAATTCAAAATTCCACCTCAACGAGGCTTAGTGAACAGATACCTTGAAAATTCAAAGCAGAGGTTAGGTCTCAAAGATCCTGTTTGGATCACAAAAGTGAAGAGTAGCAAAGAGCAAATAAAAAAAAAATCAAAAGATACAATGGAAGGAAATGCCTAACCTCTTCACTCAGAGCACAGCCTTCTAGGACAGCCCTCTTATTCTATATCACCTTGGAGTTTAGGTTTCAACATATGAATTTTAGAAGGACACAAACATTCAGTCCATAGCAATCCCCACCCCCAGTTTTCTCCCTGAAATTCTATAAGGAGAAGCATCTCGGTTGTTACTTTGAATTTGAAACTCGGTTATTCCCGTAAAGGCTTTTATGTTATGCTCCCAAAGTCCAAATCAACGAGGCTTAGTGAACAGATACCTTGAAACAAGATGGGTTACTGGCAGATGGCTTAAAAATGGAAAATTTGCCTTGGTGTTTTGTAAAATGAGGTAAAAAGGCAGGGACTGGGGGAGGCAATTGACTTGGTGGGGAAAGGGACCCAGAAATAGTCATTGTCTCATTCCCGGCATTGAGAAGGGCTGCCCGATCCGAGAACATTTTACAACCTTCATGACATTAGCAGTAAAGCCTATAAAGAATCTTCAGGCCTAGAACTGCACTGCCCAACAGAATGGTCTGGAATGATAAAAATGACTTCCATGCACTCCATCCAATATGGTAACCACTGGCCACATGTGGCTACTGAACATTTAAACTGTGGCTAGTACAAGTGAGGAACTGAGTTTTTAATGTAAATGTTTAAATATAAACAACCCCAGGTGGCTAGTGGCCACTGTGTCAGAGAGTATAGACTGGACCATGTTCCCTATGACAGTTCTGCCTATATATGTTGCCAAAACTGAATAAAACTCTAATTTCTTTAGATCCCTCCTTCTTTACTTTTTTTTTATATTGAAAGAACATTTCTAAATGAGACATATCAAATTATATTACTATTACTACTATTAAGTACTAAGTGCTTTTATTATTACATTTATTTATTTATTTATTTATTTATTTAGAGACAGGGTCTTACTTTGTTGTCCAGGCTGAAATGCAGTGGCGCAAGCATGGCTCACTTCAGTCTCGACCTTCTGGGCTCAGGTGATCCTCCCATTTATCAGCCTCCTGAGTTTACTGTGTATACTGGGACTCTAGGCATGACCATTATGCCTGGCTATTTTTTTTTTTTTTTTTTCTTATAGAGACAAGGGTCTTCTTGTGTTACCCAGGCTGGTCTTGAACTCCTGGGCTCAAGTAATCCACCCACTTTGGCCTCCCGAAGTGCTAGGATTAAAGGTATGAATTGCTGCCCCAGGCCTTATTATTACTTTTGATTATAACAACAGACATTCAAGATAAATATTAATTATTTTTACACATTGAAGTTGAAATTCAGAGAGGTCATGAAGATAGTACAGGACAGAGCTGGAATTTTAACCTAGATTGTTCTGAGTTTGAAGTCTATATTTTTTCCACTGCATCACACCAAAGCTACCAAACGTACAAAAATATTTAGAACTGTTATCCATGTCTGCTTTTCAAGGTCAAGCCACACATTTATTACAGTTTAATAGCATAAAGAATACAATTTTTTCCCTACCATTCTCTGTACCTATTTCTCTTTATTTAATACAACAGAAGAGAGTGACTGTTGTCTACAGCAGAAGTAGTTCTCTTGGGAAACGCAAATGGAATAATATAAAGTATGGACTAATTTATGACTAATAGAGGCATAAATTGCCACTAGCATTCTGAGATATAATTATTTGTAAAGCTTGTTAGGAAGAACAGTTGCATCTTCTCACTCCATGTTATTTGAGGTAGCTATTCATAGCTGAACACTGATACGGATTAATCCCAGTATTACTCATTTCAAATCCTACGTTCTTATGATAAGCCATTAGCAAATTAAAGAATAAGAATCCCACATGGAGCTCAGGTGTAAGCTAATAACTTATTAGTTCAAGGTAGTTCTCAAGCTTTATCTGCCGGTGTCATTATGCAAAAAAATACCAACTGCTTGAAAATGTAAGACTTAATGAAAATCAAACATAAACAAATGTTTATGTATTTGAATAAATTCATGAGAAGCAATGTTAATTTTAGAGAAGGTAGAAAAGCATGATACACTTGACAACACAGTTGTAGACAGAACCCCAATTAATCAGTTTTAAGTGCTCTTTTCAGTTATTGGATTTAGTCTTCTCAAACCAGACTTTAGAGGCTGTAAAATGAGCCAAAGCGAAAAAAAGAAAAGACTAAGTATCCAATTAGACCCACAGCACTCTGGAAGGCCATGCTTCTGAACAAGCAAGTAGGGCCAAGGGCCAGCTATTTTAGAAACAAAGGGTACCCAGAGATACCAACTTAAAGGGAGCGCTTAGAAATGAAGGGAGCACTTAGAAATGAAGACAGCGCTTAGCCCTCAGAAGAAAACCAGGCAATATACAAAGTAAAAGTTCATGGTGTCTGGCAAACTGAAAGTGGGCCAGATAGTCATAAAGAGCCCTTATGGGTGGGCAGTTGGGTATTGACAAGATAGGGGTCACTGCAAGGAAGGAGGTCAAAAACAGAACAATTCAGCTACAAAGGAGATTGCAGTGTAGAATAAGAAATAAAGTTCCTGGGAAGACAGTATAGGAGCCTAGTCACTGCAGAGCTAGGGCGTCAAGAAGAAAGCCAAGGATGGGCCTCAGTATGCAGCCACGAGTGAGCTCAATGCATGACCAACTCGTTACTGAGCAAGAGAGCAGTTCCCTTAGAGTCCTTTGAGTTCCCTTAGGAGCAATGAGGTGCCAGCTGGTAGGCATGAGGACTCGGACCAAGAAAAAGCTCAGTTCAGTCTTTAAAGAGTGTAAGACCACAGGATGTACAATCTTCAGTAGAAAGAGTGGCCCTGTTGGAATCAACACCAATCATGTCTCTCCCTTGGGGCTGCTGAAAAGATCAGGGTGCCAGAGCCCTTACTTGCCTATGGATAGATATGGACTTGGGCGGGGATGCCTTGGAAGGTAGCTAGGACAGTAACCTAATTCTCTGCAGCTTCGGTTTCTCTACCTAAAGGCATAATCAGAGTTTACCAGAGATTTTCATCACCCCAATCAACACAGACACACTCTCTGAACCACAGGTGTTCTCTGATAGCAGTAGAATATGATCCTCTTTTCCATTTAATATCTTTTTATCATTTTCATTTTATTCATTTTAATTTATTTTTTAGAGACAGAGTTTCTCTCTGTCACCCAGACTGGAGTACACTGATGTAATCATAGCTCACTGTAATCTCAAACTCCTGGGCTCAAGCAATCCTCCCACTTTAGCCTTCCAAGTAACTAGGACTACAGGCATATACCACCATGCCCGGCTATGTTTGTTTGTTTGAGTTGGCGTCTCACTCTGTCACCCAGGCTGGAGTGCAGTTGTGCTGTCTCAGTTCACTGCAACCTCCACTTCCTAGGTTCAAGCAATTCTCCTGCCTCAGCCTCCCGAGTAGCTGGGACTACAGGTGTGTGCCACCATGCCTGGCTAATTTTTGTATTTTTAGTAGAGACAGGGTTTCGACATGTTGCCCACTCTGGTTTCAAACTCCTGGCCTCAAGTGATCTGCCCACCTCGGCCTCTCAAAGTGCTGGGATTACAGGCACGAGCCCCTGTGTGCAGCCCCAGCTAGCTTTTTGAAAAAATATTTTGTAGAGATGGGCATCTCACTATGCTGCCCAGGCTGATGTCAAACTCCTGGCCTCAAGTGATCCTCCCGTCTCACCCTCCCAAAGTGCTGCGAGAACAGGTATGAGCCATCATGCCACGCCCTGTTCTCTACTTCAGTGTTTTCTTTCACCCCTGTAAGAACCAGATGCTACTATCTTAGGTGCCATCATCTGCACCCAGGAAAATTGCAAAAGAGTCCCTCTGTATTTGCTCCTCTGATGGGGAGGACTGTGAGTACAAAAGACCATACCCCTCCTGCAGCACAAGGTACAATGCACTGATTATCTCCACCATGCAAACCAGTAAAGGCATCCTTTGAAGAAACACATGTCTCAATGCTCTCCCGCTAGAATCCATTTATTTCCTTTCTGTGTTTGCTGTGTTTCCCCACCTAGTGTGCAAAAGTCGTGGCAGCTGCACTTAAGTGTTTAGCTTGTTTTCTTTATTTTCTAGGATATTTGCCTTCTGAGAGGAGTAAAAAGTGGGAAAAAATGTGTGGATGGGTATATCTTGAAGTCCACTATCAAAAACTTAGCAGTATGCCAGATGTGGTGGCTCACACTTGTAATCCCAGGACTTTGGTAGGCCAAGGAAGGAGGATTCTTGAGCCCAGGAATTGGATATCAGCCCGGGTAACATGGCAAAACCCCATCTCTACTAAAAATATAAAAAATTAGCTGGGCATGATGGTGCATACCTGTGGACACAGCTACTTGGGAGACTGAGGTGGGAGGATTGCTTGAGCCCAGGAGGTTGAGGCTGCAATGAGCCGTGATTGTGCCACTGTGCTCCAGCCCGGGGTGACAGGAGTGAGACCCTGTCTGGAAACAAAACAAAATAAAAATGAAAACAAAAAAACCCAACTCAGCTGTGAAATCTGCAAATCTGCTTTTGTCTTCTCCAACCTTTATTTTCCACAGTCACCCCGCCTTGCATATGTGTGACTGTCTCTCAAAGTTATCCTCTCGAAATACTTTGGTTTTAGTTTCTTCTTGAATCAATTAATTTGGGCTAGAGTCAACAGAACACCAGAGCTACTTGGAAAACAACAAATTAATCTCATAATTACCATAGAAAACATTAAAAACAGAAAAAAATATATGAAGAATATGCCTATAAAAGTTTATAAATATTTTCTGTAATAAAAAGTTAATGTTTATATCCTACAGCACAGTATACCCAGAAGGAGGCAAAAACGCTACTGAACAGTGAGAAAGAACATTGCATGTTCTCATTTTCAGTGGGAAAGAAAAAGCTTTACCAGAGGCAGGCTGTTTTAAGGATTAATGTTCTTAGATGGAGAGAAATCTAACTATTGAAATAGTGTTTTCCCAGATCTAGTTTAAAAAGTGTTTGCTTCTGAAAATCTCATGCTTTTGTTCCTTCGTTTATAATTATTTTGAACATTTGCTTTCTGTTATCTGTGAAGAGATTGGAAAACAGCAGTCTGTTGGCTGGTGGCTGCAGGAGTGACCTGTCTTGGCTTAAACAGGCATTTGTTGGGTAACATCTCTGCATGATTTTTAAAAGTTAACAGAAGTGAGAAGGGTAATTGAAGCTTCCAGAATCAAGAAAAACTACAAAAGAAGCTCATTTTTATAAATGCTATTGTCTTATATAACCCCCTGGAAGACACCCAGTTCTCACTTCTAAGAGCTCTCATGAGTCAGTTTGTCATTTGATATTTTGTAGAGTTTGCAGTAAATTGGAAGAAGTGAATTCTACTTAACTTCAATGACAAACTATTTTGTACTTTAGTTGCTTAAGAAACTAAATAGAGGGGAACCTATTTTATCTCTTTCCTATGTCCAACCTACTCCCAACTTCTAGAACAGTTTCTTGGATGTAGTGAGTGCCCCATAATTGTAGAATTAAATCAAATTTGGGAAATTTTTCAGCTTTTGAAAATGAAACTAAAAAAAATGAAGCAGGAAGTTTTACCAGTCTTTCCCCCAAACACCCACAGACATCAGCTTCCCAAGCATCTGCCTTTCCTGGGCTGGGGAATGAGTATCCTCTCTTTCCTCCCCTTCCTCTCCTCCCTTTGCTCTTCCTGCTCTTACCTCCTCCTGTTTTTCCCCTTCCTGCTCCTGTTCCTTCCCTATCTCCCTTTCCCTAACCTAGAAGTTTCTAACCAAGAAATCTATACACACAAAGAACAATTGCCAGTGGGAAAACAGTTATCACTTTATTAAGAGCTAGGCAGGGACTCAATTATCCCAATGCAATGTTCTTCAGCAAGAGGAATTTGGAGAATAAAGTTGAAGTAAGGGAGCCTAAGTCCTTGTGCCTGACTCTAAGATTATCAGGGAGTCCACTGATGCTCCAAAACACATCAAAAAGAATCTGAGAATGCAGGGCATGGTGGCTCACGCCTGTAATCCCAGCACTTTGGGAGGCCGAGGCGGGAGATCACTTGAGGTAAGGAGTTTGAGACCAGCGTGGTCAACATGGTGAAACCCCATCTCTACTAAAACTACAAAATTTAGCCGGGTTTGGTGATGTGTGCCTGTCATCCCAGGTACTTGAGAGGCTGAGGCATGAGAATTGCTTGACCCCAGAAGGCAGAGGTTCCAATGAACTGAAATCATGCCACTGTACATTGGCCTGGGCAAGACAGTGAGACTCCATCTAAAAAAAAAAAAATGATCTTATGGCAAGTCAGCAGGGTCCACCAAGGTCTTTGGCCAGAAGCAGAGAGTTTACCATGTGGACACAGGAAACACCAGTAGAGTGACTGGGGTGGGCTTGTCATTAACCATTCAGGAATTTCAGGAATTCCAACCACCAGTAAAATCCAGTGCGGTGACACTCATGTCCTCAGCAACCAGGAAACCACTTGCTCTGCTTTGGGGAGGAGTTAGTGGAGGACTGGGCGAGGGCAGAAGGATGGACACATTTTGCTTCCCTCATGGACAGAGGTAGAAAGTGGGAAGGGGGAGACTGCTCCTGGACAGGAAAGCATGGATCTAGAATTGGAACATGAGTTTAAGATCTTATTCTATTTCTGTTTTACAAAGAAAACCAGTCTACAGAGCTGTGAATTGCTCTGGGCCTTCCCACAATTCTAGGAATCTATGGCTTGTCATCATTGCATGGCCACCTGACTCCCAGCTGGCTTCCGCCTCTCCGTTTCATCTCCCTCTACTCTCACCTTGCTGCTACCAAATCAGACTTCTTTTCAGGTCTTTAAAGAATCTCTGTACTTTCCATCTCCATGTCTTTGATGACTTTATTCCCTCTCCTCACTCCATCATTAACATATGTACCCCTCAAGACCCAGCTGAGATGCCACTTCTATGAGACATTCTGTGATTGCTCCAGCCAGAAATAGTTAAGCCTTCGTTTGTGTCCGCAAAGTGTGCCCCAGAGCAAGGATCTAGCGATCTGCATTTCAAACCTGGCTCCTTGGCTTCTTAGCTCTGACCTTGAGCAAATAACTTATTTTTTTTTTCTGTTACTCAGTTTCCTAAAATATCATACAGGGAGTTGTCATGTCGTGTTAATGGACATAATATAAATTAAATAGTATAATGGCAAGTATCCATCAGTCACCAAAAAGGGAGCCTACCATGACTGCCTGTAGCTATATTTTAGTATTGATAACAAACTATGGTGAATTGCATCTATTTGTAGACCTAAGTTATCCCTTCCCACTGATTATTCATTTGCTGAGGCTGCAACAATAGCTGCCCATTTTTTATCTCTTCCATCCCCACTCAGCTGTCTCGTACAATGTACATGCATGTCTGATCAATAGAATGAACTTAATATGCCAAAATAAACCTGACTCTCTATCAATGATACAAGAGCTAAAAAGAAATTACTTAGGCAGAGAGTGAGAGTAAGGGAGTCCTCGGTAAGTCTTCCCTTTTAACAAAAAGCAGCCCCAAAATCATTTCTTTTCTAACAAAGAGCAGCCTGTAAAATAGAGCTGCAAACACAGATAAGCATGCTGGAAGCTTGCACGGGCGAATAATGGCAGCTGTGGCAATAGGAAAAGGCTTACCTGGGAGCCAGGCATGTTCAGCATGGAGGCTCCATCTTCTCTTTGTCAACCACGTGTACAGTAAAGGAACAGGCAACATGGCATCAGCCAGGTAGAGAACCCATCTGCATAATAAAAGGTTAGGGTGGGGTGGCCAGCTTCTTCTCATGCTAGGCACATGGTACACCTGGTCTCACCAATCTCTCGTGCCCTATGTAAATCAGACGCTGCCTCCTCAAACTCATCTATAAAAGTTTCTGCACTTGACTGCGGACTGGAAGACCTGCTGGGGAGCCCCTCTCTCTGCAGGAGAGAGAGCTCTTCCTTTTCTTTTGCCAGTTAAACCTCCACTCAACCTCACTGCTCTGTGTCTGTGTCCTTGACTTCCTTGGCATGAGGCAACAAACCTTGGGTATTACTCCAGACAAATGATGCTGCTTTGTCAGCTCATATGTGGCAAAAACGACAATAACTTCTGCACCAATCCTAATGCTAAATCATTAATCACTACTTACCTAAAAAAGAGCACCATATAAATTGATTAGTATTGTAGAACACTACATGTATTAATTTAGTCAAAATACCAGATAACCTAACTTTATATTTATGTACATATCACGTGTATTTTTGAAATCAATGCTTCACTTTAGTAAAGTATTATAAACTGTAATCATTCATCCTAACTTTGCTTATGTTAGATATAGTGAACACCAAGTTTCTCTTCAAAGAATCAGTATTTCAGTATGCTCAGCTCTTTTATTCTTTAATTTTCCATTTTCAAGTTTAACTTCCTCATAGTTTCAGTAAACAACCTTTTCTACCAATTCCAATCAGTAGTTCACATCGGTTCCCCCGCTCCGCGGCTCCATCCTGACTCATCCGGGCCACCTGCTCTGGTCACTTGCTCTAGTCACCTGCTCCTGTCACCTGCTTTGGCTCTTGGTTACCTGCTCTGACCTGTCCCCATAACCATCCTTCCCGCCAAATTACCCACCCTTCCACTCCCACTTGTACCCCTGCTCTCTTTAAAATAGCTAATCAGAATTAGCCTAGATTGTGCAGTCTAACCCTAGCCAACAGGGGGAACCACACAGCAATAGGGGCTACCTCTGTCAGGAATAAGAACCCCTTCCCCTCCCTTTTCCAGGTGTGAGCTCACCATTGTTACGTCTGTAAGTGGCACCCAAAGTAAATTGCCTTGCTGAGAAAATTTACATTCAAGTGCTACTTCTTTTGCAGCACCAAAAATTTACATATAACAGCCTTTACTGGAAGTTCAGACCTCTCCAAAAATTTTTCCACCACCTGGTTAACAACTATTTTCTTTGGATTTAATCTGGTTTTGCTATTGTAGATCACATCTTATCAAGATAGTTGAATAGACTCAATAAACCAGTAATGGGTTGTTGAAATATCGTTCATAACAAAGGGTAATCATGGTTCCTTATAGGCCGTATCTCATGCCTTTTGCTTTACTGGGGCAGGTTTATGCCCCAGGAGGGTTAGGAATGGCATCTGAACACCCCCGTGGAGTAGACAGATCCCTTTTGTAAGTGTGTATTTGTTTCAATCACATGCCTCTTAAACTCAGTTTTAAA
Source organism: Ateles fusciceps (assembly GCA_036589455.1). NCBI lineage: Eukaryota > Metazoa > Chordata > Mammalia > Primates > Atelidae > Ateles > Ateles fusciceps. The sequence continues at coordinate 10,287,426 of JAZHEH010002554.1, read as the reverse complement.
AAATAAAATGTAAAAAAAACCTCCTGTGAGTATATGAAGTTTGCATCGTATTAACTCCAGAACATCTTTAAAGGCAGAGATTGTTCCGGAACATGGAGGAAAAAAACACAGCCCCTTTGTTCCAGGAGTGCACTCCTTAAAGAGCAGTTCCAAGCCCATCAGTCTGAAGGGGCAGGCAGTTGGCCCCAGGGGAGCCTGCCAAACACTCAGACATGCTTCCCTTGGAATCTTCTGCTGCTGCTGAAGTGTTGACAGGCTCTTGAGCTGAGAGCTCAGGCTGTTGATAGGAATATATAGCTCAGATAGTCAGAAATCAACCTACTCAAATTTCTCAGACCATGCTCTCCTTCATTTCTCTCTTTTAACAATCCAAGTACAGATTTTCTTTTAAAAGCCTTCTTCCCCCAAAATGTCTGCCGTACCTGCTTCCCTCTGGGGGTGAGGGAATAAAAGCCTTAAGATGCTTTAAGGCAAATAGAGTCAGTTCCCGTCCCTTCAGCCCTCAAGTTCTGGTGATTCCAAGGGGTAGGAGGGGAGGGCCAGCAGTTCGCAGCCACCCCGTCCCTATCTCCTGTCACTTGGTATCTCCCCTGGCCTCATGCTCAATCAGGTCTTCCCCGGACCACACAGGGAAATGAAGAATACTGTTTGCTTACGAAGAATGTGGGAATCCATGCAGTCCATGATTTTTTTTTAATTTTACTTACTTCTCAAAATCTTTTATTTGCTAAAAGCACATACAATATAAGCCCATTGCGATGATTTTAGGAACATCCATTCCTCAGTGCAAAGATATTAATGCTAGGTAATAAAACTCTGAGTTCATACATTTAAAAATCAAGAGAGTGAGGAGTGAGGAAGAGAGAGCAGCAGATGCTAACTGCCTTAATACTGATTTCCTTTTTTGCAAACCCTTGATATTTAGCTAATGTACCCTACCTTTATCAAGTTCCCCAGCAGCTAAGGAAAGCCATGTGAGTAATTCTGGCCAATGGAATTTAAGAAATTCAAAGTGCACTTCACAGAGCTTGTTAGGGACACACCCATTCTTCCAGCCCTTCCTCAATCCTGCTGTCTGGACCAGGGACTTGGTGTCAAAGGCAACGTCCCAGAAGAAACTTCATGTAATGCACTGACAATATCAGCCCTGGAGACCCTATCTCTGGATTCTGGGGTAAAAGAGCAATACATTTCTATCTTGTTTATACCACTGTTAATTTGAGTTTTTATTTTACTTCATAAACCCCATCATATTTTAAGCCAAAGTGGATTTTCCACAAAGCTAATGTAACAGAAGCTTTAGAAACCCTCAATTGTGCCAGGTGCGGTGGCTCACACCTGTAATCCCAGCACTTTGGAAGGCCGAGGTGGGCGGATCACCTGAGGTCAGGAGTTAGAGACCAGCCTGGCCAACATGGTGAAATCCTGTCTCCACAAAAATACTAAAATTAGCTGGGCGTGTTGGTGTGCGCCTGTAATCCCATTAACTCAGGAGGCTGAGGCAGTTGAATCGCTTGAACTGGAGAAGCGGAGCTTGCAGTGAGCTGAGACCGTGCCACTCCAGCATGGGCAACAAGAACGAAACTCCATCTCAAAAGCAAAAGAAACCTTTACTGCAGGATGACTCCAAGGCCTGAGGAGAAACCTTGACATTGGGGTCACATGGTCATCTTATATGCTTTTCTTCAAAGGGTTCCTCAATTGCCTAAGCCTCACACCTCATCCATGATAAGCCAGTGAGTCTTTTCACATGTACCTCTTGAGTGGGGCAGCACCATTCTGGTCAGCCCCGCCTTACATGTAGCACAGTAAAGAGTTTACAGTTTCTCCTGCATCAGATCATCTACTATCTACTTGGTGAAATTTAGGAATAGCACAGTCCATTGTTTCTCAAAGTACATTCCTAGACCTTAATAATTGTTATAAGAAAAAGAAGTAACAGAAAAATATAATATTAGCTAATGCGTTTGTCTATGTTTTTAACTACAGTATTTTTCAGAGAAAGCAATGTGGGAATGTGCAGAGTGAATATCCTAGCACAAGAGAAGGCTATATTCCCTAAACGTATTGGACCACCAAACCCCCTTTTTAAGGAGTAGTTTGTGGGTTACATTTTTGTGAGGCATGATTTGTAAGCACTTTCCTGGTCTCAGCAGCAAATACTTGTTGACTATCTCTTAGGGGAAACTAAGTGTTTTATTTTTGTAGCATTAGTGGAGGAAGGTGATTTTTCTTCCTGATTTCACTGTTTAAAATTGCTCCTGTCTGGAGTTTGCTATTCAGTAATCTTCGATTCCAGTAATAGTGTCATTTCTGCATTGACACTGGCACATCTCTCAGGCCTCCAACAAAATCTAAGAGTGACATGTACAAAATGTTCAATCACCTGTGGAGGAAAGGGTGTGATTTCAGGGGACTTGGAGTCACACTGAGGTTTCATCTCCCATGAGGAAGATCTCTGATGGTGGGATACAGAAAGCTACAACCACAGTGGAGACGTCGTTATGCAGAAAGGACCCATTTCTGTGCTTATGTTGGTGCTTGGGGAAATCTCCAGGCTCATTTATGTGAGCCAGATTTTCATTACAGGAAAATAATTGACTCCATGCTTCTTGTATTTAACTGAAATTTAAGCATTTACACCTGTGTTCATTTTCAAAGGTTTCTATAAGAAAGTACCATAAACTGGGTGGCTTAAAACAACAGAAATTTATTTTTTCACAGTGCTGGAGACTGGAAGTTCAAAGCCAAGGTGTCAGCAGTCGTTGCCTCCTCCTACCTTCTGGTGGTGGCCATTGATTCTTGGCATTTCTTGGCTTGCAACTGCACCACTTCAGTCTCTGCCTCTTTCCTCACATGGCATTTTCCTCTTACAGGGGTTAGGAGTTCAACATCCTTTTTGGAGGGGGCACAATTCAATCCATAGTGACACCAAAGACTCCTTAATTTTCTGTAGGGCAGCATAATATCGTGATGGACAGAGCTCTGAGTTAGGAGTCTGAAGGCCTGAGTGGCCACTTCCCAAATCTCTAGGCTACATTTCTATATACGTAAACAAGGGTAACAATACACTTCTTGACTTCCCTGTAAGAGTTGTGACAAAGATACAGAAAAGTGCTCTGTAGCCTTTCAATGGTGACAGAAGTGTTGTTATTGTCTTCAAAGAGAAACATGGCTAATGTGGGTAATTAAGATTTAGCATATGATCTCACATATTACTTTAGACAATCATTTTGACCTCTACTTCATTCATCTCTCCACTAACAAGGGCGTAATTTTGTTTTTATTGCTGCCCTTGCACTCTCTACTAAGTGATGTCAGATGATGAGGAAAGTCTTTGTCAGTGCAGCCAATTCTCAAATTGAATCTAAAGCATCCAGTAATGGGAAAATGTCCATATTGCTTTAATAGTAATTCTCTAATGGGGTTTCAACTTGGGGTAAAGGACTGAAAAATGCCAGCAGAAGACTTTTTCTTAAACCTACGTATTAATCTAAAATCACTCAGCTTCAACTGTATGTGCCTTTAACATGGTAATAATGGAATAGTAGAGCCATGGTTCATAGACTAGTGTCTTGGTCTCTAGAAGCACTGGTGATAGTAATGGGAATTTGCAAGCTAGTTCAGGTCTGTGGTAGTTCCCCAGATCATATTTTCATTTAGTTAGTGTAGGATAACTCAAATGTTCATCTTTTTCCTTTGGATAGAATTGATTACATTGTTTATCAATAGTAATACTGGTTATCTCATGTTGTGTAAATGTTCTCTTTGGCAGTCATATATCATTTTGAATACATAAAAATAAGTTATTTATAATGTGCAATTTTTTGATATGCAAAGTCTTATAAAGCATGGGATTAAAGGGAGATTGAGATCTTAAACAGGGATTCTTGATAGTTAAGATATTGAGAAAAGAATGAAGTTAAGGGTGAATACTGATCACATGATTCCCCTTTAATGAACATTGGAAGAACAAGGCAGCCTTCCAAATACTTTGTTCTCTTTGTACTTCAACTCATTACTTGACTTAAATGCCTTTTTACTCTGACTTTCTAGAATTTCCTGTGCAATCTTCCACTGTTTAAAATGAAGTTGGCTGATTGATTTCTTTACCATTTCAGAATGTTCTGTATCATTTTAATGACTGTAGAGCGTGACTTTGTTCTCAGCACGATGAGTAAACAAAGCCAGAACGCTGGAGAATACGTTTATGTATTCAGGACAACCTCAGACAGGGCAGAATGCTTTCATAATACAGTACATTAAAATTAGACAAAGCCTCCGAGGGCAGAATCAGCAACACTGAAAAATCTCAAGCTGAAAATCAGAGTGTACAACATAAGGAGACAGTAGCATTTGAGTACATTTGTTGAAGCAGCCTGCTCTTGCTTATGGTGTGATAATCTCACATGGTTTACCATGCTCTCTGGCTTTCCCGAAACATCAATAAAAACTGCATCCCCTAACTTTTCTAGGTGGTTTCTGTTGTCTTCCCTCAACTTTAATTTAATGTGATATTACTCAGCCATTTCTCTTAGAGTAGAGAGTCGGTCATTATAACAAAGCCTTTTTCACCCTCCGGCAAAGATGTTTCCACATGAGGGTCAGGACGTGTTTTCCCTTTCATCCAGGGGATTCTACCATAAGCAGCCTCTCATCCTCACTTTTGGCAACAATTTTCTTAAAATCAGTGTACTATTTCTAAAGGACGGGATATCATATTACATTCTCTATTGGGTGGGGGATGTGAAGTGAGAGCAAAGAATGATAACTCCCTAATTGATTCTTTTAGAATGTAAAATTTCTTATGAAGCATAACATACACACATGCCAACATTAAGGGTACAGCTCCATAAAGTTTTATGCAGACTCTCACTCACGGAACCACAACTAGAACAGGAAATAGGATTTTACCAGCACCCTAGAAGCTCCTGTAAGGCACCTTGCAGTCACTCCCGACCTACCCCACCCCAGAACATAACAAACTCATTTTCTGACTTCTTTCCCTGTAGATTCATTTGCCACTTTTCCAAACTTATGTAAATGGAACCGGACAGTACATACTCTTTGGTACCTGGTTCAATATTCGGTTCCTTGAGTCTGCTGAAGCAGTAATTTGTTCAATTTTCTTGCTGACTCATATTCTGTGCTATGAAAATGTAACAATTTATTTTTCCATTCTACCACTGATGGGCTTTTGGATTGTTTCTAATATTTGACCATAATGGAAAATGCTGCAATAAAAATTGTTATGCATGTCTTTTGAAAGCACAAGTACCTATTTCTGTGGATATATACCTAGAAGTATAATATCTGAGTCATAAATAGTCATGTGTCTATGCAGGCTTGTACTGGCTCTTAAGAGCCCACTGTTTTTGCAATCCAACTGCAGTTAAGCTACTCCTGGATTCCTGATCCTTTGAAACTATGTATAATAAAGGTCTGTGGTTTTATACTGCTAAATTTTGAGGTAATATTTTGCAGAGTAATAGACAACATACAGTGGTATTAGGGCAATAATTCAGCAAAGATGGGAACATGAGAAGAGGCAGTATCTCTGCCATTTTGGGCAAAGCACTGAGGCTCATAGATACACAGTCAATATACAATCCCTTCAACTGTCACTAACCTTGAACAGATCAGATCAAATTGTAGCCTCCATACATAGTCTTCCATACAATAGAGCATTGTAACTTCTTTTTTCAATTAATATAGTCTTTGTTCAAATTAAGTCTATATCATACAGAAATCAGTAGAGAGGCTTACATAGTATAATTTTTGATGGGGCCCATTCTTGGCTAGAGATGGAAGACTTTGATCCCCCTGAACCTTCATAGGGATGGGCTGAAATGTTGAAAGAAGTACTTTCCGGAAGGGCCTTCCAATTTTTCTCTATGTTTATTTTTATTGGGTTTTACTGAAAGAGGTAGAACAAAGAAACAAGAATTTAAATCAAATGCAAAAAAGAAAAATGGCAAGCCAATTTAAAATAAGTAAAGGATAAAGGAAGAGAGAGTATGAAAATGTTAAACCAGGTATTAATACCTTCCCCAAACCCTACCCTTCAGGAAAAGCACTACGTTCTCCTCTCCTGCTTAAATATATACTCAAACCCTCTATTTTTTGAGGTGTTCAAACCACGCTACAATGTTTTCTCTTGGCACCAAAATATGTTTACACAATTCAAACCTCCAGTCTGTTCAGATCTTGTTGAAACTTGTTGCGCTTTGCTAACTCCTAGTATAAAGTCAGTGCATTTTTAGTTTAGGCCATAGACTTAAGCTGCATTTGACTAGATATTTGCCTGATACCATCAATTTCTATCACCTAGTCAAGTGACGGGAGGTGGGGTAAATTTTCTTTTTGAAAGAATGTGGACCAAAAATATGCTTAATAGTTCTGGGTGCCAGTGTTCTTGGATTTGCAGTAGCTCTTAGATGGCAATCATGAGAATAAGCCAGATGCAATCCAGTTACAAACATCAACAGTTGGGAACCAGGGGGAACTCATCACCTGTTTCATCATATGGAAACATAACACAGATGCATTTTGTTAATTGGACATGAAGAACAGACATTGAATCCATGAGTTCATTTGTTTTAAAAACAGGCCCCAAAATAATCAAGATGTTTCTCTGGGACTCTTATAATCAGGTATACATGCAGAATGGTGGTGTCTTCAAGATTGGCTCCTCCTCTTCTGCTTCCAATAATGGGTTTTGGTTGGTGGTGGTGATGGGATTTTTTTTTTTTTTTTTTTTTTTAGACAAAGTCACCCTCTGTTGCCCAGCCTGGAGTTAAGTGGCAGCATCTCGGTTCACTGTAACCTCTGCCTCTTGGGTTCAAGCAATTCTCATGCCTCAGCCTCCAGAGAAGCTGAGATTACAGGCATGTGCCACCACACCTGGCTATTTTTTTTTTTTTTTCTGTATTTTTAGTAGGGTTTTGCTGTGTTGGCCAGGCTGGTCAACACTTTTGCAACTTAAAATTAACAACAGAAATGTATTTCTCATAGTTCCGGAGCCTTGAAAGTGGTGACACCCCACTTTCTGGTTTATACAGAAAATGCCTTCTAGTTGTGTCATCGCATTATGCTATCAAGATTTATCGATTTTTGATGCATATGTTATTTTATCTTAGTAAAGTATTCCATAATATTATAAATGGTTTTCCATTTTCTAAACAATACTGGAGTGAACACACTTGTACTTATCTTGGGACAATCTCTCTTCCCTATGTAGAAGTGAAATTGCTCTCCAAAATGGCTATACTAATTTTTATTCCCACTTCCAGTGTATGAAAATTCTCATTACCGTAACATTTGGGGTCATCAGATATTTTAATTTTTATCAATTTGATGAGTATGAAATTGTATCTCATTGTTTAAATTTGTATTCTCCTTAATTCTAGTAAAGCTAGGCATCATTTCATAGATTTTGGCTCATTCTACCTCCTTTTTTGATGAATTGCCTGTTCATCTCCTTTGCTGACTTCCCTACAGGGTAGCTGTTTTTGCCTCACTGACTTGTAGGACATGTTTATATATTCTGATTATCAGTCTTTCACCAGTTATATGCACCACAAATATCATAATCCAGTCAGTTCCCCTTAAAACATATGTATCTATGGTGAAGCTTGGTTTTCTCAATTGCAAAATACAGATTATACCATCTCATTCAGAGATAAATCAGATAATATGCATGAAAGTACCTGCTCCAGTTCCGGGCACAGTTTAGGTGTTCAGTAAATGGAAGTTTCATCCCTTTTTCTTTAAAGAACTTCAGGATCGGCCGGGCGGGGTGGCTCATGCCTGTAATCCCAGCACTTTGGGAGGCTGAGGTGGGCGGATCACGAGGTCAAGAGGTCGAGACCATCCTGGCCAACATAGTGAAACCCCGTCTCTACTAAAATACAAAAATTAGCTGGGCGTGGCGGTGCGCGCCTGTGGTCCCAGCTACTTGGGAGGCTGAGGAGGAAAATTGCTTGAACCCAAGAGGCGGAGGTTGCAGTGAGCCGATATTGCACCACTGCACTCCAGCCTGGCCCCTGGTGACAGAGCAAGACTTGGTCTCAACAGAAAAAAAGAACTTCAGGATCTGGCAATATAGCAGTGGCTGAAATAATAGGTGCTAGAGCTGGACTGGGAACTTATTGAATCCCAGCACATGGTGGCTCTGTGGCCTTAGATACTGCTTTAAGCTCTCTAAGCCTTGGTTTGTGCATTTGTAAAATAGACATTGTAACACTTGCTTGATAGAGTTATTGTGAGGAATAAAGCACCAGCTAGCCAGTGCTGGCCCAATAGTGAGCCCTCCAAACAATAGTAGATAATATTATTGTTGTTATTATTATTAGAGAAAAGAAGAGTTGCATACGAATAACAAATGCGAGCTAGAATATGATCATCTGTTTGTAAGAGAAGTACTAGCTAACTGCTATGCGAATGCAAAAGAAAAGAAGAGATTGCGTTAGCCAGAAGTTGACAGAGATCCAGGAAGTCTTCACAGAGGAAATGCCATTTAAATGCTGCTTGGAGGAAGGGTGGATGAGGCATAAATAGTCAGAATTAAAGAAGAAGCAGATTTTTGCAAACGAAACAAATTATGTGGAAGCATGAAACAAATACACAAACAAGACAAAAAGCACCCTAGTATTCCAGCTGTGTAACAGTGTGGGTTAATGGGAGAGGGAGTTGTCGAAAGGCTGGAAAGAGATAAGATCAGATCATAAGAGCTCTTAAATGCCTTTGAGCTTTGAAATCAGGCAGTGATAAAAGAGCATTTAATCTTTGAAGATATCAAAGTACATTTTGCATTAAATTATATCCCATGCCCTAAAAAGAACCTTCTCTAACTATGGAGTGCTTTTGGCCATGGAGTAACATTTGTCACACAGAGGTCAGTGATTGAGTTGCCCAAAGGTGGGAGTGGGACGGCCTGGGGACTCTGCATATGACTTATGTAAAGGAGCCCAGGAGGTGTGTTAGAGCAAACACCAGGGGCCACATCACTGGCACTATGGAATCCAGCTTGAAGCTGCTTAATTACCTGTTGATCAAGGAATCATCATGTACCAGATAGGTATGGGTTATTTTCCCCCTTCAGAAGGAATGATATATGATCCTAAATATGACACAAAAAAGGCAAGGGACTCCACAGGGTTCTCCTGTAGGCATTTTTTAATGGATCCATAAAAATAGATGAAAGTTTTAGCCACACTTTAAAAACTTTTCAGTGAAATATATTCCCTTCAAAAAGTTTTGTTTTGGACAGAATGTGCATTATTTATTTTCCACCTAAAGCATAGCTACTCTTCTTTGTAGCAGATAATTTGGTAATGCCAAAATATATTTGATTTATACTTATCTTTATTTCTTGTGTTTTATCTGGGTTTTTTTTTCCAGTTTGCTATCACATGATCATTAACTTTACAAGATGCTTTGATCCTATACTACCATTTTTTTGTCAGTGAAACATTGAAAACCTATTTACTTATTCATAAGAGAACTGAATTTCAAAACATAACTAGATACGTTTTGAATCTATGCTTTCAAATTATGAGTCTGAGGTTAGAAATATTCCTCTTTTCCAAGCATGCTCTAGGCTTCAGAATGATAAAACGCTTTTCTCAAACAGAAAACGATGAGCAATTCTATTAGCAAAACCAGAAGTGAATCATGTCACGAGAAAGTTTAATCTCCTAACCTCCATTTTGCCCCACTTATTAAAAAAATAAAGACATTTCTGAAGAAAAAAAATGGAAAGCTTTCACTGTAAAGTTACCATATTGCTGTCCTTGGTCCAAAAGGATTCTCATGGTGTTAACTTTCCAGTGGGCCCAGAAAAAGCTGAAATGATCTTTGTGAGACCAGTATTTTCCCTCATTTTCACCAGGTGTTTTGTAGCATCTCAGCAAGAAGTAAATAAATAGCAGGTGTGTTCGTCATTGTTTATTATTTCTGAGAACCATGTCTTAAGCCTTTCAGTCTTTCTTTTTATCCTAATCTAATTGAAAGAGAACATGAGAAGCTTTTTGAAACAAGGTTGTCATAATATAATTTTTCTTTATCTGAGACTTTAAAAACAAAGTAAGTAATTCATCAGAATATTGCTTCCTTGTTTAAGCCAAAAAATAAAGAAAAAATACTTATGAGATTTGCGACTTGATAGTTTTTTTTTTTAAAGACAACTTTTTGGGGACAGTTTTAGGTTTACATCAAAACAGAGGGAAAGGTACAGAGATAAACTGTAGACTCCCAACCCTAGGACTCCCATAACCTCTCCTAACATCAGCATCCCCCACAAGAGTGGTACAATTGTTACAGCTGATGAATCTACATTGACCAAGCATTATCACCCGAAGTCCATAGTTTACATTGTGGTTTACTCTTGGTATTGTTCATTTTATGGATTTTGACATGTATCTGTTATTATAGTATCCTACAGAGTAGTTTCACTGTTGTAAAAATGTGCTCAGCCTGTTCATCCCTCCCTCCCCCATTACCCTGGCAACCACACCGCTGATCTTTTCCTGTCTCTAATTTTGCCTTGTTCACAATGTTATATAGTTGAAATTATACAATATATAGCCTTTTGAGATTGGCTGCTTTCACTTAGTAATATGCATGCAAGTTTCCTCCATCTCATGGCTTGATTGCTCATTTCTTTTTAGCACTGAATAATATTCTATTGTATGGATGTATCACAGTTTATCCATTCACCCACTGAAGGACATCTTGCTTGCTTCCGCATTTGGGTAATTAGGAATAAAGCTGCTATAAATATCTGTATGCAAGTATTGTGTGAACACAAGTTTTCAACTCCTTAGGGTAAATACCAAGGCACATGACTGTTGGATCATATGATGAGTATGTTTAGTTTTGTATGAAATCTCCAAACTGTCTTCCAAAGGATCTGTACCATGTTGCATTCCCACCAGCAAAGGGAGTTCTTGGTGCTCCACTTCCTCACCAGCATTTGGTGATGTCAATGTTCTTGATTTGGGCCATTCTAATAGGTTGTGTGTGCTTTAAATTCTTCCTCTAAAAAGATTTTTTTTTTTTTGCTGTGTTTTTAATTTAAAAGTTGATATTCCAATTTTACAAAAAAAAAAAAAGTGTCTTGGATAAGTTACTTGAATTTTTTTTTTTTTTTTTAGATGAAGTCTTGCTCTTGTCACCCAGGCTAGAGTGCAATGGCACAATCTTGGCTCACCACAACTTCCACCTTCTGGGTTCAAGTGATTCTCCTGTGTCAGCCTCCCAAGTAGCTAGGATTACAGACATGCACCACGACATCCAGCTAATTTTTGTATTTTTAGTAGAGATGGGGTTTCACCATGTTGACCAGGCTGGTCTCAAACTCCTCACCTCAGGTGACCCACCTGCCTCAGCCTCCCAAAGTGTTGAGATTACAGGCGTGAGCCACTGCACCCGGCCCTTGATTTTTAATGGTACATATGTGGTGGTAATTATAATGGGAGACCCAAGTCTTGGAACACTTTAAAACCTATATTTGTCATCTGTCAAATCATGATTCACAAATGACACTTAAATGCTATTTTTCATCAAGAGAGCTTATATTTTTATTAATTGAGGCAATTTTTTTAGTATTTCTACCAATTTGTTGTAATTTTCCCCAAATAACTACTCCAGATGGCACGTTAGAGACCAGAACATGGGGTATTATATGTTTTAGGATCTAATGCCGTTTCTAATAATACTTTCTTCAAGATAATGTGGCCAAGTTTTTTTCTTCTTAATACCATCTAATTAACCAAGATGAGAGCTACCAGTCGGAAAATTCCCATTATCTTTTCCGAATTAGGAATCTTTTTATATAGACTTTGGCACCTGCAAAGCTTGAGCAGACACACAGCTCACACTAGTGAGTAATTTGGCCTTGTTGGTAAATAAAATATAGATACCCTTCTAATCAGTTTCATTTAAAATTGAACACAAATTATGTTCCAAGCACATTGAAAACACTATTTTGGTAGGGCAGCTTCACAGGCTGAATCAGTGATGTTTTGATACAGTTCCAGGTGGTACACTTTCCTCTCCTGTTTTGCCTTGTGATTTGTTCTTCCTTTAATCCAAGACTTTAAAATTCACTTGAGCTCAAGGCTCTTTTAAAAAAGTAGGTGTAGACCGGGCATGGTGGCTCATGCCTATAATCCTGTGCTTTAGGAGGCCAAGGCAAGTGGATTGCTTAAGCCCAGGAATTCAAGACCAGCCTAGCCACATGGTGAAACCCCATCTCTATAAAAAATTAAAAAATAAGCTGAGTGTGGTGACGTGTGCTGGCAGTCCCAGATAGTCAGGTGGCTAAGGTGGGAGGATCATTTGAGCCCAGGAGGCAGAGGTTATAATGAGCTAAACTGTACCACTTCACTCCAGCCTAGGTGACAGAGTAAAATCCCCCCCAAAATAAGTGAATAAAATAAAAATAAATACATAAATAATAAAAATAAAAAGATAAGTCTCTACTCAGCTATGGTATATAGGTTTTCCCTGTTGTCATCTCCTGGGACATATGGAAATGAGAAATGGCTGATACTGTCCCAACATGGCCAGAGTTGCAGAAAGTCTTAGATTAGTACATGCAAAACTTCCCTAATACTTTCTCTTGTTTTCATGAATTTCAAGGCCCTTTAAAAGAGGTGAATTCACTGGGTATGATCAACAAAGAAAGAAACGGAACTCACTGGCCCTCCGCTGTTCTCCTATCCTTGGCCACTAGTGGCACACTCATGGTTGGCTGAGAGATCCAGGGACAGATGGGATGTTAGTAACCATTCTTGGAACATGACTTGGCTGTGTTCAGGCCCTGCTTTTAGTTTCTTGGCTGTTTATTTTGGTGGAAGTCATTGGGACTGAGTTGTACCTAAAAGCATCATGGGAACAAGTCAGGTACGAACAGCTTTAAGTCTTCATAGATGTGAGACCTTTCATAGACTTTCCCTTTCCCCATTCTCTGGGGGATAAAGCAAAAGTTAAATCTTTAACATGGTTTAAACAGCCCAACCTAAAAAAATTAAATGATATTTTTTGGATTACAAAATCTAATTTAGATAAAAATTGTAAGAGAATGAAGAAACAATCTGAGAGCAACGGGGTCTCTCCAAACACCCGCTCTCTCCCTGCCTTCTCCCTAACATGATACAGTTGGCAGAGAAGGCCCTGAGGGGACACCACACAACCTCTTGGGTTTGAGGTAAAGGGGGACCTTGATCTTGTGCTGGATTTGAGGTGTGATTTGGAAACATCTGCTGGCCACCAGGGTGATGTCCCTTAATCAACTGCTTCCAAACCTGCTGTTTTGAGCTCATGAACGCATGGGCCATTTTTCTGGGCAATGCTTCTGGGCTGTGCTAGTCACATCCACAAGCTGACCAGGGTCTCCTCCTCTCTCACTGCCTGCTGACTCCTGAACCTGTCTTCTCCTCCATATGGTCACCTGGCCAGATAGTGCACCCTCAGCCTCTGCTCTGGATCACTTTGCCTTATCAAGCAGCCCCCGCCACAGCCCCACTGGCCCTGGACTTAGTGTCCTTGCCTTGTAGAAAGGAAGAGAAGCTGAGAAGCTCAACTCCCCAGGCATTTCTCTGCCTGACTACGATGGATGATGTTCTGTTTGGTATGAGACTGGTTGGGAGGTATCGTCCTTCCTGGGACCTCAGTAATCAACAAGATAAGAGTCTGTGAACTCAGCGTGTACAACACACTTTGCAGGGAAGAATCGGGCGTGGCTCTCCTTCCATCTAATTCTCCTTTCTCACCCGCTACTCCTTTACATTTTTGTTTCAGGGCTGGAAAAGGGCAAGTTGCTTTCCTCTTCTTTCTGCTCTATTTGTCCCTTACATAAAACTCTACAGTTTAACCCACAGTGCTAACAACAACAATAACAAATTCAGCTAATCTTTTTTGAGGGCAAAAGCCTCGCCCAATAGGCTTTTGTTTTGCTCCATTTGAAAGTACACTTCTTAAGTTTTTTAAACTTTTAAATGTTTTGCCTTTTTCAACTAAACCATAGGAGTTTAACAATTTTAAAAAAAATTTCCAACTATTATTTAAGATTCATGGGTTACATGAGTAGGTTTGTTACCTGGGTATATTGTATGATGCTGAGGTTTGGGGTGAGATTGATTCTGTCACTCAGGTACTGAGTATAGTACCCAATTGGTAGTTTTTTTAACCCTTCCTCTTTTAATCATACCCAGTGTCTATTATTGCCATCTTTATGTCAATGAGCACCCAATGTTTAGCTCCCCACTTATTTTATTTATTTAATTTTGACACCGAGTCTCACTCGGTTGCCCAGGCTGGAGTACAGTGGCATGATCTCTGCTCACTGGAACCTCTACCTCCTGGGTTCAAGTGATTATCGTGCCTCAGCCTCCTGAGTAGCTGGGATTACAGGTGTGTGCCACCATGCCTAGCTAATTTGTTTTTGTATTTTTAGTAGAGAAGGGGTTTCATAGTGTTGGCCAGGCTGGTCTCAAATGCCTGACCTCTGGTGATCCGCCCACCTCGGCCTCCCAAAGTGCTGGGATTACAGGTATGAGCTCCCACTTATAAGTGAGAACATACAGTATTTGGTTTTTTGTTTCTGTGTTGATTCCCTTAGGATAATGGCTTCCAGCTGCATCCATGCTGCTGCAAAGGACATGATTTCATTCTTTTTAAAGGCTGCATAGTATTCCATGGTGTATATGTAGCACATTTTTTTTATCCAGCCCACCACTGATGGGCACCTGGGTGCTTCCATGTCTTTGCTACTGTGAATAGTGTTGTGATGAACATGGTAGTGCCTGTGTCTTTTTGATAGAACATAAATCACAGTTTCAATGACAGGAATTGAATATTAGCTGTTGCACTGTTGTTTGTTAATTTTGTGTTCCTTTTATAGACATCATCCCCCCTCCCTCAGGCCGATGGGTGCCTTGAATGTGCTAGAGTCAAGACCATGTATTTGGAAAGCGGGTAGTAAAAAAAAAAATGCACATACAAAATGGTCAAATTATATTCCCCATTACATTGATGCTATCCCAAATCCTCACAGAAATTTAGCAAAATGCATATAACTTTTGATGCTATTCTACAGATAAGTTAACTAAGCTTCACTTCAACAGATTTCTAACTGTGTCTGGCTGCCTCCAAAACCCCCTTCTTTCCTCCATAGAATGCTGCCTCTGGTGAAAAGCTGAAAGTTGAGATGGAGATCAAGAGCTGAGAGTGGAGGCCAGAAAGGCCCCATGTCAGTGGCATCCTCCACACCATTTAAATTGCCTACAGATTCTTGAAAGTCAGAGAAAAGAGCAGAGACAAATGCAGCTCCCGTCATCATCATGGCAGGGTGATCTGAATCGTTCAAGTAAATACTGGGTAGAGAACTGCTCAGTACATGAGCCATTCAGTGATAAGAGAAGATCCGCCACATCTCAAGACTTGTTTAGGAATAAAAACAGAATTGGCAGATGACTTTGCTAAAATGGAAGAGGCTTTCAGGCACATTCTCTGCATTATTGATATTATCTGGAAAGCTCATAAATCACTCTACAGTCTTGGGAAGAGAGGAAGAGCAGGTTCTGTCATTTTGGCTTCAGAATCCCATGCTGTCTACCAAGCCTCCACTACTTGAGCAAATGCAATAGGATTGGAGCTCAGAGAATTTAAAGCTTCATGGGTTATCATCTTGATAACTCAGTAAATCAAGCATGCTGCATTTAAGCTTATAAATACCTTGATGTGTTTTCAGTTGCAGAATTTCCTCCATGTAAATTTCACTTTCCCTGTTATTTTCATCTGATTTTATAGTGGTGACAAATAAACAAGTCTGCTGGAAGATGAGTGAAATCTCATCCTTGGTCAGTGGGAGAAGAAAGTGCATGCATGGATAATGTCCAATTGGTGTTGTTAGAACTACAGGAGGGTGGCAAGAATGTCTTCAGAGAAGGGGTGACCTGTGGTTGGAGTGTTGGAACCCAGGCTGGGTGATAAGGCATCTGTGCAGGAGGTTAGCCACCTGGGGGAGTAAGAGCCCTAAGAAATTCCAGGGGAGTCCATGGAGGGAGGTAGAGATGGCAGCCAAATCTTGGAGTATGGGACCCAAAGTGTGGTGAGGTTCTTATGGGGGTGTGGGTGGTGGCAGCAATCAGAGTGTTGACATACTAGGGAATTGATCAAATAAGTAAATAGGGTAACAGGAGACAGATTTCTTACTGTCAGGGAGGGGGGAGAAACTAAATTAACCCAGTGGTCTTGGATTGGAATAGGTAAGTTAAGTGTGAACACACGGCTTTTTAATATATGTAGAGGTAAAGATATATAAATAGATCTACACATATTTCCAGCTCTGTCCACTGACAGGGTCTGGATGAAGTGATGCCTCAAAGACAGTGAACAAGACTCCTAGTGAAGTGGCTTCATCTGTCTGGGGTGACACCCAGAGTTCTTGGACTTATGGCCGAGGAAATCAAGGACAGGGACATGCCAAGGGTGAGGTTTAGAGCAGAAACGTAATAGGAGAAATAGAGAGCAGCCCTCTGCTACAGAGAGGGGTCCTGGAAAAAGGGTTGCCGTCCTGAAGTGAAATGCAGGGTTTTTATAGATGAGTTGGTGGGGAGGTGGTATCTGATCTGCACTGGGCGAAGAAGCCTGTTAGGACCAGGTGTGCCATCTGCATAGGGCATGAATCTCTGATATGGGTACTCAGCCTGAGCTACTCCATGCTGCTTATTTCTTTCTTACTGCACATGTGCTAAAAAAGAGAAGGTAGAGCCCCCATGGTGGGCATGCCTGGCCCCGGGTAGCCCTTTCTATCTGTGCAGCTGCTGGCATTCCCCCCAGTGAAAGCTTCCAGCTTCCTTATCTATGTTTGCAGCCTGATCTTCCAGGCTGCTCTTTGTTAGAAAAGAAGTGATTTCTTGGGCTGCTTTTTGTTAAAAGGGAAGTTCTGCCAAAGATTCTTTGCCCTCACTATCTGCCTAAATAGCTTCCTTCTACAACCTGTATCACTAGCACCCAGAGATGACCCAGATCTGGTCATCTCAATACCATTGTCCACAAAAAAAGTACCAGTTTCCTGGTACAACTGGTTTATTTCAGGGTCGGGGTGGAGAAAGTCTAAGATGAAACAGAAACTTCCTGTGTGTGTCGGAAACTAAAAAGTGCTCAGGGATGCC
Source organism: Ateles fusciceps (assembly GCA_036589455.1). Taxonomy (NCBI): domain Eukaryota; kingdom Metazoa; phylum Chordata; class Mammalia; order Primates; family Atelidae; genus Ateles; species Ateles fusciceps. The sequence goes on along the minus strand of JAZHEH010002554.1, from coordinate 10,270,243 downwards.
AGGCGTGGTGGCTCATACCTGTAATCCCAGCACTTTGGCAGGTCGAGGTGGGCAGATCACTTGAGATCAGGAGTTTGAGACCAGCCTGGCCAACATGGTGAAATCTTGTCTCTACTAAAAATACAAAAATTAGCCAGGCATGATGGCAGGTGCCTGTAATCCCAGCTACTCGGGAGGCTGAGGCAGAAGAATCGCTTGAACTCGGGAGGCGGAGGTTGCAGTGAGCCCAGATCATACCACTGCACTCCAGCCTGGGTGACATCTCAGTAAAAAATAAAAAAAGAAAGAAAGTGCTCAGGGAATGGTGAGGACATGTCAAAGGGACTCAGAACCAGCTTGAGGGGGCTCCTACTGGCCAGATCTGGGACAATTTGCATTTCAAAATAAATAATATTAGTGAATTATAATCTACTGAATAAAATAAACTATGAATCCATACTGATATTAATAAATTGCAAGTGTGAAAAGGAAGGGGATATTTATTCTCAAAGTACCCCTTCACAAAATACTTATTATAGAAGAATGACTTTATTCTGGAGAAGTGTGGCAGACATTAGACTTAGTCAAGTGACCAGAGCGAATATTCTCAGTAAGAGGACATGTTAAAATAGTTTCCTACCAAGAGTGCGTTATAAGAAGACCACAGCTTCACATCTGTAACGCTCCTGCGAAAGACACCAGCCTAAATCCAATCATCAGGAAACCACAGACAATCTCAAATTGAGGCACACTCTGCCAAATAACCTTCTGGTAATTTTCACAAGTACCAAGGTCATGAAAGTCAAGAAAGTCAGAGAGGCAGTTCTAGACCGAAGTAGAATGAACAGACCTACAATTAAATCCATCTTATGGTTCTAAAGTGGATCCATTTGCCGTAAAGGGCATTATTGGGACAACTATTGAGACAGGGTCTGAGGATTAGATGGCAATTGTGTATCCATGTTAATTCTCTGATTTTTGGTGATTGAATTGTGGTTTTGTAGGAAATGTGCACTAAAGTATTCTGCAGTTCTGAGGTAGGAGGCATGACTCAACTTCAAAGGTGGGGCTCAGACACCAGACCAGATTGAGGACTAGCTAAAACAGGATGCAGGTGGGTGGGGAGAAGCTTTCCAATCAGACACACCTACCAGTGTTCCATGTCAATATACCATTGCCATGGCAGCACCCCAGCATTACCACTCCTTTCCATGGCAATGACCCAATGACCCAAAAGTTATTACCCCTTCCCTAAAAATTTCCACATAAACCATCATTTCCATAATCCCTTAATCTGTGTGCAATTAAAAGTGAGTATAAATATGACTGCAAAACTGCCCTGAGCTTCTACTCTGTGCCTAGGGGTTGCCCTGCTCTGCAGGAGAAGTCACGGAGCTGTACTACCACCAGAGATGGAACACTGCCGCTTCAATTAAGCTGTTTTCTTCTACCTCTGGCTTGCCCTTGCATTCTTTCCTGGGCAAAACCAATAACCCTTGTCGGCGAGACTTACTGTGGGGCTCACCTGCCTTGCATCAGTTCTGGGATATCAAGGTTGTAACTTACATTCCATGATTCAAAGAAAAGTTCTTCATACTGTACTGATATAATTCTTCTATGAAAAGAAATTTAATGTATTACATAAATAAATATGTAAATCAATTAAAATGAAAGATGTTTAATGTAAACTCTGTACACAGACACTGGCATGGTTATGTCTATAGGTATCACAGATTATGAGACAAGGGTGTCCAACCATAGGAGACTAATTTGAAGCAGAAAAGTGTAGCTAGTGTGAAGCTCTTGGAAAAGTGGCTCTGAATTACTACTACTATTATTATCATTATTACTTTTAAATTTAAAGTACCTATAAATGACTCCAAGCTAAGAGTTTTATAGATGCTTTAGAAAGATGCAATTGGTAATTAATTTGAGACTCACACTATGTATATGATAGTTTATAAGTCATATAAATATATACGCTATATATGTTTATGGAATAAATATAAATATATTTATTCTAGATAAATATATGGTAAAGTCATAAGAATAGTCCAGAGAACTTCCATATTCCTCAAAACTTCACCTAGATTCAACATTCATTAACATTTTATGTTTGATTTTTCACCCTGTTCCTCTCTGTATGTATTTTTTCTGAAGCCATTTGATAAGTTACAGACATCATGGCCCTTCCCCTTTAAATACTTCTATCTCTGTCTCCTAAGAATAAGAGTATTCTTTTCTACAACCACAGTACAAGGATCAAATTTGAGAAATGTAACACTATTATATTACATTATGTTACAAAGTGTTGTAATACTTTATCTAATACATAGTCCATATTTAAATTTTGGCAATTATCACAATAATTTTTATAGCAATTTTTTCCCTCTTCAGGATCTAATCCAGTATCATACCTCACATTTTCTTGTCATGTCTCTTTAATCTGGTGCTGCAGCTGTTCCTCAGACTTCCTTTATCTTTTGTGATATTGACAGTTGTTTTACAAAATGTCCTTCCACTTGAGTATCATGTTTTCCCCTAATTATTTTCTTTCATCTCTTCCCCTTTTATGTGCCAGTTTTCCTTTATGTTATAGACACCTCTCCTTTTTCAACCTTCTTGAGTTCAACCAAATTCCAGAAATAGACACCTGTTTTGACAGATGGATTGTTTATAACGTTAGTTTCTTCTAAATATTTTTGTTTTTATTTAATTTGATGGATGCCCTATGGATCAATAGCTGAAGAATTTAAATAACTTGGAATTATATAAAGATAACAAATTGACTTTGAGAAGAACTACTTCACAGTTTGAAATTAACTATCATTGACAAATCTATACATCAGAACACAAATCACAGACTTATAAACCATCATATACATAGTGTGAGTCTCACATTAATTATCAATTGTATATTTTTCAAGTATCTGTAAAACTCTTAGCTTAGAGGCATGGGGGTATTGTTTCTGTTCTAAGTGGATCTTCCTTTATTGTGTTGGTTCATAGTTGAGCTTTCTCACTGATTCCTTCCCTAATAATAAAGCACTGTGGTGTTATAATGAGACTTGTGAGTACATGAAGTGAGAAGGTAGAGAACTAATTGTGAGAGAAAGATGTAACAACCTGAAAGCAAGCAGTTATTAAGAGCACTTAGTGTCAGGGAAGGTGGGGTGAGATGGCAGAGAAACAGGGGTTATGCTAAATCTAGAAAGAAATAGAAATGAAACACATAGGAACATAAAGTGCTAATTATGTAACAAAACATTCACCTCATAGAGCAATAATCTAACCTCAAGATTTTCAGTTACATTATTTTTGTCCCTGTCCATATGGGTAACTGCTAGCTTATAAACTGTGAACATGGCAATATACAATTTTTCTTTTCTTTTCTTTTTTTTTTTTTTTTTTTTTTTGAGACAGAGTCTTACTTTGTCACACAGGCTAGAGTTCAGTGGCACAATCTCGGCTCACCGCAGCCTCTGCCTCCCAAATTCAAGTGACTCTCTTGCTTTAGTCTCCTGAGTAGCTGGGACTACAGGCCTGTGCCATCAAGCCCAGCTAACTTTTGTATTTTTAGTAGAGATGGGGTTTCACCAGGTTGGCCAGGCTGGTCTCGAACTCCTGACCTCAGGTGATCCACCTGCCTCAACCTTCCAAAGTGTTGGGATGACAGGTGTGAGCCACCATGGGCAACCTGTACAATCTAATAATATTTAGAAATGTATATCCAGCTGGAAGATTGTTGCCCAACTCATATGCGTATTTTTGCACTACTTTAATAAATTATGTTATGTAAAAGCTAAGCAATATTCATGCACTTACCCCTCTACCAAAACTAACCAAAAAGAGGGAAAGTTTGTGCTTAAACAAGCATTTAGTGAGTTAATATTACTTCTGAATTTTTAAAAGAACTGGCCTAAGAAAATGATGTTTTGTTTTAATATGCTTCAGATGCAATTTTTTTTTTTTTTTTTTTTTTTTTTGAGGCAAAGTTTCACTCTGTCCCCAGGCTGGAGTGCAATGGCGTGATCTCAGCTCACTGCAACCTCTGCCTCCCGGTTCAAGCAATTTTCCTGCCTCAGCCTCCTGAGTAGCTGGGATTACAGGTGCCGGCCACCATGCCCAGCTAATTTTTTGTATTTTTAATAGGGACAGGGTTTCACCATGTTGGCCAGTCTGGTTTTGAATTCCTTACCTCAGGTAATTCACCCACCTCGACCTCCCAAAGTGCTGTGATTACAGGCATGAGCCACCGTGCCTGGCCCAGATGCAAAATATTGATACTAGCTAGGCCCGCTTCACTTTGGTTCCTGGGCACGTACTGCCCCCTATTGTTCTCTGAGTGCCTCCCTCTTTCAGGCAGATGAGTTGGGTATTTCCTGCTGCCTGTTAGACATTGCACTGGAAAGCATCTCTGAACTGCAAACTCTTTAAGTCTGACTGTAGACTCTCTGTCTTCTCATCCCTGACTTTCCTATCCCAGCTACTACTTCAAGCACTTGGCACAACATCTGACATATACAGTCCCTGGCATATCAGTAACTATCAGTTGGATGAATGCACAATGCTTGTTACCCAGACTAGAAGGCTTGAAGACATTTTTAACATTCTCTTTACACCTCACCAAATAGCCAAAGTTCTTTACCTCCTCAGTAGGAATCTTTATCTCTTCATGTCTGGACTAGTTTTCATTTAAGTGTATTTCCTCCCAAATGAAATCTTTCCTCTGCATCCTTTCAGTATCTCCCACATCTTGAATGTCTATCACCCTTGCTTTCTGTACCAGAAATGAATAGGGTGGTCTAGAGTCAGTAGATGTAGGTCTGGAGTCCAGCTTTGTCACTTACCAACTAGATGAATTTGGTACACTAACCTTTTTAAGAGGGGGAAGGAGATGGGAGAGTGTAACACCCACTTCCATATTTAACCCCTCATGCACACACTCAGAAAGCTCCCCAAATACTGTGGGATGTGTTGGCCTTTGCACATCATGAGGAACAGAGGCTCATGAAATTTTATGTTAATATTAAAGGAAACAGACCTAAAAAAAGCTAAAGGACTTGGACAACCCTGGGTTACACTAGAAAAGCACTTCAGGCCAGGCACAGTGGCTCACATCTGTAATCCCAGCACTTTGGGAGGCTGAGGAGGGTGGATCACCTGAGGTCAGGAGTTCAAGACCAGCCTGGCCAACATGGTGAAACCCTGTCTCTACTAGAAATACAAAAATTAGCCAAATATGGTGGTGTTTACCTATAATCCCAGCTACTCAGGAGGCTGAGGCAGGAGAATTGCTTGAATCCAGGGGGCAGAGGTTGCAGTGAGCTGAGGCCACACCATTGCACTCCAGCCTGGATGACAGAGTGAGACTCCATCTCAAAAAGGAAAAAAAAAAAAAAAAAAAAAAAAAAAGAAAGAAAAGCGTTTCATATGATGCCTAGGACAAAGTAAGCACTAAACGTGATCAGAATAATAATTAGGGCACTATCGAGCTATTATCATCACCAGTTAGTCAAGAGTGGATCATGTATATAGCTGTTCTGTAGTATCTCTTAAAGTGCTGGAATAGATTTCTGATTCTCTCTAGTGCATTCTACTGGTATTTTACCTTCACATGTAATTCTCTCTAATACAGAGTAAACTCGGTGAGATCAGGGGCCACAGCTAGTTCTTCTGTATATGTCTCAAAGCTCCTAGTATGGTATCTCATACATAGTAAACTCTTAAAACAGTTTTTGGTTGAGCTGTGCTGATATGTGGTGCCAACTCTTCATTTATTCTTTTTGTTGATGAACTGGGATAACTGGATGATTTAGCCTTTAGACATTCTCCAACCACCTCCTCTCACCAAACTTTTAAAGGGGTGTTTCCCTTTTTAAAGAGAAATAGATGATTTTTTATTAAATTTCTTGTCATTCTTTAAAAAGTCATTCTTTAAAACGATCTATCTCGTGACTGCCTCCCTGAAGACACACTAGGCCTGAAGTGAAAACTTTAGTCCAACAGGGCTCTAGCTTGGACCCCATCCTAGGAAGATCATGAGCAAAAGGACCTCATCCTACAACAAGTGGCTCAAGGCAGGGCAGCCACCCTGTAACCTGGGCTCCAGGTTGTACTGCTAGTGTTAGACTTGTTGCACTTACTTCTGTGGATGTGGCTGAAATGACCTCTATCCAATGACTTCTTTTTTGAAATCTGTGCTCAGGGAGAAGATGAGTCTTTTAAAAGCTAATAATAATTAAAACAATTTTGTTTTGAGACGGGGTTTTCACTATGTTGTCCAGACTGATCTCCAGTTCCTGGACTCAAGAGATTCTCCTGCCTCAGCCTCCCTAGTAGTTAGAATTAGAAAATCGTTCTTTGATTTACAGATGGAATCATCATGTGTGACATTGCTTATTTATTTGCCAGCTCACTCAAAACTTTTGCCTTATTTGAGCCTGGTTTGAACAGTTGGCTGCCTTTGATTGGACAAAACTCTGTGATTGGCACGAGAGTAGGTTGCAGTCCTTTTACACATTCAGTTAGGTTACAGTTCACTATGTATGGAGAAATCTTCAGGCCAAACTTAAAACATGTAAAAGGCAGCTTATGTTAAACTTAATTTAACAAAGGCATAGAATGCGCCACCATTTTTCAGATAGTATGCCTGTAATGCTGAGTAGACAATCTGAAAAGAGTCCCACTGTAAATATGTAGAAATGCCTTTCCTCCAATACATAAGTACACACACACATATGGCAGGGGGCGGATTCATTCACACATTTTTGTTTCATTTGGCAAATATTTACCCTGTGCCAGGCACTTATCTGGGCTTTGAGATATGACAGTGAACAAATAAAATCCTTAGCCACATGAAGCATTGGTTCAAAGGGGTGTATATAAAAATAAATACTTTTTAAATATATAAAGTATATATTCAAAGGGGTGTATATAAAAATAAATACTTTTTAAAATGCATAGGCCAGACAACATAGAAAGACCCAGTCTCACTAAACAAATTTTAAAACCTTGCCAAGTATTGTAGTATACACCTGTGGTCCCAGCTACTCAAGTACCTGAGGTGGCAGGATCACTTGAGTGCAGGACTGCAATCCAGCCTGGGCAACAGGGTGAGACCCTGTCCCTTAAAAAAAAAAAATGCAGAGCTGGGCTAGAATCGAGTCTAGAAATTAAGACAAAATATTAAGCTAATACCATTGCTTTGCTGGGATTTCAGGCTTAGTAGTATGGGGAGTTGATTTTAATGCTTGGGTTGGGGGTAGAAGAGACATCCCTGAGCCCATGCAAGGAGACAGTTGTAACTGGTACTCCTCTGTAGAGTCATGCCACTTAAACTGGACCACAAAAAAATTCACATACTTGCCCGGAAAGACAACAAAGAAGCTTATCTGTCTCAGTGTAGAGGAAAAATTCAGGCCATTGAAGTCAAAGCCACAGACCAGAACCTCACCTGACTTTGTGAACTGAAATTGCAACAGCCAAGACTTCTGGAAAAACATTTAGAACCTTTAGTAGTAGCAAATGTAATACTGCTCTAAAATAATGTTCCTGCAACCCACACCACAGAAGATTCTCACAAAACACCAATCCTGACAAAGATGAGCTCATATAGATATTATGGTACTTAAATGACATGACAAAATGAGTGAGAGTAAACAGAAACAAAGAGTAAATATACAACCGCAATAACTAAGTTTAATGGACTATGAATCTGAGAACTGCTCTTCTAAAAAATTAAAGACATGCAAAATAAACAAAGCCCTTAAGAAAGAATAAGACCCTGTAATATAAGGCAGGCAGATTTGTAAAATCAATCGGTTGAAAGTCCCAGAAATAAAGAAGACATTTAAGGTTAAAAAAAATCATGGAAAATGAGATTAGGCATAAGCAATGGAAGAATTAGATAAGTGGAAGATTAACATGAAAAATTATCTATAATGCAGCAGAAAGAGAAAAACAGGTGGAAATATGAGAGGTTAAGAGATATGGCAGTTAAGAGAATGGAAATTAGAGACATAAGTTTTAAGAGGGTGTATTTATCATGACAAGAATAAGATGTGGTGAAAGTGAATGAGGAATGTGAAAACCATTATTTCTATTCACTAAATTTATTTATGAAAGAACAAGTATTAAAAATGTTAAACTGTTAAATAAGACTATAGATGGATAGCTATTATAAATAGTCAGAGAGAGTGCATTAGCTAGGTACATTTACAACGAACATTATGTCCCTTTTGAACCAAAAATGGTTTATAAAAATATAAATATTAATACAACACATAATAATAAGGTTTAGATTATATCATAATTTTAACCTTTGTAGAACTGTTTGGTAATATTAAATATACTCACCTCTAAGAACTGTATTCAATTTTATAACTAGGCCATAACAATTTTTTTAATAACCGTATTTAGGAATTATTTTCACTTCATTTTTAAATTTGGGTTTATGAGGTATACTTTACATACATTAAAACAAATCATTTTATGTACAATTATATAACCACCACCACAATCAACACATAGAACATTTTGATAATATCTTTTTTATCAAAAGCCTCAATTTTTCTACCATTGTACAATCTCCAAAAGTCCTATAGATGAAATTGTTACATATTTTTTAGGGTTTGGAAATGTGTATATTGAAAATAGGTGACGTGTAAGAATATCCAAATGAGAGAAGAGAGTTGTAAAAGAGAATAAGCAAATAGTAACAAGGAAATAATTATCAATACAGATGTGGTGACAGATGTCAGAGCCAGTTAAGCAGCTAAAAGATTGTGATAGAAATGTAAAATATATGGCATGATTAGCTCAATCCTCCACACCCAAAGTTCAAATACAATAAATAAATAGAAAAATTAACCTTTGTTTACTATGACAGCTTACATTTTTCTGAAATGGTAACTTTATTTATTGATTGATTATTTATGTATTTTTTTGAGATAGAGTCTTGCTCTGTCATCCAGACTGGAGTGCAGTGGTGAGATCTGGGCTCACTGCAACCTCCGCCTCCCAGATTCAAGCAATTCTCCTGCCTCAGCCTCCCAAGTAGCTGGGATTATAGGCATGTGCCACCACACCAAGCCAATTTTGTACTTTTAGTAGAGACAGTGTTTCACCATGTTAGCCAAGCTGGTCTTCAACTCCTGACCTCAGGTGATCCACCCCACCTTGGCCTCCCAGAGTGCTGGGATTATAGGTGTGAGCCACCATGCCCAGCTGAAATGGTAAGTTTAGATAATACCATATTTCGTTTTTATTAATGGATTAGCTACAGAAACTGCGGCTGGAAAATCCCTTTTATTTACCCTCAGGGAGCCCAAATATCATCTGACCTATCAGGACTCAAGGCTAGTTTCCTGAGAACAGAGTATGAAATATTGATCTCCGCCTTTTAGGCTGAGGCTTAACAGTATGAATGGCAAAAACTTGGGTTAGATAGGTTAGATTCTGGTCCACAAATGACCCACCCTCTGGTCATGATGTCACATTTTTAAGCTGTTTCAATGTATTCAGGGACAGTTTTTGGGGCTGGTTAGCTTTCTACAGTTTTGGTTCCCATGGAACAAGACTTCTTAGCTGACAGGATCACATATGGATAATTCCTAGGGTCCTAGCTAAATAGCTCAGGCTCAATCCTTCCCATGAAGAGGTTTCTTTCTCCTTATGCTGCCCTTTCCATGTATATGTGAGACCCCGGAAGCAAAATCACATAATTCTTTATCATTTCAACATCTTCGAAGTTCAAATAGTGTAAGGCAACTATCATGCTTGCATCTGACTGCTGAGTCATGGTTGTGATGGTGTTTTAGTCAGCAAATTAGGGATGTTCATAGTACTTGCAACAGCCTCTCTACTTCATTAACACCTGGTCAAAAGTCTAATGACTGGAGAAATTGTTTTTTTAAAAAAGACTCCAGACACTCTCTTGAACATCTTTGTTTTTTTTGAGACAGAGTCTCACTCTGTCACCCAGGCTGGAGTGCAGTGGCGTGATCTCAGCTCACTGAAACCTCCACCGCCCAGATTCAAGCAATTCACTGCCTCAGCCTACCGAATAGCTGGGGTTACAGGCGCCCACCACCAAGCCCAGCTAATTTTTTATTTTTATTTTTTAGTAGAGACAATGTTTCACCATCTTGGCCAGGCTGGTCTTGAACTCCTGACCTTGGGATCCACCTGACTTGGCCTCCCAGAGTTCTGGGATTACAGGTGTGAGCTACCATGCCTGGCCACTCTCTTGAATATCTTAAGGAGGACAGTTTAGGCACCTTGACTTCTATCTCCTTGTACCTTCTCTTCAATATGGAGATCCATCATTATGGAGACAACAGAATATCTATCACCTTTGGTATTTTGAGAGTGATGTTAGCTATTGCATAAACAAAATCATCAGAAGCACCACACAGGGTGGTTTCCCTTTGTTGGAGATGATTACAAAGCATTTGGTTTGTTCTGCATAAGCTCACACATGCCTGTACTGTTACAGGTGTCTTGCCCAGTGGGATCAGCCACAACGTTAGCTTTCTTAGAACTTTCCAAAATTTTCTAAGAACAGAAAAGACCCCTCGGTATGAAATGAGCAGTTTTTAGGTGGGTTTTGCCAGGTATGGCGGTATTCACATCTACTCACAGGTATTAGGAATGACGTCCCCTTCCTGCACAGCCACCCTGGATGGTTTAACTTCCTCTCTGGGCAGTGGTAAAAATGTTTGTTTATACTCTCAAAACTGAACTTTGGCCTCTTTCTAGTACCATCTTGTCATCTGCGGTTTTATGGGTATATGGCTTGGGACCGGTAAATGCAGTCTTTGCAAAGGGCCTTCCAAGTGGCAGTTTGCTTGTGAATTCTCCTTGATATTTCCAAAAGAAGAAACAAGGTCCCCCCTCTTTATTGCTGCAGACTAGAGTCAATATCAGGCTCACGATCTCTTTACAGTATCTTTAAAGTTCCAAGGGGTCACTGAAGTGACAAAGCTGGTATGAAGGTGCTAGGTGTCTTTCTTAGCATTTGAGAGGGTAGCTTTAGCATATGCCTTCTATATCACTGTCCATCATGAAGTCACAGTACAAACTTCTTGGGAAGGTGAAAGACACAAACAGCTCTGCCTATTCCTAATCAGTATAGTGCTGGTAACATTGCAAAATTATGCAAATTTACTGTGTAATGAACTCAAAACAGACTTGACCATCTGCTTCTTGGCAGGATGCAGGCAATTGCACAGGAGTATATTCTGTTGACAGAACTCAATACATTGGACCTCCTGATTCGGTGTCTTACCCCAAGCTGGGAGTCTAGGCTTCTGTCTGTGTTGTAGTTACAGTCTGCTACAAAACTTTATAAACTGCTATTTGTCATGTCTTGGCAATCTTTTGCTTTCCATCTGGGCTTCCTGTTAAGGCTGGATTTATATTGTTGCATCTACCACAGGGAGAGAAAGGACCCACTAGAGAAAGGACCTCAACTTACTGTCAAACCTGAATGGCAGGATGGAAAAAATATTCCCCTTGTTTTATACAGCTTTCCTTATTCCACTCAGAAACAGGTTTTTAAAATATAACCACATCCATTATAGACAGTCTCCCAGTAGCCCATGAGACAGAGCTTATTCTTGTTAATAGGTAGGTACAAGCTTATCTAGTCATAAAAGTGCTATTTTTTTCCCAGGCTGAGATACCTTCTGCAGGTATAGCATTTGAACAACTGCCAAAAAGGGCATCTCTTGGGTCTACCAAGGTTGACAGGTCCTTGATTCCCAGAAAGCATAGAGCTGAGAGTAGCATGACCTGCCTTTTCCATTCCTCTTCCCAGGTAACTTGCACCTCTGGAGACAATGTCATTGGATCTTGGTTTTATTGCAAAGCTGCTCACAAGTCTCTGACACAGGTTTTGGCTCCTTCTTTTGGTAGCTCATGGGGCAACTGAGAAAAAATTAAACCAAACTCAAAGGTGACCTTCATACTGTCAATCATAGCAATATTAGTCCAAAAATAGGGGCCCATAGGCTCTCCTCAATTGGCAGGGTATTGTTCAGACAACCCTTCATTGCCTGCTATATTGCTCAACTATTGGAAGGGAGGGATGGCTTGAGGACTCTGGCAATGATGAAAAATGAGCCAGCAGACTCTTTGATAAAGACTTGAACCTAGGCCCGGTGTGATGGCTCATGCCTATAATCACTGCATTTTGGGAGGCCGAGGTAGGAGGATCATTTGAGCCCAGGAGTTCAAGGTCAGCCTGGGCAACATAGTGAGACTCTATCTCTACAAAAAAAAAAAAAAAACAAATTAGCCAGGAACAGTGTGGCACACACCTATAGTCCCAGCTTCTCAGGAGGCTGAGGCGGAGGATTGCTTGAGGCCAGGGGTTCAAGTTTGCAGTGATCTATGACCACACTATTGCATTCCAGCTGGGCAAAAGAGCAAGACAAGAAAAAGAAGGGGGGGGGGGAGGGGGGGGAGAGAGGGGGAGGAGGAGGAGGGGGAGGAGGAGGAGGGGGAGGAGGAGGAGGGGGAGGAGGAGGAGGAGGAGGAGGAAGAGGAGGAGGAGGAAAAGGAAAGAGAAAAAGAAAGAAAGATAAAGAAGATTCAATCCTAAGCATATCCAGCAGATGGAAACCAGTGTACTGTGTACTGTGCAGGTATGGTTCAATGTTTGACCCATGAACATGATATAGTCACCCTCTTCTTTGAAAATAACCTTTGGGATCATTGTGAAAACCTCTGAGTGGTACAAGTACAACCCCCGCTTCAAGACATGTTTGACCTGCTTAGAGGAAGCCTGCGACTCTCCCTGGAGGCCAAAGCCATTTCCTGTCTCCTCGTTGTACCTTTTGGCTAAGTTACTCCTCTCACTACACATTAGGTAATCAGGGCCCTTGTATTCAGATGCAGCACAGGACCCATGGAATTTTTTTCCTCTGTAGTTTGCTTAAGTATAAGAAGTGTGCTGTTGTCTACTGAATTCTGTTCTCTCCACAAAAATATTCATATTGAAGTTCTGACCTCTAGCATCTTAGAATGTGACTGTATGTGGAGAGAAGAGCTTTGAAGAGGTAATTAAGGTTAAATGAGGTCCTATGGATGGGTCTTAATCCAATCCAATCTGACTGATGTCTTTGTAAATAGAGGATATTAGGACATTCAGAGAGACACCAGGGGCACATGTGCATATCAGGACCACCATGTGAAGAGGCAACAATGAGCAGTCATTTGCAAGCAAAGGAGAGAGGCCTCAGAAGAACTCAGCCTTGCCAGTACCCTGATATTGGACTTCTAACCTCCAGAACCAGGAGAAAATCAATGTCTGTTGTTGAATCTACCTGGTCTGGGGCACTTTGCTATGGCAGCCCTGGCAAACTAATACATGCACCTTACTCTCAGGAAACCCTGTTGCATTTTAGTACTGATAGTTTCATTTGAAGGAAATTTAAAGAGTACACACAGTAGAACTTAAAATTTGGATTTCTCTAAAAAGTAATCAATGTGATAAGAAACAGCAGTCTCACAATGAAATAACTGTCACAACATTTTAAATTACAAGCTATGCACAAGAGGTTCACAATGCAGTGGCTGTGAGAATCCAGATACACTGAAACACAGTCTGTGTCATCTAATTCTACCTCAAGACCATTTTGGTTCATGATATAACATAAGTGAAATTTGTGGCATATAACCTTTTCTTGCATGTAAAGTCCTAAACTGTGGGTCACAATCTATGGGGTCCAGAAATGCCCACCATCTTTGGGGACTTATTCTCAACATGCCACAGTACAAATCACCCCATTTGGGTCTTTGAGAGGAGAAATATTTAACAAGTATAATTCTGTTTCCTTCCATGATTTCTAACTTGCCCTGAACTGCCTAGGCCTTGTCGTGAGTCTGTAGTTTTCTTTGACTCACAAACGGTTTTACAACAGGGTCATTTGCAAACTGGTAATTTTCAGTTAAAGAAAAAATACACACAGTCACATTCTATCATGCCTTTAAATAGCATGATAGTTTTCATACATGTAATTAATACTCCTAAACTTCTTCCATTTATGTCACTATGTAATAACATAAAAACAATTTGGGAGTCACATTCACTCACTAGTGGTAAAACTTCCCATTCCCTTCATGATCTGCCTTTATAGTCATCCCCATCCATTCTCTAAAAACACAACATCTCTCAGTTAAATCTATGCATAAAATCTTAAGAACTCATATTGAAGCTGAACTTGAGGATATAATAACGTTGCATCAAAACATAGGTTCATTTCCTCAAAGTGAAGTTCAGGTGGCATCACCTAGGAAAAAGTTAGATAGCTAACACATGTACTTCACCCTCCAATTTTTTTCTCATTGCTTCTCTTAACTTTAGCAGACTAAAAAAGTCACTGTAACTCTTCTGAAATGAGAGCTAGGGACCAATCTTTATTATGTGTACTGATAACATAGCCTGCTATTTTTAACCATTTGAAAATTTTTAAGGCATATATTCCTACCCCTAAACAAAGTTGTATGAGACCAGTACCTATTTTATTTGAATTTCATCCATGAAGTGTTGAATGGCTACACTTCTGATCCCCAGGATATGGAGAAAGGAACTCATTTGACTGGGCGTGGTGGCTCACACCTGTAATCCCAGCACTTTGGGAGGCTGAGATGAGCAGATCACGAGGTCAGCAGATCAAGACCATTCTGGCTAACACAGTGAAACCCTGTCTCTACTAAAAATACAAAAAATTAGCTGGGCATGATGGTGTGTGCCTGTAGTCCCAGCTACTCGGGAGACTGAGGCAAGAGAATCACTTGAACTCGGGAGGCAGAGGTTGCAGTGAGCCGAGATCATGCCACTGCGCCCCGGCCTGGGCAACAGAGCGAGACTCCATCTCAACAACAACAATAACAACAACAAAAGAAATCATTCTGTCAATTTATACACAAGAATTCAGTATCACCCATAAAGTCTGCAGCCCTGTGAATGATCTAAATCCTTCCCAGCTCTTTAGCATACTGAGAAGTTGCCAATTTATGGACAGCTACACCTATAACAGTTTGTCTATATTTTAGCATATTCCCATTTTCAAAGGTCCTAGATGGCTAGTTTTGGGAACTACTGGGCCTTCAAAACCCTAGCGGGTCTTGAAGATTTCCAGCCTGTCGGACAGATGAACCATGAGTTTCCATGGAGGATATGAGAGAGATCACCCCTAGCTCAGAAGAATGGAGCTGGTATCCCTTGAATTAGCTGTTCATTCACATATTCAGAACCATTTAGCTCTTTTGAATAAAGCTACAAGATGTTTGGTAGATGTATTTTAAACCATTCTCTTCTGGATATAATTTGCCAGACCTTAACAGCTGCAATTTCTTCTATTTGGTGAACATTTTATTTAGCTTTCTCTTTTAAGGATGAAAGTGCTAAATTTAAGCAGTGATTGCTTTTAACATGAACAAAAAAGGTAGTAGTTGTATGAGTCTGTTTTCACACTGCTGATAAAGGCATACCCAAGACTGGGCAATTTATAAAGGAAAAGAGGTTTAATGGACTCACAGTTCCACATGGCTGGGGAGGCCTCACAATCATGGTGGAAGGTGAAAGGCATGTCTTACATGCCAGGCAAGAGAGAGCATGAGAGCCAACTGAAAATGGAAACCTTTTTATAAAGGCATCAGATCTCATAAGACTTACGCACTACCATGAGAACAATATGGGGAAATTGCCCCCATGATTCAATTAGCTCCCATCAGATTCCTCCCACAACACTTGGGAAGTATGGAAGCTAAAATTCAAGATGAGATTTGGGTGAGGACACAGTCAAACCATATCAGTAGTGTATTTAATAATTGATTATTGAATGTTTCTCCCATCAGTTGCTGTCTCTGTTAGTTACCATATCCTCTCATAGGACCAATCTCAACTTCTGAGCTACCAACAGGGCATAGATAGTGTTTACTAAACTTCAATAATCACAGTTTCTTGAATTAGCGAGTCGTTTTGACCACTCTCAGAAGCTTCTCTGAAGCTCAAATTGTTTGATTATCTCATCTATGTGGAAACAGACTACATTCACACTTCAGTATCGTTAAAGAGAATACTGGTCCCAATTTGGGCTAGTACCACCTAGGTGAGCTGTAACATGCAAATAATCTTTACTCTTGGTATAAATCCATCTTGGGTGCCCCATGATGGGCTGTTGTAAGTGTGCAGAGGGTTACTTTTATATCCAGATAAAGATTTCTCCTCATCTCTGATATACTGCATTTTGGTTGTCTCAAATTTGTCTGACGCAATTAAAATGTTAGTTGAAAGTGCTATTTTACAGATGCACAGATCCTCCACTACTATTCGTCTCTCAGCACAGGTCAGAATTTTCACCTCTTTTGTGAAGGAAATATTTTACCTCATGTTTTATAGGGTTATAAATGTTCTGAACATAAATCCTCACACAACCCCTGTGGTTTCCGAAGCAAATCACAAACTTACAGAACAATATTGCTTTGCTTGATCTCGAACAGTAAAATGTTTTATAGGAAAAATGTAGCTAACTAGGGAAAGTAAGCATTTCTGCTCTAAAAGACATGGTTTTATGGTCACAGAGGGATGCATTTTGGAGAGGGCAGTGGCCCTTTCCCACCCAAAGTTGGCATCTGCTTCTCAAAGAGAAGGGGATGAGATTATAACCAGAGCAGACAGGAGTACTCACTTCGAGCAACTGTCTAGAGCTTTCAGAGTCAGCCATATAAACAGTCAAAAATCTGATGCAGAAAGAGCAAAAAACTCACAATGTAAAAGAATGAGTAATACTTTTTAATATTGTGGGTGTCTGTGATTTAGAGCCAATCTTAGTTTACAAACTAAAGTGAGAAGACATGCAGGCTGGGAAACCATGGCACAGAAGATTAAGCACTTTAATTCTGGTCAAGAAACTAGTAAGTGCAGAAGCAATAATTGTATCCAGTCTCCTTCCTTCTTCACACGGTACACTTGAGCAACTCAACTGCCACAACCACCTTGACCTTCAGAAGTAGAGGGGTCTGCTTCTCTCAAGACTGCATGCATTCAGAGCCAAAGAAAATACAAAAGTGTCCAACACTACAAGAAGGAAGAAGAAATTACAAAAACCATTCATTTCTGCTGGCTGCAGTGGCGCATACCTGTAATCCCAGCACTTTGGGAGGCCGAGGCAGGTGGATCATGAGGTCAGGAGATCAAGACCATTCTGGCTAACACGGTGAAACCTTGTCTCTACTAAAAATACAAAAAGAAAAAAAGAAAAAATTAGCCGGGCATGGTGGCTCGCGCCTGTAGTCCCAGCTACTCGGGAGGCTGAGGGAGGAGAATCACTTGAAGCCAGGAGGCAGAGGTTGCAGTGAGCCGAGATCACTCCACTGCATTCCAGCCTGGGCGACAGAGCAAGACTCAGTCTCAAAAAAAAAAAAATAATTTCTACCTTTTTGACTGTACCGTCTCATCATTTTCATCAGCTTAATAAATGTCCAAACAAGTTTGATTATCTTCAAATTCTTAGCCAAACTGGAGAAACATCTGGACTAGTCCCCCTCCTTGGAATAGAATTATGGACTCTCACTATTTTCTGTTATCATCTCTACCAACAATGTAAGCTTTTCTAGACTCGTGCATGATTCAAAGAAGGTACATTTTTATTGTGGTAAAATATACATTAACATGAAATTTACCATATAAATCATTTTGAAGTGCACAATTCATTGGTATTAAGGACATTCACATTAGGCAACCATTATTGCCACCCACCTCCAGAACTTTTTCATGATCCCAATAGAAACTGTACTCATTAAATAATAACTCCTGATTTATCTCTTCCCCCAGTCCCTGGTAACTCCTATTCTGTTTTCTGCCTCTGTGAATGAATCTATTCTAGGTACCTCATATAGGTGCAATCACACATTATTTGTCCTTTTGTGCCCTGCTTATTTCATGTAATACAGCACAATGTCTTCAGTGTTCATCTCTCTTGTAGTGTGTGTAGCACTGCACAAAGTTTCCAAGGTCTCCACATTCTCACCAACTTTATTTTCCATTTTTCGATAATAGCCTTCTTGATGAGTGTGAGAAGAAGGTATTAATTTTTTTAAATATTTATTTATTTATTTTTTGAGATGGAGTTTCACTCTTGTCACCCAAGCTGGAGTGCAATGGCGTGATCTTGGCTCACTGCAACCTCTGCCTCCCAGGTTCCAGCGATTCTCCTGCCTCAGCCTCCCAGGTAGCCAGGATTACAGGCACGTACCAGCATAACTGGTTAATTTTTTGTATTTAGTAGAGACGGGGCTTCATCATGTTAGGCAGGCTGATCTCGAACTCCTGACCTCGGGTGATCCACCTGCCTCGGCCTCCCAAAGTTCTGGGATTACAGATGTTTGCCACCACACCTGGCCAGAAGAAGGTATTTTTAAACCCATCTTTTAACCCATTTTTGAGGTGGCTCCAGTGCCAAGAATGTGTTAATAGCTTAATACATTTTTTGGAGAGCCAAGCAAACATGCCTTGATGAGAAGTTTTGGAATCTCTCTCTCTTCATTAAACCAGAGGACCCACCCATAAACTATATTTTGACAGAGGTTCTGGAATAAAGCCATGCTACGGGCAAAGGGTGAAAGGAGGAATCTGCTGGAAAGTCTAACATGAAGTTAGGTCTCAGAGCTACGTGCAGGCAGCACTCCCTTTGGTAAAACCCTGCAAGGTCAGGTCCTGGCTCTTCTGGAAAGTGTACACCACACTCAACACACTCACGTTTTCATTTCAAAAGTAGATTGATATCTACCCTCTTAAAATTTAAAGTTTTAATATTAAAATAGAGACTGTATTAATCAAAATCTTCTAGAGAAATAGAATACATATATATATATATATATATATATATATATATATATATATATGCCTGTGTGTATTTGTGTGAAATAGAAATAAAGAGATTGATTGATTGATTTTAAGGAATTATCTCAGATGATTACAGAGGCTGGAAAGTCCAAAATCTGTGTGGCAAACTAGCAAGCTGGAAATTCAAAAAGAGTTGAAGTTGAAGACCTGAATCCAAAATCTGCAGGCTGGACACCCAGGCAGGGTTTCTATATTGAAGTCTTGAGGCAGAGTTTCTTCCTCTTTGGGATACTTCAGTCTTTTCTCCTAAGACCTGATTGAATGAGGCCCACCCACATTATGAAGGGTAATCTACTTTGCTGAAAGTCTACTGATTTAAAGATTAATTTTATTCTAAAATTACCTTCACAGCTATGTCCAGTTTAGTGTTTGACCAAACATCTGGGTACCATAAGCGAGTCAATTTTACATATTACATTGACCATGATAGAAGCTTCTACAATAGGATATTTTACCCTAAGCTTTACACTAAAAATGTGAGCATAGTGGCTCACATCTGTTATCCCAGCATTTTGAGAGCCAAAGTGGAGGATTACTTGAGTCGAGTTCAAGGCCAGAATGGGCAACATAATCAGACCTCATTTCTTAAAACAAAAACAAACAAAAAAAGTTAAGACTTACCCCAAGGACTCGGTACTGAAGACTAAGGATTTTACACTAGTGTAAGACTTCATATTTTTAAAAAGTGTGTTTCTGTTTGTTTGTTTTTATTGGGGTTTTGAGATGTTACTTTTGTTCTCAATTACTGAAACTTTCAGGTATAAGTTTGGGTTTTACAAATATTAGAAATTATTATGGGATGGGTCTTAACAAAATCATTTATAAATGAGTCATTTAAAAATCATTTTAAAACTTTTCTGTGAGGATTCCTGATAGTTTTATTATTCTTCTTCAAATCGAAAAAAGCATTTACTGTCATGGACTTCACACCATGCAGTATTTGCATTGTGGATTGTTCCAGTTTGATCAAAGGGTAGGGGGATTGGATAGGCTCAGGGAAACTGAGGTTGAAGACTAGGGGCAGGCTGGGAGTTGAGTGGGACGGCAAGAGTTTGGATTGGTTTGAAATGGGAGGTTTAATGGATAGAATTGGGGATTGTTTGGCCTATAGGATTGGAGGGATAAACTTATTTGACAGCTATCATGAGTCCATACTGCTTGTGGAGGAGAGAATCTTTAAATCCTTCCACTAACAGCACCTAGCAATACTGGCTAAAATATAATATATTTTTTATTATCTAATATAGACCCAGTTCAGAGATGAACTTGGAACTAAAAACACAGTGAGAAGCTTTGAGCGGTGGTGCTCTGGCTTCCAGGGGATGCATTGTTAGTCTCAGCAATCTAGGAGTCTGCTGATCTTCAGTTACCTGGGGCATCTCTGTTAATACCAAAGAGGAGAGGGCAGATGAGTGAAGTGTGAGTCTTTCTCAGATAGGAAGTGGAATGAAGGGGCCTACGTAAAGTCAGGACTTTCAAAGGACTGCTCCCTATTCAGAGTAAAGACTAGAAACAAATTGACTCCAACAGAAAGAAACAACAAGGAAACAGATATATCTTGTTGCTTCTGCCATGAGGCCAGGACCAGAGATCCCAAAGCGATGTGTTCTCTATCATTTGACAATGAATTTCCTTCTCTTGCTTCTTATGCAGAAAACAAAAATTGAGATACAATATTTATCTGATATTAGTGCTCTACATTCCTCCAATACGTATCTCTCATTACGACCAGAATGACTTCCTCATAACCAGTTAAGCAGACCGCTCTTCCTAGATATAAACTCTCTGAGTTTAGAGGACAAGTTTGCTCAGCGTGCTAGTCCCAACTTCAGCATCTTTGTGTCTGAGCATCTTATCCTCTGGCGGCTTTGGGTAGTCAGCTCGCCACTTATTAGAAATACACATTCTACTGAAGTGATTTATGCGCATTATCCTTTCTAATTTTTCAATAACTTTGCAAGGTAGGTATTATCAGCTCATTTTAAAGACATTAATACTTAGATTCAAAGAACACATTGCTCAAAGCTAGAAAGCAGTGGAATTGGATTTGAATTCAGGTCTATAGAACTTTTAAGCACATGGTTTTTCTACTATGAGCTATTACCTTTTACATATTCTTTGCAGAATATAAAATCCAGCTCAAACCTTCTCATCTCTTTCAACTGTAGGTGTGCTGGAGCCAGCTTGTGGCAGCAAATTATAAGCATCTTTCCCAACTCCACATTCAGTGACTTCACATTGGTAACTTGGAATGAGCCATTGTACCGGTAAGTATTTACACCAGAAAATTTGGCAAATGCTACAAATCAGTGCTTTTCAGAGAGCTGGTTGTTAAACATTTACCAGCACACCACTTGCTCGCTGCCTTTAAACTATATTAATCACTCATCTCAGTTCTTGGTTTGTACATATTAGAATTAATTATATGATCTTCTAAATTTTATATCAATTGATCTTATCCACTCAGACAGTATAGCATAGGAGTTAGCAAATACTTTAGTCTCTCAGATCCAAGAAGCTATAAAACAGAATTGGGTTTTAAAAGGCTCTAAGAATTGGAGGCTATAAAGGTGCCAAATCCACCAGCAGGGGGAGCCCGATTTCCGAACATAGGCGTTTTGCCTTCTCTTTGGAATACAGCAGAGATCAAAATGAAAAATATAGGATAACATTTGTCAGAAACCCACACATTAGAAATGAATATAAATACATACTATACTTTAATAAAGTTATACTGGTAGACCAAATCTTACCTGATTCTGCATTGACCATGATACTAGAAATAAGGAAACACCTGTTATAAAAAAAAGTCTAGTAGACAAAAATCTCAGAAATCACCACTAAAGAACTTATTCATGTAACCAAACATCCCCTGTTTCCCCAAATCTATTAAAACAAAGTAAAAATAAATAAAAACTAAATAAATAAATCAGGATATGTTCCATTGGGGCAAATAAGAAAAAAAAATCCAGTAGAAACATAAAATGAAGAACTCAGAACTTTGAAAGATCATGCCACTGTTTCTAAAAAGAAAATCAGAAGTACTATGCATTTGTATTATCTTATTGAGGCCTTTTTAAAATATATAAGCTATGCAGTTTTCATAAAGCCAATTCAACATTCAGGATTCTTAAAATTCCCCCAAATAATATATAAATGAAATGGAACTATAATCTAAAAATCAACTGGAATTTTTGAAAACTTGACAAGATTACTCTAAATTTTATGTGAAAGAGTAAAGGAGCAGGAAGGCATTTAAAACACTGAAAAATGAGAGTAACTTCTACAAGAGGAAACTTGAACTTTCATATTTAGCATCACATTGCATACCATAATAATTAACACAATATGACATGTGCTAAAATATGAAATCAAATAAATTGAATAGATTATTGATTATTGAATATAAGATCAAATAAATTGGATAGGTTATACAGACCCGTGAGTATTTAGAATTTGATTAACACGACATATCAAATTGGCGAAATAATTGTGAATTAGTAAATGGCGCTCGGATAATCACTTGTGGAGAAAAAGCTACATACTTCTCACCATGCTGTAAAATAAAGTCCAGATGGGCTGAAGATTTAAATGCAATATTGATATTTATATATGTGAAATATATTAAATGCAATATATATGTGCATGTGTGTAGTCTTCAGTTTTTTGTTTTATGAATAGAAATATACATTTATTTACAAAAACAAATACACATTTCATGCAAAGGGATTATATGTGATCAGCTTCATTTGCATAATTAGCCCATCCCTATGCATCCACCATCCTGTTTCAACATGGAAAATCCGGTTCATCGACCCACGCTCCCTTGAATTATTTTTATTATTTTGATTCAAATATGAGATTTCAAATCATTTCATTCATAAGTATGCCAGTATGTACATACAAAGAATAAGGACAATATTATCAGTGTACCTTAAACGTTCATTGCAATTGCCTAATGTCATTAAACATCCAGGCAGCATTTCAGTTTCCCCAATTATATTATAAAGGTTTTGTTACTAAATATTTGAAGCAAACTCAATTAAGTTCAAGGATATAGTCTCTTTGGCTTGCTGTTAGTTATGTGTTCATGCTCATACAAATCACAGCAACCCATGGGCACCACATACTGTGATTGGCCACACACGGGTCATATACCCACTCCCGTCATCATCAGATGGAGTGAATGTTTGTTACAGGAGAAATGAAGTGCTGGGTAAACACAAGCAATAGCCAACATAACCAACACATCCAACCCTACATCGTTACATAGCATTGCATTTTCCTTTTTTTATTTTTGAGATAGCTCTGTTGCCCAGGCTGGAGTGCAGTGGTGCGATCGAGGCTCACTGCCACCTCCACCTCCTGGGTTCAAGTGATTCACCTGCCTCAGCCTACCGAGTAGCTGGGACTACAGGCACGTGCCACCATGCCCAGCTAATTTTGTATTTTTAGTAGAGATGGGGTTTCACCGTGTTTGCCAGGATGGTCTCGATCTCCTGACCTCATGATCTACCCACCTCAGCCTCCCAAAGTGTTGGGATTACAGGCGTGAGCCACCATACCCGGCCAATATTGCATTTTCTAATGAACTTCCTCAGCCTGCCCCTGCAACATAGAGTTAAGCTTCTTATGTTGTCTCAAACTGACTGATTGCTAGAAATCGGCCACCCTCAAAGATTCTCCCATCTCTTTAGGAGTGCTTTCAGGAGCTCTTCTCCTGTGTGTTCCAGAATTAGTTTTTCTGGTTCTCACTCTTCAGCCTCCTAATCTTGACCCCTTGCTATGGCTTCTTGTGTGGTACCCACATCTTATGCCTATGAGGGGACCACACCATACGTAGCTCTGAGAGCAGTCCTCATGACGACCTTTACCCTCCCCACTGCCCTTGGAAAGAGACATTGCTCTTTGATACCGACGGGGCCCTCCTACTGCTAGGAGAAGTAGTTACTCTTTTAGTCTTGGGTCTCCTGCTTGCTAGCTGCTGTGTCTGTTTCCACAAAGTCTGCGTCATGGTCAACCCACCAGATGTCCTTAGTTAATCCCTGCTGGTCCCTCCTGTGCTGCCATCATGAATCAAGCTTTCTCCGAATGGATCTTCTCTCATTGTAATCTCTGTTTCAATCTGTGAGAGCTATTAAAATATACCCCCAGCTCACAGAAGACACTCCCTGTGTCTAAAATGAGGCACCAGAAATGAAATCAAGTGACCGTTGTAGAGAGGGGTTGGTCACAAACCCCTCTATTCCTAACTGTCATAAGGTCTTGTTTCCTATAATTGAGCAGAAACTAGCCCTGGCCCACAAAACATCTCTATGCCCTATAGTTCACCTTTTGATTGTGAAGAGCCCAATTCTACCTCATTTTAATGTTAAAACTTCACCCTAAGATGAACAGAGAATGCATGCTACTTACATGCTTGCCCACTGCGCATGCATTTACGGTTTCCCTCATAAATATTCATAGATTTTCCCCAAACCTGCTCAATATGCATGTAAGGCAGACCCTGAAAAACAAATACCAGCTTTCCCTTTCCCCTCTTTGGAGCCTGTGTTTTCAGCTTCCCTGGAGGCTATGTTCTTTGATCTACAGATCAGGTCTCAAAGTTTTCTTCTTTCCTTTCTCCATAGATCTCATGGTCCTTTGTTAACAAAGTAGTCTCAAGTGTTTCTATTTCTTCTTGTTTGCTTTCAACAGTCTGTATTGCATGCAGCCTCAACTCCAGATTGACTTTATTTATGGAATGCTTCCTTTAATATTAATTGATGTAACAATTCACTCATTAAATATTAAATGTTTCCTGAAAATATGGAAACACTAGCAGGTATAAAACGCTGAGTTATTTCATATGGAGTGAAAAGAAGCTGGACAGCTTTCATTTTAAGAATAAAGTGTAAATCAGGATCTGAACAGAACCAATGCCAACCCGAAAGTCTACTTTGATTTTGGTCCGGCTGCCTCTGTTAGCTGGTTAATAAAAGTCTGTAAATTTCTCTTAAAAGTTTACGTTTCTAACACATTTATCTCTAGATGAATCTTGTGAAATTTATAATATTCTGAGTATTTGTTTCGATTTAACAGTATTTGGAAGAGTTCATGACCTCTGACTCTCCGCAAAGGGATTCTGCATCCTGCATCGTAGTTATTTGATATAATTGTTCAGCCTAGCTTTGTAGGGAAGAGAAAAATGTGTCTTTTGGGCTTCATAATAGACGGTAGGCCACATGAGAAGGCAGATTCATTATTTCATGGGTGAAAAATTCACCAAGAAAATTATTTTATCTTATGAAAGACTCACTGACAGCATGCATTTGGAAGGTGTTATAAATACTTTATGTTATTTTGTTTTCACTGTCAGTACATTCTCAATGCTGCACTCGACTCTGGAGTCAGACACTGGCTTAAAGTCCCAGCACCACTTAAAACTGCATGTCCGTGAGAGCTCCTTACCATACCAACTTCATATATGAAATAGGGATGCTGATATAAGGGCTGATTGTTCTATGAACTGAGTTTGGTCATGCCAATTACATAGCACATAGAATCTGGAAGGTGCTCAACAATACTAATTCCCTTCCTATGATCTCCAAGGAGTAGTTAAATCAGCACTTCCTAAAGTGTGCTCACTACCAATTTTGGTGAATCGAATAGTTATTGCAAATAAATGTTTCTGTGATTAAATATATTTGGGCAAAACTGGCTTATACAAAGATAAATACATCATAGACTTCACCTGTGTTTTTGCCACCTACACAGTAGGTGGGCTCAGTCACTTGGTGGATACCAACCCCTTGGTCACAACCAAAGAGCCTTTTCAAAGGGATTATATTACTTGTAACAAGCATGGAGAACATGTTGGGGTAGTTTCTAAAGCAGTGTCTTCTAGAGCTGGGGGCTAGGTCAGGTTTTATAGGCATAGGGTAATGAGGCAAGATTTGATTGGATTTTGCAACAAGGCATTCAGGAAGGCATGATCTGACTGCATCCTGCCATGGAGTGATGCCAGAGCTCAATCTGATTGGATCCTGAATCCTGCTATACCCTGTTCATCCACTTCTTACTTCAGTCCCCTTTATTGAGAGCACTTAGGTTCCCCAGTGGGTGCAATCTTGGCTCTTCTGGGCACGCTCAGAAGCTTATGTGGCCTGAGGGTCCCTGGCAACTGAAAAACAACTCTCAACTTTGTTACATAAAAGCTGAACAAGATTGGCTTGGAGCAGTTACATTTTCCTTTTCCTTTTTTAACTGCAGGGCATCTAGGAAACTTTTATGCTGATTTCTAAAGTGGCAGGCAATTACAAAGTCTTATTTGAATATAGAGTCCTTTCTTCATGTAAAAGTAGCAATCTGCACGGCACATTTAGGGAAATACTGGGTTATACTCCATGGGAGCAATAAATCCTTTAACCGTGGCTGCTTTTCTTGTACCTATACCTCAGAGTTTTGTGGTAGGACTGGTTCTTTTATTTTTTAAAGAGTTGTAAATGAGTTTTTAGAGAAATGTTAATATATTTGAAGGAAAAAAAATAGTTTAATATAAACAATAGATATGTTTCTTCTGTTATTAAAACACAGCCTATATTTGGTACATGATAAGTATGTGATGTACTGACACATTTTCAGAATTTCTAAAAATGTTAAAAATTGAATAATACCAAAAGGCTATTTTGCCTAACCTTAACAGGGCAGAGCTACTTTCATTAAAATATTTTCTGGTTCTTTTAGGTTAATAATCTGTGCACTTAGTACTCAGAAAAGTGGTTTACTCTCACCACCAAATCTGCAAGGCTTTCCTTTTTCTCTGACCTTGAAGACATGAGAACTTGGGGAAGAATCTCCTACACAGGTAAGGCACTCTTCATTTGCACAATCTTTCAAATGAGCAGGAAAGAAAAAAACTTCAGCCTTAAGGAAAAGCGAGGGGAGGGAGACGGGGGAGTAGGGTACCCACCTAGATGGGCTGGGACTTGGGCAATTAGTCCAAAGGAGATTGGACTTGATTTATGGTTTTGCTGTCACTGTATTGAGTTTTCTTTTTACTTCTCTTTTCTTTTCTTTTCTTTCTTTCTTTCTTTCTTTCTTTTTTTTTTTTTTTTTTTTGAGAAGGAGTCTTGCTCTTTCACCCAGGCTGGAGTGCAGTAGCGTGAGCCTGGCTCACTGCAACCAACATTTGCCTCCTGGGTTCAAGTGATTTTCCTGCCTCAGTCTCCCTAGTAGCTGATACTACAGGTGCATGCCACCACACCCGGCTAATTTTTTTATCTTTAAAAGTAGAGACGGGGTTTCACCATGTTGCCCAGGCTTGCCTCAGAAACTCCTGACGTCAGGTGATCCACCTGCCCCGGCCTTCCAAAGTGCTGGGATTACAGGTGTGAGCCACCACACCCATCCTTGAAATTCTAGATAATTTTTCAATAAATTGTTCTGCTTTTTTATTTTGCACTGGGTTCCTCAAATTATGTAGCCAGTACTATAAGAAGGGAAAAACTTTGAAGAGAGGGCATGCCCTTTTCAGCGTTTGGCAGGTGTGAGTTTGCAGCATTTAGCACTGACTGAGGAAGTGAGTGTCTGATCAGAGATCTCAACCCTAATGCTGCAGACAGGAAAGAAAAAATTGATAGTGCTAAACTGGCATGGCAGGTGAAGAACAAATTGAAGTGATAAATACATATTTTGTGGGTGAGCCTTTCTGAACTGATAAAATATTTCACTTAATATCCCTCCTCTGAAATCCTAAGTAACTTACAGCATCCAAAAGAACAGCCTGAGGGGGGTTATGCTCCCAACAGAAACCCTCTATTTGCACAGCCATCAATTTCCCCTAGGGAGGGTTGCCATGGTGAGGTCTGTCATACCCGACAATCACTTCTACACACCATTCATTTAGAAAGTAAGCAATTAAATTCTACCCTAAAAGGACATACAAAAGAACCATCATTATAGCCATTTTGGATGAATCATTCATTGGGATTAAAAGGTTGAAAACCTGTTAAGGTCAAAATCATTGTTCCACCACTTTTTTCTCATTAAGAATATTTTTAGGTACTGCATAGTTTAAAACCTTATGGACACTGCTACTACAAAGGAAAATTGCAGAACCTAAAAATATTCATGAATTTGACTTTTTAAAACTAGACTTCATAGGATGGACCCAAGAGAAGGGTGTCTGCTTCCCAGTCAGTTTCGTAAAGAGCAGTGAATGAAAAGGAAGCACTTTCATATTGTGTCAAGGTAGAAGGCTGGATGAAGGGGATTAGAAAGCTGCTTTTGGGGAGGTGGGAAGAAAATCAAAAGAAGGTCTGATCATAGTGGTCAAAACAGGAGTGCTTCCCAGATGGCGAGGTCAGTGGTGGCAAATGCATCACCTTCCCGGAATGTGGGGCATTGCACGTACAGAACATTCCAGGTGGGTGAAGTGCAAAAGTCCCAAAGGGAGATAGGGAGACCACAAAGTGGTAGAGGAAGTTCAAGTCAAGCATTAGAATAGTGCAGGGATGATGTTCCCTGGAGTTGTTCAGTGGCCCCGAAATCAGGGAAATGAGCACTATCACAGGAGAATGCACAAGTGCAAGAAGAACATAGAGCTACTGACCCCAGGGAACAGAAACCTTTAAGACAGTAAGAAGGATCTTTGAAGAAAGTTGAGGGGTTGCTGGAGAGGTAGGAAAGGCAATCAGGAGAGGGTCTTGTTTAAAGGCCTGTGACAGTATTTAAAGAAGTGCTCAACAGTACTAAATGCTGCAGAGCAGTCCAATCAAAAAGAGCTGAAAGATACCTACTAGATGTAGCAATTTACAAACCAACAATGATGATGTTGGAAAACAAAATTTCAATGGAAGGTCTGGATTATAGTGGGTTAAGAAGTGACTAGAAGATAAAGAAAAGGGGACGTGAATGTAATCCAGCATTTCAAAAATCGGAGTTCTGAATAGGAGGGGAAAAAAAGACTTCATCTCCTGACCCACGTGGGGTGACTGAGCATCCTTAATAGCAGGGAGTAATCCTGAAGATCACAAAAGATGGGAACCCTGACTGCCTTACTCACTATTATTTCCCCAGTGGCAGGTCAGTACCTAGCATAGAAGCACTCATTGGATATTGTGTGAATGGATGATGCTGAGAATGTTTAGATTTTGATACTTTCAGGATCAAATCTATGTGGATTTGCCTTATTAGGAGTAGGGAGAAGGTATAGGGAGGAGGAGAAGTGATAGGGGTGGGGAGAGAAAGAGCAGCAGTGTAAACTGCAGTATTCAGCACAATTTGGCCAATGCATATATGTCCCAAGCTGCTGGATATTCCAAGGAAGCCAGGCTGTTGAGGGAGGGTCAAGAAGGGTAGGTAGGGTCAAGAAGGGTATCAAACAGCAGTGACATTAGTGGCCATGTGGGCCTCAGCAGTACAGCTCTGAAAAGGCATTGGTAGTGACTGAGACAGAATAAAGCCCCCGAAGGAGTGGGGGATGCAAGATCTTCACAAGTGACAGGCCACTAACATGCTGCTTGAGATGTAACACAGGAGGACCCTTCTTACCCTGGAGGGTCATTTGGAGTCATATGGAAATTTGAAGTGGGATCCCACATTTAATGGAGCCATGAGGATATCATGGCAGGACTAAGCCTGTAGGATCAAAGTCTTTGTGCCTAGAGCTGGAGAGCCCTGAGCAGAAACAATAGATGGTTAGTCCTAATTAACTCAATTTAACGTTAACTAAACAGCTCCTATGTTACCTGGAGCCATGGAATGTACTTGACATATAAATGCATGTGAAATACCATGTCTGTTCTCAAGACATTCAATGTCTAGTATAGGAGACAGACATATGCAAATAAACACAACAGAAACGAGTGATACATACAAAATAGAACTGTGTTTAAGATACCTAGAATAGAAGGATATAGATTCTGACTGGGGAGACTGGAGGAGGCATCGGAAAGAGAGGCTTTTGAGCAGAATTTTGAATAAAGAGAAGTTAAGTTTTCAAGGCAGACAAAGAAGGAGAAGATTTTCAAAGCAGAGATGTCCTTATCTTGTGCAAAGATATGTGAGCTTCGATTGTAATATATTCTATTGAACAAAAGTTAGAGAATTAATGTGCTTTCCCAAGGCAAATGACATGAAAACAGATCACTCTTTCAAGCTACCAATTACAAAGGTTTCTTTAGCACCACCTGTTCTGCAGTAGAAAGAACATGTGGCTAGGGTAGGTGGGATGTCTTTGAACAGCACAGCTAGCTTGTAGGTCTAACAAATCGCTGGATCTCCTTTGTTGACCTGTAAATAATAGGTAGGCTAGCTTATTCCTGCTTAGTCCTAAATGTTCATATTTCTTCTTCCCACTTTAAAACATTGTTAAGGACTTTTTACAAAGGTCATCTCTCTGCTGTGTTCTCACAACTAGACATCCCAGTCACTGCATCCCTGTTACCAAGCAATATGACCTCTTCTGCTGACGTTAGCCAAGGGAGGCCTGGCTGATCACCCAGGTCCAGGGTAGCACGTTTGTTCCCTACTCTTTTTTTTATTAGTCCCTGTTTCACTTGTGTCTTCCAGACTTCCTTTTCTGTTCCATTGACTCAGTTCAGCTTTGTTGTCTCAAATAAATCTCCATGGAAATACAGTGATCCTTTAAATCCGTAGACTCTTGTGATCTGAAAGCCCTCCGGGTGGCTCATTCTTGCCTCTCTGCTTAATTTCCCCATCTGAGAAGAAGTCTCTTAATCATTCCCACTGCATCTTGATGTCTCTTGTAATCAATGGCTTTTAAAAAAAGATAAATTACTTTTCAATGATTGTTACCAGCCACTTTGTAAGTTCCTTCACATCTTCAACTTGGGAGAGAAATTTTCTTAGAGGAGCATTTGGACTAGAACAGCCAAACAAATCTAATTTTAACTGGTTTTATGACAAGACCCTAGAATAATGAGCTATTAGTAAATTTTCGTTTACTTTTTAGATATTGTATTTTTTTCTGACAGCCAAAAATTTGCTTTGTATCTGTTGTTGATTACATTTCACTTCCTGAACATGTTGCGTATAAGGTCACATTATTTCTAAGTGTATATCCTTTTTCTCTTCTTACTCATTTAATTTTAACAACTTCCTATTTCTGTTCTTAAATACATTCCATTGGTAGATATTATTCTTTGAAAACCCCTATTGGCAATCTCTTTCAGATGGGAGTCTTCAATTTGATCAATGCACTGGCTTTTCCGGGAAGGCTCTGTGAAACAAACCTGCACATCTTTGCAACTCTTGAGATTTTCCCCTCTACTCACTAGCTGATGTTCTGAAGCCCTTTCCTGGTTTGGTTGGACTGAACGGTTCCCATGTACGGCTTTCAGCCATTCCCTAGTGCTATCTGATGTTGGCAAATGGTCCAGGTTATAAAGTATTTTGCAAGCCCTCCTTGGGTTGGCACCGTCCTCCCATTTAATTAGCCAGTGGGAAGAAGAGAGGAGAGTAGCTCTGGAGAGCAGTTTACAGATGCCGAGAGCTAATAAATCACTTTCTGCAACATCACCCTTCCTTCTTTACTCAGAATTATTCTTCAATATGTGATTCCAGACAAGATTTGATTCCTATTTTGCTTTTGTTCTGTAATGCAACTATAGCTCTTTGACTTTTAGATTTTGTAGTTGCCTGCCTTTCCCAAATCATCTTCTTCACATGATACAACCTATGCAATCCAATTTTATTGAAACTGTGTACAATGATTGTGCCTTGAAGAAAAAACTGAATTTCTACTACAGCATAGCCATCAGGCCTTCAGATTCTGAGACTCACTTAAATGCCTCTCAAGGATACGTGAGATGCACCAAGAGACAATTTCCTCCATCCCTCATAGGTGTATGTTTGATTAGAAAGAGTGAGCGATGGCCGAGCATGGTGGCTCACGCCTGTAATCCAAGCACTTTGGAGGCCAAGGCAGGTGGATCACCTAAGGTCAGGAGTTCAAGACCAGCCTGACCAACATGGTGAAACCCCGTCTTTAAAAAAAAAAAGGGGGGTGAGCGAATTCCTTGGCTGCTTTGCTAATTCTAGAAAGACAGTTCTGTAATAAAGGAACATGTCTCAGAGAGTTGTGTGTATGTTACCTTTCAGAACCATTGACAAAATCAAGTCAATTTGGAGACAATGTCTTTTGTGTCCATTTAAAACAATGAAATTCAACTTCATTTTAAATTTATGGACCACAATTGAGTGTTTTACCATGTCTGTTAAAACATGGAAACTTCAGCTCATTTCTATAGCATGTATTATATACACACGAATGGATATTAAGAATGCATTTCATTTTGGGGGGATGCATGAGAACTTAAAAAGCAGTACTGATTAAATTGTGCCCTATTTTTCTCTCAAGCACGGGACTACTGGGTTGTGATGTTATCTTCCCATATATGGATAGTAAGACTATTTTTCGACAACCTATAGGGTGGAGAAAATTGTTGCAATCTACCCATCTGACAAAGATCTAATATCCAGAGTCTACAAGGAATTGAAACAAATTTACAAGAAAAGCCAAACAACCCCATTAAAAAAAACTGGGCAAACAAGTGCATACGTACACTAGATGACTGTACTGCAGCTCTAACCCAGATCTGCCTGGGTTCCTAACATCAAGCTGAAGGCTTACAACAGGAATCTCTGCTGGAGATAGCCTTTTTGGAGACTTCAGAAGTGCTGGGATTTCAGGTGGCAAGTTCTCTCTAGTGGCGTCCTCAGTTTCCATGAGAATCTACATGTCTGGATGACTCATTCACTGTGTGGCACAATCCTTGGTTTTAAAGTGACAATTCCCCATCGTGAAAGCCAATGCATTTTGATGTTGCATAAATCCTTTTATAATAATAAAAAAAAGTGAGCAAAGAATATTCATGCAGCCAACACACATAGGACAAAAAGCTCGAGATCACTGTTCATTAGAGAAATGCAAATCAAAATCACAATGAGATACCATCTCACACAAATCAGATTGGCTATTACTAAAATATCAATCAACATAACAGAGAACATTTATTCCAAGATTCTTTGTTTTCTTCCAGCACTTTGGCGAAATGAGAAACAATGTATTCCCCCCATAAAATAGATATCATTACTTCTTATTCCATCCAGTTCAAGACCAGCCTGGTCAACATGGAGAAACCCTGTCTCTACTAAAAACACAAAGAAAAAAATTAGCCAGGCATGGCGGCGTGCATCTGTAATCCCAGCTACTCAGGAGGCTGAGGCACAAGAATTACTTGAACCCAGAAGGTGGAGGTTGCAGTGAGCCCAGATCACACCACTGTACTCCAGCCTGGGCAACAGAGGAAGACTCTGTCTCAAAACAAAATAAAATAAACAAATAAACAAAAAACTATAGGTGTGCATGTCAGGAAGGCTCTGCTATCCATCAGTTTAAGTATTTTTTTGCATTTACTGAAGTTGAAATAAACAAGGAGTTTTTAACATAATACTCAGAGTAGTATGAGAAGGAAAACAGCAAAAAGTCAGTTCTCTTTCTTCCTGCCCTGATTTCTATCGGTCACTCAATAACTGTTTAAGGATGCTGGGCTAGGAGCTGTGGCTCATGCCTGTAATCCCAGCACTTTGAGAGGCCAAGGTGGGAGGATCACTTGAGGCCAGGAGTTAAAGACCAGCCTGGGCAACATAGTGAGATTCCATTGCTACAAAAAATTTTTAAAAATATTTTAACTGGGCATGGTGGCACATGCCTATAATCCCAGCTACTGGGGAGGCTGAGGTGGAAGGATCACTTGAGCCCAGGAGTTCCAGGCTGCAGTGAGCTATGATTGCACCACTGCATTCCAGCCTAAGCAACAAAGCAAGACTTTGCCTTCAAAAAAGGAAAAATAAAATAAAAAGAATGTCCTTTGGTGGCAGTCACTGAGCTGGAGATATAAATGAATAAGATGAGTTATGAATTTCAAGAAGAAGAATAGACAAAGAGAAAAAAAAAAACCTCCATTTACTGAGGATCTCATATATGCCATGTACCCTCCTAGGCCCTTTACATGCCATAGCAGATGCAGGATTTGGGGAATCAAGAACATACACAATTTGGAGATTTCTTTAAGAGAAAGTATATAAAATTACAAAAAGAAGATTAGGCACAGCGTCTTAGACAAGCCCTGAATCAGACCACTCTCTTGTCCATAAACCTCGAAAAATCTTCCTTTCGCACTTTAAAATCCAAATTCTCTCCCTTGGCTTTGAACATTCTGCATGATCTGGCCTCTTGTAGAAGTCTCTTTGGAGCCTCCATATTAAATAAAAGAGTGTATTTTCCCCTATTGGAAGTGTCAACCAAATTGATGTTTAACTGACAGAGATAAGGAAGAAATCACTAGATCAGTGGTTCCCCAAATTCCATTTACAGAAGACTCTTTGGAGTACTGGTTCATCAAAGGAAATCCCTGACCCAGCACTGTTCCCAGTTATGCTGAATCCAGGCGGCTGTGGCTGTGGCTTCATGAATCTGCATTTTAACAAGAAGCGCCCCATGAAAAGCTGATGAAGAGAGATAAAGTTTACGATCACTACCATAAGTCCAGATACAAGATTCAGTGATTTAAAAATCACTAACAGTAGAATTTGGCTTATATTAATAACGAATGGAAAGATGAAACAGCAGCAGATATGCGCCCTAAGGCCCTTCCCAACTTCAGTCCCACATTCAGATATAATTAATCTGGGTGGCCTCTGGGTGTCATTTTTTAAAGTGTCCCAGATAACACCCAGTATATTTCAAAGAGTTAGTGTAGGAAAGAATTCTAACATAAGACCAAGGTCCCCACTATTACCTAGAGTATTATACTGCAACATATTCCCTCAGCAATGAGGCTTGTAAGGTTGTTTTGTTTGGGGGGATTTTTTTTTTTGAGACAGAGTCTCACTCTGTTGCCCAGGCTGGAGTGCAATGGCATCATCATGGCTCATTGCAGCCTCAGTCTCCCAGGCTCAAGTGACGCTCCCACCTTAGCCTCCCAAATAATTGTAACTTCTGCCTCCCAGGTTCAAGCAGTTCTCCCACCTCAGTCTCCCAAGTAGCTGAGATTACAAACATGTGCCACCACGCACAGCTAATGTTATATTTTTAGTAGAGACAGGGTTTTGCCATGTTGGCCAGGCTGGTCTGGAACTCCCAACCTCAAGTGATCCGCCTGCCTCAGCCTCCCAAAGTGCTGGGATTACAGGTATGAGCCTCCACACCTGGCCTAATAATTATGTTTTAATATATACACACACAATTACCTTCAAACCAATAACGAGCCTGTATATCAGATATGGTAGTAAATAGGCATCAATTAAGTGGCTTCACCTCCCCACTGCCTTACCAGGTCTTCACAGGGGTGCCCCAATTAGGAGTCTTGGGTGGGCACAGGACATCCCTAGGGATGAGCTTGGTGGGCAGTTCATGAACTTGCCTTTGAAACATTAACCAGGCACTCCAGACTCTACCTACAGCCAGAAGATGCAATTTTGAGTTGTGCTCATTAGACCGGATGAGCCAGACACACCTCTCTTTCCTTTGAGCTTCTTGGAGGACGGAGAACCATATCTTGTATCTCTGCATCTCACCTAACACTGTAGCAGGCCTATAAGAGGCCCCCAGGAAATATCTTTTGATCAGTTGAATAGACTGACTTACTTTCCATTCCACATCCTGGGGTGAGTGAACATTTCTCAGAGACAAAATGTTTGGTCAGATAGTCCTGGGGGGTTTCTTTTTGTTCTAACACCATTGTCAACAATGTAGGGGTGGAAGTCTGACCTTTCTCACAGCTCCAGCAGGCTTACAGAGAAGTGAGGAAGGAACATCTGTGTCCTGAACTGTGGCTACTCCCAGGACAACAGAGCCAAATAGCAGGAGAGGGACAGGGACAGAAGGAGACGGACGACGGGGCTGCAGAAACCTCATATAGATTATATGAGAGCGATAATGAATGCACCAACCTTTGTCTTTCTTTTCACATAACACTGAAATGTCAACCAACACACTGAGGCTTATGGTCTATGGTGTTGGTGTAAGATTCACAGAAAATAATAAAAATAAGGATAATGTGACTTTTTT
Source organism: Ateles fusciceps (assembly GCA_036589455.1). NCBI lineage: Eukaryota > Metazoa > Chordata > Mammalia > Primates > Atelidae > Ateles > Ateles fusciceps. The sequence goes on along the minus strand of JAZHEH010002554.1, from coordinate 10,234,271 downwards.
CACCAAGTTAAGTATATCCTTTTAAACACATTACTTAATATAGGGATATATATTTCTTAACTTTATATATTTGGGGGGTACTTTTATGACATTATAGTGATAGTGGATTTTTTTTTTCTTTTTAATGCCTTCAGTTAACACAAGTTCACAACTTTTAATCAATTTCCCAATTGTTTGTTTTAACATTACTCATCTGCAATTTCTGAAAGTTTGGGAACCACTGACACAACCTTTTTTGTAGATGTTATTTTAAAATATCTGTCTTAGTCTTTTGTGCTGCTCTAACAGAATGCCTGAGACGATAATTTATAAAGCAATGAGATTTATTTAGCTCACGGTTCTGCAGGCTGTAAAGTATGGCATTGGCATTTCCTCAGCTTCTGGTGAGGGCTTTTGTTGCTGAGTCTATACGTCGGCGAGAGGCCAAAGGAAAAGCAAACACATGTGAAGAGGTGACATCTGAGGGGTGCCCTGGCTTTACACCAACCCACTCTTGTGGGAGAATTCCCGCAAGAACTCATCCAGTCTCTTGAAAGTGAGAACTCATTCCCTATTGCAAGAAAGGTATCAAGCCATTCGAGGAATGCTCCCATGACCCAAACACCTCTCACCGGACCCTAGCTCCCACCACCAACACAATGGGAGTAAATTCAACATTGGTTTTGGTAGGAACAAACTGAGACCATAGCAATCCCTAATAATATTTGAAGTTCTTTTGTGAACTTCCTGTAAGATTTTCATCACTAGCTTCAAAATCAGAGTAGCATACACAATTTTGTGTCTAGCAAGTGCTGAGTATATTTTAACTATATTTTAAGCCCATAAGTTACCTCTTAGCTTCACACATGTATATCTAACTATCTTTCTAACATCCTCAGAGGCATCTCACAGTGAACATGTTCCAAACTGAACTCGTGATCCCCAGTGCCCGACCTCTTTCTCCCCCAATTCCATGTATTTGTAAATGAAAATATTGTCCATTTAATTGCACAAGTCTCATTGTTCTACACATCCAACTCATTGCCAAAATATATAACTTATATTTTCTATAAATGTATAATTTATATTCTTTATAATTTTAAAATCGAATACTCAATTTTTAGAAAAACACAACAATAATGGCCATATACCAGGGGAAAAAGGGGACATAACTTTTAAAATCTTGGCTTTTGATAGGATTCATAATCTCCACTTTTTTGAGTGTATGTGCTCTTAAAGTAGAAAATCCTGGGGTGTGAAAGAAGAAAGCCAGCAAATACCTTGTTTCAATTTTTTCTCACTTCCTAGACTGGAAGAGGCAGAGTGCTCGTCCTAAGTTCACACATCAGGTTAGTGGGGGCCACTGCTAGAAGCCAGATCTCTGGTTCCCCAATCACACCTCTTTTCCAAGCTCCATATGGTAGTTCAAATTTGTTGTTTATGGAAGATCATTTGCAGTGGGATGAATGAGGTCCTAAGAGATTTTATAGCCCCCTTTCAATACTTGTTTTTCCTTAATAATATGCTTTCCAAAATTCAGCAACTGGCCTCACTTGACATTCTCTACTCCTTCCAATATTCTAAGGTTGGAAACTGGTTTGGCTGTGTCATAACACTTTTGAATTTGCCATGTAGTGTTATCTGCCCTTACTGTACTGAGCTGGGTAAAAACGCTTCCTGTAGCCTACCAGAAAGCTATAAGCAATGTCCATGCTTGAGATCTCTGACATTCTCTTCGTTCCTATAAATAAATGTGTTTTGAAGTTTATAACTAAAAAATTTCTGGGTGCTGAGAAATTACCAGGAAAAAACTATTGCAGAACATGTCAATGCTTTCTATGCAAAAGACTTTGTTACAAAAAACGGACAGGAGGAGACGCAAACATACCTGTCTACAAGACTATGTCAACTAATGATAATTAATTTCATTGAATCAAATTTATCTAGTAACAGGCTGGGTGCAGTGATTCATGTGTGTAATTCCAGCACTTTGGTAGGCCGAGGCAGGCAGATCACTTGAGGTCAAGAGTTCAAGACTAGCCTGGCCAGTTTGGTGAAACCTTGTCTCTACTAAAAATACAAAACTTAGCCATGTACAGTGGCACACTCCCATAGTCCCAGCTACTCAACAGGCTGAGGCAGGAGAATCATTTGAACCAAAGAGGTGGAGGTTGCAGTGAGCCACGATTGCGCCACTGTACTCCAGTCTGGGTGACAGAGTGAGACTCTGTCTCAAAAAAAACAAAAGCAAACTAATCCAGTAGCAATTTATTGAGCAACCAGTATGTACTATATGCTGTGGAGAAAAAGGAATAAAAGATGAAGTGGTAGAATAGAAAAATGAATGCAAACCCTGCCACTCACTTGCTGATTATTGACTTTGGGAAAGGTCCTGTGTTTTGGTCCTTAGCTTCCTCAGAGTCATCAAACTATAGTTTAAAAACTCAGGCCAAGCACAGTGTTTCATGCTTATAGTGCCAGCACTTTGGGAGGCTGAGGCAGGAGGATCGCTTGATCCCAGGAGTTTGAGGCTGCAGTAAGCCATGATCGTGCCACTACACCCCAGCCTGGGTAGCAGAGAGAAACACTGTCTCAACAAAACAAAGCAAAACAAAATACAAAACAAAAAGCAATTCTGTCCTAAATGATATTAAAAATAATTGTTGTAAACACTAAAAAATAAAAACTCATTTGCTTCTTTATCCAAAAAGACCATCACAAAGACCTTGGGAGTGTCATGAGCTCAGGGAAGCCCCCTCCTGTGTATAGGAAAAGAAGAAAGAATGAAGCCTGGCTTGGCCTGGTGGCTATTGTAGGCATGGGTTCTGGTGAATGCTGGAGCTCTCTGTGCTGATCGCAAAAGCTACTCTGAACAGTGATCAGTCTGTAGTGCCAGAGCAAAGGGGCTTGATGCACAGCTCCGTTTCAGGTACACAGTAGGCTCTGGGGGATTTAAGAAACAAGACATCCGATACCAACCACTGGGCAAGAGGAAGTTTTTTTCTGCCTTTCTTCCTCTCAAGCTGACCTGACAGTGGGATTCATCTGTGACCTGTGAGTCAGAGAACCAAGCTCATTATTTCTGCTCTATAAAAAGCCCTTTGGAATTCCGATTATTTTCACTGTGCTTTTATACAGTTGGACCATAAAATGTCTCAAGGGAACTAAACCCACACTAATTTTCAGTACTAAGTCGATGCACTTGACATCTAAAAGGAGCATTTTTTTCTGTGCTCCAGGGTATAATGAGCAGTTCAACATCAAGGTGAAGGATTAGTGATTAGAGAAGTCCTGAATATGTACATTTAATTAGCATCAACTGCAAGCTCACCATATCCTAGGTAGCACTGATATTAGACCGCAAACCGCAAAACAGAATAAGTAAATAGCAAGAAAAACAACCTAACAAACCAACCAATCAATAAAACAGAACACAAGAAAGGACCAAAACAAAATTTTAACAGATTATTTTTAGAGCAAATGTACTGTGGCTTAATAACATGGCTATGAAATGAAGCTATTTGAAAAATGAAATCCCTGTCTATAAAAATATTTCTATGCTACAGTTAGGGCTGCCATGGCTACAGATTTAACTAATCTTAGCAAAAGTAAAATCAGAGTTGTCAAATGCAAGTCAATATGTTTTTGTTATTCTCCTGGAAATTACTTTCTGAGGCTTCTTAGTGTTATCAATGCTGAAGTCTTGCTTAGTTGGTAATTTCCTGGACAGGCCTCAAAGTACCTGATAAATGAATCTGATTCTGTATAGTTGATTTGCTCATTTCTTACATTTTAAAGAGGGCTAACTATGCATGAAGGACTGGGAACCAGAGTCTCATGCCTGAATTCTAAATCTACTTCTATTAATTTTGATTCTGAGCTAGTCACATCACCTTTCTGAAAGTAAATTCCTTCATTTGTTAAGTTGTAGAATGATGTTAGAGCATCTTTAGATAACTGATATTCTCAGATTACTTGATTCCATGCCACACAGAAGTAATTTAATGATTCTCTATAATAGATTGGGCACTACAGAAACTCCATTAACTCTTTTCGGCCACAAGATAACCTTGTTGTAAACTGCAAGTATGACATACAGTTAATTGTACACATGAGATTCCAATATCAACACTCAGTGATAGAAATTATTTTGTTGAAATACAGAAACACAACTTATTTGTGAAAAATAATAATAACCCTGGCCATAAAGCTTGTGGTCCTCTTCATTAACATTAAAAATGTAATACAGGCCCCAGCACAGTGGCTCATGCCTGTAATACCAGCACTTTGAGAGGCCAAGATGGGCAGATCACTTGAGGCCAGGAGTTCAAGACCAGCCTGGGCGATATGGTGAAACCCCACCTCTACCAAAAATAGAAAAATTAGCCAAGTGTGGTGGTGCTTGTCTGTAATCCCAGCTACCTGGGAGACTGAGGCATGACAATCGCTTGAACCTGGGAGGTAGAGGTTGCAGTGAGCCAAGATCATGCCACTGCACTCCAGCCTGGGCTACAGAGTGACACCCTGTCTCAAGAAAAAAAAAAAAGGAATATAGTAGCATTATAGAAATATCAGCAAGTTTTCTGTCTAATAAAGTAATAGTGGCCTACATGATAGCTATCAGCTCATTCCAAACTAATTTTTTATGACTCCTAAGTTAAAGAATAATTTTGCTGTTCACTATATGCTCAATGTCTACTACTCATTGTAAAGTGAAAATCCATCAAATTAATTTACAAATAGATAATAAAGTAAATTAATATTCTGCCTGCTGGTTGCCTGTCAGCCTCATCAATAACAAGGGTTTGAGAAATTACTTCTGATAGTATGAAAGTTTTTCTCTCTTGACCCTAATTTTCATTAATGTAATAATAAATATTACTCCTATAAATAATATAATAATATTTTATCTGACAGTGGCTAACTTCTTTTCAGAGAAATTTAGCAAACGTATGATAGGTCAGGCATGGTTGCTCCCACCTATAATCCAGGCACTTTGGGAGCTCGAGGTGGGCAGATTGCTTGAGCCCAGAAGTTCAAGACCAGCCTGGGCAACGTGGCAGAACTCCATCTCTACAAACAAACAAACAAACAAACAAAAATTAGCAAGGTTTGATGACACGTGCCTGTATGGGAGGATTGCTTGAGTCCAGGAGGTTGAGGCTGCAGTGAGCCGAGATCGTGCCACTGCACTCCAGCCTGGGTGACAGAGTGACCTTGTTTTTTAAAAAAATATCAAACAAAAGTATTCTAATACCCTATCTAGGAATAATCTCAGAGGAAATTTTCCCATTGATAGATTCATGTTCTGTCCAGAAATGACAGGTACTTCAGCAAGTTGGATGTCATGTCACCCTCCAGATAAAAATCTCAACTTATTTTGAGACAAAAGGACAATATCTGAAGTTTAGGCATATTTAACTTATATTTATGTTTCTTTATCTTCATGTATGTAATAACTTCTGTTGCAGGATATAATAGAAAGGTGTCACAGATTCTATTCTGTGGCAGAGACTTTGTAACTCTTCTTTCAGTGAATCACGTCCTTCTAATTATTTACACACACAGTTGCCTAAGAGCAAAGGACAAAGAGTTAATCTATACCATACATAGTTATGATAAATTATGAGGAAGAACATTTATCTGATGCTATGTACTGGACACCTTCTAATTCCTTGCTAATTAAACTCTTGCTATCTGAATATGTGTTACAATACCTTGCAAAAAAGCCTACCAAAATGAAGCAGAAATCCTACAATGAATCCAGGTGTGCATGTCAGTGGAAACATTGAAATTATGTGCAAGATACATGCAGGTACACACACACACACATATGCACAAACATATATCTGTGTGGCTGTATATACATACACGGGTATCTTGGCTTGGTCTGCTGAGAAAGCCTAGAATCAATGAGATCGCAGTAGCAATGAGCTTACACCTAGCACCCAGAAGGTGATTTCATAAAAGCACTGTCTACCCTTTTTTCTCAAACATCAGGATAAAGACCTGAAATGTATGATTCCATTTCCCCTTTGCTCCACAGGTGGGCAATGAGTAAATAGAGGCTAAGAAATGTCAGGAGGCTGAGGCAGGAGAATCGTTTGAACCTGGGAGATGGAGGTTGCAGTGAGTTAAGATCACACCGCGGCACTCTATCCTGGGCGACAGAGCAAGACTCTGACTCAAAAAAAAAAAAAAAAAGCAACACAGATAACGACCTTGTACACAGCTGATGTTTGAATGAAGCTCTATCTCTGATGCCAAAGCTCCCAGCCTCTTCCACACTAGCCCGTGATAACCTCTAATGAGCGCAGCTTCTGTCTTGCTTCAGATCAGTTTGGATGAATTAGTGTTGCTACATTGTGTTTGTTATTTGCTTCACAATCAATGATTCCTCCCAGTACTTGTAGGCAATCTCATTATCCTAATGATTAAAAAGAATGAGAGGAAGCTAGTATAGCAAAGCTTGCATTTAGAAGTAATTTATATGAGATCTGGCATTTTATTCAAATTCCAAGATTCCTGAAGATATTGGATTAAATATGAATTACAAGAAAGAAATCATGAACTTGGGATAAAGCAGGCTTTTTCCAAAAATCCAACACAGTGAGTAGGATTCAAAATCTTCCTTACTTCTTTTTGAAGCAAACCATAACTGTCACCTATCCTTTCATGGATTTCATGTGAGCAAGAAATAGATTTCTGTTAAGTAACCAGGATTTGGGGGTTATGTGTTGTGGCAGTTTTCCCTCCATAATTAATACAGAAATTTGTACCTTTACGTGGAGTGCTGCTTTAACAAAAACCTAACAGCTTGTCTTACAGTTCAGGCAGTGGGAGGTGAGGACACAAAGGATGGAGGCTGGCAAACTGGAGATACATACTGTGCAGGGCAGAACATTTAATCACTGCCTTTGATAACCCAGAAGGCAACCTGCTAGCCCACTGAAGCAAAGAGGTTGGAAAATAAGAATGGTAGTGGTGAGCATTGGTTATTACAGGCTGTGATTAGCATAGAAGTAGAGGAAAGAGGTAAATTGACCAATTTTCAAGCAGAAATAAAAGGAAATACGATCGTGGATTCCACATCAGAGAATTCAACCAACCACAGATCAGAAATGTTCTTTAAACCCCCCCCAAAAATAAAAAATAACAATATAACAATAAAAAGTGATACAAATAAAAAAATGATAGTCTAACAACTACTTACATTGCATTTACATTGTCTTAGGTATTATAGGTAATATAGAGATGATATAGAGATTATTTAAAGTATACAGGAGGATATGCATAGCTTATATGAAAATACTATACCATTTTATATCAGGGACTTGAGCAACTGAGGATTTTAGTGTCCTTGGGGGTCCCAGAACTAATCTCCTCACAAACTGTAGTCTAGAAATGTAGGGCCTTGCAGAGTTGGAAAAGTTGACTATTTCTAGACCTCAAAGAGTAACAAGTAAAACTTGAAAGATTTTGAATGACAAAGGCTCAGTAATTCCAAGCCTCAACCAGACTTTATATTAGTATTAACATAAAAAATAGAGAGAGGTGAATTTCCAAGGAAAAAGGTGTTATTTGAGCATAATATATAAGAAGTAGGATTGAAATTCAGGACATAAATATGGATGATGGTGGCTTTCAGTATGTCCAGAGAACAAAGGAGAAGGTTAAGGTTTTATTGGGGAAATAGGAGGTTGTATAAATTGTTTGGAAAGAAAGCTTATTGGCATTGGCAGAGTCTTACAAGAGCTGGCAAATTTTGATTGGCCAATGTCGGTAGTTGCTGGTAGGACTTGTTACCTTATTTGGTTATGGCCAGATAGCCAAATAAATTAGAAATAGGCCCTTGAAGTTTTGGATTGGCTTTCTGAGAAAGTGTGCCAGGCAAGTGTTCTTGTATATGTGGCTAGCTGTGCTCCTGTGACTCATGCCATAAGCTGTGGTTTAGAAAAACTTCCTGTGGCCAGGCCTGGTGGCTCACGCCTGTAAGCCAGCACTTTGGGAGACCGAGGCAGGTGGATCATCTTAGGTCAGGAGTTCGAGACTAGTTTGGCCAACATGGTGAAAACCCATTTCTACTAAAAACACAAAAATTAGCAGGGTGTGATAGTGCATGCCTGTAATCTCAGCTACTCAGGAGGCTGAGGCATAAGAATCGCTTGAACCCGAGAGGCAGAGGTTGCAGTGAGCCAAGATTGCGCCACTGCTCTCCAGCCTGGGCAACAGAGCGAGACTCTGTCTTTAAGAAAAAAAAAAAAACAAAAACAAAAAACAGGAAAACTTCCGGTGATAGTTCCCGTTATCAGGCAAATCATGCATGGGAGTCCTCTCTTGATGGCCTTCTGTAGCTCTATTTTGAATCTTACTGCTTTGGCATTAGAAAAAATACACTTTTCTTTTATTAGGCTACCAAGGTTCTCAAGTTTACTTCTATCAGTAGTTAATGGACATTTATTGTCATATTTAATAATTGGAGGATCCATGCTTCCCAGCCAGGAGTTGTGTGTCTATAGATATGTTTGCACAATTCATAGGTAAACTCTATAAGAATTGTATCTTAGCCAAATGCAATCATTTGAATTTTAGTAGTGTTCTTGCTGTTGTGAGTGTTTGTATTGGTAACACTTAGTGGTTAGTATTGGAATTGTTTTGATCCCTCTGCTGCCTCTGCTAGCTACTGCATTTAAATGCAGCATAAGCCAGGTGTGGTGGTGTATGCCTGGAGTCCCAGCTATTTGGGAGGTTGAGCCCAGGAGCTCAAGTCCAGCCTGCGCAACATAGCAAGACCCCATCTCTAATAAATAAATAAATAATAAATAAATGAATGCAATTTGACCTCGCTTCTCACCCCTTCCCTCTTCCAATTTCTTCCCATCTGTTCTTTTTTATCTTCCTCCAAAGCATCTATCACCTTCAGACATCCTGTATAACTTATTTATTATTGTTTATTGCATCTGCCACCCACCACCCTCTAGAATGTACAGGCATGAGAGCCATGATTATTCGTTTTGTTCACTGATGTACCCCAAGTTTCTAAAAGTGCCCAGTCTGATTGGGCATGGTGGCTCACGCCTATAATTACAGCACTTTGGGAGGCCAAGGGGAGCAGATGGCTTGAGCCCAGGAGTTCAAGATCAGCCTGGGGAATATGGCAAAGCCCTGTCTCTACAAAATATATATATATACATTAGCTGGACCTGGTGGCACATGCCTGTAGTCCCAGGTACTTAAGAGGCTGAAGTGGAAGGATCAATTAAACCCAGGGGATCAAGGGATGGTGGCCTCACCTCCTGGAGAAGCAGATTGCTGTCCCCCACCTTGCCAGAGGCAGGGTCTGGGCTGAACCTGACTTGGTTGGGGAGGGCCAGGGCCTTGGACAGGACAGGACAGGGTGGCCTGTCACCTGTGTGAAGATGAAGGAGCCCTTATTGGCCTGAACTCTTACAAGTTTTGTTTAGGATTATTGAAAGAGTTTGAGACCCTTGTGGAGGAGTGGGTGGCAGGTGGGGGTGGGCTGCTGGCAATGAATCTCTGCCTCTCCAAGACTGTCCCCATCCTCCAGGTCCTCCTGGGGGACCTTTGTAATTTAAGTTAATTAAAAATATGAACTCAAAAAAAAATTCGGGAAGTGATTTCAGAATTAGGAAACATCTGTTTCCCCTGGGCTTTGAATTTTGAGGGGTTTCGTGCAAAGCTGAGACAGAAAGCCTGCTAGTAATGGTTGCTGTCTAGATATGAAAAGCAATTTGTACATGAAAATGCAATATTATTCAGCTGTGGAAGAAATGCAGTACTGAGCTATGATTGTGCCATTGCACTTCAGCCGGGGTGATAGAGCAAGACCCTGTCTCAAAAAATTAAAATTAAAATTAAAAAATAATATTTTGTAGCCCATTGGAGGTACTCAAAATTGTTTGATGAAGGGATGAATAATTAATAAGCCACTTCACTTTTAAAATTAAAATAATGATTTATACAAAGCACCTTTTTCATAGAAGACACTGGATTTTTTAATCTTTCCTTTGTTATATTAGGAATATGTTTATTATTGCAAATAGTTTTCTTGATGTCCTCATTTTTTAAAGATACATTATTGGTCATGTCTAAACTCAAGGTCAGCAGATACTGATTTTCTGTATACTTGGCTTAATGCAAATATGTGATTTTTTTTTTTTTTTTTTTTGTAGACAGAGTCTTACTCTGTCACCTAGGCTGGAGTGCAGTGGCATGATCTCAGCTCACTGCAATCTCTGCCTTGCAGGCTCAAGCAATTCTCCTCAGCCTCCCAAATAGCTGAGACTTTGGGACTGCAGGCTCATGCCACCACGCCTGGCTAATTTTTGTATTTTTAGTAGAGATGGGGTTTCCCCAGATGGTTAGGCTGGTCTTAACTCCTGACCTCATGATCCACCTGCCTCAGCCTCCCAAGGTACTGGGATTACAGGCATGAGCGACTGCACCTGGCCCAATAAGTGAATTTTATATATGTTACATTGATAATTTCACCTTTGATTTGATTTCACCCTATCTTCAATTTCTTCACTCTATGATGGTTACAAAGTGTTTCTAATGAGATGTTCCTTAAGACTTGCAATGTTGTCTCTGCCATCTTGGTAAAATAGCCATATTCTCATGATGATATAGAACTATGCTGTAAATATGTTCTTATTATTTTTGTTTTGTTTTATTAACCTTTTTTTCCCCAGAATTCCCTCTAGTAATTGGTTCTCATGAAATTGGATGGATTTTAGGACTAAAGATTATTAAAGTATGGATAATATTCTAGCATTGATTTCATAAAAAGATTTGGTGTTCATTTACATTTATTCTCCAGAAGCCAAGTTTTATGTCATGTTCATGCATACTCTCACTTAGCTAAGAAACAAAAACCATATAACTTAATTTCTTCTGCAAAACAGCATTATTTGGAAATGCAACGAAGTGGCATTCAGTATGGCATGACAACATGTTCTGCTTTTGCATGAGGTTTTTGTGTTTTGCAATCAGCGCTAAGAAAGAACGTGAGGTCCAAAACAGATTGGTTATCATTTTTAAGTACCTGTAAAGATTTCGCAAATTGAGGTCTCAGAATAGTGAGAAATGAGTAAATAATTTAAAAGTATTTATCTTCAATGTATTTTATCCAATGGGTTTTCCTTCCTGATTGTGATCGTTACTGACTCTTTTCCCAAAAAAAAAAAAAGACATGTTTACTGGGATTACCCTGATCCAAGGGGAAGTGATTCCAGAATTAGAAAACTTCCATTTTTCTGGGCTTTGAATTTCAAGGGCTTTCATGCCAAGTTGAAACAGAAAAACTGCTAGAATGGTTGCTGTCTGGATATGAAATGCAATGTGTACCAGTTTACCAGTAAGAGTGCTTATTGTGTGTTTAGGACACTTCCAGCTGTCTTCTTTACTAATCTTTATGTTCTAGATTGCATTTACCATAGATTAGCTTTGATGTTCATTTTAATCTAACTTGTATAATATGGCTAGATTTGGAAGAGGAGGTTTTCTATTTTCTCTAAGCATAGATGTGTCCTGGGTGGGTAAAAGAGCCTTGTATTAAGAACCAAAATAACCTAGCAGGGCCTGTTCATAGCAGTACTATGCACAGTGGCCAAAATGTGGCCAAATGTTCATCAGCTGATAAGAGATAAACAAATTGTGGTATATACAGAAAATGCAATATTATTTAGTGATGGAAGAAATGCAGTACTGATGTATGCAATGTGAATGAACATCCAAAACATACTAAGTGAAAGAAGCCAGACACACAATACCACATATTGTGTGGTTCCATTTATATGGAAGGTCCAGAATAGATAAATCCATATGGAGAGAACACAGATGGGGTTGCCAAGGGAAAGGGGGAGAAACTGCTTAATAGGCATGAGTTTGACTTTGGAGTGATGAAAATGTTTTGAAACTAGACATAGGTGGCACTTCACAACCTTGTGAATGTACTGAATGTCAATGAATTGTTCACTAAAAATGGTTAATTTTGTTATGTGAATTTTACCTTAATAAATTATTTTTAAATTACACACATGAACAAGAGATGAACATTTAAATAATTCTTCAATGTGTTTGATCAATATCAATGCAAATGTCAACAATCAGATGGAAATTTTACTTAAAATTTGTTCATATGTTCCAAAATGCCTTTTTCCATTAACCAGAAGAATTGTGCCAAGAGGAAATGAATTATTTCATTTCAGCTGAGCTCTCTTAACACCAGACACTTAAAAAAAAAAGGAGGTCAACTTATTGGGTTAAGTGGCCAAAGGAGAAAAAGAAGGAAGGTTGAAGAATGAGAGACTCATGCATTTTCCACATGTTTTCCTGCTCCCTTCCTAAAGCATATGATGTTCATGGTCTCTCAGCAATTGTTCTTCTTGGGAGTAGGTGCAGCAGATTTGCTGAAAATGATTGGGACATCAGGGGATCCTTCTTGGGCTATAGCATGACTATAACAAGACTCCACTTTAAGTTGCTTGGTCAATGGAGAAATGCATAGCAGTTGGATCATTTGAACTCATATGAAGCAAATAAATTATATTCTACTATCGTGGTTAATTTTATCTGTCTACTTGGTCAGAATATGGTGCCCAGTTGTTTGGTCAAATATTAACCTAGATGTCGCTGTAAAAGTATTTTTCAGACATGATTAATAATTATCATCAGTTGACTTTAAGTAAAGCAGATTACCCTACATAGTGTGAGTGGGTCTCATCCAATTAGTGGAAAGCCTTAAGAACAAAGACTGAGGTTTCTAAGAAATAAATAGGGAATTCTGCCTTTAGTCTGCAACATGGAAATTCTGCTCAAGTTTCCAGACTTTGGATTCAAGACTACAATATTGACTCTTGCCTGAATTTCTAGGCTGGTAGGCTGACCTATAGATTTCAGACTTACCAGCCCCTCAATCATATGAGCAGTTTGCTTAAAACAAATCTGACGATAGACAGATAGATAGACAGACACAGATAGAGATCTTATTGGATCCTGTTTCTCTGGAAAGCCCTGGCTGATACAACTGATGCAAGGCACAGGAGCCCCCAGATTAGGGCTTAGCCTTAGGAGGGTTGTTGACTTCTTCCAGGAAAGAATTCAAGGGCAAGCTGGTGGTGAGAGAAAGCATCTGTTGTTGAACCAGAGCTGCTCTTTGTAGAGCAGAGTTAATCCTTAGGCAGTGTGCCCAGAGTCAACACCTGTGGGCTACTAGCTGGCTGTATTTATACCTACTTTTAATTACATGCAAATTAAGGGAGGATATTCAGAAATCTCTAGAAAAAGGGTGATAACTTCTGAGTCATTGCTATGGCATTTGTGTACTGTCATGTTGCTGGTGGGAGTGTAGCTCCTTATGCTAATGAGCAGGGAGGGCAACTAGAGGTCACTTTCATAGCCATCTGCCTTTCTCACTGCACGCTGTTTCCACCAGAGCCTGTTCCGATCAGCAGGGTCACTGACGGAAAACAAGTCCTGCTGGTCTCCTGCCTCACAACCACTTGAGCCCACCACCTCACCCTGATCCCACCACCTTACACTGAGCTCAGGCACTATTCCTGGCTATTAAAAGAGGGCTGCTGCCACCTTGTTAATCTCCCCCGCTAAGGCCACTATATCAGAAAATAAGGGATTAGCCCTCACAAGTTTATTTGCCCTTAGACTCACTCAGAGAAACCAGGGCTTAATTTTATTGTTCCCTGATTCATCCTGTACAGTGAGACAAGGTTTAACAATACTGAGAATCACATACTACTGGTGTCATCAGGTCTCAAAGACAGCACAAAATTATGGCATGCTGTAAACCAAAGTATAGTCAGTAGCAAAACAGATTCAATGTAATGTTAATTCCTCAAAGAAAATAAATTATAACAGAAGGAAGAAACCGACAGCTATTCTCCTTTCATTATCTCCCAAGATGAAACAATAACAAATAGAATTTTTGAAATGTCCTGTACATGGCCTGGATCAAATGAATTTGGAAATAGCCAGTTTTATTTCATCTTATTCCAGGAAGATAGAAGCTGTATAACACAGGCATGTCAGGCAAAAGCAAGCACTTACGTGTGCTGTGCAGTAACACATGCAGCTTCCTCAAGGCAAATAAACCTTATTTTTCTCTTGGCCTCTTATAAATAATAAATAAACATTTTTAATTTATTATTTAAATAATAAATAAAGAGGTAAAAATATGGCTTTTGGCCAGGCACAGTGGCTCACACCTGTAATCCCAGCACTTTGGGAGGCTGAGGCTGGTGGATCACCAGAGGCCAGGAGTTCAAGACCAGCCTGGCTAACGTGTGAAACCCCTTCTCTACTAAAAATACAAAAATTAGCCAGGTGTGGTGGCACGCACCTGTAGTCCCAGCTACTGAGGATTCTGAGGCAGGAGAAAAATTTAAACGCAGGAGGTGGAGGTGGCAGTGAGCCAAGATCACACCACTGCACTCTAGCCTGCATGACAGAGCGAGACTCCTTCTCAAAAAAATAAAAAAGAAAAGAAAAATATGGTTCTCATAGGTCTTATAAACCATAATTAAGGAGAGGTTTTTTTTTATTTGTTTGCCTGAGATGCTCAGTAATATTAGTAGTTGGAAAAACATAAATCAGAAAACTTATAAATTATCGTGCACCAGATTTATAAACATTAAAATATTATAACATCCAGTGGTAACCAGGATATGGTAAAACTAATAAAACTGACACTTTCAGATCTGGGCATGGTGGCTCAAGCCTGTAATCCCTGCACTTTGGGAGGCCAAGGTGGATAGATCACTGGAGGCCAGAAGTTCAATACCAGCCTGAGCAATATAGTGAGACCCGGTCTCCAAAAAAAATTTATTTAATTAGCAGGGCATGGTGGCATGTGCCTGTAGTCCCAGATACTTTGGAGGCTGAAGCAGGAGGATCCCTTGAGCCCAGAAGTTGGAAGCTGCAGTGAGCCATAATTGTGCCTCCACACTCCGGCTTGGGTGACAGAGCTAGATCTCTTTCTAAAAAACATAAAAAATTTAAAAGTTGGCACTTCCACACATTGCTCATCTCAGGTTCAATTGCTAAAACATTCAGGAAAAGAAATCTGTCACTATTTCCTATATCAATTAACATTTACAATGCACTCATCAATGCAACAATCCCACTGGACAATGGAAGCATGAGAACATAAGGATTTATGAGCAAAGATATTTATGGAAGCTTATGTGTAGTTATTTTCCTAAAAGAAACAAACATGAAAATAACCTATATGTTTGTAAAGAGACAATGGTTGGATAAATTAGGATATCCACCCTATAAACTATAAGCATTGATTAAAAGTAAAATTATACCTACTTGTATTAATGTTGAGGGCTGTTCATGAAATAAAGTCAAGTGAAAAGTAAGTAGCAGAGAGATGTACAGGGTGTGAATTCATTTTTATTTTAAAAACCTACATTTGGGTATGTTTGTGCACCTGTGTTTGCATGGAGCAGGTGTGGAAGAATGCACATTCAAGTGCCAGCTTAACTTCAGATGAGATGGAATTGCACATGGGGGTTGGGGAGGATGTGAGTAAGATTGTTGATTTTGTGTTGTTTCTATACTTTTTATTTTCTGTATATTAGGATGTGTTGACATCTTAAAAACCTTGCTGGCTGGGGGAGAGACTGCCCTTTTCAGAGCCAGTCAGTTCCTAGAGACAGCAAAGGTCAGCCAGGAAGAGCACGCCCTTATTATTCAAACTAATCAATCTAGACCCACCGGCTTTCATCCAACCCCTCCAACCCAGGAGGTGACACTCCTCTGCCTTAATCATCCCAGGAGAAGTACCAGGCAATTAGGACCACCCATATAACCTATAGCCAAGAGCTGCTGAAATTTTTCCAATTAGCCAGACGTAAGTTGTTTTCCCTCCCTGCCTTGACTTTCCCACAGAAGTTCCAATAAGGCTGTAGCCTCCACTTTCCCCCCCTGCTCCTGTGTTCTACCTCCTGACCACCCTGAGGCTTCCCCACATGACCCTGCATGAACTGCCATACCTTCTATCTCTTGAGCTTGTGAGTATAATAAGCTTTGTTTTGCCAGGCACAGTGGCTCATTCCTGTAATCCCAGCACTTTGGGAGGCTGAGGTGAGAGGATCACATGAAGTCAGGAATTTGAGACCAGCCTGGGCAACATGGCGAGACCTTGTCTCTGGAAAAAAAAAAAAAAAAATTTAAACCCCATAAAATTAGCAGGTAGTGTGCACCTGTAGTCACTTAGGAGGTTGAAGTCAGAAGATCCCTTGAGCCCAGGAGTTCAGGGCTGCAGTAATCGTGCCACTGCATTCCAGCCTGGGTGACAAAACGAGACTGTCTCAAAATAAAATATAAAATAATAAAAGAAAAATAAAACACTTTGTCTCCCTGAACCTCTCTTCTATCTCCTCTTGCAGCCGCTACTGACCATCTCATAAAAGATCACTTCTCAAATGTGAAAAGGGTGCAGAAGAGGTGGTCTCTGTCTTTGAAGCTCTAGTACTCCAGATCTGTGCCTCACTCACCTGGCCTGGGCATTTGTCTTTAATCGTGGAATTCCTGTCCAAGTCCTCTCTGTTCCCCTTTGGTTTACCTTACAAATATTCAGCAGTAAAGTTCAGCATTTCCACCTTCTATTCTAAGGTGGTTTTACAGTGATCATGGGCCTGCAATGAAAGCACAATCACTGTTGAATTCCACAGTTCCCAGGAAACCTACTTCTCATTCTTTCTAAACTTACACTCCCTGACAGACTATGTCCCTAAACCAGGCTTCTGTGGTGTCTCTTCGACCTTTAGGCTGGGGCTTTCTTGTTTCTTTTTTTTTTTTCCTTTGAGATGGAGTCTCGCTGTGTCACCCAGGCTGGAGTGCAGTGGCGCAATCTTGCCTCACTACAACCTCCACCTCCCAGGTTCAAGTGATTCTGCACCTCAGCCTCCTGAGTAGCTGGGATTAGAGGCATGTGCCACCAACGCAGCTAATTTTTGTATTTTCAGTAGAGACAGGGTTTCATTATGTTGCGAGGCTGGTCTTGAACTCCTGACTTCAAGTGGTCCACCTGCTTTGGCCTCCCAAAGTGCTGGGATTACAGACATGAGCCGTCGCACCCGGCCTTGGCTGAGGATTTCTGATCCAGTGAAAACACATGTTCTTCCCAGCTCAGACTACTGGCTCACCACTTCTCTAGGTTCTCTCTGAAGACTCATGGGATTACCAGTATCACCTCTGGTTTGGCTGTTCCTCCCTTCGATTTCCAGTCCACGAAAGAAGCCCTGAATGACACTAATCCTTGTATTGACCCTCAGTAAACAATTTAATAATCTTTTTATTTATTTTTTCCCAGAAATACATGCGTTCACAAAGAATATCCCGTCTCAGAAATAAGAAGGCGAAAGTTGCTGAATGCCTATGCATATAAGAAGCCCTCTCACCTCCACTCCCTAAGCAGGAGAAGAACAGTTACACTTGGTCATGTCCAAGTACATTTTATTGTGCCAGTGGGAGAAACTTTCACTGGAGCCTGGAAGAGCCACTTGCATGTGGAGGCAGAATTTCAGACTCACTCTCCCCCAGGGCTGCAGTGATGGGCATGACTCCCTGTATCTGTCCACCCTTCCCACACCCTGGCACCTGGCACAGAAGCTGCTGTCCAGTTGGAGAAAATCTTGAGGCAAACACCTGTCTTAGATTGAGCTGCTGTAACAAAATGCCATATACAGGGAGGCTTTACCAAAAGGCATTTGTTTCTCACAGTTCTGGAGACTGGAAGGCTGAGATCAGGGCCCCAGCATGATCAGGCACTGGTAAGTATCCTCTTTATTTTAGCTTGTGGACTTCTTGTGCTGTGACATGGCAGAAAGAAAATTAGACAGCTCTCTGGCCTCTCCTTAGAAGGGCACAAATTCCATGCAGGAAGGTGCCAGCCTATGACCTATTTATCTCCCCAAAGCTCCACCTCCTAATACCGTTGCCTTGGGGGTTAGGGTTTCCGCATTTGAATTTGGGGGAGACAAAAACTTTCAGCACCTTGCAACACCTGCCTTATCTCACTGTTATGTTCCCTCTTGTTGGTGAATGAACTTTTTTGGAGTGGAATAGTGAGATATGAACAGCTTGGGGAAAAGGAGGTAGGCTTCCTTCCAAAGGAAGGCTTTGAGCCTTTTGGTTCTAAGCAAAAGGCAAAGGGACAACCCTCACATCTGTCCTTTCTCTCTGGAGTAATTCATAGGGGTGGAAATTAAATGTGTTTTTTCCTTGCTTTGCCAACATAAATATATTGTCCTCATAACGCTGCAGAAGAATGGTGGATACTTGAAAGTCAGACTCATCTCTTTGGTCAATTATCTCTTTATTCATTAATGAACATGCATTATCATTATTTATACTAGATTTCTAACATTCATTTAAGAGTGGAGTTTCTTAGCCAATTGCCTAGTAATAATTAAAAGTAATAAAAACATAATATTTTAATATAGATAAGTTTTAAATGTCTTAAAAGGATAATTATAGAATACATGGCCATTAAGAAAATCACTTTTTAAATAGCCACTGTATTTTTTCCTAAAGAAAGATAGAACTGGCTGGGCCTGGTGGTGCACACCTGTAATCTCAGCATGTTGAGAGGCTAAGACAGGAGGATCTCTTGAGCTCCAGAGTTTGAGACCAGCCTGGCCAACATGATGAAACCCTATCTCTCCCCCACTCCCTGCAAAAAGAGAGAACGATCTCTCAATAAAAGTCAAATTAAATTTTGGTAGTATTTTTGGATGAAAAATGTTAAAGTTACCTTCTTTATATGTTATACTGAATGTAAAGAATGAATAAAAATAAAATGAATAGTAGAGCTAAAATTAAAATTTTATTGATCAATGTGTATGCTTCTGCACAGATTGAGAAAGGCCAGAAAGGGAGATGAACGTTCTTGACTAAGCACTGGCAAACCTTTTGCATTTGGGTATTTCTGAGATTCCATGATGAAAATCAAACCCGTTGGTGTGTCAAAGGAAAGCACGACTTAAGATTGAGGAAACAGCTGAGTGGACCTTCTCTGGAACAGGCAGCACATCAGCAACACACTCCAAATCCCAAGGTAGGACTGTGAAAGGCAAGAATTTGACTTTATCATCCTCATACTCCATCCTTCCTGTACTTTCCATTCTCTCTCTCTGCCCTCCCTCCCTTGTTTCCAGCATTCCTGTTTAGTCTTCTGTTTCCGGTCCAGATGGGTGGAAATCTCCTGTGATATGTAACTCATAGGCAGTGGTACATGCATTCTCATTACAGCTTTCAAATATCATAGGCTGGGATCAGTGGCTCATGCTGTAATCAGAACACTTTGGGAGGTCAAGGCAGGTGGATCACTTGAGGTCAGGAGTTCGAGACCAGCCTGGCCAATACTGTTTCTCCAAAATACAAAAATTAGTAGGGTGTGGTGGTGAGTTCCTGTAATTCCGGCTACTCAGGAGGCTGAGGCACCAGAGTCACTTCAATCCAGGAGGTGGAGGTTGCAGTGAACTGAGACTGTGCCACTGCACTCCAGCCCAGTCGACAGAGCAAGACTCCATCTCAAAAAGACAAAAAAAAAAAAAAAAAAAAAAGAGAGAGAAAGAAAGAAAGGAGAAAATAAAAAACCTTTAACTTTTACTACCAAAGTAATAAATACTGACATTTCAGGTATCAAGGAAGGGCAGGGAGAAAAGGACCCAAGGACAATGTTCATTCCCCATATCTTTAATCGCAGTGTAGAGAAACCTGTCTCTGGTGCAAGTCTCAAAGGACTAGAGCCAGACAAGGATTCAAGTTTGAAACTACTATAAGCTGTTCACAAAAGATGGCGAAACCATCAGATTGTGTATATGAAGAGAGAAACAGAATAAAACGATTCATGAAGGCTTCTCTCAAAGGTGCCCCCACCACCTAACTGTGCCCCTCTCCATTAAGTACTTGATGTATAAGACTATTTCATCAGAAGAAGCATGAGATGCTGGTGGAGATGTTTAATTTTAGCCTTCCATTCTTTCCTTTTAAGTATGATTCAGCCAATTTGTTTCAAGCTTTTGGCTTCATTTTAGGAAGCAGATGTTTAACCTCCTGTTCATTGAGCTAGTATTCTCTATAATTAAGGGTTTTGAAAGAATACTGGAAGGGGTACAACCTAGTTCTTGGATAAATTTATATCTGTGCATGGGAAATCTATTTCTTTCCGATTGCTTTAATTGTAATCTGGAGCGTCTATAGCATTTGTTTAGCGTTTAAATTTTAACAACAAAGCTTCACTTAAAAAAAAAATTGCAGAGATTCTTGAATCACTTCTTTCCAAGTAATCTTCTATTTTTACTTTTTTATTTGCAACCAGTGAATTCTTGTGGACAATTTTGAAGTGTAAGTATACATTATACTTAAATGTATAAGTCAGGCTAAGCTCACACTGGCTTGGCTCTGCTATATGAATGACAAAACTGAAATTTCAGTGGCTTTACTTATTTATTTTTAAGAGACAAGGGTCTCACTCTGTCACCCAGGCTGGAGTGCAGTGGTGCGACCATAGCTTACTGCAGCCTAGAACTCCTGGACTCAAGTGATCCTCTTGTCTCAGCCTCCCAAATAGCTGAGACTCACAGGCATGCACCACCATGCCAGGCTAATTTTTAAATTTTTGTAGAGAAGGGATCTCCCTATGTTGCCAGACTGATCTCAATCTCCTGGCCTCAAATGAATCCTCCCATCTTAGCCTCCCAAAGCATTGAGATTACAGGTGTGAGCCACCACCCCCAGCCAAATTTTGGTGGCATTAAATCAGTAACAGCTTTGCACAGTCATTTATATCAGTTGGGTCTTTTATTTTATTCAATTTATTTTTTGAGTCAGAGTCTCGCTCTGTCACCTAGGGTGGAGTGCAGTGGAGCGATCTTGGCTCACTGCAGCCTCCACCTCCTGGGTTCAAGAGATTCTCCTGCCTCAGCCTCAAAGTAGCTGGGACTACAGGTATGTGTCTCCACACCCAGCTAATTTTTGTATTTTTAGTAGAGATGGGGTTTTGCTATGTTAGCCAGGCTGGTCTAGAACTCCTGACCTCAAAAAAACCCTTTTTGAGGCCCACCTTGGCCTCCCGAAGTGCTGGGATTACAGGCATGGGCCACTGTGCTCTCTGAAACACAGGGCCTCCAAGGCCACTGTGGCAGAGGAAGAGAGGATAGAACGAGTGTATGGGATCTCTTAAGGACCAATACTGAAAGCGACTTAGGTTCCTTCTCCCCAGATTCTAATGGGCAGACTTACAGCCAGCTTAACTGTAAAGGAAGCCAGGCATGTAGAAAAGTCAGTGGAGGTGTATTCAGAGCCATCAGCTTCTATGTTAGATAGAAACCTTTAAAATAAGTCATCAAAAATAGAAAAGGAGGAAGAGGATTATTTTAATAGTGCACCTTTTCTGTTTTCTTGACATGGCTTTGACACTGGGTATCAGAAGGGCACTGATTGTTTCATAGAACATGTGAAACACATAGTCAGGTGGCTACGTGTGGAATGGGCAGTGGGGATGGACTGAGTCTGAAATAAAGTCAGAGTTATGCATGGCTCCTGTGAAGTGAGAGACAAAAAGAAAACAGGCAGCAAAGTTGGAGTATGAAAGAGAGAACAATGCTCACAGGGGATGCATTTCTGGAAGGGACAAGAGTAGTTAGATTTTCAGTTTCAGAAACTCTTTTTCAGGCTTAGTGTGGTGGCTTATGCCTGTATTCCCAGCTGTTTGGGAGGCTGAGGCAGGTGGATCCCCTGAGGTCAGGAGTTCAGGATCAGCCTGGCCTAAATGAAGAAATCCTATCTTACTGAAAATGCAAAAATTAGCTGGGTGTGGTGGTGGGTGCCTGTAATCCCAGCTACCCGGGGAGGCAGAGACAGGATTGCTTGAACCCAGAAGGTGAAGGTTGCAGTGAGCCGAGATGGTACCTTTGCACTCCAGCCTGGGCAACAGAGCAAGACTCTGCTGAAAGAAAGAGAGAAAGAGAGAGAGAGAAAGAAAGAAAGGAAGAAAGAGAGAGGGAGGGAGGAAGGAGGAAGGAGAAGGAAGGAAGGAAGGAAGGAAGGAAGGAAGGAAGGAAGGAAGGAAGGAAGGAAGGAAGGAAGAATTCTTCACGCATTGATCTTTCCCCTCATTCTTACTCCCTAAGATTGCCTTAATATTCCTCTCTCTCCATCATTTCTCTACTTTACCCACTTCCCCTAGTTGGTCAGCACTGGAAAAGAAAAAAAAAGAAAAAGAAAAACCTTGAAAATTTAATTCAAGGGGGAAAAAAGAGGCAGGTAATTACAGACAAGCTAATGTTACCTCAATTTTCATAAAGGAAAAAGGAATATATCCAGGGACAGATAATTAAGCCTCATGTTCGTGTCCATCATGAAGGATGCCGAGATGAGTAAAACAGAGTCTCTTCCCTGAAGGAGCTCACAGTTGGGTAGAAGGAGGTGAACTGTAACTATTATACAACACTGCATGAACATAAGGGCTCTATATGCAAAGCGCAATGGGAGCTTTAAAAGCCTGGCAAACATTATCTGCCTGGGAGTGTGGGGGACGTGTCACAACAGTGATATTTGAGTGTGTCTCAAAAAATGAGACATGTAGAGTCAGAGAAGTTTGAACTAATACAACTTGGTCTAAAGCGCGAACCCAGTTGGAGGTGGGAAAATGAGAGGGGCTGAAGCTAGAAATGTAGGCTGGGACCAGAGTGTACAGGTTCCCAAAAGCTAAATTAAGATATTTGAATATTATTGGGCAAATGATAGAAAGCCATCATAGGTTTTAAATTAAGGGAAGAATGATTCTACAGGAAGTTTTCCCAAAATGGTGTTTGTAGGACAGTGTCCCTTCCCAATACTCTGGACAGTGTGGTTTAGGAAACACGTCATACTGGACGGCCTACTTGGAAACTCATAAGAACATTAATGAGCATCAATATATACTTGAGAATTTTTGAAATAAAGAAATGTGTTAAGCTTAACTCAGTATGTACAAAATGTAGTTATTCGTCTTTTATTTCTGTATAACAAATGACCACATGTTTAGCAGCTTAAAATAAAGACTGGCTGGGCACAGTGCTCATGCCTGTAATCCCAGCACTTTGGGAGGTTGAGGCTGGAGGATCACTTGAACCCTGGAGTTCGAGACTAGCCTGGGCAACATGATGAAACCCCACATCTACAAAAAATACAAAAAAACAAAATTAGCCAGGTATGGTGGCATGGTGTGTGCCTGTAGTTCCAGCTACTCAGGAGGCTGAAGCTGGAGGATCGATAGAGCCCAGGAAGTTGAGGCTGCAGTGAGCTGTGACTGTACAAATGCACTCACTCCAGGCCACTCCAGGCTAGGTAACAGAGCAAGGTGTCCAAAAAAAAAAAAAAAAAAATCAAAAAATCAAGAGTGAACTTTTAAAAGTATTTTAAACTAGTTCTTTTGTTTTCATTAAAGTGGTACCTGCATGTGATAGGAGGAAAAAGAAATCAAACCATTTAGAAGCTTCTAAAATGGAAAGTTTAGAATCTTCTCATCTTGTTCCATTCCCCTTAAGGCACAAAATACTTTCTCCAGTTTCTATTTGACAGTGTTTTTGGTAGTAAACGGTACAACTTAATAGATCCATATATTGATTTTTTGAATGAAAAATTTAGTATCTACATGAAAGATGAGACATACACAGTTAGATTACCTTCCACTACCTCTCCCTGCCTCGAATGCCACATCACATTGAGAAATTAAAGTGATTAGAGTTAAGTTTCATGGATACAGCACTGATTACAGACTCCCAGAGCTATCTGCATTTCAAATGTTTCCATGCAAACTAATTTCCAACCGATAGAAACAGAAAGAGGAGAAAAGTCAAGCAGAATTTTTGAACAGGTAGATGTGCAATGGAGAGGCTCTACCATCCCCGGCCACTCCTCACAGCCCCATCAGAGGGCAGCCCTTTCCTACTTCCTCCAAACTCCAACATCCACCTGAAACACAAGGCCATCCTTTCTGAGATGTTCCCCATAGCCTGGATGGTATGGTTATTTATGCAATCTTTTTAATTTTTCAGCTGGGGACTCTCTTTATGTCAGCCTATCCATTTACAGAATGTCTGAGGAGAAGGCAGGAAAGAGTCTCTCTCCTCCATGATCTCTTTAGTAGTTACCACCAGTGAACACCTGAAGGTGCTAACCTGCTTCCACTGCATCTCTTTTACTGAAATCAAAGGCTGAAAACACCACTGATATTTCCTCCTTCCTCTGAGGTGGGTCCTGCCTAGTACTAAAACCTCCGAATTAGAAGATGACTCAAGCCCTATGCACGTCATTGTAATTAGATTTACAATTAGAGAGAGTATAAATCTTTTCAATTACCTTGATTTAATCTCATCTATTAACTTAATAGAAGTCTTGGTCAGAAAAATCCACCAGGAATACTATGTCATTTGCTCATTATAAAATTTCATCACAATAACAAGAAGGCTATGATACAATTGATGCATACAGCTCCCAAGCTCAGTATCGTAATACCGTCTTATTTGTTTCTTTCTATAGATTAAAAAAGGAAGGAAGGGAGGGAGGGAGGGAGGGAGGGAGGAAGGGAAGAAGGAAGGGAGGAGGGAAAGAGGGGAAAAGAAACGCAGTTCAATTCAGAGGATTTCTTAGCCGTCATTAGTATCAATCCATATAATTAAAGTTATGCCTGGCCTAATCCGACTTTTCAATGAGAGTGGATTGCAATGTAATATCCTAAATGTTTATGTCTTTCACTATTCTGATTCTATGGCTTCTACATGGCTATATCTTGGTGTGCCTGTTTATGGATATGGAGTTTGATTTATGGGCTGAAGAACATGTTGACTGGGTTGAGAATTTCCTTACTGAGAAAATACAGTCAGACCATGGCCCTTGGTCCAAACCTCTGGACCCTGGACTCAGAGGAGCATGCTGAATTTGGTACAGCGATGTTTAAGAGGTGAGATTGATAGCCCAAAACACAGGGCCATGTTTATAATTTAGTGAAGCATTCTCTGAGGCCACTTTGCTTTTCTATGAGAAGACAGAATAATTTGGGGGGGAAGAGTAATCGGGGTACTCTTACACAAACAGCTTCAACCTGCTTCCTGGGATGATAAAACCTAAATGCAAGAATCATATTCCAAAGTTATAAACAACTTCGGTGGACTCCAAATTTTGTATCTCATATTTAATTTCTCCTTTATGCTCAGATATTTGTTGAGTTCCTTCTACCACGTATAAGGCATGTGCATTATGGCTGCTAGGAAATTGAATAAGGCAGAAGGCCTATCTTGAAAGGGAAGGTGGAAAGTTTGGCTAGGTGGCTCACGCCTGTAATCTCAGCACTTAGGGAGGCTGAGGCAGGCGGATCACCTGCGATCAGGAGATCAAGACCAGCCTGGCCAACATGAGAAACCCTATCTCTACTAAAAATACAAAAATTAGCTGAATGTGGTGGTGTGCGCCTGTAATCCCAGTTACTTGGGAGGCTGAGGCAGGAGAATCACTTGAACCCGGGAGGTGGAGGTTGCAGTGAGCCAAGATTGTGCCACTGCACTCCAGCCTGGGTGACAGAGCAAGACTCTGTCTCAAAAAAAAAAAAAAAAAGGGAGTGTGGAGACAGAGCTGAACTACAAGGAAAGGAGCAATATTTGGTGTAATTTGATGGTTGGCAGAGATATGCAAAATGATGGCTGAATATAATTTAGCAAGACAAAATTTCCAGATAAGAACTGTAATAGGTAGGTGCAGCTTTAAAATGAAGTCTTAGCATTTGATTCTTAAGGGAGTGTTTTCCCAGATCTGGGGGCTGAATAGCAGATCCAATAGTGATGTTAATTTAAAAATCCATTCCAGTGTCTGAGTTGCATGTACCTAGTCCTGCTAATACTGCCAATCTTTTCAATCAATAGTTAACTTCCGTCTCTGTCGGCAAGTAAGTGCTTCAAATGTCATAAACTGAGCTGGGTGATGAGGACTGAAAAGAAGGCTGTGACCCTCTGGCTGTACCCCTCCACTAAACAGCTTCCATTTCAAGGTCCTCACAGACAGATGAGATAAAGGCAATTTAATATGTCCTTGCTGGAAATCATTTGATACAAGCATCTCAGTGAAATTCCTGGAACCATAGACTAATAGACTTAAATATTTTACTGCTGTCAGGTTGGAAGGCTCTTGGAACATTGAGTTTAAGCAAGAAAATTAAGTTTAAGCTTTTTAATCTCTTAGCTACTCCATGGGAATAGCCACTCTCCCCTCCCCTCCCCCTTCCCCTCCCATCCCCTCCGCTCCCCTCCCCTCCTCTCCTCTCATTTTGCTTAGAAAAAGATCCCAAGTCCTTAGCAGACTTGATTGACAGCGGGCTCTGCTTCTACTCCCTTTACTCTTTCTTCAGTGGCCACCCTGGCCACCCTGGCCTTCTTTCATTTTCTGAAACCTGCTAGAACATGGCTGCTTCTAAATCACTTGGTGTTCACTCTGCCCAGAAAGGTGTCTGCCTCAATACTCACGTTGCTTGCTGTCGGCAGGCATGTCTGGTCAAAAGGCCTCAGTGGCCTTCACTGAACACCTAATCTAACTAATACTGTCTGTCCCCCTCTGCCCACACCTCTCCTTACTCACCCTACTATCTCCCCTCACCTCTGACGCTTTCTAGGTCTGCGTCCTGCTTTATTTTCCCTCCTATCTCTTATAGTACCTGGGATTATAGTTACAATGTTTACAACCCCTGTCACCTCTTTCAAATGTAAGAGTTGCAACTTTGTTTAGTTATACCTGGGACCAAGAACAGTGCTCAGTCCATGGCAGGGGCTCCATATGTATTTTGCAGGAAAAAAAATCAAATAAAGTAAAATAGTAAAATCAAAATTCAAGCTTTTCAGTGAAACTTAAAATTTTGAATAACTTGAATGGACCTTAGCGAGCTTGCACACTTTGCACTTCTTGAACACCTTTTCTGAATAAATGGATTATTCGGTCCGTTATGATGAGCCCCAGGGTGTGAACTATGAATTGGAGAAATCAGTAATGAAGTAAATACAATTCAGGCCCACCTTTCCTTATTCTCAATTCTGACCTCCACAAAGCTCTATCAACTTAAAGTTTAAACAAAATGTTTTTTGGTAATTTGTTGTCTTTTTTTCATGGAATACTGTCTTTACTTGAAAGAACAAATAACAGAAAACTCTTGGGTATTGGGCAGACATTTTCTTAAGAAAGAGAATGAAGTGAGCCTATTGCTTCAAAGAAAACAAATGACAGTGTTTATTGCTAATGGGAAAATTTAAGCTTTTGTCAGGTGGGGTTACTCACATCTGTAATCCCAGCTACTCCAGAAGCTGAGGCAGGAGGATCACTTGAGGCCAGGAGTTCAAGACCAGCCTGAGTAATGTAGTGAGATCCCATCTCTAAAAAAAGAAAATAAAAAAAGTAAAATATTAAAATAAAAATTTAAACTTTTAAATGAAAGTGAAAATTTTGAGTAACTTGGATTTACCATAGTGAACTTAACTTTCCAGTGCTTGAAGATTTTTCTAATCAGATCAGTGGTAATATTAATGAACGTGCTATCCTGATTTTGTATAATAAGGTGTTAATATTTGAAAGATCACCATAACTCAGTGAACCAATATTTGCCAGATGATCAGTGAATCATGTTACAAAATGCATGAGTAAAAGATCTGATAAAAAGTACAAGACAGGTCAATGGCTTTTAAAGTATCAGAGTAAAAGAAATTTCACTGACAGATTTTCAGATTCAACACTTTAGCTAACCTCTATGAAAATATTACTTATCAAGTTGTGGTGTAGTAGCAAAGAAAAATATCCACACTTAGGTGAAACGGCTATTAAAACACTCTTTCATTTTCCAATTCCATATCTGTGTAAGGCTGATTTTTTTTTCATATACTTCAATCAAAACAATATATCACAGCAGACCGATTGCTGAAGCAGATATGGGAGTCCACGTCTCTTCTATCAGGCTAAACGTTGAAGAGATTTGCAAAAATGTAAAATAATGCCACTCTTCTCACTAATACTTTTGTTTTGGAAAATACAGTTTTTTAAATAAACATATAATACATTTTATTGTTATATTTAATTAGTTAATAAATATTTCTAAATTTTACCAGTTTTAATTTCTAACATGATAAATAATAACTGATATATCCCACATAAACAGGAGCTCTCTAATGTCCTTATTAATTTTCAAGAATATAAAGGGGTCTTGACACCAAAAGGTTTGAAGACCACTGTTTTAAAGCATTTTATGAAATTAATCTATATTTAATGTAAATGAAATCATAATGTTGATGGTACATTTTATGCAACTAAGTCAAATAATTCTGAAGTTTATTTGGGAAGGAAAATATTCATGAATAGCTGAAGAAATTCTGAAAAAGCAAATCAATGGAAAGAAACATCCCTACTCATAGTAAGGCAGCATATAAAACTATGACAATTAAAACTGTGGAATCAGTACAAAAGTAAATAAACAGATCAATAAAATAGATGAAAATGCAGAAATTGATCCTTCAAATATAATTACGAAAACGTATTAAAAGAGGCATTTCAAGTTGTTAGGAAAATGGTTGTACAATAAATGACATTGGAATAGATTTGGGACAAAAACCAGAATGTCATATCTTGTTTTGGTCAAGGTTCTTAGTTTCAAACAATAAAATTCCTTCAAACTAGCTTAAGGTAAAAGGAATTTGTTAGAGGATACATGGAGTACACAATCCTTGTAGTGAATTCATGGAGAAAAACATTCTATTCTTTATTTCAAGGAATGACCAGCAAACTCAAACCACAGAATTAAACAGCCCAAAAAAACTGATGCATGTACTACAAAAGAAAGCTGCAGAAATCACAAGTTTCTACCACAGCAGTGGCTTCAGAACCACACCACTTCTGCCTTCTCAGGAAGCTTCCAAAACAGGAATCCATCTGCCTGATGAGAAGCAGACACCGTAACTGATGATTTCAGACCTTGCAACTTCCGCCATGACCCAAGCCTGCAAAGCAAATACTCCATGCCCTGTCTTTTTCTCAAAATAACTCAGTTCAAATGAAAGTCTCTTGTGGGAACCTCTGATTGGCAGAATGAGATTCACATCCCCAAACCCCGGTTCTGTGGAAGTCTGGAAGGTCAGAAAGATCATTGAGACATACTGCTTTTATGACATGATCCTTATCTCACACCATAGGAAAAACAAAGAACAAAGCCATTACACAAAAACATAGACAAGTCTTTTTATAATGATAGGAAGGAGGAAGATTTTCAAAAACAAATTGCAAACCCCAGAAGTCACTGTATAAAAATGATTAATAGGGTTGACTCCCTAAAAACTGAAAACTTTTATATAGCAAAAGATACGTAAACAAAATTTAAAAGTCTCATAGCTGGGAGAAAATTTTAGCAACATTTATAGCGAACAAAGGAGGGCTTAGAATTAATCAAAAGGCCCTTACAATTCAGCAAGAAAAAGATATCCAACTCTATGAAATCAGGGGAAATGGAATGAACAGGCAACAATATTAGGCTTTTCTTGCATTGCTGTAAATACCTGAGACTGGGTAATTAAAAAAGAAAAGTGTTTAATTGTTTCACAGTTCTGCAGGCTTTCTAGGAAGCATGATGCTGACATCTGCTTGGCTTCTGGGGGAGACCTCAGGGAGCTTTTACTCATGGCAGAAGGTGAAGCAGGAGCAGGCATGTCATGTGGCCAGAGCAAAAGTGAGAGAGAGAGTGGGAGGTGCCAGACACCTTAAACCAGACCTTGCATGAACTCACTCATCTCTAAGGTGATAAGCCATTCATGAGGAACCCATCCCCATGACCCAGACATCTCCCACTAGTCCCCACCTCTAACACTGGGGATTATATGTCAACATGAGACTTGGAAGGGAACAAATATCCAAACTATTTCAATGATATTCACATAAAAGCTACTTTTTATCCTATCTGTATAAAGAAATACTTGTTTTGCAATTGCACAGAAGTCTAGAGGAGTGATATATCCTTAACAGAGGCTACTTCTGGGAAGGAAAGTGCAACTGAGGGGAGAAGGAGGTTGTCAAAAGGGCCCCCTTTTTTTTGGAGATGGAGTCTTGCTCTTGTTACCCAGGCTGGAGTGCAGTGGCATGATCTTGGCTCACTGCAACCTCCACCTTCTGCATTCAAGTGATTCTCCTGCCTCAGCCTCCCCAGTAGCTGTAATTAACAGATGCCCACCACCACACCTGGCTAATTTTTGTATTTTTAGTAGAGACGGGGTTTAACCATGTTGGCCAGCTGGTCTCAAACTCCTGACCTCAGGTGATCCACCTGCCTCGGCCTCCCAAAGTGCTGGGATTACAGGCATGGACTCTTTCTTTTGTACATCTTCCCTATTGTTTGAATTTTTACAAAAATATATTTGGATATTAGCTGTACAGTTACTGTAAATCTTACTTTGCTGTCTTTATAATATTTAGCAATAAACATATATTTTTGCATTTCAGGGTATGATTTGAGACCATTTCAGTGTAATAACAACCATGGTGGGCTTTTTCAATGCTTAGGTATATTTTCTGAAATCAGAAGATTGTGTTTATACTTTGGATAATGACAAATTCTTGATATTTAATTCTGTGCAATTTTGACCATCTTAGTCACATGATACACATTTCTTGATTTTATAATTTTGAGAGCAGGTTTTACTCTTCACCAGGCTGGAATGCAGTGGTGCAGTCATATCTCACAGCAGCCTCAAACTCCTGGGCTACAGTGATCCTCCCACCTCAGCCTCCTGAGTAGCTGGGACGACAGGTGTATGCCACCACCACGGCTAATTTTTAAATTTTTTGTAGAAGCAGGATCTCACTATGTTGCCCAGGTTGGGTTCAAACTCTTGGCTCAAGTGATCCTCTTTCTTGGCTCCCAACGTGCTGGGATTACAGGCATGAGCCACTGTGCCTGGCCTATTTTCTTTTCTATTTATAGTACTACTTACAGAGCCTTTAGCAGTAGAGTAGGAGTCACGAATTGCTATCTCCCTCACTTCTCCCCCAAATAATGATATTCAATTTTCACCTTCATACAAGCATAAATTTGTGACTAATTATAGAAACCATAAGGGACAAAGAATATACAGAAGGAGAAGTGTCTAAAAAACCTGTCTTTCCTGAAATAATTCAGCAGTATTGATTTAGAGCAGTTGAATCATTACCACCCCTTCTGTAAATATATCAGTCATGACAGAAATAGCTTCTGAGAACTGAGCCTCTTCCTGCTCAAAATTGCTGTGACTTTAGGGTCCCCCAAGAATCACTAAAGACTTGAAATTGCAACAAAAGGAATTTAGGTTAAATTTAATGACAAATTTCCCCCCTGTGAAAGGTATTAAATACTTGAAGAATTATAAAACTCTGATGAACACCTATATTTTAAAAATGCACCTCTCTCAATCATCATTAATAATACTTTAGCCATTCCACAAACATTTTTTGAGTATCTACCATGTTCCAAGTTCTGTGCTTGTCACTGGGAAGTGTAAAGATGAGTGAGACATGATCCTACACACAAGGAATGATCAAACCTGTGAGAGAAATGAAATGTACTAATTCATTCATTTGTTGGATAAGTATCATAAGTGCCAACCTTTGGACATTAGGGATACAATGGTGACCAGCACTCAACTATGGAAGTGCAAGAAGGGAAGAAAATTCTATGATGGGTTACAGTGGAGCAAGATTATTCTGTCTGTGATATGAAACAAAACTTTGTAGAAGGGGCATTTGAGCTCTGTCATATGTAGAGTTTTAATAGATAAAAATATGGAAAGAGGAAATGTCAGGTTGAAAGAACAGTATGAGGAAAAGGAAGAGAAATGTAGTAGTTGAGGGTGTATTGGTATGTACCTGAGACACGACTGAAACTCAATATGTGATAAATACAATAGTATGCTAGAGGCTATCACAAACAACCCCCACATCTCCATAGCTCACATCACAGTCAAATTTAGAATTCAGACTGTGGTCTTCCACATGGAGATTCATTAATCTCTTGGGTCTGTCATCCTTAAATTCTCCCTGTATTCAGCAGACAAGAGAGAATGAAAGAGCAAGAAAGAGAGATCATGACATAGAGGAGTCTAAACAGAATAAGTACTAGAACTTGCCATGCATAATTTCTGCCCACATTCTATTGGCCAGAACTAAGTCACATGGACATAGTCCCACTTAAACACAAAGGAGACTAGGCTATGTAGTCTTCAGAGTGCCCAAGAGGTAACTGAGCCTAGTTCGCTGATCACTTCACATTATCTCTGCCACAGAGACAATTTCTCTACAAAGGCCAATTTATTTAAGAGGACTATTGTTCAGTGTTTAAGTACTTCATATTTAGTTACTGATACGGGAAACATGAACACCATTATGCACAATGAAAACAAAATTAAAAAAAAAATTTTTTTTTAAAGACAGAATCTTGATATGTTGCCCAGGCAGGAGTGCAGTGGCTATTCACAGACACAATCATAGCACAGCATAGCCTCAAACTCCTGACTTCAAGAGATCTTCCCACTTCAGCCTCCCAAGTAGCTGGATGGAAGCAAATATTGAATAACTATATTACAAGATGCGCTCAACTCTGAAAATGCAATAAGTGATATACTGAAGGCACTTACAATTTAGACAGGGATGAGGAGTCACACAAAATGAGAGAATTACAGTAGAATATGGCATATGGTAAATGACAATATACAAAGCAACACTTTATATGGTTTTAATTTATGATTCATATAATGCTATTCTGTAAAAGAAGCAAAATATATCGTTATTTAGATTTCTTTACATAGTTTTAAGGTAAGCTTATGGTATTCTCCAAGCATAGACAAAATGTACTGACCTTTAAAAAATTAGACAAGTGGCCAAGGTGGGTGGATCATGAGGTCAGGAGTTCAACACCAGTCTGGCCAATATGGTGAAACCTCGTCTCTACTAAAAATACAAAAATTAGCCAGGCGTGGTGGCAATCACCTGTAGTCCCA
Organism: Ateles fusciceps; assembly: GCA_036589455.1. Lineage (NCBI taxonomy): Eukaryota > Metazoa > Chordata > Mammalia > Primates > Atelidae > Ateles > Ateles fusciceps. The sequence continues at coordinate 10,201,218 of JAZHEH010002554.1, read as the reverse complement.
GCTACTTGGGAGGCTGAGGCAGGAGAATTGCTTGAACCTGGGAGGCAGAGGTTGCAGCGAGCCAAGATCACACCACTGCACTCCAGCCTGGGAGACAGAGCAAGACTCCATCACACACACACACACACACACACACACACACACACACACACACACACACAAAAATGTCAAGTGCAAAAGAAAAGTGAAGAACTTGATAAATAGGCAGTATTATTTACTCTCTAAATAAACAGACAGTATTTATTATTTACTTTCCAAGGAAAGATGCAGTTCATACAGCTGTCATGGTGATTTAGTCAGTAAACCTGAAAAAAATTACTTGATCTCTTGATAAGTTAAAAGAAAAATAGATTTTGACATTTCATTTGGATCATTTACATTTCTCACATAGAGAACGTTTATCATAATCATTAAGTATTGACATTAGAGTTAGATGCAAATCATTTCAAGTCATAGCCCAGCTGTTTGTTGGCTTGGGGCAAGTTCCTTAACCTCCCTGATCCTCGGTTTCCCCTACTTGTGAAAAAATAGGAATAATAACAACAGTAATACCAGTGTTCCCCGGGATCTCCTGAGGATCACATGAGTTAAAGCACCATTGTACTTCGTCCACCATGAGGCACATGAGATAAATTTTATTAATGAAAGATTATGATGTTGTTAAAAATCAGTGTTTTTGGAGATTATTTAACAACACAATATGTTGCACAAAAAATGCAATTAAAAGTAAAAATGAATACAATACAATTCCAATTCTGATTGACTGACAGACGGATAGAAAGGAAATGCACCAAAATATTAACAATGATGTTTTTAGGTGGTACCATTATGAATGTTTTTATATTCCTGGTCATACAATTCTGAATCTGCAGATGTTTATGGGTAAAACATTTGTTTCTTTTATTTGCATCATATTATTTCTAAAATCTCTTACATCTCTTAAACTTTGTATGCACACATAATTGCTTTATTAACATGATGTGATTCCTTCTGTTATTTTCTCCTAAAGACAAGACCTCCCCAAGGAAACTCTTGGTTTTGCTCTTGCCTTAGAATAATTGGCCAGCAACATTAAAAATTCATCTGCTGAGAAACAAACGGATTTTTTGTTTGTTTGTTTCTAAATTTTTTATCTTTCTTAGTCAATAGTAAAAAGCTAAAATACCTTTTCAAATCCTCAATTTCCCCCTTTTTCTCTAACATTTCCTTGATCTTAAATGAATACATGTTGGAGTAATTCCAAAGAAATTCTAACATAAAATGTTACTGACATTTGAACATGGCAATTGGAGATATCGAACTCTAGAACCCCAGGCCATTGCAGACTTTCTTTAAAGCTGAAGCTAAGGTATACAGAATGCTACAGTTATTTGACTTTATACATTTAGGTATAAATTGCAATCTTGAGAAAACGTGTTCATTTTTGTTTTCATGTAAGATAGCTCTCTCTTTTGCATGAACATTTCTTTAAAAAAATTTTAATTGACAGATAAAAGTGTCTGTATTTATCATGTACAACATGATGTCCTGAAGTATATATACATTGTAGAATGACTATATATAGCTAATTAACATGCGTTATCTCACATAGTTATCATTTTTGTGGTGAGAGCACTCAACATTCACTCTCAGCATTTTTCAAGAATACAAGATATTGTTATTAACTATAGTCATCATGTTTACATGATGTACCTTCTTCCTAATTGAAATTCTGTATCCTTTGACCTACATCCCCACCACCACTCCATCCCCTTGTAACTACCACAGTGCCCTCTAATTCTATGAGATAAACTTTTTTAGATTCCACATATGTGTGAGATCATATGTTATTTGTCTTTCTGTACCTGGCTTACTTCACTTAACAAAATACCCTCCAGGTGTATTCATGTTGTCACAAATGCAGGATTTTCATCTTCCTTTCTGAGACAGGGTTTCCCTCTGTTTCCCAGGCTGGGGTGCAGTGTATGATCACAGCTTACTGCAGCTTCGACCTCCTAGGCTCAAGCAATTCTCCTGCCTCAGACTCCCAAGCAGCTGGAAATACAAACACACACCACCACGCCAGCCTACTTTTTTGTGCTTTTGTGTAGAGACAGGGTTTCACTATGTTGCCCAGGCTGGCCTTGAACTCCTGGGCTCAAGCAATCTGCCTCACCTCGGCCTCCTAAAGTGCTGGGATTACAGGAGTGAGCCACTGTGCCTGCCTGCCTTTTTTTTTTTTTTTTTTTTTTAATGGCTAAACAGTGTGCATGAACATTTCTTGAATCTTGTTTACAAAATTAAAAGTTAATCTTTGTGTAAACAAAATTTTCTCTTAGTACATATTAAGTTTGAATATAGGAAAATTGTGCTTGACATTTATTCTTAAATTATGTGCTCCACGTTATGCTGAGCCAAGTTATAATCAGACAGAATTGAGAGAAGCAACCTATGTTACTTTACAGTTAGTTGCCTGTAGGTGGCCTGAATAGTAAATGTAGAAAAGCTTTGCTGTGGGGAATGAAAGAGCCACTGTCCAAAATTATGGATGAATTCTCTCCTGCAATTAAAAAAAAAAAAGATGGAGGAGCCAAGGAAATTTCCCACCTGTCTGACCCTGGACAGTGACTTGAACTTTTGGACTATTTCACCTGCAATCTTATCCTGGAAATGGCATTTTCTCTGTTTTGTTATTTTTGTTTCATGGTGGTAATTTATTTTTCTTTTAGACAAACTAGAAGAAAAAAATACCTTGTCTGACCTTTTGTGGCTGTTTTGACTGCTCAGTTGGATTTTTAAAATGCTTTTAGTCATCTTCCTACTGATTATCGTTATTTGTGGCAACCTCATGGAAAAGGCTAAGGCACAAATATAATTTTAAAGCATTTACTTGAGCCAAGATGAGGACAACTGCCTGGAAGACTCAGACCCAAGTAACTTTGGATATAAGCTCCATTCAACCTTTGTTACAAGCAGGTTTTTAAAGGCAGCAAGGCAAACAAGTTGTCAGGAATTCCCACTGGTTTACGGAAATGACAATGATTAGTAATTGGCTGTATATTTTTGAGCTATAGGGTATTAGTTATGGTGTCCAGTGTATGGCATTGTTAAATTAATTTATAGCTACTTGTGGCGACAGTCAGTCTAGAGCAAGCAGATTCAAGAGATGATTACTTAGCTCCAGGAGAGAAGTGGAACATGACGGCTGCCTCATTCCTTTGCCTCTCTGGGCCTGATAATTTACAGGAGGCTTGCATTCCTCATATAATGTTTCTTTTCTGTCTCATTTGCTTATTCTATTTTTTTTCTTCTTTCACATTAAATGGGAAGAAGAAAGTACAAATTTCAGTTCAACAGGTATGTGCAGTCTTATGTCAAACTAGGACCCTGTTTTCCCAGATTATCCATGCAAACATTCTTCATGGTCTCCAAGGCAGATTCCCTGTTCTGGTCTCAGATGAATCCCTCAAATAAATGGTATGAAACCAATCTTTGCAACTCTTTCTCATGTTACTTTCTCACATTACTTTATACCTTGACTTGACTACTATTTCCAAACATAACCAGTTTCTCTTGATAGTACAGAAGGTGACACAATCAGAGCAGGAAAGAGAAATAAGAGCTGCAAAGGCTGTGTTGTGAAAATATTAGACACATTCTTTCTCCAAACACCTGAAAAGACTGGTATTCTGCCACTTCCCAAAATACATTGTCACATCACATCAAAGAACCCCAGCCCAGGATGGGACATTGAGGTGTCTGACAGGACTTCCTGTCTGATGTATGAGTACCCTCTGCAAACATCACCAGTAAATGAGCTGATCTCTTCCTTTGCCCATCCAGAGACAAAGAGTTGTGCCTCTTGAAAAAGCTCTACTTTCATGCAGTTCAAACTTTAAAAATCTCCTCCTCTAGTTTAATCTAAATGTTCTTCCTCATAACTTGCATTCACTGGTCCAAGCCTGCCCTCTGGAGCATCTCAGAATAAGTCTCCTTCCTCTTCCATCTCACAAGTTCTTCCTAAATTTTTCAGATGAATTAAATAGAAGCTTCTATCAACTACTAACTCCACATCCAGTCCTTTGAAATGCAGCTTGGAAAATAGGAATTTTTCCTTCTGAACCTTTAGATCACAATTGAATGCAATAAAGAAAGCACCAAATCCCTTTTTATTTTACAGCTCTTCATTTTGACTCCAGATCTAAGCAAAAGTGCATTTTCTTTTAAGAACTGTGGGGGATCTCAGTGATCATCTAACTCAACTCTTTCGCTTTTTAGATAAGTAACTTAAGGCCCCACAGTCTTCATTAAGATCAGCGTCACAGAACTCTGGTTATTTGAATTCTGGGAGTAATGCTGAAGTGGAGTAGTATTGTCTTGCTTGCTCTCAGAAGATAAGAGCTGTGCTTTGACAATTGCAAATAGTTTTCGAACAAAATTTTCTTATGGCACAGTTTTCTGAAACTATTTTACAATGTGTTAACTTCTAGTAACATACATTAGAATCTAATCTTAAGTATTAATTTATTTGAAAGTATCTCAAAACTTGTATCCCCCAAAAGTTTAAAAAATATCTTCAAAGAAAAATAAAAACCAACCATCTCAAAATGAATCCTTTATTTTCCCCAGAATCAAATCTCTAGGGACAAGAAGAGCATGTCAGTGCACAGGTACACACAATGCACACACACACACACACACACACACACAAGTGACCCTATTTCTCCATTTTTCCTAGAGCTGACTTTCATACAAACTCATGATTAGTATTACTAATAGGTAGATCTAGTCAAGACACTTAGCCAGGGAGCCAACATTTGCCTTCACCTAACAAATAGGGTGTAAATACAATAAATAAATTATTTCTGACATAGACATAAATAGCTTTTTACAATGAGAATCATGAGGTCACTGTGACTTCTACACTTAAAACAATTAGACTTTCTTGTACTGTTGCTCTTGAGAATTTAAAATAATAATAAAGAAAAAGAACAAGAGAGCAGCATGTTGGTACTGCTTCACACATACTTGATAGGTAACAGCAGTGATGAAATAGCAATAAAATTTATGAGAAAAGAGTTGTGGCTGTAAATACGGATATGCTTTGCTCCCCAAACTGTATATAATCTCCTTCCCTTTGAAAAACACATAGAAGAGGCCAGGCACAGTAGCTCATGCCTATAATCCCAGCACTTTGTAGGGGCCGAGGCAGGCGGATCACTTGAGGTCAGGAGTTTTAGGCAGCCTGGCCAACATGGTGAAATTTTGTCTTTACTAAAAATACAAAAAAATTAACCAGGCGTGGTGGCACGTGCCTGTAATTCCAGCTACTGGGAGGCTGAGGCAGGAGAATTGCTTAAAACTGGGAGGCAGAGGCTACAGTGAGCCGAGATCCCACCACTGCACTCCAGCCTGGGGAACAGAGTGAGATTCCCCCTCAAAAAATGTTTTATACATATATATATATGAACATAAAAATGAAAATTCCATCACCCAGAGAAAATCACTAGTCATGTTTTGGTATACTTGTCCAGTATTTCCTGCTACATGCATGTAAATATACTATATAATGTTAAAATATTGGGGTGAAAATACTTTTTATTTAACATTGCATTGTATCGCCAGGTCATTAAATTGTCTTCAGTATCATGGCTCTGCATTCTTCAACATGTAGTTGCTCCCTGATTTATATAACACAGTCTCTGTTAGTGAAGTTTATTGTATGTTTTTGCAGTTTTTCTTTCCCTGCCGTGACAAATAAGGTCATCTTTTCCAGTCCTTGCTTGTTCCAAGCTGGGAAACAAATAACACAGAAACCCAAACCAGACCTGAGATTCTATGTGTGAAATTGCTTCTTGAAACGAATTATGTAATAGTATTGTAAAAAAGAAAAAAGTAGAGATAAAATAAGCCAAGTGATAGGTGTCACTCAGTGTTCCAGCAAAAAGCTAACTCCAAAAATTACATGATCACAATAGCAGAATGATGAAGGAGCGACATGACAAAAGGTAAGAGAGAAGGGATGAAGAGGTCATACTCAAACAGCTTTGGAGATGGAGAGGCAGCTGGCGAATGACACAAAGGACAACTGGAGGATGACCCAGTTTCCCATGGGGCAAAAGAAACAATGTGGTTTGACATCTTCAGCACATTCCAAACTGTAAGGAAGAGGGATGATGGGCCTGTGCTGGTGATAACAGCAAATTATTAAAGTGTACATAAGAACTTCCGCCATAAAGCAAAAATTGTTTTTGACAGTGCTACCAGGATAACAAGTTTCTACGTGTTGTTCATCTTGGCAAAGAAAATAGGGTGTATTTGGAGATTAGATGCCCCATGGATTTGTGGTCACAGAAACAAAAGCAAACAGCTAACATGGCTATGTGTTGAGGTCAGTATTTGAGGGAATATCCGGTGTGTGTTTTATTTAGTACTGTGTAGTACAGAAAAGTTCACACACTTATGTCTCAGAAGTAGATGCATATGTTCTTTTGTTTTTTTCTCTTTTTTTCTTTGTTTTAGTCTTTTATAATTTTGTGTTTTTTTGTTTGTTTGAATTTTTTTTTTTTCTTGATGCATGTGTTCCTTCAACAAAAACTTATTCAACACTTTCATTTGCAGGGCTCTGGGCTAGACTTTGAGGATCTAAGGCTGAATCCTACACAGTCCTCCCTCTGGGAGAGTGATGAGACCTCTGAGCTCTCCTAGCAACTCTTCAGTCTCCCTTCAAGGTATGTGCTTCAATTTGGAGTTGCACATTTTAGTTGTGATATTTGTGATTATTTGAATAACGTTTGTCGTCCCACTAGACTATAAGTGCCATGAGGGTAGATACCTTGTCTGTTTTTGCTCCCCCACTGCTTTCCCTGCAGAATGCTCAGCATACAATAAATGTCCAATGAATATTTGTTGACTAAAATAATACTTTATATGAAGGTTAGTGATAAGTGTTATCAGAGGGATCTAGATCAAGAACTGATAAATTCTTAGGACAGAAATATGAATCCAGACAAAATCTTTTTGTCTGGAATTATCTTTTATGGAAGAGACAGCCTTGAAAATCAGAAGAGCAGATTAAGCAATTATTGTAATCATGTAGGTGGGAAGTTATGGGACATAAACAACTAGAATAAACAATAAGAAGGAGGAGGAGTACAGATATAAAATTGGCAGACAGTGGCCACCAATGGGCTATGAAGGTCAAGGAGAAGCAAAGTCTAAGAATGTGCCAGGTGACTGGGAATGATGGAGATTGTAGGAGAAAGCAAAGGGCAGCTGCTTTAGGTGCACGAAGGGCAAAGGACCTCAGTTTAGAATGTGTTAAGAGCACCTGTTGGAGATGTCAAGCACGATGCAAGCATGGGGATCTGCAGGTTTATGAAACCAATTCAGAGATACAGATTTTTGAGAAATCTATGTAGAGTTTTTCCTTGCAGTTAGAAAGGTGGATGAAGCTGGCCAGGGAGATTATATAGAGAGAAAAGCAGAGGACCAAGGACAGGTGCTTGAGAAATGATGAGATTTGGCAGGACTAGTTTTTAAAAGTTCAGGAAGACAAGGAAAAAAAGGCATTTCTTTTTTTGGTGCACAAAACCCTATTACAGAAGAAATCATCCTATCTCCAATGCTGGGAAGTTCCCTGTGTACCTTGAGGTCTTCCAGGTTTCACAGGTGTGAGGATACCAGTTCCTTGGATAAAGGCAGCAGCTACACACTCTCTGGCAGCAAAATGGCTGAAGAACTGAAGGGTTTAGGAATTAGGAGATGGCCACTGGGACTTCAGCCCATGAACACCCCAAAATGACAAAGACAGCTCTTGGTTAGCACTCCTGTCTCTAAATTGTGCTGACTTATAAACAGCTGTGAGCTCTTTGATTCTCAGTTCAGTCTGACTGGGTCACTGCGGGGAATCCTCTAAAACCAATGAAGCCATAAAGCTTGAGCTTTGTCTATCACTGGTGCTGGAATATTTTGTCTCCAGTCTCCTAAACATCAGTCTGAGAGACTAGAACACCTCACAATTTCTTCTTGTAATCTGAAGCTAAACTCACCCGGGTCTACCATTCTGCCCGGTGAGGGTTCCACTTGCTTATGCATCAAGATGTTATTATGCTAAACTAGCTAAAATCACTAAAAAATATGGGATGACTTTGAAAGGTGAAGAGGGTAAAAATACAGTAATTTTTTGCTAAGTCTCCATTATGCTAATAATAGGTAAGCACCCCCAGTGACTAAGAGCTAGTACCTTAGACCAGGTCCTTGAATAAAATAGACAGTCAAAGCTGAAATGAATGAAACGGTGACATAAGCATCACGCAGCACATTTTGAGGCTTATGGCAATACATGCATATTAATGCAAATATGTGCATTGAGTTCTAAGTGCCAAGGATGGTGATAGCCAATGAGGATAAGATAAGTAAAATAATGGTCAAAAGCTCGAGGAAAAGAACTTATGTGAATTGCTTACTTAAATGCCATAGCTTAAGATACTTCAGGTGTGGAGTATTCATTACATAAGCTTATGCTTTGCTAGGCAACGGCCTTGTAGTCCATAGGACATGCTAGACAGCTCGTTTGGTTGATTGAATTGGTCACATTTGCAAAGTGTGCAGCCTATGTGTAAGGAACCACTGAGGCTGCCTTGCTCAGAAAGAGGCAGTGAGCAAGGCAGGTACTCAAAGAATCATGGCCAGCCATCTACAGCCTCAAGAGGTATGTGCCAGCCCTAGGAAGTTGACTAATAAAGAAACTGAATTAACTGAGAAAGGTCATTTATTATTACATAGTAGGGATGCTCCTTGACTTATAATGGGGTTACATCCTAATAAACCCATTGTAAATGGAAAATGCTGTAAAATGCATGTAATACGCTTAACCTACTGAACATGATGGCCTGGCTTAGCTTACCCTTAAAACGTACTCACAACACTTACATTAGCCTACAGTTGGGCAAAACCATCTAATACAAAGTCTATTTTATAACAAAGTGTTGAATACCTCATGTGATTTATTGAATCCTGGACTAAAAATGAAAGACAATGGTTGTATGAATACTAGAAGTATGGCTGCTTGTGAATACGCATTGCTTTCAAATTATCATAAAGTCAAAACATTGTAAACAAACCATCGTAATTCAAGGAACATCTGTTTATATGATATATATAAAACATATTCTGTCATATATAAATGTTTGTATGTATATAATATATGTAAAATGTATGCATATTCATATGCATATATATTCATATGCAATATAACTATATGAATATGAATATATAATATATAAGGATATAAATTATATGAATTATATAATAATAAAATGTAATAATAAAGAAATTTAGTTAACTAAGCAACATATAATGAAGTTAACTGTAAGGTTAGAAAGAAACAGAAAAACACGTGTTTAATGTTTTATAGTTGTCTAATTTCTGTTGAGACTATGGCCAACACATTTCATAATTCTTTCCCAGAGAAAAACCTATTGTTTCTACATACACTCTACTTATTAATAACAATCTTATGTGTGGCATCACTGGCCTATTTGTATTGTTTTATTTTTCTTTTCTTTCTTTCTTTTTTATATACAAAAATCTCCATTCTAAGAAGCCAAGTTAGGAAATGCTATAGGATTGGTTATGACTACCAAGAGTAAAAATTCATTGAAATTTTTTAAAAATGAAAAATGTTAAATAATGCTAAATATTTCACAAATAATGAGAAAATAATACAATAAACCCTCATTTATGCACCCAGCATCAGCAGCTGTCAATGTTTTGACAGTCATATTTTATCTATTCTTTTTGCTGAGATATGAAAGTGAAATTCTCAGGTACAAAAAGAACATAAATGATTTAAAAGTCTAGCTATGTTTCTCTAGTGTACAAATTTTCTTTACAGTACATTTTTCTTTCCATTTCCACAGCCGTTACCCAAATTCTACTGGTGGCCATTGAAATGCCTCTTATGATGGTCTCAACTAGAAAAATCTCTTTATTTTTCTACCTGCCTCCAAACAAAAAAGAAATTGGTAACTCATGTCATAGTTCACAAATCTCCAGGGATTCTACACATCTGCTTCAGCCAGTCTGTGAACTTTCAGAAAACATGCAAATATTTTACATCTGTTTATTATATAAGGGGGTTTCAAAGCTTCTATCAGCATTTTCATAGGGGCCTATTACCTACCAAAGGTTAAGAATCTCTAACTCTATTATATCTTGAAAGTATTTCAAATACACTTTCTCACTTCCACCCCTTAGTTAATTCTTTTTGTTTGTTTGTTTGTTGTTTTTGAGACAAGGTCTCACTCTGTCACCCAGGCTGGAGTGCAGTGGAGCAAGCATAGCTCACTGCAATCTCAAACCTCTGGGCTCAAGTGATCCTCCTACCTCAGCCTCCTGAATAGCTGGGACCATAGGCATGCACCACTATGCCCAGCTAATGTTTTGTATTTTTTTTAGAAACAAGATCTCACTCTGTTCCCCAGACTGGTCTCAAACTCCTGGCTTCAGGCGATCCTCTCATCTCAGTCTCTCAAAGTGTTGGAATTACAGGCATGAGCCACCTCACCTAGTCCTTAGCCAATTTTTTAATATATAAATCAAGTACCTGTCACCACTTCCAGGATACCTTCCCTGATCATGTCACCTATAACTGATTTTCCTCATGTTTTCCTGCAAAAGCTAGGTCACTTTCCTGTTTATTACATTCTGTTTAGATCTCAATCACTGGACAGGTATTTATAATGTCCTACTATTTGCTAGGCACTATCCTTTACTTTAGGTGTGCTTTGTCTCCTAAGCACTATTAGAAGAGGACAAAGAACATTACAGTATCCAATATATCTTCTGTGTCCAGGGACATATTGTAGTTGTAGCTCCAGTGAATGGAAGCAAGGAACAGCAGTTGCATTTCTATAGCTGGCGTTCAGCTCAAGAAGAATAACTAAAATCGGATTCGTGGTGTTTTTTGTTTGTTTTTTTGTTTGTTTTCTTTTTGAATGGGAGGCTTTTACAGAAAATGTCAATCTGATTATCCTGGGCATAATGATAAAGTTAAGCCCAAGCAAAGGTTTCCCCCACTCCACCCCACCCAATATACTGTGGCACTAAAAAACCACTCCAGAATCAGAAATATGCTGATCTCCATCAGCCATCTTAGTAGCACCTGAAATAGACCAGCGTCTATGTGACACCTGTAGTTGGGTTTCCACAAATAACCTAGACTGGAAAAACAGCTCGACCTGAACTCTGCCCTCTACGCCGGGGATCAGGAGCATGAACCTCTATACAAAGGGCGGCAGAGCGGTTACTAAACGTGCTGATTTTTCCTCACTGGGAACGCGCATTTTTAAAGTGAATAGGTCCCTGATGATAACGGAGTTGTTTAATAGGGGGTTGAAGATATTATGTTAGGGACCTGGCAGAATGTAGTTAACGCTATTGTCACAGAAGCATTGGGGGGAGGGGAGGTTTGTGTCCAGTTTTAGGCAAAAACTTCTCAGTTCCGCCCCATCTTCTGATGGATACTTTTCTGATGAGGCTCGTTTTGCAAAACTCAACAGTTAAGGCATGCTGTGTTGTGGAATGATTTGAAGCGTCTAAGCCGTGGCACACTATTTAACCCCCCCATCTCCAGTTATCCCAATGGACCGACCCCAAGGGGGGCATTTCCGCTGAAGTCCGGGGCTGTAAAGTGAGAAGAGCCGCGCTAAAGCTACACGTCGCCATCACCCCAGGTACTGCGATTCTGCGCTTCGGGCAGACCAGGTGCGCCCCCAGGGGCGTCCTCTCTTACACAGGACGGTCCACGCGGGGGAGAGACCGGCGACAAGGGCGAGACGGAAGGCAGAAAGGTCACCCTGGTCCCCGGCCGCGGCGGCGCGGCCCAGCCTCTCTTCCTGGGCACGTTCGGGCGGGGCGATCGCAGGGAACTGGGCGGGGAAGCGACCATCCCTGGCTCCGCCGAGCGCCAGCCCGCTCTTCCTGCCCGGAGGCGCCGCAGGCCTGGGTTCCGGGACATCTGAGCCCGAGCACCGCCTCCCCAAAGGTGAGGGCGGTCCGGGGAGGCGGGGACGCCGACTGGAGAGGGGGCCGCGGGCGGTCTCCGGGCTGCTGTCTCCGGGCCAGCCCGAAGCCCCCGAAGCCCCCGATCCCCTGGAGCCGCGCACCGCGTGGGGCGCCGGAGTAGGGCGGGCCAAGCTGGCCTGCGGCCGCAGTGGAAAAAAAGCTCGCGAAGCGCCCCAGAGCGGGCCCAGCGCCGGAGGCCGGGGGGCGCCTCGCCGCAACTTCTCTTTGGAAGCCCCGACACGCGCCCGGGCTTGCGCGCGCGCTCCCCGACGACCACGCGCGCACCCTGCCGCCCGCTCCCCCGCGCACCCTCCGACTATTTTTTCCTCTTCCTTTCATCCTCACACTCTAAAATAGGTCAAGGGGTGGAAGTTACACCTGGTGCAGCCGTAGGCTCTGATGCAAAAGCAGCTTTTGCCCCTGGCTGCGGGACAGCGCTGTGACTACTCGCAACGGGGGAGCTGCTGCTCGTCCCCCACACTGTGCAGAAAGCGCCGGCGACCCGGGCGCTGACAATGGTCTGCAGAGGGGAGCGGAGAGAAGCCTCTGTTACTCCCTAGATCCGCCGCCTCGGCGCCCGCCCGGAGGGTGGAGAGGGCGCGACAGGTCGTCTCGCCCGTGTCCCGGAGCCCGCGCCCGGCCGGGTCTGCACGCCTGGGTGAGTTCCTGCTGGTCCCCTGCCTTTACAGTGGCCCGGGGTGACCTGTTTACCTTGCAAACTTAGATACGATCAAAACAGGCGAGACTACCATGCAATAAGGGATTGCAGGATATTCCTTGGGGTGTGAGATTGGATACATCAGAATTCAGAGATAAAGGGCAAGTTTAGTGCCTTAAAGGTTAAAATGGATTCGTATTTTTTCATAGAGGGCACATGTATCTTTCCCTGGGGAATTGATTTTTAATTAGTAAGAGTGAGAGTACTAAGATAACTTGAAGCCAGAAAGTTTTTAAAGCTCACGATGAAAATACAGTTTAAGAAGGAATGCCAAATTAGGAAGAGAAGGATTTGTATGATATTACTTGCTATGTGTGAGTGTGTGGGGTTTTTTGTTTTGTTTTGTTTTGAGACGGAGTCTGTCTCTGTCACCCAGGCTAGAGTGCAATGGCATGATCTCGGCTCACTGCAACCTCCACCTCCCAGGTTCAAGCAATTCTCCTGCCTCAGCCTCCTCAGTAGCTGGGATTACAGGCACCGGCCGCCACTCCCGGCTAATTTTTGTATTTTTAGAAGAAACGGGTTTCACCACGTTGGTCGGGTTGGTCTTGAACTCCTGACCTCGTAATCTACCCACCTCGGCCTCCCAAAGTGCCGGGATTACAGGGGTGAACCACTGCACCGGGCCAGGTCTTTTTACATTACGTGGGTTCTTTGTGATAAATAATATGAGCCCACAATGCTCTATGTAGAAAGAAGATAAGGCTGTAAACGTCTACTTGCAGAGCTTTATGTTAGGTGGTAGGTATGAATTTAAATGCACATTGAAAATTTAGTGTGGGGACAGAGCTAAACTATACATCATTTTGAGGTTAAGGTTATTGGTGACATTACAGCTATCCATTGGCAACCATTTAGTTGTTTCAGTAACTAAAAGTACTAATATTCAGGTGACATCAGCAAATGGAAGGCTTTATCTTTTTATTTTTTATTATTTGTTTGTTTATTTATTTATATTTGAGATGGAGTCTCAACTATCTGTTGCCCAGGCTGGAGTACGGTGGTGCGATTTTGGCTCATTGCAACCTCTGTCTCCTGATTTCAAGCAATTGTCCTGCCTCAGCCTCCCCAGTAGCTGGGATTACCACCATGCCAGCCAATTTATTTTTTTATTATTATTATTTTTAGTAGAGATGGGGTTACACCTTGTTGGCCAGGCTGGTCTCGAACTCCTGACTTCAAATGATCCGCCTACCTTGGAAGCCTTTATCTTTTAGCTAGTGAATAGTTAACTTGTTTGAAGTCTGAGGAAGGAAGAGTTGGAAGGTTCTCTGTCCTTGATGGCTGGCTGAGAATGCAGGGTAAAGAATTGTCCAGTATTGGTGAGTGGTGTCTTAGCATTACTCATAGCTGGAAGATCACTTAGGAGAATGGAAGTGGCTCTCAGATGGTCATTGGTTACCTATAACTTTATTTAAAGGAGACCTTTACAAGTTGGGACCCATCTTGTCACTGAGAAAATTGTGCCAAAGAACTGCTGCTTTATTAATGCATTTGATCAGATTTGAAAAGGGAGCTCTCTATACACTCTTTTTCTAACTCACAAGAAATTTTGTTTCTAGAAAGATTCAATTACCGTAATGATGTCTTTGGAAATGTGCCTTTTTGCGTGTGTATCTTAATATGGATAAAGTTCCAAGGTAGTTCAAAGGTTTTAATAATATTTTGCTTACCAGAGGGATGTGAAATTGGGAATACCCTGTGTGGATAGTTAACTCTGCCTTAAATTGGAAGGTTAATGGGAGTGGGGATCTTCCCAGTAAATCGTAAATCTCTATGTATGTGTATGTTTGACAGCCAAATCTTACTGGAGATCACAAGGGCTGTAAAGAAGAGGTATTAACAAGACCTTATAGTATTTCTGATAGGTGGATATGTAGATACTAACATATATTTCACTTGTAAAGAATTTATATGTTCCTTTAGAGAACTAGTCTCCAAAATTTGAAACACGTTTATGAAGAAGGCTCTATCATTGCTTTGAAGAAGACACAAGCAAGATATGCTTGGCACTATACAGGCTCATAATGTTGAGGGCAAAATGCAGTTAAATCCTTGTGTTTACTACATGTCAGTGTTCTCATTTGTATTTTTAAACAGGAATTAAATGAAAGCTCTCATTGCAATTAAGCCCCTGGTATAATGCATTATTGAAATCAGGCCGTCAGCATTTGTCTGTACAATCTTACGTTTTTATTCGTAAATTAGGAATTCTTCTGAAAAGAATGGCATGATGAAACCATTAAGATAACTGGAGAATTCATTTAAGGACAGACTGAATAGTGATGCTAAATGGCCAGTTAAGTGTCCTTCAGCTTTTGTGATTCACTTCTCTTGATCCCATAAAGAGAGTACATTGCATAGAACTCCTAGCTGAGACATCTACAAAAGGAGTTAACATCATTCACTTTGGATACTCACTTCTCATCCAGTGAAACTTCTAACCACTCAAAGAAGGCATTTTAAGAGTTTGAACTAGATCACCTGGATTGAAACCCAGCTCTGAGCCATATCCTTGTCTGTGAAATGGAGATAATAATATCTCCCCAGGTGGCTGTGGGGAGCAAATGAATAGGTGTAAAATGCTGAGTACACAGTTGGCACATTGTGAGCAGTCATAAAGAGGGGTTTATAACAAGAAGTAGGAGTATATTGACTTAATATCATCTCCTGGAGGCTGCAGAGAGGTTGCTGCCTAATTGACTCTAGAACTGAATATTTGGGTCACTGGTTCAATCCCCCATCTGGGTATGCTTAGTACACTTCTATAGCATAGAATATAGAATGTGCTGTACTCTTAGTAATTAGTGTCCTTTGGGAGCCAGAGGCTGTCACGCTTGTATCTCCTCCACCCTAGACAGGCCTTTGACTCAACTAGGTTAAAGAAGTAACCTGTGGTTGTTTTTGGAGATGATGATGAAGATGGTAGGGGATGAAGGTCACATGAGGGATTTGGTGTATGGTCCTCTTCACATATATGTGTGGTTTTATTCTCTTTGCTTTTCCCTATTCCCTTCTATCCTCCCTTCTTTTCTCTCTGGGGGTCCTGATGATTATTTCCCAACCTTTGTTATTATGTCTCCGCATGAACGCTAGGCCCTAAAGGGTTGTTAGCCCTGATTTGGGTAGTCCTGGAAGTTTCTGCCTGTGAACTTCTTGTTCTTAAAGGCGTAACTGTGGATGTCAAATAAGCACAACCTTTTCCACTTCCATGGTCCTTCTGGGGTGTAACGTGCCATCTTGCTGTATTGAATGTGCTCGTTTTTACCTTCTTTTTCTTCTCCGTTAGACTGCAGATGATGGAAACTATCCTAGCCATTTCAAGCAGAAAGGAGTTGAATATGATAATTAGGTGCTCACAGCAAGGTTGGAAGGGAAGGCTGCAACTGAAAATAGAGGAGGGGCCTAGCCTTAGCCTCATGTATTGGCTCACAGGCAGCAAGCCTGACTGGCCCCAGGGTTGCTGCTGTCATTGCCACAGCCTAGGGGCTGGGAATCAGAACCACCACTAGAACTACTAACATCAAGGACACACCTTTTGGGCTGTTTTCCAGTGATCAGAGAGGCTGCTGCAAAATGCCTGTCCATTCTAGGAAGCTAGTAACTGAACATTGCTACAAACAACAAAAACAAGGAAGCAAACGTTTTCCTTAGATGCCCTCCACCTTCCTTCTTATCCTGCTCATCTCCCTGGAAGAACCTATACTGTGCCCAGAACCTTAGCTGCAAGGGACTCCAGGAAATGCAGTTTATAGGTTCCTAGCCTCATAGGTAGAGGGATGCACACTTGAAGGAGATAGGAGTGAATGTTGTGTGACAATCCATCATGCTTAACACATATTTAAAATATATTTCTTCCGAGATTTGGCTAGAATATTTATTTTTAAAGCTGGTAGAGATTGACTTTGGAAAGGTAAGACAATATGTTGTAAAAAATGTTTTAAAGGAGCTAGTTGCTAATCAGTTACCTTTTCAAACAGATGGATATTATAGTTTTGCAGCTGAAATTGCTGGAAAAAGCATCAGGCAAATGAATAACTAAAAATTACCAAGCGCCTGCCTCTACACGTGGTATTAATTGAATGTAAAATAATGTTCCTTTGGTTTGGTTTCATAATCAAGGTAAAATATTAGGAAAATTATTTTTTAAAAATTATTTTTCCTTCTCAAAACCACAGATAGCCTACCCATTTAATGAACCACAATACAAACAGAGAAAGTAATGTCCTAAGAGAGAAATAATAGCACCTGGCTTGCTAGTTCTTTCATTAGATGAATTATCTGTGTATTTGTGTTTTTCCCAAATCTTTCTTTCCCCTGTAACTTTCAGCATGCTCATTTTAAGGATTATAGAAATAGGTGTGACTTGTTTATTGGAGAATAACATAAGAATATACTTGAATTCACTTTAATTATTCATTTCATACTTTGGCACTTGTCAGATTCCTTTTTTTTCCAAACTATTGAAGTAGATATGATTGGATCTCTTCTATTTTTAAGCAATAAATTACCAGTTTATTTGTATTCACAAGTTACATTAGCACATCAAAGGATGGTATTGATTATTGAACAAAATTATGTTATATTTACCTCTGATATTTGGAATTGGAAAATGAGAGAATATATTCGTCCAGAAGATGGATAATAATAAGGTTATGATAGTAAGGTACTTTTATTATAAGTGCAGAACAGTAGCTCACTCAAAGAGAAAGTGGTATATTCTCTCATGGTGAGGTGAAAAATGGAAGTAATTGAAACGTGAACATATTTCTGACTTCAAAGAATATTTATTGATGTTTTAAACAACAACAAAGAGGTAGCCAAGAGAGGCAAGTAGAAGCTCTCTGGGACCATGTCTTTGTCTTCTCTGTTTCCTTTAATGCAGATACAGTGAAGTAGGTGAGTTTGACAAATGTTAGAGTGTTTTAGTGTTTAAAGAAGTAATGTTTGTAAGAAATGAGGACTGCTTTTGGGACTGTAATCAGTGTTCAGAAAGTAATCAGACGTCTTTAAAATTTTATCAGAGCCTTTAACATTCCATGGGACACCAAATTTATGATTAGAGTAATTCAAGAAAATACAGATACATTCTGAGTATTAAGATATTTGCATACCAAGATGGCAATTCAATGATTTATGCAATTATGAAATAGACCTAGGGTGATCAGATGACTTACTGTTTAAGCCAGGACACTTTTGAGAGTGAAAAGGGAATGATTAGTGATTGCTCTGAATACAGAAGCATAAATGGAGACTGCCTCAGCAAACCTTGGGGTGACCAGGACTTAATGGTCACACAAGATTAAGGTGCTAGTATTTTAGCTTGATTGCATTAACTGCAATACCAATTTTTAAAAATTGTAATAAAATATACATAGAATGAAACATGCTATTTTAACTATTTTTTTAGTGTACAGTTCAGTGACATTTATTTCACATTGTTGTGTAACCGTCACCACTATCCGTCTCTAGAACGTTTTTATCTTCTCAAAGTGAAACTCTGTACCCATTAAACCATAACTCCCCCTGGTTCCTCCCCCACAGTACCTGGCAATCACCCTGTCTGTATAAGTTTGATTCTTCTAGGAACCTATATGACATGGTTTGGCTATGCACTCACCCAAATCTCAAACTGTAGCTCCCACAATTCTCATATGTCATGGGAGGTTCAGAGGGAAGTAATTGAATCATGGGGGCGGGTGTTTTTTGTGATAGTAAGTCTCATGAGATCTGATGGTTTTATAAGCGGAAGTTACTCTGCACAAGCTTCTCTCTCTTGCCTGCCACCAATATAAGACGTGCCTTTTACCTTCTGCCATGATTGTGAGGCCTCCCCAGCCATGTGGAACTGTGAGTCCATTAAACCTCTTTTTCTTTATAAATCACCCAGTCTCGGGTATGTCTTTAGCAGCAGCGTGAAAAAGAACGAATACACTACATAAGTGAAATCATATAGCATTTGTCGTTTTGTGATTAATTTATTCCATGTAGTATAATATTTTTAAGGTTCATCCATGTTATAGCATGTATCAGAATCTCCTTCCTTTTTAAGGCTGAATAATATCCCACTGTCTGTATATGCCACATTATGCTTATCCATTCAGCTGCAGTTCAGATACATGGGTTTCTTCTACCTTTTGGCTATTAGGCATAATGCTGCCATGAACATGGATATACAGATACCTCTTAGAGTCCCTGCTTTCAGTTCCTTTAGGTATATACCTACAGTATTGGTTTTTAAATGAAGAAATTAAAAATGGGAAGAAAAGAAAGCATTCTTTTTCTCTGTAAGGTATTTCTGATCCTGTTTCTCCAGCACAGTGCTGTATCCAATTAACACCCAGCTATGCCTCTGTAGGATTCATCAGAAAAAGCAGGTAATTTAAAGAAACTACCTGCTGAAAAAAGCACCCAAGATCTTAAATTTCATCTCCATACAAGAAAGGAAGCTAGTTTTTCTGTCACAACTACCATGATACATTGACCACAGATGTATGTCTCTAAATGAACAGGGCTGGTGTCTAGAGTGTCAGAATCTGAACAAAGTGAATGATGACCTTCAGTAGCACAAAGAACCAGCATGAAATTGAACAAAAGAATTGTCTGTGTGACCAAGAAAATCTTTGTAACGCAGGGGACCATGAACTTCCTGGGTGAAAGGGAACAGGACTAACAACTACAGGTTGAGTATCCCTAACCTGAAAATCCAAAATCTGAAATGTTCCAATATCCAAAAATTTTTTAGCACTAACATGATATGTGACAGGTGGAAAAATCCCACACCTGACTTCACTTGACAGATTGCAGTCAAAACACAGTCCAAACTTTGTTTCATGCATACAATTATTTTAAAATATTATATAAAATTACCTTCAGCTGTGTATATATAAATCATAAATGAATTTTGTGTTTAGACTTGTGTTCCATCCCCAAGGTATCTCATTATGTATGTGCAAATATGCCAAAATTGGAAACACTTCTGGTCCCAAGCATTTCTTTCTTTCCTTCCTTCCTCCTTTGCTTTTCTTTCCGTTCCTTTTCTTTCTTCTTTTTTCCTCCTTTTCCTTCTTCTTCTTCTTCTTTTTTTTTTTTTTTTTTTTTGACTGAGTCTTGCTCTGTTTCCCAGGCTAGAGTGCAGTGGCATGATCATGGCTTACTGAAATCTCAACCTCCTGGGCTCAAATGATCCTCCTGCCTCAGCCTCCCAAGTAGCTGAGACCACAGATTCATACCACTACACCTGGCTAATTTCGTTTATTTTTTGTAGAGACAAGGTCTCACAAAAACCTATTTTACCCAGGCTGGTCTTGAACTCCTAGGCTCAAGCAGTCCTCCCACCTCGGCTTCCCCAAGTGCTGGGATTACAAACATGAGCCACCATGCCTGGCCTGGTCCAAAACATTTCAGGTAAGGAATACTTAACTTAATCTGTTGATTTGGAAGCTGAGATGAAATGAGACAGGCTATAGCAGAATAGGGAGCTTTCAGATACAGATAAAAGTATTCTTCCTTTGGCTGTAGAAGTGGACACCCAAATGGCAATGTCAAGAACATTGGTGCATCTGATCTAAATTTAGACAATCCCTTTATGGAAGTAGAGACATCAAAATGCAACTCTTCATTGGCAGTTTAAAGTAACACAATTTCCACTGGGGCTTTACAGTCCTGGAAAGTAATATCCATGTGTCTGGGACAAATAAGGAGTTGCTGCATTTACTATATGGAAATGGCTCCCCCTGTTTAATTCTCTGAGGCAGTTCTGGCACTCTGAGGAGTCAACAGAGGAAATCTGCTCATTTATAATGGCAGCCTTCAGGGAAATTGATACATTGCAGTCATAAGTAGTAACTAAGCTTAAGAAAATATGTCTGCAGAAGTTCCTGACAATCAGAAATGGTAGCTGAGAGCCAAACAGGTATTAAGGAGCTTTCAGAAAAATGGACCCCACTGAGTATCTTGTGGCAAGCCCAGTGGAATGGACAGTGTCCCCAGGTCTGCTCTCCTTGAACTATACCTGTATCGGTGAAGACTGAAAAATGAACAAGCAAGTCCACACAGAAACCTGCACACAAATGTTTGTAACCACTTTATTCCTAATTGCCAAAAATGGAAAGCAACCAAGATATCCTTCAGTAGGTGAATGGATGAACAAATTGTGGTATATCCTTATGATGGAATATTATTTAGTGATAAAAAGAAATGATCCTTCAAGCCGCAAAAAGATGTGGTGGAACCCTAAATGCATATTACTGAGTAAAATAAACCAGTCAGAAAAAGGCCAAATGCTGTATGATTCCAACTAATTGACATATGAAAAGGCAAAACTCTAGAGACTGTGAAAAGATCAGTGGTTGCCATGGGTCGAGTGTCGTGGGAAGAGAGGAATACATTAAGCACAAGAGATTTGTAGGAAAGTAAAACTGTTCTGCGTGATATGGTAATAGTGGATATGTGATGTTATGCATTTGTCAAAATGCATAGAACTGTCTAATACAAACAGTGAATCCTAATAGAGCCTATGAATGTTGGTTAATAATAACATATCAATAGTGGTTCATCATTTGTAACCCAAACCACACGAATGCAGGATTTTGATTTTAAAAATTCATAATTTTTTTTTTAAGTTAACAAATACATCACTTGATACTAGCATAGGAGTTGTAGAAAACATTAACTTCAGGGGTCCAAGTGATGGCATGTCAAATGGTAGGCTACATAGCTCCAAGTCAAGAGAATTAACAAAACAGAGCAGCTCTGTTGCCCTAATCCCAAAGGAAACATCTAATCTGCTACATTGCACCTTCAGTGCAGACATTTCACCCAAGCTTTTCGCAGGTGAGAAGAATATACTCAGTCAGACTTTTCAGTGGACCACTTCTTTGCCATCTAGTTTCGTATTGGTTAAAGACATGGGTCAGAGACTACAAATCCATTAGCAGACACACCTGAAACCAGAGAGAATGCCAGCCCTGAAGCTGCAATACCAACCATCAACAAGTTTCTCCAACCTTCTGCCATTAATGTTTTGTCCTACAGACATGGACTGGATTCTCCATCCTCGCTTTTCTCTGCAGGGAGCTCTTGGGCTATGCACTGGGTTGGCAGAAACGCAGACCTCGCTATTCTTGTTTTAGCAAGCAGTCAAAACTATGGAAAAATGGGCCTAATCATATGCCATTCCCTTAAAAAAACTACGTAGACACACCCATACATATACATTATGTGTAGAAACCTGTATGCAGAATGTTGTTAGATCATTTTAACAATTTTTTTTTCAGGCAAAATAATTTATGATCTCTTGTCTGATAGTTTATCTATTCTACTTACTAAATGTGGGCCTTTTAAAATGTGTTGGCAGTTTGTGCATACAGAAGATTTTTGTTCTCCTTAAGATGATGTGTTCTGGCATAAAATTAGTGGTTTTGTTTGTTTGTTTGAGATAGGGTCTCCCTCTGTCACCCAGGCTGGTATGCAATGGTGCGACCTTGGCTCACTGCAACCTCTACCTCCTGGACTCAAGTGATCCTCCTCCCTCAGCCCCCCAAGTAGCTGGGACCACAGGTGTGTGCCACTACACCTGGCTAATTTTGTATTTTTTATAGCAACAGGATCTCGCTATGTTGTCCAGGCTGGTCTGGAACTCCTGAGCTCAAGCGATCTGCCCACCTTGGCCTCCCAAAGTACTGGGATTACAGGCGTTAAGTCACCCCACCTGGCTAGATTGATGGTTTTATGTGTAGCATACCACTTTAGAACGACAGTGGATCTTTGAAAGGCAGAACCTACCAGAAATCCTACCACTGGTGCAGCTAACAGCAGACTGACTTCACACTGTGGCTGTGTGTTTGTGCTGAAGACAAGGTAGCCCTTGTCAACTCAATTGTCAAGTTAAAAACTTTGAGCCACATGGTTTGGGGGTTTGAATTCTTCCCAGTGCTCTGAGTATTATAATTTATCCATTAAAGCAGGAAATTCAAGAATAATTGAATAAAAAATGGAGGTATTTTTACATGGAACTTTTTATTACAGATAAATAGTAATCACTAAAACATGTATCATGTATACTGGCAGGACACAGGGGCTCATGCCTGTAATCCTAGCATTTTGGGAGGCAGAGGCAGGCAGATTGCTTAAGCCCAGTAATTCAAGATCAGCCTGGGCAACATGGTGAAACCCTGTCTCTACAAAAACAAAATTAGCCTGGGAGTGGTGGAGTGAGCCTGTAGTTCTAACTACTCGGGAGGCTGAGCAGGGAGGATAGCTGGAGCCTGGGAGGTCAAGGCTGCAGTGAGCCATGATCACACCACTGCACTCCAGCCTGGGCAACAGAAGAAACTGTCTCAAACAAAACAAAAATGTATACATGTTTTTTTAAAACTTTGTGCAACAACTACTTTTATTAAAGCTGTGCCCGAGTAACTCCTGCTTTCTGTTTATTTAAACTAGACTGCAGAGTGGCATGATAGATCTGTGGACATGTGGAATCAGTCCATACGGATTCTTCTCCTTGCTCCTCAAGAAACTAATTATATTGTTTCCATAACTGGTTGATTCCCATACAATATGGAAACTGGTTGTTTCCATACTGATTGGCGTATTTATAAATGACATCAATTGTATCAGCTTTGGTTTTGTAATCCATTCACCTGTTTTTGACTCTGGTCTTCTCGTACATTGGCTGTGTAACTTCTCATTTTCTAACAACTTAGGCTGCCCTAAAACAAAGATTTGATGATTAAAGTAGAATATTGGCTTTTTAAAGGAAGCTTTAAAAGACTCATTTCATTATTGTGATATTACTTTTGTTATTTTAAAGCTATTTTTCAAAAATATTGTATTTCATCTTTTTGAAAAACATTATTTTACATTTCAACATCATTGACATGGGGTACATCTTACAGTTGATGACACATCCTCATCTTTCTTGGCTATAAGTAACATAATTGCGCATTTTACAAAACAGGTTTCCTTCTAGCTTCTATGAAATGTCGTATAGCCATTTACCAGAACATTTCCATCCTGCCGCAGGAACTTGAGGTTGGATGCTTTGTCTTATCTTGTAATTTTTAGTTTAGAGCCAGAGTTTTGTATTCCTGTTTAATTTGTTTTTTATTTTTAAAGTAGTTTATGATACAACTCCTTGAGGTTAAAAAAATAGTATTTGTAGTTTTAAACTCTAAATAATAGACTGTGTTGTTTGTTTGTTTGTTTTTGAGACAGGGTCTCTCTCTGTCACTCAGACTGGACTGCAGTGACTCAGTCATGGCTCACTGCATCCTCAAACTCCTGGGCTCAAGCAATCTTCCCTTCGTAGGTTCCTGAGTAACTGGCACTATAAGCATGCCACCACATCAGGCTAATGTTTTTTGTTGTTCTTTTTTGAGATGGAGTCTCGCTCTGTCACCCAGGCTGGAGTGCAATGGCACAATCTTGGCTCACTGCAACCTCTGCCTCCCAGGTTCAAGCAATTCTCCTGCCTCAGCCTCCCAAGTATTTGGGATTACAGGCACAAGCTACCATGCCTGGCTAATTTTTGTATTTTTAGTAGAGATGGGGTTTCACCATGTTGGTCACACTGATCTTGAACTCCTGACCTCATGATCCACCTGCCTTGGCCTCCCAAAGTGGAGGGATTACAGGTGTGAGCCACCACACCTGGCCAGACTGTTTTTTATTTTTTGTAAAGATGGGGTCTCACTACAATGTCTAGGCTGGTCTCAAACTCCTGGCCTCTAATGATCCTCCCACCCCGCCCTCCCAAAGCACCAGAGCTACAGGCATGAGCCATGTGCTTGGTTCAGAGATAAGACTGTTTTCTTATGCACAGGCTTATCTCTGAAAAACAAACACGGTCATAAAATGGAATATGAAAACTGAAAATATTAAACTTTCCGAAAGTTTGGTTTATTCTGGTCACAGGCTAAATAACTCCTGCCACTGGGAGAAGTACAATTTGCTGCCACAAGAAAGCTTAAAATGTCAAACACATTCTTATAAAATACAACGCAAGCTGCCTGCAAATGAGGCCATTCTTTCAACTGGTGTATTTCCTACTTCGGTGCAGCTTTCATGATTGTGGCACCTATTCAGAACCAAAAGCCTCTGTGTGTGATGTAAGCATTCAAGCCATATGGCTGAATTGTTTTTTTTAGGTATTGAGCAGGTGTGGACTTGGAGACCCTGGAGGAAACTGCAAGATCCAAGCTATTGAGGAGCTCAGTTTGAAAGAGACAGAGCTAGCATCACAGTGAACACAGAGCACAGAGATGGTGGCAGGAAGATCTGGCTAAAAAGCAGAAGGCTGGCAATCAGAAGGCCGACTACCCAAGGACTTAGCAGGAAGACACAGATGTGGCCAGTCTTCCCCAGCATCCAGATCCCAGTCCAGAACCCAGGTGGCCTGTGAGCTATCAGTACAGGCTGTCACCAAACTCATTTATCCAAAGCTGACCCCTCTGATGACCTGAAAGCCTTTTTCTTCATATTTTCAATAGGATCCCCAACAGGCTTAGTTATCTGATGTTTTCTGAAGCTCAAGGCAGATTACAAGCAGGAAATTTGAAAATAGAGGAGCTTATGGAGACAGGCACACTGAGAGTGTGAAGTGACAGCCGAAAGTAATGTGGGGCAGAGGAACGATAAAGAAGTACCCCATGACCGGGCAAAACAACTCATGCCTGTAATCCCAGCATGTTAGGAGACTGAGGCAGGCAGATTGCTGAGCTCAGGAGTTCAAGACCAGCCTGGGCAACATGGTGAAATCCCGTCTCCACTAAAAATACAAAAATCAGCCGGCTGTGATGGCAGGCAACTGTAATCCCA
Source organism: Ateles fusciceps (assembly GCA_036589455.1). Taxonomy (NCBI): domain Eukaryota; kingdom Metazoa; phylum Chordata; class Mammalia; order Primates; family Atelidae; genus Ateles; species Ateles fusciceps. Next base: position 10,175,630 of record JAZHEH010002554.1, on the reverse strand, counting down.
GCTACTCGGGAGGCTAAGGTAGGAGAACCACTTGAACCTGGGAGGTGGAAATTGCAGTGAGCCAAGATTGTGCCACTGCACCCCAGCCTGGGTAAGAGAGCAAGACTCTGTCTCAAAAAGAAAAAAAAAAAGCAAAAGAAAAAGCACTCCATGGCCAGGAATGGTGATGCACACCTATGATCCCAGCACTTTGGGAGACCAAGGCAGAAGGATCGCTTGAGAGCACGAGTTCAAGACCAGCCTGTGCAATATAGTAAGACCTCCATCTCTACAAAAAGTAAAAAAAAAAAAAAAAAACAGAAAGCAGTAGCCTGGCATGGTGGCGCATACCTGTGATCCCAGCTGCTCAGGAGGTTGAGGTGAGAGGATCACCAGAGTCCAGGAATATGAGGCTGCAATGGGCTAGGATTGTACTACTGCACTTTAGCCTGAGTGACAGAGTGAGACCCTGTCTCAGGGTGGAGGCGGGGGGAAGAAATACTCCAAACAAGTAGCAGCCATGTGCCATTTAGTGTGGATGCAGACACTTTGTTAACCCTGGAAAGCATTGCTGCTGTATAATACTTCTTCATCTTTATTGATAACCCCTATGTTATCAATTAAGATGTGTTAGTTACAAGCTAGACATTACTGTTCAGTAATACTTTGTCATAATTAGCTCCTATGTTACCAATAAAAAATTTGTTATTTATAGACTATTTAGATAGACATAAAAGCATGTGGTATATGTTGGAAAGATTTCCATGATAATACAGCTATTTCTATTGTTAAGCCATGTGGCACAGCATTTATTTAAATTGGTCTAAATCTTTAGTTCAGTGCCTATTTATTTAGCCTGGGACTTCTTTGATTAATACAGGAGATGGCACACATGAACACCATCCAACGTACGAGAGTAAGAACCAGGTGCCGTGGAAACCCACCTCATTTCTAGTGCATAGGGCTAGAGGAGCCCTCCTGTTCAAGATGGGGCTGCGCCTTGTAGGGTTTGTTGAGGAGCTGGGTGCAATGGGGAAGTCTGCAGGCCTTATTTTCCCAGAGAAGCAAAAAAATAGACTTCACCACACTCTTATTATCTTGCTTCCATTTTACAGTGTTCCTTTCCATGTTTACATTATTAGATTATAATCCAAAAGCATTTTAGGACTAACTAGTACTCATCTTTCTACAGACACCAATGATGAATACTCCCAAGGTGTGGGAAGCATAGGAAATGAAATTCTAGGTAGCATGATAAGAAATTTTTTTGACAGTACCCAAAATTCGAATTGAGAAGCAGAAATGTTTTGTAAGTTTCATGTCCAAACAGGACATATCTCTAGGATCCCAGCTAAATTATTTCCTGAATTTTTTTCTCTTTCTGAAATGATCATCCAAAGATGTGCGCAATGTCCTGAAATCTTTAATCAGTTAAGTTAAATACCAGTGGATTTAACAAAAGCATAAGTAAAAAGTCATCGAAGGTTTTAGGAACAAATGTGTTTCATAATGGGACTAGCCAGTGGCACAGCTGAGACTTGACCTTGGGACTATAGGTCTAGAAAATCCTTTTCTGAGCTACAGCTCCACCCTATAGCTTCCTTACAAAGACAGGGTTGAAATGAAATGGCAAGGATGATGACAGCAATGATTTGTTTACTCCAGAGATTTTTCTTGGGTTGAAGTTGACATTAAAAAGGATGACATTTTCCAGTTAGCATTTGGCCAGCTCAGGCCTTCTTCATTTTTTTTTTTTTTTTTTTTTTTTTTTTGAGATGGAGTTTTGTCTTATTGCCCAGGCTGGAGTGCAGTGGCACAGTCTCAACTTACTGCAGCCTCTGCCTCCTGGGCTCAAGCAATTATCCTGCCTCAGCCTCCTGAGTAGTTGGGATTACAGTTGTGCGTCATCACGCCCAGCTAATGTTTTGTAGTTTTAGTAGAGATAGGATTTCTCCATGTTGGTCAGGCTGGTCTCGAACTCTGGACCTCAGGTGATCCACCCGCCTCGGCCTACCAAAGTGCTGGGATTACAGGCATGAGCCACTGCACCTGGCCTCATTTAGATTGTTTTTAACTTTTCTCCACCAATGAACTAATAATTAAATGCATCCTTTCTAATTAAAGCAGCTCCTTAACAATGGCAAAGCCTCCTGAGTTTTCAGTTTTTCTTTTTAAGTGAGTAGTCGCTTTCATAGTAGAATTATAATTACTCATCCACTTAGAATGCCAGAATAGTATTAAATACATATTTATGCATATAGTGATGGTCAGTATGAAAGTGGTCATTGGGCCAGAGCTTAACAGGTGCGTTTTGAAGCATTGTTATCAGTCTCAAAAAAAAAAAAGAAGACATTTATGTGGCCAACAAACATATGACAAAATGCTCATCATCACTGGTCATTAGAGAAATGCAAATCAAAGCCACATTGAGATACCATCTCATGCCAGTTAGAATGGCGATCATTAAGAAATCTGGAGACAACAGATGCTGGAGAGGATGTGGAGAAATAGGAACACTTTTACACTGTTGGTGGGAGTGTATATTAGTTCAACCATTGTGGAAGACTGTGTGGCAATTCCTCAAGGATCTAGAAATAGAAATACCATTTGACCCAGCAATCCCATTACTGGGTATATACCCGAAGGATTGTAAATCAATGTATTATAAAGACACATGCACACACATGTTCATTGCAGCCCTGTTTACAATAGCAAAGACTTGGAACCAACCCAAATGCCCATCAAAGGTAAACTGGATAAAGAAAATGTGGCACATATATACCATGGAATACTATGCAGCTATAAAAAGAATGAGTTAATGTCCTTTGCAGGGACATGGATGAATCTGGAAACCATCATTCTCACCAAACTGACACAAGAACAGAAAACCAAACACCACATTTTCTCACTCGTAAATGTGTTAAACAATGAGAACACATGGACACAGGGAGGGGAACATCACACACTGAGGTCTTTTGGGGGTTGGGGGCTAGGGGAGGGATAGCAGGGGGTAGGGAGATTGGGGTGGGATAACATTAGGAGAAATACCTAATGGAGGTGACAGGGAGATGAAGGCAGCAGACCACCATGGCATGTGTATACCTATGTAACGATCCTGCAAGATCTGCACATGTACCCCAGTACTTAAAGTAAAAGAAAAATCCCTAGCCAAGTTTTAAAAATATTACTACCAAAAATCACAATTTTATTTGGAACTGGAAATAGGAATTGGAACCAAGGCTTATTTATTTATTTATTTATTTTTGTGATGGAGTTTCACTCTTGTTGCCCAGACTGGAGTGCAATGGTGTGATCTCGGCTCACTGCAACCTCCACCTCCCGGGTTCAAGCGATTCTCCTGCCTCAGCCTCATGAGTAGCTGAGATTACAGCAGGCATGTGACACCACACCCAACTAATTTTGTATTTTTTTAAGTAGAGACATGGTTTCACCATGTTGGTCACGCTGGTGTCAAACTCCAAACTTCAGGTGATCTGCCTGCCTGGGTCTCCCAAAGTGCTGGAATATAGGCGTGAGCCACCACGCCTGGCCTGTTTCTTTCTTTCTTTTTTTTTTTTATTTGTTTTCTTTTTCATTTTTTGGTATTTCTTCATTTCTAAGATGAAATAGCAGGTACCTAGAGAAGCTAAATACTTTGCTCAAGGTCACAGTGCCAGGGAACGGCAGATGTGGGCCTATGACCTCAGGGTTCTCCCAGTACAGCAGTTTTTCATATTAATGAAATCCTCTGAGTTCTACTTTTGAAGTTTTCTTCGTGAAGTTTAACATACTGTATTGGTGTGCCAAATTCAAATTGCGTATTAGTTGGATTTTAAATGAACTTGTCATTAGAGCATCTAGTGTGTTATCCAGTATAAAGCTGACATTAAAAGAGAATTTTACTGGCTGAATGACTGTCTCATGGATAACATGCCCTAAGGTACAAGAAAAAAATGGAGACACGCCACTGACAAAAATTGGCACACAAGAAAATGGGGGGTGGAGGAAGCAGAAAATGGATATTGCTAAAAATTTCAGAAAAAAGACAGGTCAGTTACTTATTTTCCTTCAAATATAGTTAGATGTGGTTATCGCTTTTACATATTATAAGCGTATTTTCATGACCAAAATTACTTTGTTTTTTAATGTTTAAATATTTTCTATTTATTTGTCCAACAGATATGATTGGGTGCCTGCTTTGGGCCAGGCTGTGTTTAGAATGCAGAACATAGCATCAGTGAACCAAAAAAAAAAAAAGCAAAAAAACCCGATTTCATGGAATTTACAAACTCATTGGTAGAGACAAGCCATAAGTAACTCTAGCCAGATAATGAAAAGGAACTCATTGTTTTCATGTTTTGCAAAATAGTGCAAAAACTCAGCAGTGTTAGGCAAAGTCTGGGAGAGAAAACCACATCAGTTATGTTAACAGAGGAAATTTAATACGGAATTGGTTAAACAGATATTAGAGGATGAGTAAGGCAAAAAGGGAACAAATGAGGCAGGATAGCAAGAGCAGCAGCAGGGAGCAGCTGCCCCCTGTGCTGAGGAGACAAAGAGAAGAGAAGGAGCTTCTCAGAACCTAGAAGCTTGGACAAGGGGTCCCCAGAGCCAGGACCTAGGCTCCCGAGGAGGAGATGGGGCTGACCAGCTGGTGTCGAGACTTTGAGTGCTCAGAAGAGAGTCCCTGAGGAGTTGGGAGGGAGCTCTTGGGAGGAGTCTTGCTTGTGGGTGAGGTATCTTTTAGGGGTGTGCAAAAGAGCTAGTTCTGGGAAAGTGAAAGAGGTAAATTTCTCAGATTTCATGGTATGGTTCATATTAAACTCATAAAACTCTTAAAAAAAAAAAAAAGAAAGAAAATGAAAACTAACCCACTGCTATTGGAAACAAATGCTGTTGCCAAGGTGAAGGGCTATTGCTGGCCAACTCTGGCAGGAACAGGAAGCAAATAGAGAGGAGCCTGTCCCCCGCTCCCTCCCGGTCCTTCCAGGCTCCCTATGGTGTCCTCTGTCAGCAAAGACCCTTGGTAAAGAATCAGTGCTGTTTACAGAGTCCCCGCCCTCACCACACAAAGCCTTGTGTAGGAGGGAGTGTTCGGAGGGGAGAGACAATGGCTTGATAACAAGCACCGTCCCAAATATGCTAGATGACAATGACTCTTGTGTTCTGAAACCAGTTGCTAGACTACCTAAGCAGGACTTGCAGAAGAAATGACTGAAATGCTTTTTATTGTGGTAAAATATGCGTAATATAAGAAGGACCATTTAACCTTTTTTTTTTTTTTTAAGATGGAGTCTTACTCTGTCACCCAGGCTGGAGTGCAATGGCTCAATCTCAACTCACTACAACTCCACCTCCCGGGTTCAAACGATTCTCCTGCCTCAGCCTCCTAAGGAGCTGGGACAACAGGCATATGCCACCATGCCTGGCTAATTTTTTATATTTTAGTAGAAGCAGGGTTTCACCATGTTGGCCAGAATAGTCCCAATCTCCTCACCACATGATCCACCCACCTCGGCTTCCCAAAGTGCTGGGATTACAAGTGTGAGCCACTGTGCCCAGCCCATTTAACCATTTTTAATTGTACAACTCAGAGGTGTTAAATACATTAACAGTGTTGTGCAATCATCACTATTATCCATCACCAGAACTTTTTCATCTTCCCAAAGTGAACCTACAGACCGATTAAACACTGACTCCCTTTTACCCCGACCCCCCAGGCCCTGGCAACCATCATTCTGCTTTCTGCCTCTATGAATCTGACTGTTCTAGGAACCTCACGTGAATGGAATCATGCAGTATTTGTCCTTTCGTGTCTGGCTTACTTCACTGAGCATAACATCTTCCAGGTTTATCAGTGTTTGTGGCATGTCAGAATTGCATTGCTTTTTAAGGCTGAATAATATGAAATCAGTTTTATGACCCTTAGTCCAACACCCAGTTGGACACTAGGGAGAAGATGTATTTAGGGAGATTTTTTTAGCATGCTGTGGTTGCCCCTTCCCTTGCCAACACACACACAGCATCACGGGAGGAGAGAAGAAGGTATTTCTCCCCATCTTCAAGTCAAAGGACAGGGGCTTCAGGAGGACCACACAGAAAGCTGGATATTTGCCACTGCAGATGAGATCTCAGACACAGTGGTCTGGGCCAAGCTATCCTGAAAAATCCAAAGACTGGTAGAAGCAACCTATGGCAGCAGAGAATGGGTATTGCTTGGGAAGTAACTGCTAGTCTCACTGAAGAGAACAGAGGTGCATGTTTTCCTTGGAATAGATGCAGGCTCGAAAGACAGGTGGCATTGGCTAGGATCTCATCTGGAGGTGTGAAGTGATCGTGGGTGAAACATGTGGAGGTGTAGGGGTGGATGACATGGAACTGTCATAGGCAACCAGAAGGACCGTAGATTATCCATTTCAGAAAACTGCTGGTGAAAGGACTTCAGCCATGAGCATCTGCACCAAGCCAACAAAAAATTCCATGAGGTCCACAAAAATGCTTCATGAAAGAGAATAGCCTTCAGTGCCCACCATGCCCAGAGATCACTGAATCAGTTCACACCAGTACCAGTCAAAAAGAACTTTTTGGCCAGATGCAGTGTTTCATACCTGTAATCCTAGTACTTTGGGAGGCTGAGATGGGAGGATCACTTGGGGCCAGGAGTTTGAGACCAGCCTAAGCATTATAGTCAGACATTGTCTCTAAAAATATGTAAAAAAAATAAAAAATAAAAACATTGGCATAGTGGCAAGAGCTTGTAGTCCCAGCTACTCGGAAGGCTGAGGCAGGAGGGTTGCTTGATCCCAGGAATTCAAGGTTGCAGTGAGCCATGTTCGTACCACCACACTCCAGCCTGGGTGACAGAGCAAGACCCTGTCTCTTAAAAAAAAGAAAAGAAAGAAGAGAAGAGAAGGGAGAAAGGAAGGAAAGGAAAAGAAAGGAAAGGACTTTTCTAGCTCCCTGACTTCTTGCCAGCTCCCTTCACCACCTGCACGGCTCTGTCCCATTAACTACTGAGCTGAGAGTGAAGGATACACCAAGAGAGGAAACCACCTTTCCCTCTGCAAACTTCCTGATAGCAGCAGGACGAAGCTGGAGATGAGAAGTTTCAAATGGTGATGAAACTTGGGAGTCTTGATTTTATACTGGATGGGGAATCTTAATTTCAGAAGTGAGAACATTTTGTGATTTGGAGAGCATTTATTTATTATTGAAAGTTCATGAAGACATCTGTGGCCCTGCCCGAGTTTCATTCAAGGGCAATAGAAGAATGAACCCCAATAGAATAGGTTTCCAGGGATATAAGTCACTGCAAGTCCTGCTTGTTCCAGACAACAGGTTGGCCAATAGATGTTTTAAGTGGCGATGAAGGCTGGGAGTGAAATGAGGCAGTCTGGGGTGCTGCCTGCACTGCAGTAAATGTAATGTTGTGGGGTTGATGAAAAGTAAACCACTGCATTATGTGTAAAATAAAAGCATTTCACGTCTCTCGCATGAAAAGGGACATGAGGTAGGACAGCAGCAGGCAGGATTTTGTTTTGTTTTGTTTTTTTGAAAGTAGCTCCCCCTGGTTACACAGCTTGCTGGGTGCAGCTCTTCACGCCTGGGGTTGACAGGTGTTTTATGATCCCCTAAAAGATCATAAAGCTAAAGTTTTCACACAAAGGAAAACCAACAAATAGAGGTAGCGTTATTTGTAAAAAGAACTTTGCCATAAAAAGAAGCAGGGAAATTGGGGTTGAGACTACATCGTGGTCTGTGGTCATGCGTAAGCTGACTTTTTTTTTTAGTTGAGATATTGAAGTGTATTTTTACACTAATGGGGAAAATCAATGATTGAGAAGAGAGAGAAGAAAATTACAGGAGAGAAGCTGTTAACTGTCCAGAACACCGGATTCAGCATACAGCGAGTGGAGTTTGTGTTATAGAAGTACAGATAGTTCATCCTCATGTCTCTTCTAGGAAGAAAGAGTATATGAGAAGAGATACAAATAGATTAGTAGGTTTGCTGGTATAAGCCGATGGAAAGCAAAGTGGTTCACTCCCCTGAACAATATACTTGATATAAATATCAAATATTTTGTTGATCATATAATTGTTGAACATATATAGACTGACCCCAGAATAAAATTTAGAACTTATTATTTGCTCCTTTTTTCTAAAAGTAGCGGGAAAGGAAAAAAAAACTGCTTTTAAATTGATGCTTCTAGGGGAGACACAGTGGCTCATGCCTGTAATCCCAGAATCTTGGGAAGCTGAGGCAGGCAGATCACGAGGCCAGGAGTTCGAGACCAGCCTGGCCAACATGGCAAAACTCAGTCTCTATTAAAAATACAAAAAATTACTGGATATGGTGACACATGCCTGTAATTCCAGTTACTACGGAGGCTAAGGCCTGAGAATCCTTTGAATCCAGGACGTAGAGGTTGTAGTGAGCCGAGATGGCACCACTTCACTCCAGCGAGGGCGAGACTCTGTCTTAAAAATAAAAATTAATAAATTGATGTCTCTAGCTATTTGAGGGATTCATTCCTTCAACTGATGATAATCCACCACCACTGTATTTGCCATATATGATGACAGACATTATGGATAAAGAGGGATGAGGCAGGTATGGTCATTGTCCATAAAGAGTGAAAGTTGGCAATAAACAAGCACAAACAAATGAATACGATAATGTTTTCTCTGCTTCTCTGTGAGCCACGGTCGCTGATTACAAGCAACAGAAACTGACTCGTGATCTTTGGACTGATCAGGAATTTATTGAAATATGGAGGACATAGAAAACCAGAGAACTAGACTTGGAAAATAAATGTGCCTCAGGGAAACTCCACCATGCCAGCAATCTTAGGTACAACAGTCAGTCCAACCAGGACCCAGGGCCACTGGTGAGGTCCTGCTGCCACACTCGGCACCTGTCCCTCGCTCTCCATTGGGAGGACGATATATACAAAGCCACTTTCTCAGCTCAGAAGATTTTCCCACTTGCAGCTTACCTGAGCCTTTTATAGACCATTTCACCATCGTAAAAGGCCAGGGATTTTTAGGTGATGGGTACATGGTAGGATCAGTAATAGGGCACTGCTTATGCTTTACTTTTTTTTTTTTTCAATATAAAGTGAATTTCTTGGTCAGCAGCAACATTGTGTGAGATACTAGTTATATTAGTAACTAGTATCTATTAGTAACTAAACTAATACTAGACATATTAGTTTCATTAAGATAGAATATTGGTCGGGTGAGGTGGCTCATGCCTGTAATCCCAGAACTTTGGGAGGCTGAGGCAGGCAGATCACTTGAGGTTAGGAGTTCAAGACCATCCTGGGTGATATGGTAAAACTCCATCTCTACTACAAATACACACACACACACAAAGAAAAAAAAAAGAAAGATAACATATCAGTACAGATTTCTGTAAAAAGTGGGATATTCAAAAGATGTTACTGAAGAGAGTTTAGTAAAAGGCCCATTCACAAAGTGTTAGCAAGGTTAAGAAAGTTAACTAACTAGGGATGGCAGAGCATCCTGGGGTTAGCAGTGACAGGATTACCATCCTTAGCCTGAAAGGGAAAAGAGAAAGACTGGATTCAAGAACTTGGCATAACTTTAACCGCAGGAGAGAGCTGCCCAGTAGGAGCTGTGACCTTCAGGCAAGGGACAAAGCCATTGTTCAACCCAGACCTATCTGGGAGGGAGTTGGGGTAATAAGTAACTTGACCTCTGCTCCTGTTGCCTCTTCCCAAATCCTCCCTATGCCTGCTCATGCCCCAGATGGAAGCCTGAGGGCAAAGAAGCTTCCTTGGAAAGCCTCCTGGAGGTGCTGCTAGCAGATGGTATTGCAAATAGGATGGTGGGCAAAGAGAAAATTCAAATGCAGATTAAATGTCTACTTTATTGAATCTCTCCAGTTGCTGCCCCCTCCAGGATGGAAGGTGACCCCAGACTATCAGCCTGCTGTCAGACAGATGGCTGATTCCCTTGAAGCTTCGTATAATACCATGGGCTCAGGGTTTATTACTTCTGCTGGTCGACGGAGCACTCAGCAGTGCCAATCACAAAATCAGCCTGGAGAGGAGAGGAATGGGTTACTACACACATAGATAACTGTCAACCTTGCCAATATGGTCACTTTGCTCATGACCCCAAAGGAGCAAGCACAAGAGTGTCAAGCAAGGAGGTCACCATGACCATCTTAATTTCTTAAATCAAAAATTTTCTTGGCTGGGCATGGTGGCTCACGCCTGTAATACGAGCACTTTGGGAGGCTGAGGTGGGCAGATCACGAGGTCAAGAGATCAAAACCATCCTGGCCAACATGGTGAAACCCCACCTCTACTAAATATACAAAAATTAGCTAGGCATGATGGCACATACCGGCAGTCCCAGCTACTCGGGAGGCTGAGGCAGGAGAATCACTTGAACCCAGGAGGTGGAAGTTGCAGTGAGCCAAAATTGTGCATCTGCACTCCAACCTGGTGACAGAGTGGGATTCCATCTCAATATAGACATATTCTTGCAGCTGGGCACAGTGGCTCATGCCTGTAATCTCAGCACTTTGGGAGGCCAGGCAGGAGGATGGCTTGAGGCCAGGAGTTCAAGACCAGTCTGGGCAATATAGCAAGACCGTGTCTCTAAAAAAAAAAAAAAAAATACAAAAACATTAGCCAGGTGCCGTGGCATGTACCTGTAGTCCCAGCTACTGGGGAGGCTGAGGTGGGAGGACTGCTTGAGGAGGTCAAGGCTGCAGTGAGCTGTGATTGCACCACTGCACTCTAGCCTGGGCAACAAAGTGAGACCCTGTCTCCAAAAAAAAAAAAAAAAAAAAAAAAAAATAGTGTGGAGTCTTAATTAGGGAAAGGGAGTCAGTCTGGCAGGACCAGGGGGAAAGCAAAGAGATAAAGCAAGTAAGTATAGGTCTGCTTTTCTTCATGGCCCAGGACATCTAGCCCTCCTGAGCAAATAACATGTGTAACTCACAGACTTCCTGCTTATCATCAAACACTTCTATTTATCATCAAGCTCCTTGGCTGACAGAAGAATGCAGGCAGGTGAGCTCCCTGCTACCTTGGCATTATCAATCAGCCCAAGAACTATCCTGGAAAATCTCCAGCAAGCCTTTGTTTCCTGGCAGTCAGCAACTCTTCTGGTGATTCTGTCTGTTGTAACCATGCAACCTATTTTCCTACTTTCTCTAATAAATCTGCCTTTCTTTACCTACAACTGTCCTGGCAAATTCTTTTACCCCTGCACCACTGGCCCAGATACTTGCCACTCGCCTGCAACAGAGAGACAGACAGACAGACAGATAGATAGATAGATTGATGGATTGATAGATTCTTGTACTGTGAGATAGATAGATTAGATAGATAGATAGATAGTTGATAGATGGATTCTTGTACTGTGAGCTATTCTGAGAAGTTCATTTATATGACTCTTCCTCAAACTGTTTCTGTGTCACTAACCAGCCAATATAGTAGCCACTGCAGGGCAGGAAACAGTCCCACTTGCCACACCTCAGTTGATCTTTGACTAAGAAATATACAGCATCTCAACTCTGGTTAGACCAGGTTTTGATTTAACAGATGAGCAAGCTCCTAGAACTGCATTCAGTTGGCCAGGTTGGCACATGGACTCCAGAATCTCTGGTAAGCTCACCCACGTTGATCAACTCAGTAGAGTCTATAATTACATTTCTCTCTCTTTGGCAGTCACCTTCGGAACCCACATGTGTGGAGACTTACCCCACACCTTTGCCTTCTAAATTCAACAGTCTGTAAATCTTCTGGTATGTAAACCTTCTGGGTTTGACTTGGTAATATTTTTCTCTGGAGCATGCAGAAAAGTGGCAAGTTACAGACTTGGGGGACAGTGAAAGGGGGAGGGAATGTGGTGATGTGGAATGGGCTGAGCTCTCTCCCTCTTACGGGACACTCGCGCTGGTGGGGGGGGATGGTGGGCCTGTGAGGAAGTAAGAGTTGTCCTTTTTAGGAGAGTGAGGGAGTGCTGCATCCAAAAATTCTCATTCCTATTCTCGGGGCCCAGTTTTGCCTCCAGCAGGCAATGCCCTGACTTTCACATAAAATACATGGGGGGGGCTGTGAATTCAAGTAATTTGGCAGCCTATAGATTCTCACTAACCTAGAGTTTATATTTTAGCTGCCTTAGCACTACAGCTTCAGGAGACAAGAGAATCAAGCCTGTGTCTGAGTTAAGAATTAATTGGGTGGTTGCAGTGAGCCGAGATCGCGCCACTGCACTCCAGCCTGGACAACAGAGTAAGACTCCATCTAAAAAAAAAAAAAATTGAGGGGTTTTCTTTTTTTTAGACAAAGTAGACAAAGTCTCACTCTGTCACCCAGGCTGGAGTGCAGTGGCGTGATCTCGGCTCACTGCAATCTCTGCCGCCCGGGTTCAAGCAATTCTCCTGCCTCAGCCTCCTGAGTAGCTGGGATTACAGGCACCTGCCACCATGCCCTGCTAATTTTTGTAATTTTAGTAGAGACAGGGTTTCACCATCTTGGCCAGGCTGGTCTTGAACTTCTGACCTCGTGATCCACCCGCCTCAGCCTCCCAAAGTGCTGGGATTACAGGTGTGAGCCACTGCGCCTGGCCTTTGTTTTTTTGTTTTTTAACCTCATTCAAATGCCTTCCTGCCTTCTTGAATTCCTCATGCCCTTGGTAGCATTCTCCAGTGAGAATGGTGTTCACCCCTGAAGCCTTGCCCTACTTGGATACCTAATTCCTGCAACTGCAGGTGACTAGTTAAATTAGCTTTCTGCTACTGTATGCCATTGGTTGCCAGAGTTCCATTGTGGACTTAATGATGTTTTTCAGAATCTTCGTATTTGTCTTGGAATGGCCGGAACAATGACTGACACATTTTTAAAAATTTAGTTAAAATTGTGAATTGCAAGCAACATAAACGAATTCTGGATATCTTAAGCAGAGAAGAACATTTTCTGGAATACCGTAGGGACTGTACAGATCAGGAGAACCTGGGCCAGAAAATGGGTTTGAACCCTGATCGTCTGAGAAGGACAAGGGCTCCTTTTAGTGGGAGTGATGTGGCCAGACACTGTCACCATGCCTGTGCCTTTGAATGACTCGCTTTGCATTCAGAGTCCAGGATCAGAGTTCATGTTTGACTGAATCTAGGTCATATGGCCAGGCATCTGTATTTGTTTCCTGGGGCTGCTGTAATAAATAACCACAAACTGGGTGGCTGAAAACAACAAAAATTTATTCTCTCGCAGCTCTGGAGGCCAGACGTCCTTAATCAAGTTATCAGCAGGGCCCTGCTCCCTTAAAGTCTCCACAGGAAAATTCTTCCTCGCCTCCTCCAGCTCTCGGTGGGCCCAGGCACTCTGTGGCTTCTGCCCGTGTAACTCCAATCTCTGCCCTCTGTCTTCTCTTCTATTATAAGAAGACTTGTCATTGGCATGTAGGGCCCACCCAGATAATCCAAGATGATCTCACCTTGAGATCCTTAATTACATCTATAAACCCTTTTGTCCAAATAAGGTCACATTCCCAGGTTCCAGAGGTTAGGATGTGGGCATATCATGGTGGGACTACACCATCTGACCAGAGGACAGGGAGTGGGGAAAAGCTCCCTGCTTCACTGTCTATGGTGAAAAGCAAGGCTCTGCATCCCACCAGCACTGCAGACTACGGCGTTGAGTAGAAAATGCCCTGCGATATTAAAGCCAAAATAAACCAAACAATTGCCACCACAGCACTAGGGCCAAAGCCTACCATATAATACAGAACAGACACAAGAGAGCATGGGAGACGAATCCTACATGAGGGACAAGAGAGGCTTCGTGACACAAGCTGAACCTTCAAAGATAGTTCTGTCTGTTAGGTAGTGTAGAGGAGAAAGGAAGTTTCAGGCAGAGAGGGAATAGATGAGCAAAAAGCATGAAGGTATCAAATGTCCAAAGCGTTAGGGAATTGCAAGTCCAGAGAGGAGAGCAGTGGCACTGGAGAAGGTGCTTATGCTGGAATATAAACCCGCGAAGTCCCTATGCAGATTCCTTTTTCTTTGATTTCTTTGTTCACTGTAAGAGTTTTTCCATGATAGAAGCAACACATTGGTTTACATTCTGGTGCAAAGTCTTCTAAGTAACAGAGAGGTCACTGGCTGGCTACTTCAAGTGGCAGTGACGGAGCATAGGGCATGAATTGGGGGTGGGATATCATGAGCAAAGTTGCAGATGAGGTATTGTTGAAAATGTCAAAAAGACCTGCAGATATCCCTATGACTAGCAGTGATGAGAAGAAGGAAGTATTTGTGTAGTAGTGACAATGAAGATGACATTGTCAACACTGCAGAAAAAGTGCCTATCAATGGCATGGTGAAAAGGTGTGATGGTTTATTGAGGGACTAGAGCAGTGGGCAGCCATAACACAAGAAATCATGTCAGTTTATAAAATCAAAGAGAGACTTCTAAGGCAAAATAAATAAATAAATAAAAGATCTTAATGAGGCAGGTGACTCTGGAGGAAACATTTCTTAAAAACCATCTTGCAGGCTGGGTGTGGTGGCTCACGTCTGTAATCCCAGCACTTTGGGAGACTGAGGAGTGTGGATCACCTGAGGTCAGGAGTTCAACACCAGCCTGGCCAACACAGTGAAACCCCGTCTCTTCTAAAAATACAGAAATTAGCTGGGCATCCTGGCGGGTGCCTGTAATCCCAGCTACTTGGGAGGCTGAGGCAGGAGAATTGCTTAAACCTGGGAGATGGAGGTAGCAGTGAACCAAGATGGTGCCACTGCACTGCAGCCTGGGCAACAGAGCAAGACTCCATCTCAAAAACAAACAAACAAACAAAAACCAGTAATAGTAAAAGCTTTCTAGCAGAATGTCTCAGCATCCCTGGAGGCCCCTCTTCCTGGTCCCTCAACTGCTTCTGATGTTTCTTCTTGCCTTGAAAAATAAAATACAGTGTACAGTAGCCTTTTAATTAAAACACAGCATTGCAGGTGAGACTGAAAGCCTGCTCCTACTTGTTGCTGTTAACAGCCGGCACAGGTATCTAGTGCTGTTGTGCTGCTTGGCTACCCCGAACAATTTTTTTACTGTTAAGTACTTACGTGTGAATAAGTATATGAACATGATTGCTTATCAAAAGCATATAAATTTAGAGTCAGGAATGATGGTGACGTCACACAACCACAGATTGCCCACATGAGTGGCTGAGATAGTAACACCTTTTCCTTCTGGTAGTTCAATGTACACAAACTTCGTTTCATGCACAAAATTATTAAAAATGTGGTATAAAATTACCTTCAGTCTATGTATGTAGGTATCATGAAACATAAATGAATTTTGTGTTTAGATTTGGGCGTCATCCCGAAGAAATGTCCATTCTGCATATGCAAATATTCTAAAAGCCAAAAGCCAAAACACTTCTGGTCCCAAGCATTTCGGTTAAGGGATACTCGAACTGTAGTAACTCCATGAGTGCCTCTTTGGGACCAATTCTGTTACAAATTTATTTTATGAAATATACTAATGTATAATTCATCCTCAGGTTTCCCCTTAATTCCATTGTTAGAAAATCATTCGATGACTTACAGCTTTGTTGTTGAAAACCATGATCTTCATTTAAAAGCTCTTTCTTGAGCAACCTTTTTTCAGTAAAATGACTTTGGGATTCCTTGTCCTCTCTCCTGCCTAAACCTTCCTTCCTGGGAGAAAGAGGATGAATAATACACGTTCCATTTCTTCTCTGGTATTGCCTTTCGTATGTGATAGCAGAGCAATCCTTTTCCAAGTTGCTATTTTGAGGGACCTATTTCTTTTGTCTCAACACAAACTGAGAGCTGTTTTGCCAAACTGACATCAGCAGCTAATGTCTAGGGGAAGCCGGGTGCTATATTTTCATTTTCCTTCAATCTCATGTTTGATTTTCCTGTTCGTTTCTGACATTCTCTCATCTACAAAATCAAAATGAATTGTAATATAGTTGCAATGAACATGGCCTTATCATTGCCTATGGAGGAACGGCCTTTGGTAACTGATCTCACGATCAATATTAAGCTTCAAGCTCTTTTCCTAATTTTTACATTATCCTCTTATAACCACCCCTAACCACCATCCCCCCCAGTACACACACACACTGTCTCTCTCTCTCTCTCTCTCTCTCCTCCACACACACACACACACACACACACACACACACACACATTCCCTACCCAGATGTTATTATGTTCATTTCCCCCTATTTCATTTTTGGGGCTAATAAGCGAAGGGCTACTCTTAGTGAAGTCTGTGTAGACACGTACTCCTTGACATTCCTTAAGGAAAACAAAGTGCTCTCAGGGAGTATTTGATCTCTCCCCTAAGATAAACTCCCCTCACATTGTTCACTTTCTTTCAACATGTTTATCAGGGGGTAACTTTATAGTCCCTGGTGGGATTCCAGAGAGGATCATATTCTCCCGATGCAACATATTTTGTTGTTTTGAAGCTCTGAGTTTGTTCTGCTTGTAGGGTTTCAAGGAGAGATGCCAGCTGTTCCTTTCCTTAGCATTTCCATTGTAATCTCTCTGGCTTACCATTAAGGAGTTCTGTGTAGAGGAGAAAATATTTATGGGGCTGTTTTACTTGTTTCATTATTTAGAGGGAGTTGGAACCAGAGTCAAAGTGTCACCCCAATCTAGAAAAGCTATTATTGCTTGCTGTCTATAATTTTGTGTCACATCATATGCTTACTCCTAGCTGTGGTTATTCAACTGTTACTCCGTGTTACTCCTGAATTAGTCTGTAGCTTTGAGAGAGCAGGAACTACCCATCTCTGCTCATGTTACAGCTACCAAAGCATCTGTTGCCTAGTAGGTGCTTAGTCAACATTTCTCAAATTACGTTTAGTTATAATAGAGCTCTATTATACATGGCTAGCCTCTCCTCTAATACTGACATCTATGGGACTTAAGAGTTTGTGATCCTTCCTGTTCTAGCTTCATTTCTTTTCTTACTGTGTGTATTCTCTTTGGTCTAATATACTCTAATGTCCCTAATGGGCTATGAACTAGGATAATTATTACTTTTATTTTATTTTATTTTTATTTATTTAATTTTTTTGAGACGGAGTCTCACTCTGTCTCCCAGGCTGGAGTGCAGTGGCATGATCTTAGCTCACTGCAACCTCTGCCTCCCAGGTTCAAGCGGATTCTCCTGCCTTAGCCTCCTGAGTAGCTGGGATTACAGGCGCGTGTTACTGCACCCAGCTAATTTTTGTATTTTTAGTAGAGACGAGGTTTCACCGTGTTTGTCAGGCTGATCTTGAACTGCTGACCTCAGGTGATCCACCTATCTCGGCCTCCCAAAGTACTGGGATTACAGGAGTGAGCCACCGCGCCCAGCCAATGATGATTTGTAAATGAAGTTCTCCCAAGCTTCACATCCATCTAACTCTGTGATTCTTCAGATACCACAGAGACAATATGCCCAAGTCTAAAATCTACACCTCCTATCGCATTCCCTCTGATGGTGAACCACGGCACTGTCTACCCAAGAGCCATCTTTTTCTCCTTCTTTTCTGTTCTTCATGTATTTATACAGTAGACATTTATTGGGCAATATAAAAAATACCAAAAAAGATGCAGAGAAAATAAGATACATTTTTCCTGTCTGGAAAGTGCTGCTGTCTGGAAACATCAATTATGGAACGTATGTTCAAACAGCTCATACCATAATATAAAATATAATGCATTGCTGACCATTATGGCATTTCAAAATAAGTTACCAATATCTAGTCCTTCTTATGTCCTATTTCCCGCAAATGCATACATCTTAAGTAAACTAATTTGGATGTATTTCCATGCATTCCAAAGGAAGGGTTTATTAGAATTTACATACTGCCATTACTGAAGTTTCCTTTTGTTTACCTTGTATTCTTTCTTCTTTATTTTAGGACAGTAGTGGTACATGGTACTTATATCAGCCTTTCATCAGAGCTTCATCTTCAGCGTGTTCCCTGCCTTAACTCTTCATGAGTCACCAGGTCCTTTTAATTTGGTTCTTTCTCCTTAATATCTCTTGTATTTAATCCTTTCTAAGCATCATTAATATCATTCTTTGCAAACATATTTAACCAAGTTCTTTCTCTGTCTTCATTGTAGGCCCATCCGTGCAGTGCTAGTCTACACTACTGCCAGAGACAATTTCTAAAACCCAGATCAACTTTTGTCATTTTTCTTGTTGAAATATCAGTAGTTCCCCATGATGTTCAGAAGCTGAACTAGGCCCTATGTGATCTGACTCTTACCTACTCCTCCAGCCTCTTCTTTGCTTTCCTGCCTCCCTTTCTCCTCACCATCTGTATAGTTAAGAGTGTGAACTCAGCTGAGTGCGGTGGCTTATGCCTGTAATCCCAGCAATTTGGGAGGCCGTGGTGGGCAGATCATTTGAGGTTGGGAGTTTGAGACCAGCCTGATCAAATGGAGAAACCCTATCTCTACTAAAAATACAAAAATTAGCTGGGCATGGTGGTGCATGCCTGTAATCCCAGCTAGTCAGGAGGCTGAGGCAGCCGAATTGCTTGAACCTGGAAGGCAGAGGTTGCAGTGAGCTGAGATCATGCCATTGCCCTCCAGCTTGGGCAAAAAGAGTGAAACTCCCTCTCAAAAAAAAAAAGAAAAAAAAGAGCGTGAACTCTAGGGTCAAACTGTCTGGGTTCAAATCCTGGCTCTGCCGCTTACTAGCTATGTAACTTTGGAAAAGTCACTTAGATCCTCCGTGCCTCCATTTTCTTATCTGTAAAACGGGGGAAGTAGTTATCCCTATCCCTATTTAATATAGTTATTGGGAAGAGTCAATGAATTAATATGTGTTAAATGCTTACAACAGGGCCTGGCCCATAGCAAATGATTAATACAGACATTTTTCAACTTACGATGGGGTTACATCCCAATACACCCATTACAAGTTGAAAATGTTATAAGTCAAAAATGCATTTAGGCCTGGTGCAGTGACTCACACCTATAATCCCAGCATTTCAGGAGGCCAAGGCAGGAGGATTGTTTGAGCCCAGAAGTTTGAGACCAGCCTAGGCAACGTAGGGAAACCCTATTTCTACAAAAATAACAAAATTAGCTGGGTGTGGTGGCGTATGCTTATAGTCTCAGCTACTTAGGGTGAGGAGACAGGAGGATTGCTTGAGCCTGGGAGGTCAAGGCTGCAGTGAGCTGTGATCACGCCACTGCATTCCAGCCTACGCAACAGAATGCAGACCCTCTCTCAAAAAAAATGCATTTAATACACCTAACCTTCAGAGCATCATAGCCTACCTCCCTATTCTACCTTAAACATGCTCAGAACACTTACATTAGCTGGCAGCTGGGCAAAATCACCTGGCAACAAGGAACACTGTTGAGTCTCAGTTGTCTACCTTCATGATGGTGTGGCCAAATGGGACATGTGGCTCTCTGTGGCTTCCCAGAATTGTGAGAGAGGATCCCACTGCATGTCATTAGCCTGGAAAAGATCAGAATTCAAAATTCAAAGCACAATTCTTACTGAATGTGTATCACTTTCACACCATCATAAAGTCAAACCTTCATAAGTCTGGGACCATCAGTATATATTTGTGTGTGTGTGTTTCTGTTATTGTTGTTGTTATTCATTTATTGGCTTTGTTCCTTTCTTTTTGCATATGCTGTTTCATGTGCCTGGAATCATCCACTTCTTTTCACCTGGCTGACCCCACTCATCTTTTGAACTTCAGTTTAGGTATCAGCCCCTTGAGGGAGACTTCACTCCCCCTTCCCACTCCAGGCTGGATTAGTTGCATCGCCTATGTGCTCCTGTAGCACCGGTACACACCCACATCTTAACATTCATTACACCAGATAAGGGGTATTAACGTTGTGATTTTGAACACTGTATGTGACCTAAAGGTCCATGATGTTGAATAATTTGTAATAACACAAGATGATTATCTTATGATTGTATGAATATATGATTATTGTATTCATCCATTCTCAGGCTGCTAATAAAGACATACCTGAGACTGGGTAATTTATAAAGGAAAGAGGTTTAATTGACTCACAGTTCAGCATAGCTGGGGAGGCCTCAGGAAACTTAGAATCATGGTGGATGGGGAAGTCAACATGTCTTTCTTCACATGGTGACAGCAAGGAGAAGTGCCAAGCAAAAGGGGGAAAAGCCCCTTATAAAACCATCAGATCTTGTGAGAACTCACTCACTATCATGAGAACAGCATGAGGGTAACTACCCCCTTGATTCAATTACCTACTACCAGGTCCCTCCCACAACTCATGGGGATTATGGGAACTAAAATTCAACATGAGATTTGGGTGGGGACACAGCCAAACCGTATCAATTATATTATTTTATAGATGATTATATCAAATAATCTTGATTCTTAGTATTAAATAGACAAGATATGAGTTTGGGGAGTCACATTATCTCAAGATGTCCATCCCCAAAGTAAAGGTTCTACTACACTTCAATTTTGTATTTATTTGTATGCTTCCAATATTAAATTCTGGGTCCTGAATGGGGTGAGAACTGTTTTATCTCTATCCCTAGTGCCTTACATCTACCACAGATTCAGTTAATATTTGTTGAAAAGAGAAAATTATATTTTTCAAAAATCTGACTTTGCCCCTGAGCCATGGTTTGAGGTCCTGACCTCTTCCTAGGAAAATACGTGCATGGCTCATTTCATAAGGTTAAAGGTACAGACCTTGCCTTAGGAGATGGCTTCCTCTTTAGTCAAAGAGAGGAGGAGAATAAAGTGTTTCTTTCAATACTAAATATGACCGATTTAATAAAATGACTCAATTGGAATTCAACTCCTTTTAGATAGTTACGACCCCATTCTATCTTTGCCCAACAACTTCTTGGAGAAGGTGATATGATTCATGCATTTTAGACAGAGGCAAATTTGTATCTTAATTTAGGAAAATGAAGGGAAGTCAGTCATATTTTTAGGTGTTTTGGGTGCCTGATTTGGGCAAATAGACAAGCCTCCTGCCCAGATAGCTCACATATGCCTCCTACCTTCTACACTAGCTACAATCTTCTTCTCATTGGTACTCTTACTGATGGGGGCATTGAAGACTTTGTCTTTGGTAGCTTATCTGAGAGGTCTAACACATTTACGCACAAATGCCTGAAGGAAAGGTGCATAGACAGCCACATTGGCTGATGACGGTCAACTGCCCAGGTCAGAGCCTGGCAGAGTTAGTCTAAGCAGAGAGCCTTTAGCTTTGGCCTGTCACAGGGACTCAGTTCACAAACATCATATCTCTTACAATTAAGGCAGGCTCTAAGATTCCATGATGAGAGATAAGATGCTTTGACTGGTAGCTCTTTCAAGATCCTTCTTAAACGCACTTCTAAAAAGTTAGCTTCTGTGGCTCTCAATGGCACAGATCATGTGCCTACATATGAGTGAGATGTGGCTGGGGTTAAAATCTATATGCAAGTTCTAAAGGATTGGAGTGGGGCTGGTGTGGGGGAATGTTTGGGGAAACCACATGCATCTCTGAGTAGGAAAGTCACCTGCACCCTGCCATCGTGAGAATCACTGGGTGTAATAAGAGGTACGATTTGTGGCAGTGTGATAAACACACAAGTGATAAGGAAACCAGGAAAAATGGTTGCAGGCTGAAACTTAGGTTATGGTCCATTCATCCTACTTACAGACAAGCAATTAGGGTCCAAGGTGTTATTGGATGGACTTTTCCTGTTATATCAGGCGTCTCTAGGATCTCCTTATATACCCCAAGACCTCTATATTACAAAATGGTTTTTAGTGCATTATTTTTTTTAATGACTAAAAGCCTTTTGATGGGTTTCACGACAAACTCTTATGAACAAGAAGAAAAATGTGAACAAGGATGAATAACTAGAAGTACTTGTCAAAGTGACATGAAAATAGCTGGTAATATGGAAAATATTGAGCAGTCCAATTGCACTGTAATGATTTAGTACAACTTAGTAATATTGTCTTAGGTAGTATACATTTAATTAAGCTCCTGGAATCAGAGTTGACTTTCAGTATTTCCAATTTTCCCAGGAACAAGATGAAATCATTCAATTTAATTTTAGGAGAAAGTATTATATATTTATAGAAAGCTTAGGAATTGATTTATTGGCCTATTGATTTAAACTGCTCTTATAATTCTAGCACACTCCACATATTAGACAATTCTTTCTAATCCCTACTTTGCTGGGTAATGTATGCAAAGGTCAGGAGGTCAGCCCAGGTTGTAGCTGGTTCCATATATTTATCAAGTGAAATGACATTTAGTATTTGTTTTCTTCCTAATAGGCCTGTGCTCCCTTCAGAGACTCATACAGGTGGTTTATCATGAGAAGGATCACACTATATCATTTCACTCTTACAAGTTTTCATTTACGTTACACATTGAGAAAGTTATGAGAAGCAACCATCACTCTCTGGAGGTGGAGACTACCGTGATTCACAAAGACAAGAGGTAATTTTCCTGTAATCACAGGATGTCTCAGGTTAGTAGCTTTCAGCTCTTCTGCAACTCACGTACCATGAGATGTTTTTAGCAATGTGCATCTTCAGTGAACCTAATTATTCCCAATCCCTATAATTTTAAATGTATAACAATGTGATATAAAGTAAGTTGGAATTTATTTTTGCACAAGGTGGGAAATAGTTTTTGAACATAGTTGTACAGTGTAAGTGAAAATTGTAAGAACATATGTAGCATTTTTAGAAAGCAAAATACTTTTGTAGGCCTTAAATATATTTTTTAATGAGATTTTTATCACACAAAATTCACATCATTTGTACTTGGAAATTATATATAGATGTTAAGTTTGAAGTTGTATGTATTAAAAAGTAAAATTAACTCATAGGTGGGTGTTGAACAGTGAGAACACATGGACACAGAGAGGGGGAGCATCACACACTGTGATCTGTTGCGGGGGCTGAGGGAGAGACAGCGGGGGGGTGGGGAGGTTGGGGAGGGATAACATGGGGAGAAATGCCAGATATAGGTGGTGGGAGGATGGAAGCAGCAAACCACATTACCATGTAAGTACCTATGCAACAATCCTGCATGATCTGGACATGTACCCCAGAACCTAAAGTACAATGGGAAAAAAAAGTAAAATTAAAGAGCTATGTATTTTTAACTAGGTCTTTTTTATAAGTTGTCTTTTAACTGTTCTGACCAGCGCATTTTTAATTTAGAATTGTAGTTTAAGTATGTCCTTCAAATTTAAAGAAGAATTTTATGCTCTCTCTTTTAAATTCTGTGTCTTCTGTGGCATTTATAATAGGAGAGCCATTTCTAATATTTATATTTCTTTTCAGTTATGAAAATGTGACCATCATATGCTTAGGTTATATCTATGAAACAGACCTGGCTGGGTGCGGTGGCTCCTGCCTGTAATCCCAGCACTTTGGGAGGCCAAGGCAGGTGGATCACCTGAGGCCAGGAGTTCAAGACCAGCCTGGCCAATATGGTGAAACCCCTCTCTACTAAAAATACAAAAATTAGCCGGTCATAGTGGCACTCACCTATAATCCCAGCTAGGAGGCTGGGGCAGGAGAATCGCTTGAACCCAGGAGGTGGAGGTTGCAGTGAGCCAAGATTGCACCACTGCACTCCAGCCTGGGTGACAAGAGCAAGACTCCATCTCAAAAACAACAACAACAAAAACAAAAACAGACCTCTGGGGCAGCAAATCAGAAAACACAAAATAAAATTGGAAAAGCTTAGTTTTAGTTCTGCTTTCCTCCAAGTGCCCATCAACTCACAGCTGGCTCTTTAGGATTTATGACCAAAGAGTCAAGGACCTGCTTTTACGGAGTAAAGTATTGTTGTTTTGCAGAGGGATCTACAAAACAGTTCCTTGATTCATTGGCTCTCCAATTAATTATTGTGTGATGCTCTGTGTTCTGCACTATCCCAGGCTCTATGATGTACAGATCAGCTATAGATATATGAAAAACGTCACATTTCCATATCTGCCTTCCAAGAACTTATAATTTACTTGGGAACATATACAGAGTTGAGAGTTCATGACAGTATCCAGCAAAATGACCTAAGAGTGATAGAGATAATAAATTTGCTAGGTGTAGAAGTCCTGGGATGGATGATTTTTCTCTGTAGTTATTCATGAATCCTTTATGCAAGAGGAAGAAACTGTGCTAGACTTTGCAGACCAGAAGATTTTGGCAGGAGGAAGTGATAGGAGAGCATTGCAGACAAGAGAGAATAGACTGCTGGCTTCAGCAAAGACCTGAATAAGGTCCTGAGTAGATCCCACTCGGGAAAAAGTGAGTTGATTTGTTCGAGTATAGCTGACAGTTTGAGGTACTGTAGTTGCAGGATATAAGTCTGGAAAAATGGATTGGATGAGGTCAGGGAGGGTTTTGATGACAGACTGAGGAGTGCAAATGCTATCCCATAGGCAGTAGAGGTCCCCTGAAGGGTTTTCAAGAGGGAATGAATATTATCCAATGGGTTGTACAGAAAAATTAACCCTAAGCCGGGCACAGTGGCTCACACCTGTAATCCCAGCACTTTGGGAGGCCAAGGCAGGCCAATCACAAGGCCAAGAGATTGAGATCATCCTGACTAATATGGTGAAACCCTGTCTCTACTAAAAATACAAAAAATTAGCCTGCATGGTGGCACGCACCTGTAGGCTCAGCTATTTGAGAGGCTGAGGCAGGAAAATCACTTCTGAGTTCCAAGATACATTTCTTAACTTCTCATGCTTTCATTTGAAGATATGTCAGTTTACACACATATAGGACTCACCAAAAATTTCCTTTTTTTTTTTTTTTTTTTTTTTTTTTTTTTTTTTTTTGAGACAGAGTCTCACTCAGTCACCAGGCGCCAGGCTGGAGTGCAGTGGCGCGACCTTGGCTCACTGCAACCTCCGCTGCCCGGGTTAAGCATTCTCCTGCCTCAGCCTCCCGAGTAGCTGGGACTACAGGCGCGCGCTACCACGCCCAGCTAATTTTTTTGTATTTTTAGTAGAGACGGGGTTTCACCATGTTGACCAGGACGGTCTCGATCTCTTGACCTCGTGATCCGCCCACCTCGGCCTCCCAAAGTGCTGGGATTACAGGCGTGAGCCACCGCGCCCGGCCAAAAATTTCCTTTTTTAATAATTTCCTATTACTCTGGAAATGAATATATTAAACTCCAACATAATACAACTCTAGACTTTCTAGAGCAAGAATTTTTTACCTTTGGCATTATTTTGGATTTTAGTTTCTTGACACAAACATTCAAGCAAATTTCAGTTGCAGTTAGAAGCTGTCAAAAAGTGATAAATGTGTAAAAACTATATGAGGAATTGGTATTTGAATATATAAATCTAGTTTTGAGTCTTAATTGGAGTAGATATAAACAAATATATACGAAATTACATATTTTTGCCTTTTCTTTTTTTCTCTCTATTCTTTATACCTGTTAAGTCATAGCTCTTAACTCTTTGTCTACTTTTCTTACTCCCCATTTCTGGTTTCCTTTGCAATAACATATGTGAAGCCCATGATAATCACTCAGTACACATATTCATTTCCCTGTTTCTTCTCCTTTTCACTTCCTCTGGTTTCTCTCTTCTTTTCCTTGTCATTCTACCTTGATCCTTTCCTTGATTTTTATTGAAAAAACTTTATTGATACGTATTTTTGTCTCCTTTGTGTTGTTTTTGTTTTTGTTTTTTTTTTTTGGAGGGAACACCGATTCTTCTATTAGTTGTGTGTGTTTCAGGAGATTGACCATCCAGTTATCAATTAGGCTCGAAGTCATTGTTATCTTAGATTCTAAGGCTTATAAATATTATACAATTTTTCGAAAGATTTTATTGTCTACAGAATAAAAAGCTCAGCAGATTTTTCCAATAACTGCACACATAAAGAGCCTCATAAACAGTAGACTAAATATTACATATGATCCACATAGGAGTAATAAATGAGGACACTCTAGTTTGTCCATACATTTTTCATAAGGTACTAATGTAACTGAGAATTGTCTTAAGGAGTAATAGCAACAGTGAAACAGCAAGGTAATTAGAGAATGAAGATAAATAGGAATAGCTGCCACCTGCTGCTACAAGCTGAGGATCATGTATCCTCCTTTCTGGACCCTTTACACAACTTATGTTACCATCTATTTACTGAGATCAGTAATCCTCATATATTATTACAGTTGTGCTACTTGGAAGCTGTGGCTGGCACAATTCATCCTTAATTTCACTTTGAATTATTGAGTAAAGCTATGTAATGTGTAATAAGCTCACAAATATAAGGTAGGTAAAATGAATTTCCTTCCTCTCATCATACTGATGAGTCACTTACCTGCTGCCTTAACTGAAACAGCTTCTTTACTGAGAAGTTCTTTGCTGGTTACTGGATAATATGGCGTTGGACATTATCTCATTTAAGTCACTTATTTCTTCAGTTAGATTTCTTCTGAGGTAAAACTCTCTCAGTAGTTTCTGTATGTACTATGACATAATCTTATCGAATGGGGGATACTGCGTTGACATTTAACCTGATCTTTGAACTCAGTGATCTCCAGTTTCTAGCTGCCCAGAAGGCACTGGCTGGATGGCATTCATTCCTCATGGGAACAGCATAACACAGATGAGAGAGGATACTCTGCCCAGTTTCAAGTTCTAACCTGGTTTAAAGTATATAACAAGGCAATTGCCTGAAAGTAAAAGGGGGTTTTAATTGAAATATACATGAACCAAAGTACATACATCATAAGCGTACAAATAAATGAAAGAATTTTTCATAAGCTGAATGTCCTCATATAACCAGAGCTTAGATCAAGAAACAGAACATTACCAGCACCCCAGGACCACCTCTCGACCCCCAGTGCTCCCTGCCAGGTGCTACCTCAGGCAGCCTCTATCCCACTTCTAATGGCCCACATTTGTTTTTTGTACTTTCTTTATCTTATTTTATTTTGTATTTTCTCTGATCTATCTATGGGCTCATTTTTTTGTACTTTCTATAAATGGAATCCTGAAGTGTGTATTCTTTTGTGGACTTCCCTTTCAACATGATATTTATGGAATTTATACCATTTGGATGTTATACCACCTCCAAATCTCATGTTAAAATGTGACCCCCAATGTTGGAGGTAGGGACCATTGGGAGATGTTTGAGTTATGGGGGTGGGTCCCTCAGGAATGGCTTGGTGTCCTCCTGTGGTAACAAGTGAATTCTTGTTCTGTCAGTTCACATGAGAGCCGGTTATTTAAAGGAGCTGGCATCTCCTCCCCTCTCTCTTGCTCCCTCTCTGACCTGTGACACACATGCTGTTCATTCACCTTCCACCATGAGTAAAAGCTTCCTGAAGCCTCACCAGGATGCAAGCAGATGCTAGTGCCATGCTTGTACAGCCTGCAGAATCGTGAGCTAAATAAACTGCTTGTCCTTATACATTACCCAGCCTCAGGTATTCCTTTACAGCAACACAAAATGGACTAACACAGGGATTGATCCCTATTGTTGCATATGGTTGCAAACTTTCATTCTTTTAACTCTGGTAGCATTTCATTCTATGAATATACCACAATTTATTTGATCATTTTACTGATGATGGGCACATGTGCAGTTTCCAGATTTGTGCTACTTAGAAGAGCACTTCTTTGGATATTCTAGTATATGTCTTTTGGTCAATATAGGTGTACATTTCTTTTGGGTATATGTATATACCTTTAAGAGTAGGATTGCTGGGCTATAGGATATGCATATGCTTAGCTTTAGTTGTTACTGCCAGGCAGATTTCCAAACAGACTGAAACCATTTACATTTCTTCCAGCAGTGTATTAGAACTCACCAATTCCATGTTTTCACCAACACTTGATTTTTTTTTGTGTTTTTCATTGTAGCCATTCTTTTGTGTAGGTGGTAGGATACCATCGTGGGTTAAATTTGCATTCCCTGATACTAGTGAAGTTAAGCACTTTTGTGTGTGTTTCCTGCCCCGTCTCCTGCCCATTGTGAAGTGTCTGTTAAAGTCTCTTGCCCATTTTTCCATTGTGTTGTTTGTCTATTGCTTTTTGATTTGTAAGAATTGTTTCTATTCTGGATACTACTCAATTATGTGCTGTATGTATTATGAATACTTCTTCACACTCTTTGGGTTGAATTTTCACTCTCTTCTTGGTGTCTTCATTTTAATATAGTCTACTTTATTTTTCCTTTTATGGTTAGCACTTTATATGATTCTTTGTAAGAAACTTTTAACTTACTCCAAGGTCATGAAGATGTTCTGTATTCTCCTCTAAAAGCTTTTTATGATCATGAGAGGATTTAATTCATAAACGTATGTCAGTATTTAGAGACAGAACTGTTTTAAAACCACGTGTGTTTTCCACTGAGCTAAAACATGGAGGACTGACTACAGGGAAGAGTGTGGTACAAAAGAAGATAGATATACTGGAAGTTCCCATCACAAACAAATGAGAAATCCCTTCTGATGATAGGACTAAGTACTTATAGCCTGTTATCCTCGTCTCTGTGCCAAATTCTTAGGAGGAGTGGGTATAATAAGCACCATCTTGAGGACATTCAGATAAAGCACCTCTTCTCTGGGGACAAGGAGCCACTCTTGGGGACAAAACAAAGCCTTCTCAGAGTTCACTAGATTTCTGTGGGTCAAGTACAGAGTCTCATCTCCTTGATGATACAGTAGAAAAACCTTTTCCCTGGAAACCTTTTCAGTTCCTCAGAATATTTTTTACTATTTGCACCTGTGTGTGAATATGTGCATAGCTTTCCAGTGATCATTAAGACGTTGGAAAACCTTGGGAAGAAAACTTTTTACTTTTTTATTTGTCGACACATCAAATACAGTTGTCTTTGAAACTCACAAGGAATTTGCTTACGTACATAAAATTCGTATGGAAAATACTGTAGAAAATTTAAATCTACAGCATTTAAAATGTAAATCTTCAGTGTTTATAAAGTTAGCTGTAAAATATCAGAAAAACAAAATAGATTCATATTGCTTACACACTTAAAAATAACTCTCTTTTAGGTTGCTTGATGATAGTAGAGGCCATAGAAAACTTAGAGAAAGATCTCAGGGGCTGCTGTTCAGATACTACAAATTCTGAGCTTGAAATTGGAGTCATTTTTAAAATGCATATTGCAAGGAATCAAGTTTATGTCAGTTACCACTTAATATTTGCAAGTGCAATAAAGCAAAACTTCCTTGTTCTAGTGTTCTATAAATTGTATTGCCTGATTGATTCCTTGAGGAAGGGGAAATGTAAATAGACTAAATTCTACTGAGATTTTGATTTAAATGAAAATCTCACAGTGTTTCTGTTTTTCTCTTGTGTGGGCAGTTATAGCCAGCCATATGTTTACTTTGTAAATTTCAGTTGAAGGTGCAATATAAGCTGTTTCAATTTGGGTGGAAGTTTTGTCAGACCTCACAAGTTAGATTTATACTTAATTAGGAGTTTGCTAGGAAATTTTGCAGGGGCTGTGGGCAGGTTCATACCGATGAAAAACAACCTATTACATTTTAAGGGTAAATCCTGAACAGCTCTTCCTTCCGAACAGCTCTTCCTTGAAATGGAAGGAATGATGGAATTATATTATCATCATTTGGTGATATTTGTAGTAATAGTTGGGGCAAGAATCATTGGTAGATGCTAAAACTGGTGGGTGAGCAAATAAGAAACAATATTTGCATAGTCTCAAAGTCTCTCTCCATACAGGGAAGTAACTTGGCAGACACCATCTTACCCAGGTACTTCCCACTTCCCAGGAGAGGGGTAGAGGTGTGAGGACATAGGCTCTCCAGGGACAGTACCTTCTCTCTAGTTAACACTCCCATCTGCCAGTTTGCAGGTGTAGGGTTCCCTCCCTTTCCTACCTCTTCAGGGTGATCACTCCCTCTGTTAACCAAAGCCAGTACTACTCTCTGCACTCAGAGTCAGATTCCATTCTCATTATGTGTATTTATTTGATCATTTGTTGAGGGTCTACTGTGTCCTAAGTGCTGGGGATTCAGCATTAAATAAGACAAGTCCTTGTTCTCCAGAGTCTTCCAGCAGTGCCAGAGAAAAATATGTAAGTACAACGATTACAGAACTTTATGATCCCTGTAGAGGTATGCATGAAATACAATAGCTGATAGCCATCAGTAGGGCCAAATTGGTTCTTAAATCATTGAAAATACTTTCATAATGATTGGCCAAAGTCACAGTCTGAGTCCCTGGGATACCATTCACTCACTTGCCACATTGAACAGAATAATTACAGGGTTAAGCCCAAAACAGGACCTGCTCTTGTGCTTTTCTTACGCCTTCCCTGTTGCCCTTATCCTGCCTGGAAGGTCAGGGGAGGCTTCCTGGAGGAGGTGATGCCTTTTCCAAGAATGACTAGAATTTAGCCAGGTAAAGAATAGCATCTGTTCAGGCCCCTGGATGAGAGGGAGTGTGTCACCGCTGAGAAACAATGGGTCATTGGGTATTAAAGATGGTGAGAAATGACCCTTAGGAAGTCTAGTAAGGCCAGATAAGAAAGGGCCTTATGTGCCCACCTAAGGCCGCTGAACCCAATGGGACAAGCTATAAAATGCCTCTGGAGAAGCTGAAGGTAAGAATTGAGGGGAATGAGGTGGAGCAAGATGGCGAAATGGAAGGCATCTACTGGTGGTGTGTCCTTCCCCCACACCACCCTCCCCACAAGGACCAAAGTTAACACCTATCTACACACAAAACAGCACCTCCATAAGAACCAAAAAGCAGGAGAGCACTCACGGTGCCTGGTTTTGACTTCATATCACTAAAGGAAGCACGGAAGAGGGTAAGAAATAGTCTTGAATTGCTCATGGCATCCCTCCTTCCACCCCGCTATCAGCAGCCATGTGGCATGGAGGGAGAGTCTGTGCTTAGGGGAGAGAGCGCGCTGCATTTGTGAAACACTGTATTGAACTCAGTGCTACCCTGTTACAGTAGAAATCAAAATGATAGGGCTGAACTCAGCTGACGTCTGCCCACAGAGGGAGCATTTAAACCAGCCCTAGCCAGAGGGGAATCGCAGATCCTGGCAGTCTGAACCTGAGTCTCCTACAAGCCTCACCACTGTAGGCTAAAAGGCTCAGGGGTACTAAATAAACTTGAAAAGCAGTCTAGGCCACAAGGACTGTAGCTCCTTGGCGAGTCCTACTGCTGAACTGGCCTCCAAGCCAGTGGACTGGGTAGGGAGGAGGAAATGCCACCTTCTGGGACACCAGCTAGGGCTGCTAAGGGAGTGTTTGCACCACCCGTCCTGCAACCCAGGCTGCACAGCTCCTGGCTCCAGAAGAAAGCCCTTCCTTCTGCTTGAGGAAAGGAGAGGGAAGAGTAAAGACAACTTTCTTTTATCTTGGAAACCAGCTCAGCTGCAGTAGGCTAGGGCCCAGGCAAAGTCCTGAGGTTCTCTGTCCAGGCCCTACTTCCCAGATGACATTTCTAGACACACCCTGGGCCAGAAGGCAACCTGCTTCCTTGAAGGGAAGGACCCAGTCCTGACAGGGACTAAAGAGCCCTTGGGCTCCGAATAACCATTAGTGATACCCATTTAGTATACTGTGGGCCTTGGGTGAGACTCTGAGTCTTGCTGGCTGCAGATGAGACTCAGCACATTCCCAGCCATGGTGGCTACCAGACAAGACTCCTTCTGCTTAGGAAAAGTGGAGGGACAAGGAAAGGGGACTTTGTCCTGCACCTTAGGTAGCAGCTCGGCCACCGTGGGGGAAGGGGTCTTTGGAAAAGGGAGGGAAGAGTGGGAAGGTCTGCATCTCATGGTTTGAGTGCCAGCTCAGCCACAGCATAATAGAACACCAAGTAGACTTCTAAAGTTTTTAATGACAGTTCCTGGCTCCCAGGCAGCACCTGTAGACCTGCGCAGGGCCTGGGAGACCTTGCCACTCTGAAGGCAAGGCTTCCCCATCTGCTGATTGTAGAGCCCCAGGGCCTTGTACAAACACAGGCAGTAGCCAGGTAGTGGTTACAGTGGGCCCTGGGGGAGACCCAGTGCTGTGCTAGTTTCATATCTGACAGCACAGCCCCAGTGGTGGTAGCCACAGGGGGTGCTTACATCACCCCGCTCCCAGCTCAAGGCATCTCAGAACAGAGAGAGAGGGGAGTCATTTTGTTTGGGAGAAAGCAAGGGAAGAGAAGAAGAGTCTCTGCCTGGTAATACAGAGAATCCATCCAGATTTTGTCCAAGACCATCAAGGTGGTACCTCTATGAGTCTGTGAGAACCACAGCATTAATGGGATTGGGCCCCCCAATGCAGATACAGCTTAGATCACAACACCCAAACTCTTCTGGCTACCTGGAAAGCTTTTCCAAGAAGGACAGGTACAGAAAAGCCCAGACTGTGACAATATTAAGAGGGAAGTTGATAAGTGCCTACACCAAAAAAGAAGAAAAACTTCTAATAAACAACCTAATGATGCATCTTAAAGAACTAGAAAAGCAAGAGCAAACCAAACCCCAAATTAGTAGAATAAGAGGAATAACAAAGATCAGAGCAGAAATAAATGATTTTGAAATGAAGAAAACAATACGATCAATGAACAAAAAGTTGTTTTTAAAAAAAAAAAAAATCAAAATTGACAAACTTTTAGCCAGACAAAGGAAAAAGAGAGAAGACTCAAATAAATAAAATCATAGATGAAAAAAGGAGACAACTGATTCTGCAGAAATTCAGTGTTTCATTAGTGGCTTCTATGAGCAAGTATATGCCAATAAATTGGAAAACCTGGAAGAAATTGATAAATTTCTAGACACATACAACCTACCAAGATTAAAGCATGAAAAAATCTAAAACCAATAACAAGTAATGAGTTCGAAGTGGTAATATAAAGTCCCGCAGCAAAGAAAGGCCTGGGACCCAATGGCTTCACTGCTGAATTCTACCAAATATTTAGGGAAAAACGAATAACAATCCTACTCAAATTATTTCAGAAAATAGAGGAATAGGAGATACTTCCAAACTCATTTTGTGAGGCCTGTACCAAAACCAGATAAAGACACATTTATAAAAAGGAAGGTATAGGCCAATGTCACTGATGAATATTGATACAAAAATTCTCAACAAAATACTAGCAAACCCAATTCAACAATACATTAAAAAGATCATTCATCATGATGAAGTGGAATTTATCCCAGGGATGTAAGGATGGTTCAAGATGTGCAGATCAATTAATGTGATACCTCATATCACCAGAATGAAGAATAAAAATTGTAAGATCGTTTCAATTGATGCTGAAAAAGCATTTAATAAAATTCAACATCCCTTCATGATAAGAGCTCTCAAAAGGCCGGACGCAGTGGCTCAAACCTGTAATCCCAGCTCTTTGGGAGACCAAGGCAGGCAGATCATGAGGTCAGGAGATCAAAACCATCCTGGCTATCATGGTTAATCACCGTCTCTACTAAAAGTACTAAAAATTAGCTGGACGTGGTGGCACACATCTGTAGTCTGAACTACTCAGGAGGCTGAGGCCAGAGAATTGCTTGAACCCAGGAGGCGGAGGTTGTAGTGAGCCGAGATCATGCCACTGCACTCCAGCCTGGGTGACAGAGTGAGACTCTGTCAAAAAAAAAAAAAAAATTCCCTCAAAAAATTGGGTATAGAAGGAATATACCTCAATGTAATAAAAACCATATATGACAGACCCACAGCTAGTATTATACTGAATGGGGAAAAACTGAAAGCCTTTCTTCTATCTGGAACACAAAAAAGATGCCCACTTTTACCACTGTCATTCAGCATAGTACCAGAAGTCCTAGCTAGAGCAATCAGATAAGAGAAAGAAATAAAGAACATCTAAATTGAAATGGAAGAAATCAAATTATCCTTGTTTGCAGATGATATAATCTTACAATTGGAAAAACCTAAAAACTCCACCAAAACACTGTTAGAACTGATAAACAAATTCAGTAAAGTTGCAGGATACAAAATCAACATACAAAAATCAGTAGCACTTCTATGTGCCAACAGTAAACAATCTAAAAAAGAAATCAAGAAAGCAATGACATTTACAATAGCTACAAATAAAAGAAAATACCTAGGAACTAACCAAAGAAGTAAAAGATCCCTACAACGAAAACCATAAAACTTTGATGCAAGAAATTGAAGAAGACCAAAAATGAAAAAGGTATTCCATATTTATGGATTGGAAGGATCAATAGTGTAAAAAATGTCCATACTACTAAAAGCAATCTACACAGACTTAATACAACCCCTATAAAAAAAAATATCAGTGGCATTCTTCATAGAAATAGAAAAAAACTAAAAATTTATATGGAATCACAAATACTCAGAATACCCAAAGCTATCCTAAGCAAAAATTACAAAACTGGAAGAATCACATTACCTGTAGTATAATCAAATTATACTACAGAGCTATAGCAACCAAAAAGGCATTGTACTGGCATAAAAACAGACGCATATATCAATGGAACAGAATATAGAATTTTGGGTTCCAAAATTTATCTTGGGAACCCAAAGATACATCTACAGTGAGCTCACTTTTGACAAAAGTGCCAAGAAAAGAAGATACATTAGGGAAATGATAGTCTCTTCAATAAATGGTGCTGGGAAAACTGTATCCGTATGCAAAAGATTCAAACTAGATGCCTATCTCTTACCATATAAAAAAAATCAAATCAAAATTGAATAGAGACTTAAATCTAAGACCAAACCTATTCAATGACTGAAACAAAATATTGAGGAAACTCTCCAGGACATTGGACTGGGCAAAGTTTTCTTGAGTAATATCCCACAAGCGTAGGCAACTAAAGCAAAAATGAACAAATGGGATTACACCAAATTAAAAGGCTTCTGCAAAGCAAAGGAAATATCAACAAAGTGAAGAGACAACCCACAGAATGGGAGAAAACATTTGCAAATTACTCATCTGATAAGGGATTAATAACCAGAATATATAAGGAGCACAAACGACTCTACAGAAAAAAATCTAATCATCTGATTTTAAAATGGACCAAATGGCTGGGTGCAGTGGCTCACATCTGTAATACCAGCACTTTGGGAGGCCGAGGCAGGTGCATCACTTGAGGTCAGGAGTTCGAGACCAGCCTGGCCAACATGATGAAATCCTGTCTCTACTAAAAATACAAAAATTAGCCAGGTGTTGTGTCACGTGCCTGTAGTCCCAGTTCCTCAGGAGGCTGAGGCAGGAGGATTGCTTGAACAGGGTAGGCAGAGGTTACAGTGAGCCGAGATCACACCACTGCATTTCAGCCTGGGTGACAGAGCAAGACTCCATCTCAAAAAAATAAAATAAAAATAAAAATGGACAAAAGATCTGAATAGACAATTTTGCAAAAGAAGACATAAAAAATAACAAACAGGTATATGAAAAAGTGCTGAACATCATTGATCATCAGAGAAATGCCAATCAAAACTACAAGGAGATATCACCTCACTCCAGTTAAAATGGGCTTTCTTTGAAAGTCAGGCAATAACAAATGCTGTGAGGATGTGGAGAAAAGGGAACTCTTATACACTATAGGTGGGAATGTAAATTGGTACAACCACTATGGAGAACAGTTTTGAGAGTCTACAAAAAAACGAAAACAGAGCTACCATACAATCTAGCAATCCCACTCCTAGGTATACAGCCAAAAGAAAGGAAACCAATATATCCAAGAGATACCTACACTCACATGTTTTATTACAGCACTATTCACAGCAGCCAAGATTTGGAAACAACCTAAGTGTCCATCAACCGATGAATGGATAAAGAAAATGTGGTACATATAAACAATGGAGTACTCAGCCATGAAAATTTTAAAAAATGAAATTCTGTCATTTGCAACAATATGAATGGAACTGGAAGTCATTATGTTAGCTGAAATCAGTCAGGCACAGAAAGACAGACCTTGTGTGTTCTCACTTATTTGTGGGAGCTAAAAATTAAAATAATTGAACTCATGGATATAGAGAGTAGAAGGATGGTTACGAGAGGCTGCAAATGGTAGTGGGCAGGTGGGAGGGAAGTGGGGCTAGTTAATGGGTACAAAAAATAGAGTAAGATCAGTATTTGCTAGCACAACAGGGTGACTATAGTAAAAATAATATAGTAAAAATAATTTATTTGTACATTTCTAAATGACTGAAAGTATAATTGGATTGTTTGTAACGGAAAGGATAAATGCTTGAGGTGATAGATACCCCTTTCTCCCTGATGCGATCATTACGCCTTGTATGCCTGTATCAAAACATTTCGTATACTCCATAAATATATACACCATGTACCCATGAAAATTAAAAATAAATAAATAAGAAGCAACACAATCAGACCTATATTTTACAAAAATAATTATGACATAATTGAAATTGGGAAAAGCATTGAAGGGCAAGAGAACTTTGTGCCAGCTGTTGAAGTAATTCAGTAAAGAAATGGGCACCTATACTAAAATGAAAGCAGTAGTGATACAGAGACATAACTGGAACCCAAACACTAAATGGTAGAATTAATAGGGCTCTGTTACTGGGTTGAAATGGTGAGCTATCTGTTATGAAATTTTGAAATCTAATTAGCATCAGATACAATGGTCTTATCCAAAGTAAACCATTTGGTAAGAATTTTGGCTGTGCTTCCAAATTAAGAATTCATCTTGCAGAGGAATTTACTACACCATAATTAGCTCATTATCAAACCATCGTTTTCCTTAACATAGCAGGTAAAAACCATACATTTGCTAGTCTTTGGCAACTATGGTGAGGTTACATTGAAGATATTGTTCTTTGCAGCTTATAAGAAAGTGTGGGAACAGCACAACTTTTCCAGTTATAGGTTCTAAATTTTCAGAAATCTGCATCCTCCTTGAGCCATCTATGGTGCATAGGCTGACCTGCATTCCTTGGATTGGTTCTGTTTTCCCCAGGATGGATCATGAAGCCGCCCAGCTGGAGAAGCAGCATGTGCACAATGTGTACGAGAGCACAGCCCCTTACTTCAGCGACCTGCAGAGCAAAGCCTGGCCTCGTGTCCGCCAGTTCCTCCAAGAACAGAAGCCAGGCAGCCTCATCGCTGACATAGGTAACCCTGCGTTGGGCCATGTAGCATGACATGTCTTCCATTGAGCCTTTGCTTTTCAGATTCATTTTTCATTTTCGTTCTAACAAGCATGCTGAAATTGCATCCTTGGCATGCCAGTACCTAGAATATTCGTTTTACAGCAGAACCTCAGACAGTCAAGTCAACAGCAAGTAGAAAACATTCGCAAACGTGTTTCTTTCTTTCTTTCTTTCTTTTTTTTTTTTTGAGACGGAGTTTCGCTGTTCTCGGCCAGGTTGGAATGCAGTGGCACAATCTCAGCGGGCTGCAAACTCCACCTCCCGGGTTCAAGTGATTCTCTTGCCTCAGCCTCCGGAGTAGCTTGGACTACAGGTGTGCACCACCACACCCAGCTAATTTTTGTATTTTTAGTAGAGATGGGGTTTTGCCATGTTGGCCAGGCTGGTCTCGAACTCCTGACCTCAGGTGATCCGTCTGTCTTGGCCTTCCAAGGTGCTGGGATTACAGGTGTGAGCCACTGCCCCTGGTCTCCAACTTTACATTTAGACAGTGTCTTTTTTAGGGCCTTTGTGTACATCCTCCACCAAAATGGACCTGACATTGATTGAATAAATCAAGATGGAAATAATGGCTTGTGAAATTGATCATTGTAAATGTAAAAATATTCACATTTGCCAAATGTGTTCTGCACTGGTGGCTCACTGTGAGTGGTTCACATGCCTTGTATAGAATTGTGGGATTATGGAAGAGATCCAGTATATATATATATATATATATGAAGTCTTATGAATCTCATGGGTCCTTTCCCTTAATTATTTTGTAGGTGTTTCATTATAGGAGCATATCTTTAATTAGGCAGTATTTTAATAATAACTTATTTGTCTGGAGGACATTGGTTCAGTATCTTTCTAAATCAAGAACTGGTAAACCACAGCTTAGTAGATCTAAGATTTAAAATGTGGTTGGTATCTCACTTGACGCCTGCCCACCTAAAACTGCTTTCTAGCGATTGCATGCTGACTGCATCCATGTGTCATAAGTCTGTGGTTGCAAAGTCTGTCTAGTTTGATATTCACTCTAAATACTGTTAAGAGAAACAGACATATATCCAGAACCTGTGGCTTGTTGAAGATGGTATGAGCAATGTGAAATCTGGGGAAGGGGTTCATGCCATATGGAAATTGGGAGTCTTTGAAAAAAATATCTCTAGCATGTCAATGTAAAAATAATAAATCTAGTTTCAGAATGTGCAGTGAGTTTGGAACTCTTACCACCTTTAATCTAAGTAAGCCATGTACCAGGACCTTAAAATCAGCGGGGAAAAGGAACTATTCAGTAAATGGCTTTGGGATAATGACATATATAATCAGAGAGCTACTTTCTTACACTTTACATCAAAATGAATTCCAAATGATGCAAAGATTTAAGTATAAGAAAATGAGCTCATTAAAGGACTAGATGACAACTAGATTATTATTTAAAATATTCTCAGAGGCAAAATGCCTATGTATGATACACATACAAAAAAGAAATCATAAGAGAATATACAGTTGATTGCCATTATTCACAGTACTTACATTTCATGTATGTATCATAAACATTGAATTAGCAAGTACTGAATTATTATTCTTAGGGGAAATATAGGATTAGGTTCCTGTAAGCTTCTGTTCCCAACATTTTTGTCGATTTATCAATATATAACCTTGTTGCATGTGTGTTTCTGTTTAAAGTCACCTTGTTTGTTTGCTATGTATCATTATTTCACAAACATTGGACTCATGGCCAACATACTATAACTCCTTCCTGAACAAAGCGTATCTAACACATATGTTTTGTCCATGAGGGACATCCCAGCCTTCTTATGTTCAGGAACACTAGACAGCATTCCAGCCCCATGCTTAGGCCATTTGAAACAGCAAAATCACCAGTAAAAACTGTGAAAGTGGAGAAATCGTGGCCTTAAATCGATTATGGAAAGAACATTCTATTACAGTATGGAAGCTGAAAAAGGAGACTGGGTATGTGAGTCTCAGGTGACTCTAATATTTTGCTGCACTGTGAATATATGTCTGATGATGACCATGCAATGCTGTAGTATTGACATTGGGGTTACAAATGAATTTTAGCAGGTAGATTAACTGCAAATATGGATTTGCTGTGATTGGCGAGAATTAACTATATTTACAGATAACTTTGACCCTATAAAAATGGAAAAGTTCTAGAAAAAAATCTAGACAGATATACAAATCAAGTCAAAAGACCAAAATCAAACTAAGTAAAAATAACTGCAACACTTGACATAGAAATCTAGATAATTTTTTAAATCTGCTAAGCATTCTTCAATGTCGCTGTAAAAAAACGACTAATATCCTGTCATTTGCAACAACATGGAGGAATCTGGAGGATATTATGCTGGTGAAATAAGCCAGGCACAGAAAGACAAATACCCGATGATCTCACTTATGTGTGGGATCTAAAAAAATTGGACTCGTAGAAGGAGAGATTAAGATGGTGGTTACCTGGGGCTGGGGTGTTGCAGCGGGTGGGGTAAATGTAGGAAAGTGCAAGGTGTTGGTTAAAAGATTCGGAGTATCAAACAGAAGGAATAAGTTCAAAAGAAAAAAAAAGAAAAAATACCAACAAGTTAGAAGAAAAATAATGAAAAGATGTGAACAAATAGTTCAAAAAAGGAAAGGAATACAAATTGTGTACAAATATTTTAATAGGTAATCCATTGATACGGTTCAGCAACAAAGCACAAAAGGATGTGTAGAACAAAATATCTTCCCATCCCAGCCCCTGGCACCAAGCAAACCACACCAGAGGCCGCTGATACTATTAGCTTCCTGTATGATCTTCTTGAGATATTTTATGCAAATATAAGCATATTTGTGCCTGTGAGTGTGTTATGGGTAGTTTCCCTTTTTTGGTTACACTAATGATAGTATGATATAAAAACAATTATACATCTAGCTTTTGTTGTACTTTTAATATATTGAGGAAATCATTCCATATTTATATTTATTATAGAGCTACCCAGTATTAAAAGCTGCCTAGCATTCTATGCTAATAGTGCCATATTAACATTTAATATATGTTGTTTGCTGTATTTTGCCACTACAAATAGGCTGGGTGTAGTGTCTCACACCTGTAATCCCAGCACTTTGGGAGGTCGAGGCGGATGGATCATTCAGCTCAGGAGTTCGAGACCAGCCTGGACAACATGGCAAAACCCCATTTCTACAAAAAATACAAAAAAAATTTTAAAATTAGCTGGGTATGGTGGCACATGCCTGTAGTCTCAGCTACTTGGGAGACGGAGGTGGGAGGACTGCTTGAGCCTGGGAGGCAGAGGTTGCAGTGAGCCAAGATGGTGCCACTGCATTCCAGCCTGGGTGACAGAGTGAGACCCTGTCTCAAAAGAATAAACAAAAATGACAAATAATATTATTTAAATACCTCTGGGAAATCAACAACTACATCTGTAGTAAATATCTTTTTGGCCAATTTGTGTCTTTTGAATTTTGTACTATATATGTTTTTTAAACTATTCAACAAATAGTCGTATTTTCATTCCAAAATGAAAGATACATTTCGATAAAATTGAAGTTAAAGAAAAAGAATTGAAAAAGAAAGAAAGAAGTTCAAAGGGATGAGGAAAAGAAAAAACACACAATAAAATGACTATCCTGTAAAGGAAATGGTTTTTGTTTCTAGGTTTTCCACTTAGCTAAAATCATCAGCTGTTTGATGAATAGACAATAGATCAGATTAAAAAATATTTAATTTTTTTTCATTCAAATTA
This sequence comes from Ateles fusciceps, assembly GCA_036589455.1. Lineage (NCBI taxonomy): Eukaryota > Metazoa > Chordata > Mammalia > Primates > Atelidae > Ateles > Ateles fusciceps. The sequence goes on along the minus strand of JAZHEH010002554.1, from coordinate 10,134,791 downwards.
TTAGAAATGAATGGGGGCAAATCAAGAGCTCCAGGACACTGGAAACGTGTCAGAAGAAGAGACCTCAGTCTCCTCTTTATTACAAAACGCTCTCTGAACATTCCCTCCTAGTTCTAAAGATCTGTGAGTCTGATTTTATTAATATCATTAATTAACTTTCCTTTTCATTTCTCCTGAAGTATCCCTCAGGACAGTGAAAAAGCCAGTGGATTGCAAGGTTATTTTTCTTAAAATAGGACCATCATCTTTTGAAATACACAGGCTTTTAATTTGAAAATACTTATGAATTATATTTTCCCCATGATTGCCTTCATATAGTAGATACTTTTTCTCATAAGCATTATTGTGAACCATGTGGTTATGAGATCAAAGGTGTTTCTAAGACCACAATCACATTTACATAGAAATAATAATGCTGGAATTTTTTATTTCTTTATTTTTTTTTTTGAGATGGAGTCTCACTCACTGTCGCCCAGGCTGGAGTGCAGGGTGCCATCTCAGCTCACTTGCAACCTTCGCCTCCCAGATTTAAGTGATTCTTCTGCCTCAGCCTACTGAGTAGCTGGAATTACAAGTGTCTGACACCACGCCCAGCTATTTTTGCATTTTTAATAGAGATGGGGTTTCACCACGTTGACCAGGCTGTTCTCAAACTCCTGAGCTCAAGTGATCGACCTGCCTCAACCTCCCAAAGTGCTAGGATTATAGTCATGAGCCACTGCACCAGACTCACAATTTTATTTTTTATTCATATATTCTCCAGTGTCTCAGCTGGCATTAATGAACCTTAAGTTTGCTTTTATTGTATTATAGTTTTAAAAGTGCCTAATGAGGAGTTATTAGTGTTCTGATGTATTTCAGAGGCAGCAAACTAATCATCTTTGAATAATGGTAACTATTTTTTCAGGTTGAAAAATTTTATAGGTAATGCCAATAGGTACAAATATAGGCTCTAATGATTTCTTTTAATATTTCTGGAAAGGAGTTAGATTATATATCTGTGATAGAATATAATACTAAGTATTAGATTGTAGAAGGCTTTGTTTCAAGGTGGTTATTTATTCATGTTACTACTGTCTTCAGTCATAACATCAGTAAGATCGCAATGATTTAAATCTTTGGGCTATGTAAATCCCGAATTATTTAGGTCTCTGCCACTGGAAAGTGAGTATCAAAAATTGTCTATTTAAGAAAAAAAGTTTTTGTAAGTCGAGTTGTATACTGGATCCACAGAGATCATTTTAAATGTAGCGCTGACAATAGAGATTGGATAAAAACGATGTTAAAATTTCTTTTCTCATTCAAGTTCAAATTTTAAAAATTTGAAAGACATGTTTTAATGTATAAATAATTGAAAAGTTGTTGACAGTCATTTGTTTTGCAGTCAGCAAGTGGTAAGAATCTTTGGGGAGACAACAGGAGAATAAATGCTGTAGCATGCCTATGTACATAATGAAATACGGATGTGAGCGTCGAGGCTACACACGGTCTCTGGGATACTAGAACTGTCTTTCTTGCCATGGACCAGCTAACATGCCTTGGTTGTGCTAGTGTGCTGAGCCCTGTGGACATTACCTTATTAATATTAAATAAATGTTATTTTTTTCCTATTGCCTTTCTCTCTTCTATATGAAAATATGTAAGTATTCTCTGAAGGCTTTTCTTTTGCTTTTGTGAATACCTTCACACCATGTTGTATTCTGCCTTGGTTAGTTAAAAAAAAAGTTAATTATATTCCTTGATCTGAGACAATTGAACCATTTTACACTTTCCGTGGAGGACAGCATGTAACGCAGGTTTTTCTCTTACAGGTTGTGGGACTGGAAAGTATCTTAAAGTGAACAGCCAGGTGCATACCGTGGGCTGTGACTACTGTGGGCCATTGGTAGAGATTGCCCGGGATAGAGGATGTGAAGTCATGGTATGTGACAACCTTAATCTCCCCTTTAGGGATCAGGGCTTCGATGCCATCATTTCCATAGGAGGTAAGGCCACAGGATCACACATTCCTTGAGTGAAAAAACAGCACGTTTTTATGATCTGTAACTATGAATTAATGTGATGTGGTTACCTTCAGTTAGATTTCACATCTAGAACTATATTATGGTAGCCAGGCATGGCGGCAGGAACCTGTAGTCCCAGCTACTTGGGAGGCTGAGGTGAGAGGATCATTTGAGTCTAGGAGTTAAGTTTGAGTCCAGCCTGGGCAACATATCAAAACAGTCTTCCAGCTTTGCTTGAAAATAATTTCCTCCCTGATATATTGGCAGGTTTGTGTAGGGAAAAATAATTTAAAGTTTTCTCTTGACACAATACTGTGATTAAATTCCCCCAATATCTAACAGACTAGCACTTTCTGTATATTTGTGGATAAAATTACGCCTAATAACACACTTAGGACTTGATAAAGGCAGTCTTACTTGAAGCTCATTTTGCCTTTTGAGAAATTGGAAGTAAAATGATGACCTATACATTGATTTTTAATAGACACAACTATTTTATATCTTATTATAAGCAATCATTTGGACTTATGCTGAGCTGCCTGATCTTTGCATTATGTAGACAGAGAAACAATCTTTAACATATTTCTCTACTTCTCAGCCTTATTAACACTTACTAGCAGTATTAATCCTCCATTACTTTAGAAGGGCAGATTATTCACTAAAACAATAAGTTACTTCATAGAATTCAACCAGGGTACACTTAGTATCCCTTTCAAATTTTAGCAATTCACATTGGCCATCCTTCTGGTTAAAAAAATCCATAGTATTTTGGAACTGGAAGAGACTTTATGGATTTATGGACTCTAGGCTTCTTCTTATACAGGATGAATCTTAAAATCTGTAGAACTTAAATATCTTGCCCAAGATCAGCTATCTAATATTAACGTACAGGAGCCAAAGCTAAAAATTATGTCTTTCCTAAAATCAGGCCTGTGCTATTTCTGTCATCGTTGCCATGGAGAAAATAAGAAGGTTTTACTAGATGTCAAAATGTCATCATTGTTATATGGTAAATACCAGTATATACGTGTGTGGGTTTATGTGTGTGCATACACATTGAGATCTAGTTTTGTCTTTTTCAGTCATACATCATTTTTCTACAAAACAAAGAAGAATCAGAGCAATAAAAGAAATGGCCAGGGTCTTAGTTCCTGGAGGCCAGCTGATGATTTACGTGTGGGCAATGGAACAGAAGAATCGTCGCTTTGAGAAGCAAGACGTGCTTGTTCCATGGAACAGGGCCCTATGTTCCCAGCTCTTCTCAGAGTCCAGCCAATCTGGGAGGAAGAGGCAGTGTGGACACTCAGAAAGAAGCCATCCTTACCATCCTCCTTGCTCCGAGTGTAGCTGTTCTGTTTGTTTTAAAGAGCAGTGTGGTTCAAAACGGTCCCACAGTGTGGACTATGAAACTGCTATGGCAAGAACCTGTTTTGCAAATATCTCTAAGGAAGGCGAGGAAGAATATGGATTCTACAACACATTAGGAAAATCATTTCGTTCTTGGTTTTTCTCCAGATCTTTGGATGAGTCGACTCTGAGGAAGCAAATTGAAAGAGTAAGACCCTTGAAAAACACCGAAGTTTGGGCCAATGGCACTGTAACAATCCAGCCTTCCAGACACTCTAGTTTAGACTTTGATCACCAAGAGCCATTTTCAACAAAAGAGCAAAGCTTAGATGAGGAAGTGTTTGTGGAAACTTCTCAAAAGCACTTAGAGTGGCTGAGAGCACCAGGCACTCTGAAGCATTTAAATGGAGACCATCAAGAAGAAATGAGGAAAAATGGAGGGGGGAATTTTCTGGATAGCACTCATACTAGTGTGAATTGTGCGGGTGTGGGTAACTTAGAAGATGATAATCCTTCTGCTAGTAAAATATTGAGAAGGATTTCTGCAGTCGATTCCACAGATTCCAACCCAGATGATACAATTTCTGTCGAAGATCCACAGCCTGATATTTTGGACTCCAGAGCCTTTATGCGCTACTACCATGTGTTTCGAGAAGGGGAGCTCTATGGTCTGCTCAAAGAGAATGTGTCAGAGCTCCGTATCCTGAGTTCTGGGAATGATCATGGCAACTGGTGTATCATTGCAGAGAAAAAGGGAAGTTGTGATTGATTGCATCCATTTAGACGACTCCAAAAGATGAACCACATTCTTTTCACTAGGTTTGATGTGGTTACCTGAAATTGCATTCAGTTTTATTATTTGTTAATCCATTTATCCTTTGGTCTGCAGAGACTATGAATTATTTGATTTTCTTTTTACCTTTGAATAAGCACAGATCCTGGCACTGAAAGCACTTGACAAAGGGCATTTGTGCTTAAATGTTAATATACAAGATCTGAAGAAGCAATAGAAAATGCCCAGTCAGTACAGTTCAGATTTTTTTAACCCCTGAAAGATAAAATACATGTGTAGTGATGTTCAGTATTGCGCATTGGTTTAAAAAGATGCTGCTGTTAAATAATATTTTCAAACAGTATTTTTATAAAGTGAGGGGATAATTTCTGGTTCTTAGGTTATAATTGAGATCAGTGTGCAAGACAATAGGGAAACTTAATATATTGCACAGATAATACATTGAACCATGTGATGAGTTATCTTGTTGCCAAGGTCTTGCTTCTACTTAAAGTTTTCAGAAAACTGAGTGACTGGAGAGACCCAAGAAGTGTTGCAAGGACTTTTCTAAATTATAAGCAAACTTGCTTCAAAGTAAGTTGACACATGATAATAATGTTTTCAGTGTAGCCCACGAGGTTTTTAAAGGCACTGTTAGGTTGAGCATGGTGGCTCATGCTTATAATTCCAGCACTTTGGGAGGCTGAGGTGGAAGGACCACTTGAACCCAGGAGTTCAAGAGTAGCCTGGGCAACATAGTGAGAACCCCATCTCTATAAAAAAATTTAAAAATTAGCCAGGTGTAGTGGTGCATGCCTGTCGTCCAAGCTACTTGGGAGACTGAGGCAGGAGGATCACATGAGCCCAGGAGATCAAGGCTGCAGTAAGCTGTGATTGTGCCACTGCACTGCAGCCTGGGCAACATAACGATACTCTGTCTCAAAATAATAATAATAATAGAATAGACTGGGTGCGGTGGCTCATGCCTGTGATCCCAGCACTTTGGGAGGCCAAGGCAGGGGGGATCACCTGAGGTCGTGAGTTCGAGACTGGCCTGACCAACATGGAGAAACCCCATCTCTACTAAAAATACAAAATTAGCTGGGCATGGTGGCATGTGCCTGTAAACCCAGCTACTCAGGAGGCTGAGGCAGGAGAATCACTTGAACCCAGGAGGCAGAGGTTGCAGTGAGACAAGATCACGCCATTGCACTCCAGCCTGGGCAACAAGAGTGAAACTCTGTCTCAAATAATAATAATAATAATATAAAGGCATTGGATTAGCTTGTAAGGAGTGGAGTATGTAGGTACTAGGAGTTATGCAAGTACCCAAGTAATATTCTTCCAATCTTATTAGAAGCATGAATATTTAAGATTGATATTATTATTGCTTATTAGCAAGATTATTATCAATCATGTTTATTAGAAGCATGAATATCCAAGACCAAGGTTGACTAGTGATGACTCTGCATCAAGAACTAGGCATTTATTTTGAGTTGAAGGTCTCTTTAGGAAAGGAGAATCTGGGTGAAGCACTGATTTTGGCTCTGCGAACAAACAGATTAAGGTACAGCATAGTTAGCCTTGGTAGAAGTATGACTGGGATTTGCTGTACCCTTTAAAATAGTATCTGGGCATTTATTTTATTGAAGGTGACTACATTTTATTAGTTACATTAGGAATTTAGGCAGAATCAACCTCTACTGATTAAAGGTTGAATTTGTCACTTTGTAGAGAAAATAGACTGGACACTGTATGGTCACCGAATCTGTTTAGATTTGCCCACAGGTCTATTTAAATCTATGGCATGGATCCTGAGACACAAATATAATTAAGACAGGTCTAGAGACCTAGGACAAGCAGAAATAAGTTGATCCAGGAATATAGTTTCAAGTAGTTCATTAATGAGAAAATTGACATTTGACAGGAGTCTTTTTACTTTATTCCGGATGAAAATCCAAATCTTGTTTTATTTTTCCACTAAAAGTAGTAAAATAACAATGACTTTCATTTGTTTTTGGGTTCTTTTTTCCTTTAATGATTCTGCTGTAACTTAAGGTAATGATGTTACTTTTGAACAAACTTAAAGAACTATTTTTAAAGCATATCTGAAAACAATTGATGTTTACAACTCTCTTTGGCTTCAAAATAAGATTGTGTTATCACCGTTTTCGTAGATGAGCTTGTCTGGTGGAAATGATGCATATGATTTATACTGTTCAGTGTACATTTTGCAGTAGTAGACGAATGAGAACGGCTATAAGTGGAGTATAAGTTAAAAATTAATTTAGTGTCTTCTATTTCTTAATTTGGGACATTAAACCATGACTGTAAGTGGTTTTCTTGGTAAAAAGAAAAGATTCTCAGAGTCAAAAATGTTCTTACAACTCAGGCTTGATGGCTTTTGAATTATGAATGGATTTTTCCTCTCTCTGAAGCCAATTTTCACATGGGTTTTTAATCCTGGCCTTGCTGCTAGAAATCTGTGCTTGAAGTCATCTCTTTCTGGTGGTAGCCTGCCACTTAAAAGTCATGACGTGGTGGAATTCAGTTTACCAGACTGCTAGCATAGCCTTTGAGCTAAACTGTCTGAACAACCTCTTAGACATACACACACCACTTTGTATTAAAAGGTTCTTTAGAGCAGTTCTTTGGAGAGAAATATTTTCATGTAATTTTGACAGGGGTGTAAATAAAGCATGGTGACTAATAAGTCTTTCAGTCTTCATCTGATGAACACAAGAATCTATACTTCCAGGTATTATTTTGTATGCAGATATTTAACTTGGTGATTGATCATCTCTCTTTGGGATAGTCACATGAAAATCTCTTTTAAATTTAACTTCTGCCTTTGGATTTTTTTTTAAAGCCATTGAAGAGCAAAACTAATGTAAACATATTGATCATTTAAAAAGCTTACTTGTTCTCACAAGGAAACACAAGTCATCAGTGAGTGTAAATGTAGACGGTTCATTTGTGAATGTTATCACCCTCAACTTGCTTGATGATAGAGTCTACGGATCCAGCTGGAGTAATTCAGTCACTTACTTCCTTATTAATACTAGATCACACAGTGTCTTTCTGATTCCTTCTTCTTTACTCACTGGCATCAGCACAGACTCCCACTATCTGAAATAAAAGAGAGAGTTTGGGGGATTATTGGAGAACTCTTAAGAAACTTTGTTGGGGGTCGGTGTGGTGGCTCACACCTGTAATCCCAGCACTTTGGGAACCCAAAGTGAATGGATTACCTGAGGTCAGGAGTTCAAGACCAGCCTGACCAATATGGTGAAACCCTGTCTCTACTAAATACAAAAAATTAGCCGGGTTGATGGTGCATGCCTGTTATCCCAGCCACTTGGGAGGCTGAAGCAGGAGAGTCGCTTGAACCCGGGAGGCAGAGGTTGCAGTGAGCTGAGATCACACCATTGAACTCCAGCCTGAGCAACAAGAGCAAAACTCGGTCTCAAAAAAAACAAAAAGCAAAAAAAACTTTGTTGCCTTCCTGATGCCTCACTGGCCTATTTGAGGAATTCCGTGTGAACCTCCAAAGGATTTGGGGGAAAGTGCATTAACATGGACAAAGGATGGAATCAAAATAATGTTATTGTGGGAAACATGCAAGCACCCATTTACATTTTTTTCAATTGCCACTGTAGTGTTGACATGACACCAACATATCAAAGACACTAACAAACCAGCTACACAAACATGTTGGAGTTCGGTTTGGCTCTCTTTCTCATCACATATCTCCATGCAGAATAGTACTTGCTCTTATTTCTGGTTTGCCTGTCTATTTCCTTCCAAATTCTACATGCCAAGAATTCGTCTGTCTTTTAAGAGGTCATCAATTGAATGGGCAAACATTTGGAGGTGATCCAGAGAGAAAACAATCCAAATATAAACCAGCTTGGAACATTAATGCACCTGAATATTAATGGTAAAAATAAAAAAGCACTGTAGATTTTTATATTTTATATATATATATATATATATATATATATATATATATATATTGAGTTTGGAGAACAGAAGGTGTGACTTAGTAGTTGAACTCGGTGAGGGAGGGCACTGGTTAAATATGAGCTGTGAGCACCCAGTTTAGGAGGAGGGAGGAAATGGGGACCAAGCACCAGCCAAGCAGCTGCAGTCTAAGAAGAACAAATTAGGGCAGGCCTCAGCATCTCTTTCCTATTATATAAAAAATTTGAAATAAGAATAGCTGTGAACGTTTCTTAATATACAACATTAATTTTTTTTATTTGCAGTCCTCACCACAGCCCTCTGAGATAAGTATACTTATTGTTCCCATTTTGCAGATGAGGGAAACTGAGGCAGAAAGAAATTAAATTGTTTAAGGTTACACACATAGTAGGTATCACACAGTTAGAGTCAGAGCTGGTATTCAAACCCAGGTCTGGCTCCTAGCCTCTGCTCTTAACCACAACACCATGTACTCCCACCCCTGGGCTCAACTCCCGTGATTTTTAGAGTATTGGAGCCTTTCAAGATAAGCATGATTGGATAATGGGCTTTCGAAAGGTTACGCAACGATTACAAAGCTAGACAGTAATTCAATAGTAATCTCTTATACATTTTCCCTTTTATCTTTTTTTTCATTTGTAAATCTGTTTCAATTTTATTTGAATTAAAAAATACTTCTTGGTGTCAAAATACTCTGGGACCACTTTTCTCCAGCTTTTCAGTCTATTAACAATTATATTATTTTCCCATTTTGTAAGTAAGGTAACTGAGGACTATTCAGATATTTCATTCACTCCATTTGTTTACTAAGCCCTACTGTGTGCTGGATACACAATCTGCTGTGTGCTGACTACATACGATACAAGGTAATGACTATCTGGCATCTTGAAGGTGCCCAGTATATTAGAATTAACTGTCCTAAATGTGCTAAGCTGAAACATTCTTCATACTCCCTGGGTGCCCATTACCAAGTTATATTGTTTAGTTTGAGAAAAACAACAAACAACCCTCCCTTAGAGAATCATGATGCATATTAGCATATTTAAGGACTGCCCTAAAGCTTGGACTTAATCTAGCTTGACCTAGACATGTTAACATCCTGTAGCACAAGTGTTCTGTGGGATATATTTCAGAAAATAACATGTCCTACAGAATAAATTCAGACTCCTTTGGAATGGCATTTAGGTCCTTCATAAACTAACTGAATTATTTTTCGGTCTCATTTCCTGCAATTGCACGCAATTTTTTCTGTTCTGTAATCTGCTATTTTAGACAATGCTTTCATAAGAAATTACATAATGACAAGTAATCCCCCACATTCTCTAGATATATACTTGGATTTCAAATGCTGTAATTGTAATCTTTCTCCAAAGAAAAATGCGTGATACAGGCTTCATTCCTTCAAGAGGCATATGAGGTAAGTGTTATTTTACACCCGTCCAACAGATGGGAAATCCACGGAAGTGGAAGGGAATCAGAGAAGTATTGACAGACCTTCAACCAACCATAATGCTTAACTCCTCTTTTTCCAGTCTTAACTCAAAATTATGATTATTTTGATAGTATAAACTCCATATCTGCAACCTCAGTTATCTACAAAACTGAAGTGCGAACATTTAAAAAGAACTCTCATCAACCAAGAATTGAAATTGTAATGCAAATAGAAAGGGCTCAGCATGAAAGCACAATCAGAAACCGAAGAGAGTTGATCAAAGAGAAAATTCTAGCTGAATTGTCCTATTTTTAATTCCCCAGGGGATCCTATGGTATACGACACATTAACAGGGGGTGTGAATCATTTCAGTTACATCACATACTCTGTCCTCTCATGATACGGGTCTTCCCCCAATTGATTATGCACAGATAATCAATCACTTTATCTGGGAGGGATTGGAGCTATAGTATAATCTATCTGACCAGTCTGATGGACCACTTGTAAAAGCTGATTGTCAAATTGGATCTTCATTTGACACATACTAGAGCTGCAGAAAGTAAAGTTTACTCCAACCCAATTAATCACTAATTAATCTACAGGAAGCAATACATTTTCTCCACATGGAATACTGCTTTTTCTATATTACCTCCACATTGAAAAACGAGTGAGTCACTGCAGTTAACCTGTAGCCAGTCTACCTTGATGCTGAATTCCCTGAAGAAGTTACAATTAAATTTGTGTTCCCTCAGCAAGGATTTGGTTAAGTGATAAGTACTTTTTCTTTTTCTTTCTTTCTTTTTTTTTTTTTTTTTTTTGAGACAGTGTCTTGCTCTGTCACCCAGGCTAAAGTGCAGTGGTGCAATCTCAACTCACTGGAACCTCTGCCTCCCAGGTTCAAGCGATTCTCATGCCTCAGTCTTCTGAACAGCTGGCATTACAGGAACGTGCCACCACTCTTGGCTAATTTTTGTATATATTTTTTTTTTAGTAAAGATGAACTTTCACCATGTTTTCCAGGCTGGTCTTGAACTCCTGACCTCTTATGAGCTAATCATACCACTTCTAACTAGATTTTCTATTAATATACGAGGAGGGACTCCACTGCTAAAGTTTGTTTTTCTTCTCTGGTTATTTACACAGAACACTGGCAATCCATTAAGGCTCACTAATGTGGACTTAAATGAAATTTCTGAGAGGTTTTGAATATGTATGTGCAAACTGCCTATTTTCTTTATATGCTCTTTTAAATATGTATGTATGTAAATATCACACACACACATATATCTATATCTATATCTATATATATTCCTAGACATCTAGTGTTTGCTTTCGTAGTGACCAAGAAAAAAGAGTTCTTTTGTGCACTTATGAAAACATAAAATTAGCAATTACCATAGAAATGTGTTGTATTGAATAAATAGATTTTTTTTTGTTTCATGGAAATTTAAAACAATTATTAGATGTTATTGTGCCTCTTCTTGTGTTGATATGTGTATTTGGGTCAAAAGTGCAAAAACTTTTTTCTACAATATACAATTATTTTGTCTTTTCCCAGAGGAAGCTAGCAATAGTTTTAAAAGCATAAATAGATGGAAAATATTTTGACTCTTATAATAATGTGAAGAAATTTTATTTGCACTAACCAATAATGTTCAGGATCTTTTTGTAGTATTTTTTTAAATGGTGTAATTTGTATGTTTATGATATGTATTCAATTATTTAAGTTAAGTGTCAATGTATTTTTTAAAAATGTTCCCAGAAGAACAAAATTTTTCTTTCTTCTCCGTTCTGTACAGGACAAGCATTGTTCAATTCACACAGTCAGCTCTCACTACACTTCAACAGAATGGGCAAGTTTGTATTTGAATTCTGTTATCTTTATCTAAGGGAAGCAAAATTAACCATTTAATAATAGATTATCTTTAATGGGTTATTAAAAGAGTATTATTGACCAAAAAGACATATTTTGAGATTAATAAAGATGTATTAGACTATCCAAAAGTGGATGCATGTGAATGTGCTCCTAATCTGGAAAGGATGTCATTTTTTCACATTGCTTGGGAGGTAAGCAAGTTTGTTCTCTTTCCTGACCTGCTCCATATGCAGCTTGTGGGGGTGTGAAGAGAGGGAGGATTTGTGCCCACCCTGCTGTGGCTCTCAGGCCACTTAGAGGGGGATGCAATCTTGCAGCAGATGGTGCCCTGGCATGGCGGAGCTTGACGGCTCCTCGCCTCTGATGGAAGAAGCTATTCCATCTCCCCCAGCATCAGTTTGGCCCTCAGGTAGCTGCTTGAAAGACAAAAATGATGACAAATGAAATACACTGCATGTTGACCTTTTGGCAAGAATCAGTCAGACCTCAGTCATGTGCTTTGTACGCTGCCAGAAACCTCCCAGTTTAAAAACACTGCTAGTTACTGTCTTTGGAAGCCATCCCTTCTTCCATGTTTGTGCTCCTTTTCTATTTTTGAATTATCTAAGCATGAATTCAGCTTTAAAATTATATACTTAACAGATGTATAGCAGGTTTTGCAGTTTTCTCAATGGGTGAAATCAGAAGGAAACTGTCAACGTCAGTACACTTCCCTCCCCACCCCATCCCTGGATGCAGGGCACAGAAGATAATCCCCATGCAAGTACACGTGTGTGCACCCTCAGTGCAAGGAAAAGCAGCAGACGCTTGGGATACCAGAAACCTTAGAAGTCACTGACTCCGAGGAGTGACTTGCAAAGCCAAGATCCAGATCCATATGCCTCTTCCTGCATTCCTCCACATACACCTGTGTTTGTGTTTCTCCAGGTAGCTGTCCTATGTATCCATGCATATCTTTGTCATTCGGCCGCCCACTCAGGTCCCATCTTCAAAGAAATGCCCCTGATCCCACAGTTCCGCATTGATCTTCTCCACCTTCACCATCCTACAGCGCTTTGTGTTTAGGGTATTTTACAGCACTGATTTTATTCATCTTTAGCAATTAAAAAAAACATTCTGCATCATCTACAATTTTTTTCTCTTATGTCTCTACCAATTTTTTTTAAACGGGAGAGTTGACTAAGGCCATTCCTGCTCCAGTCACTTTTCCACCCAGCACAGTCATCCCTCTGGATCCCTGGGTTTCACCTCTGTAGATTCAAGCAATATTTGAAAAAAGGAAATTGTGTCTGTGCTGAACATGTACAGACGTTTTCTCTTATCATTGTTCCTTAAACAATAGAGTATAACAACCATTTACAGTGTGTGATGTATTATAAAGAATCTGAAGATGATTTAAAGTATAGGTGAGGATGTGTGTCAATAATATGCAAATACTATGCTTCATTTTTATATCAGGGACTTGAGCATCCACGGATTTGGTATCCAAGGCGGTCCTGGAACCAACCCCCAACGGATATCAAAGGACCACAGTACTATCTTCCATATCACCCCTGCCCTGCCCTCTAGAAATAAAGAATCATTTGCATTTTTTTTTTTTTTTTTTTTTGATAAGTAGTTTCACTCTGTTGCCCAGGCTGGAGTGCAGTGGTGTGATCTTGGCTCACTGCAACTCCACCTCCCAGGTTCAAGCGATTCTCCTGCCTCAGCCTCCCAAGTAGCTGGGACTACAGGTGCACGCTGCCAAGCCCAACTAATTTTTTGTACTTTTAGTAGAGACGGGGTTTTACCATGTTAGCCAGGATGGTCTTGATCTCCTGACCTTGCGATGTACCCACCTTGGCCTCTCAAAGTGCTGGGATTATAGGCGTGAGCCACCACACCCAGCCAGTCATTTGCCATTTTAAAGGACCTACTCTAAATGAGCAACAGAGGAGCTCTCCCGCCTGCCTCCGAACCCCCACCTGCCTTCAGCATTATGGGGTGGAAGAGTCCCGGCCCTGGCCAATGGAACTCAGCTCCTGGGATCAGCTGTCAGTGGAGGCTCATGTCCCAGCTTTGTTGACTTCCTGCATCTTAAGTCTCCTCTCACGAGATAACCTCTCCTCTCAGGCCTTTAGATCCAGGTCCCCTCTCTCAGCCTTCTCTGAAATCTCCAGTGTGAAGAATACGTGTTCATTTATTTGTTAGATTTTTGTTTGAATACAGATGAAAACTGATCATAAGGGCTTGGTCCTCAGAGTTAATCACCCAAGTTTAAAAACGAAAACCACAGTGAACAATATTTGCCCATCAGTTACAAGATTTATCTTTCTCTTGCAAAGAAACATCTCACAATAACTCAAAATGAAGGGCATGGTAAGTTGAGATAGAGATATCCCTTCCTTCCCAACACTCACCCTCTAAAAAATCAGGGTAGGCAGGCCTGTGTTAGAGCTCTCCTGCTCCAGAAGAGAACCCATAGTCACTTTGAAGTGAACCCCACTCATCTTTGAGAGGCCAGGGCCCCCAAAGGGTTTACCCGGGGGAGATGGCTGCATTGAGGGGAGGGTGGGAACAGCCCCACTAGTCGGCAGCTGGTGGCACCAGTGAGCTTGAGCTCCCCAGACACTGCCTAGAAGTGGAAGAAACCTGACTTGGCATAGCCCCGGATGTAGCACTGAGCCTGAGCACTGGCCTGCATGCCCAGGAAGCTTGGCAAAGATTCCTGTGTCCATGCATGGCATGAAGTGAGTGGCACTGCCACCTTCAAACTACATAGGGGGACCACTTCCACAGGCCTGGTTCTTGCTGCATGGGGCATCGCTGTCCCCACTCCAGAGGCAACTACAAGTTGCTCATTAAAAAGAAATGTAGTTGGACCCCAAAGTTCCACAAAATAAGCTGACTCCAGGAGAAGCTGATTGTTAGGATGCCTAACTGAGCCCTACACTCCTTTGTTTGGCTAAGGGATGAACTTCAGTGTGAAGGATTAAGTGTCCTGCACGCCCCATACAGGTAGAACTCTCCTGCTTTAGGGGTTAAGAAGCTGTCATGCAGCACCCCCTCATCCATGCCATCTTCTGAGCTCTCAGTCCTCACATGAGGTGATCTATGAAGAACTAGAGTTTTTTCTCTACCGTATCATGTTGGGACCCAAAATAGGTAACCACCCTGAGAAAGGAACAGAAAACACTGGAACATAAAGACCTTGTTTCCCTATCACTTTAAAGACTTCAATTTAAAAAACTGCCATTTCTTTGCATTTTTTTTCAACAATTTCTGAGCAATTCCTATACGTAAGGGACTTTCCAGGCGCTGTTGGAGATTTTATGGAAAGAAGATTCAGTATCCGATCTTGCACAATTTAAAATTGGCAGGACAGATAAGATGGGCACAGCTCTCTCTTTCTAGGATATTATTCCACTTTGCAGTTGGCCTGACTTAATCATGCTTCCATCTCAGCTTCGATGTGCCTTTCCAAGGTAAGCCTTTGGGGCCCCCACCCCTAATACAAAAGAGACACTAACGTTATTTTCCTGCTCTGTGGTCCCAGAGTTGTGTGAATTTCCTTTTGAAACTCATCACGCATGTTTGTTTGTTTATTTATTGAAGAATATTTATCTGCCGGAGTATATCTGTCACCAGGGCAGGGATTTGTCTGCCTCTTTCACTGTAGTACCCACAGTGCCTTGCATAATGCTGGTCCTGTTGGGGGTACCCAGGAAACATGGCTGAATGAATTATACCTGGCTCTGAATGAGGGTGCTCAGAAGTAGCAGTGAACCCTGGGACCCTGGGGGGAGGAAGAGGATTATCATAAAGGAGGTGACTCAAGGCTGGACCTCACAACACGAAATCTCAGTAGAGCAGGAGAGCAGGGAATTTGGACAATGGCGGAGAAAAGGGAAGCTCAGAGTAAATTAAGTAAACTGATGATGATGACAATGATAGTACCATTTATCATGTGGTCACTTTATGCCAGGAACTCTCATATTCGTAGCATCATTTATTTGTTACACAAACCATGAGGGGTAGTTACCCCTAAACCCCATCTATTGATATGAAAATCAGGATTCACAGAGGCTAAGTTCCTTGCCACAGTCATATGGATGGAAAGAAAAGACATTGAGCTTTGCATTTGGACTTGGACCTAGAGTTGTTCAAACCCTAGTTCTACCCACTCCACGGAAATGTGTTTTTTTTTTAGGGGGAGTACAAGGAGAGAAAAGTGGAGAAGTGAATTGCAGTTTGATTCTTATGGGCCAAGAACACCACTCTAGGGTATTTAGACTTTAACCTAATCCCATGTATTTATTTCTTCAAATGCTAGAGGGCGTTTGAACGTTTTTGAGCAGATGCTTTGGAAAAATTCCTCTGGAGAAGAGAGAAGGTGAGGGAGTGGAGGGGGAGGTTCTGAGATTTGAGGGGTCTGCAGCAGAGGGTTGGGAGACACAGTAGGGAGCTGAGACAGTAGGTCTAAAAATGAAACTAGGACACGTCCAGACCTCAGGTGGAATAAACTAGAATCTGGTTAGAGAGCCAGAAGGAACAAAGAGAAAAAATACTTCCCAAGTTCTCACCTGGCTGCCCAGGAGGCTGTGAGGCTGTTAACAAATAAAGAATTCCCTTTAACAAACAGAGGAGGTGTCTGCAGGGAGGCCTACAGATGAAACATGGAATGAGGCTGCCCTCTCCTGGAGGATAAAAGCCGGATGCTGAATCGAAGTTCTCATCTGCCCAGGACAATTTATTATTATTATTATTACTGTTATTTTCAGAGACAGGATCTTACTGTGTTGCCCAGGCTGGAGTGCAATTATGCAATCAGCTCACTGTAACCTCAATCTCCCAGGCTCAAGCAATTCTCCTGCTTCAGCCTCCCAAGTAGGTGGGACTACATGTGCATGCCGCTACACCCAGCTATTTTGTTTGTTTGCTTGTTTGTAGAGAGGAGGTCTCACTGTGTTCCCCAGGCTGGTCTCTATGCCACATAAACGAGGTGATGACCGGGATATTTTTTGGAAAGTTACACACAAACACAAATCTGCTAAAGTAGTTAAGTCGAAGGATTCCCAGCTCTGGGAGAAGGGTTATATTTTCTGCCTTATCCCCAGCTATTGAGATTATTTGAATTATTTGACCTCAACCTGTTGTATTAGTTCATTCTCACACTACTAACAAAGACATACCTGAGACTGGGTAATTTATTTTATTATTTATTTATTTATTGTTTCTTGAGACTGAGTTTTGCTCTGTCACCCAGGCTGGAATGCAGTGGCACCATGTCAGCTCACTGCAACCTCCGCCTCCCAAGTTCAAGCGTTTCTCCTGCCTCAGCCTCCCAAGTAGCTGGGACTACAGGCACGCACCACCACACCTGGCTAATTTTTTTTGTATTTTTAGTAGAGACAGGGTTTTACCATGTCAGCCAGGATCATCTCCATCTCCTGACCTCATGATCTGCCCACCTTGGCCTCCCAAAGTGCTAGGATTACAGGCATGAGCCACTGCACTTGGCTAAAAGATTGCATAATTTATAAAGGAAAGAAGTTTAATTGATTCACAGTTCAGCATGGCTGGGGAGGCCTCAGCAAACTTACAATTACAGTGGAAGGGGAAGCAAACATGTCCTTTCTCACATGGTGGCAGCAAGGAGAAGAATGGGAGCCAAGAGAAGGAGAAAGCCCCTTATAAAACCATCAGATCTCGTGAGAACTCACTATCATGAGAATAGCCTATGGGTAACCACCCCCATGATTCAATTACCTCCACTAGGTTCCCCCCATGACACGTGGGGATTATGAGAACTACAATTCAAGATGAGACTTGGGTGGGGACACAGTGATACCGTATCACCTGTATTTAATTTATATAATAAAATACATTTAGTTTATAAATTATGTTAAAACTACACATTGACACATGAAAGATTTCAAGAAGTCCTATACTAGAGCAAAGAAACCCATTTAACTGTATTCAGCCCCATGTTTCCCATAATATTTCATTCAAAAGCTTTGTTGTCCATATAAAATGTATGAACACCTTACAGAGCACTCTTTGGGAAAGGGTGCCCAACTTTTAAAAGGAAGACCCAAACAAACTGGTCAACACAAACAGAGTGCTGCTGTGGTGCCATGCCTGATACACCTGCCAATAGTCCTCTGCCACTCGCCATCCTTGCATCAGCATCTGGGACATGGTAATTACCCTCCACAGCTGTCATTCCACCTCTCCTCACTGCTCAGCTCACAGAAAACAGATTTGTGAATTACCACCTCTGGTCTCGGCAAATGTTTGTTTCCCTCTAGCTTGCTGGAAAATGCATTTTTTAAACTGCTCCAACAATTGCAGAGTATGGCAGCAGCTTTATCAGTACGTGAAGATACAGTGATAATGTGGCTTGGATACTTGACATTTTGTCTTGTTGGAAAGTGGCAAATTGCACTGAACTGTAAATGAACTGTAAATGGTGTTGTGTTGAGTTATAACAATTAGCATATTTCTTCCTTGTTTCTTGTTTATCTTTTAGTTTGTAAACATGGAAAGCAGAGTGTTGGGAGCTTTAACTTTTTATCTGTAAAATGAGCACAGCGATACTTATCTTGCAGAGTTTTGTAAGCCAGAATTTAAAAAATGTTAAACTACCTAACGTTTTCATAAGATAATACGAAAAACATAGCAGTATCCAATAAATGACAATTCTTAGTATTGTTTCCACACCTCCTGTTAACATTAAACTCTTGGAGGATGGAAGGAAGCATGGATGTGAAGCATGTGCAGTCACTAGAGGAAATCAGAATACTGCAGTTTTTGGAGTCCCTGAAATTTTTAAAGGGTTGTCAGTGTCGTTATAAATGATCTTTTACAGATGAGAACAAGATGAAATGGGATGGATAAAATTTAATCAATTTGCCCATGTTTTGCACAGGAGCATAAATTACCAGCAGATAACATCTGGATTTCAGACTAAGAACACAAACATCTCACTACAAAGTTACAAATGGAACATGACTCATGCCTGAAGTACACACACCTATGAATCTTCACTTTGCACGGTCCCAAAGATTCTGTAACTTTCACAAATTTGCATGTTTAATAACAAATTTGAACTGTTGGGCCACTGAGTGATCTGCTGCAAATGTCACCAGTCCTTCGTTGAAGACTCTGCGTGTATTTCAGTCAAGTTTTCTTCATCAAGCCCTGTGTTGTCTGTTCATCAGGCAGCAAAGCATCAGCGCATCCCCACCACTAGATGGCGCTAGACCCACTTGTGGGGCTCTGGGGGGCGCCATCAGCGTGGGACTAGAAGCTTATGAAAAACGGAAAGTTTCATCTCCTGGTTCCATTTTAAACGTTCACATTGGACCATAAAAGCAGATGAATTAAATATGCCATTATATTGCCTTTTTTATTTTTTTGAGACAGAGTCTATCTCTGTCGCCCAGGCTGCAGCGCAGTGGCGTGATCTCGGCTCACTGCAACCTCCGCCTCCAGGGTTCAAGTGATTCTCCTCCGTCAGCTTTCCGAATAGCTGAGACTACAGGTATGCAGTCCCACGCCCGGCTAATTTTTGTATTTTTACCAGAGACGGGGTTTCACCATGTTGGTCAGGCTGGTCTTGAGCTCCTGACCTCTTGATCTGCCTGCCTCGGCCTGGGATTACAGGCGTAAGCCACCGCGCCCTGCCTATCCTGCATATTTAAAGCTGAGTTTAATAACAATAGAGCAGAGATGGAGAAGTGACTGCCAGCCCAGCAGCTCTGAACTATCTCCTGTAAGGCTTAGCAGGGAATCCTGGCCCACAGTCCAATCTCCAAGCTCTAGACACCCCACCAGCAAAACAGGAAGCCAGCACATTCTGGATCTCTTTCCAAGATAAAGTCGACCATTTGTAATATTCTTTTCAGAGACAATGGAAGCTGAAAAATAAGAGCTGAGGAAGGGGGAACTTTTCTAGAAGAACTTAAATGCAAAAAGCTATGGGATAGTAATGAGAAGTGGAAGAGAACAAAAAAGTCATGGAAAGTAAAACCAGAAGGAGGAAAAACAAACATTTTAGAACAGCAAAGTGGGGGGACGTTGGAAAGCGAAGCTCTGAGTAGAAACCAGAGTTACAAAATTTCAGAGCTGGAAGGGGCCTTATAAGGAAGCAGAATTGGGCCCGAGGACTAAATATTTGCCAAAAACCACACAGGCAATTAGTGGCAGAGAAGAGTAACCCTTCATTTTTGCTAACCAGGGCTCTTTCCATTGAAACATGCGGCCCTCTCAATATCTAACTGAAAACGTTTCACAAAGTCCAAGTAAACACAGAGAAACATCCTCTCTTCTGTCTCCACTGCTTTCTCTGCCCACACGTGCACATGTGCACACACAGCCACCATTATAACAATACAGGAAATTGAAGGAAGCCATCTGAAACTTCAACGTCGGGCACAGCCGCCACAGATAACATATCAAATGCAAGGCTGGAAATCAGCACTGTTCACATTCACACAGGAAGCCCGACTCTAGCTGTTTGACCCTATTTAGTAATCAGTTCCATACTCACAAAAGAATGCCAGAACAAAAACAGAAGGAAAAGAAAAAAAAAAAAAAAAAAAAAAAAAACTCCAACCATTCTTTTCCTTTGGAAGAGGATTTATACCAAGAAGTTTAAAGAGAGGCCCAGCTGCTTTATAGAATTTTGCAGGAAATTTGGGAACATCTGTGATGCCATTGTCTTCCCTGGCTCAGGAAAGTAGCCATACCAAGATAGTTATTGGGATAATTCAAACAAATTAAAGCCGGATTTTATGTTGATTGTGCCTATATTTTAGGCAAAAGTATTTTGGACCTAAAGATTTCCAGTAATCATCAGATGTATCCTGGTCTCGTGGGAAATGCTGAGAAATTTGGTGCTGTTATCCACTTACTAGCTGTGAGACCTTGGGCAAGTTAACTTATTCTGAGCCTCCTCCTCCTTCTGTCGAAATGAAATTGATTAATTATTGCCTTCAAGAATAGTTCTGAGGTGAAAACGAGAGTCAATGCTCTATGGCACAAAGACACACCAATAAATATTAGCTGTTTCTTTCATATATATATATATATATATATATTTTTTTTTTTTTTTTTTTTTTTTTGAAACAGGGTTTCCTTCTGTCACCCTGGCTGCAGTGCAGTGGCAGAATCATGGCTCACAGGAGTCTTGGCCTCCCTGAGCTCAGGTGATCCTCCCACCTCAGTCTTTCAAGTAGCTGGGACTACAGGCGCACCACCACACACGGCTAACTTTTGTATTTTTTGTAGAGAGGGGTTTCACCATGTTGCCCGGACTGATCTTGAAATTCTGGACTTGAATGATCCACCTGTCTCAGCCTCCCAAAGTTTGGGATTACAGGCATGAGTCACCATGCCCAGCCCCATTTAGTTTCTCTATTTTGCTTCATTCTGGTGAACTTGGGCCTCAAGTACAGAGAAAAGTGAGAAGAAAATGCCTCATTTACAGTGGAGCCACTGGTGAGTCCCCTTCGGCCCAATCTACATCTGAAGTTCTCAAATATTTTGGACTCAGAACCTACCTACTTTCTTAAAAATTGAGGATTCCAAATGGCTTTTTAAGTGCGAGTTATTGATATTTACCATATTCGCAAATAATACTCAGGGTTGGGCATGGTGGCTCATGCCTGTAATCCCGGCGCTTTGGGAGGCCGAGGCAGGCAGATCACTTGAGGTCAGGAGTTTGAGACCAACCTGGCCAACATGAAGAAACCCCATCTCTACTAAAAATACAAAAATTAGCTGGGCATGGTGATGCATGCTTGTAATCCCAGCTTGTTGGGAGGCGGGAGGCTGAGGCAGGAGAATTGCTTGAACCTGGGAGGTGAGGTTGCAGTGAGCTGAGATCGTGCCACCGCAATCCAGCCTGGGCGACACAGTGACACTTGGTCTCAAATTAAAATAATATAAAATAATAATAGTGAGAAATTCTTACATTATTTATTCATATAAAAGTAAAAGTAGGCCGGGCGTGGTGGCTCACTCCTGTAATCCAAGCACTTTGGAGGCCAAGGCGGGCGGATCACCTGAGGTCGGGAGTTCAAGACCAGCCTGACCAACATGGTGAAACCCCGTCTTTATAAAAAAAAATATATATATATATATATAAATATATTAAAAAAATAAAAAAAAATAAAAAAAAGTAAAAGTAATGTATTACATGTTAATATAAATAACACAGTTTATGAAACATGTATTTTCCAAAACAAAACAAAAATGTAGTGAGGAGAGTGATGTCATTTACAGTTTACAGATCTCTTTCATGTCTAGCTTAATAGAAAACAGCTAGATTCTCATATTCACTCTGCTGCTGCACTTGGCCTGTTGTAATATCTTGTTTTAGTGGAAGTTTATGAAGAAAACTCAGCCTCTATGTATGGGAGGAATATTTTAATAGCTTTTTCAGGTAATGGTGCTTATGGTGTGATACTATGCCTAAGTTCAGTAAGTTTGAGACCAGTCTGGGAAATATAGCAAGACCTTGTCTCTACAAAACAGAAACAAAAATGAGAATTAGCCAGGCATGGTGGTGAGAGACTGAAATACCAGCTATTCAGCTGGGTGAGGTGGGAAGATCACCTGAGCCAGGGAGATGGAGGCTGCAGTGAGCTGTGATTGCACCACTGCACTCCAATCTAGGTGACAGAGTGAAATCTTGTCTCAAAAATAAATAAATGAATTAAAAATAAGATAGAATGTACTATAGCCTCTATTCATAACAATAAAAAAATTTACTGACTACCTAATATGTGCCAAACACTGTTAAAAGCATTGAAGATACAGAACTCGACAAGATAAGCAAGGTCACTGGTCTTGTGGACTTCTTATTCTAGAGGGGGGAAAATAGACAGTAAACTTGTAAGTGACTTAACATACAAGGTAACTGATAACTTCCAACAATGTTAAGTGCTGTGATAATCATAAAAATAAACTGATGCGACTGAGGATGACGGGGTGAGCCAATAGCCAGGCGGCCGCAATGCGAGAGGTGTCATGTTTGTGCATCCGGCGTTCGTAACAGTACGTCGTAAGTGGGATGGCTGAAGATTCCAGTGAGAATCTGGCTACCATAGAATTGCAATAGCCCTGGAAAGCTGGAGAAGAGGAAGAGGACAGAAAGCAGGGGTGCTTATATTTGAAAGGGGTGCTCCTGGCTGGGCACGGTGGCTCGTGCCTGTGATCCTAGCACTTTGGGAGGCTGAGGCAGGCAGATCACTTGAGGTTAGGCATTTGAGGCCACCCTGGCCAACACGACAAAACCCCATCTCTACTAAAAATACAAAAAGTAGCCAAGCATGGTGGCAGGTTCCTGTAATCCCAGCTACTCAGGAGGCTGAGGCAGGAGAATCACTCGAACCCAGGAGGCAGAGGTTGCAGTGAGCCTAGATTGCACCACTGCACTGGATGACAGAGCAAAATTCCATCTCAAAGAACAGAAAAAAAGAAAGGGGTGTTTCTTCATTCCTTCTGGTTAGAATGAAGCCTGGTCAGTCTCCCGGGGGAATAGCAAGTTACTGGGAGGAAATCACTTAAGAGAAGCTGAGGCCAGGACAAGAAGCCACTCCTTACTGCTGGGGGCCAATGTGGGAATGCTGATGCTCCCAGATGCTACTTGTTCTGCCCAAGGATGGTGGCAGAAGGGGACAAGGATGGAACTGGGGCTGTTTGTAACGGCAAGATTCCATTACCCTGATGAAAATACTCAACTTACACTGACACTCAGAAGCTGGCTGTTATTTCTGCTTTGGGGCGTTCCAGAGCTGCTTCTAGAACATACTTATATTTTTCATCTGTACCAGTATTTGCCTCACCCAGGTATCTAGGGCAAAACCAGACAAATGACAATAAAAAATAGGCTGAGCATGGTGGCTCACGCCTGTAATCCCAGCACTTTAGGAGACCGAAGCAGGAAGATTGCTTAAAGCCAGGAGTTCAAGACCGGCCTGGGAAACACAGTGTACCTCGTCTCTATTAAAAACATTTTAAAAGTTAGCCAGGGCCTGGCCGCGGTGGCTCACACCTATAATTCCAGCACTTTGGGAGGCAGATGCGGGCGGATCATGAGGTCAAGAGATGGAGACCATCCTGGCCAACACAGTGAAACCCTGTCTCTACTAAAAATACAAAAAAATTAGCCGGGGGTGGTGGCACGCGCCTGTGGTCCTAGCTATTCGGGAGGCTGAGGCAGAAGAATTGCTTGAACCCAAGAGGCGGAGATTGCAGTGAGCCGAGATTGCGCCACTGCACTCCAGCCTGGTGACAGATCAAGACTCTGTCTCAAAAAAAAAAAAAAAAAATTAGCCAGGTGCGGCCAGGCGCAGTGGCTCATGCCTGTAATCCCAGCCCTTGAGGAGGATGAGGTGAGCAGATCACTTGAGGTCAGGAGTTGAAGTCCAGCCTGGCCAACATGGTGAAACCCTGTCTCTACAAAAGAAAAGAAAAGGAAAGAAAAGAAATTAGCCAAGCCTGGTAGCGCATACCTGTAGTCTCAGCTACACGGGAGGCTGATGCAGGAGAATCACTTGAATCTGGGAGGTGGAGGCTGCAGTGAGGCGAGATTGGGCCACTGCACTTCAGGCTAGGTGACATAGCAAGACTCTGTCTCAAAAAATAAAATAATTTTAAAAAAATAATTAGTCAGGTGTGGCGGCTAATTTGAAAAGCACTTTACAGTGGAGGAAATAAATATGATGGTACTCACTCGAGAAGTTTCCCTAGAATTAAGTCCTTCCTTGTTTGCCTCTCTTCTTTACCCCAGCAAGGTGCTGCCATTGTTCATGCTGAAGGAATGTGTCTTCTGCAGCAGGGCAGCATCTCCCGGGCAAGTCTCTGGTGTTTTTCTGTGATGCAGCTGTTCTCCCCGGTCCTGGGACATGGGCCATCAACCTTTCACTCTGCCTTTGCCTGTGATCTGTTCCCTGAGAATTAATGCTCGTCTCCATGTTTCACTGAGGAGCCACGATCTGGTTTCATGGGTTTCACGCTTTTCTCATAAGTATGAATAATTGTAACCCCAACAGAGGTACATTTGATCCGTTTCACAGGTCATTTCTCTCTTAGCCACTTTATGTTTTCCAGAAGACACGTCCTGGAGTGGCTGCAGATCTCTGTGCAGAACTGCACCGTAGACAGATCATGTGCATTCTACTTCAAATGTGAAAATGTCTCCCTACTACAGAAATGTGCACCCGAAGCCATCTATTCAATCCCCTCCATCAATTAAATAATAACATATTCCCCCTTCTCTTTAAAGTGAAAATTCTTGAAGGCAAGCTTATGGTTTCATCTTGTAGCCCTACAGTCCTGCTCTTTGGAGAAGATTGATGCTTACATTGCAAGAACATTAGAAAATGTGGTTAGAAAGACTACTGCAGAGTATTGTTGTTGTTGTTTAATTTTTATTTTCAGAGATGGGCTGTCTTTGTCACCCAGGTTGGAGTGCAGTGCAGTGGCATGACCACGGCTCACTGCAGCCTCAACCTCCTGGGCTCAAGTGATCCTCCTGCCTCTGCCTCAGCCTCCCAAGTATCTGGGACTACAGGCATGTATCACCACCCCCGGGCAGTTTGGCTATGTTGTCCAGGTTGGTCTCCAACTCTGGGACTCAAGCAATCCTCCTGCCTCAGCCTCCCAAAGTGCTGGAATTATAGGCATAAGCCACTGCAGTCAGCCTCAGCGGCCTTCATTTTGTACCCAGGGAGAGTTGTGAGTGGGTGATAAGGGTGGTGGGAGAATAGATTTGTCTCTAATCTCTATTTCAAGAGCAATAGTACTTTTGTTCTAACCACCCCTCCCCCCAGTCACGTAATTCATTATAAGATCCCATTTTAGCTTGGCTCCTAAAGTGTTTAAAGCCAAATTTATAATCCCCATATAGCAGCTGTATAGGATTTTATCACAAGTATCTTCAGAATAAAAGCCTGAAGGGCTTTATCATATTTTTCCCAGCTCCAATATCCTTTTTCCTGTCTTCCACACCTTCATGATTGTTGTTTTGTCTTCCCTCTTGGACCTTCACAAGTATCTTGGATACATTTTGTATCCTAAAAACAGACCCTCACATAAACAGTTGGTCCTCCATCTTTATCACAGGGACATTTTTCACCTTAAACAAAAAGTTACAGGAATCATCCCAAGCCTTCACTTTGGACTCTGGGGAACACCACAAGGCAACAACACAGCTGAATCAGGAAAAGGCAAATCAGGATCACAAGGGAGCCTCTAGGTTTTCACAGCTGTCGAACCTAGTACTATCACCAAGTGATACATGAGAAATGAGTTTTGCCAGTCTACTGATTGGATTAGTATGGGAGTGGGTGGTAGCTAAGGGTGGGGGTGCTAGCAGGAAATTGCAGAGAAGATAAGGAAAGCAAAATAAGACATGTCTAGTTTTCCTTCATTCATTCTTCAAAAAGCCCTTTACTCTACAGTAAATGCACATACCGCAAAGCAAAGCTAGGAAAACAAGGGTGCATTTTAGCTGGTCACTTTATCCGATTCATCCTGGATTCTAGCTTTGGGTCCCAGCTTTTTAATTCCTGCTTCCAGTTCTTTTTGCTTTCTGCAAATGTGATTCACCAGTTAGCTACTTGAAACAGTGCTTGCTTTTTGTCTCATGGAGTCTTCTCAACTCTTGGTTTGAGTGGTGTCTCCTTTTATCCTTTGAGAATCCCATTAAACCATTGGCTTCATCACCCATGGCTGAACCAGGAGCTAGTGGTCATCATGGAAGAGGGAAAGAGGACTGCAATCAGAAAGATGTAATCAAAAAGCTGTTGTTTAAAAGCAACATTAAGTGAATTCAATGAAAGTTGTGTGTGTGGGCCTGGTGCAGTGGCTCACGTCTGTAATCCCAGCACTTTGGGAGGCCGAGGTGGGCAGATCATGAGGTCAGGAGTTCGAGACCAGCCTGGCCAATATGATGATATCCCATCTCTACTAAATATACAAAAAAATTAGCCGGGCATGGTGGTGCGCGCCTGTAGTCCCAGCTACTCAGGAGAGTGAGGCAGGGAAATCGCTTGAACCTGGGAGGCAGAGGTTGAAGTGAGCCGAGATCACGCTACTACACTCCAGTCTGGACAACAGAGAGACTCCATCTAAAAAAAAAAGCAAGTTGTGTGTGTGTCCCAAACCTTAATTGTTCAAATATTTTCCTTCAGTTTTTCCTTTTCATTTTGTTTGGTTTGGTTTGGTATAATGGAGCTCATGGAGAAGGGAAAAGGAGCTGAAATCCTAACCAATACGTAATTTCCATTGTGTAAATATCAGCTCATTTTTTAAGACAAAAATTCATCCTGTTTTGTGGCCATCCACACAGGATCTCCATGGAAGAGACTAAGCGCTGATAATATTAGACAGAAAAACGCTGAGATTGCACATTTCAGTTATTTAACTTTGACTCTGCACAGGCAAAGAATGCATCCAGAGGGCTTTACTGAGAAGGTTCACTGCATTGACATTGTTTACTAAAGGAAGCAGACTTTAGCAGTCACTGGTGAGGAAAAGGATACTTTTCCTCAGCTTAATTCCCAGAATACAGAGTGTGAGTGTGTAGGAGGAATCCAAGTGAACTTGACAAACACATGGCATTCACACTGTGAGGACAACAGGTGGGGACGCGTCGGCAATGAAACAAGTTTGGTGAGGCTGTTTCCTATCTAAGAGGAGCAGTGTGGCACAGTGGGAAGAACAGCAAATTCAAAGGGTTTAATTTTGGTTTTGGCTAATGGTGCTTTAAAATTGTCACTCCAAAAGCTGAATGTGTCGGGAAAACCACTTATTTCCAAGCAATGTCATGAATTACATGGCAGTGAACCAAACAGCTGCTCTAGTTTAGAGTCTGGTAAGTGGCCGTGGAACCAGTCAAAAAGCCTGAAAGCTGGGTCTGAACCACTTGTACTTCCCGGGGGCCCTTTCTATGGTGATTAGTCAAGTTTCTCCAGCTAAATAGAGCCAATGAAAGAGATTTATTTTGAAAAATCTGCTCATGTGATTGTGGGGTCTGGCAAGTCCAAAATCTGCAAGGCAGGCCAGCAGAATGCAATTTCCAGAAGGGGATGCTAGTGCAGTCATGAGTCTGAATGTGGTCTGGAGGAACAATCCCTTCCTCTTCAGGGGAGCTCAGTTATTTTTCTTAAAGCCCTCAACTGATTAAATGAGGCCCATGCACATTATAAAGGGTAATCTGCTTTATTCAAAGCCTACTGGTTTTTATGTTAGCCATATCTTTTAAAACATCTTTACAGCAACATCTGGACTGATGTTTGACCAAACAACTGGGTACTATAACCTGGCCAAGTTGACATGTAAAATTAATCGTCACACATAGTAAGTGCTCAAGAAATTGACTTGATTTGATATCCCAAGAAAGATATAGTTCTGATCCATTGTTTCTTCAGCTGAACAATGTAGGGATTAGACTTCATTATTCTAACTCTGATAGTCCAAGGGCAAAATTTAAGGCTTGAGAATATGAGAGAATTTGCAACCTCTGGCTGCCTCAGGTAAGTTGAAGAGGTTCCTTTTTTAAACAGATTTTCTTGCAATAGTGGTAAAATATGCATAACATGTAATGTAACATTTTAACCATACAGTTCAGTGACATAAAGTATATTTACACTGTGCAACCATCAACATGATCTATCTCCAGAACTTTTTCAACATCCCAAAGCAAACCGACTCTGAAATCATTAAACAGTAACTCTTCATTTTCCCTTTCCCTTAGCCCTGGCAATGACCATTCTACTTTCCATCTCTACGAATTTGACTACTAGGTAGCTCATATAAGCAAAGTCATACAGTATCTGTCATTTTGCATCTTGCATATTCCATTTAGCATAATGCCTTCAAGATTCATCTACGTTGCTCCACGTGTCCGAATTTCATTCATTTCTAAGCCTGAATAATCTGCCATTGTATGTACATACCACATTTTGTTGTTCGTTCATCTGTCAGTGGACACTTGGGTTGTTTCAAATTTAGAATAGTTCAGTTCAGTTCAATTCAATTCAATTCAATTGGGTTGTTTGGTTATTGAGAATAAAGATGCTATAAATATGAGTATACAAATATCTGTTGGAGTCTCTGCTTTCAGTTCTTTGGAGTATACACCCAGAAGTGCAGTTGCTGGATTATATGGTAATTCTACGTTTAATTTTTTGAGAAACCACCATACTGTTTTCCACAATGGCTGAAACACTTTACGTTACCATCAGCAGTACACGTGGGTTCTGATTTCTCCACATCCTCACCAACACTTATTTCATTTTTTAGAAAATTTTTTATAATGGCCATCCTAATGAGTGTGAGGTGGTATCTCATTGTGGTTTTGATTTGCATTACCTAATAATTAGTGATGTTAAGCATCTTTTCATGTGTTTATCCCCTATTTGAATATCTTCTTTGGAGGAATGTCTCTGTGTCCTTTTCTTACTTTTAATGGAATCGTTGAATATTATTTTATATTCAGGAATGTCTCTATAAATATTTTAGCCAGTTCACATATACTGAATGCCAATAATTTCTAAAATAAAAATGCATTTCTAACAAAGCAAACCTAAAATGGGATACCACCTCACACCCATTAGGATGGCTACTATCAATAACAGAAAATAACAAATGTTGGTGATCATGAGGAGGAACCCTTGTGCACTGCTGATGGCAATGTAAAACAATACAGCCTTTATAGAAAATGGATGGATGGTTACTCAAAAAATTAAAAATACAATTACCATACCATCCAGCAATTCCACTTTTGGGTATATATCCAAAGGAATTGAAAGTAGGGTCTTGAAGAGATATTTGTCCACTCCTGTTTATAGAAACATTATTCACAATAGCTAAAAGGAGGAAACAACCTAAATGTCCATTAATGGATGAATGGATAAACACAATGTGGTATATTCATACAATGGAATATTACTCAGTCTTAAAAAGGAAGGCGCTTCAGACACATGATAAAAAATGAATGAACCTTGAGGACATTATGTTAAGTAAAATGTACCAGTCAGAAAAAGGCAAATATGGCATGATCCTCTTTATATGGGATACCTAGTGTAGAGTAACTTATAGAGACAAAAGCAGAATAATAGTCACAAGGGAATTGGGGAGGGAGAAATGGGGAGTTTTTTTGGGGGGTTTTGTTTTTGTTTTTGTTTGTTTCACTCTTGTTGCCCAGGCTGGAGTGCCATGGTGCAATCTTGGCTAACCTCAAACTCTGCCTCCCGGGTACAAGCCATTCTTCTGTCTCAGCCTCCCGAATAGCTGGGATTACAGGCATGCACCACCTCACCCAGCTAATTTTGTATTTTAGTAGAGATGGGGTTTCTCCGTGTTGGTCAGGCTGGTCTCGAACTCCCGACCTCAGGTGAGCCACCTGCTGCAGCCTCCCAAAGTGCTGGGATTACAGGCATGAGCTACTGCGCCCGGCAGTTTTTTGTGTTTGTTTTGAGACAGAGTCTCGCACTGTTGCCGGGGCTGGAGTGCAGTGGCATGATCTTGGCTCACTGCAACTTCTCCCTCCTGGGTTCAAGCGATTTTCCTGCCTCAGCCTCCCAACTAGCTGGGATTACAGGCGCCTACCACCATGCCCAGCTAATTTTTTGTGTATTTTTAGTAGAGACAGGGTTTCACCATGTTGGTCAGGCTGGTCTCAAACTGCTGACCTCGTGATCCACCCGCCTCGGCCTTTCAAAGTGCTGGGATTACAAGGGGTGAGCCACCGCACCTGGCCGAAATGGGGAGTTTTTAACAGGTACAGACTGTTAGTTTTGCAAGACGAAAAGAGTTCTAGAAACCTGTTGTTCAACAGTCTGAATGTACCTAACACTACTGAACTGTACACTTAAAAATGATTAAGATGGCAACTTTGATATTATGTGTATTTTACCACAATTAAAAATAAAAAATATTTTATATATTCGTTTTACTCCATTTAATAATATCAAGTGAACATATTTTCACACCAATGAACATATTTCTACATTATTATTTTAGTGGATACATAATGTCCTATTTCATTATTACATAATTTACTCAATCAAATTACCAGTTTTGTAAATTTATATTTTCCTTTTTTTTTTTTGAGATGGAATCCTGCGCTGTCGACTGGGCTGGAGTGCAACGGTATGATCTCGACTCACTGCAACCTCTGCCTCCTGGGTTCAAGTGATTCTGTTGCCTCAGCCTCCCAGGTAGCATGGATTGCAGGTGACTGCCACCACATCTGGCTAATTTTTTGTATTTTTAGTAGAGACAGGAGTTTCACTACGTTGGCCAGGCTGGTCTCCAACTCCTGACCTCGTGATCCACCTGCCTCAGCCTCCCAAAGTCCTGGGATTGCAGGCGTGAGCCACTGTACCTGGCCTATAAATTTATATCTTCTACAAAGCTAATATCACGAAGAAACTGTGATGGACATTGCTGCAAGCTACAGCTTTGCCAACTGTGCAACTATTTCCTTAGAATAAATTCCTAGAATGGAAATGCTAGCTCAAATACATCCAGAATCTGACCACTTTTTTACAGTCTACCTTCCTATGGCCCCCCCCCCCCCACCCCCCACATAGCCACACTGCTCTCCCCTTTGCTACCTTCAGGCATCATGTTACCCATGGTCATCATGGCTGGCCTTCCCTGACCACCCATTGCAACTGAAATGCCCTCCACCCACCCAACATGCACTCCCTGTCTGCATCTCCGCTTGTTCTCCACAGCACTGATCATTCTATAATAAGCTACCCCTTCTACTTGTTTATCTTGTTTATTGTCTGTCTTCCTCCTCTCCAGGATGTCAGCTCCATGAGGGTCAGGCTTCCTCTTTCAACTCCATCCCCAGCCCCCAGCACTCAAGTGTTCTTTCAGTTTCCCTTAAACATTGCAACAGTAAGACCCAGTTCCTGTTTTGAAGGAATTTCCCGATCCATTGGGGGAAACTGACCTCAGACAATAGAGTGAATGAGGCTGTATTCCAGATCTGCACAACGCTCTGGAGAAAGCATTGAGGAAGCAATGACAGAGGAGGTGACATCTGAACAGAGCCCTGACGGGTGAATCTGGGAACAAGAGAGGGGCAGTAACCCTGCAGGGGCACATTCTGATGTGTGTGGACCATGGGCTTGGGTGGAGGGGCCGGAATGAGGGATACTGAAAGAGCGTTAACTTTTTTTTTTTTTTTAGAGACAAGGTCTGTCTCTGTCGTCCAGGCTGGAATGCAGTGGTGTGATCATAGCTCACTGTAGCCTCAAACTCCTGGAAGAGGCTTAATTTTAACCTGTAACATTCAGGTTAAATTTCAACTTGTCACATTCAAACTGTCCCCTGGGGCTTCACCACTGCCAGGCCACCTGATGATGTCAAGGTGTAGAAGAAGATTAAATTAAGCTCTAATCTCCACTCCAGCACATCCTTGTTTGAGATAGGGCAGCCCAGCACAAGCTGGCTTACACACTATGCTTCTGATGGGTCCTTCCTTGGAAGGCTGTGCACTGTGGCTGGAAGTTTGAAAACCATCTCTGCTGGCAATGAAAGCTGCTGTCTTATTAGAATGACCAAGGCCAGCATTTTGGGAGGCTGAGGCGGGAGGATCATTTGAAGCCAAGAGTTTGAGACCAGCCTGGGCAGCATAGCAAGACCTTGTCTCTACAAAACAAACAAAAAATAGCCTGATATAGGCTAGTGCCTGTAATCCCAGTTAGGGAGGCTGAGATGGGAGGATCACTTGACCCTAGGAGGTCAAGGCTGCAGTGAACCATGATTGCACCCTACACTCTAACCTTGGCAACAGAGAAAGAACCTGTCTCAAAAAAAACAAAAAATGACCAAGTGGAATCTTCTCCTTCCTCCTTACCAGAGGGCAGGGCCCTGGGGGTAACCTGTAAAAGTATGTAGGTTTTCTGGAGAAGATTGAATTGTAATAGGTATAGAAACCAACCTTGGGCTTTGGGGGAGGGCTCAAACCTTGTCAAGGCTCAGCAAGAGAGAACAGTGCTGCCGTCCACATGATAGCAAGTCACCCTTCCCAGCAGCACACCTGAGATGAGCTCCTGTCCAATCCCTGTGTCCCAAGAGGTAAAGCAATTCACTGAAGACACACACTCAGTTAGCAGAACAGGTGATGTCAGCTTTCCAACTCTCACGCTTTCGATGGGTTGTTTAAAGTCCTAAAAACCCACCAAGATGAAAATAGTGGAATTGAGGCTGAGGTGGGAGGATCATTTGAGCCCAGGAGTTCGAGGTTGCAGTAAGCCATGATCGTGCCACTGCGCTCCAACCTGGGCAACACAGTGAGACCCTGTCTCAAAACAAACAAACAGAAAATGTGGAACTGCAGAAGCAAGGGTACAGAACCTGGAACCTAGGTGGAGGGGTAAGAGGAGAGGGCAGGGAGGAGCATGGGACAGGAAGGTTGTGGAGGACTCCTAGACCACTGGATTTTGGCCAAATCTATTTTCTTATCTGCAAAACAAGAGAGAAACTCATGCTCTCCGAGTGACCTGTTATCCCTCACTGTGACATTTCTTTGTCTTTTAAAAGTGTAATGCATATAAATGTGCCAGATTCCCATTTTCTATCAATTTCTAGAAAGTTGCAACTAAGGTTATGAAAGAGAGACCTAGGTCATACCTAGGTAATAAAACACTGACCTTGGGAGTCACATGGCCCTTAGGTGGAGCAGAACAACCTAGCCTGGCTCACCGCAACTCATGGCTACTGACCGACCGCTCACGGTGCCCCTTGCCGCCCTGGGACATGACCCTGCTGGGCCGGGTTCGCCCAGCCACTGGGCAACACCAGTCCCCCGCCTCCTGTGCCCCCCATGCTCCTAAGAGTCTTGGGTTCTGCATCATAGCAAATGACTTGGATGAGCCCTCTGAGGTCCCCTCCAGCTCTCAGGTCTGAGGCTATGCCTTTATGAATGTTGCATTTCTACTCTGCAAAAAATTAACGATACCACGTCTGAAAATTGCCATGAATTCCTTGGGATAGAAGTGTTGAGTTAATTTTGTTGCCCACGGTTTCTGCAATCCAATAAAATGACAATACTCAGACTGAGCTTGGTGGCTCATGCCTGTAGTCCCAGTACTTTTGGAGGCAGAGGCAGGAGACTGCTTGAGCTCAGGAGTTCGAGGCCACAGTGAGCTATGATTGCACCACTGTACTGTAGCCTAGGCAACATAGTGAGACCCCATCTCTGCAAAAATTTAAAAACTTAGCTGAGCATAATGGTACACATCTGTAGTCCCAGTTATTCAGGAGGCAATGGCAGGAGGCTTGCTTGAGCCCAGGAGGTCGAGGCTGCAGTAAGCCCTGATTTTGTACCACTACACTACATTGCAGCCTGGCCCACAGGGCAAGACTCTGTCTCAAAAAATAAAAAAAATCCTACATCGTTTATAAATCACTTTAAGTGGTCCGAAGGCAGGGATCTGAGCCATTGTTTCCATTTTACAGATGAAGAAATTAGCATTGTTTCTTATAATATGAATCATTATTATTACTGAAAGTAATCCATTTTGAATGAAAACACAAATTGCTAGGAAAAAATGGCTGAGAGAATCTCTTCTTGGTCAACTTTCAAGGAATGCTCCCGACCTAACCTTAAACAAAAAGAAAAGGCAAAGTGATGTTATCTTCTAGGTCAGAAAAATAAACAGACTTTTCTGTTTTTTTCCCTCTTTTGTAAGCAGTGACACTTGAGAAGTTTCTCACCAGCAGGTTTCTGCTGGAGCCTGAGAATTATCTGACTAACATGAGCCTTGACAAGGGTGGAGACAATCTGAGGACGCCTCCCTGGTGCTCTGAACAGCATGTTGTGTGCGGATGGAAATGAAGGCTACAATTTTTAGGGAAAAATCTTCTTGCTCATTTTTTGGTGACATTGCATGGTATCCCTGACCCCTGAAAATGTTGAGAAGGGTAGAAAGGAATGAGATTTGTCAGTATCTGTTTGCTGTCTGCCTGAGAATTGGATGATTTCCAAGGAACTCCAGGGGTCAAATTTCTTAACTGGAAAGGGGTGAGACTGGTGAAGGCACAATCGGGAGTCCCATCAGCAGAGCATACTCTTGCTGTGCGGTTTAACCTGCATTATAGCCCTGGGAGATTCACAGGCTTCTTTCTCTGTCCTCTGTAGGGGGCTCATTAAAGTTGCCTCAAGTCAAACATTTAAGAAGTGATACCTGGCCCTGCAAGGTGCCTCACACCTGTAATCCCAACATTTTGGAATGCTGAGGTGGGAGGATCACTTGTGGCGGGTTTAAGACCAGCCTAGGAAACATAGGGAGACCCTATCTCTACCAAAAAAAAAAAAATTTTTTTAAACAAATTAGCCAGGTGTGGTCAGTTTGTTTAAACTTAAACAAATTAGTTGTGCATGTAGTCCCAGCTACTTAGAAAGCTGAGGTGGGAGGATCCCTTGAGCCTAGGAGTTTGAGGCTGTAGCGAGCTATGATCATGCCACTGCACTCCAGCCTGAGTGACAGAATGAGACCCTGCCTCCAAAAAAAATAAAAATAAAAAAAGGCGATACCCCTGGCTTTGAAAACCAGCTATCTGGAGTCCAACTTCAGTACTCTTTCCTTCTGTTACATAGACCCAAACATCATGAATGTTCTTAGTCCCCATCAGAGTGATGACACTGAGGTGACTTCCAGGGCGTATTAATCCATTTTCACACTGCTATAAAGAAATACCCAAGGCTGGGTAATTTAAAAGGGAAAGAGGTTTAATTAACTCACAGTTCCTCATGACTAGGTAGGCCTCAGGAAACATAATCATGGCAGAAGCAGGCACATTTACATGGTGGCAGGTGAGAGAGAGGGAAGAGCTCCTTATAAAACCATCAGATCTCGTGAGAACTCACTGTGATGAGAAAAGCATGGGGAAAACCGCACTCATGATCCAATCACCTCCCTCAACAAGTACAGACTACAAGTCCCTCCCTTGACAAATGAGGACTACAATTTGTGATGAGATTTAGGTGGGGGAGGCAAAGCCAAACAATATCACAGGGGGAATAAGATTGTAAGTCTCCCAGATCGACCACGATCTGGTTCCGAAGCAGTGAGATTCATTGAAAACAAGGCTTTACAGCAGGGACTAACAAACAAAAGCCCATGGGTCAAATCCAGCCTATCACCAGTTTATGTACGGCCAGAGGGTTTAAACTAGTTTTATATTTTTAAATGGTTGGGGGGAAACTCAAAAGAAGCGCAGTCTTTGTTACATATACAAATTATATGGATTTCAAGTTTGAGTGTCCATAAATAACATTTTATTGGAACACAGCTAGGCTTATTGTTTACATATTGTCTGTAACTCCTTTTTTTGAGATGAGGTCTCACTCTGTCACCCAGGTTGGAGTGCAGTGGCACGATTTCAGCTCACTGCAACCTCCACCTCCCGGGCTCAAGCCATTTCTCCCACCTCAACTTCCCAAGTAGCTGGGACCACAGGTGTGCACCACCAACCCTGGCTAATTTTTTTTTTTTTTTTTTTAATGTAGAGATGTGGTCTCACTAGGTTACCCAGGCTGGTCTCGAATTACTGGGCTCAAGCAATCTACCCACTTCGACCTCCCAAAGGCCAAGGCATGAGCCACTGTATCTGGCCTTGGATGTGAGGTTTCTTAGAATAGACACAGGAGGTGCAGGGGTCTCCAGCTCCACAACTTAAGCAGATCCAAACCAAATGCTTCATGCTTTCTACCCTGGCTCTTGAAGCTTCCCTGATGAATATGTAACTGTATTTTTGTTTGGAACCTAAGTATTAAGTACCAATCTAGGTGTTTACTTTACTGATGTCCAGCTGTATCCAAAGAAAAATCCTGAAGTACCAAGAAGAGAGAATGAAGTAAATAATTTTTAAATAGCCCTTCCTAGGGAACTTTCTCTCATGCAGGTTTTGGATAAGAGTTGGAGGGTATCAGTTCAAGGGCTTAGAGAGACGTTGTTTTGTGTCCTTAATTGAAGAGTGATCTGTAGACTTGAAACCTATTTTGTAGCGACGGAAAGCAGGAGGGATCTGAAGGCAAAGCCAGGAATTTTTCAGGAAACAGTTCGGGGTCCACCCTAGCCCATGAACAAGTTAGAGCTTTATTCTCCAGAGAAGGCTAAAGGTGATTTCATCCTGGAAGATTTTCAAAGCTCGCGTCTAGCACCTCATGAAAAAATTCCATCAATGCTCACATTTGTATGGACAAGAAAGCGTGTGTCTCCTAAACCCCTTATGGAGACTGGTATGCATGAAGCCCTTTTATGCTGACCTGACTCTTAGTCTAGGTGACATTCTCCTTCCTATTTCCTAATATGGAGACAGAGGTTCAGATAGCTTAAAGTGCTAGAATCCAAGAATTCTGAGTCCACTTCATTTTTCTATTAAACATGTCCTGCCACTCCCCCACTCCCCATGCTTAGTGATATCAAAAGTGTAGCCATATGTGTTATGTTAACTGGGTAACAGCAGTATCACACTGTTCCCCCTCCACCTTACAAAAAGCACAGGCTGCAGAACTGTGAGCTCAGCTTTCACAGAAATGGAAACTCTCAAGCACTGTAGTGTGGCCTTGACAATTCGTGCAGGGGGCTCAGAGCTTGGGCTGACCCCCCAAGAGCTAAGGTTCCGTCTTAGCATTTGGTCTCACGATGTGGATTTCACCTGAGGAGTGTCATAAAACAAATCACTGCGTTGGTTATCTCTATAGAAATCCAGTCCTCCCCTTTGTCTGTCCCTCCCATCCCAACACTCAGCAGGGAGCCTCTGCTGATTTCTAAGCAGCATGATACGCCTGTGATCAACCACGTGCTAAAAGATAAGGCTGAAAATGACCAGACAGTAGACTGAGCACATCCACGCACAGCATTCATTTGAAGGGGTTTGTCAAGTCCGGAGGTCTCATCCTGGCTTGGTGGAATCCCACATTCCCCTGTGGAGTAGACTGGAGCATCCAGGTGTGAGACCACATTTTTGAACCCGATACAGCCTTCCCTTTACCCTGAAGGTTGAAAGCACCTACAGAGTACAAGGAGGTGTGAATAGCAACTGGATTCTGAAAGTAAAACCTCCTGCCTTCAACCTCATTTGCATGTTTTTTTCCCCCAGATTGTCGCAACCAAATTAAATCTCTTCACTGCTCCTAGCTCCTTCTCCCAGAGGTGAGGCATTAGGCGAAGATAAGGGAGTGTGAGGAGAAGCCTTTTATCGGGGAAGAGAAATAGAGGATAAAAAAACAGAGGGTGGTGATTCAATTACATACAGCACATTTCCTGTTCTTGCAGACTGATGGCTGACAGTTCAAAGAGATTAAAGGTAGCCTTTTCAAATCACTCCTTTAACGTCTGGATTTCTATCTGTGAGCCGTTAGTAGTAGGTGAAATAAATATCTTAAGACTCTGTTACTTGTTATTTTTTAAAGAAGGGGAGCTTGGCTAAGTAAGTAGATAAATGATTTGAGAAGTCAGTTATTGCATCTACTAAGACATATCTAAAGTGGAGTCCCCCCAAGAAGACTGTCAGAGTAATTTGAAGAGGAGACCTGGAATGCAATTATATACAGCTCTAGTAAAGCCATGGGTGACTGAAACCTTAATTACAATGAAGGAGAAACAGACTTTGTGAGGATTTAGAGTCGAACCTTCCTCTTGCCATTTGCCAAGAGGAAAAGAAAAAAATAAAGGAAAGAGAAGAGATAGCAAACACTTCTGTCCACACCTGCCCTGATTTAAATTTCCTCTAGGGCCCACTAGACTTAGCTCTGAGATAAATGCATATTTAGATCAATTGTCTCGCAGGGTCTAAGATAAGGAGAAGAAAGATACTCAGAATCCAGCTCCTTCTCCACTTCCTGAATCTCTCATTAAAGAAGAACTTGTTGGGTTCTCAAGATTCACTCTCATGAAACGGCCATAATTCAAAATCAAAAAATTGTAGATGTTGGCATGGATATGGTGAAAAGGGAACACTTTTACATTGCTGGAGGGAATGTAAACCTGTACAACCGCTATGGAAAACAGTGTGGAAATTCCTTAAAGAACTAAAAGTAGAACTATAATTTGATCCAGCAATTCCACTATTGGGTATCTCCCCCAGAGAAAAAGAAGTTATTATACGAAAGAGATAGTTGCACATGCATGTTTATAGCAGCACAATTTGCAGTTGCAAAAATAATGGAACCAACCCAAATGGCCATCAGTCAATGAGAGGATAAAGAAAATGTGGTGTGTATATACCATGGAATACTGCTCAGCCATGAAAAGGAACAAAATAATAGCATTCGCAGCAACCTGAATAGAATTAGACACTGTTATTCTAAACGAAGTAACTCAGGAATGGAAAACCAGACATCTTATGTTTCTACTCGTAAGTGGGAGCTAAGCTATGAGGATGTAAAAGCATAAGAACGATATAACAGACTCTGGGAGTCAGGGGAAAGGGCAGGAAGGGGGTGAGGGATAAAAGACCACACATTGGGTACACTGTACACTGCTTGGGTGATGGGTGCACCAAAATCTCAGAAGTCACCACTACAGAACATAACCAAACACCCCCTGTTCCCCCAAAACCTATTGAAATAAAAAAACATATTCACTCTATGGGCTGCTGGATTTTGTTTTCTAACTAGATAGAGGTTTCAAGTCACCAAGGGCCACATGTCACCCTAGAACCTTGAAGATAGTGGGTGTCTGTGTTTGCTGGGTGCTGCAGGGATGGTCCCTCAAGGCAGGAAAGACGTTTCTTTATTCAGCTGCCTCAGACCATGGGGTGGCCCTCCTTCTCCTCTGCTTTCTCTTCATCCTCTGTCTTCAGAGACATGTCTGATCGTAAAGCAGATTGCCTTCTGGTCCACACGATTGTGGAGCCCTGGAAGTATGCCAGGTACTATGTTAGGTGCTGGGGACAGAGAGAGGAAGAAGGAGATGTTTGCCTTCAAAGAGGCTATTGTCTAGAAGCAGACCCAGACCCAAACCAAAACAAAGTAACACAAAACAAAAGGCAGACCCAGACAATACAAAATAATGTGGCCAAACAGAGCAAGCCCAGAGGAAGGATACTTAGTCTCTACCTTGGGTGTTTCTTAGAGGAACCATCACTTGAAGAATCCCTTGGAATTAGCTAGGCAGGTTTAAAAATTTCCCCTCACCTCCTTGACAGAAGTGTTTGGAAGTTTCCGCCGGTGGGGACTCTGGTTCACCACAGAAGTTGCTGGTGGCGCTGCTGGAGATGCCCAGCTCACTAACAAAGACAGTAAGGGCTGAGCACTTGACGTGAGGTCCCAAGCTTGTCACCACTCTGGATAACATTTAACTTTGTTTTATTTTTTAATCTCTAGAGACTTCAGGTCTTGAAAATTGATGACTGTCAGTTAAAGTGCATTGACTAAACCAGTCTAATTTGCTTTCTCTAAGTTTACAAAAAACACACACATATAACTGCCAATCAAAGCTTTTGATTATTATAGGATACCCAAAGATGCCTGACGAGGGGGAATGTGGTGCCTTATGAAATCAACAAAATGTTCTAATCACTGCGTACAGCCCTTTTGTGCTAGGACAAGATTTGCACAAGTCTGCTCTTGTTCTTGTTTTTGTTTTTGTATTTTAAAGATACTGAAGAAAGCAACCAGCTCTTTTACTCCGGTCAACTCTAATTTCACGTGTCAGGGACTCTGCCTGAATATTAGATAGCCTAGGAAAATTTGTGACTTTTTATTCATGAGCAAGCACACTTACTCCATTTAATTAAGTTTTTGGTTGACACCAGTCATTCTTTTTTCTCTTGTTTTTCTTTTTCTTTTCTTTTTTGAAGACAGAGATTTCCTTTGCTGTCTAGGCTGGAGTTCAGTGGCATGATCACAGCTCACCGCAGCCTCGAACTCCTGGACTCAAGTGATCCTCCCACCATAGCCTTCTAAGTAGCTGGGACTACAGGTATGCACCACCACACCCTGTTAATTTTTAAATTTTCTGTAAAGATAGAGTCTCGCTCTGTTGCCCAAGCTGGTCTTAAACCCCTGGGCTCCAGCAATCCTCCTGCCTTGGCCTCCCAAAGTACTCAGATTATAAGTGTAAGCCATTCCACTTCTCCATGATGTCTCCAGCTTCTTCATGAAAGAGATCCACGACCGGGCGTGGTGGCTCACCCCTGTAATCCCAGCACTTTGGGCGGGGGTCCAAAGCAGGCAGATCACAAGGTCAGGAGAGTGAGACTATCCTGGCTAACACAGTGAAACCCTGTCTCTACTAAAAATACAAAAAATTATCCAGGTGTGGTGGCACACGCCTGTAGTCCCAGCTACTCAGGGGGCTGAGACAGGAGAATCACTTGGACCTGGGAGGCAGAGGTTTGCAGTCAGCTGAGATCGCACCACTGCACTCCAGCCTGGGCAACAGAGAGAGATTCCATCTAAAAAAAAAAAAGGAGAGAGAGAGATAGATAAATGATATTCATTGTCTCCAAAAAGCTAGGAAATTCAGAAACCTAAAACATCAAGATAAGAAAAAAACAAGCAAACTCAGGTACCTGATAATTACCAAAAAACTCATGTCCCTGCCTTGTGACCCTGGAATATTTTATGAGGTGGCTTCCAGGCAGGTAGTCTGATGCCAGGCAGCCAGGGAATGACCTCTCTGTTCTCCTCCTAGACCAGGACATCTCTGCATTGTCCAGGGCTTCAGCTACCCTTTACTCTTCCAAACCCCTTGCCTTGGCCAGGAATCTGCTCCCAGGAACTCCTGTCTCATGTTTCCACGGACTGGGCCAGAACTCCACTTAGACTCTTTGCAGAAGTCTCAGTGGACTCCCAATTTAACTCACCATCCTTTTCCTTCGTCTCAAACCTGTTTCTCCCCCCTGGACTGCTTATCTCAGACGGCAGCACAACCCTTCACGTGGGCAGTGCAGTTGTGATCTGGAGTGTAATCCTTATCTCTCATCTCTCATTCTAAAAGGGCTGCTGCTGCAGGCCAGGTATTCTCCCTCCTCATTTTTCCTGTTCCTCACCTCCTGCTATTTCTTCCCACACCACTCTCTCAGTTTGGGCACTTACGATCTTTTGTGGGTATTATGCAAGGCTCTCCCTGCCTAAATCCTTTCCACTGAATCCAGCCTCCACACCCCTTACAGGCTTTTCTTTTGTTTATTTTTCCTTTCTTTATTATTTTAGGGGCAGGATCTTGCTCTGTTGCCCAGGCTGGAGTGCAGTGGCATGATCAAACTACTTCCTGCCTCAGCCTCCCGAGTAGCTGGAGTACCTGGGACTTGCAGGCATATGCCATCATACCCTGCTAATTTTATTTATTTATTGTAGAGATAGGGTCTCACTCTGTTGCCCATCCTAATCTTGGACTCCTGGCCTCAAACAATCTGTACGTCTCAGCCATCCAAAGCTTTGGGATTACAGGTGTGACTCGGCCAGACTTTTCTTTTAAAAAATCAGATTCAATTCTTTGTGGTTTGGACTTAAAACAATAAAAATTTATTCTCACAGTCTAGAGGCTAGAGTACAAAATTAAGATGTCACCTGGGACTGGGGGCAGTGGTTCACACCTGTATTCCCAGCACATTAGGAGGCTGAGGGAGAGGGATCACTTGAAGTGAGGAGTTGGAGACCAGCCTGGCCAACATGCCAAAACCCTTGTCTCTACTAAAAATACAAAAATTAGCCAGACATGGTAGGGGCGCCTG
Organism: Ateles fusciceps; assembly: GCA_036589455.1. Classification (NCBI taxonomy): domain Eukaryota; kingdom Metazoa; phylum Chordata; class Mammalia; order Primates; family Atelidae; genus Ateles; species Ateles fusciceps. Next base: position 10,092,672 of record JAZHEH010002554.1, on the reverse strand, counting down.
TAATCCCAGCTATTTGGGAAGCTGAGGCAGGAGAATCGTTTGAACCCAGGAGGCAGAGGCTGCAGCAAGCTGAAATTGCACCACTGCCCTCCGGCCTGGACAACAGAGCCAGAGTGAGACCCTGTCTCGAAAAAAAGATGTCACCTGGGCATGCTCCCTCCAAAGGCTCTGGGAGAATCCTTCCTTGCCTCTTGTAGCTTCTGGTGGTTGCTGGCAATTGTGGACGCTCCTTGGTTTGTAGATGCATCCTTCCAGTCTCTGCTTCCTCATCACATATACTGCTGTCGTGCCTATGACTCCACACGTCTGTACATCTGTGTCACTTCTTAAATGGAGACCAGTGATTGGATTTAGAGCCCCCCCCCCATCCAGTGTGACCTCATTTTAACTTGATTTTTCTTTTTTTTTACTTTTTTCTTTTTTGCAGTTTGTTTGTTCATTTGGTTTGTTTTTGTTTTTGTTTTTTTGAGATGGAGTCTGGCTCTGTTGCCCAGGCTGAAGTGCGGTGGTGCCATCTTGGCTCACTGTAACCTCCACCTTCCAGGTTGAAGTGATTTTCCTGCCTCAGCCTCCTGAGTAGCTGGGATTACAGGTGTGCACCACCACACCCAGCTAATTTTTATATTTTAATAGAGACGAGGTTTCACTATGTTGGCCAGGCCGGTCTCCAACTCCTGACCTCAGGTAATCCGCCCACCTTGGCCTCCCAAAGTGCTGGGATTATGGGCGTGAGCCACTGCATCTGGCCTCTGCAGTTTAATTTTAAAAATTTTAATTGTCTTGGGTTTATAATACAGCTCTAACTCTATGTTTCCCCTCCTTAAAACTTCTCAAAGCTTCCCATTTGCATGTCACGCCACAATCAAATTCCTTAGAATGGGCTGGGTGCTATGGCTCACACCTGTAATCCCAGCATTTTGGGAGGTGGAGGCGGGCAGATCACCTGAGGTCAGGTGTTCGAGAACAGCCTGACCAACATGGAAAAATCCTGTCTCTACTAAAAATACAAAATTAGCTGGGCCTGGTGTTGTATGCCTATAATCCCAGCTACTTGGGAGGCTGAGGCAGGAGAATTGCTTGAACCTGGGAGGCGGAGGTTGCGGTGAGCTGCGATCATGTCATTGCACTCCAGAGTGAAATTCTGTCTCAAAAAAAGAAAAAGATTCCTTAGAATGATACACAGACTCTTCTCAATCTTCCCAATCATGCTCCCCATGCCTGCTTCTGCAGGTGCTCTCCTGCTGAGCCTCCAGAGCAGCCTCCTCCTGCTTTGTCACCAACCTGGACTTCTCCAGGCTGTCTATGCCCCCAGCTTGCCCCTTCTTGGAATACCTCCAGCCCCTTCCCCCATCATCCTTCAACACCTGGCTCGGGTGTCTTCTTTTGTCTGGGCCACTGGGTAGAGTTTCCACTAAAACACATTGTATTGAAATTATTTCTTTGTCTGTCTCCTTGGAAAGACTATCAGCACCTCCAAGTGAGGAGGGCTGACGTACATTACTGTGGCTTTCCTCTGTTGGTTCATAGTAGGCACTTAACTCAACTCATGTTTGTTGAATGACTAGCTCAGTAGAAAATCTAGAAATCCAGTGCTGCTAAATTCCAGAGTCTCCATAAGGATAAGAGCTCTCAGGCCTTTCCCACCTCACCCATAGGGAGAGCCACCCCAGCTTGAATGGTAATAATCTTGACTCATATGAATCTTATGGGTGTGTATAGTTTGTTTTAGGCATGTGCTTAAACTAAGAAAAAATAAGAAACACATTTAGAAGTAATAATACAAAGCACTTATCATGTGTCAGTTACGATGAGTACTAATTTCTTTGCTGTTATTACCTCTATTTCCTTGCGATCACACAGCTAATATAAATGGTGGTTTGAGCCCAGAGAATCCGGCTCCAGAGTTCGTGCTCCCACCTGCTACATGACATGGCCTCTAGTTTAACAATAAAGATAATATCTAACAGATACTGGTTGCTTAGCATATGCCAAGGGCTGTTCCTAAGGCTTTATGTGATTAATTTCACAGGGAACCCTGGAGAACTTAACCTAGCAGTAATTTGCTTTCTCCATCTGTAACATAGAATGTTACCTCCAATCTCATTGTTTCTTTTGTGGTGAGGTTAAATAAGATAATGCATGGAAAAAATAGAATTGCGCAGACCTGCCTGTTTAAATGAACATTATTCATGCATCCCAATGGATAGTCATAGCTTTAGGGTAGTAAAAGTAGGGAAAGGGGACACATTGCTGGCTGGTAGGAACTAGGGCCCTGCCCTAGGAGAATCTGAGTTTTGATTGAAAGTCAGACTGGGGCACCTTGATGGAGGTAAACCCAGAGATAAATGACTACAGCTGAAGTGCTCATCTCCTAAGCTATTGGGCAGGGAGAAACCAACGTAAAGTTCCTCCAGAATGACTGCTGTCATCCAAACCTGATTTCTAGTCCATTTATTGCTGTCATTTTAAACCTCAGGGCAAGGCAGTGTAGTGGCTCGTGCCTGTAGTCTCAGCTGCTGTGAAAGCTGAGGTGGGCGAATTGCTTGAGGCTAAGAGCTCTAGGCTGCAGCGTGTTGTGATTGTGCCTGTGAACAACCACTGCATTCTAGCCTGGGCAGCATAGTCAGATCCCATCTCTAAAAGTCAACAAAACAAAACGACAAAAATAAATAAAAATCTCAGCCTCTCTAAGCCTGTTTCTACTTCTAGAAAATTAGATGCTTAGATTTGGCCATCTTGAAAATGCCATCCAAGTCAACATTCTCTGACTCCAAGGCCCCCAAGTCTCTTGCATAGGAAGATAGTTTCTTACCCTGACCTTCCCTGCTATTCCAAAGGAAGGCATGTTCCCTGACTTTGATGCTCTGCATGTTTCTTTCCTTATGGCACCTTTGCTATTTCCCTCTCCAGTGACAAATGTCCTTTGTCTCCAAAACTCTGTATATGGGCCCCGAACTTAAGAAAATGTTGCCCAAATCTACTTTCTCTAACCACCACCCTGTAGCTGTGTCTTCGTCTGTCTAATTTATTGAGGACCACTGGCTCTCTACCTATCACTCGACTGCCTCCTGCAGTGTTCCCTCTGTAATGACTTCATATAGCTCTCCCTTCCTAAAGGGGGCAAAGGAAAATAATTTCTCAGCCAATCTAGCAGAGATAGTCTGAATACTTTATTTATTCTATTTTCATTTCTTAAAAGATTTCATTTCTTCTTGCTCTGTTGCCCAGGCTGAAGTACAGTGGTGCAATCATAGCTCACTGCAGCCTCAAACTCCTGGGCTCAAGTGATCATCCTGCCTCAGCCTCCTGAGTAGCTGGGATTACAGGCGCATGCCACCACTCCTGGCTACTTTAAAAAAAAATACTTTGTAGAGAAGGAGTCTCGCTATGTTGCCCAGGGTGGTCTCCAACTCCTCTTCTCAAGCAATCCTCCTGTCTCAGCCTCCCAAAGCACTAGGATTACAGTCATTAAACACTGCACCTTGCCAGTTCTCCCTTTTTAAAGGGGACAAAGAGAAATAATTCCTTAGCCTATATAGCAGAGATAGTCTGAGTACTTTTATTCATGTATATATTTATTTATTTATTTTGAGACAAATCTCGCTCTGTTGCCTAGGCTGGAGTGCACAGGTGCAATCTCAGCTCAGTGCACCTTCTGCCTCCCAGGTTCAAGCAATTCTTGTGCCTCAGCCTTCCGAGTAGCTGGGACTACAGCCATGTACCACCACACCTGGCTAATTTGTATATTTTTAGTAGAGATGGGGTTTCACCATCTTATCCATGCTGGTTTCAAACTCCTGAGCTCAAGTGATCCACCCACCTTAGTCCCCCACAGTGCTGGGATTATGAATACTTTTAAATTAATAGAAACATAAGAAACATATAGTGATTGTTCTTATTTGCAAGTTATTGGGAGCCTAAGAAACTATAAGAAACTAAAAATCTTTTTTTTTTTTTTTTTGAGGCAGTCTTGGTTCTTGTCCAAGCAGGAGTGCAGTTGCACCGTCTTGGCTCCCTGCAACCTCCGCCTCCCAAGTTCAAGTGATTTGTGTAACTTGGCCTCCTGAGTAGCTGGGATTATAGGCACGTGCCACTATGCCCGGCTAATTTTTATACCTTTAGTAGAGATGGGTTTCACCATGTTGGCCAGGCTGGTCTTGAACTCCTGACCTCAGGTGATTTGCCAGCCTTGGCCTCTGCCTCCCAGAGTGCTGGGATTACAAGGATGAGCCACTGCACTCTGCTGAAACTAAAAATCTTTTTTTTTTTTTTAGGGATCAAGGGCTAGGAAGGGAAGGCATATGAAAGCGTGAAAGATGAAGAGAGAGAACCAAGGAAGGGATTGAGAGAAGACACAGGGAGCAGGGACCACTTGAGGCCCCAGTAGGGGCCTGTAGTCCTACAGTTGGCTTGAAGGAGGCAAGAGAGAAAAGTCATGAAGAGAAAGAAGGCATTTGTGTGAAGAAACATTGGCCAGATAATGAAAGCCTGAATACCAAAAGATGAGAAAAGAAGGAGGCCTAGAGTCAGTGTGAAAATTGAAATAAGAAATCACATTCTCTCAGGCAGCGTAAGAAAGGGAGTCCAGCTCTTTCGGTGTCTCCAAGCACAGAGGTGTGATGTAGACTTCGGAATTTTTGCGAGTCTATTTTGATAATTAGAAACCTTGCCCTGGGCCGTGCTCTGTGGCTCACACCTGTAATCCCAGCACTTTGAGAGGCCGAGGCAGGTGTATCTCTTTGAGCCCAGGAGTTTAAGATCAGCCTGGCCAACATGGCAAAACCTGTCTCCACAAAAAAAGAAAAAGAAAAGAAGAAAAGAAAGAAGGAAAGAGAAAGAAACAGAGAGAGAGAAAGGAAAGGAAAGAAAAAGGAAGAAACCTTACCCTGGTCCTTCTTTTGTTTGCTTCCTGCCAGTTCTTCCTTTTTTTGTTGCTTAAATGAGAGTTTTGTGTTATTTGGAGGATGCTGTTTTTTATATTTCCTGATTTTATCTCTATTTGTTCTTTTCTTGGGATTAAATGGGTTTAGAATCAGAGGAAACTAGGAAGTGAGTAAAAGCAAACAAAAAGAGTTAGCCTTTGAAATGGTTTTCTTATTCTGTTAGGTCTACTGTGTCATGAAATGGCTGTGTTCAAAAATCACCAAAAATGCAATTCTGAAATTTAAATGCCCACGAGTCCTCTGAAAGGCAGCTTGACTTCAGGGTGAATGAGCCATTGAAGTCATTCGTCCAAAAGGAATGGAACTGTTGGGTCTCTCAGAGTAGAAGGCCAGTAGGATATGGGATATGCCCATGGTTGAAAAGATTAATCTGATCCAAGAATATTTGTGGCATTAGATTGGTTAAAACAAACAAAAAAGCAACCAAAAACCCCCACCAAACCAAGAGATTTACCCTCATCCTGCCTTACCAGCCAGGTCTGCCTTCTTCCAGAATTTTAGTATCTTCTTTCTTTTCTATAAGGTAGCCCAGAAACATATTCTATTATTTTGAATCTCGGGGTGAAATATTCTCTAGCTCTTTGAGATATTCTAGCATTTTCTTCTTGCTTTAATAATCGTTACAGACTGTGTGACTTAGAATTTCCTGCTTTCTTGGAATATTTATGATCTGTTTATATGTTTACATTTGGAAACACTGCAAAAAAATAGAGTTCTGCTTATCTTTGTTAGTGAAAAAAATACATCCTATCTGCTGGCCCCAGAAGTAAGGAAAACGGGTTTCTCTGGGACAGATGTTAAATCCCCCATTTCCTTGATTAATCACCTCCTGTGCTGAGTGCTTGAGAGAGCCAGGAACAGTCGCTGGGCTACAGACTTGAGTTTGTTGAAGTAGATGGCCTTGGACAGTCTTCAGGTTTAAAAAAAAAAGTTTTTAATTTTTGTGAGTACATAGTAGGTATATGTAGTTATGGGCTATATGAGATGTTTTGATACAGGCATGCAATGTAAAATAATCACATCATAGCGAGTGGGGGTATCCATCCCCTCAAGCATTTATCCTTTGTGTTACAGACGATCCTATCCAATTATATTCTTTTTTTTTTTCTTTTTTGAGATGGAGTTTCACTCTTGTTGCACAGGCTGGAGTGCAATGGCACGATCTTGGCTCACTGCAACTTCCGCCTCCTGGGTTCAAGCGATTCTCCTGCCTCAGCCTCCCGAGTAGCTGGGATTACAGGCACCCATCACCACACCCAGCTAATTTTTTGTACTTTTTGTAGAGATGGGGTTTCACCGTGTTGGCCAGGCTGGTCTCAAACTCCTGACTTCAGGTGATCCGCCCACCTTGACCTCCCAAAGTGCTGGGATTACAGGCGTGAGCCACCATTCCCGGCCCCTCCAATTACATTCTTTAGGTTATTTTAAAATGTACAATTAAGTTATTATTGATTATAGTCACCCTGTTGTGCTATCAAATAGTAAGTCTTATTCATTTCTTCTAACTATTTTGTTTTGTACCCATTAACCATATTCACTTTTCCCCACTACCCTTCCCAGCCTCTGGTAACCATCCTTCTACTACATTCAGGAGTTCAATTGTTTTGATTTTAAGATCCCACAGCCTTCAGTTTTAAAAGCCTTCGAAAGCTGCTTTTCACTGAGTACACTCGAATTGTGTGTCATTAAAAGATATTTCACACTTCTTGTTAAGAGGCTTCGAGCCTTGATTAGCAGTTATAAATAATATGTGTATACACTGAAAGTAAGAAAATTAGGGCCAGGCGTGGTGGCTCATGCCTGTAATCCCAGCACTCACCACTTTGGGAGGCCGAGGTGGGTGGATCACCTGAGGTTGGGAGTTTGAGACCAGTCTGACCAACATGGAGAAACCCCATCTCTACTAAAAATACAAAAATTAGCCGGGTTTGGTGGTACATGCCTGTAATCTCAGCTATTCAGGAGGCTGAGGCAGGAGAATTGCTTGAACCTGGTAGGTGGAGGTTGCCGTGAGCCAAGATCGCGCCATTGCACTCCAACCTGGGCAACGAGAGTGAAACTCTGTAGAAAGAAAGAGAGAAAGAGGGAAAGAGGGAAAGGGGAGGAAGGAAGGAAAAGAAAAGAAAAGAGGGAGAGAGAGAGAAAGAGAAAGAAGAAAGAAAGAAAGAGAGAAAGAAAAGAAAAGGGGGAGAGAGAAAGAAAGAGAAAGAAAGAAAGAAAACATTACATCCTCGTACAATTATTCTGTGTAATCTGAGAAATGTTTGAAAACTGTGGAAAGGGTGGAGCAGGTTAAGGGATATTACAAAGAATCCTTTGGAGGTGAAAGTCTAGAAACCACTGTGGAAGGTGCATCTTTGTCTTAGAATTGTTACTGCTCACTTTTGGGTGCAGACCTCTCTCTCTTATCAAACCTGGATTAGGAACTCTTTCCATCAAAGCTGACTCTGGGCTCTGAATGCTGCTGTTGAATGGCCAGTCTTACCAACATGAAAAGAATCCACGATACCAGAGACAAGGGAATGGTACAGACAGGAACAGACCACAAAATGACAGCTGTGGTTGCTGGAACAGCAGTGTCTGTGAGCGTCCTTTTGCTTGCAGTGAGCTGAGAATAGTCTGAATTATTAGGCATTCTTTATGATTAGCTGCATCTTTATCTCTGGTTTGGGGATGTGTAGATCCCCAGCAGCAAAGAAAAGAGGTCATCCAACCCTGGCTTGAGAAATGCAGAGGCTGGCCATAGGTAGCAGGGATGCAGTTTTAGTCTTGTGGCCGACGGAATGTTGAGTTGATGTTATCTGACCTGAAATGTAGCCAGTTAGGTTTTTACAAATATTTACCATATTTCTGTTCATTCCTTTGCTTTCTCTCTCTTTTCTTTCTTTCTCTCCTTCCTTCCTTCCTTCCTTTCTTTTTTTTTTTTTGAGATGGGGGTCTTACTCTGTTGCCCAGGTCGAAGTGCAGTGGCAGGATCCTACCTCACTGCAGACTCAAACTCCTGGGCTCAAGCGATCCTCCTGCCTCAGCCTCCCAAGTAGGTGGGACTAAAGATGTGAACCACCGTGCCCAGCTAATTTTTACTTTTTTTTTTTTTTTTCTGTAGAGATGGGGTCTCCCTATGTTGCCCAGGCTGGTCTCAATCTCTTAGGCTCAAGTGATCCTCCTCCTCCATCTCCCAAAATGTTGGGATACAGAAGTGAGCTACCACACCCATCATATTTCTTTCTTAAGAGCATTATTATTACTATTACTATTATTATTATTTTGAGACAGAGTCTTGCTCTTTTGCCCATGCTGGAGTGCAGTGGGGCTGTCTCTGCTCACTGCAACCTCCACCTCCCTGGTTTAAGCAATTCCCCTGCCTCAGCCTCCCAAGTAGCTGGGATTGCAGACGCATGTCACCACACCTGGCCAATTTTTTCATACTTTTAGTAGAGACGGGGGTTTCACCACATTGGCCAGACTGGTCTCGAACTCCTGACCTCAGGCAATCTGCCCACCTTGGCCTCCCAAAGTGCTGGGTTACAGGCATGAGCCACCGCAACTGGTTCTTAAGAGCATTATTATAGGCCAAGAGAGTGATGGGGGTTAGACGGCTTGAAAATATTCTCAGATCTTTGAAATAGCATCTGCATTATCCAAATACAGTAGCCACTAGCCACATGAGGCTATTTAAGTTTAAATTAATAAAAGATTAAATAACATTAAGCATTCGGCACCTCAGTTACACTAGCCGCAGCCACATGTGCTATGGGCTTCCCTATTAGACCGGGCGGATAAGGAGATCTCCAGCATGGCAGAATGTTCTAAGTACCGTCCTAAAATTTCTTGAGTCCATTTGTAAATATTATGTAGTTACTGTATTTCTTTAAGCTTTCCTATCTCTTTAAACTTCTCCATCTGTAAAATGAGACTAATAAGTTCTCTCCCTCAAAAGGCTGCTATGAAATTTACTTATTATTTTTTTGAGACAGGCTTGCACTCTGTCAGCCAGGCTGGCATGCAGTGGCATGATCGCTGCAGCTTCCACCTCTCAGGCTCCAGCAATCCTCCAACTTCAGCCTCCAGAGTACCTGGGAATAGAGGTAGGCCACCATGCCCAGCTAAAGTTTGGACTTTTTGTAGAGACGGGGTTTTGCCATGTTGCCCAGGCTGGTCTCAAACTCCTGGGCTGGAACCATCCACCTGCCTCAGCCTCCCAGAGTGCTGGGATTACAGGTGTAAGCCACCACGCCTCGTATTATGAAATTGAAATGAGACATTAAGTGTATATAAAGCACACATCCTCGTACCCAGAACGTTATAATATTATAATAAATGTTGACTCACGTGTCCATTCAGACTTGGGTCTAACACATTTGTATTTTAAAAGTGCCTATAACCTAAAAAGCCTTTGAAATGACCTCCGTGCAAGTCAGACTATTTTTACAGAAACACACATCACTTATCATGATTAGTGAGCGCCATTCTCAGAGTCATAAGAAGAATAAGGGTTTTTCCTTTCCATATTGTTTTGTATCTTAATAGGAAAGAGAGGCTAGGCACAGTGGCTCATGCCTGTAATCCCAGCACTTTGGGAGACTAAGGCGGGTGGATCACTTGAGGTCAGGAGTTCAAGACCAGCCTAGCAAACATGGTGAAACCTTGTGTCTACTAAAAATACAAAAAAAAAAAAAAAAAATAGCCAGGCGTGGTGGTGCATGCCTGTAATCCCAGCTTCTTGGGCGGTTGAGGCAAAAGAATCTCTTGAACCCAGAAAGCAGAGGTTACAGTGAGCCAAGATTACACCACTGTACTCCAGCCCGGGCGACAGAGTAAGCGAGACTCCGTCTCAAAAAAAAGAAAAAGAGAGCAAGAGAGAGAAAAAGGAAATGAGAATCCCTTATGAGCTGTAACACTTTTAGCCCTGAACTCCTCTCCCCTTTAAAAGAAAATCCAATGAGTTGAAAAATATGTGCGGAAAGGTGTTTATTACTATAGGTGTCAACATAGCCTTGAGTCCGGACAGGCAAGCCCGCTGCTCTCATGGGAGCTGTGTATATACAGCAAAGGTAATTACTTTGGGCTACAGCTACCAACGTGATTTAGCAAACTCCCTGCCTGCAAAAGTCTCATCATCCCCTAGAGAATGGGCCCAACTCATTGCAACTGTGCAGACCTACCTGAGCTTTTCCTGCCACAGGCTCTTTGAAATCTGTTATAATTTGCATTCCTTAGGCAAACGGAATTTAAATTCCTTAGGCAAATTTCATCCTGATGGAACACCAAGATGACATGCATGCCATGATCTCATTGTTTGGGATTTCTGCTTTAGAGTCATTCATGTATGCTTCACCAGGCAGGGGAGGGAAAGCAGCTGGGCTCAGTTCCACTTTGCTTTCCCGAATGTTCCTTTACAGCTGAATAGCCCTTGCTTTTCAAAGCACCTTCACAAATATCTCCGCAGTGCTTCCTGATATTTTTGTGTGGTGGGGCGGCCATAATGAGGTATTGCAGAAAGAGTCACAACACGGGTATTCTGGTCCTGGGCTGCAAGTTAAGAAGCCTGTCAGTAGATCTTTCCATGTACCTACTAAGAAAAGCATGATCAGAGGGAATGGGTGGGCTGTGATCAGCCCACATGCGTAATTAATTGTTCTGTTCTTGCACGAGGGTAGAATTGGGTCCTATGTGTCACAAGGAGGATAAGTGGAGTCTTTGTACATTTCAAATAATATATTTGATTTGCTAAACAGAACTACAAATTTTTTCAACCTCAACCTGAAGTGAAACTTTCTCCTCCTTTTTATCTTCACTGATTTAAATTCTCCTGTTAGGCTGGGCACAGTGGCTCACGCCTGTAATCCCAATACTTTGGGAGACCATGGCCAGCAGATTGCCTGAGGTTAGGCATTCAAGACAAGCCTGGCCAACATGGCAAAACCCCGCCTCTACCAAAAACACAAAATTAGCTGGGCGTGGTAGGGTAATCCTGTAATCCCAGCTACTTGGCGGGGGTTGAGGCAGGAGAATCACTTGAACCTGGGAGGCAGAAGTTGCTGTGAGCCAAGATTTTGTCACTACAGTCCAGCCTGGGCAATAGAGCAAGACTGCATCTCAAAAAAAAAAAAAAAAATTATCCTGTCATCTCAGTAATAGGGCGACAGAATTTCCTTGAAACTCTAACTAAGGTGGTGTAAACCAAAAAGTATCTGAGGCAGTTCTCAATGAATGCAGAAGTTTATTTTGCCAAGGTTAAGGACAATGCCTGGAAGACAGGTCTGTGAATTTCTCCAAAGATGATTTGAGGCTTCAGTATTTAAAGGGGAAAAGCAGGCGGGAGAGGGGAAGAGGGATTACTAAATCCACAAGTTGCAAGTGAAAGGAGCAGGTAGGGTAGCAGGCACGGTGGCTCACACCTGTAATCCCAGCAGTTTGAGAGGTTGAGGCAGGCAGATCACTTGAGGTTAGGAGTTCCAGACCAGCCTTGCTAACATGGTGAAACCATCTCTCACAAAAATACAAAAATTAGCTGGGCGTGGTGGCGCACGCCTGTAGTCCCAGCTACTCAGGAGGCTGAGGCAGGAGAATCTCTGGAACCTGGGAGGTGGAGGTTGCAGAAAGCCAAGATCGCACCACTGCACTGTAGCCTGGGTGAGCAAGACTCCATCTCAAAAAAGAAAAAAAACAAGGAGCAAGTAGGGGAATAGTCAAGTATATGTTTGTATGTTTGTCTGGTGCTCAGTGAACTGGCACTTTACATAAGGTAATGTGAACATAGAGTAGCTGTCTCTCTGTGGGGGATAGTGAACCTTTTGTCTGTAGGTATCTGCTTAGAAACAACAAAAAAAAGGCAGTTTCTTGCATGATCAGCTCTCAGCTTAATTTTTTTCTTTGGCAGAGTGAATTGGGGTTCCAAGTTCTACATTCAGTTCACAGGGGCCATTTTGTTGTGGACTTTCCTGTTCTGAGTTCTTCCTGATTCTAATCCTGCAGCCATGGTGGAATAGTTTGCTGAGAAATCGCCTCTAGATTATGGATCAGCAAAGGGCAGATGGTCTGAGATACGTGGACCTGAGCTGGAATCACAGTTCTCATTCTTCTGGGTCTGGGGCCTTTAATTAGTCACTAACTCTTGAAGCCAGTGGTGGCCAAATTTTTGGGACCATGGACCAGTTTAGTGGAAGACAATTTTTCCATGGATGGGATGGGGGGGATGATTTTGGGATGAAATTGTTCCGCCTCAGATCATCAGGCATTAGATTCTCATAAGGAGCTTGCAACCTAGATCCCTCACATGTGCAGTTCACAATAGGGTTTACACTCCTACGAGACTAATGCTACCCATCTGACAGAATGTGGAGCTCAGGTAGGCAGCAATGCCAGCTGCCCTGTTACTCGCCTCCTGCTGTGTGGCCTGGCTCCTAACAGGCCAGAGACCTGACTGGAGCCTGGGGGACTGGGGACTCCTGCTCTAAGCCATATCCTAACGTAGAATGGTGAGGACACACAGGCTTCACAGGGTACATGTGAGGCTTAAGTTAGCATGTGAAAAAAGTGCCGTAAAGACACATGAATGCAGCTGTAAAATCTTCCACATCCCTATAACCTCTCTCTTTCTGCACTCTCCTATCCAGTGATGTTGGAAAGTACCTATATTGGATTATCGTCTTCCTTCATTTTTCTTTAGATCTTACTTTTCAAAAATTTCAGTTGTCTCCACAGCCCTGAAGACAAATCTCTTCAAGAATCATGTGGCTGGGCTAGGTGGCTCACGCCTGTAATCCTAGCACTTTGGAAGGACAAGGCAGGCGGATCATGAGGTCAGGAGTTCGAGACCAGCCTGGCCAACATGGTGAAACTCCATCTCTACTAAATACAAAAACTAGCCGGGTGTGGTGGCACACGCCTGTAATCCCTGCTACTCGGGAGGCTGAGGCAGAAGAATGGCTTGAACCCAGGAGGTGGAGGTTGCAGTGAGCCGAGATCGCACTACTGCACTCCAGCCTGGTCAACACAGCAAGACTTCATTTCGGAAAAAAAAAAAAAGAAAGAAAGAAAGAAAGAAAAATCATGTAGTGTTGTTAGATTTTCCCAACTTATTCCATCTATAAATTGGTAGGTAGGATGCTTAGAGTATGTAAAACATTACTTTGAGCTTTGTTAAGACCTTATCTTCTCCTCCTGAGTGCCTAAGAACCTGTCCTAATGCTCACCATGTGGCATTGCCATTTCTACTTTAAAATCTGTGAGGGGCAGATTTTAATTCTGCAAGGGCAGGGTGATGTCAGTCTTGCTCACAGCTTGATCTTCAGTGTGGGGTACATAGTTGGTGGTGAAAAACCGACAACATGAGTTGAATAAGCAAGCAGCAGGTGGTGTGACAAGAGCAATCTAAACCCACGGTTGGGGCCTGTGAGTGTGGCTACTCCCTCCTGGTAACCTTGTGAACTATTGGGAACCAATGACTCCCAATCTCTTCAAATAAATAAAGCATTAGGTTTTCAGGCCTAAGACATTTTGATCTTTATTTTATACAGCTCTGAACAAAGAAGGTCTGAAGGGTCAAATAAAAAGTCACTGGTGTGTGCCTGTGTGTGTGTCTTTTAAAAAATTAAAATGGGAAGACTAGGCATGGTGGCTCATGCCTATAATCCCAGCACTTTGGGAGGCCGAAGTGGGGGATCACTTGAGTCCTGGAGTTTGAGACTAGCTTGGGCAATATAGTGAAACCCATTGCTAAAAATAATACAATAATTAGCTGAGTGTGTTGGCATGTGCCTGTAGTCCCAGCTATTTGAGAGGCTGAGTCTGGAGGATCACTAGAGCTAGGAAGGTCAAGGATGCAGTGAGCCTTGATCATACTACTGCACTCCAGCCTGGGCAACACAGTGAGACCCTTTCTCAAAACAAAAGAAACCACAAAACAAAAAAAAAAAAACAAAAAAAAACAAATTATTATAAGGTTCTCCCCCAACCTTTTTCTATGCCCAGAGTAAATATTTGTTGAAATACAACCTCTTCTAAGATAGACATCACATTGTGGGACATGTGACTTGTTAAAATGACATCACAAACTGTTTAAAATCAGTAGCCATAGTATCTATGTATAGTATCTATGTCATTTTCGTCAGTTTAAATTTAAGACTTCATCAGGTGAATTAATTTGTCTTTTTCAGTTTAAAACTTAAGATCCCACTAAGTTAAACAATTTCCAGTCTCTGCCATCTCAAAGTGGGCAATGAATCAAAAGGACGCTTTAAGATAAACTGGATCCTAGATGCTCTTCCCTTTGCAATAACAGAAGCTAATCCGATCAGTTCAGTTTAGCAAATAATAAATTTATTAGGTGCCTACAAGTACAAAATACCGAAAGCTGCTGCAGGGGATTATAAAGATGTATAGGACACGAGCCCTGCCCTCAAAGAGCTTACAATCTAGGCAATTAGTCACACAGATAAGTTGTGATGGCGTTTTAAGTGACCTCAGCAGAGTTCTTGAAAATGTTCATATCCTTCAGATTCTTCTCTTGTCAAATATGTATGGAATCCTTTCTACAGGGGAAGCCAAACAACAGGAAAGAGACCTTTTGTGGCATTCATCGGTGACCCTGACTCTTGCTTGTGAGTATCTTTCTGCTGTTGCACATTCTTGACATCTTCTCAGCATCGTTTCCCAACTGGACCTTTGTTTGGAGACAATCTCCACGCTTCCTGAACCTTCACCAGGGTTTCCTGTTTGGGAGTGGGTGGCTCAGTTGCAGTTTGGCCTTGGAATGATTTGCAGTCTGATTTTTTTCCTTCAGCAAATCGCTCTTTTGATTATAGATGATGCTAAAATGCTGTGTTTTGCAATCTGTGGTTTTAAGGGTGGGAGTGAGATGCAGTATCAAGGAAGGCAGCCCAGACTTTTCCCTTACTTAAAACATTTAATAGTGCACTTACTGATTATATTCTGTACAGATACAGAGCAAGTTATAAACTTCTTCCTTTTATTTATTTATTTTTCACTTAGACTGTATTCACGTAAAGTGTATTTACAATAAGGGGAAAAAAACCTTGAGGTACAAAACCCAAAAGAATATCTGAGGTATAAATACAAGTATATCTTAAATAATAATCTTTATCATGCTTTATCTATGTTTGAAAGCACAGTGGACATGTGGACATGTTTCTTAATAGAATGGTATATACAACATACAATCTTACAAATCTGGAAGCCATCAAAACTGAATATACAAGTATATCCTTCATGAGGAACACTGATATCCAAAATACTCAAATTTTAAAACTCTAATCTCACCCCCTGCCCCAAAATTCTTCAAAGAACGTTTGAAATAACACTGAAAATGGTAACTAAATTATGTTATAACAAAATAAAAATCCTTCTTATAACTCTCATTCATACATTATTCACTTTTGATCCATACAAAATAAATTTATTAATACTGTCTTCTTGAGTCAATCCTTACCATTACAGTAAAACCTGAATAAAGACCACCCTTCTAAAAAACTGCACTGGTTTGGGTTGGTTTTCTTGTTGCTTTTTACTATGATTACTATTTTTCATTACCACTTAAATATATTGCAAGGACATTCTAAGGGAAAAAAAAAAAGAAATGTAGAAAAAAATAAAATAAGACAAAAAGTAATAAAACCAGAAAACCTATTTGCTGATAAGAACAAATCCAATTAATAAACACCTGCAGCTTTCAGGAATGCCATTAACAACCAAGGGGAGGAAAAAAGCCTTTGTAGGTGGGTTAAATTTACAGGGATTTCCTTGGGACACACATAGTTTCCTATATTCCCATACATAGTGTCTTAAAGCGTTTCTGTTACAAACACAAAAATGCAAAGAATTCTAACGGGGAAAAAGTTTCGATGCTTGATTTAAGAGTAAGTGTTATCATATTCAGTTTTTACGTCTCCACTTCAAATCAAAACAAAAAAAACAAAACCCTGTGCATCAGAGCCAGTAAGGCTGGAGGGAGCAGTTCATCCCTGAACTAACCCATACTGGTTACAACTACATCAGTATTTGCAATCAGGTCTAAAAATAAAATGCATTTGAAATGGGTGTCAGAGTCAATCTATTACAATCAAAGTACAGAAGAGGTTGGTGGAGAAGGAATACACTTAATAACTTGAAAAAGAAACCCCATAAATCGACAAGAGTGTTGGTCCCCCTTTCTGGGTGGATCCATGGGTAGTCAGATATTCCAGGTTAAACTGAACCTGACGCATCAATCTCCTTCTTGGAGGTGTCTCAGTGTGCCAGACACTGAATCCATCTTAGACATCTATTGCCATTCAACCAGCAACAAACACATTCACACTCCTGTGTGCAAACCTTTCTTTGCTCATCTTGGTGAGAAAACACGTCAAAGAGTACCAGCTATTCCAGTGGATACACCAGTCCCTCAACACACTGCAAATAAAGCGAAAAAGGTACGCATACACCGATATCACAAGAGAATGAAGTATCTTCATTATCTTCCATAACGTATTTAAAGAGTTTTGCTTCTCAGAAGCAATCTGAAATAAGAATACAAATACATTTTTTTTTGCACAGTCTTACATATTCCAGTCAAGGTCTATGAATACAGACCCTCAACAAACAGGAAGCAGCTTTTAAAATGTATCAAATTGCTATAGTCAATTCCTACACTCCAGCTCCTAGTTTTCTTTGTTTCAGGATTAGACACAGAACCCATTCTTCAAGGTCTGGCAAGGTTCTAGAAACAAACACCCTGGTGGTGGAAGCAGTTGCTTTGCTTCAGTGATCACCTAGACTTGGTGTCTTTGGTTTCAGTGTTCTGGTTACTGAAGGAGTCCCGGATCTTTACAACTTCGGCTGCACACAAATGTCCAAATGATTTTGTGTACCACTCTGGCATGTGGCCCCTATCAGAGAAAAGAAAAGCAGATGTATTATTTAAGTTAGAAAGCACTGAAATAAAATGAGAAACATCTGTTTGCTAGTTCAAATGCATAAAATCTATCATTTCCTGTGGCTTTGAATTCATGGCAGAGCTACCATATTTGCATTGCTTTAGAACCACATTTTCTAAGGGATTCAAGTTAGGAAGCGGTAGCTGAAAGACCAACAAACATGAAATGCTACTCTATAAACACCACTCTTCATGAAGTCACCGAGAAACAACGATGTGCTCATTTGAGCCATTTTTTGCATTAAACAAAAAGTCTGAATTTCCTTCATGACCCTCACCATGTAAAAAAATCAGAATCAGAACATACCTTAAGTCAGCTCTGCACATGTAGGTGAGTTTGGATTTTCCTGGCCCACAGGGTTCAATCAAATACCTGGACAGGAGCACGTTAACCCTCACACCCACCACAGGTGCCCGATCGTGATCCACGGAGGTTAGTAAAAGGGCACAGGCTCCTTTGGGTAAATTAGTCCTCCAGGTCCTGTAGAGACAAAATCGGAGGGGGAAATGATAGACTTTCATAGAAGCCAAATTTAAAATCATGCTTCACTCTTCACTCTGTGCAATGGGCTGAGAGGTGAGGCTGTGTGACCCAGGCCTAGGTAAATGGTATCCTCTAAACTACTTGCTATGGCATACATGTGTTCCCCAAAAGCATGTGTTAGAAACTGAATCCCCAATACAATAGTGTTGGGAGGTGGGGCATAATGGGAGCTGGATTAATGCCAATTATAAACGAGCTTGAGGCTGGGTTCAATGGTTCACGCCTATTATCCCGGCACTTATGGAAGCCAGGAGCTCAGGGGTTTGAGACCAGCCTGGGCAACATAGTGAGACCTCATCTCTACTAAAAATAAAAAAAATATTAGCCGGGCGTGGTGGTGTGCCCCTGTAGTCCCAGCTACTCAGGGGGCTGAGGTGGTAGGATTGCGTAAGCTGTAATCATGCCACTGTACTCAAACTTAGGCAACAGAGTAAGACTTGTATCTCAAAATAAATATATAAATAAAAATGGCATGAGGCTGTATATTTGCTCTTTTGCTCTCCCTTACCTTCTCTTTGCCCTTCCACTATGGGATGACACAGCAAGAAGACCCTCACCAGGCTGGGCATGGTGGCTCATGCCTATAATCCCAGCACTTTGGGAGGTTGAGGTAGGAGAATTGCTTGAGCCCAGGAGTTTAAGACTAGCCTGGACAACATGGTGAAACCACGTCTCTACCAAAAGTAATAGTGATGGCACAGGCCTGTAGTCCCAGCTACTTGGGCGGCTAAGGTGGGAGGATTGCTTGAGCCTCGGAGGTGAAGGCTTCGGTGAGCCATGAGTGTGCCACTGAAGTCTAGCCTGGTGACGGAGTGAAACCATGTCCCCAAATCAATCAATCAATCAATCAATCAATCAAACAACTAGATGCAGCCCCTTGATCTTGGACTTCCCAGCTGTTAGAACCATGAACCAAATGAATATCTGTTCATCATAAATTGCGCAGTCTGTGATATTTTGTTAGAGTAGCATTACATGCACGAAGACACTCCTGTACAAGGACTCCTGAATGAGGAACTCTGTACAGAGTCGCTGTTACAGAGGCTTTATGTGCTCACAGTCTCCTCTTTGAAAAAACAGCCAATTAGAAGTATAGCTTAAAACCATTTTCTGTTTCACAAATGTCTTGGAACACAGACACCTAAAGGAGGACTGGCTGTTTGAAAAGGTCTGGACTTCCAATGTGACATTTCCTCAAAGATTTTTGGAATTCTTCTTTCAGTAATATCTCCAGAGAATTTATGAATTACACATAAATCAGCCTTAACCACATCTCCCTTGGGACTCAAATGTTATTTCCTGGCTTATTCATTCAGTAGCTGTTTCTGACAAGAAAATCTATCCTAAAACGGGCAAAATCTGCTACCAATGAGCATATTCATTGGAAGGCAACTCTCTTTCTGAGCTCATTTACCAAAGGTTTCAAATCATTCTCAGTGAGGCACACACTGCTAGAATAAACGTGGATCTGTTTTCTATATTTGAAGGTTATTCACTACTTTTCTGGAAGCGTATGTTTTGTTTTGTTTATTTAGAAACAAGATTTTGGTCTGTGGCCCAGGTCACAATACAGTGGCATGCCCACAGCTCCCTGCAGCCTCAAACTCCTGGCTCAAAGATACTCCTCCCTCAGCCTCCTGAGTAGCTAGGACTATAGGCATGTACTACGACATGTGGCTTTTTTTTTTTTTTTTAAGACAGAGTCTTGCTCTTCATTCAGGCTGGATGCAGTGGTACGATCCAGGCTCACTGTAACCTCTGCCTCCTGGGTTCAAGCAATTCTCCTGGCTCAGCCTTCTGAGTAGCTGAGACTACAGGTGAATGCAATCACACCTGGCTAACTTCTTGTATTTTTAGTAGAGATGGGGTTTCACCATGTTAGCCAGGATGGTCTCGATCTCCTGACCTCGTGATTTGCCTGCCATGACCTCCCAAAGTGCTGGTATTACAGGCGTGAGCCACCATGCCCAGCCAACATCTGACTAATTTAAAAAAAATTTTTTTTTGTAGAGATAGGGTCTTGCTGTATTGCCCAGGCTGGTCTTGAACTCCTGGCCTCAAGTGATCCTCCCGCCTTGGCCTCCCAAAGTGCTGGGATTACAGGTGTGAGCTACCATGCCCGGCCTCTACATTAAATAATTATACCATCTTGTAAGATCAGTGGCATATAGGATTGGTTCAGATTTGGAGTCATCCTTGTCACAAAAAACAATTTGGAAGCGCTCACCTTAAAACAACATAGTCCCGAGCAGGATGAGGTGCCATACTGTTTTGGACATACTGGTAAATTTCAGTTTGGCTGTCCAGGATTTCAATCACTTTTGAATCCAACAGGTCTACATCCCAGAGGTGCTGTTCTTTAAGTAGGCGCTTTAAGATTTCCTCAGGCACAGCAGGGACTTCAATGGTTGACCTCCAAAGCCTCAGAGGGGGTCCTTCGCTCACCTGGAAAGAAGATACGTATTTCAGTGCCAAGACAATCCATACACACTTAGTCTTTGAAGTCAAATTGATAGCTGGACTAACAATTTTAGTTACATATAACCAAAGTTAATTGATTTTATAAATCATATAAACAATACTATGTAATCAATATATAATAAATCAATATTAGGAGCTAATAAATCTGTGACTTAAATAGGCTGCTATCCCCAAGTATATTTAAGAGCAAGCCAGAAAGTGAACAAAAGCTGTTGTCAACTCTGATCAAAACTATGACATTTGGGCTGGGTGCAGTGATGGTTCATGCCTGTAATCCCAGCACTTTGGGAGGCCAAGGTGGGCAGATCACCTAAGGTCAGGAGTTCGAGACCAGCCTGGACAACATAGTGAAACCTGCCTCTACTAAAAATATCAAAATTATCCAGGCATGGTGGCAGGCACCTGTAAGTCCAGCTACTCGGGAGGCTGAGACAGGAGAATTGCTTGAACCCAGGAGGCAGGGTTTGCAGTGAGCCAAGATTACGCCACCGCACTCCAGCCTGGGTAAGAAAATGAAACTCCATCTCAAAAACAAACAAAAAATTTATGACTTTTTTTTTTTTCTGGGACCTATAGCAGGGTGAATGCAATAAAGAAATATCAGTCATTGACTGGGTGCAGTGGCTCACGCCTGTAATCCCAGCACTTTGGGAGGTCGAAGCAGGCGGATCATGAGGTCAGGTATTCGAGACCAGCCTGACCATCATGGTGAAACCCCATTTCTATTAAAAATACAAAAATTTGCCAGGTGTGGTGGTGGGCACCTGTAGTCCCAGCTACTCAGGAGGCTGAGGCAGGAGAATCACTTGAACCCAGGAGGCAGAGGTTGCAGTGAGCCGAGATCACACCACTGTACTCCAGCCTGGGTGACAGAGTGAGACTCCGTCTCAAAAAAAAAAAAAAGGAATATCATTCATTTGCACTCATTTCCAAAGCCTGCAAGGCCATCCAGCCTACTCCCATTGTTTATTTATTTTCAAGATGGTAGAGATGGCACCAACATATACCTCTGATGGATTTATCCTGCTGAGCTTTATAAGATGCTTCTGCCCTCAAGAGGTTTACCAGTCCTAACTGGAATTAATTTCCCCCTAAGAGATTCCTGCCCATTAAAGGGCCAAGAGAACAGTAACTAAGAACAGAGAAGACTGCAAAGGGATTCTGACCAAATTATGGAAAAACTGAAGCACGTCATAGGCTGTCCCAAAGCTCAATGCCATTAGCAAAACAGTCTAGGGAAGTCTAGTTTAATTTTGTAGAGCCAAAAGACTTCATTAGAAACAGTTGAAATCCTCTCCCAAGTGTTACACAAGATAAAAATTACTCTTCCTTTGCCAGATTTCCAGTCTCACCAGGGGAATCTGACTTACCCTGTGCCTAGTTTTACAAAGGAGGGTGTGGGCTACAGATCCCCAGAGAGATTAGCTGGCAAAAGTGTGTTATCTCTGATGGACCCAAGCCTCAACTCCTGGACTCAACCAGGGGCAACAGGATGAAGCCTTACCTTCTTATAGGACAGCTCGGCCTGCTCCGAAGTGGAGTAGCTGACCCAGCCTTTAAACTTCTCTTTGACTTCTTTAAACAGACCATCCACACAGTCCTGGAGGAAGTGTTGGTAGTCAGCTGAGTCATCATTACCCAGGTGCCCGAGTGCTTCCAAAGTGAGGGGCTTTAGCTCTTGTTCGGTATAGGAATTACGACATCGGCTCATTTCCTCAGGAACCTGTGAGGAACATGAGGAACAGAAAGGAGGTGAGTCCACCTGTACTCAATCTCAATGCCCATCAGTGGAAAAGGCTGGGCAGAAACACTGGCCTGTCCTTAAAGCAGTGCAGGCATCTTCTCACCAGAGGTTATCATGCTGACCTCATATGGTATCATGAGGATATGAACAGATCACCTCCATAAATGTATCTGAAATCTTATTCCAATGTAAAGTCTTCTTCTTTGGTAAAATAGAGTAGGGGAAATGAATTACATTGATCAAAGCAGGTTCTCAGATACAGAAGTTTAATTCCAGACAATCCAGACAATCTTTTTTTTTTTGACACAGGGTCTCATTCTGTAACCTAGGCTGGAGTGCAGTGGCCGAATTTTGGCTCACCGCAACCTCCACCTCCCTGAGCTCAGGTGATCCTCCCACGTCAGCCTCCCAAGTAGCTGAGACTACAGGTGTACACCACCACACCCAGCTAATTTTTAAATTATTTTTGTAGAGATGTTGTCTCACCATGTTGCCCTGGTTGGTCTCGAACTCCTGAGCTCAAGTGATCCATCCACCTCAGCCTCCCAAAGTGTTAGAATTACAGGCATAAGCCACTGCGCCCAGCTGCTTTTGCTTTTTAAGTAAAGGGACCATTTCATTAAACATGATTAACTCTATCTGATACTTTATAATAAATGTAAATAAGATTCTCAGGCTATTTATACCATCTCCAGCCGTGGAAAAGGTCTTCAGGTAAGACATGAACAAGTTATCAAGCTTAAGACTTTGGACCTATCCACATTATCCTTAATAAAGGGGCCAAACGGTCAGGTGTGGTGGCTCATACCTATAATCCCAGCACTTTGGGAGGCTGAGGCAGGCGGATCACGAGGTCAGGAGTTCGAGACCAGCCTGACCATCATGGTAAAACCCCATTTCTACTAAAAATACAAAAAATTAGCCTGGTGTGGTGGCAGGCACCTGTAATCCCAGCTACTCAGGAGGCTTAGATAGGAGAATTGCTTGAGCCCAGCAGGCAAAGGTTGCAGTGAGCTGAGATCACGCCACTGCATTCCAGCCTGGGTGACAGAATGAGACTCCAACTCAAAAAATGAATAAATAAATAAAAATTAAGGGTCTAACCTTCTCAATTCCTTACCTGGAAAAGTTTCTTGCACTCAGCGATCATATGGGCCAGCCCCCTGAGTGGCAGCTAGGTTTTCATTCAAATCTTTCTGATCTGGTTTGCCCAAACTTTGTTTTCTTTGCATTACCCTAGGTAGAAGGAATACAAGAGGGGAACAGTTCAACTATTTATATATTTTTCGTCAAGGTATTATTCAAGAAAACTCAAAGGAGAGAGGAAAAAAAAACAAAACATTTCACTGAACCCTGCTTATTGTTAAGTGGATTAACAACAGCATTTTTACTTTGGTCACCAGAGTATCTCAGAGTTTTGTCAACAACACACAAAAAACATTAAAGAGATATGCTCTTGATGATATCCAGGTGATTAAAGCCAGGTGATTAAATCGGTTCCTATTCAGAATAGGACAGCTCAAAAGGCCTATGTTTGCATGTGGGGGAGGAGCTTCTTCTGAGGAGTGTGGGAAAGGAGTCCATAGGAGTTGGAGTAAAGGGTCTCACCGTCTTTACCTGCCTGAATACACAGCACCCCCCACCCCACAGGTGAGGGCTAAGTCCCTTGTTTCCTTGAGGTTTTGTCTTCATTTTATTTGATCTCTCACTTCTACTCATCTCTAGTTCTGTATCCCACTGCGCGCTGGAATGCCCCAGTCAACTTTAAGAACTCTTTAAATATGGCTGGGTGTGGTGGTTCATGCCTGTAATCCCAGAACTTTGGGAGACCAAGGTGGGTGGATCACAAGGTCAGGAGTTCGACCAGCCTGGCCAACATGGTGAAACTCCATCTCCACTAAAAATACAAAAATTAGCCAGGCGTGGTGGCACATGCCTGTAATCCCACCTACTTGGGAAGCAGAGGCAGCAGAATGCCTTGAACCTGGGAGGCAGAGATGGCAGTGAGCTGAGATCATGCTACTGCAGTCCAGCCTGGGCGACAGAGCTAGACTGTCTTAGAAAGAACTATTTAAACATACATTTAAACACTGTATGACTTTCAGAAGCAACCTAACCTTCACTAGCATAACTAGGCCCTAAGCCTCTAGCTAAGAAATATTTTCCAAGTTTCTTTAGAGCTGAGGAAAACTAACAGTTGGATGGATTTAGTCTGGGGAGGTTAAGTCCAGTGAGACTATTTTCTCATGCACTCCAAACACCAGTCTCAGGTACGTCTTTATTAGCAATGTGAGAATGGACTAATACAGCAGTCTAACTTGCTTGCTTGTTTCAGGAAGAGTCCCACAAAACTACAGCTACAGAGTATCCTAGGAGAAATGCAGGTTGCCCCATCTGCGCATGCACCTCCCATGCAACCTGTACCTGGGAGAGGAATTCTCTCTCTTCAGGGTGTTGAGATGGAAAAGTGAAGGCGCCAAGCACACAGCCAGGTTGGTTGGGGTCATCTGGTTTTCTTTTACGGCTGCTGTGACATCGCTCAAGAAATAAAGCAGGGTCTGCAGAACCTCCCGGTTCTCGTCAGGCAGCAGCATGATGGCAGCCTTGATGGCCTGCAGGCGCTGGTCCTTGGGCACATCTGCAAGACACCAGCACTTTCCCCATCAGCTTGGTGAATTTGCATGGACATTGCAAGGAAATGTCCCAAGGCAAATATCGGCATCAAATATCTTGGCCCAGTACTGAACAAGCACTTGTAGAAAGTGCACTAGAGGTTAATACGGTAAAAATTATGAATTGCCACCAGCATCACTACCCTCAATTATTTCCTGCTTTGTGGAGGAGTGAGAAAAAATTTTTCAACACCCACAATACCTAAACACTCCTAAATCCACCTCAAGAGTCTGGCTCCAGAGGATGCCTGTTCTTTCAGTTTACAGAACAGATTTTTCTTTCCTAAGCATGAAAAAAAAATCCCTAATTTACCAATCTCAATGACGGAAAACACTCTACACTTACACTTTTGTTTAGTGTCGATGAAAAATCTTATCTGAGAAATGTATAAGAAGGTAAGAACGGCGATCTCTCAGCCTTGACTACAAAATTTTCAGTATCTCTGGAGATTTTCATGAGTTTAACTGATTTGTTCACTCTTGAAATGGGAAAAGTAAGCTGCTAAAATATTCAGTTCTGAACTGAATTAAACCAAAAATACTCAGTTCAATTAATACATGTAATACCTTACATGAGTAATTTCTTAAGTTTTAAAAAGCATGCTTGAGACGCTGTTATAAAAATGCATATGAATATGCAAATATATAAAAATGCAAATAAACCTATAAACAATCTACTTGTAGAAAATGCTGAACCCCATCTTCAGGTCTCCTTGAATAGACAACTCTTTTAAAGAACATGTGGTGGAAAAATCAAGTCACTCAAATGTAGCTCCATAGGACAAATTGATTAAACAGCTCCATGGTTACAACACATAACAAATACCTTGGCGAGGAAAATGTGACCTGTGTTTTTATAAAATATGAAAGAATGAAACAAGTAATGAAATAATCCAGACCAGCTCCATTTCTCATAAAGTCCACCGTGCCAGTTCTAGAGACAATTTGCGCGCTAAGAGAGGCTGCTTTTAAATTACATTGCTGTAATACCACACTCAGCCAAGAAAAACACAAGGCTGTAAAAGCTATAATCCTGATCTTGATCATTAATTTAGACAACTGTTTTCTTTAAGCTTTACATAAAAGTGAGAAGGGCATGGGTATTGTTTTCCCAAGTATTTCTGGCAGAGACTGGGATGAATAACAGAAAAAGATTATTTATTCATTTTACAGCAAGATAAAACACACTGACACTTGTGAAATTTTTAAACCAACAGCCTGCAAGAGGGACATGAAGCAACTAAACCTTCTGTACACAAGGTAGAGACAGAAAGAGATCTTGGTACCTGATCTTTATCTGAGCATCTTAGATAACACTTCTAAAAATTAATCAAAGCCTAACTTGGGTCTGCAGGTAAAAATGTACAATTGCATTACTCATTAGAGACTGGGAAATTTATTTTCACATCATTCATTTTTTTTTTTTTTCTCTGATGGAGTCTCGCTCTGTTGCCCAGGCTGGAGTGCAGTGGCGCAGTCTTGGCTCACTGCAACCTTCACCTCCCAGGTTCAAGCGATTCTCCTGCGTCAGCCTCCCAAGTAGGTGGGATTACAGGTGAGTGCCACCACGCCCGGCTAATTTTTGTATTTTTAGTAGGAGATGGGGTTTCACTATGTTGGCCAGGGTGGTCTCAAACTCCTGACCTTGTGATCCACCCACCTCGGTCTCCCAAAGTGCTGGGATTACAGGCATGAGCCACCGTGCCTGGCCACTGCGTCATTCAGTAACTATCCAGAAACCTGTTCCACAAACAAGGGGGCAAGGAAGAAAGTGATGACATGGGTTTTCAAGAGGTCACCATACAGGTCCTCTTGTCAAAAGATCACCATCAAGGCCGGGCACAGAGGCTCACCCCTGTAATCCTAGCATTTTGGGAGGCCAAGGTGGGAGGATCACTTGAGGTCAGGAGTTTGAGACCAGCCTGGCCAACATGGTGAAACCCCACCTCTACTAAAAATACAAAAATTAGCTGGGCGTGGTGGCACACTCCTGTAATCCCAGCTACTTGGGAGGCTCAGGTGGGAGAATTGCTTGAACCCAGTAGGCGGAGGTTGCAGTGAGCTGAGGTCATGCTACCACACTCCAGCCTGGGTGACAGAGCGAGACTCCATCTCAAAAAAAAAAAAGAATGCTATCAAGGAAGCTATAAGCTTCCGTTGGTCCCATTTTTCCCCCAACACCAACAAACTTAAGATCAAAGGACACTCACATTGGTAGATCTGTAGAAAGGTTTCCGAGAGTTTGTTTGTCATTAGTGGCTCAGGAAGATCTCGAAAATACTGCTTCAGCATGTCTGCCACGTCATAAGCAGACTGTCCTTCGTAGTTGACACAGTCTATGGCACCCTCATTCATCTGGCGCAGAGCCTGAATCCGGGACTTGACCCCCGATTTTCTGAAGAGCCCAACCTGTTGGAAGAACACTTTGTGCTGGGTACATTAACACGGAAGCAGCGTTTACACCACACAACTAGAAGAAGCTGCATGCAAATCAGAGCTCCACTGAATACACGAACCCGCAGGCAGCGCTCTCACCTGATCCAAACAATGGTTCCGGAGGTAGCGCATGGCCTGCTGGATGCTCTGAGGCAATGGCTGTCCTGTGCGCTGCACATTGACCGTCAGAGGGACCCCAAACACACTCCGGTCCTTGTAGTCTGGAACCTTGATCCTTTTCATGAACTTGGGCATGGCCCTGTTAAAGAACACAGAGATGGTGGTGTTGGCGGGGGACATGTTTGCTCGTCTGTCTACACTTGTCCACTTCCGCAGGTAAACCCTGGGGGGCTCCAGATCTGTGCTAATACGGTGGTTATTTAAATGTAAATTAAACAAAATGACAAATTCGGTTCCCCAGTGGTACTGGCCACACTTCAGGTGCTCCTTAGTCTTTTGTGGCCAGTACCTACTGTTTTGGCCTGTGCAGATAAAGAACATTCCTATCATACAGACAGTTCTCCTGGACAGTGTTCTAGATTTTCTCAGAGCTGGGCTTGTGAGGTTCAGTCTCATTTCCTCAGTTGGGAGTGTCCTTCCACCTTGCACCTGGAGAACTGGGGTCTACAGTCTTAAGGAAGCTGACGGATATCCTTAAAGAATGGTGGTATAGGAAGGAACAAGCAGAAAACAACATAATATCCTAATTAGGTGCTTCTGATAGAGTGTGAAAAACAAGGTCCCCTTTGTCTTGAAAAAAAGGGTAAGAATCACTTCTGAGTTCTTGATGAGATCCAAAGCATTTAGGGTCAAAAGGTGCAGGTAATACATGACGGGAAAACAGCAATGAGAGCCTAATACAATGAGAGCCAACTCTAGGGCTCAACAGTGAATGACCTGAAGTCAAAATAAATTCTCCTGCTGATGACCCGGGAGAACATAACATCTTTAGGTTTCTAAAGGAAAATGGAAAAGGAACAATGGGGGTTTTGTGAGTCAACCCCAGGACCCCAGCCTCCCCAGTGTCCTGAAACCAGGTCCACCCCAGCAGTATACACAACAGCAGGAAACCCATGTTATGCATTTCCGGCTGTCAAGCAGAAATTCCAGCTCTCCAAATGACCTCTCTGAATGGGACCCGAAAGGGCAAGGCCAAACAGGAAAAGAACCTTGTGTAGGATTCCTCCCTGCTCCACAGATCCCACAATGTGAGGCTTTTACAGTTG
This sequence comes from Ateles fusciceps, assembly GCA_036589455.1. Lineage (NCBI taxonomy): Eukaryota > Metazoa > Chordata > Mammalia > Primates > Atelidae > Ateles > Ateles fusciceps. The sequence continues at coordinate 10,064,691 of JAZHEH010002554.1, read as the reverse complement.
GTTTTGAGTCACTGGAAACGCTGACTAGAACCCAAGAAGTATTACGGACTTTCAGATTCTTGAGGGTTTGGTGGGTTGGGGGGGTGGGCAACTCAGAGATGAGAATCTAAAATATGCAGTTTTAAATAGCCAACAGGGAAAATATTACTCTAAGCACAGAGGAACTCCAGAGAAGACAGACTGCTCTGACTTTTGAATGCTCACCAGCAGCCATGACATGTTACTGTTTATAGCTCTAGGAAAGGTAAAACGAAAGAGCAGAGTTAAGTTTGTATTTCCATACAGTTAAGTATATGGTATCACGCCTATAAGTGTGTATAATACTCGCTTTGTCGGGGGAGAACAGCCCGGTGGTGGAATGCGAAAAGAACACATTACGATCCCCACCGAGAATCTGAAGCATGTGAGGATAAACTGGTCAATACTTATTTCTGTCATTCAGAACAAACAACTTCTGTATTTAGCAAGGCTCACATAATAACAGCCTTTGAACAGGAGGTGCTTTGATGCTGAAGTTAAATCCACTACGAGTCCTAAGGAGAGGAGGAGCTGGAGACAGAAAGCAGTTTCCTTGCTTTGCTGACTTCTCAGGCAACTTTGGCTTGCTACGGAGCGCTGCTAAGGAAATGGGCAGCTTCTCCATTTTTATCAAATGCAGTAGATGTGCAACTGGATAATAAACACTCAGACTACTGAAAAGAATTTAAGGATTCCCAGCTGACACTGAAAAATGCACTGAGATGTCAATCTAGAAACATTTCTCTCCCTTGCACTGATAGTAGAAAAATTAAGATGTACCCGGATTAGGTAATATCCATGACCCCATCTAGCTTTACAGCCTACCCTCACATTCTACATACTAAGGAGTTATATTGTTCAAAGTAATTATCAACAATTGGTACAATGCATTTCGTCTCTACATTTGAGTCTAAAATATGTTAGAGCAGTGAATTCCTTAAAATAATTATTCACTGTTTGAGGATCTTTGCTAGAAAAAAATGTAACCTGAATTCTTTAGCACAGGTAGATTTTTTTAATGATGCTACAAATATTTACATCCAAAATGATTCTTTTTTTTTTTTTTTTTTTTGAGACAGGGTCTCACTCTGTCGCTCAGGCTGGAGTGGAATAGCCTTATCTCGGGCTCACTGCAGCCTCCATCTCCTGGGTTCAAGGGACTTTCATGCCTCAGCTTCCCCAGTAGCTGGGATTACAGGTGCGTACCACCACGCCCTAATAGCTTTTGTATTTTTAGTAGAGGTGGGGTTTTGCCACATTGGCCAGGCTGGTCTCAAACTCCTGGCCTCATATGATCCACCTGCTTCAGCCTCCCAAAGTGCTGGGATTACAGGCATGAGCCACCACTCCCGCCCCAAAATGATTTCTAAAGACAGGCATGAATACGGTTATACGGCCAGGTACTGTAAATCAAGAATTTCAAAGATGGTCTCATTAAATCTTAATGTTTTTCTTTCCTTCTGCCCAAAGATATGATCTGATACTGTGCATATATTTACCTGCAGTGTTTTATTTCTAACATTGGGAAGGAGGTGCCCATACCATGTGATGCAAGAGTAATGTATTCTCACTCCCATCAACTGGCATCAGAGAGCTGAAAACTCAATCAACTAACCCACACTATTAATTCCCTAAGACTCCACTGTCTTCAGCATTATCAAATGTGGCCTCAAGAATGTAGAGAGTGGCTGGCGTGGTGGCTCACGCCTGTAATCCCAGCAATTTGGGAGGCCGAGGTGGGTGGATCCCTTGAGACCAGGAGTTCAAGACCAGCCTGGTCAACATGGTGAAACCCCATCTCTACAAAAAGAAAAAAAAAACGCAACTAGCTGGGTGTGGTGGAGAGCAACTGTACTCCTACCTACTCAGGAGTCCAGCTACTCTGGGAGAATCACTTAAACCCAGGAGGTCAAGGCTGCAGTGAGCTGAGATCATACCACTGCACTGCACTCCAGCCTAGGTGACGGAGCAAGACCCTGTCTCAAAAAAAAAAAAAAAAAGACAGAGAATGATTGCCATAGGATGACAGATGAAATACTGAAATATATTAATAAAGGAGAGAAATGTCATTTTCTTAATATGGGAACAAACTCAAGGACCTGACCAAAAATATCATTTTCAACAACAGTTGACTGATTATTTAAACTCTTACCAGCTAAAACCATGCTTGTTAGAAGGTGTGTATTTCTCCAGCAGGGCTGTTAGCTTTAGGAGTGAGTATTTTTGCAGCAGGTTCATCTGGGCCACAGACTGGCAGTTTATCTGTAGTGATACAGAGTTGAGGCTTGGCCGATGTGAGCTCTGGAAACTGTGCCATCTCAGTCGGTGCCTACGAGAGAAGAGGAGAGGAAAGTGAGTGTGAAGGCTTTTTTATTTTATTTTATTTATTTATTTTTTCTGAAACAGGATCTTGCTCTGTTGCCCAGGCTCGAGTGCAGTGGTGCCATCATAGCTCACTGCAGCCTCTAACTCCTGGGCCCAAGTGATCCTCCTGCCTCAGCCTCCTGAGCAGCCAGGACTACAGGCCTGTGCTACCACGTCTGGCTTATTTTTAAATTTTTTTGTAGAGATGGCATCTCTCTATGTTGTCCAGTCTGGTCTCAAACTCTTGGCCTCAAGTGATCCTCCCACCTTGGCCTCCCAAAGTATTGGATTACAAGTGTGAGCCACTGTGCCTGGCCCAAAGGCTTTTGAATAGGTAGAAGCAACATGAGCAATGGGTTGCTTGCTGGCATCTTGTCTTAGGAACTGAGAGGACTTGATTTCTATTCCATGCTTTTATCCCCCATTATGGTAAAATATACACAATATAAAGTGTACCAATTTCACCATTTTTCAGTGTACAGTTCAGTGGTACTAGGTTCATTCTCACTGTGTGACATCTCTGCCAAACATCTCCAGAACTTTTTTTTTTTTTTTTTTTGAGATGGAGTCTTGCTCTGTCACCAGGGCTGGAGTGCAGTGGCATGATCTTGGCTCATTGTAACCTCTGCCTCCCAGGCTCAAGCGATTCTCCTGCCTCAGCCTCCCAAGTAGCTGGGATTACAGGTGCCTGCCACTACGCCCAGCTAATTTTTTTGTATTTTTAGTAGAGCCGGGGTTTCACCATGTTGGCCAGGCTGGTCTCGAACTCCTGACCTCATGATTTGTCCACCTCGGCCTCCCAGTCCAGAACTTTTTTCATCTTCCCCCAACCAGAACTTCATACTCATTCAATCATATCCATTTTTTGAATTTTGGTGCTTTAACACCTTCCTTAGGAATGAGCACGGCTAAGAATGCCAGACTCAATCCCATGTCCTCCCACAGAACAGGCAAAGGCAATCTCTTTCTGACCCCCAGTGCCCCAAACCTGGAGGGAGAAGTTCTTACCTGTTGGACCTGGTTAGGGACGCCCCAACCCCAGAATCCCTTCTTTCTGGGATGTCAGAGGGCTCTTCTGGTTCATTCAAGGAGTTGCCTGTGCTGTCCAGGTCACTGGGTGTAGTTCGGTCGTTGTCTACATCCAAGTGTATCTGTTTTGGAGAGGATGGGCAGGGAGAGATCGAGTCCAGGGCTGAGTCCGAGTCTCCCCTCATCAGAAAACTTCTCCGACCATTGATTGACTATCCGCTGCATCCCCCTTCACGTGGTAGAGGATGTCGTCCAGCTCAGGGAAGATGTCCCTCGTTCTCCAGATCTGCCAGGTCCCCTGAACTGGAGTAGAGGATGGAGCCTGGCACGTTGTCGTAGATGCTCAGGCGGCTGCTCATGGAGCTGGAAGAATTGCGCCTCTTTAGTTCCTTGGGGCTGTCGCTGCTGTTTTCCCTCCTGAGGCTGATGTGGCCAGGGCCGTGGAAGCTTCCCGTCCTCCAGTTCCACAGAGCCGTTCATTCCCCAACGAGGAGAAACTGCCATTGGTGAGGGCCTTGGGGAAAGTGCCAGGCTTGTGATCTTCTGGGATGTAGAACACCGTGTCCTCCGGGTAGCTCTCGCAGTTCTTAAAGTTCTGTTCCATCACGTTGTTAAATGTTGACTGATTGAAAGGATCGAAGCCCTCTAAGTACATGCCCACTCGCTTGTTGCAGGCACTGAGGCTCCGGGTCCTGGTAACAGGACTGGGCGTGCTGACGGCGCTGCTGGTCTCCGACTGGCTGCTGCTGCTGCTGGTCTGCGTGGAGTTGGAAATGCTCCTCTTCGTACCATCGGGACATTGATGCGGTTGCCGTTGAGGGCGGAGATCTCCACACAGTTGAGCTGCTTCAGTTTCTCCTCATCCACCCCCCTCTTGCAGGATGGGCCCGCTGATGATCAGTCCCAGCTTCGAAGGCGCTTTGTGCTTGCTGTGGTGGGAGCCCTTGAGCTTCAAGCTCTCCATCCGTTTCAGCAGACTGCGCGTCTTGGACTTGGCAGTTTTTTCATGGCCTTTCATGCTGAAGCTGAAGCTGGACAGTTCCTTGGGAGACGGCAGGCTGCCGAAGAGTCATCATTGCCTGCCAAGTTGCTGGAGGAGCAACGCTCATGACGGAGTTAGTCCGGGGGGTGGCAGTGTCCTCGCTGGGGGGCTCATGGCTGGGAGGCTGCCAGTGCTGCTGAGGCTGCGGATGGAAGACACCTCCTGGCGCTCGCTGAGGTCCATTAGCGCACCTCCGGGACTTGCTATGTCCTTCGGGTGGGAGTCGTCTGGGGACCCAGGGACTGGGTCCTGCTTTGGAGAAAAGACATCAAACTCTTCAAGCCGGGACCACCTCTTGCTGTCCCTTTGGAAAGTCCATTTGCCACTGATGGCACAAGGCTCATCCTCGTCTGAATCGTCACTCTGCAAAGACAGAAAGAAGCCATTCAAACACTGGGCTGGCAGCCAGCAGGGTACAGGGCATGAGCTAAGGGCCAGGCAGCCAGGAGGCTGCTCATAATATGCTACTAGTGTCAATTCCCCCGCTTGTACTTTATTCTTTCAATTTATTTATTTAAGAAATAGCGTCTCTGTTGACCAGGCTGGAGTGCAGTGGCATGATCACAGCTTACTGCAGCCTCAAATTCCTGGGCTCAATTGATCCTCCCACCTCAGCCTACCTAGTAGGTGGGACTACAGGCAGGTGCCAACATACCCAGCTAATTTTTTTTTTTTTTGGTAGAGATGGGGTCTTGCTGTGTTGCCCAGGCTGGTTCTGAACTCCTGACCTCAAGTTATCCTCCCACCTGTGCCTCCCAAAGTTCTGGGTGACAGGTATGAGCTACAGTGCCCAACTCCCACTTACATATTCTTTTCCTTTTTTAAATTTTTTGTAAAGAGGAGGTCTTACTACACTGCCTAGGCTGGTCTCAAACTCCTGGCCTCAAACAATCCTCCCACCCGGGCCTCCCAAAGTGTTGGGATTACAGGCATGAGCCACAGTGCCCAGCAATGTTTTTTTTTTAAATAACAAAGACATATTTAAAGAATTTACCAGGAGAGTGCCTGACCAAATGTTGCAAGTTAAATAGGAGTTACTTTATGGAAACTGTGGGATCTATAGGCTGTTCTTTAATTGCTCACAGAAAAAACTTCTGAGATGGTGAAAATTCTAGGCATGTAAAATATTCTGAACTGAAGTCAGCAATGAGCAGACTGCCTCTGGACTGCTTTCAGTTGTGGCTCTCTTTTGTTGGAATATGTTTATCTTCCCTCTTGTAATTAAAAAGGTAGTTTTCAAACACTAAGGAGAGTGGCAACTTAAATCTCCAGACACTAAAAATTTATAAGATCTCCTACTGGACTAAAGGGGCCATGAATTGAGGTGGGTCATTACTCAGCTTCAGTCTACTAACAGTGCTTTGGAGCCTCTTACCAGTACCTTTTCTTCCTCTCCCCCATAAGACATGAGGGCTAGCGTTCAGGCCACAGCTGTCCTGTGAAGTTTCAACGTCAGACATGCTCCAGCCAATTTAACAAGGCTTCACAAATACCCAGCCCTGACAGCTTGTGCTTTCATAAACACTAAGGAACATCTTTGCTGATAATTCCCGATTTATGTACAGGACTCAGGGATATGCTGTCACATGGACTATTGCATCTGGGCCTTTTCGGCAGGATATCAAAGGGTACAATTAAGTATGACACATCTCTTTTCCACTGCTGTGGAAAATATCCTATGATCCAAGTTTCACAGGACAGTGAGTGGAAAGCATGGAGCGCTGGCTTATAGGGTTCTTCTACACAGCTCAGTGGGCGCTGAGGTTCCAGTTCATTTGTTAAAAAGCTTTAACTCCCAAAGAAGGCAACGTTTTTCAGTTCAGGGACTCTGGCATAATTAAAATTTGTACCCGGAAGTCAGAAATACATTCTTTGACCAGACTTATTTCTGTTTACTCTAATTTGTGACACAACTCCCAGTACTACACCTACCTCCTCTCCTAAGATCACATAAAAAGTCTTCACAACTCACACACACAAGAAAATACCATCCAATTCAGTTCTGTACCATTTGACTAAAATGTGTAGGATTTCCTGCCTTCTCCTCTTCCTCCTCCAATTCCTTTCCTCCCCTCCAAATCTCTTATTATTCTTCAATATCTCACAAATCGGCCCTCACTTCCATTTCCACAGCTTTGAAGCACAGTTACTGTCATATTTGGGAAGACAGAAGAGTGGAAATAAACTTCAGTTTGTTTCCTCTAATGAGCAATGGAAAAATCCACTGGGATTCCTTAAGCATGATCCCTTTATTACATAGTAGACATTGAGTTATTAGGCAAAATAATCGATGACGTGATCAGCTCAAAAACAACAGATAAAATAATGTAATGGGCTAGTTGCATCTATTGGCTTCAACTACGTAAGGCTATCAGTCTAGATGATACCATTCAAGATGCAGATGCTTGCGGAACAAGAAACTAAGAGTTTGAGAAGCAAAGCCTATTACAAAACACATCATTCACTTTTTTGTTCACCCCTTTCCCTCTCATTCTATCACCCAATTTGTATACTCACTCGTTTCCGATGAGGACTAATTTCTAGCTTCATCACCGCACATTTGTTTAAAGTATTTAGACGCCTATAGAGCAAAGAAATTAACGTTAGCAAAGATAGGCAACCACTCACGAATGAGTGGATAAATACCTGTTTGTAAACATTTAATCTGTTTAAAGAGTTTCTTGGAACGCAGTAATGTCTAATACCTAGAAGAGTATTAGAAACTTCTTTAAAAAGTGAGTTGTTTAAAAATGTCTTCATATTTCTTACGGTTTTCACTTTAATTTTTATATTTCAGTGTAAAATGCCACACAGCTATGATACTGTCAAATCTCTCTGATTCTTCAACTCTCAATGAGTTGTTCTCACTGAGAAAAATCATTCTTCCAGTAATTCTTAGGTTGAGCCATTATGGACCACCACACATGGTGCCAAGAAGAAGTTTGTGGCCGGGCACAGTGGCTCACATCTGTAATCCCAGCACTTTAGGAGGCCAAGGCAGGCAGGAGTTTGAGACCACCCTGGCCAACATGGCAAAACCCCGTCTCTACTAAAAATACAAAAATTAGCTGGGCATGGTGGTGGGCGCCTGTAATCTCAGCTACTTGGGAGGCCGAGGCAGGAGAATTGCTTGAACCCAGGAGGTAGAGGTTGCAGTGAGCTGAGATCATGCCACTGATCTTCAGTCTGAACAACAGAGCCACACTCCATCTCAAAAAAGAAAAAAAAGAAAAAAAGAAAAGAAAAGTTTGCGATGTCTCATAGAAAGAGCAACAGGAACCAAGTTGAGTTTTTGGCAAAATAAACAGTGTCTTGTATGTCAAATCAAAACTCAAATTAAAAAAAATTAGATTTAGTTATCTCCAAGCAATCATCATCTTGGACAGCCTGTTTAAAAGTGTAGACTCCTTGCACAGAAAGGAAATTGGAGCCCTCTTGAATATCTGATATTTAGAACAGCTAGGATAAAATAACGTCTGCTATAGTCACAACAATAGGACAAATGATCATCTAAAGAATTTGCATACTGTAACTTCGGGGATCCAAAATGTTAAAAGTTAAGCATTCAGGTCAGATTCTTCTTTCCAACAGGCATCCTACTGTAATTTTGATACCAATACCTCTGCCAAACAGCAATATCAATTTAAAATTAGGGAAATTTAGTTTCGTTGAAAATAAAATACTTACAAAAACACCAAAACCTCATGGGGGAAATAATGCAATAGTTGAAAAATATTCTTTAAATATGATGAACTAAATGGTATGTGCAAATACGAGTAACAGCCCTCCAGGCCCCAATTTTCCTGACATCTCCAGGATGATCAGCACTTAAGTCTTCCTCAGAAGAACTTGTAATGTGTCTGTTTGCTATCTACTATGACCAGTTTTCCAGTTTTTCCTACTAATTGGAATTCTTACATTTTCATCAGATAAGAGCATTTAATTTGCACAGATTCCTGGGAACCACGAGACCTCCTCAAGGCTTTCCCTTCCTGATCCTGTTCTTGCAGTTTGCCTAACAATGCTGATGCAACAGAATAGAAAGTATTTTCCCCTGCCTGATAAGCCTGACTTTGACTTCATAGCTTATGTGGTAGCCTGTTTATAGAGTAAACAAAGATAGCACAGAGCGCCTATGTTCAGAAAAATTCTCTCTGTTGATAGGGAGGAAAAGAAAACAAGTAACTAAGAAAAAGTCCGCATACTTTAAAACAAGAGAATATAAGGTCCCTCTATTAGGGGTATCAATTACTTAAATGACTTAGACCCACAGTGTTTTAGTTCTCAAATGTTTTCAAGATTTAAAGAACCTGAAATGGTTACAGTTAACCTTAGGTCTGGGTTCCATTAATCAAATCTATAATCAAATACTCACTTGACTTCATTTGGGCTTTAATGGTTGAGTGATGTTTATAACCAAATTTACTAGGCACAGAGGCCTATGGGGCCGGGGAAGGGTTTAGCTTCACAAACTCTAGGTTTGAGTCAAAGGAAAAAGACCCAGGAGGCCACTTCTATAAAGGTCAATGTTACCTTTTTATGTTGATAGCACTGAGCTAATGGCATTATAAACCTAAAGCCCAGAGTTTATACCCTAGAGCTTCTGTGGTTTTCATTTGTCCCAGAGGACCCCCAAAGAATGTACTCTGCTGGGACCTTGTTTACTAAACAGAGACAGTACTGATATGAAATCATAGTTCCAGATACACAAACCGAAGCCTACTGTGGGCCAGGCACTATGCTAGGCATTTCCTATGAATGACTTCATCTTCATCCTCCCAACAACCCTATGGTACAGATATTATGATTTACTCACATTTTACAGATGAGGAAATGGGGCTTGGGGAGGTTACAGATCTTGTCTAACTCCACATGATTAAAACATGGTAGCTCTCAAACCCAATAACTTCTGTGTTCCTTTCTTTTTATTTTTTTTGGAGACAGAGTCTTGCTCTATTGCCCAGGCTGGAGTGCCGTGGCATGATCTTGGCTCACTGCAACCTCTGCCTCCCAGGTTCAAGTGATTCTTGTGCCTCAGCCTCCAGAGCAGCTGGGACTACAGGCGTGCACCACCACACCCAGCTAATTTTTTGTATTTTTAGTAGAGATGGGGTTTTGCGCCCTGTTGCCAAGGCTGGTCTCAACCCCCTAAGCTAAGGCAATTCACTCACCTCCGCCTCCCACAATGCTAGGATTACAGGCATGAGCCACTGCACCCGGCCATCTGTGTACCTTTCTAACATAAATATTAATGATAGTAATAAATGAAAGCAATTTATATCCTAAGGGATTCCTCAAACAGAGGCTGAAATGCTGGTTTCCTAACCCATCTGTCCAGAAACCTGGGCCTTTCCCATTCCCCTAAGGACCCTCCCAGGCTGGGCTCCACAGGAATGTCTCTCTTATCTCCTGGGCAACTTGCACCCTGCTCTGAAGAGGGAGGAGCACAGGGCTGGCCTATCAAAGGTTCAAGAGCTTCTCTGCGTGGGGCTGCAGGAGCCCAGATAAAAGCATAGCAAGAGGGGGACCTGGGCCTCACCATATTCAAAGTAAAAACAGAGCAGAAATAAAGAAGAGAAGAGGGAGAAGGGGAAAAGAAACAATTTTCCAAGTAAGACTCTCACAAATAAAAATAGTTCCAATTCTTAAAGATATTTTCTTGGAATCTGTGTAATTGCTTTAAAAAAATTACATGCTACTCCCATCCCTTCCTCCCTCCCTCCCTCTCTTTTTTTTTTGAGACAGGGTCTCTCAGGTTGGAATGCAATGGTGCTATCATGGCTCAATGGAGCCTGGACCTCCTGGGCTCAAGGGATACTCCTGCCTCAGCTTCCCAAGTAGCTGGGACTACCGGTATGTGCCATCATGCCTGGCTAATTTTTTAAAATTTTTTTATAGAAATGGGGTCTTGCCATGTTGCCCAGGATGGTCTCCAACTCCTGGAGGCTCAAGTGATCCTCCCACCTTGGCCTCCCAAAGTGCTGGGATTACAGGCATGAACCACTGTGCCTGACTCCATGCTTGCCTTTTAACAGATCAGAAATCGTGATGTTAAAATACGCTCTAAGGTGGGCTGCTTTACATGGCTCAGGCATCTTACCGGCTATTTTACAACAAAGTGCGTACTGCAGATGACAGTGTGGAAATCTATTTTTTATTATACAACTATGACTTGATGCACATAATTATTTGCTGTGTTTACAGAAGGAGTCATTTTTAATTCCAAAGAAAAATGGCAATTTGGAATATTTTTCAGAAGCTATAGAAAGGCAAGCAACAGAAAGACCATTTCACAAGAGGTATCCTGGTAGTGAATCACAGTTAACAATACTCCCTGCATATGCTTCAAGACAAAGTGAATCACTCCTCCAGTATTACTATTGAGTATAACTCTCATAATCTTGGCCTTATCATTGGAATTGCATTATATAGTAAAGCTAGCAAGATAAGGCCAATGCCATTTCTTCAAGGGAACAGATACATGAATCCCTTACAGTGTGAATGTAAAAATGCTGGTTAGCAATCTAAATCCAAAAAACCTATAATCCCACACTTGTAACTTTTAGTCATTGCCAAAATTTTTTTTGAGACAGAATCTTGCTCTTGTCGCCCAGGCTGGAGTGCAATGGCGCGATCTCAGCTCACTGCAACCTCTGCCTCCCAGGTTCAAGCGATTCTCTTGCCTCAGCCTCCCAAGTAGCTGGGACTACAGGCATGCACAACCACACTCAGCTAATTTTGTATTTTTTTTTTTTTTTTAGTAGAGACGGAGTTTCTCCATGTTGGTCAGGCTGGTCTCAAACTCCTGACCTCAGGTGATGCACCCACCTCAGTCTCCCAAAGTGCTGAAATTACAGGTATGAGCCACCGTGCCTGGCCAGCCAAACTTTATATTTAAGACAATGTCATTGTTCTCATAGAATCCATTGCGTCTACAAGTCTTCTTGCCCTGAGTAGAAAAAGAAGCTCCAGCCGGGCACGGTGGCTCATGCCTGTAATCCCAGCATTTTGAGAGGCCGAGGCAGGTGGATTATGAGGTCAGGAGATAGAGACCATCCTGGCTAACATGATGAAACCCCGTCTCTACTAAAAATACAAAAAATTAGCTGAGCGTGGTGGCAGGGGCCTGTAATCCCAGGTACTCGGGAGGCTGAGGCAGGAGAATCACTTGAACCTGGGAGGCAGAGGTTGCAGTGAGCTGAGATCATGCCACTGCATTCCAGCCTGGGGACAGAGGGAGACTCCGTCTCAAAAAAAAAAAGAGAAGCTCCTACTTACTTCTTGACCAAAGGAGCTGTAAGATCTGTAAATGTCACAAGTACATGAACACTTTAAGAATAATGCTAGAGTATATATGGGATCGCTTATAAGATCCCTGCATAAAATACAGTCCAGTACAAGGGGAGGAGGTAGGTAGGAAAGATTTTGTAAACTGTTTAAGTTGCACTTCTGCAACCATATTACCACATGTATTTAAAATTAACTGTTCAAAAAAAATCAACAAGGCAAAGATGAAAGTCTATAAAAAGTCTGTCAGTCTAGCGAGAACTTCCAAATCACAGGGCAAAATTTCAAACAATACTGTAGTTTTGTTATTTCCTGGCCCGTGAATTCCACAGGCTAAGAAGGCATTTGGAAGAGGCAGGTCTAGCAAACGAAGTGACTATCACATCATCAGTATAACAAGTATCTCAACTACACAGCTCAGCACTTGTAACGTGTTTTAAAGGAAGGTGCTTGAAATACACCCGATAGAGGTCCCATCTTTTTCTTCTGAACATTTGTTTAGGCCTCTCAAAAGGGGCATCATGAAAAGTTTACTTATGTGAGCATGTGGACAAGAGCCTGGGGCTTTCCACTACAAACCAGTTGATGACTATCACTATGAATTTTGAAGAATGTCCTTTTTTAAAAAAGAAAATCTAACCCTAGGTCTTTCTGCACGTACTTAAATTTGGGCCTGATAATTTAGTTTTTAAAGCGCTCTTACATCCATCACTGCATTTCCTATGAGATATTATTCTATGCAGGAGAGAAAAGTGAAGCCCAACTAGGATATGTGGCAGAGTCTGTTCCTTCTAGGCTTTTCTTTTCACCGAAGAGCTAGCAGCACAGATTTACTCTCCTCAGAGAAAGGTGGCATCTCAAAAGGTACTCAGAGCCAGTGTAAATTGCAAAGTACAGTGGATACTTTTTCTTCCAGAAATGGAAAACAACATTTCAAACTGATATTCTGAAAAAGAGTTCAAGAATTTAATCATGACCCTTTGGCCTGAAATGCTGCAGTCATATTTTTATGACTCAAGAATTCCTAAGCTATTGCTGCTGCTCAGAGTGCCCACTCCCTAAGTGGCTTAAAATGTGTGAAATGACTCAGTGCTTAAATATTTCCTAAGATGCATCTCAGAAGTGACCTCATGCATATGCATGATCACCAGTGATGGATTGAAAACAGATTAATTCTGCCCCACAGCTAAGCATTAAAACATTAAAAAAATGTCTGGAGTAGTTCATATTCCAGATGTGGACTCCTTCCCCCTCCTGAAGCTGCATCTGTGACATTTTTTCATTCCAGATGACATAGTTATGGTATTACACTCCATAGCGCAGTGCTTAGAATTAGGTTTCTTTCAGAAAATGGAACATACCCTGTACACTTTTATCAGTTATTTAATTGGACTAGAAAAGTGACAGTGTTTCTGTGGTTAAGATGACTCTTTGTTATTTCCTCTCTTAAACCATGAGAACTAGTCTAGTCCACATACTATTCTAAATATCCCGTCTATCTTCCCCAAACCCACTGCTTATGTTGGCTGCTTCAAATAACACTGTATTACATAAGAAAGGCAGAAAACAGTACTTTCACAGCACTATTACTGCTTTCTTTGCCTACAAAGAGGAAAGAAATACTGGATGTCACTCTACCTTCATGATGTTTTTCCAAGTTAAAAAAAAATACTGAGAGGGGGTGTGGTGGCTCACTTCCTGTAATCCCAGCATTTTGGGAGGCCGAGATGTGTGATTGCTTGAATCCTGCTCAGTTCAAGACCAGCCTGAGCAACACGGCAAGACCACATCTCTACAAAAAAATACAAAAATTAGCTGGGCATGAAGGTGTGTGTCTGTAGCCCCAGCTACTCCAGAGGCTGAAGTGTGAGGATCACCTGTACATGAGAGGTCGATGCTGCAGTGAACCATGATCATGCCATTGCACTCCAGCCTGGGCAACAGAGTGAGACCTTGTCTTTAAAAAAAAAAAAAAAAAAACCCAAACAACAGGCTGGGCGAGGTGGCTCCCACTTGTAATCCCAGAACTTTGGGAGGCCAAGGCGGGTGGATCACCTGAGGTCAGGAGTTTGAGACCAGCCTGGCAAACATGGTGAAACCCAGTCTCTACTAAAAATACAAAAATTAGCTGGGTGTGGTGGCAGACACCTGTAATCCCAGCTACTCAAGAGGGTGACGCAGGAAAGTCGCCTGAACCCGGGAGGCGGAGGTTGCAGTGAGCCGAGATCATGTCATTGCACTCCAGCCTGGGCAAAGAGAGCGAAACTCCATCTCCGCCCGCAAAAAAAAAAAAAAAAAAACAACCCTGAAATTAAAATAAAACTTATTTAGTTTCATAATCAAATCAACCTATGTGAATTTTGTCTGTGTATAATGTTTTTCCCCCAGAATTCAGCTCTTAGGGCTTTTAGCTTTTGAGAAAAATTAGAAAAGATGAAAAACTTAAAATGAGTAGAAACGTCAGAGGAAGAGCTTGAAAGGATTATCAGTGTCCCATCATTGTCTGATACAGGTTTTGTTACTTCCACCTCACTAAAACCTACAAGCTGCCTCTCAGCTTAAAGACCCAACAGCACAACGATCAAGAATTTCTGACAGTTTTATTCAATTTCACATCATTTAACTGTCTGTTGCCTATATGTTAAAGACCATGCTGAGTTATTTCATAGATTTATTTAATCCTATCATTATTTTATATGAGGGGAAACTGAAGCGGTTGAGAGGAGCTTTCCTGGAATTCAAGTGATGCTCCTGTCTTTATGCACCACCTCTCATTTATTCCTCTGAACCTGCTAAATTTCCATCGTACCCTTTTAGAAAACCTTAATCCAAGTTTTCAAACCACCTGAGAGTTACTTGTTACACCAATTACATCATATCAAATATGGAAGGGTATTGTTTGAGTACTTTCTAGGACAGTGTGGATGCTATTTTAATAGTAATATTAAATAACAGTATTTTACTTAATTTTTAATTAACAGGTCTATGATCACTATATGATTTGCTAATAAAGACCTAACATAATTATCTAGAACAAAAGCAAACAAAACCTATCTTAGTGTTAAGTACTGTGTTCTTAAAAAATGAAAAAGGAAAACACTCAAAATGTGTCCATTTACCTGCATAGAGCCTCTATGGCATCTCTGTCCAAAAAATCATGTTCTCTCTTGACCAAGGAAATATCGATGGGGAACAGGAGATCTATAAGAAAAGTAAACAAATATATTTGTTGAGAACCTATAATCCAGTCTGTCAAACATCCCAGTTTACCAAAGGGGAAAAAACTCTTTAGGAACATACCGAGCACCTACTACAGGACACTTCATTCCCCATCAAGTTCTATGGGACAATAAAGCAATTTAAGCCAATCCTGCATCACTGCCATAATGGAGCTTGGGCTTTCAAGTGGTGGAAACTTAAACTATCACTTCTGGTCAAGGAGAAGTGGTTCAGAACGTTGTTATACCTTGAAACAAATCAGCAGGCAACAAGCCCCAGTATAAATTATAATTTCAGCCACAATGACTGTCAGAAGAAGTTCCCTTTTAATGTGGCTGGGTTGTGTGTATGTGTGTGTGTCTTTGCTCATGTGTGATCAGGGGAAAAGGTCATGGAAGAAAAACTGAGCCACAGAAAGATCTAGAAAACAATGGCAAGTGGTAGGAAATGGAATGTAATCCACTCACATGGCATCAAGAGCTAAGGAGAATTCAAGATATGCTTTTTAAAAACAAATATTAGCACTACAATATGGTCTTGCAGGCACTGATGTAACTCCCTTAAAAATACAGGGCTAGCTGTAAAGTTGCTGTAGAACAACAGAATCCCAAATCCTTCAATCTGTAGAAGAGTTTATTCAGTTCTCTTAGGACAATGAAGAAGCTGTATCAGAAGTGAAAACCAGAGAGGGGGAAAACAGTCAACTCGATGGAGGAATTCCTTTCTCTAGACTGACTAAAAAGATCCCTTGGTAAATAAATATACCCAAGAAAAACAGAGCGGAGGCAGTCACTGTGGAAATTTACAACAGCTCTGAAATTGCCACCGGGGAAAGGCAAGTTATCACCCTCTTGGAGTTCCAGCTATGAGGGCAAATCATGGGCCTCCTCTGTAGACTGCAACTACAATACCACGAGGAGTGCCTTGGTGTGTGGTAACTCTTTGGACCAGACCTGGGCGAAATCAGTCATCACAGCAGGAAGCTACAATCACCACAAGCTAAAAAATCCCTTTGGCTGGGCACTGAGGCTCACATCTATAATCCCAGCACTTTGGGAGGCTAAGGAGAGATCGTTTGAACTCAGGCGTTTCAGACCAGCCTGGCAGCATGGCAAGACCCCGTCTCTACAAAAAAATTAAAAGAAAATTTTAACTGGGCATGGTGGCATACACCTGTGGTCTCAGCTACATGGGAGGCCTAGGTGGAGGATCACCTGAGCCCTGGAGTTTGAGGTTGCAGTGAACTCTGATTATGTTACTGTACTCCAGCCTGGATGACAGAGTGAGACCCTGTCTGAAAAAAATAAATAAAAAATAAAAAATCCCTTTGGCCTTCAAAATGGCTAATGTCACACAGTGGAATAGATCTGGCTGACAGCAGTTTTGGAGATGCAGGTAATTAGTGCTGCTGTTTTTATTGTTTCTTATGATCACTGGTTTTATGGAATTCCTTGCTCTTAGTAATCTATTTTCTAGAGATAATATATCAGAATGAGTATAAACTTATAGTCTGTCCTTTTTTTTTCTGAAGGCTAGAGTTGGATTACTGATATTGTTCCCTAAATGATAATATAGAGAGACCAAGAAAGTATCTATTGTCCAAAGATTTATGAATACATAAAATTTAGTATCACAGGATTATATTTCTTCACTAATTTATAGACCAAGTCTCTCTTAGACAAATGATTAGTGGAACCATTATAGTGGAAATAAAAGGACTTATAGTCAATGTAAACTACAGTATTAGTAAATGAAGCAAGACAGATTGAAACAGTTTGAAGGTTGTGACACTAAATTTTGCTTTTTTGTTTTTTCTTTTTAATTTTTAAAAATAGAGATGGGGTCTCACTATATTGGCCAGGTTGGCCTTGAACTCCTGGCCTCAAGCAATCCTCCCACCTCAGCCTCCCAAAGTGCTGGGATTACAGGCATGAACTACCTACCATGCCTGGTCTGTATTTCACTTTGAATACATACCAAAATGAAATAACAGAACTGATAATTAAATAATATATTTTAATATTTACAGAGTATAACATCAGATCTATAAATGTAAATTGAAATTTTCATATGCCTATTACCTATATGTGAGAAAGTAACTATGTTATTTTAGCAATTTCTAAGTTAGTATACACAGAGCTATATTTTAGATTGCTTTTCTAATCCAAATTAACAATTTTTTTTAAATCTGGTAGGTATTAAATGCAAGTCAGAAGTGAAGGAATTAAATCAGTAATTTTATTTGCCCAGACTCTTTTCTGAAAGGACTGGCTTTTAAAAGATGAGAGTTTACTGATGTATGGAAGACATTCTCTGAACTCAACTTCCAGTGTGGGTTCAAAGGCAGGAAGTATAAATTGCGAAGTACCAAAATCAAGGAGATACGGAAGAAAACAGGGAGATACAGAATGTGTGGGTTTGTATGGGGTATATGGTGTGTGTACTCACTCACCACACAGTTGCAGGAAAAACAGGGGGAGGCGATGGACCCTAACAATATGCAGTGTACCTCAAAAGTAGGCTTATGCTTCCAAAGACTTGGGAACATGAAGGGACCCCAAATATAATTTGTGCAAATGCAGTCTGTGTTTTAAGATTGGGAAAGAAGTAAGACCGAGACTAGAACTGGGTCTTAGCAAACATATATATCACAAGAAAGTGCTGCTTGGCAGCAAATCAATGCCAAAAATGAACATAATTGAAGAAAATGTAATTTCTAAATAGGAGAACAAAAGGACAGCCACTTTGTTGTCACTGCCAATGCAATTATCTTTCCTTATCTCCAGTAGAGCTATGAATTGAAAATCCAATAGAATGCTGGTCCCCCCTCTCCGCCAAAGCCCTTCTGAATGTTAACAGGTCAGAACTTCTCTCTAAAGGGAAGACAAGCAATTCCACCAAAATAAGCATGCAAGTTAATCAAAAGAAACTAGAGATATTGTCTGAAATGGAGAAGCAGTAAGGTATTTTACACAGTCTAACAATAAAACAATTCAGAATCCATCTTCTTGGAAAAAACATCAGACAATCAATCTAGGCTACATAAGGAAGACCAGGTATTCTAACTTGGAAATCACTTTACTATTCACCCAATCTTTGTTTGAAAGTTACCTATAAAATGGAATGCATTGGTTCACAGCTGTAATTATTTTAAACTGACTTCATATAAAGTATAATGAAACTCCCATGTAAATGAACAGCCTAGACCAGGCATGGCGGCTCACGCCTATAATCCTAGCACTTTGGGAGGCTGAGGTGGGTGGATCACCTGAGATCAGGAGTTCGAGACCAGCCGAGCCAACATGGTAAAATCCGGCTCTACTAAAAACACAAAAATTAGCCAGGCATGGTGGCGCATGCCTGCAATCCCGAGCTATTCAGGGGCTGAGGCAGACAAATTGCTTGAACCCGGGAGGTGGAGGTTGCAGTGAACCGAGATCACGCCACGCTGCACTCCAGCATGGGTGACAGAGACTCTGTCTCAAAACAAACAAACAAATAAATGAACACCTATTTATCTTGACATGCAGGGAGCACAAATGCACCCCAGAGCCTGCAGAAGCTGAGGGAATGACTCAGTATCAAAGCAATCCCCAGGGCACTGATAAGAAAATGTAAGAATTCAGCCCAGATCCTATACTTTTTGTTTTTTTTAAGAACCATTTTTCTCAATTGAACAACTGAATGCCACAGAAAACATAATATTCATTAGAAGACAACCCAGAGAAAAGTGAAATGCCTAATTACAAATGGTGGGAAAGGTATCTGCAACACATGACCAATGAAAGATTAGTATTTAGAATAAAAGAACTCTTATAAAATCATTAAAAGAAGCATTAACTGAGGAAAATGAGCCAGAGACATTCCACAGAAGAGCAAACAAATGTGGCCAGGTGACATGAATAAATGCTCATTACCATTAAGAATTAGGAAAATGGCCATCAAAATCTCTATATCATTTTATATCCATTTAGTTGGCAAAAATTAAAGTCTGACAATATCAAGTATTGAGGGAATGTGGATACATAGGATATTTATGTATTATTGGTAAGAGTGAAAATCGGTACAAGCACTTTTGAAAAACTTGCGTCGTAAAATTGAACATACATATTCTGTATTACCCCCAGTAATTCCATTCCTAGGTACAGAAGCGAGATGAATTATTATGCATGTACCACAAAAGATAGATACAAGAATGTTCATAACAGCACAGCTTATAAAAGCAAAACAGAGAAAGCTAAAATGCCCCAACCAGAGTGTGGATATGAATAAACTGTGGCTTATTCACTGGTTTATATAAACAATGGTGTATTACACAGCAGTCAAAGCAAATGAGTAACAGGCCCATACAGTATAGAAGAATCTTCACAATACGATATCAAGTAAAAATAAAAACCCCACAAGATTACATACAGCACAGTACCCTTTTTACAAAGGTGAAAATAACTTTGTAAAAATGTACTTTTCAGGAAATGCAATAAAATCATATAAAAAGAAAGCAAGAAAATGATACTCTTCAGGATGATGATTTTGGGTACGGGGTGGCAGCAGGCAGAACAA
Source organism: Ateles fusciceps (assembly GCA_036589455.1). Taxonomy (NCBI): domain Eukaryota; kingdom Metazoa; phylum Chordata; class Mammalia; order Primates; family Atelidae; genus Ateles; species Ateles fusciceps. Next base: position 10,045,172 of record JAZHEH010002554.1, on the reverse strand, counting down.
CGGGAGAGTGCCATGGGTGTGTATCATCAAGGTGCTAGCTTTCGTTTTGCGTGGTGGGGGTGTTGCATGCTTACTATGTTATTATTTTTAAAATAAAATATTTAAATGATAAAATTGCTGTAAATATATCATAGTTCAATAGTACTCATGAGCAAGGGATTATGATTATGCCAATTTTTAAAAAATGGCATTCCCAGTTTACCTTCATAAAGCTGTGCATACTGGGGAAAACCAGTTGCCCGCAGCCAATCACAAGCTTCCTTGGCTTCAATTTCTAGAACAGAACACAAGAAAGACAAAATTAGCCGCGTGTACCTGAGCATGCTTATTTTCCCTGAATAAGCTTTGATTTTATGATACAAGCAAACATGACTGCTGTAGAAAACATGGATAAGCAAACAGACATACACACTTAATTCAAACGGTTTAAGTTTTGCATGTGTCTTTTCCAGTTTTCTCACATGTGCATAAGGATGTATTTTCTCTTTACAAAAAGTAAAAAACGGGGTCCTACTCGTAAGTTACTCATTCTGTGCTGTTTCTGAAGTGCTCTGGTTACAATGGTTATGAAAATAAGGCATCATGAGAAAGCTGAAGAGAGATTACATAACTCATTTTAAGCCTGGCTGACCTAACTTGGATTACTTTTCACTTCAACAAAAGGCCACAAAGTACCTCCAACATGCTAAAATACAATTTATCTTAGTAAAGTCACAGGCTTTCTGACACCCATGGGGTGGGTGTTTCAATAGCCCCTGACGTTGTGTTGTTTCACTGTTGGGTGCTCAGGTATTAACCGGGTATTAATCCAGTAGGAGGGGCTCAGGATGTGAAGGAACATGGAGGGCATGAAGTCAGTAAATCCCCACAATCTTGGCAGGCAGAAATGGCTAATAAAGCTTCTACTTCCCTGTGGTTTAACATCTTGTAGATAATATCGATAAACAGAAAGGCCAAGAGCAACTGATACACTGTGTTAAAACTTACTGGAGCACATATTTACAATCCTGTTAAAACTGACTCACAGAGGAGGTCCTGGGAACATTACTTAGTTTCTCTGGTTGCACAAAGAATATTCCTTTCAACTCTTCCTCCCACCTTCCTCAGGCCACGAGAGTACTCAGTTATACAAGTCTATTGACTCATTTATAAAGGTCTCAACATGGAATAATTTATGCCCGATTCAAATCTTCACTAAGCATCTCTCAACCAAGTGGGAGACTAATAGTTCATATCAGAAGTATACACATCTTACTTTTGTCTAGTAACTTTATAGTTTTAAGGCATTTTTTTCACCTATTATTTCACGAGTTCCTTGGCCTCTGAAGAAAGGCAATTAAGAAAATCCATTCATTAAAGCAAGTGGCAATGTCCTCATTGAGCATAGCAAAGAGAAAAAAAACACAACCTTCCATCTCCTGATGAGTTACTTAATACCAAACTAAAAACAATTAAAGGTATCTCCTGATGAGTTACTTAATACCCAAACTAAGAACAATTATGGCAGTAGCCTGGAAATAAATAGCAAGGCAAAGTTAACTTCATGAATCTGTTCAGTGTAGCAGTGAAAGTAGCATTATTCAACCCAAGATTTAGGACTGAATTGGGAGCGAATGATAGAGTGATATCAGTTTGGAAGAACTTCAGTGTTTGCACTGAATAAAAGTGTAGAATTGTCCAGTGTGAATTATTTGAGGTTACTTTTTTTCTATGTGTATATCCACATTTTGTCTGAGCAAGGAAATAAAGATGTTTTAAATAAAATTATAAAATAAACACTTCCTAGAAAACTATATAGCTGGAAAAAATATACAAACTCGACATTTTATTTTAGAAAATTAAGAAATTAGACTGGGTGTGGTGGCTCATGCCTATAATCCCTGCATTTGAGAGGCTGAGGTGGAAGGATCACTTGAGCCCAGGAGTTCGAAACCAGCCTGGGCAACATGGAAAATTCCCGTCTTCACCAAAGAATAAAAAATTACAAAAATTAACCGGGCATGGTGGTGCGCTCCTGTAGTCCCAGCTACTCTGGAGGCTGAGGTGGGAGGTTTGTTTGAGCCTGCAAGGCAGAGGCTCCAGTGAGCCTCAATGGTACTACTACACTTGAGCCTGGGCAACAGAATAAGACTCTGTCACCAAAAAAAAAAAAAAAAAAAAAAGAATTTCCTTAATTACTTTTGCCCTGTGTGCCCACCCCCTCCCAAAAAAAGATAGATAAGGAAAGAAAGAAGGGCTATAAGACTGTCTTTAAAAATATTTTAAAAACTCATTGCATCTGGCTACTAGAGGTTATTTTCATTGAACAGATTGTTAGACATTGAACAATAGATTGTTAAAAAGTAAATGTGTTTGCTTTCTCAATATTTAACTTAATAACTGGTGAGTAACCAAAAATTCTTAATGCCCACCCTTTTTTGACGATAGACATGGCACTAGGTCAGCATGCGTACAAAAGCCTTAATTAGATACCAATTCATTAGCCAATCTTGCCAGAGCACGCTCCTTGGTTTACTTAGAAAAATAGTTTCGTGCTCGCTTCGGCAGCATATATACTAAAATTGGAATGATACAGAGAAGATTAGCATGGCCCCTAAGAAAAAAAAAAAAAAGAAAAAAAAAGAAAAATAGTTTCATGCCAAGAATCATGGAAGAGGTAAGATACTAGTTTTTTAAACAACCCTTTATTTATACATAACTTTACAAAGTGTTTATTTAAGGTCACATGTGATATCAGGAACACAAAAATGCATATTGCCTTCTTGTTGTTCTCTCTTTTTTTTTTTTTTTTTTTTTTGAGACAGGGTCTTGCTCAGTCACTAAGGCTAGAGTGCAGTGGCGCAATCATAGCTCACTGCAGCCTCGACTTTCTGGGCTCAAATGATCATCCCACCTTAGCCTTCTAAGCAGCTGAGATACAGGCATGAGACACTGCCTGGCTGTCATTTTATTTTCTACAACTAAGAAAATAAAATGACTCCAAATGACCATAAATTGATGAGAAAAGCTGTGTCAAAATAGTCACTCTTAGGGCCACTTAGAAAGAATATAAACAGGTGAAGGTTTGCTTCTTGAGCAGATAATTTAATTAACAGTTTACGATGGCTAAAAGCAGCACTCCCAAAACTACCGAGATCTAGTAATATTACCCTTTCTTTCCTTCACCATAAAACACATGAGAATTTGTCTTTTCTTTTAATATGAAATCATGGGAAATAGACAAGCATATGACTATTTTACAAACAAAAGAAGTCCACTCATGAAAACTTAGGCTGCATTCAAATGAGAACCTAACCCACTGTTTTTGTAGAAATCAGAATTAGAAAACTGTACAAAGTTGTCACATATTTTTAGAAAATTGAGTATTTTTTGACCTCACTCCCACCATTTCCAATTCATAGGTCAAGAGAAAGTGCTAACAATCCAATGTATGTACTGATTTTTAAATATCAATTATTTTCATTTCCTTTTATGTGAAATGAACCTACGTCTACATGAGAGTCACACAGTTTCATTCCCCGATTCACGCCATTACTTTCACTCCAATCTCCTTAACTATTAGTAAAACTCTGGGTCTGTAGACTCCCCTCTCTTAAGAGAATCTGTCCTGCCCACCAATCCTGGCTCATCAAACTTGCTGAGTTACTTATCTTCTCTCTCCTTCACAAACTTTGCTGGAGCTCCACGCCTAAAGAATCAGGTCTTGGCTCTGTGCAGCGGCTCATGCCTGTAGTCTCAGCACTTTGGGAGGCAGAGTTGGTGGATTATTTGAGCCCAGGAATTTGAGATAAGCCTGAGCAACATAGGGAGACCCCATCTCTATGTAAAATACAAAAATTAGCCAGGTGTGAGTTGCAACTACTTGGGAGGCTGAGGTGGAAGGAACACTTGAGGCCAGGAGGTCAAGGCTGCAGTGAGCCGTGACCACACCACTGCATTCCAGCCTGAGCAACAGAGCAAGAGCCTGTCTGAAAAAAAAAAAAAAAAAGGTCTAAACACCCCTGCAAGGTTTTCAAGGGTCTCCACTTGGCATCCAACCTGATTGTTAAGCTCCCTGTACCTGAGCACTCTAGCCAAAGTAAATTTGGTGCTCATATCCACAGACATTATACTGCAGTGAATTCTCTGGCCTGAAATGCCCTTCCATCTGCTCATGAAGGAATTTCACTCATCCTTCAAGGTCCCAACCAAATGTCACCTCCTCCATGCGGTCTTCCGATATGCCTCTCAACAGTTCTATCAATGGCTCACTTTACTGAGTGCTTAATATACGTGTAAGGCCCTATCTAAGCACTAGCGCATACTAGTACATTTACACCTCATATTGATCCTAAAATAAACGCATGAATAAACAGAAAAAGAAGTAACCACCTCTCCTTAAAAATGAGCTTTCTGAGGCCAAGTGAGGTGGCTCACTCCTGTAATCCCAGCATTGTGGGAGGCCTAGGTGGGAGTAACATCTGAGGCCAGAGGTTCAAGACCAGCCTGGACAAAAATAGTGAAACTACATCTCTACAAAAAACGTAAAAAGAAAAAAAGAGCTTTCTGCCTGTATTCCCAGCTACTCAGGAGGCTAAGGTGGGAGGATTGCTTGGGCCCAGGACGTCAAAATCAGCCTGGGCAACACAGTGAGATTCTATCTCAAAATATATAAATAAATTTTTAAAAATGAGATTTCTACATTCAAATGCCATAGTGAGAGAAAAAACAATGACTTACAAAAATGCAAGGTCTTCCTGCAAGACAGGTTCTTTCCTTTAAAAACGCTGTATGTAACAGGCCGGGCACGGTGGCTCATGCCTGTAATCCCAGAACTTTGGGAAGCCAAGGTGGGCAGATCACCTGACCTCAGGAGTTCGACACCAGCCTGGCCAACATGTTGAAACCCCGTCTCTACTACAAATACAAAAATTAGCTGGGCATGGTGGTGAGTACCTGTAGTCTCAGCTACTCAGGAAGCTGAGGCAGGAGAATTGCTTGAACCCGGGAGGCGGAGGTTGCAGTGAGCTAAGATCGCACCACTGCACCCTAGCACTGAGTGACAGAGCAAGACTCTGTCTCAAAAATAAATAAATAAAATAAAATAAAATAATATGTAGTATGTAACAATGAACAAATATTACAGAAAACTGTATATATATTATATCACAGTCACCTTTACCTAACCCATGCTTGTTTTGGGGGTCTCTAACACAGCTCTGAGGGTGTGATTTTCTCTTCAATGCATGTGAGTGGTGGTGTGAAAATTACGAGGATGATTTTAAAAAACATTCCCCACTGAATAAAAATGCTATTAGAAACTAAAAATACAATGGAAATACAACGAAACTTTTATACCTGGTTTTTCTCTAAACAAACAACAGACAAATGCCTTAAGGAGGAAACAGGAAATTTTTATTAGAAACAGCTTTAGTCAAAGTCGTTTCACAAAGCAGTTCTGCACATTAGATGGATGAGGTCCCGGACACCCTTTTGTGTATGACTGGGAACCATTAGGCCATATTTGCACATTTCCTGGCATGATAGGATGATCCCGTCTTCCCATCACCCCTCAACAGTAAGCTGAACAAAAACTCTGCACCCCTAACATCATTCTGTTGAACTCTATTATCTGGTTGAGCAACAGTAATTGGGCGTAACTAAGATATGATTACTTCAATCTTCTGTTTGCTCCAGTTTCACAGAGGGAACTTCTGGGTTTCTTTTCTTCTTGATAACATGCTATCAAAACCAGGCTTCGATGCAAACGGTACAGTGAATTTGTTTTTTTAAGAATTTGTTTTTTTAAATGCAATTCTAAGGGATTAAAGGAATGCAAGAAACTTCAAGCACTTTCCAGATTCCTTGGATTTCTTAAAATTTGATAGCCATATGGGCAAAGATTCATGGAAAAGTTGATGCTTATTTTATTGCTAGAGGACCACGTCAGCTGTGTGCAGGCAGGCAGTGCTTTCTGATCCAAACCAAGATGCATTCTCCTCCCCAGGGTGACAAAGATTCCTTTAAATTGGAGGGAAGACACTGCTTATCAATTCTCCTGATGACATCAAGGTGGCCAGTTTTGCAGGGATGTTGTGCAGGTGGACATGATGGCTTTAATTACAACCCATCTTTACGTGATGGGTAGGTACCACAGGAGGTTCACTGAGAGAAACAAATCATGATCTCAAACACCTGTAGTAAGGCAAGGAGATCCTGTTGACTCCCAACCCTGGATGTAGATAGGAATTGCACTGGGGACTTTTCTTTCTTTCACTGGGGAGTTTTCTTTCGTTCCTCCCCCTCCCCCTCCCCTGTCCTTTCCTTTCCTTTCTTTTTAGACAAGGATTCACTGTGTCACCTAGGCTGGAGTGCAGTAGCAGGATCACAGCTCACTGTAGCCTTGAACTCTTGGACTCAAGCAATCCTCCTGCCTCAGCCTCCTGAGTAGCTGGGACTACAGGCATGTACCATCACGCCTCACTAAGTTTGTATGCTTTTTGTAGAGACAGAGTCTCCCTATGTTGCCCAGGCTGGTCTCAAACTCCTGGGCTCAAGCAATCCTCCTGCCTCAGTCTCCCAAAGTCCTGGGTTACAAGCGTGAGCCACCATGCCTGGCCAGGGAGCTTTCTAAAAACATCGACCATTCCCTCCCCCAAGTATTCTGATTCACTCAGTCTAGATAGGGCCTGGACATTGTATTTCAGAAAAGCTCCCTGTTTAAAGGCAGCCAGGATTGAGGACCACTAAGCCAGATAACATTTCTTTGTATTCCTTCATCCTGGACTTTTTCACCCTTGGATTATCCTAACAGACTCCTCACTGAACTCTCCAGAAGCCTCGCCCCTCCCTGCCCACAACACATCTATCTTACTTCAAGGATCCCTGAGCCACTGGGTTGGTTTTATGAAACACATATTTCATCATGTCACTCCCCGGCTTACAGTTCTTTAATGACTTTCCACCGCCTTTCAAATACAACCCGGAATCCTCAGCAAAGACTACAGTTTGGCATCTGCCTATCCACTCAGCTCTTGGAAGGCCTCCAAATGAAAGCTTGTTCCAGGCTTCCCAAACTCCTTGGAGTTCTGAGGACATACCACACTGTCATACCTTAAGCCCTGCGTTCTCGAAAATAAATTCCCCCTTCTTCACTCCACGAACTTCTCACTTTTTAATTCATTTGTATATCCCAAAAGACAACTTTTTGCACAAAGGAATTACAGGTAGGTTGGTTTGAAGAAAAAGAAAAAAATGTTACTATTTTCTTGTCTTTAAAGACAGACTGAGAACGATGGCTTGAATCTCTTTCTCTTCCCAATTAAAAAACCAAATGTTGGCTGGGCATGGAGGCTCACGCCTATAATCCCAGCACTTTGGGAGGCTGAGGCGGGCAGATCAGCTGAGGTCGGGAGTTTGAAACCAGCCTGGCCAACATGGCGAAACTCCATCTCTACTAAAAATACAAAAATTAGCAGAGGCGGTAGTAGGCACCTGTAATCCCAGGAGGCTGAAGCAGAAAACTGCTTGAACCTGGGAGGCGGAGGTTGCAGTGAGCCAAGATGGCGCCACCGTACTACAGCCTGGGCGACAGAGCGAGACTCCCGTCTCAAACAAACAAACAAACAAAATAAATGTTGAACATACACAACTGCCAAAGACTGCTTATCAGGAGTTATCTAGGTAAAACAAATTCCTAGTAAGGTTAAGGCAGACAACAGAATCCATATATTAATATTTATTAAACTCCAATGTTATCTAATCACAGTAAAGATTTTCACCAGCCACTGGCAACATTCCTACCCTCCGGTACCTAAAAAAATTCCAAACATCTGCTATGCATAATCTGAAAAAAAAAACAAAAAACAGGAAGCTTCTGGGAGACTGGTCAGTCACTAATTCAGTTTCTTAGGCTATCTGGCTTAACAAAGCTCAACCAAATCTATCGTTAGGTATACTCTAGTAAAGTCATATGTTTAGCTAAAGTTAATCATCCTACATTATCCCCTTCACTATTGATTGAACTAGCTGTACTGCCAGAAGCCCTCAGGGAAAAATCAAAGACACATGTCTCCTGTCTTGAAGCAGGAAGCCAAGTGGAAAGGAAATTCAGTAAAGTACAGCATGTATGAGGATCCTCTATCCTCCACTTAGAAACGAATTGGTTTCCTAAGGGCTATTCTAAGGTCCATGTGTTTGCTAAGTCCCAAGTGTCCCTGTACAGGCAACATTAGTGAGTTCCCCTTTCACTGATAAAAGCCAAACTCCTAACAATGTCCGCCACGTCCTGCCTCCTGTCAGGACCCTGTCTGTGTCACCCAGGCTCACTGTGGCTCACTGTGTTACCCAGGCTGGAGGGCAGTGTTGCGATCTCACTGCAACCTTCGCTTCCTGGGTTCAAGGGATTCTCCTGCCTCGCCCTCCCAAGTAGCTGGGACCACAGGCATGCACCACCACACCCGGCTAATTTTCCTATTTTTAATAGAGATAGGGTTTCGCCATGTTGGCCAGGCTGGTCTCAAATTTCACAACTCAAGTGACCCACCTGTCTCGGCCACCCAAAGTGTTGGGATTACAGGTGTGTGCCATCATGCCTGGTTCAATTTGCTTTTTAAGAGATTGACTTATTGATTTGTCCCATGAAGCCTATGTTCATATTATAGAAAACACAAAACCAAAGATGTTTGCTTATGTGAGTGTCTGTAGCCCTCTAAATTTCAACTTGAGAGGAAGAAAACACTGCAATGTACAGAAAGCTCTTAACAGTTTTACTTTCCTTACTATCTTTTGTGTTTGTACTTCTGTTACAGCAGCATCTTGCCTTCCAAAGAAGCCATGAATTGAGCGCTGAAATGCATCTTGGAGCTTTTCATCTTTTCTCTTTACACATGTGGAGGCTGGTACAGAATTGAGGTGATTTGCTGAAGCGTCCAAAGCTACCCAGTTCTCACCCCCAGGTTAGAGCACTTCTTGCCTATTCCAGTAGTGCCCTCACTTGTAAATCGCCGTACTGTTTTCAGTCCTAGAAAGAAATGGAAGCTCTGGGGAATTTTCTTTTTAAGTTGCCTTTTTTTTTCTCTTATTCTTCTGCTTGAGGTTGGGAGACATACATAGGCAGCTTTCTAGTAAAGAACATTCCTAGAAATTATGTAAAGGAGGGGAAAAAGGACCCATTTTCCCTGTGATGTGATGACAACTTAATAGATGGTTTTGCCTTGAAAGGAAGAAACATTGGGAGACACGCCCGGCAAGCCTATAACTGGGATTAAGTGATGCAAGTGACACTTTAGCAATGTAGAAATTAAATCAATTGAAATCCCTTTTGGGCATCATCTAGTACAAGAGTTTGCAAAGTACTCTTTTGAACACATAAACCAGGAAAAGTCAAGCAGCTCACATCAAAATATGTGCTCTTCCCTGGCAAAGGCAACAGCTCTGGATTAATTTGAGCCCATGAGGGACATGGCTCTGTCAGGCCCTCTAGCCTTGTGTTGATCCAGTTATTTCCAGGAACAGAAAATATCTCCCAACTAATCAAAAATTGGCACTTATTACCCAACAAAAGAGGTCAAACTGAAATGAAAATAAACTATTAAGGAAATGGATACTGAGTCATCACATCTTTCTATTTCATTTCAACCTGGGCAGGGTAAAAATCAATCGCTGCTACACACACTCACACACATATGTATATGTATTTCTAGTATTCTATGTCAAATATTTATACATTTCAAACTAGGCACTAAGAGCAGTGATTTGGAATAGCTTTTAAAATGCAGAGTCCTTTGAAGATGATAACTGTATAGATTAAGAATTTCAAGAAAGGAAAGTATCTAACTGATTAATATATGAAGGGTCCTTATTTTTCTGAGTCTCTTTTTTTTGTAAAATGAAGCACATGTTTTAAGATTATATAATCCATTTTCTCTTTAAATTTATTATTCAAGGCAAAATATCTGGTTACAAACCTAGAGTAACCCTGTCTCCATTATTAAATGTTGGCATACAAATAAACTTTCTTTAACATATGTTAGCAAAGCTTATTCTACGTATTTACTGTATGCTGGCTTTTGCCAGCACAGCTTTTCACCATAGCACAGGAAAACATAAAATAGTGTGCAAACTGCAGTGCTGTAAAAACCTTGAATTAGAAATAAACGGGATAGAAATAAAGGGGATAGCAAGAAGATCTATTAGAAAAACTGCTAGGCCAGGCACAGTGGCTCACACCTGTAATCCAGCACTTTGAGAGACCAAGGCCGGCGGATCACGTGGTTGAGATCAAGACCATCCTGGCCAACATGGTGAAACCCCGTCTCTACTAAAAATTCAAAAATTAGCTGGGCGTGGTGGCGCATGCCTGTAGTACCAGCTACTCCAAGAGGCTGAGACAGGAGAATCGCTTGAACCTGGAAGGCGGAGGTTGCAGTGAGCCGAGATCGCCCCATTGCACTCCATCCAAGGGAGACTTTGTCTCAAAACAAACAAACAAACAAAAGTGCTCACCCATATTTTCATCTATTCTAACAGAAAAAAGAAAATGAAGAAAATGAATGAAATATCAAGTTATCAAAGACCAGTAACAATGAAAATATGGCCGGTACTGGTTAGGAGCATAAGCTATCTCCAGGCATTTCTATGTCAAACCTCAAAGAGGAAACACTATTCAATTCGACTCAGTTTTGTGCCAAAAGTATGAGAAAAAAATAAGACTTGCTGTGTTGTAGGTGAGCTAAGGAATTATTTTCACTAATGTTGCTTGGGACACCCAGCACCCTAAATGAACACTAACGAATGAACAGAAATTAATCTAATGGTCAAATTTTGATCCAGGTTCCTACGAACAATTTAAGACCTTCATTTTGTTGCTGTCCTCATTTTATTTACACAAGCTGACTGGAATGGGTCTGAGGTTCCAGTCAACTCACATGTGACCCTGGACTAGTCACTGACCCTCCCCCGCATCTCAGCTGCCCCTCAGGAGAAAAAAGGCACTGGATTTCCAGGCTGCCTTTGCAAAGTTCTGGAACTTCCTATGAAATGACTTTTATGGATATCTAAGCATTATATACAATGCCCTTTCTGTGCCATACAATTTGAAAAAGGGAGTTGTATGGAGATTGGATTCCTTATGAGTTTATGGTTTCTCCAGAATCAGAAGGTAAAGATCATTTCAGGATTTCAGCATCTTCTCTCTATTTTGTCACTTGAGTGTGACGAGGGACATAGCGTGGCTGTGGTGCGACTCTGTGCGTGGGCCACAGGCCATTTCACCTCTGAGGTCTCTTCTTCCTTGGCTTCCTAAGTGCTGCGAGCCTGGGAAACGCTACAACCCCTAGGGTGTGGAAAACTTCTGTCCCTTAGACATCCTTTAGAGACTCCCCGCGAGGAGAAGGAAGGCGCCTTTCTGACAAGCTTCAGGAAGTGACCTTCAGTCTTCTCCACAGGACACTCAAAGGTGGGGCAGGTCAGAGAACAAAATGTGGATGGGAGGTGCCAAAGGCATCTGAGGACTCAGGCTTCACTGACCTCAGCCTTCAAGGAGCTTTTGATTTTTCCCTGACAAGGGAAGGGGTAGACACCAAAAGGCACCAAGTAAAGAAATGTATAAAGTGAAAATAAGCAGACTTTTCACAAGGAAAGTAAGTCTAATAGCAGAACAAAACACCCAAAAAAATAACAACCAAAACACCCAAGGATGAATGATTAAGAGAATCTGACTTCCACTGTGTTTTGGCTTCACTTTAGAAGGATATGATAGTTCACTTTTTGGTGTCCAAAACTTTATTTCCTTAGAGGCAGGCATTCACGTATTTTCAGTCACATTTGGGGAAAAGTTTCCTTTAGAAATAATATTTGAAAGTACTTTCACTGAAGAAAGAATTATTTGGTACAGTCAATGCAAGCCACAGTTTTAGAAAATGGTATCCCAGAATGCTCCCCCAAATGTTAAAGACCGAGCCCTAAGTCTCCTCTCACTTGATGTCCCTCCATGGAGGTGACCCACAAAAAATTTGTCATTCCTGGACTCTCAACATTATAGCTCCCTACCTATGCCACACACCTCCCAGGAAATTGCAAAGTAACTGTAAGGCTCTGTAAGGGCCATACTAGAGAAGTCCGGCTGCTGCTTGAGAGACACTATAAAAATATACAGGCTAAACAGGAGGGCTTCTTCCTGTTCTCCATTAATTATGATGGCAAGGCAGAAATGTCCAGTGAAAAAAATGTTACAACAGAGTAGACCTAATTAGAGGGCCCCCAGAAGGAGTCTCCAGTTCTTATCACTGATCATGGTAATTCCTAACAATAACACAGGGTCCCACAGAAGGAAAAGTGCCGGCAGACAGAAGGAGCCCTTTCTCAGCTGGGAATCTAAAACCTTTTACATTAACTGGATCTCTAACTAAGTTGAGATTGAAAGAAAACACCACTGATGGCACTCATTCAATGTAGTAACCCGTTCCTATAAAACATACTTTGACCGTACAGCACTGTCTTCCTTAAGAGAGGAACAGCACTCACCTCCCTCTGCATTCCTCCATATGCAAAGGTCACAGAGTCAGAAATAGAGACAATTGTGAAAGTGCTCCAGAAAAGCATTTTCCTTCTAATTTCACAGCCATGGAAAAGAGGATCTTGGAATTGTGCTTTTTAAGACACTGGATATTCACACTATGGTTGGACATTAGTTCACCTTGACTACAACTTATTGATTGATTAACTGAGACAGAGTCTCACTCTGTCTCCCAGAGTGGAGTGGAGTGGCGCGACCTGCAACTTCCACCTCCCGGATTCAAGCAATTCTCCTGCCTCAGCCTCCTGAGTAGCTGGGATTACAGGGATACACCACCACGCCCGGCTAAGTTTTGTGTTTTCAGTAGAGACAGGGTTTCACCATGTTGGCCAGATGGTCTCGAACTCCTGACCTCAAGTGATCCACCTGTCTCGGCCTTCCAAAATGCTGGGATTACAGGAGTAAGCCACCACACCTGGCCAAAGCAATCTATTTTTTAGTATCTTGAATGATGTACAGATTATTCCTTTGCATTATAGGCCCACAACTCCAAACTAGGAATTTTAGGGGCAGATCCTGATAAAATGAGCATTCTGAGAAAGTTAGAGATACAACTTAGTTTAGACATTACTTCTCTCCCACTGGATCCCAACTCGTGTAATTAAATCACTGGACTGTGCAAACATTACAAATGAAAATCACCTTTCTCCCCCAGGTCTGCTTTATAATCTCAAGAACAGGCTTAGCATGATGTGGGTCTGGATGCCAGTCACACCATGGGGCCAGGTTTTGCTATGATGTTCTAAAGCACTGAGAATTTAGTCTTTAATGATTTGGCAATAGCCAGGGAGGAAGGGGAAACATCTGAGGTTATTTTTATTTTTGTAAAAGTCTTCTGGCTGGACAGGGTGAATGGTGGGGGTGGATCAAGTATTGTCTGGGGCCTTTCAGGGTCTTTTATTTTTGCATGGCCTCATTTCCGTCTTCCTGTTGCTAGGAAGGAGAGTGAAGCATGAGAAACTTGTGTTGACAATACTGGACCATCCTGTCCAGCACAAGGCTCTCTTCCAAAAGGTCCCATCCATTTCACCCACTGTACTCTGGATGCCCCCATTCTTCTGGACCAAATCATCCTTCCCTGCATATTTTCAAATTGGGTATTTACCTGCCTAAGTCATAAAAATACCTCTCATTTAACATTGCATCATGGCTTAAAATCTCCATGGGGACACCAAGGGAAACCCAAGTACTTATTTCTGTATTTGAAACCACCTCTTGGAATCTCACCAAGCCTCTGATTGGAGGGCATCTCACTGGGGCCTCCCATATCCCCTTTAAGTCCCATAATAGTTCTACAAATAAGAGTTTAAGTACTATATATATTTTTAAACTTACTTCATGGTAATAGCTTGCTGAATCACAACATGTCTTTCTACTGGCCTGGTATATTTTCCAGAATCACCCAAATACCTCTTTTAATGTAAAAATGCTCTTAAACTTTGCTTAGTCTTTGCTCTCTGAACTACAGTACAGAACAACAAGCAAGCAAACAAAGGCTTTAGGTTGAAGCGTAACCTGCTTTCCAGGTTTACTCCAGAATCCTAAGAAAATCATTCACTCTTTCCAGTGCATTAAAATTTGAAACACTGCTTTCATAATTAGCAATATTTAACTGCTCAACTATTCACTGTTTAAGGAATGAGTGGTATTCCTCATGAAATCTGCAATTGGGAAGTTATGACACAAGTCACCAAAACCACTTTTCTCACCCACTCTAGGAAAAGATTTAAGTTGGAAACTATTTATCCCCCAGACCCCCTTTTGAACTTTCAGGCTGTTTGGTGTCTGGTGTTACTCTGTGTGAATTAAAATAAGTATTTGTCAAAAGCAAAACTTTTCAAAACAGCCAGGAGAGAAAGTCAGTCTGCCGTGCTTCATTTTAAACTCTGAACAGTAGTGCTAATGCAAAAAGTATGCATCTGTGCTCAGGCCACGCTGTAAATCTGGCACGCCACAATAAAAGTGAATACATGCAATCGCCAACATTTTCTCAGAAAATGTCTTGAAATAACTTTTGTACACACATCTGCTAACCATTTGACACTGGTTCCCCAGGACTTTAGTTCTTCGATTAAAGGGACTGCTGCCTTACAGGGCACCCCTCTGACCATCTGCTGCCGTCTGCAAGCCAAGATGGCACCTCCATTAATTCCACACTTACGGTCTGAAAATTATCTCTGCCGAGGGCCAGCTTGTAGTCCAGATGGACGGCGAATTAGTCAACCTCTTGGAGCTGCTGATAGATTTACATTCAGAGGGCTGCAGTCTGCGGGGCTATTATTTTCCCTCATCCCTTCAGCAAACAGAATTTTGAAGGAAAAAAAAAATGTAATTTGATACCCAGTATTCGGCCTTCTCCCGAGCTGTAATTTTTTTTTTTCTAAATACATCATCAATGTCACCAGCCTAGGCTGCATTCCTCTATCTCACCAATAATCGCTGAAACAACCTCTGAATTCTGAGAATAAACCCATTTGCTCACCCATATTGGGTGTAAAAAGACTCACTCAAAGCAAGACTGGGGATGAAGAAGGGTGGGGACTGGGACGAAGTTTTCAGCTCCACTATGCAAATTAATGACTGCAAGCAGGGGTTTCCTTATTAACATCTGGAACAGGCACCCTGCTAATCACTTTACTTGCATGAGCTCATTTGATCCTCACAACCTCCCCCGCGCGGAGGTAATACAGTTATCACCCCCTTGCTGCAGATGAAGAAGGCACAGTGAGGTCCTGTCACTGCCCAGGTTCGCCCAACTAGCAGGCCACAGACCAGGATCAGACCCCACCAGCCTAACCCCGTGTCCCCTCTCACTTCCCTCGCTCCAGGAGCTGTGCGCTGAAGGACGCTCCGGGACGCAGAAAACTACACGCAGCAGGGTCGCTTTGCTGCGGAGAGAACGGGTGCGCCTCCTTCAAAGGGATCAAAGGCTCGGCCCAGGACGCTGTAGGTGGGAACAGGGACAAGGAGTAGGGCAGGCTTCCAAGAAGCTGTCGCCTCGTTACGAAAATAGTAGGGTCGGGCGGCGAGCTTCCTTCCTCTCTCCGGCCCAGGAACTCGCTCCTCAGGCTCCTTGTTGAGGTCAAGGGCGTAGGCATCTCCAAGGGGGCAATTCAGGGACACGATTCAGCGACCCAATTCCAAAAAAAAAAAAAAAAAAAAACCTGTATATATATATATATATATATATATGTTTTTATTTATTTATTTATTTATTTTTTCCTAGCAGGAACCCCTTTTGCAAGCCAGGGGGCTTGCTAAACTACCCCAACACTCTCCAGGTACCCGCAGCCACCAAACCGAGACTTCCCTGGCCAGGTCTGAGTTACTTCCCAGCGTTTAAAGTACTGGACCCAAAAATGGTTGAAAAGAAAAACAAGTTTTTGGTGAACTGACTTTCAAGCAGTGACGAAAAAAAAAAAAATTCCAAGCGCCACTAGCGTCTAAAACGTTCCCACACAGTAAACCCTCCGGGAGTGCACGCTGATTTTGGACTAGCCTGGGGAATGACAGGAGGTGAGCCCGAGCGTAGAGCAGTCCCCAAAGGAAAGGAAGGTAAAGGCAGTGTCGCCACACCCCTCCAGCCAGAGCCCCGAGCCCCCCGTCCGGCTCTAGGAGGAACATGAACCAGGGCATCCCTTCAAGGGTTGCGGCCGATCTGGAGCCCGCCTGGTGCGCTGGCCCGCGGTCCCAGGCAAAAGGTAGTCAAGGGTTACTCCTTCAAAATTCAAACTCCCTCCCCAAACTGCGAGTCCTGCTATCCCCACACCACCTCCAAGAAACTCCGGAGACTCCGGAGAAAGCGTTTCAAGAACACTGAACAACAGGCACCGACTTGACAAGGCGAGGTGACACTTTGTCGCGGCTGGTCCCCCTCCGCAGCCGGCTCCCGCGGCCGGCCCGACGGCAAGGCGCAAGCCTAGCTTACGTGTTAGGATCATTGTGTCCGGCTTCTTTCTGCACATCAAGCGCGGCGGGCAGCGGCGGCAGCGCAGTGGGGAAGTCGAGTCTGGCCGAGGCGGCTCGGCTCCCGCGTCGGGACCCACGGCGGCACCCGGGACGCGCACCCTGGCGGTCCTCAGTGCATCCTTGCTCGCCGCTCCCTGCCCCTCGCCACAGCCCCAGAGAGAACGCGGGGGTTTTTCTAAAGATCGAAACCGGGGCCGCTCAGGGAGTTGGACGAGAAGCCCGGGAGCCGAAGCTCCTGCAACCGGGAGGTGCGGCCATGGCCAAGCAGGGAGCGAAGCGCCCTCACTTGGGCAGCCAGAGCGCACTGTCTCCCACGCGCCCTGCCGGCCGCGCCCTCTCGTTGGGCCACCCCCCGAGGGGGAGGTGCCAGACCGGGGGGCACCGCCCCCTCCCCTCGGCAAGGGTCGCGAGCCTCGGGGACGGAGGTTCTCCGGCCCCGCCCTACTCCCCAGGCTCCGCCCCGTCCCGCACCTCCTCCCCCGCGTCTTCAGCCTGAGGCCGCCCTCTAGCCCCGCCCGTCCCCCAGGCCCCGCCCCTCCCCCGGTCCCGCCCCACTGCCTAGGACCGGCGCCTAGTCAGCCCAAGACTGGAATGTTTCCCCCCCCGGGCCTCCACGTCCGCAATGGGAAGCGCCTAAAAGTCGCCAACTATTGGCCCCGGGTGTAAAGGCAAAGGTCACAAGGCATTTACTTGGCGGAGGTGTCCTGGCTGGAACCTACTGTGCCTTGCGCTTTCCCTTTTTTTTGGTAGCTCTGCGCATTTTTTTACCTATCTTTTACGCTGGCTAGAACCGCGTAAATTTGCGGGAACGGAGTGGAAGCGGAGAGGGGGAGGGATGGTCAGTGTTTCCAGATCTGTAAAAACAGGAGAAGAGTACCTGTCCCTTGGACATTGGTAATTTATTGCTAATACCTGCATGGGTACGGAACGAATGTAGGTGATAAATACTGCCTTAGAGGAATTGAGCTTTCACTCAGCATGTGCTGGGGGTCACAGCATGTGTTTCTCAAACTGGCCTTTGGGTCACAATCAAATGCAGCTCCTGGAACTGTCCTTGTCTGGCGCCTGATTGCGGAATTATAATCTTTGATGGTGAGAATCTTCAATTTTTACAAGCTCTCAGGTCATTCTGATAGCCTGTAGTTTGAGGGCCCCTGATGTAATAGGAAGCCTGATATTAAAACATCACAACTAAATACAGTTACAGTAAGATTCTTAAAAATCCAGAACGGGACCGGGCACGGTGGCTCACGCCTGTAATCCCAGCACTTTGGGAGGCCGAAGCGGATCACGAGGTCAGGAAATCGAGACCATCCTGGCCAACATGGTGAAACCCCCGTTTCTACTAAAATACAAAAAATTAGCTGGGAGTGGTGGTGCGTGCCTGTAGTCCCAGCTACTCAGGAGGCTGAAGCAGGGGAATCCCTTGAACCCGGGAGGCGGAGATTGCAGTGAGCCAAGATCGTGCCACTGCACTCCAGCCTAGCAACAGGGCAAGACTCCTTAAAACACACACACACACACACACACACACACACACACACACACACACAAAGGTGCACCTTCAAAACACACTAATGAATCTTATTTATTATTCAAACATTAGGCTGGGCACAGTGGCTCACGCCTGTAATCCCAGCACTTTGGGAGGCTGAGGCGGGAGACTCACAATTTTGGAGATCGAAACCATCTTGGCTAACATGGTGGAACCCTTCTCCACTAAAAATACAAAAAAAAAAAAAAAAAAAATTAGGCGGGCGTGGTGGCACGTGCCTGTAGTCCTGGCTACTCCAGAGGGTGAGGCAGGAGAATCGCTTGAACCGAGGAGGCAGAAGTTGTGGTTAGCGGTGTCACACCACTGCACTCTAGCCTGGGTGACAGAACAAGGCTCTGTCTCAAAAAAAAAAAAAAAAATTCAAATATTAAAAATATAGATATTCTAAGTATCTCCCCCTCCAAATACACCAATTCTCAGAATAAGTTCTTAATGTTTTGTATTTGCTGGTTAAAGTTGTATTCTAATTTAATTAGATTGCCAGGAGTCTTTTTATTCCACTTAGCATTCATCTTTCCAGAATAAAACAGGCTAACTTTCTCTTTTTATTCAAGTCCCATTGCTCTCTCCTTGATTATTGATGTTGCTGTCCCTGGATCTTTTCTAATTTCATTACATCTCTCTGGAGATTGTGTTATGTAGTTTGCTTTCATGTAATAATACTAATAATAACTCCAAAATCCTTTCTCTTGGTGATGCATTGGTTTGCATTTGGCCTTCCCTGAATCTCATCTTCTTCCATTCTTTGGTCTATTGACACAGCCTATGACAAGGGCCAAGCCCCAATTTTTATAGCTTTAATTCCACTCTTCTTAGAAATGGACATGATACATTTTGAAAGCTGCTTCACTTAAGAGAATACTGGTTGAAAGCCAGGACTTCTAGAGCAGGCCCCTTACTAGCTTTCTAATATGTTATTTATGTTACAATTTCAAATTTTATTTTAGATTCAGGGGGTGGATGATGCTGAGGTTTGGAGTGCGATTGGTCCTGTCACCCAGGTACTAAGCAGAGTATCTAATAATTTTTCAACTCTTTCTCCCCTTCCTCCCTCTCTCTCCCGTAGTTCCTAGCGTCTACTGTTGCCATTTTTATGTCCATGAGTACTCAATGTTTAGCTCCCACTTATAAGTGAGAACATGGAGTATTTGGTTTCCTGTTCCTGTGTTAATATGCTTAGCATAGTGGCCTCCAGCTGCATCCATGTTGCTGTAAACGACATGATTTCATTCTTGTTTTTGAGACAGAATCTTGCTCTGTTGCCCAGGCTGAAGTGCAGTGGTGAAATCTCAGTTCACTGCAGCCTAAAGTCTGTGCATCCCACACTCAGGACAAGAGGATCCCAGGCCTAAGCAATCCTCCCACCTTAGCGTCCCAAGTAGCTGGGACTACAGGTGGGTGCCACGACGTCTGGCTAATCTTTGTATTTTTTGTAGAGACAGGGTTTTGCCATGTTTCCCAGGCTGGTCTTGAACTCCTGGGCTCAAGCAATCCATCAGCCTTGGCCTTCCAAAGTTCTGGGATTACAGGTGTGAGCTGCCACACCTGGCCTATTTCATTCTTTTTTCATGGCTCTGTAGTTGAATATGTTATTTAGCCTCTCAAAACTTCAGTTTCATCTTTAAAAAAGAAGGTTTTTATAGTGCATACCTCATGGGGGTTTTATGAGGCTTGAATAAAATAATGTACATAAGTGCTTAACACATAATAAGCATTCAATATTGTTAGCCACTATTTGTTAGAACTAAAACATGAAATTCCTATTTAAAGCATCACCCAGGAGAAGATTAAAACAAAATAAGACGTTGACATTACCCTTTGTGAATCTGAGGAGCCTTTACAAGCTGGGGAAGGAAAGCGTGAAAAAATCATGAAGAGTGTCAACAAACAGTGGTGCTTTACATCTGAGAGTCCTCAGACCCCTCCGTGTCCTTCCTCTTCTTTTAACTTTCAACTCATCACCCAAGGTTTCATCTGTCTCCGTCACAGGCAGATGATGTTAGAAAAGATTTGTTAGCTGATCTGCATTAAGTGAGATTTTGGTTTGAAATGCTGAACTAAGAGGCAGGAATTACTTGTGCAGTGTAGCCTGTTTCAGTGCCAACAACATAGGGTCCTCTGAAACTATTTCAATACATCAGAATGAAAACCCATCACAAGTTACATGAGGTGTTGTTACTTATTTGTTCTCAATGGCAGATTTTTTTTTTTTTTTTTTTTAAGACAGAGTCTTGCTCTCTTGCCCAGGCTGGAGTGCAGTGGCATGATCTCCACTCACTGCAAACTCTGCCTCCTGGGTTCAAAAGATTCTCCTGCCTCAGCTTCCTGAGTAGCTGGGACTATAGGCACATGCCACCACACCTGGCTAATTTTTTATATTTTTAGGAGAGACAGGGTTTCACCACATTGGCCAGGCTGGTCTCAAACTCCTGATCTCAGGTGATCTGCCTGCCTCGGCCTCCCAAAGTGCTGGGATTACAGGTGTGAGCCACCGCACCTGGCCAGACATCGCTTTCTTGGAGGCTGTTCACAGGGGTACTCATGGCCACTGTATTTGGATGTTTTCCCATTCAACTATGGTATTAGCATGGAAAGAAGATCACATGGTTAACTCCTAAACTGCATGAAGGCTGAGTGACTACTGGCTTTGGTTGCTACTCGATTTTAACAATTGATATTAGTTATTATTGATATTGTCCAAGGATACCCTCTTGCATTTTTCCCACTATAACATGTTAAAAAATATTCAAGCACTGACAGGCACTTACGCAGGCAATGACCGTGAGTAAAGCTGACCACAGTGGGATGATGAAAATTGGGAGGTTTAGGACCCCTCCGAGAAGACAGCCACTATTAGGGTTTACTGGCTTGTTGACCTGTGTTAACAGGGGAAACCCTAATGTACTGGGCTGAAAGGTTTTTTCCAGAAGCTCTATAATTTTGTATTTTTATCTCAAATCTCTCAATTTTTAGATGCTGGTAACTAATTTTAAAAAATGGAAACCCATTCCACTTAATTTTAACTTTGGGCTTTATTTATCCCTATGGCAACCAGTCTAAACCTGCTCTAGTGATATGAGCCAGGCAATCTCTTTGGAAATTGATGTCTCTCCATGAGGAACTAACAGACTCCTCTGCACTGGGAAAATGTTATAATTTGTGTTCAGTGCAGCATTGCAAAATTACTGAGGAGATAATTTTTATTTGTAATGTTCAAAGGGCATATGACAAAGAATAGAAAGTTTTGAAAATAATTTTAAATGGTGTTCAATTAAAGAAAGTAATTAAGTTAGAAATTGAATGGCTGTCCTTAAAACATTCATTTCTTTTTAAGCTTTAGTGACCCCAGTCTGGGTCTTCCCCACACCTCCACTCTCTACCCTACCTGGTATTTAGCCTTTTCAGAATTTGTCAAAACCCAAATGCTAAAGTGTAGGATGGAGAGAAAGGAGAAGAATAAAGGTCTTAGGCAGCAAAATTAATTCACCCCCGTTTAATTTTAACTGGAGTATGTCTCTTTTTCACTCAGACCTTCTTTTGACTACAACTTTGAACAATGCAAGTTCAAAATATGGGGAAAATATAAATGTAGTTGCCCAGTGATATTTTTAAGAGGGAGAAGCTGGGCACAGTAGCTCATGCCTGTAATCTCAGCAATCTGAGAGGCCAAGGTGGGAAAATCACAAGCCCACAAGTTTGAGACCAGCCTGGGCAACATAGGGAGATCCCATCTCTACAAAACATTAAAAAAAAAAATTATCTGGACATGGTGGTGTGCCTGTGTTCTCAACTACTTGGGAGGCTGAGGCAGGAGGATTGCTTGAGCCTGGGTAGTTGAGGCTGGAATGAGTCAAAACTGCACCATGCACTCCAGCCCGGGCCACAGAGCCAGACCCTGTCTCAAAAAAAAAAAAAAAAAAGAAAAGAAAAAGTAAAAAAAAAAAAAAAAAAGAGAGAGTCTGATAGTCTGTTACTGTGAAAATGTGATCTAAGTCTAATTTTCAGATAATCTTTTAAACCCCAACTATGAACCAGCCCAGCATAGTACTTTAATCACTCAACAAATATTTATTAAACCCTAGATAAGGCAGAGTATTGGGCAAAACTAAAATGAACGTGAAGAGGGCACTTGGAGGACGCAGCTCTGTTAATATGGCTCTGTGAGGAGCTCCATAGAGGGTTTGAACATTACTGAATTCTTAGTCCTGATTTGATAAATCAATGGGCATGCTTTCCTGAGATACTTACTATATTGACAATAGGATTTCCTTTCCTTCTAAAGTCTATTTCATTTAAAGTTTCAGGTGGTCCATCAGCTCAAGACCTCCCTGCCAGAAAATGAGCTCAGCCCTAACATCCATTTGGTCTTTACCAAGGACTGCTCTGATTCTTTCGTGTGTCCCCTGACTACACAAAAATCAAGCAAGTGGAAAGTAAAGCATTGTGATCACTTTTTATTTCATAAAAGCAACTAGGCTACTTCCCCATTGAATTAACCAATTTAAATGGCATGGCAAAATACATATAAAATGTACCATTTTAACCATTTTCAAATGTACAGTCTAGTAGCATTAAATGAGGTGCATTCACATTATTGTGTGAAGATCACCGTTATCTATCTCCAGAACTTTTTTATCATTCCCAACTGAAGCTCAACAATATACACACCATTCTCCCTTTCCCCCCAGCCCCTAGTAACTATTATTCCACTTGCTGTCCCTAGGAATTTGACTATTTTAGATATGTCCTACAGGTAGAATCATCCAACAGTTGCCCTTTTGTGTCTGGCTTATACCGGATAAATATTTTGTCTTTTTTTTTTTTTAAAGTCTATATATCTATATCTATCTCTATATCTATTTCTATTTCTATTTCTGTCTATATATTTTTCAAGACATGGTCTTGCTCTGTTGCCCAGGCTGGAGTGCAGTGGTGTGACTTTAGCTCACTGGAGCCTCCAACTCCTGGGCTCAAGTGATCCTCCTGTTTCAGCCTCTCAGGTACCTAGGACTACAAATGCACGTCATCATGCCTGGCTAATTTTTGTATTGTTTGTAGAGACGGGGTTTCATCATGTTGCCCACGCTGTTCTTGAACTCTTGGACCCAAGTGATTTGCTTGCCTCTGCCTTCCAAAGTGCTGGGATTACAGGTTGAGCCACCACGCCGGCCAACTTTTTTTTTAGTGAAGCATTTTGTCATTTCTTTTGTTGTTACTGTTGTTGTTTGTTTGCTTTTGAGGTGAAGTCTCACTCTGTCGCCGGGCTGGAGTGCAGTGGCTCACTGCAACCTCTGCCTCCTGGGTTCAAGCGATTCTCTTGCCTCAGCCTCCCAAGTAGCTGGGACTACCAGTGTGTGCTACAATGCCCAGCTAATTTTTGTATTTTTAGTAGAGACTGGGTTTTGCCATGTTAACCAGGATGGTCTCAATCTCTTACCCTCGTGATTCACTCGCCTCAGCCTCCCAAAGTGTTGGGATTACAGGCGTGAGCCACGCGCCCGGCCTGCATTTTGTCTTTTCTTATTGATCCATAAGTATTATGTATATTAGGAATATTTTTGTCAGTTCTTATAAAAATATTTTACTAGTATGCCATCTGCCTTTTAAGCTTATTAATTTATGATAAAAATTAACAAGCTTCAAGCAAAATTTAAAGACCTTACTTATTTGTTCTTTTCAATTGTTAACTAGGATTTACTTAAGTAGTTTTTCCTATAGAGTTTGACCCCAGAAATGCTAAGACACAAATTTAATTTACAAAACAAGGTCATTTACTAGACGAGATGTTAGGCTTTATTTTTAGTTATAGATTTTATTATGTACTAAAAAAATATTCTGTCTTATTTGATTCTCTCCCCCTCTTATCAGATATAGATGCCTTGCCTAGAGTGAAGCCTTTATAAAAAGCCTGCTGCTAAAAAGCTAGCAGCGATCTAGGGGCACTCGCTGAGTTTTTGAGAAGTGTTTTGACTTTTGAATTTCCCATAAGTGCAATGTATGTGTGTGTGCACATATACATTCATTAATACTAACAAATCAATCCTGGAACATCTGTGAGTTTTTCAAGAGCTATGTACAATGCTAAAATGGCTATTTTCAGCCTTTTACCTTGTCAGTTAAAAAAAAAAAGGGTTTGATTCTCTACCACCTTGTTTAAAAGAGCCATTTATATGGTTGCCCCTAAACACTGATTTTGAAAATCAGTATCTAGATGTCATTCTAAAGCATTGTGCAAATAAAACTGTGGACCATAGTTCTGAAAATCTGAATGGACTCACTTATAAGTTTGTTTCCACTAAGGAGATGTTTTGTGCTCATTTGAACCATATGTTGCTCTTTCTTTCTGGTGGATTTGTCCTAAAATAAAGATGCTATGGGGTGGTTTTGGGCAATTGCCTGGAAAATAAAACACAGTTCCCTTTCTTTGCTGCTAACTACAGCATGATGGCCATTATAGAGCTATTTCTGGAAACCCCTACACAGCTCCAGATCATTAACTTACTTTAATAGTCAACAGGAGAATGGAGCTGCTGCCTATCTTCCAAGATTGGCTTTTCATGTGCAACTCACTCACTCAATTATCTCTTGCTGATTCATTTGAATTAAGCTGCATTTTGGGGAACTGCAAGGCAATGAATTACACATTTTAAAAAACAGACCTGTCAACAAGACTAAGGATATGGTTAGACTTTGTCTCCCCACCCAGATCTCATTTTTAATTGTATTCCCCAGGTATTTAGGGAGGCACCTTTTGGGAAATGATTGGATTATGGGAGTGGTTTTTCCACACTGTTCTCGTGATAGTGAGTGAATTCTCACGAGATCTGACGGTTTTGTAAAGGTAGCTTTTCCTATAGTCATACACACACACTGGCTCCTGCCACCTTGTGAAGAAACTACTTGCTTCTGCTTCACCTTCTACCATGATTGTGTTTCCCGAGGCTTCCCCAGCCATGGAGAACTGTGAGTCAGTTAAACCTCTTTCCTTTATAAATTACCCATTCTCAGGTATTTTTTTATAGCAGTGTGAAGAATGGACTAATACAACTTACAAGTTGTGAAAGACTGGTATTTGAGGATTTATCAGTAGAGAAAGGACTAGATCTGATCTCTATTATACAGATTTTCTGTTGCTGAGCAAATAGCTATTTCCCTACTGGTTGTTGTCATCTTTTTGTTGGTTAACAAAACAAATATATTAAGGCAAAAACAACACAAAAGGTTAGAAAACCCTGCTAAATTTCATAACTGAGTTCTCCACATATCTGAATCTCTAATAATAAAAATAAAAATCTAGCCACATAGTGCTTACTTGGGCTACATCATAACATTGTGATATAAAAAGGTTAAAAATGAAACAGCATAACTACATAGTTATGAGAAATGTTTTTAATTTAAAAAAGACTTTAAGTGGTAAAGAGGGTTATTACACAACACTAAAATGTTTATTTAACAAGGGAAAGAAAGCTATTTTGAACCCGTGTTCCCCTAACAAAATAATTTCAAAATATACAGAGTAAAACTGGCAGGCCGGGTGCAGTGGCTCACACCTGTAATCCCAGCACTTTGGGAGGCCGAGGCGGGCGGATCACCTGAGGTTGGCAGTTCGAGACCAGCCTGACCAACATGGAGAAACCCCGTCTCTACTAAAAATACAAAATTAGCCAGGTGTGGTGGTGCATGCCCGTAATCCCAGCTACTTGGGAGGCTGTGGTGGGAGAATTGCTTGAACCTGGGAGGCAGAGGTTGTGGTGAGCTAAAATGGTGACTGCATTCCAGCCTGGGCAACAAGAGTGAAACTCTGTCTCAAAAAAAAAAAACCTGGCAGAATTAGAGGGAGAAACTAACCAATATCATCTTGATGGGAGCAGATAAGTCTAATAAAAACATTTTATGATAATTTATAGATATCTGTATCCATCAATTAGAACATACACATTTTCAAAGCTACCAATATTAAAAACAAAACAAAAGTACTGACCATGTACTAAACCATCAATCAAATCTCAGCAAATTTCCAGTATGTGGTATCATATTGATCATTGTTGTGGTTTGAAAATATGTCCAGAAAATTTTTTGGCAACACTTTCATCAAAAGGTGGAGCCAATTTTCCCTTCCCTGAACCCAGGTGGTCCTTTTTGACCGTTAATAAACAAAATATGGCACACGTGATTTTGTGTTACTTCCTAGGCAGGTTAGAAAAGGTCACGTAACTTCAGTGAGATTTTCAGTTTGAGACAGGGTCTCACTCTGTTGCCTAAGCTAAAGTGCAATGATGTGATCAGGTGATCACGGTTCACTGCAGCCTCGTACCCCTGGGCTCAAATGATCCTTCCACCTCAGGCTCCCAAGTAGCTACAATTACAGGTGTGCACCACCACCCTGGCTATTTTTTTTTTTTTTTTTTAAGAGACAGGATTTTGCTAATTTGCGGTCCTCTCACTTTAGCCTCTCAAAGTACTGGGATTACAGGCCTGAGCCACCACACACAGCCTCAGTGACTTTTCCTTGGGATAATCATTCTGGAATCTTGGGCTACCATGTAAGAAGTTTGGTTGCCCTGAGGCCCTGATGTTGAGAGACTAAAT
This sequence comes from Ateles fusciceps, assembly GCA_036589455.1. Lineage (NCBI taxonomy): Eukaryota > Metazoa > Chordata > Mammalia > Primates > Atelidae > Ateles > Ateles fusciceps. The sequence continues at coordinate 10,018,503 of JAZHEH010002554.1, read as the reverse complement.
AAAAAGTCCACAGAGAGAGACACAGACATAGAGAGACATAGGCATGCCAAGGTATTCCAGCTGTTTCAGCCCAGAGCTGTTCGAGTTTTCCCAGACCAGGTACATGTGAATGGAAAATCCTTTGAGAGAGCCTGACCCCAGCTGCCATCTGACTGCAGCTGTCGGAGAGATCCTATGATGGTTAATTTTAGGTGGAGCTTGACTGGGTAAAGGGCTGAACAGATAGCTGGCAAAGTATCATTTCTGGGTATATCTATGAGGACAGTTCTGGAAGAGACTTACAGTTGAATCAGTGGACTAAAAACGATGTCTCACCCAATTTGGGCAGGCACTGTCCAATCAGTTGAGTGCCCAGATAGAACAAAAGGCAGAGGAAAGCAAAATTGCTCTCTTCTGGGACATCATCTTGTCATGCCCTTGGACATCAGAACTCCAGGTTCTCTGACCTTCAGACTTCATCACTTGCATCATTGCCCCTGCAGGGTCTCAGGCCTTCAACCTTAGACTGAGAGTTACCACTATCAGATTCCCTGGTTCTGAGCTTTTGGACTTGAACTGAGCCATGCTATCAGCTTTCCTGGTTCTCCAGCTTGCATATGGTGTATTATGGAACATATCAGCCTCTGTAATCATGTGAGACAATTCCCATAATAAATTCTCTCTCATCCATCTATCTATTTATCTGTCCTACTGGTTCTATTTTTTTGGAGAACCTTGACTAATCCAGACCCCTAAGGAAGAACTGCCTTGCTGTGTTCAGTAAACACTCAGATCCATGAGCAAAATAACTGATTGCTATTGTTTTAAGCCATTCCCTTGAAGTATTTTATTATGCAGCAACAGATAATTAGAACAGCCACATTCTCTGACCAAAGTAGAAATAAAAAAATGACAAAAGTATTGATAAATCATACTTTCATTTATAATTTGAAAAATTATTAAATATCTCATGAATTAGGGGAAAATCATACTGAAAAATTTTAAATTCCGAATGATTTAACCTTGTGTGAGAGATAGTAGAGCCAGTATCTGATGAAATATATATGCTTGATTTCTTATATTAGCAAAGAAGAAAGGCTAAAAACGAATTAAGCCCCCAGTTTAGAAAAAGCACAAAAGAATAAACTCAAAGCAAAACAAATAATTAAAAGTAAAAGAACAGAAATAAATAAAATTAGACAAAAGATACAACCAGGCAGAGAAAACAAATGAATAAACGTATGGCAAAATGCTCAAAATGCATTAGTAATCAGAAAAATGCACATTGAGACCACAATTAGCTACTATTTTATATATACCAAGTTTTTACTGTAAAACGCTAAGTTCTCAATGATGAGAACTCATACATATTTCTGATAGAAAGGTATATTAATGCAACTTAATAAAACAATTTCATATTCATATTAAAGCTAAACACTGACTATGCTATGATCTAGCAAGTCAACTCTATGGGATGTACTAGAGAAACTTTCTTTAGAGAAACTCCAAACAACTAAGAATATCTACAGCAGCATTGTATTAGGGAAAACTGGAAACAATCCAAATGTCTATCAACTGGAGAATAGATATTTAAAAATTGTATATTCTCATAGTGGATTATTACACAGCAGTGAAAATAAATGAGCCGTAGTTAAATGCAATAACATAGATAAATCTTTGAACAATGTTGAATGAAATATAAAAATTAAATATAAAGGGCTTACATAATTTTTAATTTAATAAAATATGAAGGCAATATAAGATCAATATTCAGGATTATGATTTCCTCTGAGGCAAGCCAGGGAGACTGGTTAGGGAAGAGCACATGGGGTACCTTTAACAGGAAAGATAATATTCTAGTTCTTCATTGGGTGATGGGTTAATGGGTGTTGTATTACTGTACCTCATAATGTATATATCATAGCTTCTTGAAATACACTCTAGGGATGGCTCACACCTGTACTCCCAGCACTTTGGGAGACCGAGATGGGTGGATCATGAGGTCAGTAGATTGAGACCAGCCTGACCAACATGGTGAAATCCCACCTCTACCAAAAATACAAAAAAATTAACCAGATATGGTGGTCCGTGCCTATAGTCCCAGCTACTTGGGAGGCTGAGGCAGGAGAGTTGCTTGAACCTGGGAGGTGGAGGTTGAGGTGAGCCGAGATCGTGCCACTGCACTCCAGCCTAGGCAACATAGTGGGATACCGTCTCAAAAAAAAAAAAAAAAAAAAAAAAAAACCACTGAAATATATACTAGTTGTAGTTACGTCACATTGCTATTTTGCTTATGTTTTAAAAGGACCCTTTTTTAAATCAATACTAGTTACTCTCTATTGTAGTGTTATTATTGAAAAATTCCACAACTAGTGATACAGAAACTAGTAACTTTTTAATATCTAAATTTGTAAGTTATTGGAAATAATCAAATTAGTCTTATTTCCTTCTTTGTATTATCAAAGCCAAATATTTGTTTTTATAAAAACCACACATCCTTTTTATGAAGTCATAAAGAGGTATCAAAATTAAAAGCAAAAATTACAGGGTAAGACTTAACAAAACTACTAGGAGGGTCAAAGGAAGTGAAAATGGGACTAGGCGCAGGAAAATATGAATTAATGAACATGGGAAGGACAAGGATGGGGTGAACAGTGAGCATGTGCTGAAGACACTAGGGGAGAGAATCTGGTGAAATATTTGATCTTAGACAAGTGCCTAGGTAAAGAAATAATGGGATAAGATTTCTAAACCCCACTGTGTGCTTAAGAGACATCCTCGCCATTGGCGCTGTCTCTGTCATCCTCTCCTTCCTCAGCCTCTTTTTCAGCATCCTTGATCAACTCCAGCTGGTCATCCACCAATCTTCACTATCATCATCATCCAGTAGGTCCCCGTCCTCAGCAGAGTCATCTGCACCCCCTCAGACTTCACCTTCACATTAGTCTCATATTTCTTCACGGAGCTGTTGCTCTGCTCCTCTTCTGACTTATCATTATTCATCTCTACTGCTTGTTTGCTCTGTTCCTTTTCAATTTTTTTCCACGTTTTTCCAGGAGAGAATCCACTTTTTGTTTTATCTGGGTCAGTTCCTTCTTAATGGCCTGAAGGTCATCTCCTTTCAACTTTCCAGACTTGAAGATCCCCGCTGTCCACTCTTAGAATTGAAGCCACTTTTGCCCCTTCGTGAGGTGTTTCCTGATACACGCTGACGTTTCGAGGGCACTACAGCCCGAGCAATGGGAGGAGGAGGAGGAGGAGGTACATGTGCTAGGTAACTGTACATCCTATCATAATAATCCCGTTGAAAGTCATAGTCCAAGTCAAAAGAGGACCCGTACATCTCTGCTGCAGGTCGTTTCACACCTGCTTTTGCTTGGTTCACTTTTGGCTCTGCAGCCAGGTTAATATCTAAAACCTGGCCAGCAATCATTCTGCCATCCTCTCCTGCTACAGCAGCCCAGGCATTTCTCTCATTAACATATTGAAAGAAAGCAAAGCCCTTATGAACAGAGCAGCCCACAATTTTGCCATACTTCGAAAACATTGCCTCCACATCAGATTTCTTGACCATGAGAGTGTTGACATTCCCAATGAACACACGGGAGTTCATGGAGCGAGGATCTGTCTTGTTGGTAACGTTGCTGGCCATTTTGTTTGATGATGAGGTTTCTCAAAAAGCCGAAAATGTAGCTGAAGATCAAAAAAATCTCACTCAAGCTGAGTTCCACTAACTTATATATTTCAAATGTTTTGTAACCAGGAGGGAGGAGGGAGAAGAGATTCGATTCTGAGTCTCCTACTCCCAGGTTCTATGTGGAGAAGCCGACTGCTGCTTGAGGTCAGCAACGCTGACACAACCGCTCAAGTCTTCGTCTCTTCACAAAATGGCCCAAAGCCAAATAATATTAGTATTACTAATAATGATGATAACAGTAGTTATAATTTGATCCATAAAGGAATACCTACTTTCCATTGTTAATATCAACTTTATTCTTATTATATGGCATGTAAGACAGGGAGCTTCCATATTTATTTCAGTTCCGTGTTTTAAAAAGTTGACATCATTACTATTGCTTGTGCTATTAGAATGCTTAAAGTTGAGAGGATAAAGTCCAAGACAGAGTTATGGGAAGGTTTATATTCTTCAGCAAAGAAAGTCACAGGGAAAAGCAAACCAGGAAATTTAATCTAGAAACCAAAGGACATTTCTGGTTAGTTTTGACTTGACTGGGCCCAAATATAGCTCTGTTACAAATAATGATTTGACAGCTGCATGGTATTTAGGAAGAATGAAGGAATGCTGATTAACGCAATATAAATTTTAAAGCTTTCTGGGAAGATCAATCTAAATTGAGGCAAGTTGAAGACAAAAGCTTCTCTAAACTGTTGAAAATGAAATCAATCGACTCACAATTTATATATATTTTTCTTCATTTGCCCTGGTTTGCCTACCTGTATCTAGGAACCATACATCAGTAACAACAACAACAAAAAATTCTTTCCCTTGCTAGGCTATTACAGGACTGAATCTATCAGTTGTATCATTTGAATTCTTCATTAGAACCTAGTTTCTAAATAATACTGCCAGTCTCCTGGGGGAGTGAGGGATCTCACCCAAAACTCTGACCTAAATAAATCTCCACTAGAAAACTGAAGAATGATGAATGAAGCACCAGTGAACTTCCCTGAATTAGTATGTGTGGATTTCTTTTGCCCCCTTTCAAGTGAATTGAGTATTTCTCTGTACTAACAGCATTGGGGCCCACATTATTCTCTCCCAGTAACTTGTATTCTTTCTCTCACTAATCTCGAATCTGAATGTTGGAAAAGGAAGTTCTTTCATACTGATTTTCAGATCTTGTGGCTGATGCTGACAGTATGAATCTGCATATTCTATAGTTCTGGAGCCGGCAGGCGCTCTTACCTGGAATTTAAGTGCATAATAAAGCAGCTCTTTTTTTTTTTTTTTTTTGCCAGCCACATAAAAGCATTTATTACTGGCTGGGCATGGTGGTGTACGCCTATAATCCCAGCACTTTGGGAGGCCGAGGTGGGCAGATCACGAGGTCAGGAAATCAAGACCAGCCTGGCCAACATGGTGGGAAACCGTCTCTACTAAAATACAAAATATTAGCCGGGCATGGTGGTGCACACCTGTAGTCCCAGCTACTCCGGATGCTAAGGCAGGGGAGTCGCTTGAACCTGGGAAGTAGAGACTGCAGTGAGCCGAGATTGGGCCACTGCACTCCAGCCTGGTGACAGAGTGAGACTCCGTCTCAAAAACAAAAACAGGCATTTATTACTAACCTCAGATTTGACAACAAACCATTGTTGTATTCCCCCTCTATATGTATATGATGTATTGTTTTGTGTTGCGTTGTGCTGGTGTTACATGTGTGATGTTTGATTTTTTTCTTAAATTTTAGGTCTGGGGTACATGTGTAGGTAACATAGGTAAACTTATTACACAGGTAGACTCATATTCACGGAGGTTTGTTGTACAGATTATTTCATTACCCAGGAATTAAGTCCAATACCCAATAGTGATCTTCTCTGCTCCTCTCCCCTCCTCCCACCCTCTACCCTCAAGTAGACCTCAGTGTCTCCTGTTCCCTTCTTTGTGTTCATAAATTCTCATCATTTAGCTCCCACTTATAAGTGAGAACATGGTTTTCTGTTCCCGTTAGTTTGCTGAGGCTAATAGCCTCCAGTTCCATCCATGTTCCCACAAAAGACATGATTTTGTTCGTTTTTATGGCTGCATAGTATTCCATGGAGTACACACAATTTTGCTTTTTTGGCCACTAACAGCTATTCAGGGCCTGTAGGGAGAACTTTACCGACTAAATCCTGTGTATGTATGTGTGTCTTTTACGCAAATGGGACACAGGCATGCTGGCATTTCTTCCTTAGTAACATCTGCAGGCTTACGAGGGTTGTTTTTGTTGTTGTTTTTTCTTTCTAAAGGCCTAACCTAGAGTTTTTAGGCTCTGTGCTCTCCCTTCTCATCTTCTAGGCATTTCCTTGACAGCAAATACCTGGCTGGCCAATAATGGGGTGATAATATTTTTATGATACTGATTGGAAATCTCTCAGCAGAATCAAAATACAGAAGGCACAATCTCAGTTCTATTATCTTGAGAGAGCTTAACTCAAGTGAACTTTCAGAACTCTTCCGTTTGCACTTCCTAGTTCAAATCCCACCCTGGAAACAAGCTCTTTTCCTATTTCCTTGTTTATATATGAGCTCTGTTCTTTTCCTTTAATTTCTCTGAAATTCTAAAACAGCAACTCCGTTGCCTCATTGTATTCTGGGCATTAATATTCTTCTCATTTCCTACCCCCAGAACTGGCTGTGAAGCAGTCTTTCTTTCTTTCCCTCAGACAAACTATTTGACTCAATGTGTTTTGTTGCTCCCTAACCCTTTATTGAGCCAATTCCCTGCTAATAGTTAGGTCATAAAAATACAGTATTTGCCCTCTCTCTGTCTACTCCTCATCTCAGTCTATAAAATCTGATCAGGGTCATTTTTCCTGGCTCTATCCAGACCCATCTGCACCTTCACTCTTCCTGCCCAAGTATGGCAGGAAGTTCTCTTTTATAGTCGATGACTTTTCTCTATCCTCAGAAAGGCAGAGAGAACCCATATACTTGGCCAGCCTTACTAGCAGTTGGAAGAACATCTGTACATAAGAAAGAATGAGATATAAACAAACTTCAGTCCCCACTGACTGAGGCTAGAATAAAACAGGTGATTGTGAGACCAAAGCTCCATTAACAGCCCCTGGGGGCATCAGGCCTCTTGTTTGCACTGGGTTAGGGAAGACTTGCCTAAGTGAGTTACTCTCAAAATTCAAAACTGAGACTTCATTCTGCTGGTAACCACATACTTTGTTTAAAGAAATCTTCCCAAGGATATAATAGGCATTTCTCAAGATCTGTCAGCTCTGGGCCAGTATTAAATCAGCCATTTGTCTCTGAAGGGTGTTGTATTGCCCATAAAACCAACACCACTTGAATGTCTTTTGTGGTCTGGGATGCATAGATGTGTGTATGCGAGGGTGAATATATGTTCCTCCAGCCCCTCTTAGGCAGCTTAAAAGAAATGGAGAAGAAAGACAGTACTATGCGTTGGGTCTGGGGAGGCCCTGTGGCTTCTCACATTACATCTATTTTTAATGCTCTTTCTTATTAGAAAAAAGTTTAATGAATGTTTTCTTTTAAAATTCATCTAACCTTTAATCAAGCAGTCACAACCAAAAAAAACTGACAGAAAATAAGTATTGCAATGGCTTGCCCAACAGACTTAATTATTCCTTTAAAGGTGTATTTTTTTTCTTCAAATTACATTAGGCAGTAATTGGGAGATGGTAACTAATAATAAGGGTTTCATTGTCTCTCTTTTTCCTTGTCACCAATACTCTAATTGCTCACTCTACTGCCCTTAACAAGGAGCTATGGATGAACCACAGTGTATAACCCTTATCATGTGACTCCCTGGTACAGACAGGGATTGTGAGATACATGACTGGCTGTAAACGCCAGAGCCTGCAGTGGCTTTAATATCCTCCTAGACAGAAGCATGACAGATTAGTGGGAGACTTCTTCCTTAGCAGGAAACCAGGCCTCTGGCTATGGCTTTGTCTTTAACTCAGTCTTAGATCTTTATAAACACTTTCCCCCTGAACTTTAAAGGACCCATGCTTTTCAGTAACAGTTTAATGTGCATGAAACAAAAACTCAGATAAAGCCTTCAAGCATAAAATCTAATTGAAGGGTCTGATTTCTCAAGATGCTTTCTACAAACTCAGACTTCACATCCAGAAAAATATTTCAACAGAGAACTCTATTCCCTGGAGAAAATACTGGCCTTAAAAATGCTTGAGCTTTCATAAGTAGTAGTGAAGCTCAGATGTTTTAAAGAAATAAAACTTGCTACATTCTCTTAGGGACAGGGTGTAGTCAAGGCCCTCAGTTAAGTGTCTTGGATAAGAGATGTCTACAGATGGAACAGGGTAGTTAGGAGGTAATAACTAGGAATTACAGGAATTGGAACCATATGATGATAAAATATCTGGGGAAGATGAATTACAAGAGGAGAATGTGAATCCCTATAAAACGTGGATAAAGATCTGTGGGCAGATGTTTGAAGAAAGTGGACTCGAAAACATAAAAAACCACATGATGTTTACATGGGGAGACAGCATTTACAGATGTCAGTCTTCCTCACTCTGTTAATTTAATGAAATACCAGTGAAAACACCAACAGTATATTTTAAGCATAATGATAATACGCATTCAGTACTATGTCATGCACTCTCGTAGTCTTTTCAACTATTAGTTTAGTCCCCACAACAACCTTATGATTATTAATATTACCATTTTGTAGATAGGCAGAATTTGAACAACTTGCCTAAGGTCATACAGGTGGTAAACAGTAGATCTGAGACTCACACTCAGGGATTCAGGCTCTAAAGCCTTTATATATGCTTAAGTATAATCTGCATTTTCAAATCAATGGAACTAGTCAGTCTAGAAATGGACTCAAAAAGAGAAAGGAATTTAGATTTAATTGACTATAGCTTGCATATCAACGGAAGAAAGACAAATGAGTACTCAATATCTGAGCCTGAGCCACCTTGATTGACATCCAGAAACTAATAAAGTTGACCCCTAGCCTACTGTTTGCACCCAAGTATTTTTCAAATGTATCAAAGATTTAAAAGCATAAAACAAAATGAAAATGATGTGAAGAAAACCTGAGTGACTGAAGGACGGGTTGGGGAAAGACTTTTTATTCCATACTATAAAAATTTTTATACCATTTACATTTATTGTTAGCAAAAATTATTTTTAAAAAAAGAAAGTGGTAGGGCTACCTACTGTATGTGTTATGAATAAATTCTAGTGCATTCGGACCCTGTTCCTGCAGGAACAGATATCTGGGATTTATTCCAGCCCAGAAAAATATGAGTGTGTTTTGTCTATTGCTATGTGACATTATGAATTGCCCATTTTTTATAGTTTCATATTAATTGGATGGTATCAACTTCCACTCCATGTTTACTAAATACAGTCTCAGGGTTGCTTTGAGTGTGGAACTGTGCTTGAAGTTTAGGCATGCTTTGTGGGGCAGAGATTGGTTCTTTAGACAAAGTCCAGAGCCTTCAAAAAGTGGCTACAGTGCCAGGTTTTCCAGAATCCATAAGAAGTGTTCTGAAATGGCTCAGGAGATACCAGCTAGTCATTGCTAACAGTGGTTGACAAGTTTGCATGTTTTTCTTGACAGACACAAACCGTTCTCTTGGGCTCATCTGCAAAGATTTTGGATAAAACTCCATAATTCTGAGTTTATGTAACCCCAAAAAATAACTCAATATGTTTGAATAGTGTCAATGGTGTCTCAAATAAACTTTAAAGCATCTTTGTTTAGTGAATTACAAATTATTCTTAGTTAATGAAGTAATGGTTTTAATTTGCATGAAATATTGAGGCAACCTTTAGAAGTTGTACTATTGAAGGCCGGGTGCAGTGGCTCACGTCTGTAATCCCAGCACTTTGGGAGGCAGAGGCGGGCAGATCATGAGGTCAAGAGATCAAGACCATCCTGGCCAACATGGTGAAACCCCGTCTCTACTAAAATACAAAAATTATCTGGGCGTGGTGGCTAATGCCTGTAGTCCCAGCTACTTGGGAGGCTGAGGCAGGAGAATTGGTTGGAGTCGGGAGGCAGTGGTTGCAGTGAGCCACGATCACGCCATTGCACTCCAGCCTGGTGCCTGGCTACAGAGCGAGACTCTGTCTCAAAAAAAAAAAAAAAAAAAAAAAAAAAAGTACTATTGCAGGCTGGGCATGGTGGCTCACACCTGTAGTCCTAGCACTTTGGGAGGCTGAAGCAGGCAGATCACCTGAGGTCAGGAGTTCAAGACCAACCTGACTAACATGGTAATACCCCATCTCTACTAAACATACACAAATTAGCTGGGTGTAGTAGTGGATGCCTGTAATCCCAGCTACTAAAGAGGCTGGGGCAGGGGAATCGCTTGAACCCGGGAGGCAGAAGTTGCAGTGAGCTGAGATCATGCCATTGTACTCCAGCCTAGGTGACAGAGCAAGACTCTGTCCCCCCTCCCCCCCTAAAAAAGAAGTGGCACTATTGCATTCAAATATCAGTTTTTAAAAATGAATGTTGTATTTTCTTTATGTTTAAGAAATGGAAGCCTGAGCAACATGGTGAAACCCCATGTCTACCCACAATTAAAAAGAATAAAAATTAGCAGGGCATGGTGGCTTGGGCCTGTAGTCCCAGGTACTGGGGGGTAGGTGGGGGCTAAGATGGGAAGATCACGGGAGCCTGGGGAGGTCAAGGCTAAGTGAGCCGTGATCTTGCCACTATACTCTAGCCTGGGTGACACTAGAGTGAGACCCTGTCTTAAAAAAAAAATGGTTGGGGGGGGGCGCGCATATGCAACCAACCATGACTTCATCAGTTATCTGAAAAGCTGCTGCCATTTTTGCCTTAGGGAATTAGTTGGTTAGAAGAACTTACTTAAGTTTGTGACTAATAAAACTTGATAACTATTTTGACCAGGGCACACTTTAAGGTATATTTTCTTCTTAGCATGTTGCCTCTGCACATTTTCGCTCTCTTGGAATACCCTATTCTCTGCCTTTAAAATTTTTAAAATTCATACTTTATTGCACAGTCACACATGTTTAATGAAAAAAATAGATAATACAGATGATCAAGGAAGAAAAAAGAAAAACTACTCAATCTTTCACTTAGAAATAAGCACTATTTTAATAGGTAGATAAGGGAATCTTATAGTAATCACGGTTTTTCACAAATTAAAAAGATCTTATGAATATATTTATGTTTTTAAAATTCAAATAATATGGAATTGAATGAACTCAAAAGTGAAACTCTTTCATATATGAGGTAGTATTCAAATCATTTTCTATGCAATTACTAGCATAACCTATGTATTATCTTTCTGTATGTATATATGTGTATATAGACACACTCTTTTTCTTCACTAATTTATATGCAAACTTTTCTACAACTTGCTCTTTTTTTTCTTTAATTTTTTTAAAAAAGTGAATGGGCTGGGTGCGATGGTTCATGCCTGTAATCCCAGCACTTTGGGAGGCGGGTGGATCACCTGAGGTCAGGAGTTCAAGACCAACCTGACTAACATGGTGAAACCCTGTCTCTAAAAATACAAAAAATTAGCTGGGTATGGTGGTGCAGGTCTGTAATCCCAGCTACTAGGGAGCGTGAGGTGGGAGAATCGATTGAACCCTAGGAGCGGAGGTTGCAGTGATGTGAGATTGAACCACTGCAGTCTAGCCTGGGCAAAAGAGCAAGACTCCGTTTCAAAACTAAAAAAAAAAAAAAAAAAAAAAAAGTGAATATCTCCATATCAGTGTATAAGACGTACTCTTTTATAGTATGCATAGAATTCTGATATATGGCTTACCCTAATTATTTAACTAGTCTTCTATTGATGGTCATTTATAATGTATCCAGTTTTTTTATTGCTTCAGTAAATCCTGGTGCCTGTAGGTTTTATATGGTGGGCACATGACTAAACCATTTCCACCAAAGAGAAAATAAACTATACGGTTGGACATTAACATTCTTAGTCTACTGTAATTATAATAAGTGCTCTAGTTTATACATTTTTAGGCTAAAAAGATAATTTAAATCTTTGTCTTTTAAAAAATCATGTTGACCAAAATAGATATCTTCAGTGCCTCAGGAAGTTAATTAATAAAATATTGAGATATATGCTTTTAGTTAAATAAAACTTAAACATTCTAATATTCGTTTGATAAGTTTCCATGTGTTTTAAAGTAATATTGTTTGCTATACTAATTTGCAATTTGAGGGCCTTCATTATGACTTTGTTAAAAATCTTGCTAATTTAGAATTACCCCCAAATCTGAGATCTTCTGGTAAATATTACTTATTAATGAAAATGCAATAAAGATCACATTTAATAGTTCACATGAGGAATAAAGAAACCCAGAGCTGCAGGTTGGTAGTAACTTTAACTGAATATATTCACTATGAGCCAAAAGCTTATAAAATGAAATGAGAAACCTTCTAACTAGTTTTTATTTTACAAGAGTGAAATATTTTTAAATAAATGCACTGGGAAACTCATTCTATTTCATTTTTCATTCTGAATCTTGATTTTTTAGATATTTGAAAAAGTGATCTGTTCTTTAAATTTATTCTGAATATAGCATCTCTCATTTTCCAACTTTTAAAATTGGAGACAATTATGACAATTTATTTACTTGTTGCTTAATCAGCAAGGTGCATCAACCCATCAACCCAACGAAGATGTGGCTACAGTATTTAAGACTAATCATCTTTAAAATAGATTACTATTCCTTTCTTTTGGGAAGTTAGCTTCCTTAGTATATTATTAAGCTTGCTGTTTACAACTGCCCCAACCCTTTTTCCATGCTGAGTCTTTTCTACTATGAATATCATGACCAAAATGTCATCCCAAAGATCCAAGTTACAGTCACACACAGGATCCTGAGTACATAGTTTTGTTTTGTTCTGAATTTCTTCCTGCTGTGCCAAATAATCACAAAGTTACAAGGTGAGAGTGTGCTGGGTATACCAGATGCTTCTTCTAAATTAGCTCTCACTTTGTTTTATATTGTTCTGCCATTTGAATTGCCTTGAGGAAAAACCTCTTCTTTTCCTTCCCACTAAAGCCTGGCGAAATCTATCAAATATTTTCTCTCGGAAATTCTCATGCTTGAGTCATTGGTGGGCTGCAAACATTTCCCATCCCTTCCTTCCAGGGCGTAATCATACTTGCTGGTTAGGGGGAGGAAAGGGTGGGTGTCCACATTTATAAACTCTAGAATGAAAGGTTATGAAAATTCCAAGTGTCCTTGTATCTGATTTGGCTAAAGAGAATGTTCACAACTCAGAAAGTCAGGGATTTCAGGTGGAAGACTAGCTCAGAGCATCGCTAGGTAGGATCCAGCCAGCACCTAATAACTACTAGATTTATCCAGGGGCAAATTATGCTCTGCTCCTTTGAAAATGGGAACCTTGTAAAAGTCAATGTATATTTTCTGCGAATATAGACAGAATAGCCACCGTCTATTGCCTTTGTGATTGTGATTTCTTCCCCCGGTCCCCCGCCTCCACACCCCGCCTCCGCCCCACAGGTATGAAGGTTAGAGTAAAATTCCAGGATTAACTGCAGTGACTGAAATCTGATTCCCAGACAGGAAGTGTAAACAATTGTGTGGATGGTGTTCACGCAGAACCTTGAGACTGATTTACTGGGGGCTTTTTGGAACTTTGTCATGCGTGTCGTGCTGACCCTGCAGACTTAATTACCTGAGTCCTAAGAGACAGAATGGCTACTTATCTGCACCATAACTTACAAATCAAAATCAGTTACCCAGTGAAACTGTCTTTTCCCCTTTTTGTTTTGGTGTAAGCGACCAAGTCTGAAACACTCTGACATTAAGAACTCAAAGAATCTTTGATGGTAAAAAAAAAAAAAAAACTTACATGCAATTTGAGTAGGCGGGGTTAGAGAAAGTAACAAGAGCAAAAAGTGAAATTGAGCCTTGAAAGGGTTGAGAAGAAAATTTACTACAGGGAAGAACATGCGTTTTTTTTCAAAAGAGAGCCTGAGGGGGATAATCCCAATTAGCAGGAGAGGAACAAAAAGGGGTAGTGATTAAGCGTAATTTAGCATTTGAAAAATAAGAAAGCTTTGGTAATCACCACACACCTATTTTTTATTGGCTCCCAAATCATAGGCTAAATGAACTAATCTAAGCTGACTGAGTAAAGGGTCAAACAGCCTGTTACCTCATAAAAATAATAAATATATTGTCAGGGCAGTGGTCTAAAAAAGAAACGTCTTCAAAAATGTTATCCTGACCTCTAGAATTTAAATACTAACAGGGTGGCTATAATTAAATTCTATTTGAATGTAAATTCTTGGAGATTCTTTCACACTCCAAATGGAAACTTAGCTTTTATAATTTTTACTACATTTGTAAAGAGAAAACTTACTCATTTAGTTTACTCACTAGTTTACAGTAGTAGAATTCTTTGAAACTAGATATCATGGGAATATTTCAGGGTTTGGAACTTGTGCATACAAACCAGCTGGGCTTTGTTTAAAGTTTTAAAGCCTTCAGATATTTCACTGAGAGAAACCCAAGATATCTTTTTTTTTATACATGTCAAGAGGTCACATTTTTATTGATTCATCTGTGTGTCATATAAAAGTCCATGTTTTTAACCATAGTGTATCTCTGAGGTCCCCGCCCAATCACCCCATATCGACAAAAGGGGTTAATTGTGAGTCTGACTTTTGGTAAGTACACACTTATTTATGGGAGCCACATTTAGTGAAACTTGTTCATCTTTCCATGTAACAAAAGAAACAGTATTTTACAATGCATTTGCTCTTCTTGGAGTAACCAGGTTCGATTTTAATTTAGAAATGGCTGTATTGAAATAATTTGTGGATTTGGGGAAAATTCATGGTTATTCAATTGTACCTTGACCCTAACTTTGTTATGCCTGTGAAAACAAAGGTGAACCTTGTCAGACAAGGGTGGTGAGAGGTTCTGAAACAGATAAGAGAAGGGGGAAATGCATTCCACAATATGTGCTTGTTCTTCCTCGGGTCAAAAACTGTATCTTGGGATATGTGTGAAGCTCGGTGATCTTTCCCATAGTGAAATCTGGAACATTTTAAAGGAAGGGTCAGATACTTTCCTCCAGATCTAGCCCTGCTTTTCTTCCAGTGCTTTTCAATAAGGTTCCTCAGTAGTGCTTTTGTTGTTGTTGTTTTTGAGACAGAGTCTTGGTCTGTCAGCAGGCTGGAGTGCAGTGGCCTGATCTCGGCTCACTGCATCCTCTGCCTCCCCGGTTCCAGTGAGTCTCCTCCCTCAGCCTCCTGAGGAGCTGGGACTATAGGCGTGCACCACCACACCCAGCTAATTTTTGTATTTTTAGTAGAGATGGGGTTTCACCATCTTGGCCAGGCTGGTGTCAAACTCTTGACCTTGTGATCCACCCTCCTTGGCCTCCCAAAGTGCTGGGATTACAGGCATGAGCCACCCCACCCCACCAGTAATCTTTATTGTTGGAGTTAATGTTCACAACCAACACCCAGCCCCCACACACATCTCCCCACTTTCTCTCTCTTATTTTTCTTTGATACCTCTGCATCATAAGGCAGTTGAGGCAGTTTGTTTAGCTTCATTTTATGAAAGAATGAAAAAAAGCCAGGATCCCCTGGCATATCCAATAGACACAGAACTAACTCTGGAGTCTGGGTTGCAGACCAAGCATGAGTGTCCTGAGCCCCTGAACCCTTGTGCTGAGATGGACCACTCTGGGAACCAAAGCTGTATTCGTATAAACAGCTGCAGAATGAAGCAAGGAAATTTATGTAATTAGCGAAGCAGGCAGAGATAGGAGTTTTGGCTTCATATTCAAATTCCACTCCATTAGTCCAAGGTGGAAAGTGTTTTGTTATCTACCCACGTGGTACTGATTTCCCTCTTAGGCCTCTAAATCAAATACCAGTACTGTGGCAGGAGCCCAAGAAACTGTAAGAGATTGAGGCCAGAAAATTCTCATGCGTCCACTCCCTAAAGCTTTGGATTCCCAGTTTCTGCCAAGCTACAGAAGCTCCTAAGTGAAAGTATCACATGGGAAGCCAAGTGGGCATTTTGTAAAATTGCCCTTGCTAGGCAGTAGTGCCAGCTACCCCACAGGCTTGGTACTGGGTCACTCCGAAGGACTCCAGGGCGCTGTTCTTTATCAAAGGTTTGGGAGACAGCTGCATATTCTAGCTTTCAGGTTTTTCTAAGGGTGGAGAAATAGTTGGCTCTCCTGGCTCTGTGCCCCAACATGAAGCCTTAGAACTCTCTCCCTTGCTTAAGGCACCATCTCATTCAACACCTCTTCTTTTATTATTGTGCAATCTCTAGGTGTATCACCTCAATTATAAACCCAGACTGGGGCTTTCCTTCTCCCCCACACCCCTATCATCTCATAACTTTCCTGGGTGAGCTGGCACAGGTACTGCAGAACAGAGCCCACACATGTCCACCGTCTCTCCAGACAGCATCCAGGGCAAAATCTGGCTCCGCCCTGGAGTCCTTGATGGCTTAGTTGGTGCATGGTCCCGGGGATGTTCTTCCACGGGGTGTGTGAATCTGAAGGGCAAGTGGCAAGAAGAAAGAAAGTAAAGGATGGATGAAGTGGAAACATAGTTTAAAAAAAAAAGGCTGGGTGTGGTGGCTTACGTCTGTAATCCCAGCACTTTGGGAGGCCAAGTGGACAGATCACGAGGTCGGGAATTTGAGACCAGCTTGGTCAATATGGTGAAACCCCACCTCTACTAAAAATACAAAAATTAGCTGGACATGGTGGTGGGCTCCTATGGTGGTGTGCGCCTGCAGTCCAGCGACCGGGGGAGGCTGAGGCAGGAGAACCCAGGAGGCAGAGGTTGCAGTGAGCAGAGATCGTGTCACTGTACTCTAGCCTGGGCGACAGAGCAAGACTCAGTCTCAAAAAAAAAAAAAAAAAAAAAAAAAAAAAAGGAGAAAAGGCAAGTGGAGGGGACTGGTCCAAGTGCAGTTGTGTCTACAATGAATTGATCACAACCAGTTACAGATTTTTTGTTCCTTTTCCATTCCTGATGCTTCACTTTACTAGCCTAAAAATATACTTCAAAGGCGGTGGGGGAGACACAAACTTTGTGGTGTTAACTTGAAGCCGTAAATATTTGAGTCATAATGAGTCTGATGAGTGGACTGAATGCTGTTTGACTCAGAATATTCCAGTACCTGTTGCAGCTTGATTAAAAACGTTGAAATGTTTCTCTTCATCCCTACTTGGCTTTCAAAGGGGCTGTCCTCTTGGATGTGGTAGCTAGAGAGGCTGGGCATTCCCATCTCCACAGGGCGAGCAAGGGCCTTAGGAACCTCTCCTTACTTTCCTTCTCTCTTCCTTTCTCCCTCTTAGCTGGCATAGGTTAAACCTCCAGAATGATTTGGCTTTTAACCCACAGAAACCTTAATGCATCCTAGCTCTTTGTTAAAAGAGAGGGCTTTGATTAGCGACGGCGGGGAACAGGTAATGATTGTTAATATCCTTCAATATTTTTGTGCAACTACAATATGAAAGAGGGGGTGGTGATCAGGATAGATTTAGGGAGGTGGGAGTGGGAGAGGTGGGCCTATAAAAGATTATTTCATAGGTAACCTAATCTAATACATCTCTTTCCTCACCCAGAAGATACCACCTATGCATACGTGAAGCAGAACTGAAACCTAGATGAATGTGTGAAAGAATAACATGAGCATAGTAACTGCAGCAGGATAAAGCAAACGATTCTAGAGCAGCTTTGAATGCAGTGAATGGGAGGTGATCAGCATCATTTGTGGGGACCCTTCCCCTTTCCTTCTTCCTTTCCCTCCCCTCCCCACCCTCCCGTCCCCTCCTCTCCCCTTCCCTTCCCTCCTTTCGATTTCATTCTGTTGCCCAGGCTGAGTGTAGTGGCACCATCGTAGCTCACTGAAGCCTCTATCTCCCAGGCTCAAGCAGTCCTCCCGCCTCAGCCTCCTTGAGTGGCTGGGACTACAGGCATGTACTGACACACCTGGCTATTTTTTTATTTTTGGTTGAGACAGGTCTTGCTTTGTTTCCCAGGCTGGTCTTGAACTCCTGGCCTCAAGCAATCCTCCTGCTTTAGCCTCCCAAAGTCTTAGGATATCAAGCCCTTGATTCTGATCCTAACTTAAACCACCTTTCCTGCCCCTGTCCTTTCGGTATGAGGGTGACTGGTTTATTTACCTCTGTTTCTTATGGAAATGTCTCACATCCCTTGGAGAGAACACTTCCATGTGAATATCTTTTCTGAGATGCTACAGAACATAGAGTACAATATGCTGCTTCTTAACCTGTGCAATGTGAACTCATGTTAAGAGCTCTGTGCTTCTTGTTAAAAGGGCCATAAATCAATATTCATAATAGCTTTAGACATAAGGGACAAAATATGTTACTGAGATATGTACACATATTATGTTGTTAAAATATAGGTAGAGGCTTCTGTGATAAATAAAACAAATTAATTTCAAAGTGTACCAAATTCATAGCAGCTGTTTTGTACAATATTTCAATCAACAGGGAATAAAAGTGCAGCTGCAATTCTGTAGGGGTTTAAGAAAGTTTTTGACTTTCATAAGAATTTATAGTAAAAAGGTTGTAAACTATTGCTATATAGAGTGGCTGCCTCAATATATAGTCACTGCCCTTGGAGCAGTTTTACTACTTAAGAGAAACATAAGAGGAGTTCAGGAAAAGGCAAACAATTGTTTGGCCTTGGCAGATGAACTAAACTATTTTGGAGCTTGAAGACTATCAAAATGAAAGCAGTTATTGTCTTGGCAACTCAATGATGGTAGGCTACACTTTTTTTTTTTGGTTTTTTTTTTGAGA